>JBAJHW010000013.1:1786488-3104859 GCA_037013535.1 Intellagama lesueurii
TTTGATGAAAGCCTGGGGACTTTGGCAAGAAGATGAGAGTGAAGGGACAAGCAAGCAAGTAGCTTTGTAAAGACTGGTAGTCCGAAAGAGAAGATTTTTTGAGAGAAGATACTTTAATTGGAAGAGATTACTGGGCGTTACTGGATGTCGGAAGAATTTTTTTTTTTTTCTTTCTCCTTTACCCTCCCTTTTTTTCCTTTTTTTCTTTTTTCTTTTTGATTTTTGATTTTTCTTTTTGTAATGAGGGTTGGGATTTTTTTTTCTTTTTTTGTTCTGCTCATTTTATTATAATATTAAAAAAATTTTTTTATAATATTAATAAGATCTTTTTAAATTTTTTTTAATTTTTTTTAAATTTTTTTTCTTTTTCATATTTTTTTTTCTTTTCCTTTTTTTCTTTTTATTTTTTTTTCTCATTGTTGTTTTGGATTACCTGATTAGACTTGGGTGGTAGAAAGAAGAAGAGATGTTAAAAGTTAGGAGGGAAGGCATTTGAGTATATATATAGATAAAAATATGAGGTGGGGTGAAATTGGGATGAGGGTTTGGCTGGGGTCCGGACTGGTGGGGGTGACGTCTCCCCCCCTCCCAGAGCTCGCGCCGAACATTAGTGAGACGTGGGGAAACGGGAGGGAGGAAAATAATTTATATGTAGGTAAGAAGGATAGGGATAGGAAACTAGAGGTTGGTGAATTTATTTTTTTTAGTTGTTTTTGGTTTTGTTTTTGTTATGTGAGATGCACAAAGGGACCGCATAAGAGGCAGAGAAAGGAACGGATATGGGGAAAAACATAAGGGTAGCGACTTTAAATGTGAAAGGCCTAGGGTCTGTGTTAAAGAGAAGGAGGATAGAATTATTATTAAAGAAAAGTAAAGTTGACATTATCTATTTACAAGAGACACATCAACTAAAGGATGGAGTCAATGAATTGAAATTACAAAACATCCATATATATGAAAAAGCATTTGGGACCTCTAAATCTAGAGGGGTAGCAATATTAATATCTAAACATTGTGAATTTGTGATGAAAGAAGTAATAAAAGATAGTAATGGTAGATATTTGATAATTCAAGGTCAAATGGGGGAGGAAGATTATACATTAGTAAATGTGTATGCACCAAACATGAATCAAGGAGAATTTTATAGAACTGTGATTGAAGAAATGGAAAAGGTTAGGAAAGGATATGTGATTATGGCAGGAGATTTTAATATGGTTCTGGATAAGGTGAAAGATAAATCCACATGTAAAAAAGATGAGTTGAATAAAAGAGGTACCCTCCTGAGTAAGATATTAAACACTACGGATTTGAAAGATATATGGAGAGAATTAAAGGGAGATGAAAGAAGGTTTACATATTATTCTTCTGTACATAATAGTTATTCTAGAATAGATTTTATGTTTATTTCACAAAACTTAATTTCAAAAGTAGTAGATACAAATATTAATGTGATAAAAATAACAGATCATGCGTTGATGGTGTTAGAGATGAAAGTTAAGAAGGACTATAGAGAAGCTAGAAGATGGAGAATGGACTCCAATATTTTTCAACATACAGAGGTTGTGGATAAAGTTAAGAAAGAATGGTTGGAAATATGGTCATTTAATGAAGCAGGTGGGAATAAAATAGGAGTGTTATGGGACACTATGAAAGCAGTCATGAGAGGAATCGCCATAAGAGAATCCTGTAGATTAAAAAAATTGAGAGAAGAAAATATAAATAGAATTGTAGAATCATTAAAGGATTTAGAAAGCAAATATTTTATGGATAGAGATAACAAAAAATTAATTGAGATCCAAGCTAAAAGAAAGGAATTAGAAGGTATAGAGCTAGAAAAGGTCCAGAGAGACTTGATATACGCTAGGAGGAATTTTTTCGAATACAGTAATAAAAATTCAAAACTTTTAGCTAGATTAGTTCAAACTAAAAGAGCAAAAAATATAATTGGAGTGATTAAAGACAAAACGGGAAAGAATTGTAGCTTAATGAAAGAAAAACTAAAGATAATACATGAATTCTATCAAAATTTGTATAAAGGTAATAGTGTATCGAAAGAAGATATAGAAAATTATATTAAAGAAAATGTTAAGAGTAAATTATCAGAGAATGATAAAAAGGATTTAGATAAAGAGATAAAAGAGGAAGAGATTATAGAGATTATTAATAAATTAAAAAATGGTAAAACTCCAGGTTTTGACGGTTTAGGATCAGAATATTATAAAACTTTTAAACCAATATTGATCCCTAAGTTAAAAGTGCTCTATAATGAAATATTGGAAGGAGAGAGAATACCAGATTCTTGGAAACATTCATTAATAACTCTTATCCCAAAGCCTAATAAAGACTTAACAGACCCAAGTTCATATAGACCCATTTCACTATTAAATCAAGATGCAAAGATTTTTACTGCAATACTTGCGAATAGAATTAATAAATTTATTATAAAATATATTAAAGAGGATCAGAATGGTTTTTTAAAGGGTAGACAAATGGAGAATTTGACTAGGAGGGTATTGAATATTTTATACAATATAGAAAAAGACAAATTGAAGGCAGGTATCTTATCATTAGATATATTTAAGGCATTTGATTGCGTGGAATGGCCAACATTAAAGATTTTGTTAAAAGGTTGGGGTTTTGGAAAGAAATTTAGGGGGATAATAGATCAACTATATCTGGGGAATACCTCTGTAGTAATAGTTAATGATGGGATTACAGAACAAATAGCTTTAGGCCGAGGCACTAGACAAGGTTGCCCTCTTTCTCCAGTTCTGTTTTGTTTGATTATTGAAATGTTGGCAAATGTAATAAGGAATGATGATTTAATCGAAGGTATGGGGAAAAAGAATAAAATAAAGATTAATTTATTTGCTGATGATTCCTTGTTGACAGTGAAAAATCCGTTAGAATGCGTAGATAAAATTAGAACTCATTTAGAAAAATTTGGAAGAATAACTGGATTATGTGTGAATTGGCAAAAATCTGAATTAATGTTATTTAATCATAATAGAGTAGAACAAGAAAGGTGTGTTGAAAAATATGATTTCAGATTATGCAAATCAATTAAATATTTAGGAATAGATCTAGCAAAAAATATTCAAAAAATAAAGGAATATAATTATAATAAACTAAAGGAAGTGATTAAAAACAAATTACAGGAATATAGTAACTTTAAGCTATCTTGGTTTGGAAGGATTGCATTGATAAAAATGAAAATCTTACCAAAAATTAATTTTTTATTTAGAATGCTACCAATACAGTTAACAGAGGATGATTTGAAATTTTGGCAAGGAATAATTAATAAATACTGTAATGAAGGGAAGAGATCTAGAATAAATAAAAAGTATTGGTATAGAACAAAGCAAAAAGGTGGTATAGGTTTACCAAATATAAAAAATTATTATTTGGCTAACCAATTGAGGTTTATTGGGGAAATTATATATAATCCAGAAAGGCTAATTTGGTGGGAGATGGAATCATCAGAATTACAGGCAGATATAGAAACATATTTATTTGGTATAATTAAGAAAGATAAAATAAGGGAAATTAATAATCCATTTTTAAAGACATTGTTAAATATATGGTATAAGTGCAAAAAGAATTTATGTTCATCATATTCCCCACTTGGATTAGTGACAGAAATAGAAAATTTTCCTACCAATATGAAAGTATATGTGGATCTATTTAAAGAAAAGAAAGTGATTAGATTGAAAGATTGGTTATATAAAATGAGATCGATAGATCAAATGAAACAAACTCTTCAGAATAGGAGCATTTCATGGTTGAATTATATACAATTAGAAAGATGGACTAATGAATGGGTAAATAAATATAATAAAGGTAGAGAATATACAAAATACGAACAATTGTTATTGTCATATGAGGACATTCGGATGACTGACTCAGTGAAAGGTACTGTGAGCAAAATTTACTTACTTCTTCTTAATTTAGAGGAAGAGGAAAGTGAGAAAGAAGGATTAAAAATAGTGTGGGAGCAAGATATTGGGAAAAGAATAAATGAAGAAGAATGGAGGATGATATGGAAAATGAGGGTGTTAAGATTTATGTCAGTAAGAATAAAGGAAAATTTTTTTAAACTTAGTTTAAGATGGTATTTAACACCGTCAAAATTAAATAAAATTAATGCCAATCATCCGAATGTCTGTTGGAAATGTGAGAAGGAAATTGGTACATACTTTCATATGTGGTGGGAATGTGAAAAAGTGCAAAGATTTTGGAAACAAATTTTTAAAGAATTAAGCTACATATGTGAAAAAGATATAGAATTTAATGCTGAGATTGCTTTGTTATCAATATTTGAGAATGTGGAATATGACAAAATGACTAAAGAATTGATAACCAACTTATTAACAGCAGCTAGATTGATTATAGCTAGGCAATGGAAATCAAAAGTCGAATTGCAAATTGAAGAATGGTATAAAGAAATATGGAATATAGCAATAAATGATAAATTAACTTGTAACTTAAAGGTTAAGAAAGGAGAGTTGAAAAAAAATAACTTTTATGATATATGGGGGAGATTTTTGGAATATGTATTAATAAGAGGAAAAGGGAAAGCTCCAAATCAAGAATCAATGCAGTTTTGGAGAAGAGGACAATAGAAGAAGAGGAAGAAGAAGAAGAAGAAGAAGGAAGAGGAAGATTATGGCAAGAGGTCCCGCATATGGTGGTGGGGAACACAGTTAAATTGTATTTTAGTTTGTATGTTATATGTTTTTGTTTAAATTTAAAATAAAGGGAAAAAAAAAATTTCAAAAAAAAAAAAGATGAAATGAGAGAAGGTATGAACGCTAGATTGAAAGATATCAAGAAAGAAAGAAAGAAAGTAAGGAAGTAATAAAGAAACTAAAGATAGAAAGATAGAAGGGATGAGAGCTAGAATGAAAGATATCAAGAAAGAAAGAAAGAAAGAAAAAAAGAAAGTAATAAAGAAACTAAAGATAGAATGAGAGAAGGTATGAAAGCTAGAATGTAAGATATCAAGAAAGAAAGAAATGAAAGTAAGTAAAAATGAAACTAAAGATTAAATTAGAGAAGGTATGAAAGCTAGAATGTAGCATATCAAGAAAGCAAGGAATGAAAGTAAGTAAAAAAGAAACTAAAGATAGAATGAGAGAAGGTATGAAAGCAAGAATGAAAGATAACAAGAAAGAAAGAAAAAAGAAATCAATAGAAAAATTAAAGATGAAATGAGAGAAGGGATGAGAGCTAGAATGAAAGATATCAAGAAAGAAAGAAAGAAAGTAAGTAAGAAATAAATAAAGAATCTAAAGATAGAATGAGAGAAGGTATGAAACATAGAATGAAAGATATCAAGAAAGAAAGAAATGAAAGTAAGTAAAAAAGAAACTAAAGATAAAATGAGAAAAGGTATGAAAGGTAGAATGAAAGATATCAAGGAAGAAAAAAGGAACAAAGTAGAAATAATGTAATAAATAAAATAAAGATTGAATGAGTGAAGATATGAATGTTAGATCGAAAGATATCAAGAAGGAAAGAAAGAAAGAAGTAAAGAAACGAAAGATAGAATCATAGAAGTTATGAAAGCTAGAATGAGATATGAAGAAAGAAAGAAAGAAAGAACGAAAGTAATTAATAAAGAAACTAAAGATAGAATGAAAGAAGATATGAAAGCTAGAATGAAAGATATCAAGAAAGAAAGAAAGAAAGAAAGAAAGAAAGTAATAAAGAAACTAAAGATAGAATGAGAGAAGGTATGAAAGCTAGAATGTAAGCTATCAGGAAAGAAAGAAATGAAAGTAAGTAAAAAAGAAACTAAAGATAGAATGAGAGAAGGTATGAAAGCAAGAATGAAAGATAACAAGAAAGAAAGAAAGAAAGTAAGTAAAAAAGAAACTAAAGATAGAATGAGAGAAGGTATGAAAGCAAGAATGAAAGATAACAAGAAAGAAAGAAAGAAAGAAAGAAATTAATAAAGAAACTAAAGATAGAATGAGAGAAGGTATGAAAGCTAGAATGTAAGATATCAAGAAAGAAAGAAATGAAAGTAAGTAAAAAAGATACTAAAGATAAAATGAGAGAAGGTATGAAAGCTAGAATGTAACATATCAAGAAAGCAAGGAATGAAAGTAAGTAAAAAAGAAACTAAAGATAGAATGAGAGAAGGTATGAAAGCTAGAATGAAAGATATCAAGAAAGAAATATAGAAAGAAAGTAAGAAATTAATAAAGATACTAAAGATAAAATGAGAGAAGGTATGAAAGCTAGAATGTAACATATCAAGAAAGCAAGGCATGAAAGTAAGTAAAAAAGAAACTAAAGATAGAATGAGAGAAGGTATGAAAGCAAGAATGAAAGATAACAAGAAAGAAAGAAAGAAAGAAAGAAAGTAAGAAATTAATAAAGAAACTAAAGATAGAATGAGAGAAGGTATGAAAGCTAGAATGTAAGATATCAAGAAAGAAAGAAATGAAAGTAAGTAAAAAAGATACTAAAGATGAAATGAGAGAAGGTATGAAAGCTAGAATGTAACATATCAAGAAAGCAAGGAATGAAAATAAGTAAAAAAGAAACTAAAGATGGAATGAGAGAAGGTATGAAAGCAAGAATGAAAGATAACAAGAAAGAAAGAAAGAAAGAAAGTAAGTAATAAAGAAACTAAAAATAGAAAGAGAGAAGGGATGAGAGCTAGAATGAAAGATATCAAGAATGAAAGAAAGAAAGTAAGTAAGAAAGAAATAAAGAAACTAAAGACAGAATGAAAGAAGGTATGAAAGCAGGAATGAAAGATATCAAGAAAGAAAGAAAGAAAGTAATAAAGAAACGAAAGATAAAATGAGAGAAGGTATGAAATCTAGAATGAAAGATATCATGAAAGAAAGAAAGAAAGTAACTAATAAAGAAACTAAAGATACAATGAGAGAAGGTATGAAAGCTACAATGAAAGATATCAAGAAAGAAAGAAAGTAATAAACAAACTAAAGATAGAATGAGTGATGGTATGAAAGCTAGAAGGCAAGATATGAAGAAAGAAAGAAATGAAAGTAAGTAAAAAAGAAACTAAAGATAGAATGAGAGAAGGTTTGAAAGCTAGAATGAAAGATATCAAGAAATAAAAAAGGAACAAAGTAGAAATAATGTAAGAAAGAAAATAAAGAATGAATGAGTGAAGTTATGAATGCTAGAATGAAAGTTATGAAGAAAGAAAGAAAGAAAGAAAGTAGTAAAGAAACTAAAGATAGAATCAGAGAAGGTATGAGAGATCGAATGAGATATCAAGAAAGAAAGAAAGAACGAAAGTAATTAATAAAGAAACTAAAGATAGAATGAAAGACGGTATTAAAGCCAGAATGAAAGATATCAAGAAAGAAATAGAGAAAGAAAGAAAGAAATTAATAAAGAAACTAAAGATAGAATAAGAGAAGGTATGAAAGCAAGAATGAAAGATATGAAGAAAGAAAGAAAAAAAGAAATCAATAGAGAAATTAAAGATGAAATGAGAGAAGGTATGAACGCTAGATTGAAAGATATCAAGAAAGAAAGAAAGAAAGTAAGGAAGTAATAAAGAAACTAAAGATAGAAAGATAGAAGGGATGAGAGCTAGAATGAAAGATATCAAGAAAGAAAGAAAGAAAGAAAAAAAGAAAGTAATAAAGAAACTAAAGATAGAATGAGAGAAGGTATGAAAGCTAGAATGTAAGATATCAAGAAAGAAAGAAATGAAAGTAAGTAAAAATGAAACTAAAGATTAAATTAGAGAAGGTATGAAAGCTAGAATGTAGCATATCAAGAAAGCAAGGAATGAAAGTAAGTAAAAAAGAAACTAAAGATAGAATGAGAGAAGGTATGAAAGCAAGAATGAAAGATAACAAGAAAGAAAGAAAAAAGAAATCAATAGAAAAATTAAAGATGAAATGAGAGAAGGGATGAGAGCTAGAATGAAAGATATCAAGAAAGAAAGAAAGAAAGTAAGTAAGAAATAAATAAAGAATCTAAAGATAGAATGAGAGAAGGTATGAAACATAGAATGAAAGATATCAAGAAAGAAAGAAATGAAAGTAAGTAAAAAAGAAACTAAAGATAAAATGAGAAAAGGTATGAAAGGTAGAATGAAAGATATCAAGGAAGAAAAAAGGAACAAAGTAGAAATAATGTAATAAATAAAATAAAGATTGAATGAGTGAAGATATGAATGTTAGATCGAAAGATATCAAGAAGGAAAGAAAGAAAGAAGTAAAGAAACGAAAGATAGAATCATAGAAGTTATGAAAGCTAGAATGAGATATGAAGAAAGAAAGAAAGAAAGAACGAAAGTAATTAATAAAGAAACTAAAGATAGAATGAAAGAAGATATGAAAGCTAGAATGAAAGATATCAAGAAAGAAAGAAAGAAAGAAAGAAAGAAAGTAATAAAGAAACTAAAGATAGAATGAGAGAAGGTATGAAAGCTAGAATGTAAGCTATCAGGAAAGAAAGAAATGAAAGTAAGTAAAAAAGAAACTAAAGATAGAATGACAGAAGGTATGAAAGCAAGAATGAAAGATAACAAGAAAGAAAGAAAGAAAGAAAGTAATAAAGAAACTAAAGATAGAAAGAGAGAAGGGATGAGAGCTAGAATGAAAGATAGAAAGAAAGAAAGAAAGAAAGAAAGTAAGTAAGAAAGAAATAAAGAAACTAAAGATAGAATGAGAGAAGGTATGAAAGCTAGAATGAAAGATAGAAAGAAAGAAAGAAAGAAAGAAAGAAAGTAATAAAGAAACGAAAGATAAAATGAGAGAAAGTATGAAAGCTTCAATGAAAGATATCAAGAAAGAAAGAAAGTAATAAACAAACTAAAGATAGAATGAGTGATGGTATGAAATCTAGAATGAAAGATATGAAGAAAGAAAGAAATGAAAGTAAGTAAAAAAGAAACTAAAGATAGAATGAGAGAAGGTTTGAAAGCTAGAATGAAAGATATCAAGAAATAAAAAAGGAACAAAGTAGAAATAATGTAAGAAAGAAAATAAAGGATGAATGAGTGAAGTTATGAATGCTAGAATGAAAGTTATGAAGAAAGAAAGAAAGAAAGAAATTAGTAAAGAATCTAAAGATAGAATCAGAGAACGTATGAGAGCTAGAATGAGATATCAAGAAAGAAAGAAAGAACGAAAGTAATAAATAAAGAAACTAAAGATAGAATGAAAGAAGGTATGAAAGCCAGAATGAAAGATATCAAGAAAGAAATAGAGAAAGAAAGAAAGAAATTAATAAAGAAACTAAAGATAGAATGAGAGAAGGTATGAAAGCTAGAATGTAACATATCAAGAAAGCAAGAAATGAAAGTAAGTAAAAAAGAAACTAAAGATAGAATAAGAGAAGGTATGAAAGCAAGAATGAAAGATATGAAGAAAGAAAGAAAAAAAGAAATCAATAGAGAAATTAAAGATGAAATGAGAGAAGGTATGAAAGCTAGAATGAAAGATATCAAGAAAGAAAAAGGAACAAAGTAGAAATAATGTAATAAATAAAATAAAGATTGAATGAGTGAAGATATGAATGCTAGATCGAAAGATATCAAGAAGGAAAGAAAGAAAGAAGTAAAGAAACTAAAGATAGAATGAGAGAAGTTATGAGAGCTAGAATGAGATATGAAGAAAGAAAGAAAGAAAGAAAGAACGAAAGTAATTAATAAAGAAACTATAGATAGAATGAAAGAAGATATGAAAGCTAGAATGAAAGATATCAAGAAAGAAATAAAGAAAGAAAGTAAGAAATTAATAAAGAAACTAAAGATAGAATGAGAGAAGGTATGAAAGCTAGAATGTAAGATATCAAGAAAGAAAGAAATGAAAGTAAGTAAAAAAGATACTAAAGATAAAATGAGAGAAGGTATTAAAGCTAGAATGTAACATATCAAGAAAGCAAGGAATGAAAGTAAGTAAAAAAGAAACTAAAGATAGAATGAGAGAAGGTATGAAAGCAAGAATGAAAGATAACAAGAAAGAAAGAAAGAAAGAAAGAAATTAATAAAGAAACTAAAGATAGAATGAGAGAAGGTATGAAAGCTAGAATGTAAGATATCAAGAAAGAAAGAAATGAAAGTAAGTAAAAAAGATACTAAAGATAAAATGAGAGAAGGTATGAAAGCTAGAATGTAACATATCAAGAAAGCAAGGAATGAAAGTAAGTAAAAAAGAAACTAAAGATAGAATGAGAGAAGGTATGAAAGCTAGAATGAAAGATATCAAGAAAGAAATATAGAAAGAAAGTAAGAAATTAATAAAGATACTAAAGATAAAATGAGAGAAGGTATGAAAGCTAGAATGTAACATATCAAGAAAGCAAGGCATGAAAGTAAGTAAAAAAGAAACTAAAGATAGAATGAGAGAAGGTTTGAAAGCTAGAATGAAAGATATCAAGAAATAAAAAAGGAACAAAGTAGAAATAATGTAAGAAAGAAAATAAAGGATGAATAAGTGAAGTTATGAATGCTATAATGAAAGTTATGAAGAAAGAAAGAAAGAAAGAAAGAAAGTAGTAAAGAAACTAAAGATAGAATCAGAGAAGGTATGAGAGATAGAATGAGATATCAACAAAGAAAGATAGAACGAAAGTAATTAATAAAGAAACTAAAGATAGAATGAAAGACGGTATGAAAGCCAGAATGAAAGATATCAAGAAAGAAATAGAGAAAGAAAGAAAGAAATTAATAAAAAAACTAAAGATAGAATGAGAGAAGGTATGAAAGCTAGAATGTAACATATCAAGAAAGCAAGAAATGAAAGTAAGTAAAAAAGAAACTAAAGATAGAATAAGAGAAGGTATGAAAGCAAGAATGAAAGATATGAAGAAAGAAAGAAAAAAAGAAATCAATAGAGAAATTAAAGATGAAATGAGAGAAGGTATGAAAGCTAGAATGAAAGATATCAAGAAAGAAAGAAAGAAAGTAAGAAAGTAATAAAGAAACTAAAGATAGAAAGATAGAAGGGATGAGAGCTAGAATGAAAGATATCAAGAAAGAAAGAAAGAAAGAAAGAAAAAAATAAAGTAATAAAGAAACTAAAGATAGAATGAGAGAAGGTATGAAAGCTAGAATGTAAGATATCAAGAAAGAAAGAAATGAAAGTAAGTAAAAAAGAAACTAAAGATAGAATGAGAGAAGGTATGAAAGCAAGAATGAAAGATAACAAGAAAGAAAGAAAAAAGAAATCAATAGAAAAATTAAAGATGAAATGAGAGAAGGGATGAGAGCTAGAATGAAAGATATCAAGAAAGAAAGAAAGAAAGTAAGTAAGAAATAAATAAAGAATCTAAAGATAGAATGAGAGAAGGTATGAAAGATAGAATGAAAGATATCAAGAAAGAAAGAAATGAAAGTAAGTTAAAAAAGAAACTAAAAATAAAATGAGAGAAGGTATGAAAGGTAGAATGAAAGATATCAAGGAAGAAAAAAGGAACAAAGTAGAAATAATGTAATAAATAAAATAAAGATTGAATGAGTGAAGATATGAATGTTAGATCGAAAGATATCAAGAAGGAAAGAAAGAAAGAAGTAAAGAAACGAAAGATAGAATCATAGAAGTTATGAAAGCTAGAATGAGATATGAAGAAAGAAAGAAAGAAAGAACGAAAGTAATTAATAAAGAAACTAAAGATAGAATGAAAGAAGATATGAAAGCTAGAATGAAAGATATCAAGAAAGAAATAAAGAAAGAAAGTAAGAAATTAATAAAAAAACTAAAGATAGAATGAGAGAAGGTATGAAAGCTAGAATGTAACATATCAAGGAAGCAAGAAATGAAAGTAAGAAAGTAGTAAAGAAACTAAAGATAGAATCAGAGAAGTTATGAGAGCTAGAATGTAACATATCAAGAAAGCAAGGAAGGAAAGTAAGTAAAAAAGAAACTAAAGATAGAATGAGAGAAGGTATGAAAGCAAGAATGAAAGATATCAAGAAAGAAAGAAAAAAGAAATCAATAGAGAAATTAAAGATGAAATGAGAGAAGGTATGAAAGCTAGAATGAAAGATATCAAGAAAGAAAGAAAGAAAGTAAGAAAGTAATAATGAAACAAAGATAGAAAGAGAGAAGGGATGAGAGCTAGAATGAAAGATATAAAGAAAGAAAGAAAGATATCAAGAAATAAATAAATAAATAAATAAATAAATAAATAAATAAACTAAAGATAGAAAGAGAAAAGGGATGAGAGCTAGAATGAAAGATATCAAGAAAGAAAGAAAGAAAGAAAGAAAGAAAGTAATAAAGAAACTAAAGATAGAATGAGAGAAGGTATGAAAGCTAGAATGTAAGCTATCAGGAAAGAAAGAAATGAAAGTAAGTAAAAAAGAAACTAAAGATAGAATGAGAGAAGGTATGAAAGCAAGAATGAAAGATAACAAGAAAGAAAGAAAGAAAGAAAGAAAGTAATAAAGAAACTAAAGATAGAAAGAGAGAAGGGATGAGAGCTAGAATGAAAGATAGAAAGAAAGAAAGAAAGAAAGTAAGTAAGAAAGAAATAAAGAAACTAAAGATAGAATGAGAGAAGGTATGAAAGCTAGAATGAAAGATAGAAAGAAAGAAAGAAAGAAAGAAAGTAATAAAGAAACGAAAGATAAAATGAGAGAAAGTATGAAAGCTTCAATGAAAGATATCAAGAAAGAAAGAAAGTAATAAACAAACTAAAGATAGAATGAGTGATGGTATGAAATCTAGAATGAAAGATATGAAGAAAGAAAGAAATGAAAGTAAGTAAAAAAGAAACTAAAGATAGAATGAGAGAAGGTTTGAAAGCTAGAATGAAAGATATCAAGAAATAAAAAAGGAACAAAGTAGAAATAATGTAAGAAAGAAAATAAAGGATGAATGAGTGAAGTTATGAATGCTAGAATGAAAGTTATGAAGAAAGAAAGAAAGAAAGAAAGTAGTAAAGAATCTAAAGATAGAATCAGAGAACGTATGAGAGCTAGAATGAGATATCAAGAAAGAAAGAAAGAACGAAAGTAATAAATAAAGAAACTAAAGATAGAATGAAAGAAGGTATGAAAGCCAGAATGAAAGATATCAAGAAAGAAATAGAGAAAGTAAGAAAGAAATTAATAAAGAAACTAAAGATAGAATGAGAGAAGGTATGAAAGCTAGAATGTAACATATCAAGAAAGCAAGAAATGAAAGTAAGTAAAAAAGAAACTAAAGATAGAATAAGAGAAGGTATGAAAGCAAGAATGAAAGATATGAAGAAAGAAAGAAAAAAAGAAATCAATAGAGAAATTAAAGATGAAATGAGAGAAGGTATGAAAGCTAGAATGAAAGATATCAAGAAAGAAAAAGGAACAAAGTAGAAATAATGTAATAAATAAAATAAAGATTGAATGAGTGAAGATATGAATGCTAGATCGAAAGATATCAAGAAGGAAAGAAAGAAAGAAGTAAAGAAACTAAAGATAGAATGAGAGAAGGTATGAAAGCTAGAATGTAAGATATCAAGAAAGAAAGAAATGAAAGTAAGTAAAAAAGATACTAAAGATAAAATGAGAGAAGGTATGAAAGCTAGAATGTAACATATCAAGAAAGCAAGGAATGAAAGTAAGTAAAAAAGAAACTAAAGATAGAATGAGAGAAGGTATGAAAGCTAGAATGAAAGATATCAAGAAAGAAATATAGAAAGAAAGTATGAAATTAATAAAGATACTAAAGATAAAATGAGAGAAGGTATGAAAGCTAGAATGTAACATATCAAGAAAGCAAGGCATGAAAGTAAGTAAAAAAGAAACTAAAGATAGAATGAGAGAAGGTATGAAAGCAAGAATGAAAGATAACAAGAAAGAAAGAAAGAAAGAAAGAAAGTAAGAAATTAATAAAGAAACTAAAGATAGAATGAGAGAAGGTATGAAAGCTAGAATGTAAGATATCAAGAAAGAAAGAAATGAAAGTAAGTAAAAAAGATACTAAAGATAAAATGAGAGAAGGTATGAAAGCTAGAATGTAACATATCAAGAAAGCAAGGAATGAAAATAAGTAAAAAAGAAACTAAAGATGGAATGAGAGAAGGTATGAAAGCAAGAATGAAAGATAACAAGAAAGAAAGAAAGAAAGAAAGTAAGTAATAAAGAAACTAAAAATAGAAAGAGAGAAGGGATGAGAGCTAGAATGAAAGATATCAAGAATGAAAGAAAGAAAGTAAGTAAGAAAGAAATAAAGAAACTAAAGACAGAATGAAAGAAGGTATGAAAGCAGGAATGAAAGATATCAAGAAAGAAAGAAAGAAAGTAATAAAGAAACGAAAGATAAAATGAGAGAAGGTATGAAATCTAGAATGAAAGATATCATGAAAGAAAGAAAGAAAGTAACTAATAAAGAAACTAAAGATACAATGAGAGAAGGTATGAAAGCTACAATGAAAGATATCAAGAAAGAAAGAAAGTAATAAACAAACTAAAGATAGAATGAGTGATGGTATGAAAGCTAGAAGGCAAGATATGAAGAAAGAAAGAAATGAAAGTAAGTAAAAAAGAAACTAAAGATAGAATGAGAGAAGGTTTGAAAGCTAGAATGAAAGATATCAAGAAATAAAAAAGGAACAAAGTAGAAATAATGTAAGAAAGAAAATAAAGAATGAATGAGTGAAGTTATGAATGCTAGAATGAAAGTTATGAAGAAAGAAAGAAAGAAAGAAAGTAGTAAAGAAACTAAAGATAGAATCAGAGAAGGTATGAGAGATCGAATGAGATATCAAGAAAGAAAGAAAGAACGAAAGTAATTAATAAAGAAACTAAAGATAGAATGAAAGACGGTATTAAAGCCAGAATGAAAGATATCAAGAAAGAAATAGAGAAAGAAAGAAAGAAATTAATAAAGAAACTAAAGATAGAATAAGAGAAGGTATGAAAGCAAGAATGAAAGATATGAAGAAAGAAAGAAAAAAAGAAATCAATAGAGAAATTAAAGATGAAATGAGAGAAGGTATGAAAGCTAGATTGAAAGATATCAAGAAAGAAAGAAAGAAAGTAAGGAAGTAATAAAGAAACTAAAGATAGAAAGATAGAAGAGATGAGAGCTAGAATGAAAGATATCAAGAAAGAAAGAAAGAAAGAAAAAAAGAAAGTAATAAAGAAACTAAAGATAGAATGAGAGAAGGTATGAAAGCTAGAATGTAAGATATCAAGAAAGAAAGAAATGAAAGTAAGTAAAAATGAAACTAAAGATTAAATTAGAGAAGGTATGAAAGCTAGAATGTAGCATATCAACAAAGCAAGGAATGAAAGTAAGTAAAAAAGAAACTAAAGATAGAATGAGAGAAGGTATGGAAGCAAGAATGAAAGATATCAAGAAAGAAAGAAAAAAGAAATCAATAGAGAAATTAAAGATGAAATGAGAGAAGGTATGAAAGCTAGAATGAAAGATATCAAGAAAGAAAGAAAGAAAGTAAGAAAGTAATAAAGAAACAAAGATAGAAAGAGAGAAGGGATGAGAGCTAGAATGAAAGATATCAAGAAATAAATAAATAAATAAATAAATAAATAAATAAAGAAATAAATAAATAAATAAATAAACTAAAGATAGAAAGAGAAAAGGGATGAGAGCTAGAATGAAAGATATCAAGAAAGAAAGAAAGAACGAAAGAAAGAAAGAAAGAAAGAAAGAAAGAAAGAAAGTAATAAAGAAACTAAAGATAGAATGAGAGAAGGTATGAAAGCTAGAATGTAAGATATCAGGAAAGAAAGAAATGAAAGTAAGTAAAAAAGAAACTAAAGATAGAATTAGAGAAGGTATGAAAGCTAGAATGAAAGATATCAAGAAAGAAAAAGGAACAAAGTAGAAATAATGTAATAAAGAAAAGAAAGATTGAATGAGTGAAGATATGAATGCTAGAATGAAAGTTATCAAGAAAGAAAGAAAGAAAGTAGTAAAGAAGCTAAAGATAGAATCAGAGAAGGTATGAGAGCTAGAATGAGATATCAAGAAAGAAAGAAAGAAAGAAAGTAATAAAGAAACTAAAGATAGAATGAGAGAAGGTATGAAAGCTAGAATGTAAGATATAAAGAAAGAAAGAAATGAAAGTAAGTAAAAAAGAAACTAAAGATAAAATGAGAGAAGGTATGAAAGCTAGAATGTAACATATCAAGAAAGCAAGGAATGAAAGTAAGTAAAAAAGAAACTAAAGATAGAATGAGAGAAGGTATGAAAGCAAGAATGAAAGATAACAAGAAAGAAAGAAAAAAGAAATCAATAGAGAAATTAAAGATGAAATGAGAGAAGGTATGAAAGCTAGAATGAAAGATATCAAGAAAGATAGAAAGAAAGTAAGAAAGTAATAAAGAAACTAAAGATACAAAGAGAGAAGGGATGAGAGCTAGAATGAAAGATATCAAGAAAGAAAGAAAGAAAGAAAGAAAGTAATAAAGAAACGAAAGATAAAATGAGAGAAGGTATGAAATCTAGAATGAAAGATATCATGAAAGAAAGAAAGAAAGTAACTAATAAAGAAACTAAAGATAGAATGAGTGATGGTATGAAATCTAGAATGAAAGATATGAAGAAAGAAAGAAATGAAAGTAAGTAAAAAAGAAACTAAAGATAGAATGAGAGAAGGTTTGAAAGCTAGAATGAAAGATATCAAGAAATAAAAAAGGAACAAAGTAGAAATAATGTAAGAAAGAAAATAAAGGATGAATGAGTGAAGTTATGAATGCTAGAATGAAAGTTATGAAGAAAGAAAGAAAGAAAGAAAGAAAGAAAGAAAGTAGTAAAGAATCTAAAGATAGAATCAGAGAAGGTATGAGAGCTAGAATGAGATATCAAGAAAGAAAGAAAGAACGAAAGTAATTAATAAAGAAACTAAAGATAGAATGAAAGAAGGTATGAAAGCCAGAATGAAAGATATGAAGAAAGAAATAGAGAAAGAAAGAAAGAAATTAATAAAGAAACTAAAGATAGAATGAGAGAAGGTATGAAAGCTAGAATGTAACATATCAAGAAAGCAAGAAATGAAAGTAAATAAAAAAGAAACTAAAGATAGAATGAGAGAAGGTATGAAAGCAAGAATGAAAGATAACAAGAAAGAAAGAAATAAAGAAAGAAAGTAAGAAATTAATAAAGAAACTAAAGATAGAATGAGAGAAGGTATGAAAGCTAGAATGTAAGATATCAAGAAAGAAAGAAATGAAAGTAAGTAAAAAAGATACTAAAGATAAAATGAGAGAAGGTATGAAAGCTAGAATGTAACATATCAAGAAAGCAAGGAATGAAAATAAGTAAAAAAGAAACTAAAGATGGAATGAGAGAAGGTATGAAAGCAAGAATGAAAGATAACAAAAAAGAAAGAAAGAAAGTAATAAAGAAACTAAAAATAGAAAGAGAGAAGGGATGAGAGCTAGAATGAAAGATATCAAGAATGAAAGAAAGAAAGTAAGTAAGAAAGAAATAAAGAAACTAAAGACACAATGAAAGAAGGTATGAAAGCAGGAATGAAAGATATCAAGAAAGAAAGAAAGAAAGTAATAAAGAAACGAAAGATAAAATGAGAGAAGGTATGAAATCTAGAATGAAAGATATCAAGAAAGAAAGAAAGAAAGTAAGGAAGTAATAAAGAAACTAAAGATAGAATGAGTGATGGTATGAAAGCTAGAAGGCAAGATATGAAGAAAGAAAGAAATGAAAGTAAATAAAAAAGAAACTAAAGATAGAATAAGAGAAGGTATGAAAGCAAGAATGAAAGATATGAAGAAAGAAAGAAAAAAAGAAATCAATAGAGAAATTAAAGATGAAATGAGAGAAGGTATGAAAGCTAGAATGAAAGATATCAAGAAAGAAAGAAAGAAAGTAAGGAAGTAATAAAGAAACTAAAGATAGAAAGATAGAAGGGATGAGAGCTAGAATGAAAGATATCAAGAAAGAAAGAAAGAAAGAAAAAAAGAAAGTAATAAAGAAACTAAAGATAGAATGAGAGAAGGTATGAAAGCTAGAATGTAGCATATCAAGAAAGCAAGGAATGAAAGTAAGTAAAAAAGAAACTAAAGATAGAATGAGAGAAGGTATGAAAGCAAGAATGAAAGATAACAAGAAAGAAAGAAAAAAGAAATCAATAGAAAAATTAAAGATGAAATGAGAGAAGGGATGAGAGCTAGAATGAAAGATATCAAGAAAGAAAGAAAGAAAGTAAGTAAGAAATAAATAAAGAATCTAAAGATAGAATGAGAGAAGGTATGAAACATAGAATGAAAGATATCAAGAAAGAAAGAAATGAAAGTAAGTAAAAAAGAAACTAAAGATAAAATGAGAAAAGGTATGAAAGGTAGAATGAAAGATATCAAGGAAGAAAAAAGGAACAAAGTAGAAATAATGTAATAAATAAAATAAAGATTGAATGAGTGAAGATATGAATGTTAGATCGAAAGATATCAAGAAGGAAAGAAAGAAAGAAGTAAAGAAACGAAAGATAGAATCATAGAAGTTATGAAAGCTAGAATGAGATATGAAGAAAGAAAGAAAGAAAGAACGAAAGTAATTAATAAAGAAACTAAAGATAGAATGAAAGAAGATATGAAAGCTAGAATGAAAGATATCAAGAAAGAAATAAAGAAAGTAAGAAATTAATAAAAAAACTAAAGATAGAATGAGAGAAGGTATGAAAGCTAGAATGTAACATATCAAGGAAGCAAGAAATGAAAGTAAGAAAGTATTAAAGAAACTAAAGATAGAATCAGAGAAGTTATGAGATCTAGAATGAGATATGAAGAAAGAAAGAAAGAAAGAAAGAACGAAAGTAATTAGTAAAGAAACTAAATAGAGAATGAAAGAAGGTATAAAGCTAGTATGAAAGATATCAAGAAATAAAGAGGGAAAGAAAGTAATAAAGAAACTAAAGATAGAATGAGAGAAGGTATGAAAGCTAGAATGTAACATATCAAGAAAGGAAGAAATGAAAGTAAGTAAAAAAGAAACTAAAGATAGAATGAGAGAAGGTATGGAAGCAAGAATGAAAGATATCAAGAAAGAAAGAAAGAAAGTAAGAAAGTAATAAAGAAACAAAGATAGAAAGAGAGAAGGGATGAGAGCTAGAATGAAAGATATCAAGAAATAAATAAATAAATAAATAAATAAATAAATAAATAAATAAATAAATAAATAAATAAATAAAATAAAGATAGAAAGAGAAAAGGGATGAGAGCTAGAATGAAAGATATCAAGAAAGAAAGAAAGAACGAAAGAAAGAAAGAAAGAAAGAAAGAAAGTAAGTAATAAAGAAACTAAAGATAGAATGAGAGAAGGTATGAAAGCTAGAATGTAAGATATCAGGAAAGAATGAAATGAAAGTAAGTAAAAAAGAAACTAAAGATAGAATTAGAGAAGGTATGAAAGCTAGAATGAAAGATATCAAGAAAGAAAAAGGAACAAAGTAGAAATAATGTAATAAAGAAAAGAAAGATTGAATGAGTGAAGATATGAATGCTAGAATGAAAGTTATCAAGAAATAAAGAAAGAAAGTAGTAAAGAAGCTAAAGATAGAATGAGAGAAGTTATGAAAGCTAGAATGTAAGATATAAAGAAAGAAAGAAATGAAAGTAAGTAAAAAAGAAACTAAAGATAAAATGAGAGAAGGTATGAAAGCTAGAATGTAACATATCAAGAAAGCAAGGAATGAAAGTAAGTAAAAAAGAAACTAAAGATAGAATGAGAGAAGGTATGAAAGCAAGAATGAAAGATAACAAGAAAGAAAGAAAAAAGAAATCAATAGAGAAATTAAAGATGAAATGAGAGAAGGTATGAAAGCTAGAATGAAAGATATCAAGAAAGATAGAAAGAAAGTAAGAAAGTAATAAAGAAACTAAAGATACAAAGAGAGAAGGGATGAGAGCTAGAATGAAAGATATCAAGAAAGAAAGAAAGAAAGAAAGAAAGTAATAAAGAAACGAAAGATAAAATGAGAGAAGGTATGAAATCTAGAATGAAAGATATCATGAAAGAAAGAAAGAAAGTAACTAATAAAGAAACTAAAGATAGAATGAGTGATGGTATGAAATCTAGAATGAAAGATATGAAGAAAGAAAGAAATGAAAGTAAGTAAAAAAGAAACTAAAGATAGAATGAGAGAAGGTTTGAAAGCTAGAATGAAAGATATCAAGAAATAAAAAAGGAACAAAGTAGAAATAATGTAAGAAAGAAAATAAAGGATGAATGAGTGAAGTTATGAATGCTAGAATGAAAGTTATGAAGAAAGAAAGAAAGAAAGAAAGAAAGAAAGTAGTAAAGAATCTAAAGATAGAATCAGAGAAGGTATGAGAGCTAGAATGAGATATCAAGAAAGAAAGAAAGAACGAAAGTAATTAATAAAGAAACTAAAGATAGAATGAAAGAAGGTATGAAAGCCAGAATGAAAGATATCAAGAAAGAAATAGAGAAAGAAAGAAAGAAATTAATAAAGAAACTAAAGATAGAATGAGAGAAGGTATGAAAGCTAGAATGTAACATATCAAGAAAGCAAGAAATGAAAGTAAATAAAAAAGAAACTAAAGATAGAATGAGAGAAGGTATGAAAGCAAGAACGAAAGATAACAAGAAAGAAAGAAATAAAGAAAGAAAGTAAGAAATTAATAAAGAAACTAAAGATAGAATGAGAGAAGGTATGAAAGCTAGAATGTAAGATATCAAGAAAGAAAGAAATGAAAGTAAGTAAAAAAGATACTAAAGATAAAATGAGAGAAGGTATGAAAGCTAGAATGTAACATATCAAGAAAGCAAGGAATGAAAATAAGTAAAAAAGAAACTAAAGATGGAATGAGAGAAGGTATGAAAGCAAGAATGAAAGATAACAAGAAAGAAAGAAAGAAAGTAATAAAGAAACTAAAAATAGAAAGAGAGAAGGGATGGGAGCTAGAATGAAAGATATCAAGAATGAAAGAAAGAAAGTAAGTAAGAAAGAAATAAAGAAACTAAAGACAGAATGAAAGAAGGTATGAAAGCAGGAATGAAAGATATCAAGAAAGAAAGAAAGAAAGTAATAAAGAAACGAAAGATAAAATGAGAGAAGGTATGAAATCTAGAATGAAAGATATCATGAAAGAAAGAAAGAAAGTAACTAATAAAGAAACTAAAGATACAATGAGAGAAGGTATGAAAGCTACAATGAAAGATATCAAGAAAGAAAGAAAGTAATAAACAAACTAAAGATAGAATGAGTGATGGTATGAAAGCTAGAAGGCAAGATATGAAGAAAGAAAGAAATGAAAGTAAGTAAAAAAGAAACTAAAGATAGAATGAGAGAAGCTTTGAAAGCTAGAATGAAAGATATCAAGAAATAAAAAAGGAACAAAGTAGAAATAATGTAAGAAAGAAAATAAAGGATGAATGAGTGAAGTTACGAATGCTAGAATGAAAGTTATGAAGAAAGAAAGAAAGAAAGAAAGAAAGAAAGAAAGTAGTAAAGAATCTAAAGATAGAATCAGAGAAGGTATGAGAGCTAGAATGAGATATCAAGAAAGAAAGAAAGAACGAAAGTAATTAATAAAGAAACTAAAGATAGAATGAAAGAAGGTATGAAAGCCAGAATGAAAGATATCAAGAAAGAAATAGAGAAAGAAAGAAAGAAATTAATAAAGAAACTAAAGATAGAATGAGAGAAGGTATGAAAGCTAGAATGTAACATATCAAGAAAGCAAGAAATGAAAGTAAATAAAAAAGAAACTAAAGATAGAATGAGAGAAGGTATGAAAGCAAGAATGAAAGATAACAAGAAAGAAAGAAATAAAGAAAGAAAGTAAGAAATTAATAAAGAAACTAAAGATAGAATGAGAGAAGGTATGAAAGCTAGAATGTAAGATATCAAGAAAGAAAGAAATGAAAGTAAGTAAAAAAGATACTAAAGATAAAATGAGAGAAGGTATGAAAGCTAGAATGTAACATATCAAGAAAGCAAGGAATGAAAATAAGTAAAAAAGAAACTAAAGATGGAATGAGAGAAGGTATGAAAGCAAGAATGAAAGATAACAAGAAAGAAAGAAAGAAAGAAAGTAATAAAGAAACTAAAAATAGAAAGAGAGAAGGGATGAGAGCTAGAATGAAAGATATCAAGAATGAAAGAAAGAAAGTAAGTAAGAAAGAAATAAAGAAACTAAAGACAGAATGAAAGAAGGTATGAAAGCAGGAATGAAAGATATCAAGAAAGAAAGAAAGAAAGAAAGTAATAAAGAAACGAAAGATAAAATGAGAGAAGGTATGAAATCTAGAATGAAAGATATCATGAAAAAAAGAAAGAAAGTAACTAATAAAGAAACTAAAGATACAATGAGAGAAGGTATGAAAGCTACAATGAAAGATATCAAGAAAGAAAGAAAGTAATAAACAAACTAAAGATAGAATGAGTGATGGTATGAAAGCTAGAAGGCAAGATATGAAGAAAGAAAGAAATGAAAGTAAGTAAAAAAGAAACTAAAGATAGAATGAGAGAAGGTTTGAAAGCTAGAATGAAAGATATCAAGAAATAAAAAAGGAACAAAGTAGAAATAATGTAAGAAAGAAAATAAAGAATGAATGAGTGAAGTTATGAATGCTAGAATGAAAGTTATGAAGAAAGAAAGAAAGAAAGAAAGTAGTAAAGAAACTAAAGATAGAATCAGAGAAGGTATGAGAGATAGAATGAGATATCAAGAAAGAAAGAAAGAACGAAAGTAATTAATAAAGAAACTAAAGATAGAATGAAAGACGGTATTAAAGACAGAATGAAAGATATCAAGAAAGAAATAGAGAAAGAAAGAAAGAAATTAATAAAGAAACTAAAGATAGAATGAGAGAAGGTATGAAAGCTAGAATGTAACATATCAAGAAAGCAAGAAATGAAAGTAAATAAAAAAGAAACTAAAGATAGAATAAGAGAAGGTATGAAAGCAAGAATGAAAGATATGAAGAAAGAAAGAAAAAAAGAAATCAATAGAGAAATTAAAGATGAAATGAGAGAAGGTATGAAAGCTAGAATGAAAGATATCAAGAAAGAAAGAAAGAAAGTAAGGAAGTAATAAAGAAACTAAAGATAGAAAGATAGAAGGGATGAGAGCTAGAATGAAAGATATCAAGAAAGAAAGAAAGAAAGAAAAAAATAAAGTAATAAAGAAACTAAAGATAGAATGAGAGAAGGTATGAAAGCTAGAATGTAAGATATCAAGAAAGAAAGAAATGAAAGTAAGTAAAAATGAAACTAAAGATTAAATTAGAGAAGGTATGAAAGCTAGAATGTAGCATATCAAGAAAGCAAGGAATGAAAGTAAGTAAAAAAGAAACTAAAGATAGAATGAGAGAAGGTATGAAAGCAAGAATGAAAGATAACAAGAAAGAAAGAAAAAAGAAATCAATAGAAAAATTAAAGATGAAATGAGAGAAGGGATGAGAGCTAGAATGAAAGATATCAAGAAAGAAAGAAAGAAAGAAAGTAAGAAATAAATAAAGAATCTAAAGATAGAATGAGAGAAGGTATGAAACATAGAATGAAAGATATCAAGAAAGAAAGAAATGAAAGTAAGTAAAAAAGAAACTAAAGATAAAATGAGAAAAGGTATGAAAGGTAGAATGAAAGATATCAAGGAAGAAAAAAGGAACAAAGTAGAAATAATGTAATAAATAAAATAAAGATTGAATGAGTGAAGATATGAATGTTAGATCGAAAGATATCAAGAAGGAAAGAAAGAAAGAAGTAAAGAAACGAAAGATAGAATCATAGAAGTTATGAAAGCTAGAATGAGATATGAAGAAAGAAAGAAAGAAAGAACGAAAGTAATTAATAAAGAAACTAAAGATAGAATGAAAGAAGATATGAAAGCTAGAATGAAAGATATCAAGAAAGAAATAAAGAAAGTAAGAAATTAATAAAAAAACTAAAGATAGAATGAGAGAAGGTATGAAAGCTAGAATGTAACATATCAAGGAAGCAAGAAATGAAAGTAAGAAAGTAGTAAAGAAACTAAAGATAGAATCAGAGAAGTTATGAGATCTAGAATGAGATATGAAGAAAGAAAGAAAGAAAGAACGAAAGTAATTAGTAAAGAAACTAAATAGAGAATGAAAGAAGGTATGAAAGCTAGTATGAAAGATATCAAGAAATAAAGAGGGAAAGAAAGTAATAAAGAAACTAAAGATAGAATGAGAGAAGGTATGAAAGCTAGAATGTAACATATCAAGAAAGGAAGAAATGAAAGTAAGTAAAAAAGAAACTAAAGATAGAATGAGAGAAGGTATGAAAGCAAGAATGAAAGATATCAAGAAAGAAAGAAAAAAGAAATCAATAGAGAAATTAAAGATGAAATGAGAGAAGGTATGAAAGCTAGAATGAAAGATATCAAGAAAGAAAGAAAGAAAGTAAGAAAGTAATAAAGAAACAAAGATAGAAAGAGAGAAGGGATGAGAGCTAGAATGAAAGATATCAAGAAAGAAATAAATAAATAAATAAATAAATAAATAAATAAATAAATAAATAAACTAAAGATAGAAAGAGAAAAGGGATGAGAGCTAGAATGAAAGATATCAAGAAAGAAAGAAAGAAAGAAAGAAAGAAAGAAAGTAATAAAGAAACTAAAGATAGAATGAGAGAAGGTATGAAAGCTAGAATGTAAGATATCAGGAATGAAAGAAATGAAAGTAAGTAAAAAAGAAACTAAAGATAGAATTAGAGAAGGTATGAAAGCTAGAATGAAAGATATCAAGAAAGAAAAAGGAACAAAGTAGAAATAATGTAATAAAGAAAAGAAAGATTGAATGAGTGAAGATATGAATGCTAGAATGAAAGTTATCAAGAAAGAAAGAAAGAAAGTAGTAAAGAAGCTAAAGATACAATCAGAGAAGGTATGAGAGCTAGAATGAGATATCAAGAAAGAAAGAAAGAAAGAAAGAACGAAAGTAATTAATAAAGAAACTAAAGATAGATTGAAAGAAGATATGATAGCTAGAATGAAAGATATCAAGAAAGAAATAAAGAAGGGATGTAAAAAAGAAATAAAGAAACTAAAGATAGAATGAGAGAAGGTATGAAAGATATAATGAAAGATATCAAGAAAGAAAGAAAGAAATAAAGAAAAAAATAATGTAATAAAGAAACTAAAGATAGAATGAGAGAAGGTATGAAAGCTAGAATGTAAGATATAAAGAAAGAAAGAAATGAAAGTAAGTAAAAAAGAAACTAAAGATAAAATGAGAGAAGGTATGAAAGCTAGAATGTAACATATCAAGAAAGCAAGGAATGAAAGTAAGTAAAAAAGAAACTAAAGATAGAATGAGAGAAGGTATGAAAGCAAGAATGAAAGATAACAAGAAAGAAAGAAAAAAGAAATCAATAGAGAAATTAAAGATGAAATGAGAGAAGGTATGAAAGCTAGAATGAAAGATATCAAGAAAGATAGAAAGAAAGTAAGAAAGTAAGAAAGAAACTAAAGATACAAAGAGAGAAGGGATGAGAGCTAGAATGAAAGATATCAAGAAAGAAAGAAAGAAAGAAAGTAAGTAATAAAGAAACGAAAGATAAAATGAGAGAAGGTATGAAATCTAGAATGAAAGATATCATGAAAGAAAGAAAGAAAGTAACTAATAAAGAAACTAAAGATAGAATGAGTGATGGTATGAAATCTAGAATGAAAGATATGAAGAAAGAAAGAAATGAAAGTAAGTAAAAAAGAAACTAAAGATAGAATGAGAGAAGGTTTGAAAGCTAGAATGAAAGATATCAAGAAATAAAAAAGGAACAAAGTAGAAATAATGTAAGAAAGAAAATAAAGGATGAATGAGTGAAGTTATGAATGCTAGAATGAAAGTTATGAAGAAAGAAAGAAAGAAAGAAAGTAGTAAAGAATCTAAAGATAGAATCAGAGAAGGTATGAGAGCTAGAATGAGATATCAAGAAAGAAAGAAAGAATGAAAGTAATTAATAAAGAAACTAAAGATAGAATGAAAGAAGGTATGAAAGCCAGAATGAAAGATATCAAGAAAGAAATAGAGAAAGAAAGAAAGAAATTAATAAAGAAACTAAAGATAGAATGAGAGAAGGTATGAAAGCTAGAATGTAACATATCAAGAAAGCAAGAAATGAAAGTAAGTAAAAAAGAAACTAAAGATACAATAAGAGAAGGTATGAAAGCAAGAATGAAAGATATGAAGAAAGAAAGAAAAAAAGAAATCAATAGAGAAATTAAAGATGAAATGAGAGAAGGTATGAAAGCTAGAATGAAAGATATCAAGAAAGAAAGAAAGAAAGTAAGAAAGTAATAAAGAAACTAAAGATAGAAAGAAAGAAGGGATGAGAGCTAGAATGAAAGATATCAAGAAAGAAAGAAATGAAAGTAAGTAAAAAAGAAACTAAAGATTAAATTAGAGAAGGTATGAAAGCTAGAATGTAGCATATCAAGAAAGCAAGGAATGAAAGTAAGTAAAAAAGAAACTAAAGATAGAATGAGAGATGGTATGAAAGCAAGAATGAAAGATAACAAGAAAGAAAGAAAAAAGAAATCAATAGAGAAATTAAAGATGAAATGAGAGAAGGTATGAAAGCTAGAATGAAAGATATCAAGAAAGAAAGAAAGAAAGAAAGTAATAAAGAAAATAAAGATAGAAAGAGAGAAGGGATGAGAGCTAGAATGAAAGATATCAAGAAAGAAAGAAAGAAAGAAAGTAAGAAAGAAATAAAGAAACTAAAGATAGAATGAGAGAAGGTATGAAAGATAGAATGAAAGATATCAAGAAAGATAGAAAGAAAGTAAGAAAGTAATAAAGAAACTAAAGATACAAAGAGAGAAGGGATGAGAGCTAGAATGAAAGATATCAAGAAAGAAAGAAAGAAAGAAAGAAAGAAAGAAAGTAATAAAGAAACTAAAGATAGAATGAGAGAAGGTATGAAAGCAAGAATGAAAGATAACAAGAAAGAAAGAAAAAAGAAATCAATAGAGAAATTAAAGATGAAATGAGAGAAGGTATGAAAGCTAGAATGAAAGATATCAAGAAAGAAAGAAAGAAAGTAAGAAAGTAATAAAGAAACTAAAGATAGAAAGAGAGAAGGGATGAGACCTAGAACGAACGATATCAAGAAAGAAAGAAAGTAAGAAAGTAAGAAATAAAGAAACTAAAGATAGAATGAGAGAAGGTATGAAAGCTAGAATGAAAGATATCAAGAAAGAAAGAAAGAAAGTAAGAAAGTAATAAAGAAACTAAAGATAGAAAGATAGAAGAGATGAGAGCTAGAATGAAATATATCAAGAAAGAAAGAAAGAAAGAAAGTAAGAAAGTAATAAAGAAACTAAAGATAGAATGAGAGAAGTTATGAAAGATAGAATGAAAGATATCAAGAAAGAAAGAAAGAAAGAAAGAAAGAAAATAAAGAAATAAAGAAACTAAAGATAAAATGAGAGAAGGTATGAAAGCTAGAATGTAACATATCAAGAAAGCAAGGAATGAAAGTAAGTAAAAAAGAAACTAAAGATAGAATGAGAGAAGGTATGAAAGCAAGAATGAAAGATAAAAAGAAAGAAAGAAAAAAGAAATCAATAGAGAAATTAAAGATGAAATGAGAGAAGGGATGAGAGCTAGAATGAAAGATATCAAGAAAGAAAGAAAGAAAGAAAGAAAGAAAGAAAGAAAGAAAGAAAGAAACTAAAGATAGAATGAGAGAAGGTATGAAAGATAGAATGAAAGATATCAAGAAAGAAAAAAAATGAAAGTAAGTAAAAAAGAAACTAAAGATAAAATGAGAGAAGGTATGAAAGCTAGAATGAAAGATATCAAGTAAGAAAAAAGGAACAAAGTAGAAATAATATAATAAATAAATTAAAGATTGAATGAGTGAAGATATGAATGCTAGATCGAAAGATATCAAGAAAGAAAGAAAGAAAGAAGTAAAGAAACTAAAGATAGAATCAGAGAAGTTATGAGAGCTAGAATGAGATATCAAGAAAGAAAGAAAGAAAGAACGAAAGTAATTAATAAAGAAACTAAAGAGAGAATGAAAGAAGGTATGAAAGCTAGAATGAAAGATATCAAGAAAGAAAGAAAGAAAGAAAGTAATAAAGAAACTAAAATAGAATGAGAGAAGGTATGAAAGCTGGAATGTAACATATCAAGAAAGGAAGAAATGAAAGTAAGTAAAAAAGAAACTAAAGATAGAATGAGAGAAGGTATGAAAGCAAGAATGAAAGATATCAAGAAAGAAAAAGGAACAAAGTAGAAATAATGTAATAAACAAAAGAAAGATTGAAGGAGTGAAGATATGAATGCTAGAATGAAAGTTATCAAGAAAGAAAGAAAGAAAGTAGTAAAGAAGCTAAAGATAGAAAGAGAGAAGGGATGAGAGCTAGAATGAACGATATCAAGAAAGAAAGAAAGAAAGTAAGAAAGTAATAAAGAAACTAAAGATAGAAAGATAGAAGGGATGAGAGCTAGAATGAAAGATATCAAGAAAGAAAGAAAGAAAGTAAGAAAGTAATAAAGAAACTAAAGATAGAATGAGAGAAGGTATGAAAGCTACAATGAAATATATCAAGAAAGAAAGAAAGTAATAAACAAACTAAAGATAGAATGAGTGATGGTATGAAAGCTAGAATGCAAGATATGAAGAAAGAAAGAAATGAAAGTAAGTAAAAAAGAAACTAAAGATAGAATGAGAGAAGGTTTGAAAGCTAGAATGAAAGATATCAAGAAATAAAAAAGGAACAAAGTAGAAATAATGTAAGAAAGAAAATAAAGGATGAATGAGTTAAGTTATGAATGCTAGAATGAAAGTTATGAAGAAAGAAAGAAAGAAAGAAAGAAAGTAGTAAAAAAACTAAAGATAGAATCAGAGAAGGTATGAGAGATAGAATGAGATATCAAGAAAGAAAGAAAGAACGAAAGTAATTAATAAAGAAACTAAAGATAGAATGAAAGACAGTATGAAAGCCAGAATGAAAGATATCAAGAAAGAAATAGAGAAAGAAAGAAAGAAATTAATAAAGAAACTAAAGATAGAATGAGAGAAGGTATGAAAGCTAGAATGTAACATATCAAGAAAGCAAGAAATGAAAGTAAGTAAAAAAGAAACTAAAGATAGAATAAGAGAAGGTATGAAAGCAAGAATGAAAGATATGAAGAAAGAAAGAAAAAAAGAAATCAATAGAGAAATTAAAGATGAAATGAGAGAAGGTATGAAAGATAGAATGAAAGATATCAAGAAAGAAAGAAAGAAAGAAAGAAAAAAATAAAGTAATAAAGAAACTAAAGATAGAATGAGAGAAGGTATGAAAGCTAGAATGTAAGATATCAAGAAAGAAAGAAATGAAAGTAAGAAAAAAAGGAACTAAAGATAAAATGAGAGAAGGTATGAAAGCTAGAATGTAGCATATCAAGAAAGCAAGGAATGAAAGTAAGTAAAAAAGAAACTAAAGATAGAATGAGAGAAGGTATGAAAGCAAGAATGAAAGATAACAAGAAAGAAAGAAAAAAGAAATCAATAGAGAAATTAAAGATGAAATGAGAGAAGGTATGAAAGATAGAATGAAAGATATCAAGAAAGAAAGAAAGAAAGAAAGTAGTAAAGAAACTATAGATAGAATCAGAGAAGGTATGTGAGCTAGAATGAGATATGAAGAAAGAAAGAAAGAAAGAACGAAAGTAATTAATGAAGAAACTATAGAGAGAATGAAAGAAGGTATGAATGCTAGAATGAAAGATATCAAGAAAGAAAGAAAGAAAGTAAGTAAGAAATAAATAAAGAATCTAAAGATAGAATGAGAGAAGGTATGAAAGATAGAATGAAAGATATCAAGAAAGAAAGAAATGAAAGTAAGTAAAAAAGAAACTAAAGATTAAATGAGAGAAGGTATGAAAGCTAGAATGAAAGATATCAAGGAAAAAAAGGAACAAAGTAGAAATAATGTAATAAATAAAATAAAAATTGAATGAGTGAAGATATGAATGCTTGATCGAAAGATATCAAGAAGGAAAGAAAGAAAGAAGTATAGAAACTAAAGATAGAATCAGAGAAGTTATGAGAGCTATAATGAGATATGAAGAAAGAAAGAAAGAAAGAAAGAACGAAAGTAATTAATAAAGAAACTATAGATAGAATGAAAGAAGATATGAAAGCTAGAATGAAAGATATCAAGAAAGAAATAAAGAAAGAAAGAAAGAAATTAATAAAAAAACTAAAGATAGAATGAGAGAAGGTATGAAAGCTAGAATGTAACATATCAAGAAAGCAAGAAATGAAAGTAAGAAAGTAGTAAAGAAACTAAAGATAGAATCAGAGAATTTATGAGAGCTAGAATGAGATATCAAGAAAGAAAGAAAGAAAGAACGAAATTAATTAATAAAGAAACTAAAGAGACAATCAAAGAAGGTATGAAAGCTAGAATGAAAGATATCAAGAAAGAAAGAAAGAAAGAAAGTAATAAAGAAACTAAAGATAGAATGAGAGAAGGGATGAAAGCTAGAATGTAACATATCAAGAAAGGAAGAAATGAAAGTAAGTAAAAAAGGAACTAAAGATAGAATGAGAGAAGGTATGAAAGCAAGAATGAAAGATATCAAGAAAGAAAGAAAAAAGAAATCAATAGAGAAATTAAAGATGAAATCAGAGAAGGTATGAAAGCTAGAATGAAAGATATCAAGAAAGAAAGAAAGAAAGAAAGAAAGAAATAAAGTAATAAAGAAACTAAAGATAGAATGAGAGAAGGTATGAAAGCTAGAATGTAACATATCAAGAAAGCAAGGAATGAAAGAAAGTAAAAAAGAAACTAAAGATAGAATGAGAGAAGGTATGAAAGCAAGAATGAAAGATAACAAGAAAGAAAGAAAGAAAGAAAGAAAGAAAGTAATAAAGAAACTAAAGATAAAAAGAGAGAAGGTATGAAAGCTAGAATGAAAGATATCAAGTAAGAAAAAAGGAACAAAGTAGAAATAATGTAATAAATAAAATAAAGATTGAATGAGTGAAGATATGAATGCTAGATCGAAAGTTATCAAGAAAGAAAGAAAGAAAGGAAGGAAGGAAGAAGTAAAGGAACTAAAGATAGAATCAGAGAAGTTATGAGAGCTAGAATGAGATATGAAGAAAGAAAGAAAGAAAGAAAGAACGAAAGTAATTAATAAAGAAACTATAGATAGAATGAAAGAAGATATGAAAGCTAGAATGAAAGATATCAAGAAAGAAAGAAAGAAAGAAAGAAATTAATAAAAAAACTAAAGATAGAATGAGAGAAGGTATGAAAGCTAGAATGTAACATATCAAGAAAGCAAGAAATGAAAGTAAGAAAGTAGTAAAGAAACTAAAGATAGAATCAGAGAATTTATGAGAGCTAGAATGAGATATCAAGAAAGAAAGAAAGAAAGAACGAAATTAATTAATAAAGAAACTAAAGAGTGAATCAAAGAAGGTATGAAAGCTAGAATGAAAGATATCAAGAAAGAAAGAAAGAAAGTAATAAAGAAACTAAAGATAGAATGAGAGAAGGGATGAAAGCTAGAATGTAACATATCAAGAAAGGAAGAAATGAAAGTAAGTAAAAAAGGAACTAAAGATAGAATGAGAGAAGGTATGAAAGTAAGAATGAAAGATATCAAGAAAGAAAGAAAAAAGAAATCAATAGAGAAATTAAAGATGAAATCAGAGAAGGTATGAAAGCTAGAATGAAAGATATCAAGAAAGAAAGAAAGAAAGAAAGAAAGAAATAAAGTAATAAAGAAACTAAAGATAGAATGAGAGAAGGTATGAAAGCTAGAATGTAACATATCAAGAAAGCAAGGAATGAAAGTAAGTAAAAAAGAAACTAAAGATAGAATGAGAGAAGGTATGAAAGCAAGAATGAAAGATAACAAGAAACAAAGAAAGAAAGAAAGTAATAAAGAAACTAAAGATAAAAAGAGAGAAGGTATGAAAGCTAGAATGAAAGATATCAAGTAAGAAAAAAGGAACAAAGTAGAAATAATGTAATAAATAAAATAAAGATTGAATGAGTGAAGATATGAATGCTAGATCGAAAGTTATCAAGAAAGAAAGAAAGAAAGAAAGGAAGGAAGAAGTAAAGGAACTAAAGATAGAATCAGAGAAGTTATGAGAGTTAGAATGAGATATCAAGAAATAAATAAATAAAGAAAGAACGAAATTAATTAATAAAGAAACTAAAGAGAGAATCAAAGAAGGTATGAAAGCTAGAATGAAAGATATCAAGAAAGAAAGAAAGAAAGTAATAAAGAAACTAAAGAGAGAATGAGAGAAGGTATGAAAGCTAGAATGTAACATATCAAGAAAGCAAGGAATGAAAGTAAGTAAAAAAGAAACTAAAGATAGAATGAGAGAAGGTATGAAAGCAAGAATGAAAGATATCAAGAAAGAAAGAAAGAAGAAATCAATAGAGAAATTAAAGATGAAATCAGAGAAGGTATGAAAGCTAGAATGAAAGATATCAAGAAAGAAAGAAAGAAAGAAAGAAAAAAATAAAGTAATAAAGAAACTAAAGATAGAATGAGAGAAGGTATGAAAGCTAGAATGTAAGATATCAAGAAAGAAAGAAATGAAAGTAAGTAAAAAAGAAACTAAAGATAGAATGAGAGAAGGTATGAAAGCAAGAATGAAAGATAACAAAAAGTAAGTAAGAAAGAAAGTAAGAAAGAAACTAAAGATAGAAAGAGAGAAGGGATGAGAGCTAGAATGAAAGATATCAAGAAAGAAAGAAAGAAAGTAAGTAAGAAAGAAATAAAGAAACTAAAGATAGAATGAGAGAAGGTATGAAAGCTAGAATGAAAGATATCAAGAAAGAAAGAAAGAAAGAAAAAAAGTAATAAAGAAACGAAAGAAAAAATGAGAGAAGTTATGAAATCTAGAATGAAAGATATCATGAAAGAAAGAAAGAAAGTAACTAATAAAGAAACTAAAGATAGAATGAGTGAAGGTATGAAAGCTACAATGAAAGATATCAAGAAAGAAAGAAAGTAATAAACAAACTAAAGATAGAATGAGTGATGGTATGAAAGCTAGAATGCAAGATATGAAGAAAGAAAGAAATGAAAGTAAGTAAAAAAGAAACTAAAGATAGAATGAGAGAAGGTTTCAAAGCTAGAATGAAAGATAACAAGAAAGAAAGAAAGAAAGAAAGAAAGAAAGTAATAAAGAAACTAAAGATAAAAAGAGAGAAGTTATGAAAGCTAGAATGAAAGATATCAAGTAAGAAAAAAGGAACAAAGTAGAAATAATGTAATAAATAAAATAAAGATTGAATGAGTGAAGATATGAATGCTAGATCGAAAGTAATCAAGAAAGAAAGAAAGAAAGAAAGAAAGGAAGAAGTAAAGGAACTAAAGATAGAATCAGAGAAGTTATGAGAGTTAGAATGAGATATCAAGAAATAAATAAAGAAAGAAAGAACGAAATTAATTAATAAAGAAACTAAAGAGAGAATCAAAGAAGGTATGAAAGCTAGAAAGAAAGATATCAAGAAAGAAAGAAAGAAAGAAAGTAATAAAGAAACTAAAGAGAGAATGAGAGAAGATATGAAAGCTAGAATGTAACATATCAAGAAAGCAAAAAATGAAAGTAAGTAAAAAAGAAACTAAAGATAGAATGAGAAAAGGTATGAAAGCAAGAATGAAAGATATCAAGAAAGAAAGAAAGAAGAAATCAATAGAGAAATTAAAGATGAAATCAGAGAAGGTATGAAAGCTAGAATGAAAGATATCAAGAAAGAAAGAAAGAAAAAAATAAAGTAATAAAGAAACTAAAGATAGAATGAGAGAAGGTATGAAAGCTAGAATGTAAGATATCAAGAAAGAAAGAAATGAAAGTAAGTAAAAAAGAAACTAAAGATAAAATGAGAGAAGGTATGAAAGCTAGAATGTAACATATCAAGAAAGCAAGGAATGAAAGTAAGTAAAAAAGAAACTAAAGATAGAATGAGAGAAGGTATGAAAGCAAGAATGAAAGATAACAAAAAGAAAGAAAGAAAGAAAGTAATAAAGAAACTAAAGATAGAAAGAGAGAAGGGATGAGAGCTAGAATGAAAGATATCAAGAAAGAAAGAAAGAAAGTAAGTAAGAAAGAAATAAAGAAACTAAAGATAGAATGAGAGAAGGTATGAAAGCTAGAATGAAAGATATCAAGAAAGAAAGAAAGAAAGAAAAAAAGTAATAAAGAAACGAAAGAAAAAATGAGAGAAGGTATGAAATCTAGAATGAAAGATATCATGAAAGAAAGAAAGAAAGTAACTAATAAAGAAACTAAAGATAGAATGAGTGAAGGTATGAAAGCTACAATGAAAGATATCAAGAAAGAAAGAAAGTAATAAACAAACTAAAGATAGAATGAGTGATGGTATGAAAGCTAGAATGCAAGATATGAAGAAAGAAAGAAATGAAAGTAAGTAAAAAAGAAACTAAAGATAGAATGAGAGAAGGTTTCAAAGCTAGAATGAAAGATATCAAGAAATAAAAAAGGAACAAAGTAGAAATAATGTAAGAAAGAAAATAAAGGATGAATGAGTGAAGTTATGAATGCTAGAATGAAAGTTATGAAGAAAGAAAGAAAGAAAGAAAGAAAGTAGTAAAGAAACTAAAGATAGAATCAGAGAAGGTATGAGAGCTAGAATGAGATATCAAGAAAGAAAGAAAGAACGAAAATAATTAATAAAGAAACTAAAGATAGAAAGGAGGAAGGTATGAAAACCAGAATGAAAGATATCAAGAAAGAAATAGAGAAAGAAATTAATAAAGAAACTAAAGATAGAATGAGAGAAGGTATGAAAGCTAGAATGTAACATATCAAGAAAGCAAGAAATGAAACTAAGTAAAAAAGAAACTAAAGATTAAATTAGAGAAGGTATGAAAGCTAGAATGTAGCATATCAAGAGAGCAAGGAATGAAAGTAAGTAAAAAAGAAACTAAAGATAAAATGAGAGAAGGTATGAAAGCTAGAATGAATGATATCAAGGGAAAAAAAGGAACAAGGTAGAAATAATATAATAAATAAATTAAAGATTGAATGAGTGAAGATATGAATGCTAGATCGAAAGATATCAAGAAGGAAAGAGAGAAAGAAGTAAAGAAACTAAAGATAGAATCAGAGAAGTTATGAGAGCTAGAATGAGATATGAAGAAAGAAAGAAAGAAAGAACGAAAGTAATTAATAAAGAAACTAAAGATAGAATGAAAGAAGGTATGAAAGCTAGTATGAAAGATATCAAGAAATAAAGAGGGAAAGAAAGTAATAAAGAAACTAAAGATAGAATGAGAGAAGGTATGAAAGCTAGAATGTAACATATCAAGAAAGGAAGAAATGAAAGTAAGTAAAAAAGAAACTAAAGATAGAATGAGAGAAGGTATGAAAGCAAGAATGAAAGATATCAAGAAAGAAAGAAAAAAGAAATCAATAGAGAAATTAAAGATGAAATGAGAGAAGGTATGAAAGCTAGAATGAAAGATATCAAGAAAGAAAGAAAGAAAGTAAGAAAGTAATAAAGAAACTAAAGATAGAAAGAGAGAAGGGATGAGAGCAAGAATGAAAGATATCAAGAAATAAATAAATAAATAAATAAATAAACTAAAGCTAGAAAGAGAAAAGGGATGAGAGCTAGAATGAAAGATATCAAGAAAGAAGGAAAACAAGAGAGAAAGAAAGAAAGAAAGAAATGAAAGTAAGTAAAAAAGAAACTAAAGATAGAAGGAGAGAAGGTATGAAAGCTAGAATGAAAGATATCAAGAAAGAAAAAGGAACAAAGTAGAAATAATGTAATAAAGAAAAGAAAGATTGAATGAGTGAAGATATGAATGCTAGAATGAAAGTTATCAAGAAAGAAAGAAAGAAAGTAGTAAAGAAGCTAAAGGTAGAATCAGAGAAGGTATGAGAGCTAGAATGAGATATCAAGAAAGAAAGAACGAAAGAAAGAACGAAAGTAATTAATAAAGAAACTAAAGATAGAATGAAAGAAGATATGATAGCTAGAATGAAAGATATCAAGAAAGAAATAAAGAAAGAAAGTAAGAAAGAAATAAAGAAACTAAAGATAGAATGAGAGAAGGTATGAAAGATATAATGAAAGATATCAAGAAAGAAAGAAAGAAAGAAAGAAAAAATAAAGTAATAAAGAAACTAAAGATAGAATGAGAGAAGGTATGAAAGCTAGAATGTAAGATATAAAGAAAGAAAGAAATGAAAGTAAGTAAAAAAGAAACTAAAGATAAAATGAGAGAAGGTATGAAAGCTAGAATGTAACATATCAAGAAAGCAAGGAATGATAGTAAGTAAAAAAGAAACTAAAGATAGAATGAGAGAAGGTATGAAAGCAAGAATGAAAGATAACAAGAAAGAAAGAAAAAAGAAATCAATAGAGAAATTAAAGATGAAATGAGAGAAGGTATGAAAGCTAGAATGAAAGATATCAAGAAAGAAAGAAAGAAAGTAAGAAAGTAATAAAGAAACTAAAGATAGAAAGAGAGAAGGGATGAGACCTAGAACGAACGATATCAAGAAAGAAAGAAAGAAAGAAAGTAAGAAATAAAGAAACTAAAGAAAGAATGAGAGAAGGTATGAAAGCTAGAATGAAAGATATCAAGAAAGAAAGAAAGAAAGAAAGAAAGTAATAAAGAAACTAAAGATAGAAAGATAGAAGAGATGAGAGCTAGAATGAAATATATCAAGAAAGAAAGAAAGAAAGTAAGAAAGTAATAAAGAAACTAAAGTTAGAATGAGAGAAGTTATGAAAGATAGAATGAAAGATATCAAGAAAGAAAGAAAGAAAGAAAGAAAGAAAATAAAGTAATAAAGAAACTAAAGATAAAATGAGAGAAGGTATGAAAGCTAGAATGTAACATATCAAGAAAGCAAGGAATGAAAGTAAGTAAAAAAGAAACTAAAGATAGAATGAGAGAAGGTATGAAAGCAAGAATGAAAGATAAAAAGAAAGAAAGAAAAAAGAAATCAATAGAGAAATTAAAGATGAAATGAGAGAAGGGATGAGAGCTAGAATGAAAGATATCAAGAAAGAAAGAAAGAAAGAAAGAAAGAAAGAAAGAAATAAAGAAACTAAAGATAGAATGAGAGAAGGTATGAAAGATAGAATGAAAGATATCAAGAAAGAAAAAAAATGAAAGTAAGTAAAAAAGAAACTAAAGATAAAATGAGAGAAGGTATGAAAGCTAGAATGAAAGATATCAAGTAAGAAAAAAGGAACAAAGTAGAAATAATATAATAAATAAATTAAAGATTGAATGAGTGAAGATATGAATGCTAGATCGAAAGATATCAAGAAAGAAAGAAAGAAAGAAGTAAAGAAACTAAAGATAGAATCAGAGAAGTTATGAGAGCTAGAATGAGATATCAAGAAAGAAAGAAAGAAAGAACGAAAGTAATTAATAAAGAAACTAAAGAGAGAATGAAAGAAGGTATGAAAGCTAGAATGAAAGATATCAAGAAAGAAAGAAAGAAAGAAAGTAATAAAGAAACTAAAGATAGAATGAGAGAAGGTATGAAAGCTGGAATGTAACATATCAAGAAAGGAAGAAATGAAAGTAAGTAAAAAAGAAACTAAAGATAGAATGAGAGAAGGTATGAAAGCAAGAATGAAAGATATCAAGAAAGAAAAAGGAACAAAGTAGAAATAATGTAATAAACAAAAGAAAGATTGAAGGAGTGAAGATATGAATGCTAGAATGAAAGTTATCAAGAAAGAAAGAAAGAAAGTAGTAAAGAAGCTAAAGATAGAAAGAGAGAAGGGATGAGAGCTAGAATGAACGATATCAAGAAAGAAAGAAAGAAAGTAAGAAAGTAATAAAGAAACTAAAGATAGAAAGATAGAAGGGATGAGAGCTAGAATGAAAGATATCAAGAAAGAAAGAAAGAAAGTAAGAAAGTAATAAAGAAACTAAAGATAGAATGAGAGAAGGTATGAAAGCTACAATGAAATATATCAAGAAAGAAAGAAAGTAATAAACAAACTAAAGATAGAATGAGTGATGGTATGAAAGCTAGAATGCAAGATATGAAGAAAGAAAGAAATGAAAGTAAGTAAAAAAGAAACTAAAGATAGAATGAGAGAAGGTTTGAAAGCTAGAATGAAAGATATCAAGAAATAAAAAAGGAACAAAGTAGAAATAATGTAAGAAAGAAAATAAAGGATGAATGAGTTAAGTTATGAATGCTAGAATGAAAGTTATGAAGAAAGAAAGAAAAAAAGAAAGAAAGTAGTAAAAAAACTAAAGATAGAATCAGAGAAGGTATGAGAGATAGAATGAGATATCAAGAAAGAAAGAAAGAACGAAAGTAATTAATAAAGAAACTAAAGATAGAATGAAAGACGGTATGAAAGCCAGAATGAAAGATATCAAGAAAGAAATAGAGAAAGAAAGAAAGAAATTAATAAAGAAACTAAAGATAGAATGAGAGAAGGTATGAAAGCTAGAATGTAACATATCAAGAAAGCAAGAAATGAAAGTAAGTAAAAAAGAAACTAAAGATAGAATAAGAGAAGGTATGAAAGCAAGAATGAAAGATATGAAGAAAGAAAGAAAAAAAGAAATCAATAGAGAAATTAAAGATGAAATGAGAGAAGGTATGAAAGCTAGAATGAAAGATATCAAGAAAGAAAGAAAGAAAGAAAGTAATAAAGAAAGTAAAGATAGAATGAGAGACGGTATGAAAGATAGAATGAAAGATATCAAGAAAGAAAGAAAGAAAGAAAGAAAAAAATAAAGTAATAAAGAAACTAAAGATAGAATGAGAGAAGGTATGAAAGCTAGAATGTAAGATATCAAGAAAGAAAGAAATGAAAGTAAGTAAAAAAGAAACTAAAGATAAAATGAGAGAAGGTATGAAAGCTAGAATGTAGCATATCAAGAAAGCAAGGAATGAAAGTAAGTAAAAAAGAAACTAAAGATAGAATGAGAGAAGGTATGAAAGCAAGAATGAAAGATAACAAGAAAGAAAGAAAAAAGAAATCAATAGAGAAATTAAAGATGAAATGAGAGAAGGTATGAAAGATAGAATGAAAGATATCAAGAAAGAAAGAAAGAAAGAAAGTAGTAAAGAAACTATAGATAGAATCAGAGAAGGTATGTGAGCTAGAATGAGATATGAAGAAAGAAAGAAAGAAAGAACGAAAGTAATTAATGAAGAAACTATAGAGAGAATGAAAGAAGGTATGAATGCTAGAATGAAAGATATCAAGAAAGAAAGAAAGAAAGTAAGTAAGAAATAAATAAAGAATCTAAAGATAGAATGAGAGAAGGTATGAAAGATAGAATGAAAGATATCAAGAAAGAAAGAAATGAAAGTAAGTAAAAAAGAAACTAAAGATAAAATGAGAGAAGGTATGAAAGCTAGAATGAAAGATATCAAGGAAAAAAAGGAACAAAGTAGAAATAATGTAATAAATAAAATAAAAATTGAATGAGTGAAGATATGAATGCTTGATCGAAAGATATCAAGAAGGAAAGAAAGAAAGAAGTATAGAAACTAAAGATAGAATCAGAGAAGTTATGAGAGCTATAATGAGATATGAAGAAAGAAAGAAAGAAAGAAAGAACGAAAGTAATTCATAAAGAAACTATAGATAGAATGAAAGAAGATATGAAAGCTAGAATGAAAGATATCAAGAAAGAAATAAAGAAAGAAAGAAAGAAATTAATAAAAAAACTAAAGATAGAATGAGAGAAGGTATGAAAGCTAGAATGTAACATATCAAGAAAGCAAGAAATGAAAGTAAGAAAGTAGTAAAGAAACTAAAGATAGAATCAGAGAATTTATGAGAGCTAGAATGAGATATCAAGAAAGAAAGAAAGAAAGAACGAAATTAATTAATAAAGAAACTAAAGAGAGAATCAAAGAAGGTATGAAAGCTAGAATGAAAGATATCAAGAAAGAAAGAAAGAAAGAAAGTAATAAAGAAACTAAAGATAGAATGAGAGAAGGGATGAAAGCTAGAATGTAACATATCAAGAAAGGAAGAAATGAAAGTAAGTAAAAAAGGAACTAAAGATAGAATGAGAGAAGGTATGAAAGCAAGAATGAAAGATATCAAGAAAGAAAGAAAAAAGAAATCAATAGAGAAATTAAAGATGAAATCAGAGAAGGTATGAAAGCTAGAATGAAAGATATCAAGAAAGAAAGAAAGAAAGAAAGAAAGAAATAAAGTAATAAAGAAACTAAAGATAGAATGAGAGAAGGTATGAAAGCTAGAATGTAACATATCAAGAAAGCAAGGAATGAAAGAAAGTAAAAAAGAAACTAAAGATAGAATGAGAGAAGGTATGAAAGCAAGAATGAAAGATAACAAGAAAGAAAGAAAGAAAGAAAGAAAGTAATAAAGAAACTAAAGATAAAAAGAGAGAAGGTATGAAAGCTAGAATGAAAGATATCAAGTAAGAAAAAAGGAACAAAGTAGAAATAATGTAATAAATAAAATAAAGATTGAATGAGTGAAGATATGAATGCTAGATCGAAAGTTATCAAGAAAGAAAGAAAGAAAGAAAGGAAGGAAGAAGTAAAGGAACTAAAGATAGAATCAGAGAAGTTATGAGAGCTAGAATGAGATATGAAGAAAGAAAGAAAGAAAGAAAGAACGAAAGTAATTAATAAAGAAACTAAAGAGAGAATGAAAGAAGATATGAAAGCTAGAATGAAAGATATCAAGAAAGAAATAAAGAAAGAAAGAAAGAAATTAATAAAAAAACTAAAGATAGAATGAGAGAAGGTATGAAAGCTAGAATGTAACATATCAAGAAAGCAAGAAATGAAAGTAAGAAAGTAGTAAAGAAACTAAAGATAGAATCAGAGAATTTATGAGAGCTAGAATGAGATATCAAGAAAGAAAGAAAGAAAGAACGAAATTAATTAATAAAGAAACTAAAGAGAGAATCAAAGAAGGTATGAAAGCTAGAATGAAAGATATCAAGAAAGAAAGAAAGAAAGTAATAAAGAAACTAAAGATAGAATGAGAGAAGGGATGAAAGCTAGAATGTAACATATCAAGAAAGGAAGAAATGAAAGTAAGTAAAAAAGGAACTAAAGATAGAATGAGAGAAGGTATGAAAGCAAGAATGAAAGATATCAAGAAAGAAAGAAAAAAGAAATCAATAGAGAAATTAAAGATGAAATCAGAGAAGGTATGAAAGCTAGAATGAAAGATATCAAGAAAGAAAGAAAGAAAGAAAGAAAGAAATAAAGTAATAAAGGAACTAAAGATAGAATGAGAGAAGGTATGAAAGCTAGAATGTAACATATCAAGAAAGCAAGGAATGAAAGTAAGTAAAAAAGAAACTAAAGATAGAATGAGAGAAGGTATGAAAGCAAGAATGAAAGATAACAAGAAACAAAGAAAGAAAGAAAGTAATAAAGAAACTAAAGATAAAAAGAGAGAAGGTATGAAAGCTAGAATGAAAGATATCAAGTAAGAAAAAAGGAACATAGTAGAAATAATGTAATAAATAAAATAAAGATTGAATGAGTGAAGATATGAATGCTAGATCGAAAGTTATCAAGAAAGAAAGAAAGAAAGGAAGGAAGGAAGAAGTAAAGGAACTAAAGATAGAATCAGAGAAGTTATGAGAGTTAGAATAAGATATCAAGAAATAAATAAAGAAAGAAAGAACGAAATTAATTAATAAAGAAACTAAAGAGAGAATCAAAGAAGGTATGAAAGCTAGAATGAAAGATATCAAGAAAGAAAGAAAGAAAGAAAGTAATAAAGAAAGTAAAGAGAGAATGAGAGAAGGTATGAAAGCTAGAATGTAACATATCAAGAAAGCAAGGAATGAAAGTAAGTAAAAAAGAAACTAAAGATAGAATGAGAGAAGGTATGAAAGCAAGAATGAAAGATATCAAGAAAGAAAGAAAGAAGAAATAAATAGAGAAATTAAAGATGAAATCAGAGAAGGTATGAAAGCTAGAATGAAAGATATCAAGAAAGAAAGAAAGAAAGAAAGAAAAATATAAAGTAATAAAGAAACTAAAGATAGAATGAGAGAAGGTATGAAAGCTAGAATGTAAGATATCAAGAAAGAAAGAAATGAAAGTAAGTAAAAAAGAAACTAAAGATAGAATGAGAGAAGGTATGAAAGCAAGAATGAAAGATAACAAAAAGTAAGTAAGAAAGAAAGTAAGAAAGAAACTAAAGATAGAAAGAGAGAAGGGATGAGAGCTAGAATGAAAGATATCAAGAAAGAAAGAAAGAAAGTAAGTAAGAAAGAAATAAAGAAACTAAAGATAGAATGAGAGAAGGTATGAAAGCTAGAATGAAAGATATCAAGAAAGAAAGAAAGAAAGAAAAAAAGTAATAAAGAAACGAAAGAAAAAATGAGAGAAGTTATGAAATCTAGAATGAAAGATATCATGAAAGAAAGAAAGTAACTAATAAAGAAACTAAAGATAGAATGAGTGAAGGTATGAAAGCTACAATGAAAGATATCAAGAAAGAAAGAAAGTAATAAACAAACTAAAGATAGAATGAGTGATGGTATGAAAGCTAGAATGCAAGATATGAAGAAAGAAAGAAATGAAAGTAAGTAAAAAAGAAACTAAAGATAGAATGAGAGAAGGTTTCAAAGCTAGAATGAAAGATAACAAGAAAGAAAGAAAGAAAGAAAGAAAGAAAGTAATAAAGAAACTAAAGATAAAAAGAGAGAAGTTATGAAAGCTAGAATGAAAGATATCAAGTAAGAAAAAAGGAACAAAGTAGAAATAATGTAATAAATAAAATAAAGATTGAATGAGTGAAGATATGAATGCTAGATCGAAAGTAATCAAGAAAGAAAGAAAGAAAGAAAGAAAGGAAGAAGTAAAGGAACTAAAGATAGAATCAGAGAAGTTATGAGAGTTAGAATGAGATATCAAGAAATAAATAAAGAAAGAAAGAACGAAATTAATTAATAAAGAAACTAAAGAGAGAATCAAAGAAGGTATGAAAGCTAGAAAGAAAGATATCAAGAAAGAAAGAAAGAAAGAAAGTAATAAAGAAACTAAAGAGAGAATGAGAGAAGATATGAAAGCTAGAATGTAACATATCAAGAAAGCAAAAAATGAAAGTAAGTAAAAAAGAAACTAAAGATAGAATGAGAAAAGGTATGAAAGCAAGAATGAAAGATATCAAGAAAGAAAGAAAGAAGAAATCAATAGAGAAATTAAAGATGAAATCAGAGAAGGTATGAAAGCTAGAATGAAAGATATCAAGAAAGAAAGAAAGAAAAAAATAAAGTAATAAAGAAACTAAAGATAGAATGAGAGAAGGTATGAAAGCTAGAATGTAAGATATCAAGAAAGAAAGAAATGAAAGTAAGTAAAAAAGAAACTAAAGATAAAATGAGAGAAGGTATGAAAGCTAGAATGTAACATATCAAGAAAGCAAGGAATGAAAGTAAGTAAAAAAGAAACTAAAGATAGAATGAGAGAAGGTATGAAAGCAAGAATGAAAGATAACAAAAAGAAAGAAAGAAAGAAAGTAATAAAGAAACTAAAGATAGAAAGAGAGAAGGGATGAGAGCTAGAATGAAAGATATCAAGAAAGAAAGAAAGAAAGTAAGTAAGAAAGAAATAAAGAAACTAAAGATAGAATGAGAGAAGGTATGAAAGCTAGAATGAAAGATATCAAGAAAGAAAGAAAGAAAGAAAAAAAGTAATAAAGAAACGAAAGAAAAAATGAGAGAAGGTATGAAATCTAGAATGAAAGATATCATGAAAGAAAGAAAGAAAGTAACTAATAAAGAAACTAAAGATAGAATGAGTGAAGGTATGAAAGCTACAATGAAAGATATCAAGAAAGAAAGAAAGTAATAAACAAACTAAAGATAGAATGAGTGATGGTATGAAAGCTAGAATGCAAGATATGAAGAAAGAAAGAAATGAAAGTAAGTAAAAAAGAAACTAAAGATAGAATGAGAGAAGGTTTCAAAGCTAGAATGAAAGATATCAAGAAATAAAAAAGGAACAAAGTAGAAATAATGTAAGAAAGAAAATAAAGGATGAATGAGTGAAGTTATGAATGCTAGAATGAAAGTTATGAAGAAAGAAAGAAAGAAAGAAAGAAAGTAGTAAAGAAACTAAAGATAGAATCAGAGAAGGTATGAGAGCTAGAATGAGATATCAAGAAAGAAAGAAAGAACGAAAATAATTAATAAAGAAACTAAAGATAGAAAGGAGGAAGGTATGAAAACCAGAATGAAAGATATCAAGAAAGAAATAGAGAAAGAAATTAATAAAGAAACTAAAGATAGAATGAGAGAAGGTATGAAAGCTAGAATGTAACATATCAAGAAAGCAAGAAATGAAACTAAGTAAAAAAGAAACTAAAGATTAAATTAGAGAAGGTATGAAAGCTAGAATGTAGCATATCAAGAGAGCAAGGAATGAAAGTAAGTAAAAAAGAAACTAAAGATAAAATGAGAGAAGGTATGAAAGCTAGAATGAATGATATCAAGGGAAAAAAAGGAACAAGGTAGAAATAATATAATAAATAAATTAAAGATTGAATGAGTGAAGATATGAATGCTAGATCGAAAGATATCAAGAAGGAAAGAGAGAAAGAAGTAAAGAAACTAAAGATAGAATCAGAGAAGTTATGAGAGCTAGAATGAGATATGAAGAAAGAAAGAAAGAAAGAACGAAAGTAATTAATAAAGAAACTAAAGATAGAATGAAAGAAGGTATGAAAGCTAGTATGAAAGATATCAAGAAATAAAGAGGGAAAGAAAGTAATAAAGAAACTAAAGATAGAATGAGAGAAGGTATGAAAGCTAGAATGTAACATATCAAGAAAGGAAGAAATGAAAGTAAGTAAAAAAGAAACTAAAGATAGAATGAGAGAAGGTATGAAAGCAAGAATGAAAGATATCAAGAAAGAAAGAAAAAAGAAATCAATAGAGAAATTAAAGATGAAATGAGAGAAGGTATGAAAGCTAGAATGAAAGATATCAAGAAAGAAAGAAAGAAAGTAAGAAAGTAATAAAGAAACTAAAGATAGAAAGAGAGAAGGGATGAGAGCAAGAATGAAAGATATCAAGAAATAAATAAATAAATAAATAAATAAACTAAAGCTAGAAAGAGAAAAGGGATGAGAGCTAGAATGAAAGATATCAAGAAAGAAGGAAAACAAGAGAGAAAGAAAGAAAGAAAGAAATGAAAGTAAGTAAAAAAGAAACTAAAGATAGAAGGAGAGAAGGTATGAAAGCTAGAATGAAAGATATCAAGAAAGAAAAAGGAACAAAGTAGAAATAATGTAATAAAGAAAAGAAAGATTGAATGAGTGAAGATATGAATGCTAGAATGAAAGTTATCAAGAAAGAAAGAAAGAAAGTAGTAAAGAAGCTAAAGGTAGAATCAGAGAAGGTATGAGAGCTAGAATGAGATATCAAGAAAGAAAGAACGAAAGAAAGAACGAAAGTAATTAATAAAGAAACTAAAGATAGAATGAAAGAAGATATGATAGCTAGAATGAAAGATATCAAGAAAGAAATAAAGAAAGAAAGTAAGAAAGAAATAAAGAAACTAAAGATAGAATGAGAGAAGGTATGAAAGATATAATGAAAGATATCAAGAAAGAAAGAAAGAAAGAAAGAAAAAATAAAGTAATAAAGAAACTAAAGATAGAATGAGAGAAGGTATGAAAGCTAGAATGTAAGATATAAAGAAAGAAAGAAATGAAAGTAAGTAAAAAAGAAACTAAAGATAAAATGAGAGAAGGTATGAAAGCTAGAATGTAACATATCAAGAAAGCAAGGAATGATAGTAAGTAAAAAAGAAACTAAAGATAGAATGAGAGAAGGTATGAAAGCAAGAATGAAAGATAACAAGAAAGAAAGAAAAAAGAAATCAATAGAGAAATTAAAGATGAAATGAGAGAAGGTATGAAAGCTAGAATGAAAGATATCAAGTAAGAAAAAAGGAACAAAGTAGAAATAATGTAATAAATAAAATAAAGATTGAATGAGTGAAGATATGAATGCTAGATCGAAAGTTATCAAGAAAGAAAGAAAGAAAGGAAGGAAGGAAGAAGTAAAGGAACTAAAGATAGAATCAGAGAAGTTATGAGAGTTAGAATAAGATATCAAGAAATAAATAAAGAAAGAAAGAACGAAATTAATTAATAAAGAAACTAAAGAGAGAATCAAAGAAGGTATGAAAGCTAGAATGAAAGATATCAAGAAAGAAAGAAAGAAAGAAAGTAATAAAGAAAGTAAAGAGAGAATGAGAGAAGGTATGAAAGCTAGAATGTAACATATCAAGAAAGCAAGGAATGAAAGTAAGTAAAAAAGAAACTAAAGATAGAATGAGAGAAGGTATGAAAGCAAGAATGAAAGATATCAAGAAAGAAAGAAAGAAGAAATAAATAGAGAAATTAAAGATGAAATCAGAGAAGGTATGAAAGCTAGAATGAAAGATATCAAGAAAGAAAGAAAGAAAGAAAGAAAAATATAAAGTAATAAAGAAACTAAAGATAGAATGAGAGAAGGTATGAAAGCTAGAATGTAAGATATCAAGAAAGAAAGAAATGAAAGTAAGTAAAAAAGAAACTAAAGATAGAATGAGAGAAGGTATGAAAGCAAGAATGAAAGATAACAAAAAGTAAGTAAGAAAGAAAGTAAGAAAGAAACTAAAGATAGAAAGAGAGAAGGGATGAGAGCTAGAATGAAAGATATCAAGAAAGAAAGAAAGAAAGTAAGTAAGAAAGAAATAAAGAAACTAAAGATAGAATGAGAGAAGGTATGAAAGCTAGAATGAAAGATATCAAGAAAGAAAGAAAGAAAGAAAAAAAGTAATAAAGAAACGAAAGAAAAAATGAGAGAAGTTATGAAATCTAGAATGAAAGATATCATGAAAGAAAGAAAGTAACTAATAAAGAAACTAAAGATAGAATGAGTGAAGGTATGAAAGCTACAATGAAAGATATCAAGAAAGAAAGAAAGTAATAAACAAACTAAAGATAGAATGAGTGATGGTATGAAAGCTAGAATGCAAGATATGAAGAAAGAAAGAAATGAAAGTAAGTAAAAAAGAAACTAAAGATAGAATGAGAGAAGGTTTCAAAGCTAGAATGAAAGATAACAAGAAAGAAAGAAAGAAAGAAAGAAAGAAAGTAATAAAGAAACTAAAGATAAAAAGAGAGAAGTTATGAAAGCTAGAATGAAAGATATCAAGTAAGAAAAAAGGAACAAAGTAGAAATAATGTAATAAATAAAATAAAGATTGAATGAGTGAAGATATGAATGCTAGATCGAAAGTAATCAAGAAAGAAAGAAAGAAAGAAAGAAAGGAAGAAGTAAAGGAACTAAAGATAGAATCAGAGAAGTTATGAGAGTTAGAATGAGATATCAAGAAATAAATAAAGAAAGAAAGAACGAAATTAATTAATAAAGAAACTAAAGAGAGAATCAAAGAAGGTATGAAAGCTAGAAAGAAAGATATCAAGAAAGAAAGAAAGAAAGAAAGTAATAAAGAAACTAAAGAGAGAATGAGAGAAGATATGAAAGCTAGAATGTAACATATCAAGAAAGCAAAAAATGAAAGTAAGTAAAAAAGAAACTAAAGATAGAATGAGAAAAGGTATGAAAGCAAGAATGAAAGATATCAAGAAAGAAAGAAAGAAGAAATCAATAGAGAAATTAAAGATGAAATCAGAGAAGGTATGAAAGCTAGAATGAAAGATATCAAGAAAGAAAGAAAGAAAAAAATAAAGTAATAAAGAAACTAAAGATAGAATGAGAGAAGGTATGAAAGCTAGAATGTAAGATATCAAGAAAGAAAGAAATGAAAGTAAGTAAAAAAGAAACTAAAGATAAAATGAGAGAAGGTATGAAAGCTAGAATGTAACATATCAAGAAAGCAAGGAATGAAAGTAAGTAAAAAAGAAACTAAAGATAGAATGAGAGAAGGTATGAAAGCAAGAATGAAAGATAACAAAAAGAAAGAAAGAAAGAAAGTAATAAAGAAACTAAAGATAGAAAGAGAGAAGGGATGAGAGCTAGAATGAAAGATATCAAGAAAGAAAGAAAGAAAGTAAGTAAGAAAGAAATAAAGAAACTAAAGATAGAATGAGAGAAGGTATGAAAGCTAGAATGAAAGATATCAAGAAAGAAAGAAAGAAAGAAAAAAAGTAATAAAGAAACGAAAGAAAAAATGAGAGAAGGTATGAAATCTAGAATGAAAGATATCATGAAAGAAAGAAAGAAAGTAACTAATAAAGAAACTAAAGATAGAATGAGTGAAGGTATGAAAGCTACAATGAAAGATATCAAGAAAGAAAGAAAGTAATAAACAAACTAAAGATAGAATGAGTGATGGTATGAAAGCTAGAATGCAAGATATGAAGAAAGAAAGAAATGAAAGTAAGTAAAAAAGAAACTAAAGATAGAATGAGAGAAGGTTTCAAAGCTAGAATGAAAGATATCAAGAAATAAAAAAGGAACAAAGTAGAAATAATGTAAGAAAGAAAATAAAGGATGAATGAGTGAAGTTATGAATGCTAGAATGAAAGTTATGAAGAAAGAAAGAAAGAAAGAAAGAAAGTAGTAAAGAAACTAAAGATAGAATCAGAGAAGGTATGAGAGCTAGAATGAGATATCAAGAAAGAAAGAAAGAACGAAAATAATTAATAAAGAAACTAAAGATAGAAAGGAGGAAGGTATGAAAACCAGAATGAAAGATATCAAGAAAGAAATAGAGAAAGAAATTAATAAAGAAACTAAAGATAGAATGAGAGAAGGTATGAAAGCTAGAATGTAACATATCAAGAAAGCAAGAAATGAAACTAAGTAAAAAAGAAACTAAAGATTAAATTAGAGAAGGTATGAAAGCTAGAATGTAGCATATCAAGAGAGCAAGGAATGAAAGTAAGTAAAAAAGAAACTAAAGATAAAATGAGAGAAGGTATGAAAGCTAGAATGAATGATATCAAGGGAAAAAAAGGAACAAGGTAGAAATAATATAATAAATAAATTAAAGATTGAATGAGTGAAGATATGAATGCTAGATCGAAAGATATCAAGAAGGAAAGAGAGAAAGAAGTAAAGAAACTAAAGATAGAATCAGAGAAGTTATGAGAGCTAGAATGAGATATGAAGAAAGAAAGAAAGAAAGAACGAAAGTAATTAATAAAGAAACTAAAGATAGAATGAAAGAAGGTATGAAAGCTAGTATGAAAGATATCAAGAAATAAAGAGGGAAAGAAAGTAATAAAGAAACTAAAGATAGAATGAGAGAAGGTATGAAAGCTAGAATGTAACATATCAAGAAAGGAAGAAATGAAAGTAAGTAAAAAAGAAACTAAAGATAGAATGAGAGAAGGTATGAAAGCAAGAATGAAAGATATCAAGAAAGAAAGAAAAAAGAAATCAATAGAGAAATTAAAGATGAAATGAGAGAAGGTATGAAAGCTAGAATGAAAGATATCAAGAAAGAAAGAAAGAAAGTAAGAAAGTAATAAAGAAACTAAAGATAGAAAGAGAGAAGGGATGAGAGCAAGAATGAAAGATATCAAGAAATAAATAAATAAATAAATAAATAAACTAAAGCTAGAAAGAGAAAAGGGATGAGAGCTAGAATGAAAGATATCAAGAAAGAAGGAAAACAAGAGAGAAAGAAAGAAAGAAAGAAATGAAAGTAAGTAAAAAAGAAACTAAAGATAGAAGGAGAGAAGGTATGAAAGCTAGAATGAAAGATATCAAGAAAGAAAAAGGAACAAAGTAGAAATAATGTAATAAAGAAAAGAAAGATTGAATGAGTGAAGATATGAATGCTAGAATGAAAGTTATCAAGAAAGAAAGAAAGAAAGTAGTAAAGAAGCTAAAGGTAGAATCAGAGAAGGTATGAGAGCTAGAATGAGATATCAAGAAAGAAAGAACGAAAGAAAGAACGAAAGTAATTAATAAAGAAACTAAAGATAGAATGAAAGAAGATATGATAGCTAGAATGAAAGATATCAAGAAAGAAATAAAGAAAGAAAGTAAGAAAGAAATAAAGAAACTAAAGATAGAATGAGAGAAGGTATGAAAGATATAATGAAAGATATCAAGAAAGAAAGAAAGAAAGAAAGAAAAAATAAAGTAATAAAGAAACTAAAGATAGAATGAGAGAAGGTATGAAAGCTAGAATGTAAGATATAAAGAAAGAAAGAAATGAAAGTAAGTAAAAAAGAAACTAAAGATAAAATGAGAGAAGGTATGAAAGCTAGAATGTAACATATCAAGAAAGCAAGGAATGATAGTAAGTAAAAAAGAAACTAAAGATAGAATGAGAGAAGGTATGAAAGCAAAAATGAAAGATAACAAGAAAGAAAGAAAAAAGAAATCAATAGAGAAATTAAAGATGAAATGAGAGAAGGTATGAAAGCTAGAATGAAAGATATCAAGAAAGAAAGAAAGAAAGTAAGAAAGTAATAAAGAAACTAAAGATAGAAAGAGAGAAGGGATGAGACCTAGAACGAACGATATCAAGAAAGAAAGAAAGAAAGTAAGAAATAAAGAAACTAAAGAAAGAATGAGAGAAGGTATGAAAGCTAGAATGAAAGATATCAAGAAAGAAAGAAAGAAAGAAAGAAAGTAATAAAGAAACTAAAGATAGAAAGATAGAAGAGATGAGAGCTAGAATGAAATATATCAAGAAAGAAAGAAAGAAAGTAAGAAAGTAATAAAGAAACTAAAGTTAGAATGAGAGAAGTTATGAAAGATAGAATGAAAGATATCAAGAAAGAAAGAAAGAAAGAAAGAAAGAAAATAAAGTAATAAAGAAACTAAAGATAAAATGAGAGAAGGTATGAAAGCTAGAATGTAACATATCAAGAAAGCAAGGAATGAAAGTAAGTAAAAAAGAAACTAAAGATAGAATGAGAGAAGGTATGAAAGCAAGAATGAAAGATAAAAAGAAAGAAAGAAAAAAGAAATCAATAGAGAAATTAAAGATGAAATGAGAGAAGGGATGAGAGCTAGAATGAAAGATATCAAGAAAGAAAGAAAGAAAGAAAGAAAGAAAGAAAGAAATAAAGAAACTAAAGATAGAATGAGAGAAGGTATGAAAGATAGAATGAAAGATATCAAGAAAGAAAAAAAATGAAAGTAAGTAAAAAAGAAACTAAAGATAAAATGAGAGAAGGTATGAAAGCTAGAATGAAAGATATCAAGTAAGAAAAAAGGAACAAAGTAGAAATAATATAATAAATAAATTAAAGATTGAATGAGTGAAGATATGAATGCTAGATCGAAAGATATCAAGAAAGAAAGAAAGAAAGAAGTAAAGAAACTAAAGATAGAATCAGAGAAGTTATGAGAGCTAGAATGAGATATCAAGAAAGAAAGAAAGAAAGAACGAAAGTAATTAATAAAGAAACTAAAGAGAGAATGAAAGAAGGTATGAAAGCTAGAATGAAAGATATCAAGAAAGAAAGAAAGAAAGAAAGTAATAAAGAAACTAAAGATAGAATGAGAGAAGGTATGAAAGCTGGAATGTAACATATCAAGAAAGGAAGAAATGAAAGTAAGTAAAAAAGAAACTAAAGATAGAATGAGAGAAGGTATGAAAGCAAGAATGAAAGATATCAAGAAAGAAAAAGGAACAAAGTAGAAATAATGTAATAAACAAAAGAAAGATTGAAGGAGTGAAGATATGAATGCTAGAATGAAAGTTATCAAGAAAGAAAGAAAGAAAGTAGTAAAGAAGCTAAAGATAGAAAGAGAGAAGGGATGAGAGCTAGAATGAACGATATCAAGAAAGAAAGAAAGAAAGTAAGAAAGTAATAAAGAAACTAAAGATAGAAAGATAGAAGGGATGAGAGCTAGAATGAAAGATATCAAGAAAGAAAGAAAGAAAGTAAGAAAGTAATAAAGAAACTAAAGATAGAATGAGAGAAGGTATGAAAGCTACAATGAAATATATCAAGAAAGAAAGAAAGTAATAAACAAACTAAAGATAGAATGAGTGATGGTATGAAAGCTAGAATGCAAGATATGAAGAAAGAAAGAAATGAAAGTAAGTAAAAAAGAAACTAAAGATAGAATGAGAGAAGGTTTGAAAGCTAGAATGAAAGATATCAAGAAATAAAAAAGGAACAAAGTAGAAATAATGTAAGAAAGAAAATAAAGGATGAATGAGTTAAGTTATGAATGCTAGAATGAAAGTTATGAAGAAAGAAAGAAAAAAAGAAAGAAAGTAGTAAAAAAACTAAAGATAGAATCAGAGAAGGTATGAGAGATAGAATGAGATATCAAGAAAGAAAGAAAGAACGAAAGTAATTAATAAAGAAACTAAAGATAGAATGAAAGACGGTATGAAAGCCAGAATGAAAGATATCAAGAAAGAAATAGAGAAAGAAAGAAAGAAATTAATAAAGAAACTAAAGATAGAATGAGAGAAGGTATGAAAGCTAGAATGTAACATATCAAGAAAGCAAGAAATGAAAGTAAGTAAAAAAGAAACTAAAGATAGAATAAGAGAAGGTATGAAAGCAAGAATGAAAGATATGAAGAAAGAAAGAAAAAAAGAAATCAATAGAGAAATTAAAGATGAAATGAGAGAAGGTATGAAAGCTAGAATGAAAGATATCAAGAAAGAAAGAAAGAAAGAAAGTAATAAAGAAAGTAAAGATAGAATGAGAGACGGTATGAAAGATAGAATGAAAGATATCAAGAAAGAAAGAAAGAAAGAAAGAAAAAAATAAAGTAATAAAGAAACTAAAGATAGAATGAGAGAAGGTATGAAAGCTAGAATGTAAGATATCAAGAAAGAAAGAAATGAAAGTAAGTAAAAAAGAAACTAAAGATAAAATGAGAGAAGGTATGAAAGCTAGAATGTAGCATATCAAGAAAGCAAGGAATGAAAGTAAGTAAAAAAGAAACTAAAGATAGAATGAGAGAAGGTATGAAAGCAAGAATGAAAGATAACAAGAAAGAAAGAAAAAAGAAATCAATAGAGAAATTAAAGATGAAATGAGAGAAGGTATGAAAGATAGAATGAAAGATATCAAGAAAGAAAGAAAGAAAGAAAGTAGTAAAGAAACTATAGATAGAATCAGAGAAGGTATGTGAGCTAGAATGAGATATGAAGAAAGAAAGAAAGAAAGAACGAAAGTAATTAATGAAGAAACTATAGAGAGAATGAAAGAAGGTATGAATGCTAGAATGAAAGATATCAAGAAAGAAAGAAAGAAAGTAAGTAAGAAATAAATAAAGAATCTAAAGATAGAATGAGAGAAGGTATGAAAGATAGAATGAAAGATATCAAGAAAGAAAGAAATGAAAGTAAGTAAAAAAGAAACTAAAGATAAAATGAGAGAAGGTATGAAAGCTAGAATGAAAGATATCAAGGAAAAAAAGGAACAAAGTAGAAATAATGTAATAAATAAAATAAAAATTGAATGAGTGAAGATATGAATGCTTGATCGAAAGATATCAAGAAGGAAAGAAAGAAAGAAGTATAGAAACTAAAGATAGAATCAGAGAAGTTATGAGAGCTATAATGAGATATGAAGAAAGAAAGAAAGAAAGAAAGAACGAAAGTAATTCATAAAGAAACTATAGATAGAATGAAAGAAGATATGAAAGCTAGAATGAAAGATATCAAGAAAGAAATAAAGAAAGAAAGAAAGAAATTAATAAAAAAACTAAAGATAGAATGAGAGAAGGTATGAAAGCTAGAATGTAACATATCAAGAAAGCAAGAAATGAAAGTAAGAAAGTAGTAAAGAAACTAAAGATAGAATCAGAGAATTTATGAGAGCTAGAATGAGATATCAAGAAAGAAAGAAAGAAAGAACGAAATTAATTAATAAAGAAACTAAAGAGAGAATCAAAGAAGGTATGAAAGCTAGAATGAAAGATATCAAGAAAGAAAGAAAGAAAGAAAGTAATAAAGAAACTAAAGATAGAATGAGAGAAGGGATGAAAGCTAGAATGTAACATATCAAGAAAGGAAGAAATGAAAGTAAGTAAAAAAGGAACTAAAGATAGAATGAGAGAAGGTATGAAAGCAAGAATGAAAGATATCAAGAAAGAAAGAAAAAAGAAATCAATAGAGAAATTAAAGATGAAATCAGAGAAGGTATGAAAGCTAGAATGAAAGATATCAAGAAAGAAAGAAAGAAAGAAAGAAAGAAATAAAGTAATAAAGAAACTAAAGATAGAATGAGAGAAGGTATGAAAGCTAGAATGTAACATATCAAGAAAGCAAGGAATGAAAGAAAGTAAAAAAGAAACTAAAGATAGAATGAGAGAAGGTATGAAAGCAAGAATGAAAGATAACAAGAAAGAAAGAAAGAAAGAAAGAAAGTAATAAAGAAACTAAAGATAAAAAGAGAGAAGGTATGAAAGCTAGAATGAAAGATATCAAGTAAGAAAAAAGGAACAAAGTAGAAATAATGTAATAAATAAAATAAAGATTGAATGAGTGAAGATATGAATGCTAGATCGAAAGTTATCAAGAAAGAAAGAAAGAAAGAAAGGAAGGAAGAAGTAAAGGAACTAAAGATAGAATCAGAGAAGTTATGAGAGCTAGAATGAGATATGAAGAAAGAAAGAAAGAAAGAAAGAACGAAAGTAATTAATAAAGAAACTAAAGAGAGAATGAAAGAAGATATGAAAGCTAGAATGAAAGATATCAAGAAAGAAATAAAGAAAGAAAGAAAGAAATTAATAAAAAAACTAAAGATAGAATGAGAGAAGGTATGAAAGCTAGAATGTAACATATCAAGAAAGCAAGAAATGAAAGTAAGAAAGTAGTAAAGAAACTAAAGATAGAATCAGAGAATTTATGAGAGCTAGAATGAGATATCAAGAAAGAAAGAAAGAAAGAACGAAATTAATTAATAAAGAAACTAAAGAGAGAATCAAAGAAGGTATGAAAGCTAGAATGAAAGATATCAAGAAAGAAAGAAAGAAAGTAATAAAGAAACTAAAGATAGAATGAGAGAAGGGATGAAAGCTAGAATGTAACATATCAAGAAAGGAAGAAATGAAAGTAAGTAAAAAAGGAACTAAAGATAGAATGAGAGAAGGTATGAAAGCAAGAATGAAAGATATCAAGAAAGAAAGAAAAAAGAAATCAATAGAGAAATTAAAGATGAAATCAGAGAAGGTATGAAAGCTAGAATGAAAGATATCAAGAAAGAAAGAAAGAAAGAAAGAAAGAAATAAAGTAATAAAGGAACTAAAGATAGAATGAGAGAAGGTATGAAAGCTAGAATGTAACATATCAAGAAAGCAAGGAATGAAAGTAAGTAAAAAAGAAACTAAAGATAGAATGAGAGAAGGTATGAAAGCAAGAATGAAAGATAACAAGAAACAAAGAAAGAAAGAAAGTAATAAAGAAACTAAAGATAAAAAGAGAGAAGGTATGAAAGCTAGAATGAAAGATATCAAGTAAGAAAAAAGGAACATAGTAGAAATAATGTAATAAATAAAATAAAGATTGAATGAGTGAAGATATGAATGCTAGATCGAAAGTTATCAAGAAAGAAAGAAAGAAAGGAAGGAAGGAAGAAGTAAAGGAACTAAAGATAGAATCAGAGAAGTTATGAGAGTTAGAATAAGATATCAAGAAATAAATAAAGAAAGAAAGAACGAAATTAATTAATAAAGAAACTAAAGAGAGAATCAAAGAAGGTATGAAAGCTAGAATGAAAGATATCAAGAAAGAAAGAAAGAAAGAAAGTAATAAAGAAAGTAAAGAGAGAATGAGAGAAGGTATGAAAGCTAGAATGTAACATATCAAGAAAGCAAGGAATGAAAGTAAGTAAAAAAGAAACTAAAGATAGAATGAGAGAAGGTATGAAAGCAAGAATGAAAGATATCAAGAAAGAAAGAAAGAAGAAATAAATAGAGAAATTAAAGATGAAATCAGAGAAGGTATGAAAGCTAGAATGAAAGATATCAAGAAAGAAAGAAAGAAAGAAAGAAAAATATAAAGTAATAAAGAAACTAAAGATAGAATGAGAGAAGGTATGAAAGCTAGAATGTAAGATATCAAGAAAGAAAGAAATGAAAGTAAGTAAAAAAGAAACTAAAGATAGAATGAGAGAAGGTATGAAAGCAAGAATGAAAGATAACAAAAAGTAAGTAAGAAAGAAAGTAAGAAAGAAACTAAAGATAGAAAGAGAGAAGGGATGAGAGCTAGAATGAAAGATATCAAGAAAGAAAGAAAGAAAGTAAGTAAGAAAGAAATAAAGAAACTAAAGATAGAATGAGAGAAGGTATGAAAGCTAGAATGAAAGATATCAAGAAAGAAAGAAAGAAAGAAAAAAAGTAATAAAGAAACGAAAGAAAAAATGAGAGAAGTTATGAAATCTAGAATGAAAGATATCATGAAAGAAAGAAAGTAACTAATAAAGAAACTAAAGATAGAATGAGTGAAGGTATGAAAGCTACAATGAAAGATATCAAGAAAGAAAGAAAGTAATAAACAAACTAAAGATAGAATGAGTGATGGTATGAAAGCTAGAATGCAAGATATGAAGAAAGAAAGAAATGAAAGTAAGTAAAAAAGAAACTAAAGATAGAATGAGAGAAGGTTTCAAAGCTAGAATGAAAGATAACAAGAAAGAAAGAAAGAAAGAAAGAAAGTAATAAAGAAACTAAAGATAAAAAGAGAGAAGTTATGAAAGCTAGAATGAAAGATATCAAGTAAGAAAAAAGGAACAAAGTAGAAATAATGTAATAAATAAAATAAAGATTGAATGAGTGAAGATATGAATGCTAGATCGAAAGTTATCAAGAAAGAAAGAAAGAAAGAAAGAAAGGAAGAAGTAAAGGAACTAAAGATAGAATCAGAGAAGTTATGAGAGTTAGAATGAGATATCAAGAAATAAATAAAGAAAGAAAGAACGAAATTAATTAATAAAGAAACTAAAGAGAGAATCAAAGAAGGTATGAAAGCTAGAAAGAAAGATATCAAGAAAGAAAGAAAGAAAGAAAGTAATAAAGAAACTAAAGAGAGAATGAGAGAAGATATGAAAGCTAGAATGTAACATATCAAGAAAGCAAAAAATGAAAGTAAGTAAAAAAGAAACTAAAGATAGAATGAGAAAAGGTATGAAAGCAAGAATGAAAGATATCAAGAAAGAAAGAAAGAAGAAATCAATAGAGAAATTAAAGATGAAATCAGAGAAGGTATGAAAGCTAGAATGAAAGATATCAAGAAAGAAAGAAAGAAAAAAATAAAGTAATAAAGAAACTAAAGATAGAATGAGAGAAGGTATGAAAGCTAGAATGTAAGATATCAAGAAAGAAAGAAATGAAAGTAAGTAAAAAAGAAACTAAAGATAAAATGAGAGAAGGTATGAAAGCTAGAATGTAACATATCAAGAAAGCAAGGAATGAAAGTAAGTAAAAAAGAAACTAAAGATAGAATGAGAGAAGGTATGAAAGCAAGAATGAAAGATAACAAAAAGAAAGAAAGAAAGAAAGTAATAAAGAAACTAAAGATAGAAAGAGAGAAGGGATGAGAGCTAGAATGAAAGATATCAAGAAAGAAAGAAAGAAAGTAAGTAAGAAAGAAATAAAGAAACTAAAGATAGAATGAGAGAAGGTATGAAAGCTAGAATGAAAGATATCAAGAAAGAAAGAAAGAAAGAAAAAAAGTAATAAAGAAACGAAAGAAAAAATGAGAGAAGGTATGAAATCTAGAATGAAAGATATCATGAAAGAAAGAAAGAAAGTAACTAATAAAGAAACTAAAGATAGAATGAGTGAAGGTATGAAAGCTACAATGAAAGATATCAAGAAAGAAAGAAAGTAATAAACAAACTAAAGATAGAATGAGTGATGGTATGAAAGCTAGAATGCAAGATATGAAGAAAGAAAGAAATGAAAGTAAGTAAAAAAGAAACTAAAGATAGAATGAGAGAAGGTTTCAAAGCTAGAATGAAAGATATCAAGAAATAAAAAAGGAACAAAGTAGAAATAATGTAAGAAAGAAAATAAAGGATGAATGAGTGAAGTTATGAATGCTAGAATGAAAGTTATGAAGAAAGAAAGAATGAAAGAAAGAAAGTAGTAAAGAAACTAAAGATAGAATCAGAGAAGGTATGAGAGCTAGAATGAGATATCAAGAAAGAAAGAAAGAACGAAAATAATTAATAAAGAAACTAAAGATAGAAAGGAGGAAGGTATGAAAACCAGAATGAAAGATATCAAGAAAGAAATAGAGAAAGAAACTAATAAAGAAACTAAAGATAGAATGAGAGAAGGTATGAAAGCTAGAATGTAACATATCAAGAAAGCAAGAAATGAAACTAAGTAAAAAAGAAACTAAAGATTAAATTAGAGAAGGTATGAAAGCTAGAATGTAGCATATCAAGAGAGCAAGGAATGAAAGTAAGTAAAAAAGAAACTGAAGATAGAATGAGAGAAGGTATGAAAGCAAGAATGAAAGATAACAAGAAAGAAAGAAAAAAGAAATCAATAGAGAAATTAAAGATGAAATGAGAGAAGGGATGAGAGCTAGAATGAAAGATATCAAGAAAGAAAGAAAGAAAGTAAGAAATAAATAAAGAATCTAAAGATTGAATGAGAGAAGGTATGAAAGATAGAATGAAAGATATCAAGAAAGAAAGAAATGAAAGTAAGTAAAAAAGAAACTAAAGATAAAATGAGAGAAGGTATGAAAGCTAGAATGAATGAGATAAAGGAAAAAAAAGGAACAAAGTAGAAATAATGTAATAAATAAAATAAAGATTGAATGAGTGAAGATATGAATGCTAGATCGAAAGATATCAAGAAGGAAAGAAAGAAAGAAGTAAAGAAACTAAAGATAGAATCAAAGAAGAAATGAGAGCTAGAATGAGATATGAAGAAAGAAAGAAAGAAAGAAAGAACGAAAGTAATTAATAAAGAAACTATAGATAGAATGAAAGAAGATATGAAAGCTAGAATGAAAGATATCAAGAAAGAAATAAAGATAGAAAGTAAGAAATTAATAAAAAAACTAAAGATAGAATGAGAGAAGGTATGAAAGCTAGTATGAAAGATATCAAGAAATAAAGAGGGAAAGAAAGTAATAAAGAAACTAAAGATAGAAAGAAAGAAGGGATGAGAGCTAGAATGAAAGATATCAAGAAAGAAAGAAAGAAAGAAAGTAATAAAGAAACTAAAGATAGAAAGATAGAAGAGATGAGAGCTAGAATGAAAGATATCAAGAAAGAAAGAAATGAAAGTAAGTAAAAAAGAAACTAAAGATAGAAGGAGAGAAGATATGAAAGCTAGAATGAAAGATATCAAGAAAGAAAAAGGAACAAAGTAGAAATAATGTAATAAATAAAATAAAGATTGAATGAGTGAAGATATGAATGCTTGATAGAAAGATATCAAGAAGGAAAGAAAGAAAGAAGTAAAGAAACTAAAGTTAGAATCAGAGAAGTTATGAGAGCTAGAATGAGATATGAAGAAAGAAAGAAAGAAAGAACGAAAGTAATTAATAAAGAAACTATAGATAGAATGAAAGAAGATATGAAAGCTAGAATGAAAGATATCAAGAAAGAAATAAAGAAAGAAAGTAAGAAATTAATAAAGAAACTAAAGATAGAATGAGAGAAGGTATGAAAGCTAGAATATAAGATATCAAGAAAGAAAGAAATGAAAGTAAGTAAAAAAGATACTAAAGATAAAATGAGAGAAGGTATTAAAGCTAGAATGTAACATATCAAGAAAGCAAGGAATGAAAGTAAATAAAAGAGAAACTAAAGATAGAATGAGAGAAGGTATGAAAGCAAGAATGAAAGATAACAAGAAAGAAAGAAAGAAAGAAATTAATAAAGAAACTAAAGATAGAATGAGAGAAGGTATGAAAGCTAGAATGAAAGATATCAAGAAAGAAAGAAAGAAAGAAAAAAAGTAATAAAGAAACGAAAGAAAAAATGAGAGAAGTTATGAAATCTAGAATGAAAGATATCATGAAAGAAAGAAAGTAACTAATAAAGAAACTAAAGATAGAATGAGTGAAGGTATGAAAGCTACAATGAAAGATATCAAGAAAGAAAGAAAGTAATAAACAAACTAAAGATAGAATGAGTGATGGTATGAAAGCTAGAATGCAAGATATGAAGAAAGAAAGAAATGAAAGTAAGTAAAAAAGAAACTAAAGATAGAATGAGAGAAGGTTTCAAAGCTAGAATGAAAGATAACAAGAAAGAAAGAAAGAAAGAAAGAAAGTAATAAAGAAACTAAAGATAAAAAGAGAGAAGTTATGAAAGCTAGAATGAAAGATATCAAGTAAGAAAAAAGGAACAAAGTAGAAATAATGTAATAAATAAAATAAAGATTGAATGAGTGAAGATATGAATGCTAGATCGAAAGTTATCAAGAAAGAAAGAAAGAAAGAAAGAAAGGAAGAAGTAAAGGAACTAAAGATAGAATCAGAGAAGTTATGAGAGTTAGAATGAGATATCAAGAAATAAATAAAGAAAGAAAGAACGAAATTAATTAATAAAGAAACTAAAGAGAGAATCAAAGAAGGTATGAAAGCTAGAAAGAAAGATATCAAGAAAGAAAGAAAGAAAGAAAGTAATAAAGAAACTAAAGAGAGAATGAGAGAAGATATGAAAGCTAGAATGTAACATATCAAGAAAGCAAAAAATGAAAGTAAGTAAAAAAGAAACTAAAGATAGAATGAGAAAAGGTATGAAAGCAAGAATGAAAGATATCAAGAAAGAAAGAAAGAAGAAATCAATAGAGAAATTAAAGATGAAATCAGAGAAGGTATGAAAGCTAGAATGAAAGATATCAAGAAAGAAAGAAAGAAAAAAATAAAGTAATAAAGAAACTAAAGATAGAATGAGAGAAGGTATGAAAGCTAGAATGTAAGATATCAAGAAAGAAAGAAATGAAAGTAAGTAAAAAAGAAACTAAAGATAAAATGAGAGAAGGTATGAAAGCTAAAATGTAACATATCAAGAAAGCAAGGAATGAAAGTAAGTAAAAAAGAAACTAAAGATAGAATGAGAGAAGGTATGAAAGCAAGAATGAAAGATAACAAAAAGAAAGAAAGAAAGAAAGTAATAAAGAAACTAAAGATAGAAAGAGAGAAGGGATGAGAGCTAGAATGAAAGATATCAAGAAAGAAAGAAAGAAAGTAAGTAAGAAAGAAATAAAGAAACTAAAGATAGAATGAGAGAAGGTATGAAAGCTAGAATGAAAGATATCAAGAAAGAAAGAAAGAAAGAAAAAAAGTAATAAAGAAACGAAAGAAAAAATGAGAGAAGGTATGAAATCTAGAATGAAAGATATCATGAAAGAAAGAAAGAAAGTAACTAATAAAGAAACTAAAGATAGAATGAGTGAAGGTATGAAAGCTACAATGAAAGATATCAAGAAAGAAAGAAAGTAATAAACAAACTAAAGATAGAATGAGTGATGGTATGAAAGCTAGAATGCAAGATATGAAGAAAGAAAGAAATGAAAGTAAGTAAAAAAGAAACTAAAGATAGAATGAGAGAAGGTTTCAAAGCTAGAATGAAAGATATCAAGAAATAAAAAAGGAACAAAGTAGAAATAATGTAAGAAAGAAAATAAAGGATGAATGAGTGAAGTTATGAATGCTAGAATGAAAGTTATGAAGAAAGAAAGAAAGAAAGAAAGAAAGTAGTAAAGAAACTAAAGATAGAATCAGAGAAGGTATGAGAGCTAGAATGAGATATCAAGAAAGAAAGAAAGAACGAAAATAATTAATAAAGAAACTAAAGATAGAAAGGAGGAAGGTATGAAAACCAGAATGAAAGATATCAAGAAAGAAATAGAGAAAGAAACTAATAAAGAAACTAAAGATAGAATGAGAGAAGGTATGAAAGCTAGAATGTAACATATCAAGAAAGCAAGAAATGAAACTAAGTAAAAAAGAAACTAAAGATTAAATTAGAGAAGGTATGAAAGCTAGAATGTAGCATATCAAGAGAGCAAGGAATGAAAGTAAGTAAAAAAGAAACTGAAGATAGAATGAGAGAAGGTATGAAAGCAAGAATGAAAGATAACAAGAAAGAAAGAAAAAAGAAATCAATAGAGAAATTAAAGATGAAATGAGAGAAGGGATGAGAGCTAGAATGAAAGATATCAAGAAAGAAAGAAAGAAAGTAAGAAATAAATAAAGAATCTAAAGATTGAATGAGAGAAGGTATGAAAGATAGAATGAAAGATATCAAGAAAGAAAGAAATGAAAGTAAGTAAAAAAGAAACTAAAGATAAAATGAGAGAAGGTATGAAAGCTAGAATGAATGAGATAAAGGAAAAAAAAGGAACAAAGTAGAAATAATGTAATAAATAAAATAAAGATTGAATGAGTGAAGATATGAATGCTAGATCGAAAGATATCAAGAAGGAAAGAAAGAAAGAAGTAAAGAAACTAAAGATAGAATCAAAGAAGAAATGAGAGCTAGAATGAGATATGAAGAAAGAAAGAAAGAAAGAAAGAACGAAAGTAATTAATAAAGAAACTATAGATAGAATGAAAGAAGATATGAAAGCTAGAATGAAAGATATCAAGAAAGAAATAAAGATAGAAAGTAAGAAATTAATAAAAAAACTAAAGATAGAATGAGAGAAGGTATGAAAGCTAGTATGAAAGATATCAAGAAATAAAGAGGGAAAGAAAGTAATAAAGAAACTAAAGATAGAAAGAAAGAAGGGATGAGAGCTAGAATGAAAGATATCAAGAAAGAAAGAAAGAAAGAAAGTAATAAAGAAACTAAAGATAGAAAGATAGAAGAGATGAGAGCTAGAATGAAAGATATCAAGAAAGAAAGAAATGAAAGTAAGTAAAAAAGAAACTAAAGATAGAAGGAGAGAAGATATGAAAGCTAGAATGAAAGATATCAAGAAAGAAAAAGGAACAAAGTAGAAATAATGTAATAAATAAAATAAAGATTGAATGAGTGAAGATATGAATGCTTGATAGAAAGATATCAAGAAGGAAAGAAAGAAAGAAGTAAAGAAACTAAAGTTAGAATCAGAGAAGTTATGAGAGCTAGAATGAGATATGAAGAAAGAAAGAAAGAAAGAACGAAAGTAATTAATAAAGAAACTATAGATAGAATGAAAGAAGATATGAAAGCTAGAATGAAAGATATCAAGAAAGAAATAAAGAAAGAAAGTAAGAAATTAATAAAGAAACTAAAGATAGAATGAGAGAAGGTATGAAAGCTAGAATATAAGATATCAAGAAAGAAAGAAATGAAAGTAAGTAAAAAAGATACTAAAGATAAAATGAGAGAAGGTATTAAAGCTAGAATGTAACATATCAAGAAAGCAAGGAATGAAAGTAAGTAAAAGAGAAACTAAAGATAGAATGAGAGAAGGTATGAAAGCAAGAATGAAAGATAACAAGAAAGAAAGAAAGAAAGAAATTAATAAAGAAACTAAAGATAGAATGAGAGAAGGTATGAAAGCTAGAATGTAAGATATCAAGAAAGAAAGAAATGAAAGTAAGTAAAAAAGATACTAAAGATAAAATGAGAGAAGGTATGAAAGCTAGAATGTAACATATCAAGAAAGCAAGGAATGAAAGTAAGTAAAAAAGAAACTAAAGATAGAATGAGAGAAGGTATGAAAGCTAGAATGAAAGATATCAAGAAAGAAATAAAGAAAGAAAGTAAGAAATTAATAAAGAAACTAAAGATAGAATGAGAGAAGGTATGAAAGCTAGAATGTAAGATATCAAGAAAGAAAGAAATGAAAGTAAGTAAAAAAGATACTAAAGATAAAATGAGAGAAGGTATGATAGCTAGAATGTAACATATCAAGAAAGCAAGGAATGAAAATAAGTAAAAAAGAAACTAAAGATGGAATGAGAGAAGGTATGAAAGCTACAATGAAAGATATCAAGAAAGAAAGAAAGTAATAAACAAACTAAAGATAGAATGAGTGATGGTATGAAAGCTAGAATGAAAGATATCAAGAAATAAAAAAGGAACAAAGTAGAAATAATGTAAGAAAGAAAATAAAGGATGAATGAGAGAAGTTATGAATGCTAGAATGAAAGTTATGAAGAAAGAAAGAAAGAAAGAAAGTAGTAAAGAATCTAAAGATAGAATCAGAGAAGGTATGAGAGCTAGAATGAGATATCAAGAAAGAAAGAAAGAACGAAAGTAATTAATAAAGAAACTAAAGATAGAATGAAAGAAGGTATGAAAGCCAGAATGAAAGATATCAAGAAAGAAATAGAGAAAGAAAGAAAGAAATTAATAAAGAAACTAAAGATAGAATGAGAGAAGGTATGAAAGCTAGAATGTAACATATCAAGAAAGCAAGAAATGAAAGTAAGTAAAAAAGAAACTAAAGATACAATAAGAGAAGGTATGAAAGCAAGAATGAAAGATATGAAGAAAGAAAGAAAAAAAGAAATCAATAGAGAAATTAAAGATGAAATGAGAGAAGGTATGAAAGCTAGAATGAAAGATATCAAGAAAGAAAGAAAGAAAGTAAGAAAGTAATAAAGAAACTAAAGATAGAAAGAAAGAAGGGATGAGAGCTAGAATGAAAGATATCAAGAAAGCAAGAAATGAAAGTAAGTAAAAAAGAAACTAAAGATTAAATTAGAGAAGGTATGAAAGCTAGAATGTAGCATATCAAGAAAGCAAGGAATGAAAGTAAGTAAAAAAGAAACTAAAGATAGAATGAGAGATGGTATGAAAGCAAGAATGAAAGATAACAAGAAAGAAAGAAAAAAGAAATCAATAGAGAAATTAAAGATGAAATGAGAGAAGGTATGAAAGCTAGAATGAAAGATATCAATAAAGAAAGAAAGAAAGAAAGTAATAAAGAAAATAAAGAGAGAAAGAGAGAAGGGATGAGAGCTAGAATGAAAGATATCAAGAAAGAAAGAAAGAAAGAAAGTAAGAAAGAAATAAAGAAACTAAAGATAGAATGAGAGAAGGTGTGAAAGATAGAATGAAAGATATCAAGAAAGAAAGAAATGAAAGTAAGTAAAAAAGAAACTAAAGATAAAATGAGAGAATTTATGAAAGCTAGAATGAAAGATATCAAGGAAGAAAAAAGGAACAAAGTAGAAATAATGTAATAAATAAAATAAAGATTGAATGAGTGAAGATATGAATGCTAGATCGAAAGTTATCAAGAAAGAAAGAAAGAAAATAAAAAGGAAGAAGTAAAGGAACTAAAGATAGAATCAGAGAAGTTATGAGAGCTAGAATGAGATATCAAGAAATAAATAAATAAAGAAAGAACGAAATTAATTAATAAAGAAACGAAAGAGAGAATCAAAGAAGGTATGAAAGCTAGTATGAAAGATATCAAGAAATAAAGAGGGAAAGAAAGTAATAAAGAAACTAAAGATAGAATGAGAGAAGGTATGAAAGCTAGAATGTAACATATCAAGAAAGGAAGAAATGAAAGTAAGTAAAAAAGAAACTAAAGATAGAATGAGAGAAGGTATGAAAGCAAGAATGAAAGATATCAAGAAAGAAAGAAAAAAGAAATCAATAGAGAAATTAAAGATGAAATGAGAGAAGGTATGAAAGCTAGAATGAAAGATATCAAGAAAGAAAGAAAGAAAGTAAGAAAGTAATAAAGAAACTAAAGATAGAAAGAGAGAAGGGATGAGAGCAAGAAAAAAAGATATCAATAAATAAATAAATAAATAAATAAATAAATAAATAAACTAAAGCTAGAAAGAGAAAAGGGATGAGAGCTATAATGAAAGATATCAAGAAAGAAAGAAAACAAGAGAGAAAGAAAGAAAGAAAGAAAGAAAGATAGTAATAAAGAAACTAAAGATAGAATGAGAGAAGGTATGAAAGCTAGAATGTAAGATATCAGGAAAGAAAGAAATGAAAGTAAGTAAAGAAGAAACTAAAGATAGAAGGAGAGAAGGTATGAAAGCTAGAATGAAAGATATCAAGAAAGAAAAAGGAACAAAGTAGAAATAATGTAATAAAGAAAAGAAAGATTGAATGAGTGAAGATATGAATGCTAGAATGAAAGTTATCAAGAAAGAAAGAAAGAAAGTAGTAAAGAAGCTAAAGATAGAATCAGAGAAGGTATGAGAGCTAGAATGAGATATCAAGAAAGAAAGAACGAAAGAAAGAACGAAAGTAATTAATAAAGAAACTAAAGATAGAATGAAAGAAGATATGATAGCTAGAATGAAAGATATCAAGAAAGAAATAAAGAAAGAAAGTAAGAAAGAAATAAAGAACCTAAAGATAGAATGAGAGAAGGTATGAAAGATATAATGAAAGATATCAAGAAAGAAAGAAAGAAAGAAAGAAAAAATAAAGTAATAAAGAAACTAAAGATAGAATGAGAGAAGGTATGAAAGCTAGAATGTAAGATATAAAGAAAGAAAGAAATGAAAGTAAGTAAAAAAGAAACTAAAGATAAAATGAGAGAAGGTATGAAAGCTAGAATGTAACATATCAAGAAAGCAAGGAATGATAGTAAGTAAAAAAGAAACTAAAGATAGAATGAGAGAAGGTATGAAAGCAAGAATGAAAGATAACAAGAAAGAAAGAAAAAAGAAATCAATAGAGAAATTAAAGATGAAATGAGAGAAGGTATGAAAGCTAGAATGAAAGATATCAAGAAAGAAAGAAAGAAAGTAAGAAAGTAATAAAGAAACTAAAGATAGAAAGAGAGAAGGGATGAGAGCTAGAACGAACGATATCAAGAAAGAAAGAAAGAAAGAAAGTAAGAAATAAAGAAACTAAAGATAGAATGAGAGACGGTATGAAAGCTAGAATGAAAGATATCAAGAAAGAAAGAAAGAAAGTAAGAAAGTAATAAAGAAACTAAAGATAGAAAGATAGAAGAGATGAGAGCTAGAATGAAATATATCAAGAAAGAAAGAAAGTAAGTAAGAAAGTAATAAAGAAACTAAAGATAGAATTAGAGAAGTTATGAAAGATAGAATGAAAGATATCAAGAAAGAAAGAAAGAAAGAAAGAAAGAAAGAAAATAAAGTAATAAAGAAACTAAAGATAAAATGAGAGAAGGTATGAAAGCTAGAATGTAACATATCAAGAAAGCAAGGAATGAAAGTAAGTAAAAAAGAAACTAAAGATAGAATGAGAGAAGGTATGAAAGCAAGAATGAAAGATAAAAAGAAAAAAAGAAAAAAGAAATCAATAGAGAAATTAAAGATGAAATGAGAGAAAGGATGAGAGCTAGAATGAAAGATATCAAGAAAGAAAGAAAGAAAGAAAGTAAGAAAGAAATAAAGAATCTAAAGATAGAATGAGAGAAGGTATGAAAGATAGAATGAAAGATATCAAGAAAGAAAAAAAATGAAAGTAAGTAAAAAAGAAACTAAAGATAAAATGAGACAAGGTATGAAAGCTAGAATGAAAGATATCAAGTAAGAAAAAAGGAACAAAGTAGAAATAATATAATAAATAAATTAAAGATTGAATGAGTGAAGATATGAATGCTAGATCGAAAGATATCAAGAAAGAAAGAAAGAAAGAAGTAAAGAAACTAAAGATAGAATCAGAGAAGTTATGAGAGCTAGAATGAGATATCAAGAAAGAAAGAAAGAAAGAACGAAAGTAATTAATAAAGAAACTAAAGAGAGAATGAAAGAAGGTATGAAAGCTAGAATGAAAGATATCAAGAAAGAAAGAAAGAAAGAAAGTAATAATGAAACTAAAGATAGAAAGATAGAAGAGATGAGAGCTAGAATGAAATATATCAAGAAAGAAAGAAAGAAAGTAAGAAAGTAATAAAGTAACTAAAGATAAAATGAGAGAAGGTATGAAAGCTAGAATGTTACATATCAGGAAAGCAAGGAATGAAAGTAAGTAAAAAAGAAACTAAAGATAGAATGAGAGAAGGTATGAAAGCAAGAATGAAAGATAAAAAGAAAGAAAGAAAAAAGAAATCAATAGAGAAATTAAAGATGAAATGAGAGAAGGGATGAGAGCTAGAATGAAAGATATCAAGAAAGAAAGAAAGAAAGAAAGAAAGAAATAAAGAAACTAAAGATAAAATGAGAGAAGGTATGAAAGCTAGAATGAAAGATATCAAGTAAGAAAAAAGGAACAAAGTAGAAATAATATAATAAATAAATTAAAGATTGAATGAGTGAAGATATGAATGCTAGATCGAAAGATATCAAGAAAGAAAGAAAGAAAGAAGTTAAAAAACTAAAGATAGAATCAGAGAAGTTCTGAGAGCTAGAATGAGATATCAAGAAAGAAAGAAAGAAAGAAGGAAAGTAATTAATAAAGAAACTAAAGAGAGAATGAAAGAAGGTATGAAAGCTAGAATGAAAGATATCAAGAAAGAAAGAAAGAAAGAAAGTAATAAAGAAACTAAAGATAGAATGAGAGAAGGTATGAAAGCTGGAATGTAACATATCAAGAAAGGAAGAAATGAAAGTAAGTAAAAAAGAAACTAAAGATAGAATGAGAGAAGGTATGAAAGCAAGAATGAAAGATATCAAGAAAGAAAAAGGAACAAAGTAGAAATAATGTAATAAACAAAAGAAAGTTTGAAGGAGTGAAGATATGAATGCTAGAATGAAAGTTATCAAGAAAGAAAGAAAGAAAGTAGTAAAGAAGCTAAAGATAGAGAGAAGGAATGAGAGCTAGAATGAACGATATCAAGAAAGAAAGAAAGAAAGTAAGAAAGTAATAAAGAAACTAAAGATAGAAAGATAGAAGGGATGAGAGCTAGAATGAAAGATATCAAGAAAGAAAGAAAGAAAGTAAGAAAGTAATAAAGAAACTAAAGATAGAATGAGAGAAGGTATGAAAGCTACAATGAAAGATATCAAGAAAGAAAGAAAGTAATAAACAAACTAAAGATAGAATGAGTGATGGTATGAAAGCTAGAATGCAAGATATGAAGAAAGAAACAAATGAAAGTAAGTAAAAAAGAAACTAAAGATAGAATGAGAGAAGGTTTCAAAGCTAGAATGAAAGATAACAAGAAAGAAAGAAAGAAAGTAATAAAGAAACTAAAGATAAAAAGAGAGAAGTTATGAAAGCTAGAATGAAAGATATCAAGTAAGAAAAAAGGAACAAAGTAGAAATAATGTAATAAATAAAATAAAGATTGAATGAGTGAAGATATGAATGCTAGATCGAAAGTTATCAAGAAAGAAAGAAAGAAAGAAAGGAAGGAAGAAGTAAAGGAACTAAAGATAGAATCAGAGAAGTTATGAGAGTTAGAATGAGATATCAAGAAATAAAGAAAGAAAGAAAGAACAAAATTAATTAATAAAGAAACTAAAGTGAGAATCAAAGAAGGTATGAAAGCTAGAATGAAAGATATCAAGAAAGAAAGAAAGAAAGAAAGTAATAAAGAAACTAAAGAGAGAATGAGAGAAGGTATGAAAGCTAGAATGTTACATATCAAGAAAGCAAAAAATGAAAGTAAGTAAAAAAGAAACTAAAGATAGAATGAGAAAAGGTATGAAAGCAAGAATGAAAGATATCAAGAAAGAAAGAAAGAAGAAATCAATAGAGAAATTAAAGATGAAATCAGAGAAGGTATGAAAGCTAGAATGAAAGATATCAAGAAAGAAAGAAAGAAAAAAATAAAGTAATAAAGAAACTAAAGATAGAATGAGAGAAGGTATGAAAGCTAGAATGTAACATATCAAGAAAGCAAGGAATGAAAGTAAGTAAAAAAGAAACTAAATATAGAATGAGAGAAGGTATGAAAGCAAGAATGAAAGATAACAAAAAGAAAGAAAGAAAGAAAGTAATAAAGAAACTAAAGATAGAAAGAGAGAAGGGATGAGAGCTAGAATGAAAGATATCAAGAAAGAAAGAAAGAAAGTAAGTAAGAAAGAAATAAAGAAACTAAAGATAGAATGAGAGAAGGTATGAAAGCTAGAATGAAAGATATCAAGAAAGAAAGAAAGAAAGAAAAAAAGTAATAATGAAACGAAAGAAAAAATGAGAGAAGGTATGAAATCTAGAATGAAAGATATCATGAAAGAAAGAAAGAAAGTAACTAATAAAGAAACTAAAGATAGAATGAGTGAAGGTATGAAAGCTACAATGAAAGATATCAAGAAAGAAAGAAAGTAATAAACAAACTAAAGATAGAATGAGTGATGGTATGAAAGCTAGAATGCAAGATATGAAGAAAGAAAGAAATGAAAGTAAGTAAAAAAGAAACTAAAGATAGAATGAGAGAAGGTTTCAAAGCTAGAATGAAAGATATCAAGAAATAAAAAAGGAACAAAGTAGAAATAATGTAAGAAAGAAAATAAAGGATGAATGAGTGAAGTTATGAATGCTAGAATGAAAGTTATGAAGAAAGAAAGAAAGAAAGAAAGAAAGAAAGTAGTAAAGAAACTAAAGATAGAATCAGAGAAGGTATGAGAGCTAGAATGAGATATCAAGAAAGAAAGAAAGAACGAAAGTAAATAATTAAGAAACTAAAGATAGAAAGGAGGAAGGTATGAAAACCAGAATGAAAGATATCAAGAAAGAAATAGAGAAAGAGAGAAAGAAATTAATAAAGAAACTAAAGATAGAATGAGAGAAGGTATGAAAGCTAGAATGTAACATATCAAGAAAGCAAGAAATGAAACTAAGTAAAAAAGAAACTAAAGATAGAATAAGAGAAGGTATGAAAGCAAGAATGAAAGATATGAAGAAAGAAAGAAAAAAAGAAATCAATAGAGAAATTAAAGATGAAATGAGAGAAGGTATGAAAGCTAGAATGTAGCATATCAAGAAAGCAAGGAATGAAAGTAATTAAAAAAGAAACTAAAGATTAAATTAGAGAAGGTATGAAAGCTAGAATGTAACATATCAAGAAAGCAAGGAATGAAAGTAAGTAAAAATGAAACTAAAGATAGAATGCGAGAAGGTATGAAAGCTAGAATGAAAGATATCAAGAAATAAATAAAGAAAGAATGTAAGAAATTAATAAAGATACTAAAGATAAAATGAGAGAAGGTATGAAAGCTAGAATGTAACATATCAAGAAAGCAAGGAATGAAAGTAAGTAAAAAAGAAACTAAAGATAGAATGAGAGAAGGTATGAAAGCAAGAATGAAAGATAACAAGAAAGAAAGAAATAAAGAAAGAAAGTAAGAAATTAATAAAGAAACTAAAGATAGAATGAGAGAAGGTATGAAAGCTAGAATGTAAGATATCAAGAAAGAAAGAAATGAAAGTAAGTAAAAAAGATACTAAAGATAAAATGAGAGAAGGTATGATAGCTAGAATGTAACATATCAAGAAAGCAAGGAATGAAAATAAGTAAAAAAGAAACTAAAGATGGAATGAGAGAAGGTATGAAAGCAAGAATGAAAGATAACAAGAAAGAAAGAAAGTAATAAAGAAACTAAAGATAGAAAGAGAGAAGGGATGAGAGCTAGAATGAAAGATATCAAGAATGAAAGAAAGAAAGTAAGTAAGAAAGAAATAAAGAAACTAAAGACAGAATGAGAGAAGGTATGAAAGCAAGAATGAAAGATATCAAGAAAGAAAGAAAGAAAGAAAGAAAGTAATAAAGAAACGAAAGATAAAATGAGAGAAGGTATGAAATCTAGAATGAAAGATATCATGAAAGAAAGAAAGAAAGTAACTAATAAAGAAACTAAAGATAGAATGAGAGAAGGTATGAAAGCTACAATGAAAGATAGTAAGAAAGAAAGAAAGTAATAAACAAACTAAAGATAGAATGAGTGATGGTATGAAAGCTAGAATGCAAGATATGAAGAAAGAAAGAAATGAGAGTAAGTAAAAAAGAAACTATAGAATGAGAGAAGATTTGAAAGCTAGAATGAAAGATATCAAGAAATAAAAAAGGAACAAAGTAGAAATAATGTAAGAAAGAAAATAAAGGATGAATGAGTGAAGTTATGAATGCTAGAATGAAAGTTATGAAGAAAGAAAGAAAGAAAGAAAGAAAGTAGTAAAGAAACTAAAGATAGAATCAGAGAAGGTATGAGAGATAGAATGAGATATCAAGAAAGAAAGAAAGAACGAAAGTAATTAATAAAGAAACTAAAGATAGAATGAAAGACGGTATGAAAGCCAGAATGAAAGATATCAAGAAAGAAATAGAGAAAGAAAGAAAGAAATTAATAAAGAAACTAAAGATAGAATGAGAGAAGGTATGAAAGCTAGAATGTAACATATCAAGAAAGCAAGAAATGAAAGTAAGTAAAAAAGAAACTAAAGATAGAATAAGAGAAGGTATGAAAGCAAGAATGAAAGATATGAAGAAAGAAAGAAAAAAAGAAATCAATAGAGAAATTAAAGATGAAATGAGAGAAGGTATGAAAGCTAGAATGAAAGATATCAAGAAAGAAAGAAAGAAAGTAAGAAAGTAATAAAGAAACTAAAGATAGAAAGATAGAAGGGATGAGAGCTAGAATGAAAGATATCAAGAAAGAAAGAAAGAAAGAAAGAAAGAAAAAAAGAAAGTAATAAAGAAACTAAAGATAGAATTAGAGAAGGTATGAAAGCTAGAATGTAAGATATCAAGAAAGAAAGAAATGAAAGTAAGTAAAAAAGAAACTAAAGATTAAATTAGAGAAGGTATGAAAGCTAGAATGTAGCATATCAAGAAAGCAAGGAATGAAAGTAAGTAAAAAAGAAACTAAAGATAGAATGAGAGAAGGTATGAAAGCAAGAATGAAAGATAACAAGAAAGAAAGAAAAAAGAAATCAATAGAAAAATTAAAGATGAAATGAGAGAAGGGATGAGAGCTAGAATGAAAGATATCAAGAAAGAAAGAAAGAAAGAAAGTAAGAAATAAATAAAGAATCTAAAGATAGAATGAGAGAAGGTATGAAAGATAGAATGAAAGATATCAAGAAAGAAAGAAATGAAAGTAAGTAAAAAAGAAACTAAAGATAAAATGAGAGAAGGTATGAAAGGTAGAATGAAAGATATCAAGGAAGAAAAAAGGAACAAAGTAGAAATAATGTAATAAATAAAATAAAGATTGAATGAGTGAAGATATGAATGTTAGATCGAAAGAAATCAAGAAGGAAAGAAAGAAAGAAGTAAAGAAACGAAAGATAGAATCATAGAAGTTATGAAAGCTAGAATGACATATGAAGAAAGAAAGAAAGAAAGAACGAAAGTAATTAATAAAGAAACTAAAGATAGAATGAAAGAAGATATGAAAGCTAGAATGAAAGATATCAAGAAAGAAAAAAAATGAAAGTAAGTAAAAAAGAAACTAAAGAAAAAATGAGAGAAGGTATGAAAGCTAGAATGAAAGATATCAAGTAAGAAAAAAGGAACAAAGTAGAAATAATATAATAAATAAATTAAAGATTGAATGAGTGAAGATATGAATGCTAGATCGAAAGATATCAAGAAAGAGAGAAAGAAAGAAGTAAAGAAACTAAAGATAGAATCAGAGAAGTTATGAGAGCTAGAATGAGATATCAAGAAAGAAAGAAAGAAAGAACGAAAGTAATTAATAAAGAAACTAAAGAGAGAATGAAAGAAGGTATGAAAGCTAGAATGAAAGATATCAAGAAAGAAAGAAAGAAAGAAAGTAATAAAGAAACTAAAGATAGAATGAGAGAAGGTATGAAAGCTGGAATGTAACATATCAAGAAAGGAAGAAATGAAAGTAAGTAAAAAAGAAACTAAAGATAGAATGAGAGAAGGTATGAAAGCAAGAATGAAAGATATCAAGAAAGAAAAAGGAACAAAGTAGAAATAATGTAATAAACAAAAGAAAGATTGAAGGAGTGAAGATATGAATGCTAGAATGAAAGTTATCAAGAAAGAAAGAAAGAAAGTAGTAAAGAAGCTAAAGATAGAAAGAGAGAAGGAATGAGAGCTAGAATGAACGATATCAAGAAAGAAAGAAAGAAAGTAAGAAAGTAATAAAGAAACTAAAGATAGAAAGATAGAAGGGATGAGAGCTAGAATGAAAGATATCAAGAAAGAAAGAAAGAAAGTAAGAAAGTAATAAAGAAACTAAAGATAGAATGAGAGAAGGTATGAAAGCTACAATGAAACATATCAAGAAAGAAAGAAAGTAATAAACAAACTAAAGATAGAATGAGTGATGGTATGAAAGCTAGAATGCAAGATATGAAGAAAGAAAGAAATGAAAGTAAGTAAAAAAGAAACTAAAGATAGAATGAGAGAAGGTTTCAAAGCTAGAATGAAAGATAACAAGAAAGAAAGAAAGAAAGAAAGAAAGAAAGTAATAAAGAAACTAAAGATAGAATGAGAGAAGGTATGAAAGATAGAATGAAAGATATCAAGAAAGAAAGAAATAAAAGTAAGTAAAAAAGAAACTAAAGATAAAATGAGAGAAGGTATTAAAGGTAGAATGAAAGATATCAAGGAAGAAAAAAGGAACAAAGTAGAAATAATGTAATAAATGAAATAAAGATTGAATGAGTGAAGATATGAATGTTAGATCGAAAGATATCAAGAAGGAAAGAAAGAAAGAAGTAAAGAAACGAGAGATAGAATCATAGAAGTTATGAAAGCTAGAATGACATATGAAGAAAGAAAGAAAGAAAGAACGAAAGTAATTAATAAAGAAACTAAAGATAGAATGAAAGAAGATATGAAAGCTAGAATGAAAGATATCAAGAAAGAAATAAAGAAAGAAAGTAAGAAATTAATAAAAAAAAACTAAAGATAGAATGAGTGAAGGTATGAAAGCTAGAATGAAAGATATCAAGAAAGAAAGAAAGAAAGAAAGTAATAAAGAAACTTAAGATAGAATGAGAGAAGGTATGAAAGCTGGAATGTAACATATCAAGAAAGGAAGAAATGAAAATAAGTAAAAAAGAAACTAAAGATAGAATGAGAGAAGGTATGAAAGCAAGAATGAAAGATATCAAGAAAGAAAAAGGAACAAAGTAGAAATAATGTAATAAACAAAAGAAAGATTGAAGGAGTGAAGATATGAATGCTAGAATGAAAGTTATCAAGAAAGAAAGAAAGAAAGTAGTAAAGAAGCTAAAGATAGAAAGAGAGAAGGAATGAGAGCTAGAATGAACGATATCAAGAAAGAAAGAAAGTAAGAAAGTAATAAAGAAACTAAAGATAGAAAGATAGAAGGGATGAGAGCTAGAATGAAAGATATCAAGAAAGAAAGAAAGAAAGTAAGAAAGTAATAAAGAAACTAAAGATAGAATGAGAGAAGGTATGAAAGCTACAATGAAAGATATCAAGAAAGAAAGAAAGTAATAAACAAACTAAAGATAGAATGAGTGATGGTATGAAAGCTAGAATTGAAGATATGAAGAAAGAAAGAAATGAAAGTAAGTAAAAAAGAAACTAAAGATAGAATGAGAGAAGGTTTCAAAGCTAGAATGAAAGATAACAAGAAAGAAAGAAAGAAAGAAAGAAAGTAATAAAGAAACTAAAGATAGAATGAGAGAAGGTATGAAAGATAGAATGAAAGATATCAAGAAAGAAAGAAATAAAAGTAAGTAAAAAAGAAACTAAAGATAAAATGAGAGAAGGTATGAAAGGTAGAATAAAAGATATCAAGGAAGTAAAAAGGAACAAAGTAGAAATAATGTAATAAATGAAATAAAGATTGAATGAGTGAAGATATGAATGTTAGATCGAAAGATATCAAGAAGGAAAGAAAGAAAGAAGTAAAGAAACGAGAGATAGAATCATAGAAGTTATGAAAGCTAGAATGACATATGAAGAAAGAAAGAAAGAAAGAACGAAAGTAATTAATAAAGAAACTAAAGATAGAATGAAAGAAGATATGAAAGCTAGAATGAAAGATATCAAGAAAGAAATAAAGAAAGAAAGTAAGAAATTAATAAAAAAAAACTAAAGATAGAATGAGAGAAGGTATGAAAGCTAGAATGTAACATATCAAGGAAGCAAGAAATGAAAGTAAGAAAGTAGTAAAGAAACTAAAGATAGAATCAGAGAAGTTATGAGAGCTAGAATGAGATATGAAGAAAGAAAGAAAGAAAGAACGAAAGTAATTAGTAAAGAAACTAAATAGAGAATGAAAGAAGGTATGAAAGCTAGTATGAAAGATATCAAGAAATAAAGAGGGAAAGAAAGTAATAAAGAAACTAAAGATAGAATGAGAGAAGGTATGAAAGCTAGAATGTAACATATCAAGAAAGGAAGAAATAAAAGTAAGTAAAAAAGAAACTAAAGATAGAATGAGAGAAGGTATGAAAGCAAGAATGAAAGATATCAAGAAAGAAAGAAAAAAGAAATCAATAGAGAAATTAAAGATGAAATGAGAGAAGGTATGAAAGCTAGAATGAAAGATATCAAGAAAGAAAGAAAGAAAGTAAGAAAGTAATAAAGAAACAAAGATAGAAAGAGAGAAGGGATGAGAGCTAGAATGAAAGATATCAAGAAATAAATAAATAAATAAATAAATAAATAAATAATTAAATAAATAAAAAAACTAAAGATAGAAAGAGAAAAGGGATGAGACCTAGAATGAAAGATATCAAGAAAGAAAGAAAGAAAGAAAGAAAGAAAGAAAGAAAGAAAGTAATAAAGAACCTAAAGATAGAATGAGAGAAGGTATGAAAACTAGAATGTAAGCTATCAGGAAAGAAAGAAATGAAAGTAAGTAAAAAAGAAACTAAAGATTGAATTAAAGAAGGTATGAAAGCTAGAATGAAAGATATCAAGAAAGAAAAAGGAACAAAGTAGAAATAATGTAATAAAGAAAAGAAAGATTGAATGAGTGAAGATATGAATGCTAGAATGAAAGTTATCAAGAAAGAAAGAAAGAAAGTAGTAAAGAAGCTAAAGATAGAATCAGAGAAGGTATGAGAGCTAGAATGAGATATCAAGAAAGAAAGAAAGAAAGAACGAAAGTAATTAATAAAGAAACTAAAGATAGAATGAAAGAAGATATGATAGCTAGAATGAAAGATATCAAGAAAGAAATAAAGAAGGAATGTAAGAAAGAAATAAAGAAACTAAAGATAGAATGAGAGAAGGTATGAAAGATATAATGAAAGATATCAAGAAAGAAAGAAAGAAAGAAAGAAAAAAATAAAGTAATAAAGAAACTAAAGATAGAATGAGAGAAGGTATGAAAGCAAGAATGAAAGATAACAAGAAAGAAAGAAAAAAGAAATCAATAGAGAAATTAAAGATGAAATGAGAGAATTTATGAAAGCTAGAATGAAAGATATCAAGAAAGATATCAAGAAAGAAAGAAAGTAATAAAGAAACTAAAGATAAAAAGAGAGAAGGGATGAGAGCTAGAATGAAAGATATCAAGAAAGAAAGAAAGAAAGTAAGAAAGTAATAAAGAAACTAAAGATAGAATGAGAGAATGTATGAAAGATAGAATGAAAGATATCAAGAAAGAAAGAATTGAAAGTAAGTAAAAAAGAAACTAAAGATAAAATGAGAGAAGGTATGAAAGCTAGAATGAAAGATATGAAGTAAGAAAAAAGGAACAAAGTAGAAATAATGTAATAAATAAAATAAAGATTGAATGAGTGAAGATATGAATGCTAGATCGAAAGTTATCAAGAAAGAAAGAAAGAAAGAAAGAAAGAAAGTAGTAAAGAAACTAAAGATAGAATCAGAGAAGTTCTGAGAGCTAGAATGAGAAATCAAGAAATAAAGAAAGAAAGAACGAAATTAATTAATAAAGAAACTAAAGAGAGAATCAAAGATGGTATGAAAGTTAGAATGAAAGATATCAAGAAAGAAAGAAAAAAATAAAGTAATAAAGAAACTAAAGATAGAATGAAAGAAGGTATGAACGCTAGAATGTAACATATCAAGAAAGCAAGGAATGAAAGTAAGTAAAAAAGAAACTAAAGATAGAATGAGAGAAGGTATGAAAGCAAGAATGAAAGATAACAAGAAAGAAAGAAAGAAAGAAAGTAATAAAGAAACTAAAGATAGAAAGAGAGAAGGGATGAGAGCTAGAATGAAAGATATCAAGAAAGAAAGAAAGAAAGTAAGTAAGAAAGAAATAAAGAAACTAAAGATAGAATGAGAGAAGGTATGAAAGCTAGAATGAAAGATATCAAGAAAGAAAGAAAGAAAGAAAGAAATAAAGAAACGAAAGATAAAATGAGAGAAGGTATGAAATCTAGAATGAAAGATATCATGAAAGAAAGAAAGAATGTAACTAATAAAGAAACTAAAGATAGAATGAGTGATGGTATGAAATCTAGAATGAAAGATATGAAGAAAGAAAGAAATGAAAGTAAGTAAAAAAGAAACTAAAGATAGAATGAGAGAAGGTTTGAAAGCTAGAATGAAAGATATCAAGAAATAAAAAAGGAACAAAGTAGAAATAATGAAAGAAAGAAAATAAAGGATGAATGAGTGAAGTTATGAATGCTAGAATGAAAGTTATGAAGAAAGAAAGAAAGAAAGAAAGTAGTAAAGAATCTAAAGATAGAATCAGAGAAGGTATGAGAGCTAGAATGAGATATCAAGAAAGAAAGAAAGAACGAAAGTAATTAATAAAGAAACTAAAGATAGAATGAAAGAAGGTATGAAAGCCAGAATGAAAGATATCAAGAAAGAAATAGAGAAAGAAAGAAAGAAATTAATAAAGAAACTAAAGATAGAATGAGAGAAGGTATGAAAGCTAGAATGTAACATATCAAGAAAGCAAGAAATGAAAGTAAGAAAGTAGTAAAGAAACTAAAGATAGAATCAGAGAAGTTATGAGAGCTAGAATGAGATATGAAGAAAGAAAGAAAGAAAGAAAGAAAGAAAGAAAGAAAGAACGAAAGTAATTAATAAAGAAACTATAGATAGAATGAAAGAAGATATGAAAGCTAGATTGAAAGATATCAAGAAAGAAATAAAGAAAGAAAGTAAGAAATTAATAAAGAAACTAAAGATAGAATGAGAGAAGGTATGAAAGCTAGAATGTAAGATATCAAGAAAGAAAGAAATGAAAGTAAGTAAAAAAGATACTAAAGATAAAATGAGAGAAGGTATTAAAGCTAGAATGTAACATATCAAGAAAGCAAGGAATGAAAGTAAGTAAAAAAGAAACTAAAGATAGAATGAGAGAAGGTATGAAAGCAAGAATGAAAGATAACAAGAAAGAAAGAAAGAAAGAAAGAAAGAAATTAATAAAGAAACTAAAGATAGAATGAGAGAAGGTATGAAAGCTAGAATGTAAGATATCAAGAAAGCAAGAAATGAAAGTAAGTAAAAAAGAAACTAAAGATAGAATAAGAGAAGGTATGAAAGCAAGAATGAAAGATATGAAGAAAGAAAGAAAAAAAGAAATCAATAGAGAAATTAAAGATGAAATGAGAGAAGGTATGAAAGCTAGAATGAAAGATATCAAGAAAGAAAGAAAGAAAGTAAGAAAGTAATAAAGAAACTAAAGATAGAAAGAAAGAAGGGATGAGAGCTAGAATGAAAGATATCAAGAAAGAAAGAAAGAAAGTAAGAAAGTAATAAAGAAACTAAAGATAGAATGAGAGACGGTATGAAAGATAGAATGAAAGATATCAAGAAAGAAAGAAAGAAAGAAAGAAAAAATAAAGTAATAAGGAAACTAAAGATAGAATGAGAGAAGGTATGAAAGCTAGAATGTAAGATCTCAAGAAAGAAAGAAATGAAAGTAAGTAAAAAAGAAACTAAAGATAGAATGAGAGAAGTTATGAAAGCAAGAATGAAAGATATCAAGAAAGAAAGAAAAAAGAAATCAAGAGAAAATAAAGATCAAATGAGAGAAGGTATGAAAGCTAGAATGAAAGATATCAAGAAAGAAAGAAAGAAAGTAAGAAAGTAATAAAGAAACTAAAGATAGAAAGATAGAAGGGATGAGAGCTAGAATGAAAGATATCAAGAAATAAATAAATAAATAAATAAATAAATAAATAAATAAACTAAAGATAGAAAGAGAAAAGGGATGAGACCTAGAATGAAAGATATCAAGAAAGAAAGAAAGAAAGAAAGAAAGAAAGAAAAAAATTAATAAAGAAACTAAAGATAGAATGAGAGAAGGTATGAAAGCTAGAATGTAAGATATCAGGAAAGAAAGAAATGAAAGTAAGTAAAAAAGAAACTAAAGATAGAAGGAGAGAAGGTATGAAAGCTAGAATGAAAGATATCAAGAAAGAAAAAGGAACAAAGTAGAAATAATGTAATAAATAAAATAAAGATTGAATGAGTGAAGATATGAATGCTAGATCGAAAGATATCAAGAAGGAAAGAAAGAAAGAAGTAAAGAAACTAAAGATAGAATCAGAGAAGTTATGAGAGCTAGAATGAGATATGAAGAAAGAAAGAAAGAAAGAAAGAAAGAACGAAAGTAATTAATAAAGAAACTATAGATAGAATGAAAGAAGATATGAAAGCTAGAATGAAAGATATCAAGAAAGAAATAAAGAAAGAAAGTAAGAAATTAATAAAGAAACTAAAGATAGAATGAGAGAAGGTATGAAAGCTAGAATGTAAGATATCAAGAAAGAAAGAAATGAAAGTAAGTAAAAAAGATACTAAAGATAAAATGAGAGAAGGTATTAAAGCTAGAATGTAACATATCAAGAAAGCAAGGAATGAAAGTAAGTAAAAAAGAAACTAAAGGTAGAATGAGACAAGGTATGAAAGCAAGAATGAAAGATAACAAGAAAGAAAGAAAGAAAGAAAGAAAGAAAGAAAGAAAGAAATTAATAAAGAAACTAAAGATAGAATGAGAGAAGGTATGAAAGCTAGAATGTAAGATATCAAGAAAGAAAGAAATGAAAGTAAGTAAAAAAGATACTAAAGATAAAATGAGAGAAGGTATGAAAGCTAGAAAGTAACATATCAAGAAAGCAAGGAATGAAAGTAAGTAAAAAAGATACTAAAGATAGAATGAGAGAAGGTATGAAAGCTAGAATGAAAGATATCAAGAAAGAAAGAAATGAAAGTAAGTAAAAAAGATACTAAAGATAAAATGAGAGAAGGTATGAAAGCTAGAATGAAAGATATCAAGAAAGAAATATAGAAAGAAAGTAAGAAATTAATAAAGATACTAAAGATAAAATGAGAGAAGGTATGAAAGCTAGAATGTAACATATCAAGAAAGCAAGGAATGAAAGTAAGTAAAAAAGAAACTAAAGATAGAATGAGAGAAGGTATGAAAGCAAGAATGAAAGATAACAAGAAAGAAAGAAAGAAAGAAAGAAAGAAAGAAATTAATAAAGAAACTAAAGATAGAATGAGAGAAGGTATGAAAGCTAGAATGTAAGATATCAGGAAAGAAAGAAATGAAAGTAAGTAAAAAAGAAACTAAAGATAGAAGGAGAGAAGGTATGAAAGCTAGAATGAAAGATATCAAGAAAGAAAAAGGAACAAAGTAGAAATAATGTAATAAATAAAATAAAGATTGAATGAGTGAAGATATGAATGCTAGATCGAAAGATATCAAGAAGGAAAGAAAGAAAGAAGTAAAGACACTAAAGATAGAATCAGAGAAGTTATGAGAGCTAGAATGAGATATGAAGAAAGAAAGAAAGAAAGAAAGAAAGAACGAAAGTAATTAATAAAGAAACTATAGATAGAATGAAAGAAGATATGAAAGCTAGAATGAAAGATATCAAGAAAGAAATAAAGAAAGAAAGTAAGAAATTAATAAAGAAACTAAAGATAGAATGAGAGAAGGTATGAAAGCTAGAATGTAAGATATCAAGAAAGAAAGAAATGAAAGTAACTAAAAAAGATACTAAAGATAAAATGAGAGAAGGTATTAAAGCTAGAATGTAACATATCAAGAAAGCAAGGAATGAAAGTAAGTAAAAAAGAAACTAAAGATAGAATGAGAGAAGGTATGAAAGCAAGAATGAAAGATAACAAGAAAGAAAGAAAGAAAGAAAGAAAGAAATTAATAAAGAAACTAAAGATAGAATGAGAGAAGGTATGAAAGCTAGAATGTAAGATATCAAGAAAGCAAGAAATGAAAGTAAGTAAAAAAGAAACTAAAGATAGAATAAGAGAAGGTATGAAAGCAAGAATGAAAGATATGAAGAAAGAAAGAAAAAAAGAAATCAATAGAGAAATTAAAGATGAAATGAGAGAAGGTATGAAAGCTAGAATGAAAGATATCAAGAAAGAAAGAAAGAAAGTAAGAAAGTAATAAAGAAACTAAAGATAGAAAGAAAGAAGGGATGAGAGCTAGAATGAAAGATATCAAGAAAGAAAGAAAGAAAGAAAGAAAGTAATAAAGAAACTAAAGATAGAATGAGAGACGGTATGAAAGCTACAATGAAAGATATCAAGAAAGAAAGAAAGTAATAAACAAACTAAAGATAGAATGAGTGATGGTATGAAAGCTAGAATTGAAGATATGAAGAAAGAAAGAAATGAAAGTAAATAAAAAAGAAACTAAAGATAGAATGAGAGAAGGTTTCAAAGCTAGAATGAAAGATAACAAGAAAGAAAGAAAGAAAGAAAGAAAGTAATAAAGAAACTAAAGATAGAATGAGAGAAGGTATGAAAGATAGAATGAAAGATATCAAGAAAGAAAGAAATAAAAGTAAGTAAAAAAGAAACTAAAGATAAAATGAGAGAAGGTATGAAAGGTAGAATAAAAGATATCAAGGAAGTAAAAAGGAACAAAGTAGAAATAATGTAATAAATGAAATAAAGATTGAATGAGTGAAGATATGAATGTTAGATCGAAAGATATCAAGAAGGAAAGAAAGAAAGAAGTAAAGAAACGAGAGATAGAATCATAGAAGTTATGAAAGCTAGAATGACATATGAAGAAAGAAAGAAAGAAAGAACGAAAGTAATTAATAAAGAAACTAAAGATAGAATGAAAGAAGATATGAAAGCTAGAATGAAAGATATCAAGAAAGAAATAAAGAAAGAAAGTAAGAAATTAATAAAAAAAAACTAAAGATAGAATGAGAGAAGGTATGAAAGCTAGAATGAAAGATATCAAGAAAGAAAGAAAGAAAGTAAGAAAGTAATAAAGAAACTAAAGATAGAAAGATAGAAGGGATGAGAGCTAGAATGAAAGATATCAAGAAATAAATAAATAAATAAATAAATAAATAAATAAATAAATAAACTAAAGATAGAAAGAGAAAAGGGATGAGACCTAGAATGAAAGATATCAAGAAAGAAAGAAAGAAAGAAAGAAAGAAAGAAAGAAAAAAATTAATAAAGAAACTAAAGATAGAATGAGAGAAGGTATGAAAGCTAGAATGTAAGATATCAGGAAAGAAAGAAATGAAAGTAAGTAAAAAAGAAACTAAAGATAGAAGGAGAGAAGGTATGAAAGCTAGAATGTAACATATCAAGAAAGCAAGGAATGAAAGTAAGTAAAAAAGAAACTAAAGATAGAATGAGAGAAGGTATGAAAGCAAGAATGAAAGATATCAAGAAAGAAAGAAATGAAAGTAAGTAAAAAAGAAACTAAAGACAGAATGAGAGAAGGTATGAAAGCTAGAATGAAAGATATCAAGAAATAAAAAAGGAACAAAGTAGAAATAATGAAAGAAAGAAAATAAAGGATGAATGAGTGAAGTTATGAATGCTAGAATGAAAGTTATGAAGAAAGAAAGAAAGAAAGAAAGTAGTAAAGAATCTAAAGATAGAATCAGAGAAGGTATGAGAGCTAGAATGAGATATCAAGAAAGAAAGAAAGAACGAAAGTAATTAATAAAGAAACTAAAGATAGAATGAAAGAAGGTATGAAAGCCAGAATGAAAGATATCAAGAAAGAAATAGAGAAAGAAAGAAAGAAATTAATAAAGAAACTAAAGATAGAATGAGAGAAGGTATGAAAGCTAGAATGTAACATATCAAGAAAGCAAGAAATGAAAGTAAGAAAGTAGTAAAGAAACTAAAGATAGAATCAGAGAAGTTATGAGAGCTAGAATGAGATATGAAGAAAGAAAGAAAGAAAGAAAGAAAGAAAGAAAGAAAGAACGAAAGTAATTAATAAAGAAACTATAGATAGAATGAAAGAAGATATGAAAGCTAGATTGAAAGATATCAAGAAAGAAATAAAGAAAGAAAGTAAGAAATTAATAAAGAAACTAAAGATAGAATGAGAGAAGGTATGAAAGCTAGAATGTAAGATATCAAGAAAGAAAGAAATGAAAGTAAGTAAAAAAGATACTAAAGATAAAATGAGAGAAGGTATTAAAGCTAGAATGTAACATATCAAGAAAGCAAGGAATGAAAGTAAGTAAAAAAGAAACTAAAGATAGAATGAGAGAAGGTATGAAAGCAAGAATGAAAGATAACAAGAAAGAAAGAAAGAAAGAAAGAAAGAAATTAATAAAGAAACTAAAGATAGAATGAGAGAAGGTATGAAAGCTAGAATGTAAGATATCAAGAAAGCAAGAAATGAAAGTAAGTAAAAAAGAAACTAAAGATAGAATAAGAGAAGGTATGAAAGCAAGAATGAAAGATATGAAGAAAGAAAGAAAAAAAGAAATCAATAGAGAAATTAAAGATGAAATGAGAGAAGGTATGAAAGCTAGAATGAAAGATATCAAGAAAGAAAGAAAGAAAGTAAGAAAGTAATAAAGAAACTAAAGATAGAAAGAAAGAAGGGATGAGAGCTAGAATGAAAGATATCAAGAAAGAAAGAAAGAAAGTAAGAAAGTAATAAAGAAACTAAAGATAGAATGAGAGACGGTATGAAAGATAGAATGAAAGATATCAAGAAAGAAAGAAAGAAAGAAAGAAAAAATAAAGTAATAAGGAAACTAAAGATAGAATGAGAGAAGGTATGAAAGCTAGAATGTAAGATCTCAAGAAAGAAAGAAATGAAAGTAAGTAAAAAAGAAACTAAAGATAGAATGAGAGAAGTTATGAAAGCAAGAATGAAAGATATCAAGAAAGAAAGAAAAAAGAAATCAAGAGAAAATAAAGATCAAATGAGAGAAGGTATGAAAGCTAGAATGAAAGATATCAAGAAAGAAAGAAAGAAAGTAAGAAAGTAATAAAGAAACTAAAGATAGAAAGATAGAAGGGATGAGAGCTAGAATGAAAGATATCAAGAAATAAATAAATAAATAAATAAATAAATAAATAAATAAACTAAAGATAGAAAGAGAAAAGGGATGAGACCTAGAATGAAAGATATCAAGAAAGAAAGAAAGAAAGAAAGAAAGAAAGAAAAAAATTAATAAAGAAACTAAAGATAGAATGAGAGAAGGTATGAAAGCTAGAATGTAAGATATCAGGAAAGAAAGAAATGAAAGTAAGTAAAAAAGAAACTAAAGATAGAAGGAGAGAAGGTATGAAAGCTAGAATGAAAGATATCAAGAAAGAAAAAGGAACAAAGTAGAAATAATGTAATAAATAAAATAAAGATTGAATGAGTGAAGATATGAATGCTAGATCGAAAGATATCAAGAAGGAAAGAAAGAAAGAAGTAAAGAAACTAAAGATAGAATCAGAGAAGTTATGAGAGCTAGAATGAGATATGAAGAAAGAAAGAAAGAAAGAAAGAAAGAACGAAAGTAATTAATAAAGAAACTATAGATAGAATGAAAGAAGATATGAAAGCTAGAATGAAAGATATCAAGAAAGAAATAAAGAAAGAAAGTAAGAAATTAATAAAGAAACTAAAGATAGAATGAGAGAAGGTATGAAAGCTAGAATGTAAGATATCAAGAAAGAAAGAAATGAAAGTAAGTAAAAAAGATACTAAAGATAAAATGAGAGAAGGTATTAAAGCTAGAATGTAACATATCAAGAAAGCAAGGAATGAAAGTAAGTAAAAAAGAAACTAAAGGTAGAATGAGACAAGGTATGAAAGCAAGAATGAAAGATAACAAGAAAGAAAGAAAGAAAGAAAGAAAGAAAGAAAGAAAGAAATTAATAAAGAAACTAAAGATAGAATGAGAGAAGGTATGAAAGCTAGAATGTAAGATATCAAGAAAGAAAGAAATGAAAGTAAGTAAAAAAGATACTAAAGATAAAATGAGAGAAGGTATGAAAGCTAGAAAGTAACATATCAAGAAAGCAAGGAATGAAAGTAAGTAAAAAAGATACTAAAGATAGAATGAGAGAAGGTATGAAAGCTAGAATGAAAGATATCAAGAAAGAAAGAAATGAAAGTAAGTAAAAAAGATACTAAAGATAAAATGAGAGAAGGTATGAAAGCTAGAATGAAAGATATCAAGAAAGAAATATAGAAAGAAAGTAAGAAATTAATAAAGATACTAAAGATAAAATGAGAGAAGGTATGAAAGCTAGAATGTAACATATCAAGAAAGCAAGGAATGAAAGTAAGTAAAAAAGAAACTAAAGATAGAATGAGAGAAGGTATGAAAGCAAGAATGAAAGATAACAAGAAAGAAAGAAAGAAAGAAAGAAAGAAAGAAATTAATAAAGAAACTAAAGATAGAATGAGAGAAGGTATGAAAGCTAGAATGTAAGATATCAGGAAAGAAAGAAATGAAAGTAAGTAAAAAAGAAACTAAAGATAGAAGGAGAGAAGGTATGAAAGCTAGAATGAAAGATATCAAGAAAGAAAAAGGAACAAAGTAGAAATAATGTAATAAATAAAATAAAGATTGAATGAGTGAAGATATGAATGCTAGATCGAAAGATATCAAGAAGGAAAGAAAGAAAGAAGTAAAGACACTAAAGATAGAATCAGAGAAGTTATGAGAGCTAGAATGAGATATGAAGAAAGAAAGAAAGAAAGAAAGAAAGAACGAAAGTAATTAATAAAGAAACTATAGATAGAATGAAAGAAGATATGAAAGCTAGAATGAAAGATATCAAGAAAGAAATAAAGAAAGAAAGTAAGAAATTAATAAAGAAACTAAAGATAGAATGAGAGAAGGTATGAAAGCTAGAATGTAAGATATCAAGAAAGAAAGAAATGAAAGTAACTAAAAAAGATACTAAAGATAAAATGAGAGAAGGTATTAAAGCTAGAATGTAACATATCAAGAAAGCAAGGAATGAAAGTAAGTAAAAAAGAAACTAAAGATAGAATGAGAGAAGGTATGAAAGCAAGAATGAAAGATAACAAGAAAGAAAGAAAGAAAGAAAGAAAGAAATTAATAAAGAAACTAAAGATAGAATGAGAGAAGGTATGAAAGCTAGAATGTAAGATATCAAGAAAGCAAGAAATGAAAGTAAGTAAAAAAGAAACTAAAGATAGAATAAGAGAAGGTATGAAAGCAAGAATGAAAGATATGAAGAAAGAAAGAAAAAAAGAAATCAATAGAGAAATTAAAGATGAAATGAGAGAAGGTATGAAAGCTAGAATGAAAGATATCAAGAAAGAAAGAAAGAAAGTAAGAAAGTAATAAAGAAACTAAAGATAGAAAGAAAGAAGGGATGAGAGCTAGAATGAAAGATATCAAGAAAGAAAGAAAGAAAGAAAGAAAGTAATAAAGAAACTAAAGATAGAATGAGAGACGGTATGAAAGCTACAATGAAAGATATCAAGAAAGAAAGAAAGTAATAAACAAACTAAAGATAGAATGAGTGATGGTATGAAAGCTAGAATTGAAGATATGAAGAAAGAAAGAAATGAAAGTAAATAAAAAAGAAACTAAAGATAGAATGAGAGAAGGTTTCAAAGCTAGAATGAAAGATAACAAGAAAGAAAGAAAGAAAGAAAGAAAGTAATAAAGAAACTAAAGATAGAATGAGAGAAGGTATGAAAGATAGAATGAAAGATATCAAGAAAGAAAGAAATAAAAGTAAGTAAAAAAGAAACTAAAGATAAAATGAGAGAAGGTATGAAAGGTAGAATAAAAGATATCAAGGAAGTAAAAAGGAACAAAGTAGAAATAATGTAATAAATGAAATAAAGATTGAATGAGTGAAGATATGAATGTTAGATCGAAAGATATCAAGAAGGAAAGAAAGAAAGAAGTAAAGAAACGAGAGATAGAATCATAGAAGTTATGAAAGCTAGAATGACATATGAAGAAAGAAAGAAAGAAAGAACGAAAGTAATTAATAAAGAAACTAAAGATAGAATGAAAGAAGATATGAAAGCTAGAATGAAAGATATCAAGAAAGAAATAAAGAAAGAAAGTAAGAAATTAATAAAAAAAAACTAAAGATAGAATGAGAGAAGGTATGAAAGCTAGAATGAAAGATATCAAGAAAGAAAGAAAGAAAGTAAGAAAGTAATAAAGAAACTAAAGATAGAAAGATAGAAGGGATGAGAGCTAGAATGAAAGATATCAAGAAATAAATAAATAAATAAATAAATAAATAAATAAATAAATAAACTAAAGATAGAAAGAGAAAAGGGATGAGACCTAGAATGAAAGATATCAAGAAAGAAAGAAAGAAAGAAAGAAAGAAAGAAAGAAAAAAATTAATAAAGAAACTAAAGATAGAATGAGAGAAGGTATGAAAGCTAGAATGTAAGATATCAGGAAAGAAAGAAATGAAAGTAAGTAAAAAAGAAACTAAAGATAGAAGGAGAGAAGGTATGAAAGCTAGAATGAAAGATATCAAGAAAGAAAAAGGAACAAAGTAGAAATAATGTAATAAATAAAATAAAGATTGAATGAGTGAAGATATGAATGCTAGATCGAAAGATATCAAGAAGGAAAGAAAGAAAGAAGTAAAGAAACTAAAGATAGAATCAGAGAAGTTATGAGAGCTAGAATGAGATATGAAGAAAGAAAGAAAGAAAGAAAGAACGAAAGTAATTAATAAAGAAACTATAGATAGAATGAAAGAAGATATGAAAGCTAGAATGAAAGATATCAAGAAAGAAATAAAGAAAGAAAGTAAGAAATTAATAAAGAAACTAAAGATAGAATGAGAGAAGGTATGAAAGCTAGAATGTAAGATATCAAGAAAGAAAGAAATGAAAGTAAGTAAAAAAGATACTAAAGATAAAATGAGAGAAGGTATTAAAGCTAGAATGTAACATATCAAGAAAGCAAGGAATGAAAGTAAGTAAAAAAGAAACTAAAGGTAGAATGAGAGAAGGTATGAAAGCAAGAATGAAAGATAACAAGAAAGAAAGAAAGAAAGAAAGAAAGAAAGAAAGAAAGAAAGAAAGAAATTAATAAAGAAACTAAAGATAGAATGAGAAAAGGTATGAAAGCTAGAATGTAAGATATCAAGAAAGAAAGAAATGAAAGTAAGTAAAAAAGATACTAAAGATAAAATGAGAGAAGGTATGAAAGCTAGAAAGTAACATATCAAGAAAGCAAGGAGTGAAAGTAAGTAAAAAAGATACTAAAGATAGAATGAGAGAAGGTATGAAAGCTAGAATGAAAGATATCAAGAAAGAAAGAAATGAAAGTAAGTAAAAAAGATACTAAAGATAAAATGAGAGAAGGTATGAAAGCTAGAATGTAACATATCAAGAAAGCAAGGAATGAAAGTAAGTAAAAAAGAAACTAAAGATAGAATGAGAGAAGGTATGAAAGCAAGAATGAAAGATAACAAGAAAGAAAGAAAGAAAGAAAGAAAGAAAGAAATTAATAAAGAAACTAAAGATAGAATGAGAGAAGGTATGAAAGCTAGAATGTAAGATATCAGGAAAGAATGAAATGAAAGTAAGTAAAAAAGAAACTAAAGATAGAAGGAGAGAAGGTATGAAAGCTAGAATGAAAGATATCAAGAAAGAAAAAGGAACAAAGTAGAAATAATGTAATAAATAAAATAAAGATTGAATGAGTGAAGATATGAATGCTAGATCGAAAGATATCAAGAAGGAAAGAAAGAAAGAAGTAAAGACACTAAAGATAGAATCAGAGAAGTTATGAGAGCTAGAATGAGATATGAAGAAAGAAAGAAAGAAAGAAAGAAAGAAAGAACGAAAGTAATTAATAAAGAAACTATAGATAGAATGAAAGAAGATATGAAAGCTAGAATGAAAGATATCAAGAAAGAAATAAAGAAAGAAAGTAAGAAATTAATAAAGAAACTAAAGATAGAATGAGAGAAGGTATGAAAGCTAGAATGTAAGATATCAAGAAAGAAAGAAATGAAAGTAAGTAAAAAAGATACTAAAGATAAAATGAGAGAAGGTATTAAAGCTAGAATGTAACATATCAAGAAAGCAAGGAATGAAAGTAAGTAAAAAAGAAACTAAAGATAGAATGAGAGAAGGTATGAAAGCAAGAATGAAAGATAACAAGAAAGAAAGAAAGAAAGAAATTAATAAAGAAACTAAAGATAGAATGAGAGAAGGTATGAAAGCTAGAATGTAAGATATCAAGAAAGAAAGAAATGAAAGTAAGTAAAAAAGATACTAAAGATAAAATGAGAGAAGGTATGAAAGCTAGAAAGTAACATATCAAGAAAGCAAGGAATGAAAGTAAGTAAAAAAGATACTAAAGATAGAAAGAGAGAAGGTATGAAAGCTAGAATGAAAGATATCAAGAAAGAAAGAAAAAAGAAATCAAGAGAAAATAAAGATGAAATGAGAGAAGGTATGAAAGCTAGAATGAAAGATATCAAGAAACAAAGAAAGAAAGTAAGAAAGTAATAAAGAAACTAAAGATAGAAAGAGAGAAGGGATGAGAGCTACAATGAAAGATATCAAGAAATAAATAAATAAATAAATAAATAAATAAATAAATAAATAAATAAATAAATAAATAAATAAATAAATAAATAAATAAATAAATAAATAAATAAATAAATAAACTAAAGATAGAAAGAGAAAAGGGATGAGACCTAGAATGAAAGATATCAAGAAAGAAAGAAAGAAAGAAAGAAAGAAAGAAAGAAAGAAAGAAAGAAAGAAATTAATAAAGAAACTAAAGATAGAATGAGAGAAGGTATGAAAGCTAGAATGTAAGATATCAGGAAAGAAAGAAATGAAAGTAAGTAAAAAAGAAACTAAAGATAGAAGGAGAGAAGGTATGAAAGCTAGAATGAAAGATATCAAGAAAGAAAAAGGAACAAAGTAGAAATAATGTAATAAATAAAATAAAGATTGAATGAGTGAAGATATGAATGCTAGATCGAAAGATATCAAGAAGGAAAGAAAGAAAGAAGTAAAGACACTAAAGATAGAATCAGAGAAGTTATGAGAGCTAGAATGAGATATGAAGAAAGAAAGAAAGAAAGAAAGAAAGAACGAAAGTAATTAATAAAGAAACTATAGATAGAATGAAAGAAGATATGAAAGCTAGAATGTAAGATATCAAGAAAGAAAGAAATGAAAGTAAGTAAAAAAGATACTAAAGATAAAATGAGAGAAGGTATTAAAGCTAGAATGTAACATATCAAGAAAGCAAGGAATGAAAGTAAGTAAAAAAGAAACTAAAGATAGAATGAGAGAAGGTATGAAAGCAAGAATGAAAGATAACAAGAAAGAAAGAAAGAAAGAAAGAAATTAATAAAGAAACTAAAGATAGAATGAGAGAAGGTATGAAAGCTAGAATGTAAGATATCAAGAAAGAAAGAAATGAAAGTAAGTAAAAAAGATACTAAAGATAAAATGAGAGAAGGTATGAAAGCTAGAAAGTAACATATCAAGAAAGCAAGGAATGAAAGTAAGTAAAAAAGATACTAAAGATAGAAAGAGAGAAGGTATGAAAGCTAGAATGAAAGATATCAAGAAAGAAAGAAAAAAGAAATCAAGAGAAAATAAAGATGAAATGAGAGAAGGTATGAAAGCTAGAATGAAAGATATCAAGAAACAAAGAAAGAAAGTAAGAAAGTAATAAAGAAACTAAAGATAGAAAGAGAGAAGGGATGAGAGCCAGAATGAAAGATATCAAGAAATAAATAAATAAATAAATAAATAAATAAATAAATAAATAAATAAATAAACTAAAGATAGAAAGAGAAAAGGGATGAGACCTAGAATGAAAGATATCAAGAAAGAAAGAAAGAAAGAAAGAAAGAAAGAAAGAAAGAAAGAAAGAAAGAAATTAATAAAGAAACTAAAGATAGAATGAGAGAAGGTATGAAAGCAAGAATGAAAGATATCAAGAAAGAAAGAAATGAAAGTAAGTAAAAAAGATACTAAAGATAAAATGAGAGAAGGTATTAAAGCTAGAATGTAACATATCAAGAAAGCAAGGAATGAAAGTAAGTAAAAAAGAAACTAAAGATAGAATGAGAGAAGGTATGAAAGCAAGAATGAAAGATAACAAGAAAGAAAGAAAGAAAGAAAGAAAGAAAGAAATTAATAAAGAAACTAAAGATAGAATGAGAGAAGGTATGAAAGCTAGAATGTAAGATATCAAGAAAGCAAGAAATGAAAGTAAGTAAAAAAGAAACTAAAGATAGAATAAGAGAAGGTATGAAAGCAAGAATGAAAGATATGAAGAAAGAAAGAAAAAAAGAAATCAATAGAGAAATTAAAGATGAAATGAGAGAAGGTATGAAAGCTAGAATGAAAGATATCAAGAAAGAAAGAAAGAAAGTAAGAAAGTAATAAAGAAACTAAAGATAGAAAGAAAGAAGGGATGAGAGCTAGAATGAAAGATATCAAGAAAGAAAGAAAGAAAGTAAGAAAGTAATAAAGAAACTAAAGATAGAATGAGAGACGGTATGAAAGATAGAATGAAAGATATCAAGAAAGAAAGAAAGAAAGAAAGAAAAAATAAAGTAATAATTAAACTAAAGATAGAATGAGAGAAGGTATGAAAGCTAGAATGTAAGATCTCAAGAAAGAAAGAAATGAAAGTAAGTAAAAAAGAAACTAAAGATAGAATGAGAGAAGTTATGAAAGCAAGAATGAAAGATATCAAGAAAGAAAGAAAAAAGAAATCAAGAGAAAATAAAGATCAAATGAGAGAAGGTATGAAAGCTAGAATGAAAGATATCAAGAAATAAAGAAAGAAAGGAAGAAAGTAATAAAGAAACTAAAGATAGAAAGATAGAAGGGATGAGAGCAAGAATGAAAGATATCAAGAAATAAATAAATAAATAAATAAATAAATAAATAAATAAATAAATAAATAAATAAATAAATAAACTAAAGATAGAAAGAGAAAAGGGATGAGACCTAGAATGAAAGATATCAAGAAAGAAAGAAAGAAAGTAATAAAGAAACTAAAGATAGAATGAGAGAAGGTATGAAAGCTAGAATGTAAGATATCAGGAAAGAAAGAAATGAATTAAGTAAAAAAGAAACTTAAGGTAGGAGAGAAGGTATGAAAGCTAGAATGAAAGATATCAAGAAAGAAAAAGGAACAAAGTAGAAATAATGTAATAAATAAAATAAAGATTGAATGAGTGAAGATATGAATGCTAGATCGAAAGATATCAAGAAGGAAAGAAAGAAAGAAGTAAAGAAACTAAAGATAGAATCAGAGAAGTTATGAGAGCTAGAATGAGATATGAAGAAAGAAAGAAAGAAAGAAAGAAAGAACGAAAGTAATTAATAAAGAAACTATAGATAGAATGAAAGAAGATATGAAAGCTAGAATGAAAGATATCAAGAAAGAAAGAAAGAAAGAAAGAAAGAAAGTAGTAAAGAAACTAAAGATAGAATCTGAGAAGTTATGAGAGCTAGAATGAGATATGAAGAACGAAAGAAAGAAAGAACGAAAGTAATTAGTAAAGAAACTAAATAGAAAATGAAAGAAGGTATGAAAGCTAGTATGAAAGATATCAAGAAATAAAGAGGGAAAGAAAGTAATAAAGAAACTAAAGATAGAATGAGAGAAGGTATGAAAGCTAGAATGTAACATATCAAGAAAGGAAGAAATGAAAGTAAGTAAAAAAGAAACTAAAGATAGAATGAGAGAAGGTATGAAAGCAAGAATGAAAGATAACAAGAAAGAAAGAAAAAAGAAATCAATAGAGAAATTAAAGATGAAATGAGAGAAGGTATGAAAGCTAGAATGAAAGATATCAAGAAAGATAGAAAGAAAGAAAGAAAGTATTAAAGAAACTAAAGATAGAATGAGAGAATGTATGAAAGATAGAATGAAAGATATCAAGAAAGAAAGAAATGAAAGTAAGTAAAAAAGAAACTAAAGATAAAATGAGAGAAGGTATGAAAGCTAGAATGAAAGATATCAAGTAAGAAAAAAGGAACAAAGTAGAAATAATGTAATAAATAAAATAAAGATTGAATGAGTGAAGATATGAATGCTAGATCGAAAGTTATCAAGAAAGAAAGAAAGAAAGAAAGAAAGTAGTAAAGAAACTAAAGATAGAATCAGAGAAGTTCTGAGAGCTAGAATGAGATATCAAGAAATAAAGAAAGAAAGAATGAAATTAATTAATAAAGAAACTAAAGAGAGAATCAAAGATGGTATGAAAGTTAGAATGAAAGATATCAAGAAAGAAAGAAAAAAATAAAGTAATAAAGAAACTAAAGATAGAATGAGAGAAGGTATGAAAGCAAGAATGAAAGATAACAAGAAAGAAAGAAAGAAAGAAAGTAATAAAGAAACTAAAGATAGAATGAAAGAAGTTATGAAAGCCAGAATGAAAGATATCAAGAAAGAAATAGAGAAAGAAAGAAATTAATAAAGAAACTAAAGATAGAATGAGAGAAGGTATGAAAGCTAGAATGTAACATATCAAGAAAGCAAGAAATGAAAGTAAGGAAAAAATAAACTAAAGATACAATAAGAGAAGGTATGAAAGCAAGAATGAAAGATATGAAGAAAGAAAAAAAAAAGAAATCAATAGAGAAATTAAAGATGAAATGAGAGAAGGTATGAAAGCTGGAATGAAAGATATCAAGAAAGAAAGAAAGAAAGTAAGAAAGTAAGAAAGAAACTAAAGATAGAAAGAAAGAAGGGATGAGAGCTAGAATGAAAGATATCAAGAAAGAAAGAAAGAAAGTAAGAAAGTAATAAAGAAACTAAAGATAGAATGAGAGACGGTATGAAAGATAGAATGAAAGATATCAAGAAAGAAAGAAAGAAAGAAAGAAAAAATAAAGTAATAAAGAAACTAAAGATAGAATGAGAGAAGGTATGAAAGCTAGAATGTAAGATCTCAAGAAAGAAAGAAATGAACGTAAGTAAAAAAGAAACTAAAGATTAAATTAGAGAAGGTATGAAAGCTAGAATGTAGCATATCAAGAAAGCAAGGAATGAAAGTAAGTAAAAAAGAAACTAAAGATAGAATGAGAGATGGTATGAAAGCAAGAATGAAAGATAACAAGAAAGAAAGAAAAAAGAAATCAATAGAGAAATTAAAGATGAAATGAGAGAAGGTATGAAAGCTAGAATGAAAGATATCAAGAAAGAAAGAAAGAAAGAAAGAAAATAAAGATAGAAAGAGAGAAGGGATGAGAGCTAGAATGGAAGATATAAAGAAAGAAAGAAAGAAAGAAAGTAAGAAAGAAATAAAGAAACTACAGATAGAATGAGAGAAGGTATGAAAAATAGAATGAAAGATATCAAGAAAGAAAGAAATGAAAGTAAGTAAAAAAGAAACTAAAGATAAAATGGGAGAAGGTATGAAAGCTAGAATGAAAGGTATCAAGGAAGAAAAAAGGAACAAAGTAGAAATATTGTAATAAATAAAATAAAGATTGAATGAGTGAAGATATGAATGCTAGATCGAAAGATATCAAGAAGGAAAGAGAGAAAGAAGTAAAGAAACTAAAGATAGAATCAGAGAAGTTATGAGAGCTAGAATGAGAAATGAAGAAAGAAAGAAAGAAAGAAAGAACGAAAGTAATTAATAAAGAAACTAAAGATAGAATGAAAGAAGATATGATAGCTAGAATGAAAGATATCAAGAAAGAAATAAAGAAAGAAAGTAAGAAAGAAATAAAGAAACTAAAGATAGAATGAGAGAAGGTATGAAAGATATAATGAAAGATATCAAGAAAGAAAGAAAGAAAGAAAGAAAAAATAAAGTAATAAAGAAACTAAAGATAGAATGAGAGAAGGTATGAAAGCTAGAATGTAAGATCTCAATAAAGAAAGAAATGAAAGTAAGTAAAAAAGAAACTAAAGATAAAATGAGAGAAGGTATGAAAGCTAGAATGTAACATATCAAGAAAGCAAGGAATGATAGTAAGTAAAAAAGAAACTAAAGATAGAATGAGAGAAGGTATGAAAGCAAGAATGAAAGATAACAAGAAAGAAAGAAAAAAGAAATCAATAGAGAAATTAAAGATGAAATGAGAGAAGGTATGAAAGCTAGAATGAAAGATATCAAGAAAGAAAGAAAGAAAGAAAGAAAGTAATAAAGAAACTAAAGATAGAAAGATAGAAGAGATGAGAGCTAGAATGAAAGATATCAAGAAAGAAAGAAAGAAAGAAAGAAAGAAAGAAAATAAAGTAATAAAGAAACTAAAGATAAAATGAGAGAAGGTATGAAAGCTAGAATGTAACATATCAAGAAAGCAAGGAATGAAAGTAAGTAAAAAAGAAACTAAAGATAGAATGAGAGAAGGTATGAAAGCAAGAATGAAAGATAAAAAGAAAGAAAGAAAAAAGAAATCAATAGAGAAATTAAAGATGAAAAGAGAGAAGGGATGAGAGCTAGAATGAAAGATATCAAGAAAGAAAGAAAGAAAGAAAGAAAGAAAGAAAGAAAGAAAGAAAGAAAGAAATAAACTAAAGATAGAATGAGAGAAAGTATGAAAGATAGAATGAAAGATATCAAGAAAGAAAAAAAAATGAAAGTAAGTAAAAAAGAAACTAAAGATAAAATGAAAGAAGATATGAAAGCTAGAATGAAAGATATCAAGTAAGAAAAAAGGAACAAAGTAGAAATAATATAATAAATAAATTAAAGATTGAATGAGTGAAGATATGAATGCTAGATCGAAAGATATCAAGAAAGAAAGAAAGAAAGAAGTAAAGAAACTAAAGATAGAATCAGAGAAGTTATGAGAGCTAGAATGAGATATCAAGAAAGAAAGAAAGAAAGAACGAAAGTAATTAATAAAGAAACTAAAGATAGAATGAGAGAAGGTATGAAAGCTAGAATGTAACATATCAAGAAAGGAAGAAATGAAAGTAAGTAAAAAAGAAACTAAAGATAGAATGAGAGAAGGTATGAAAGCAAGAATGAAAGATATCAAGAAAGAAAGAAAAAAGAAATCAATAGAGAAATTAAAGATGAAATGAGAGAAGGTATGAAAGCTAGAATGAAAGATATCAAGAAAGAAAGAAAGAAAGTAAGAAAGTAGTAAAGAAACTAAAGATAGAATCAGAGAAGTTATGAGAGCTAGAATGGGATATGAAGAAAGAAAGAAAGAAAGAACGAAAGTAATTAATAAAGAAACTAAAGAGAGAATGAAAGAAGGTATGAAAGCTAGTATGAAAGATATCAAGAAAGAAAGAAAGAAAGAAAGTAATAAAGAAACTAAAGATAGAATGAGAGTAGGTACGAAAGCTAGAATGTAACATATCAAGAAAGGAAGAAATGAAGGTAAGTAAAAAAGAAACTAAAGATAGAATGAGAGAAGGTATGAAAGCAAGAATGAAAGATATCAAGAAAGAAAGAAAAAAGAAATCAATAGAGAAATTAAAGATGAAATGAGAGAAGGTATGAAAGCTAGAATGAAAGATATCAAGAAAGAAAGAAAGAAAGTAAGAAAGTAATAAAGAAACTAAAGATAGAAAGAGAGAAGGGATGAGAGCTAGAATTAAAGATATCAAGAAATAAATAAATAAATAAATAAATAAATAAATAAAGAAAGAAACTAAAGATAGAAAGAGAGAAGGGAGGAGAGCTAGAATGAAAGATATCAAGAAAGAAAGAAAGAAAGAAAGAAAGAAAGAAAGAAAGAAAGAAAGAAAGAAAGAAAGAAAGAAAGAAACTAAAGATAGAATGAGAGAAGTTATGAAAGCTAGAATGTAAGATATCAGGAAAGAAAGAAATGAAAGTAAGTAAAAAAGACACTAAAGATAGAAGGAGAGAAGGTATGAAAGCTAGAATGAAAGATAACAAGAAAGAAAAAGAAACAAAGTAGAAATAATGTAATAAACAAAAGAAAGATTGAAGGAGTGAAGATATGAATGCTAGAATGAAAGTTATCAAGAAAGAAAGAAAGAAAGTAGTAAAGAAGCTAAAGATAGAAAGAGAGAAGGGATGAGAGCTAGAATGAACGATATCAAGAAAGAAAGAAAGAAAGTAAGAAAGTAAAGAAACTAAAGATAGAAAGATAGAAGGGATGAGAGCTAGAATGAAAGATATCAAGAAAGAAAGAAAGAAAGTAAGAAAGTAATAAAGAAACTAAAGATAGAATGAGAGAAGGTATGAAAGATAGAATGAAAGATATCAAAAAAGAAAGAAAGAAAGAAAAAAATAAAGTAATAAAGAAACTAAAGATAGAATGAGAGAAGGTATGAAAGCTAGAATGTAAGATATCAAGAAAGAAAGAAATGAAAGTAAGTAAAAAAGAAACTAAAGATAAAATAAGAGAGGGTATGAAAGCTAGAATGTAACATATCAAGAAAGGAAGGAAGGAAACTAAGTAAAAAAGAAACTAAACATAGAATGAGAGAAGGTATGAAAGCAAGAATGAAAGATAACAAGAAAGAAAGAAAAAAGAAATCAATAGAGAAATTAAAGATGAAAAGAGAGAAGGGATGAGAGCTAGAATGAAAGATATCAAGAAAGAAAGAAAGAAAGAAAGAAAGAAAGAAAGAAAGAAAGAAAGAAAGAAAGAAATAAACTAAAGATAGAATGAGAGAAAGTATGAAAGATAGAATGAAAGATATCAAGAAAGAAAAAAAAATGAAAGTAAGTAAAAAAGAAACTAAAGATAAAATGAAAGAAGATATGAAAGCTAGAATGAAAGATATCAAGTAAGAAAAAAGGAACAAAGTAGAAATAATATAATAAATAAATTAAAGATTGAATGAGTGAAGATATGAATGCTAGATCGAAAGATATCAAGAAAGAAAGAAAGAAAGAAGTAAAGAAACTAAAGATAGAATCAGAGAAGTTATGAGAGCTAGAATGAGATATCAAGAAAGAAAGAAAGAAAGAACGAAAGTAATTAATAAAGAAACTAAAGAGAGAATGAAAGAAGGTATGAAAGCTAGAATGAAAGATATCAAGAAAGAAAGAAAGAAAGAAAGTAATAAAGAAACTAAAGATAGAATCAGAGAAGTTATGAGAGCTAGAATGGGATATGAAGAAAGAAAGAAAGAAAGAACGAAAGTAATTAATAAAGAAACTAAAGAGAGAATGAAAGAAGGTATGAAAGCTAGTATGAAAGATATCAAGAAAGAAAGAAAGAAAGAAAGTAATAAAGAAACTAAAGATAAAATGAGAGAAGGTATGAAAGCTAGAATGTAACATATCAAGAAAGGAAGAAATGAAAGTAAGTAAAAAAGAAACTAAAGATAGAATGAGAGAAGGTATGAAAGCAAGAATGAAAGATATCAAGAAAGAAAGAAAAAAGAAATCAATAGAGAAATTAAAGATGAAATGAGAGAAGGTATGAAAGCTAGAATGAAAGATATCAAGAAAGAAAGAAAGAAAGTAAGAAAGTAGTAAAGAAACTAAAGATAGAATCAGAGAAGTTATGAGAGCTAGAATGGGATATGAAGAAAGAAAGAAAGAAAGAACGAAAGTAATTAATAAAGAAACTAAAGAGAGAATGAAAGAAGGTATGAAAGCTAGTATGAAAGATATCAAGAAAGAAAGAAAGAAAGAAAGTAATAAAGAAACTAAAGATAGAATGAGAGTAGGTACGAAAGCTAGAATGTAACATATCAAGAAAGGAAGAAATGAATGTAAGTAAAAAAGAAACTAAAGATAGAATGAGAGAAGGTATGAAAGCAAGAATGAAAGATATCAAGAAAGAAAGAAAAAAGAAATCAATAGAGAAATTAAAGATGAAATGAGAGAAGGTATGAAAGCTAGAATGAAAGATATCAAGAAAGAAAGAAAGAAAGTAAGAAAGTAGTAAAGAAACTAAAGATAGAATCAGAGAAGTTATGAGAGCTAGAATGGGATATGAAGAAAGAAAGAAAGAAAGAACGAAAGTAATTAATAAAGAAACTAAAGAGAGAATGAAAGAAGGTATGAAAGCTAGTATGAAAGATATCAAGAAAGAAAGAAAGAAAGAAAGTAATAAAGAAACTAAAGATAAAATGAGAGAAGGTATGAAAGCTAGAATGTAACATATCAAGAAAGGAAGAAATGAAAGTAAGTAAAAAAGAAACTAAAGATAGAATGAGAGAAGGTATGAAAGCAAGAATGAAAGATATCAAGAAAGAAAGAAAAAAGAAATCAATAGAGAAATTAAAGATGAAATGAGAGAAGGTATGAAAGCTAGAATGAAAGATATCAAGAAAGAAAGAAAGAAAGTAAGAAAGTAGTAAAGAAACTAAAGATAGAATCAGAGAAGTTATGAGAGCTAGAATGGGATATGAAGAAAGAAAGAAAGAAAGAACGAAAGTAATTAATAAAGAAACTAAAGAGAGAATGAAAGAAGGTATGAAAGCTAGTATGAAAGATATCAAGAAAGAAAGAAAGAAAGAAAGTAATAAAGAAACTAAAGATAGAATGAGAGTAGGTACGAAAGCTAGAATGTAACATATCAAGAAAGGAAGAAATGAATGTAAGTAAAAAAGAAACTAAAGATAGAATGAGAGAAGGTATGAAAGCAAGAATGAAAGATATCAAGAAAGAAAGAAAAAAGAAATCAATAGAGAAATTAAAGATGAAATGAGAGAAGGTATGAAAGCTATTATGAAAGATATCAAGAAAGAAAGAAAGAAAGTAAGAAATTAATAAAGAAACTAAAGATAGAAAGAGAGAAGGGATGAGAGCTAGAATTAAAGATATCAAGAAATAAATAAATAAATAAATAAATAAATAAATAAAGAAAGAAACTAAAGATAGAAAGAGAGAAGGGAGGAGAGCTAGAATGAAAGATATCAAGAAAGAAAGAAAGAAAGAAAGAAAGAAAGAAAGAAAGAAAGAAAGAAAGAAAGAAAGAAAGAAAGAAAGAAAGAAAGAAAGAAAGAAAGAAAGAAAGTAATAAAGAAACTAAAGATAGAATGAGAGAAGGTATGAAAGCTAGAATGTAAGATATCAGGAAAGAAAGAAATGAAAGTAAGTAAAAAAGACACTAAAGATAGAAGGAGAGAAGGTATGAAAGCTAGAATGAAAGATATCAAGAAAGAAAAAGGAACAAAGTAGAAATAATGTAATAAACAAAAGAAAGATTGAAGGAGTGAAGATATGAATGCTAGAATGAAAGTTATCAAGAAAGAAAGAAAGAAAGTAGTAAAGAAGCTAAAGATAGAAAGAGAGAAGGGATGAGAGCTAGAATGAATGATATCAAGAAAGAAAGAAAGAAAGAAAGTAATAAAGAAACTAAAGATAGAAAGATAGAAGAGATGAGAGCTAGAATGAAAGATATCAAGAAAGAAAGTAAGAAAGTAATAAAGAAACTAAAGATAGAATGAGAGAAGTTATGAAAGATAGAATGAAAGATATCAAGAAAGAAAGAAAGAAAGAAAGAAAATAAAGTAATAAAGAAACTAAAGATAAAATGAGAGAAGGTATGAAAGCTAGAATGTAACATATCAAGAAAGCAAGGAATGAAAGTAAGTAAAAAAGAAACTAAAGATAGAATGAGAGAAGGTATGAAAGCAAGAATGAAAGATAAAAAGAAAGAAAGAAAAAAGAAATCAATAGAGAATTTAAAGATGAAATGAGAGAAGGGATGAGAGCTAGAATGACAGATATCAAGAAAGAAAGAAAGAAAGAAAGAAAGAAAGAAAGAAAGAAAGAAAGAAAGAAAGAAAGAAAGAAACAAACTAAAGATAGAATGAGAGAAGGTATGAAAGATAGAATAAAAGATATCAAGAAAGAAAAAAAATGAAAGTAAGTAAAAAAGAAACTAAAGATAAAATGAAAGAAGGTATGAAAGCTAGAATGAAAGATATCAAGTAAGAAAAAAGGAACAAAGTAGAAATAATATAATAAATAAATTAAAGATTGAATGAGTGAAGATATGAATGCTAGATCGAAAGATATCAAGAAAGAAAGAAAGAAAGAAGTAAAGAAACTAAAGATAGAATCAGAGAAGTTATGAGAGCTAGAATGAGATATCAAGAAAGAAAGAGAGAAAGAACGAAAGTAATTAATAAAGAAACTAAAGAGAGAATGAAAGAAGGTATGAAAGCTAGAATGAAAGGTATCAAGAAAGAAAGAAAGAAAGAAAGTAATAAAGAAACTAAAGATAGAATGAGAGAAGGTATGAAAGTTAGAATGTAACATATCAAGAAAGGAAGAAATGAAAGTAAGTAAAAAAGAAACTAAAGATAGAATGAGAGAAGGTATGAAAGCAAGAATGAAATTTATCAAGAAAGAAAGAAAAAAGAAATCAATAGAGAAATTAAAGATGAAATGAGAGAAGGTATGAAAGCTAGAATGAAAGATATCAAGAAAGAAAGAAAGAAAGTAAGAAAGTAGTAAAGAAACTAAAGATAGAATCAGAGAAGTTATGAGAGCTAGAATGAGATATCAAGAAAGAAAGAAAGAAAGAACGAAAGTAATTAATAAAGAAACTAAAGAGAGAATGAAAGAAGGTATGAAAGCTAGAATGAAAGGTATCAAGAAAGAAAGAAAGAAAGAAAGTAATAAAGAAACTAAAGATAGAATGAGAGTAGGTACGAAAGCTAGAATGTAACATATCAAGAAAGGAAGAAATGAATGTAAGTAAAAAAGAAACTAAAGATAGAATGAGAGAAGGTATGAAAGCAAGAATGAAAGATATCAAGAAAGAAAGAAAAAAGAAATCAATAGAGAAATTAAAGATGAAATGAGAGAAGGTATGAAAGCTAGAATGAAAGATATCAAGAAAGAAAGAAAGAAAGTAAGAAAGTAATAAAGAAACTAAAGATAGAAAGAGAGAAGGGATGAGAGCTAGAATTAAAGATATCAAGAAATAAATAAATAAATAAATAAATAAATAAAGAAACTAAAGATAGAAAGAGAGAAGGGAGGAGAGCTAGAATGAAAGATATCAAGAAAGAAAGAAAGAAAGAAAGAAAGAAAGAAAGAAAGAAAGAAAGAAAGAAAGAAACTAAAGATAGAATGAGAGAAGGTATGAAAGCTAGAATGTAAGATATCAGGAAAGAAAGAAATGAAAGTAAGTAAAAAAGACACTAAAGATAGAAGGAGAGAAGGTATGAAAGCTAGAATGAAAGATATCAAGAAAGAAAAAGGAACAAAGTAGAAATAATGTAATAAACAAAAGAAAGATTGAAGGAGTGAAGATATGAATGCTAGAATGAAAGTTATCAAGAAAGAAAGAAAGAAAGTAGTAAAGAAGCTAAAGATAGAAAGAGAGAAGGGATGAGAGCTAGAATGAACGATATCAAGAAAGAAAGAAAGAAAGTAAGAAAGTAATAAAGAAACTAAAGATAGAAAGATAGAAGGGATGAGAGCTAGAATGAAAGATATCAAGAAAGAAAGAAAGAAAGTAAGAAAGTAATAAAGAAACTAAAGATAGAATGAGAGAAGGTATGAAAGATAGAATGAAAGATATCAAGAAAGAAAGAAAGAAAGAAAAAAATAAAGTAATAAAGAAACTAAAGATAGAATGAGAGAAGGTATGAAAGCTAGAATGTAAGATATCAAGAAAGAAAGAAATGAAAGTAAGTAAAAAAGAAACTAAAGATAGAATGAGAGAAGGTATGAAAGCTAGAATGTAACATATCAAGAAAGGAAGAAATGAAAGTAAGTAAAAAAGAAACTAAAGATAGAATGAGAGAAGGTATGAAAGGAAGAATGAAAGATATCAAGAAAGAAAGAAAAAAGAAATCAATAGAGAAATTAAAGATGAAATGAGAGAAGGTATGAAAGCTAGAATGAAAGATATCAAGAAAGAAAGAAAGAAAGTAAGAAAGTAATAAAGAAACTAAAGATAGAATGAGAGAAGGTATGAAAGCTAGAATGTAAGATATCAGGAAAGAAAGAAATGAAAGTAAGTAAAAAAGAAACTTAAGGTAGGAGAGAAGGTATGAAAGCTAGAATGAAAGATATCAAGAAAGAAAAAGGAACAAAGTAGAAATAATGTAATAAAGGAAAGAAAGATTGAATGAGTGAAGATATGAATGCTAGAATGAAAGTTATCAAGAAAGAAAGAAAGAAAGTAGTAAAGAAACTAAAGATAGAATCAGAGAATTTATGAGAGCTAGAATGGGATATGAAGAAAGAAAGAAAGAAAGAACGAAAGTAATTAATAAAGAAACTAAAGAGAGAATGAAAGAAGGTATGAAAGCTAGTATGAAAGATATCAAGAAAGAAAGAAAGAAAGAAAGTAATAAAGAAACTAAAGATAGAATGAGAGTAGGAACGAAAGCTAGAATGTAACATATCAAGAAAGGAAGAAATGAATGTAAGTAAAAAAGAAACTAAAGATAGAATGAGAGAAGGTGTGAAAGCAAGAATGAAAGATATCAAGAAAGAAAGAAAAAAGAAATCAATAGAGAAATTAAAGATGAAATGAGAGAACGTATGAAAGCTAGAATGAAAGATATCAAGAAAGAAAGAAAGAAAGTAAGAAAGTAATAAAGAAACTAAAGATAGAAAGAGAGAAGGGATGAGAGCTAGAATTAAAGATATCAAGAAATAGATAAATAAATAAATAAATAAATAAAGAAACTAAAGATAGAAAGAGAGAAGGGAGGAGAGCTAGAATGAAAGATATCAAGAAAGAAAGAAAGAAAGAAAGAAAGAAAGAAAGAAAGTAATAAAGAAACTAAAGATAGAATGAGAGAAGGTATGAAAGCTAGAATGTAAGATATCAGGAAGGAAAGAAATGAAAGTAAGTAAAAAAGACACTAAAGATAGAAGGAGAGAAGGTATGAAAGCTAGAATGAAAGATATCAAGAAAGAAAAAGGAACAAAGTAGAAATAATGTAATAAACAAAAGAAAGATTGAAGGAGTGAAGATATGAATGCTAGAATGAAAGTTATCAAGAAAGAAAGAAAGAAAGTAGTAAAGAAGCTAAAGATAGAAAGACAGAAGGGATGAGAGCTAGAATGAACGATATCAAGAAAGAAAGAAAGTAAGAAAGTAATAAAGAAACTAAAGATAGAAAGATAGAAGGGATGAGAGCTAGAATGAAAGATATCAAGAAAGAAAGAAAGAAAGTAAGAAAGTAATAAAGAAACTAAAGATAGAATGAGAGAAGGTATGAAAGATAGAATGAAAGATATCAAGAAAGAAAGAAAGAAAGAAAAAAATAAAGTAATAAAGAAACTAAAGATAGAATGAGAGAAGGTATGAAAGCTAGAATGTAAGATATCAAGAAAGAAAGAAATGAAAGTAAGTAAAAAAGAAACTAAAGATAAAATGAGAGAAGGTATGAAAGCTAGAATGTAACATATCAAGAAAGGAAGGAAGGAAACTAAGTAAAAAAGAAACTAAACATAGAATGAGAGAAGGTATGAAAGCAAGAATGAAAGATAACAAGAAAGAAAGAAAAAAGAAATAAATAGAGAAATTAAAGATGAAATGAGAGAAGGGATGAGAGCTAGAATGAAAGATATCCAGAAAGAAAGAAAGAAAGTAAGAAAGAAATAAAGAAACTAAAGATAGAATGAGAGAAGGTATGAAAGATAGAATGAAAGATATAAAGAAAGAAAAAAAATGAAAGTAAGTAAAAAAATAAACTACAGATAAAATGAGAGAAGGTATGAAAGATAGAATGAAAGATATCAAGTAAGAAAAAAGGAACAAAGTAGTAATAATGTAATAAATAAAATAAAGATTGAATGAGTGAAGATATGAATGCTAGATCGAAAGATATCAAGAAAGAAAGAAAGAAAGAAGTAAAGAAACTAAGGATAGAATCAGAGAAGTTATGAGAGCTAGAATGAGATATCAAGAAAGAAAGAAAGAAAAAAAGAAAGAAAGTAATTAATAAAGAAACTAAAGAGAGAATGAAAGAAGGTATGAAAGTTAGAATGAAAGATATCAAGAAAGAAAGAAAGAAAGAAAGTAATAAAGAAACTAAAGATAGAATGAGAGAAGGTATGAAAGGAAGAATGAAAGATATCAAGAAAGAAAGAAAAAAGAAATCAATAGAGAAATTAAAGATGAAATGAGAGAAGGTATGAAAGCTAGAATGAAAGATATCAAGAAAGAAAGAAAGAAAGTAAGAAAGTAATAAAGAAACTAAAGATAGAAAGAGAGAAGGGATGAGAGCTAGAATTAAAGATATCAAGAAATAGATAAATAAATAAATAAATAAATAAAGAAACTAAAGATAGAAAGAGAGAAGGGAGGAGAGCTAGAATGAAAGATATCAAGAAAGAAAGAAAGAAAGAAAGAGAGAAAGAAAGAAAGAAAGTAATAAAGAAACTAAAGATAGAATGAGAGAAGGTATGAAAGCTAGAATGAAAGATATCAAGAAAGAAAAAGGAACAAAGTAGAAATAATGTTATAAACAAAAGAAAGATTGAAGGAGTGAAGATATGAATGCTAGAATGAAAGTTATCAAGAAAGAAAGAAAGAAAGTAGTAAAGAAGCTAAAGATAGAAAGAGAGAAGGGATGAGAGCTAGAATGAACGATATCAAGAAAGAAAGAAAGAAAGTAAGAAAGTAATAAAGAAACTAAAGATAGAAAGATAGAAGGGATGAGAGCTAGAATGAAAGATATCAAGAAAGAAAGAAAGAAAGTAAGAAAGTAATAAAGAAACTAAAGATAGAATGAGAGAAGGTATGAAAGATAGAATGAAAGATATCAAGAAAGAAAGAAAGAAAGAAAAAAATAAAGTAATAAAGAAACTAAAGATAGAATGAGAGAAGGTATGAAAGCTAGAATGTAAGATATCAAGAAAGAAAGAAATGAAAGTAAGTAAAAAAGAAACTAAAGATAAAATGAGAGAAGGTATGAAAGCTAGAATGTAACATATCAAGAAAGGAAGGAATGAAACTAAGTAAAAAAGAAACTAAACATAGAATGAGAGAAGGTATGAAAGCAAGAATGAAAGATAACAAGAAAGAAAGAAAAAAGAAATCAATAGAGAAATTAAAGATGAAATGAGAGAAGGGATGAGAGCTAGAATGAAAGATATCAAGAAAGAAAGAAAGAAAGAAAGTAAGAAAGAAATAAAGAAACTAAAGATAGAATGAGAGAAGGTATGAAAGATAGAATGAAAGATATAAAGAAAGAAAAAAAATGAAAGTAAGTAAAAAAGAAACTACAGATAAAATGAGAGAAGGTATGAAACATAGAATGAAAGATATCAAGTAAGAAAAAAGGAACAAAGTAGTAATAATGTAATAAATAAAATAAAGATTGAATGAGTGAAGATATGAATGCTAGATCGAAAGATATCAAGAAGGAAAGAAAGAAAGAAGTAAAGAAACTAAGGATAGAATCAGAGAAGTTATGAGAGCTAGAATGAGATATCAAGAAAGAAAGAAAGAAAGAAAGAACGAAAGTAATTAATAAAGAAACTAAAGAGAGAATGAAAGAAGGTATGAAAGCTAGAATGAAAGATATCAAGAAAGAAAGAAAGAAAGAAAGTAATAAAGAAACTAAAGATAGAATGAGAGAAGGTATGAAAGCTAGAATGTAACATATCAAGAAAGGAAGAAATGAAAGTAAGTAAAAAAGAAACTAAAGATAGAATGAGAGAAGGTATGAAAGGAAGAATGAAAGATATCAAGAAAGAAAGAAAAAAGAAATCAATAGAGAAATTAAAGATGAAATGAGAGAAGGTATGAAAGCTAGAATGAAAGATATCAAGAAAGAAAGAAAGAAAGTAAGAAAGTAATAAAGAAACTAAAGATAGAAAGAGAGAAGGGATGAGAGCAAGAAAAAAAGATATCAAGAAATAAATAAATAAATAAATAAATAAATAAATAAATAAACTAAAGCTAGAAAGAGAAAAGGGATGAGAGCTATAATGAAAGATATCAAGAAAGAAAGAAAACAAGAGAGAAAGAAAGAAAGAAAGAAAGAAAGATAGTAATAAAGAAACTAAAGATAGAATGAGAGAAGGTATGAAAGCTAGAATGTAAGATATCAGGAAAGAAAGAAATGAAAGTAAGTAAAGAAGAAACTAAAGATAGAAGGAGAGAAGGTATGAAAGCTAGAATGAAAGATATCAAGAAAGAAAAAGGAACAAAGTAGAAATAATGTAATAAAGAAAAGAAAGATTGAATGAGTGAAGATATGAATGCTAGAATGAAAGTTATCAAGAAAGAAAGAAAGAAAGTAGTAAAGAAGCTAAAGATGGAATCAGAGAAGGTATGAGAGCTAGAATGAGATATCAAGAAAGAAAGAAAGAAAGAAAGAACGAAAGTAATTAATAAAGAAACTAAAGATAGAATGAAAGAAGATATGAAAGCTAGAATGAAAGATATCAAGAAAGAAATAAAGAAAGAAAGTAAGAAAGAAATAAAGAAACTAAAGATAGAATGATAGAAGGTATGAAAGATAGAATGAAAGATATCAAGAAAGAAAGAAAGAATGAAAAAAATAAAGTAATAAAGAAACTAAAGATAGAATGAGAGAAGGTATGAAAGCTAGAATGTAAGATAAAAAGAAAGAAAGAAATGAAAGTAAGTAAAAAAGGAACTAAAGATAAAATGAGAGAAGGTATGAAAGCTAGAATGTAACATATCAAGAAAGCAAGGAATGAAAGTAAGTAAAAAAGAACTAAAGATAGAATGAGAGAAGGTATGAAAGCAAGAATGAAAGATAACAAGAAAGAAAGAAAAAAGAAATCAATAGAGAAATTAAAGATGAAATGAGAGAAGGTATGAAAGCTAGAATGAAAGATATCAAGAAAGAAAGAAAGAAAGTAAGAAAGTAATAGAGAAAATAAAGATAGAACGAGAGAAGGTATGAGAGCTAGAATGAAAGCTATCAAGAAAGAAAGAAAGAAAAAAAGAAAGTAATAAAGAAACTAAAGATAGAATGAGAGAAGGTATGAAAGCTAGAATGAAAGATATCAAGAAAGAAAGAAAGAAAGTAAGAAAGTAATAGAGAAAATAAAGATAGAACGAGAGAAGGTATGAAAGATAGAATGAAAGATATCAAGAAAGAAAGAAAGAAAGAAAGTAATAAAGAAACTAAAGATAGAATGAGAGAAGGTATAAAAGCTAGAATGTAAGATATCAAGAAAGAAAGAAATGAAAGTAAGTAAAAAAGAAACTTAAGATAAAATGAGAGAAAGTATGAAAGCTAGAATGAATGATATGAAGAAAGAAAAAAGGAACAAAGTAGAAATAATGTAATAAAGAAAATAAAGATTGAATGAGTGAAGATATGAATGCTAGAAGGAAAGTAATCAAGAAAGAAAGAAAGAAAGAACGAAAGTAGTAAAGAAATTAAAGATAGAATCAGAGAAGGTATGTGAGCTAGAATGAGATATGAAGAAAAAAGAAAGAAAGAAAGAACGAAAGTCATTAATAAAGAAACAAAAGATAGAATGAAAGAAGGTATGAAAGCTAGAATGAAAGATATCAAGAAAGAAAAAAAGAAAGAAAGAAAGTAATAAAGAAACGAAAGATAAAATGAGAGAAGGTATGAAATCTAGCATAAAAGATATTATGAAAGAAAGAAAGAAAGTAACTAATAAAGAAACTAAAGAAAGAATAAGAGAAGTTATGAAAGCTAGAATGAAATATATCAAGAAAGAAAGAAAGAAAGTAAAAAGGAAACTAAGGATAGAATGAGAGAAGGTTTGAAAGCTAGAATGAAAGATATCAAGAAATAAAAAAAAGTAGAACTAATGTAAGAAAGAAAATAAAGGATGAATGAGTGAAGTTATGAATGCTAGAATGAAAGCTATCAAGAAAGAAAGTAAGTAAGTAAGAAAGAAATAAAGAAACTAAAGATAGAATGAGAGAAGGTATGAAAGATAGAATGAAAAATATCAAGAAAGAAAGAAATGAAAGTAAGTAAAAAAGAAACTAAAGATAAAATGAGAGAAGGTATGAAAGCTAGAATGAAAGATATCAAGTAAGAAAAAAGGAACAAAGTAGAAATAATGTAATAAATAAAATAAAGATTGAATGAGTGAAGATATGAATGCTAGATCGAAAGTTATCAAGAAAGAAAGAAAGAAAGAAAGAAAGAAAGTAGTAAAGAAACTAAAGATAGAATCGGAGAAGTTCTGAGAGCTAGAATGAGATATCAAGAAATAAAGAAAGAAAGAAAGAACGAAAGTAATTAATAAAGAAACTAAAGATAGAATGAGAGAAGGTATGAAAGCTAGAATGAAAGATATCAAGAAAGAAAGAAAGAAAGAAAGAAAGAAATAAAGTAATAAAGAAACTAAAGATAGAATGAGAGAAGGTATGAAAGCTAGAATGTAACATATCAAGAAAGCAAGGAATGAAAGTAAGTAAAAAAGAAACTAAAGATAGAATGAGAGAAGGTATGAAAGCAAGAATGAAAGATAACAAGAAAGAAAGAAAGAAAGTAATAAAGAAACTAAAGATAGAAAGAGAGAAGGGATGAGAGCTAGAATGTAAGATATCAAGAAAGAAAGAAATGAAAGTAAGTAAAAAAGAAACTATGGATAAAATGAGAGAAGGTATGAAATCTAGAATGAAAGATATCAAGAAAGCAAGGAATGAAAGTAAGTAAAAAAGAAACTAAAGATAGAATGAGAGAAGGTATGAAAGCTAGAATGAAAGATATCAAGTAAGAAAAAAGGAACAAAGTAGAAATAATGTAAGAAATAAAATAAAGATTGAATGAGTGAAGATATGAATGCTAGATCGAAAGTTATCAAGAAAGAAAGAAAGAAAGTAAGAAAGGAAGAAGTAAAGAAACTAAAGATAGAATCAGAGAAGTTATGAGAGCTAGAATGAGATATCAAGAAAGAAAGAAAGAAAAAAGAATGAAATTAATTAATAAAGAAACTAAAGAGAGAATCAAATAAGGTATGAAAGCTAGAATGAAAGAAATCAAGAAAGAAAGAAAGAAAGAAATCAATAGAGAAATTAAAGATGAAATCAGAGAAGGTATGAAAGCTAGAATGAAAGATATCAAGAAAGAAAGAAAGAAAAAAATAAAGTAATAAAGAAACTAAAGATAAAATGAGAGAAGGTATGAAAGCTAGAATGTAACATATCAAGAAAGCAAGGAATGAAAGTAAGTAAAAAAGAAACTAAAGATAGAATGAGAGAAGGTATGAAATCTAGAATGAAAGATATCAAGAAAGCAAGGAATGAAAGTAAGTAAAAAAGAAACTAAAGATAGAATGAGAGAAGGTATGAAATCTAGAATGAAAGATATCAAGAAAGCAAGGAATGAAAGTAAGTAAAAAAGAAACTAAAGATAGAATGAGAGAAGGTATGAAAGCTAGAATGAAAGATATCAAGTAAGAAAAAAGGAACAAAGTAGAAATAATGTAAGAAATAAAATAAAGATTGAATGAGTGAAGATATGAATGCTAGATCGAAAGTTATCAAGAAAGAAAGAAAGAAAGTAAGAAAGGAAGAAGTAAAGAAACTAAAGATAGAATCAGAGAAGTTATGAGAGCTAGAATGAGATATCAAGAAAGAAAGAAAGAAAAAAGAATGAAATTAATTAATAAAGAAACTAAAGAGAGAATCAAAGAAGGTATGAAAGCTAGAATGAAAGAAATCAAGAAAGAAAGAAAGAAAGAAATCAATAGAGAAATTAAAGATGAAATCAGAGAAGGTATGAAAGCTAGAATGAAAGATATCAAGAAAGAAAGAAAGAAAAAAATAAAGTAATAAAGAAACTAAAGATAAAATGAGAGAAGGTATGAAAGCTAGAATGTAACATATCAAGAAAGCAAGGAATGAAAGTAAGTAAAAAAGAAACTAAAGATAGAATGAGAGAAGGTATGAAAGCAAGAATGAAAGATTACAAGAAAGAAAGGAAGAAAGAAAGAAAGAAAGAAACTGAAGATAGAATGAGAGAAGGTATGAAAGCTAGAATGTAACATATCAAGAAAGCAAAAAATGAAAGTAAGTAAAAAAGAAACTAAATATAGAATGAGAAAAGGTATGAAAGCAAGAATGAAAGATATCAAGAAAGAAAGAAAGAAGAAATCAATAGAGAAATTAAAGATGAAATCAGAAGAAACTAAATATAGAATGAGAAAAGGTATGAAAGATAGAATGAAAGATATCAAGAAAGAAAGAAAGAAAGAAAAAAATAAAGTAATAAAGAAACTAAAGATAGAATGAGAGAAGGTATGAAAGCTAGAATGTAAGATAAAAAGAAAGAAAGAAATGAAAGTAAGTAAAAAAGGAACTAAAGATAAAATGAGAGAAGGTATGAAAGCTAGAATGTAACATATCAAGAAAGCAAGGAATGAAAGTAAGTAAAAAAGAACTAAAGATAGAATGAGAGAAGGTATGAAAGCAAGAATGAAAGATAACAAGAAAGAAAGAAAAAAGAAATCAATAGAGAAATTAAAGATGAAATGAGAGAAGGTATGAAAGCTAGAATGAAAGATATAAAGAAAGAAAGAAAGAAAGTAAGAAAGTAATAGAGAAAATAAAGATAGAACGAGAGAAGGTATGAAAGATAGAATGAAAGATATCAAGAAAGAAAGAAAGAAATTAAGAAAGTAATAGAGAAAATAAAGATAGAACGAGAGAAGGTATGAAAGATAGAATGAAAGATATCAAGAAAGAAAGAAAGATATCAAAAAAGAAACTAAAGATAGAATGAGAGAAGGTATGAAAGCAAGAATGAAAGATTACAAGAAAGAAAGAAAGAAAGAAAGAAAGAAAGAAAGAAAGAAAGAAAGAAAGAATGAAAGAAAGTAAAAAGGAAACTAAGGATAGAATGAGAGAAGGTTTGAAAGCTAGAATGAAAGATATCAAGAAATAAAAAAAAGTAGAACTAATGTAAGAAAGAAAATAAAGGATGAATGAGTGAAGTTATGAATGCTAGAATGAAAGTTATGAAGAAAGAAAGAGGAAAGAAAGAACGAAAGTAATTAATAAAGAAACTAAAGATAGAATGAGAGAAGGTATGAAAGCTAGAATGTAACATATCAAGAAAGCAAGAAATGAAAGTAAGTAAAAAAGAAACTATAGATAGAATGAGAGAAGGTATGAAAGCAAGAATGAAAGATAACAAGAAAGAAAGAAAGAAAGTAATAAAGAAACTAAAGATAGAAAGAGAGCAGGGATGAGAGCTAGAATGAAAGATATCAAGAAAGAAAGAAAGTAAGTAAGTAAGAAAGAAATTAAGAAACTAAAGATAGAATGAGAGAAGGTATGAAAGATAGAATGAAAAATATCAAGAAAGAAAGAAATGAAAGTAAGTAAAAAAGAAACTAAAGATAAAATGAGAGAAGGTATGAAAGCTAGAATGAAAGATATCAAGTAAGAAAAAAGGAACAAAGTAGAAATAATGTAATAAATAAAATAAAGATTGAATGAGTGAAGATATGAATGCTAGATCGAAAGTTATCAAGAAAGAAAGAAAGAAAGAAAGAAAGAAAGTAGTAAAGAAACTAAAGATAGAATCGGAGAAGTTCTGAGAGCTAGAATGAGATATCAAGAAATAAAGAAAGAAAGAAAGAACGAAAGTAATTAATAAAGAAACTAAAGATAGAATGAGAGAAGGTATGAAAGCTAGAATGAAAGATATCAAGAAAGAAAGAAAGAAAGAAAGAAAGAAATAAAGTAATAAAGAAACTAAAGATAGAATGAGAGAAGGTATGAAAGCTAGAATGTAACATATCAAGAAAGCAAGGAATGAAAGTAAGTAAAAAAGAAACTAAAGATAGAATGAGAGAAGGTATGAAAGCAAGAATGAAAGATAACAAGAAAGAAAGAAAGAAAGTAATAAAGAAACTAAAGATAGAAAGAGAGAAGGGATGAGAGCTAGAATGTAAGATATCAAGAAAGAAAGAAATGAAAGTAAGTAAAAAAGAAACTATGGATAAAATGAGAGAAGGTATGAAATCTAGAATGAAAGATATCAAGAAAGCAAGGAATGAAAGTAAGTAAAAAAGAAACTAAAGATAGAATGAGAGAAGGTATGAAAGCTAGAATGAAAGATATCAAGTAAGAAAAAAGGAACAAAGTAGAAATAATGTAAGAAATAAAATAAAGATTGAATGAGTGAAGATATGAATGCTAGATCGAAAGTTATCAAGAAAGAAAGAAAGAAAGTAAGAAAGGAAGAAGTAAAGAAACTAAAGATAGAATCAGAGAAGTTATGAGAGCTAGAATGAGATATCAAGAAAGAAAGAAAGAAAAAAGAATGAAATTAATTAATAAAGAAACTAAAGAGAGAATCAAAGAAGGTATGAAAGCTAGAATGAAAGAAATCAAGAAAGAAAGAAAGAAAGAAATCAATAGAGAAATTAAAGATGAAATCAGAGAAGGTATGAAAGCTAGAATGAAAGATATCAAGAAAGAAAGAAAGAAAAAAATAAAGTAATAAAGAAACTAAAGATAAAATGAGAGAAGGTATGAAAGCTAGAATGTAACATATCAAGAAAGCAAGGAATGAAAGTAAGTAAAAAAGAAACTAAAGATAGAATGAGAGAAGGTATGAAAGCAAGAATGAAAGATTACAAGAAAGAAAGGAAGAAAGAAAGAAAGAAAGAAACTGAAGATAGAATGAGAGAAGGTATGAAAGCTAGAATGTAACATATCAAGAAAGCAAAAAATGAAAGTAAGTAAAAAAGAAACTAAATATAGAATGAGAAAAGGTATGAAAGCAAGAATGAAAGATATCAAGAAAGAAAGAAAGAAGAAATCAATAGAGAAATTAAAGATGAAATCAGAAGAAACTAAATATAGAATGAGAAAAGGTATGAAAGATAGAATGAAAGATATCAAGAAAGAAAGAAAGAAAGAAAAAAATAAAGTAATAAAGAAACTAAAGATAGAATGAGAGAAGGTATGAAAGCTAGAATGTAAGATAAAAAGAAAGAAAGAAATGAAAGTAAGTAAAAAAGGAACTAAAGATAAAATGAGAGAAGGTATGAAAGCTAGAATGTAACATATCAAGAAAGCAAGGAATGAAAGTAAGTAAAAAAGAACTAAAGATAGAATGAGAGAAGGTATGAAAGCAAGAATGAAAGATAACAAGAAAGAAAGAAAAAAGAAATCAATAGAGAAATTAAAGATGAAATGAGAGAAGGTATGAAAGCTAGAATGAAAGATATAAAGAAAGAAAGAAAGAAAGTAAGAAAGTAATAGAGAAAATAAAGATAGAACGAGAGAAGGTATGAAAGATAGAATGAAAGATATCAAGAAAGAAAGAAAGAAATTAAGAAAGTAATAGAGAAAATAAAGATAGAACGAGAGAAGGTATGAAAGATAGAATGAAAGATATCAAGAAAGAAAGAAAGATATCAAAAAAGAAACTAAAGATAGAATGAGAGAAGGTATGAAAGCAAGAATGAAAGATTACAAGAAAGAAAGAAAGAAAGAAAGAAAGAAAGAAAGAAAGAAAGAAAGAATGAAAGAAAGTAAAAAGGAAACTAAGGATAGAATGAGAGAAGGTTTGAAAGCTAGAATGAAAGATATCAAGAAATAAAAAAAAGTAGAACTAATGTAAGAAAGAAAATAAAGGATGAATGAGTGAAGTTATGAATGCTAGAATGAAAGTTATGAAGAAAGAAAGAGGAAAGAAAGAACGAAAGTAATTAATAAAGAAACTAAAGATAGAATGAGAGAAGGTATGAAAGCTAGAATGTAACATATCAAGAAAGCAAGAAATGAAAGTAAGTAAAAAAGAAACTATAGATAGAATGAGAGAAGGTATGAAAGCAAGAATGAAAGATAACAAGAAAGAAAGAAAGAAAGTAATAAAGAAACTAAAGATAGAAAGAGAGCAGGGATGAGAGCTAGAATGAAAGATATCAAGAAAGAAAGAAAGTAAGTAAGTAAGAAAGAAATTAAGAAACTAAAGATAGAATGAGAGAAGGTATGAAAGATAGAATGAAAAATATCAAGAAAGAAAGAAATGAAAGTAAGTAAAAAAGAAACTAAAGATAAAATGAGAGAAGGTATGAAAGCTAGAATGAAAGATATCAAGTAAGAAAAAAGGAACAAAGTAGAAATAATGTAATAAATAAAATAAAGATTGAATGAGTGAAGATATGAATGCTAGATCGAAAGTTATCAAGAAAGAAAGAAAGAAAGAAAGAAAGAAAGTAGTAAAGAAACTAAAGATAGAATCAGAGAAGTTCTGAGAGCTAGAATGAGATATCAAGAAATAAAGAAAGAAAGAAAGAACGAAAGTAATTAATAAAGAAACTAAAGATAGAATGAGAGAAGGTATGAAAGCTAGAATGAAAGATATCAAGAAAGAAAGAAAGAAAGAAAGAAAGAAATAAAGTAATAAAGAAACTAAAGATAGAATGAGAGAAGGTATGAAAGCTAGAATGTAACATATCAAGAAAGCAAGGAATGAAAGTAAGTAAAAAAGAAACTAAAGATAGAATGAGAGAAGGTATGAAAGCAAGAATGAAAGATATCAAGAAAGAAAGAAAGAAGAAATCAATAGAGAAATTAAAGATGAAATCAGAGAAGGTATGAAAGCTAGAATGTAAGATATCAAGAATGAAAGAAATGAAAGTAAGTAAAAAAGAAACTAAAGATAAAATGAGAGAAGGTATGAAAGCTAGAATGTAACATATCAAGAAAGCAAGGAATGAAAGTAAGTAAAAAAGAAACTAAAGATAGAATGAGAGAAGGTATGAAAGCAAGAATGAAAGATAACAAGAAAGAAAGAAAGAAAGTAATAAAGAAACTAAAGATAGAAAGAGAGAAGGGATGAGAGCTAGAATGTAAGATATCAAGAAAGAAAGAAATGAAAGTAAGTAAAAAAGAAACTATAATAAAATGAGAGAAGGTATGAAAGCTAGAATGAAAGATATCAAGAAAGCAAGGAATGAAAGTAAGTAAAAAAGAAACTAAAGATAGAATGAGAGAAGGTATGAAAGCTAGAATGAAAGATATCAAGTAAGAAAAAAGGAACAAAGTAGAAATAATGTAAGAAATAAAATAAAGATTGAATGAGTGAAGATATGAATGCTAGATCGAAAGTTATCAAGAAAGAAAGAAAGAAAGAAAGAAGTAAAGAAACTAAAGATAGAATCAGAGAAGTTATGAGAGCTAGAATGAGATATCAAGAAAGAAAGAAAGAAAAAAGAACGAAATTAATTAATAAAGAAACTAAAGAGAGAATCAAAGAAGGTATGAAAGCTAGAATGAAAGAAATCAAGAAAGAAAGAAAGAAAGAAATCAATAGAGAAATTAAAGATGAAATCAGAGAAGGTATGAAAGCTAGAATGAAAGATATCAAGAAAGAAAGAAAGAAAGAAAGAAAAAAATAAAGTAATAAAGAAACTAAAGATAAAATGAGAGAAGGTATGAAAGCTAGAATGTAACATATCAAGAAAGCAAGGAATGAAAGTAAGTAAAAAAGAAACTAAAGATAGAATGAGAGAAGGTATGAAAGCAAGAATGAAAGATTACAAGAAAAAAAGAAAGAAAGAAAGAAAGAAAGAAAGAAAGAAAGAAAGAAAGAAAGAAAGAAAGTAATAAAGAAACTAAAGATAGAAAGAGAGAAGGTATGAAAGCTAGAATGAAAGATATCAAGTAAGAAAAAAGGAATAAAGTAGAAATAATGTAATAAATAAAATAAAGATTGAATGAGTGAAGATATGAATGCTAGATCGAAAGTTATCAAGAAAGAAAGAAAGAAAGTAAGAAAGGAAGAAGTAAAGGAACTAAAGATAGAATCAGAGAAGTTATGAGAGCTAGAATGAGATATCAAGAAATAAATAAAGAAAGAAAGAACGAAATTAATTAATAAAGAAACTAAAGAGAGAATCAAAGAACGTATGAAAGCTAGAATGAAAGATATCAAGAAAGAAAGAAAGAAAAAAAGTAATAAAGAAACTGAAGATAGAATGAGAGAAGGTATGAAAGCTAGAATGAAAGATATCAAGAAAGAAAAAGGAACAAAGTAGAAATAATGTTATAAACAAAAGAAAGATTGAAGGAGTGAAGATATGAATGCTAGAATGAAAGTTATCAAGAAAGAAAGAAAGAAAGTAGTAAAGAAGCTAAAGATAGAAAGAGAGAAGGGATGAGAGCTAGAATGAACGATATCAAGAAAGAAAGAAAGAAAGTAAGAAAGTAATAAAGAAACTAAAGATAGAAAGATAGAAGGGATGAGAGCTAGAATGAAAGATATCAAGAAAGAAAGAAAGAAAGTAAGAAAGTAATAAAGAAACTAAAGATAGAATGAGAGAAGGTATGAAAGATAGAATGAAAGATATCAAGAAAGAAAGAAAGAAAGAAAAAAATAAAGTAATAAAGAAACTAAAGATAGAATGAGAGAAGGTATGAAAGCTAGAATGTAAGATATCAAGAAAGAAAGAAATGAAAGTAAGTAAAAAAGAAACTAAAGATAAAATGAGAGAAGGTATGAAAGCTAGAATGTAACATATCAAGAAAGGAAGGAATGAAACTAAGTAAAAAAGAAACTAAACATAGAATGAGAGAAGGTATGAAAGCAAGAATGAAAGATAACAAGAAAGAAAGAAAAAAGAAATCAATAGAGAAATTAAAGATGAAATGAGAGAAGGGATGAGAGCTAGAATGAAAGATATCAAGAAAGAAAGAAAGAAAGAAAGTAAGAAAGAAATAAAGAAACTAAAGATAGAATGAGAGAAGGTATGAAAGATAGAATGAAAGATATAAAGAAAGAAAAAAAATGAAAGTAAGTAAAAAAGAAACTACAGATAAAATGAGAGAAGGTATGAAACATAGAATGAAAGATATCAAGTAAGAAAAAAGGAACAAAGTAGTAATAATGTAATAAATAAAATAAAGATTGAATGAGTGAAGATATGAATGCTAGATCGAAAGATATCAAGAAGGAAAGAAAGAAAGAAGTAAAGAAACTAAGGATAGAATCAGAGAAGTTATGAGAGCTAGAATGAGATATCAAGAAAGAAAGAAAGAAAGAAAGAACGAAAGTAATTAATAAAGAAACTAAAGAGAGAATGAAAGAAGGTATGAAAGCTAGAATGAAAGATATCAAGAAAGAAAGAAAGAAAGAAAGTAATAAAGAAACTAAAGATAGAATGAGAGAAGGTATGAAAGCTAGAATGTAACATATCAAGAAAGGAAGAAATGAAAGTAAGTAAAAAAGAAACTAAAGATAGAATGAGAGAAGGTATGAAAGGAAGAATGAAAGATATCAAGAAAGAAAGAAAAAAGAAATCAATAGAGAAATTAAAGATGAAATGAGAGAAGGTATGAAAGCTAGAATGAAAGATATCAAGAAAGAAAGAAAGAAAGTAAGAAAGTAATAAAGAAACTAAAGATAGAAAGAGAGAAGGGATGAGAGCAAGAAAAAAAGATATCAAGAAATAAATAAATAAATAAATAAATAAATAAACTAAAGCTAGAAAGAGAAAAGGGATGAGAGCTATAATGAAAGATATCAAGAAAGAAAGAAAACAAGAGAGAAAGAAAGAAAGAAAGAAAGAAAGATAGTAATAAAGAAACTAAAGATAGAATGAGAGAAGGTATGAAAGCTAGAATGTAAGATATCAGGAAAGAAAGAAATGAAAGTAAGTACAGAAGAAACTAAAGATAGAAGGAGAGAAGGTATGAAAGCTAGAATGAAAGATATCAAGAAAGAAAAAGGAACAAAGTAGAAATAATGTAATAAAGAAAAGAAAGATTGAATGAGTGAAGATATGAATGCTAGAATGAAAGTTATCAAGAAAGAAAGAAAGAAAGTAGTAAAGAAGCTAAAGATGGAATCAGAGAAGGTATGAGAGCTAGAATGAGATATCAAGAAAGAAAGAAAGAAAGAAAGAACGAAAGTAATTAATAAAGAAACTAAAGATAGAATGAAAGAAGATATGAAAGCTAGAATGAAAGATATCAAGAAAGAAATAAAGAAAGAAAGTAAGAAAGAAATAAAGAAACTAAAGATAGAATGATAGAAGGTATGAAAGATAGAATGAAAGATATCAAGAAAGAAAGAAAGAATGAAAAAAATAAAGTAATAAAGAAACTAAAGATAGAATGAGAGAAGGTATGAAAGCTAGAATGTAAGATAAAAAGAAAGAAAGAAATGAAAGTAAGTAAAAAAGGAACTAAAGATAAAATGAGAGAAGGTATGAAAGCTAGAATGTAACATATCAAGAAAGCAAGGAATGAAAGTAAGTAAAAAAGAACTAAAGATAGAATGAGAGAAGGTATGAAAGCAAGAATGAAAGATAACAAGAAAGAAAGAAAAAAGAAATCAATAGAGAAATTAAAGATGAAATGAGAGAAGGTATGAAAGCTAGAATGAAAGATATCAAGAAAGAAAGAAAGAAAGTAAGAAAGTAATAGAGAAAATAAAGATAGAACGAGAGAAGGTATGAGAGCTAGAATGAAAGCTATCAAGAAAGAAAGAAAGAAAAAAAGAAAGTAATAAAGAAACTAAAGATAGAATGAGAGAAGGTATGAAAGCTAGAATGAAAGATATCAAGAAAGAAAGAAAGAAAGTAAGAAAGTAATAGAGAAAATAAAGATAGAACGAGAGAAGGTATGAAAGATAGAATGAAAGATATCAAGAAAGAAAGAAAGAAAGAAAGTAATAAAGAAACTAAAGATAGAATGAGAGAAGGTATAAAAGCTAGAATGTAAGATATCAAGAAAGAAAGAAATGAAAGTAAGTAAAAAAGAAACTTAAGATAAAATGAGAGAAAGTATGAAAGCTAGAATGAATGATATGAAGAAAGAAAAAAGGAACAAAGTAGAAATAATGTAATAAAGAAAATAAAGATTGAATGAGTGAAGATATGAATGCTAGAAGGAAAGTAATCAAGAAAGAAAGAAAGAAAGAAAGAAAGTAGTAAAGAAATTAAAGATAGAATCAGAGAAGGTATGTGAGCTAGAATGAGATATGAAGAAAAAAGAAAGAAAGAAAGAACGAAAGTCATTAATAAAGAAACAAAAGATAGAATGAAAGAAGGTATGAAAGCTAGAATGAAAGATATCAAGAAAGAAAAAAAGAAAGAAAGAAAGTAATAAAGAAACGAAAGATAAAATGAGAGAAGGTATGAAATCTAGCATAAAAGATATTATGAAAGAAAGAAAGAAAGTAACTAATAAAGAAACTAAAGAAAGAATAAGAGAAGTTATGAAAGCTAGAATGAAATATATCAAGAAAGAAAGAAAGAAAGTAAAAAGGAAACTAAGGATAGAATGAGAGAAGGTTTGAAAGCTAGAATGAAAGATATCAAGAAATAAAAAAAAGTAGAACTAATGTAAGAAAGAAAATAAAGGATGAATGAGTGAAGTTATGAATGCTAGAATGAAAGCTATCAAGAAAGAAAGTAAGTAAGTAAGAAAGAAATAAAGAAACTAAAGATAGAATGAGAGAAGGTATGAAAGATAGAATGAAAAATATCAAGAAAGAAAGAAATGAAAGTAAGTAAAAAAGAAACTAAAGATAAAATGAGAGAAGGTATGAAAGCTAGAATGAAAGATATCAAGTAAGAAAAAAGGAACAAAGTAGAAATAATGTAATAAATAAAATAAAGATTGAATGAGTGAAGATATGAATGCTAGATCGAAAGTTATCAAGAAAGAAAGAAAGAAAGAAAGAAAGAAAGTAGTAAAGAAACTAAAGATAGAATCGGAGAAGTTCTGAGAGCTAGAATGAGATATCAAGAAATAAAGAAAGAAAGAAAGAACGAAAGTAATTAATAAAGAAACTAAAGATAGAATGAGAGAAGGTATGAAAGCTAGAATGAAAGATATCAAGAAAGAAAGAAAGAAAGAAAGAAAGAAATAAAGTAATAAAGAAACTAAAGATAGAATGAGAGAAGGTATGAAAGCTAGAATGTAACATATCAAGAAAGCAAGGAATGAAAGTAAGTAAAAAAGAAACTAAAGATAGAATGAGAGAAGGTATGAAAGCAAGAATGAAAGATAACAAGAAAGAAAGAAAGAAAGTAATAAAGAAACTAAAGATAGAAAGAGAGAAGGGATGAGAGCTAGAATGTAAGATATCAAGAAAGAAAGAAATGAAAGTAAGTAAAAAAGAAACTATGGATAAAATGAGAGAAGGTATGAAATCTAGAATGAAAGATATCAAGAAAGCAAGGAATGAAAGTAAGTAAAAAAGAAACTAAAGATAGAATGAGAGAAGGTATGAAAGCTAGAATGAAAGATATCAAGTAAGAAAAAAGGAACAAAGTAGAAATAATGTAAGAAATAAAATAAAGATTGAATGAGTGAAGATATGAATGCTAGATCGAAAGTTATCAAGAAAGAAAGAAAGAAAGTAAGAAAGGAAGAAGTAAAGAAACTAAAGATAGAATCAGAGAAGTTATGAGAGCTAGAATGAGATATCAAGAAAGAAAGAAAGAAAGAAAAAAGAATGAAATTAATTAATAAAGAAACTAAAGAGAGAATCAAAGAAGGTATGAAAGCTAGAATGAAAGAAATCAAGAAAGAAAGAAAGAAAGAAATCAATAGAGAAATTAAAGATGAAATCAGAGAAGGTATGAAAGCTAGAATGAAAGATATCAAGAAAGAAAGAAAGAAAAAAATAAAGTAATAAAGAAACTAAAGATAAAATGAGAGAAGGTATGAAAGCTAGAATGTAACATATCAAGAAAGCAAGGAATGAAAGTAAGTAAAAAAGAAACTAAAGATAGAATGAGAGAAGGTATGAAAGCAAGAATGAAAGATTACAAGAAAGAAAGGAAGAAAGAAAGAAAGAAAGAAACTGAAGATAGAATGAGAGAAGGTATGAAAGCTAGAATGTAACATATCAAGAAAGCAAAAAATGAAAGTAAGTAAAAAAGAAACTAAATATAGAATGAGAAAAGGTATGAAAGCAAGAATGAAAGATATCAAGAAAGAAAGAAAGAAGAAATCAATAGAGAAATTAAAGATGAAATCAGAAGAAACTAAATATAGAATGTGAAAAGGTATGAAAGATAGAATGAAAGATATCAAGAAAGAAAGAAAGAAAGAAAAAAATAAAGTAATAAAGAAACTAAAGATAGAATGAGAGAAGGTATGAAAGCTAGAATGTAAGATAAAAAGAAAGAAAGAAATGAAAGTAAGTAAAAAAGGAACTAAAGATAAAATGAGAGAAGGTATGAAAGCTAGAATGTAACATATCAAGAAAGCAAGGAATGAAAGTAAGTAAAAAAGAACTAAAGATAGAATGAGAGAAGGTATGAAAGCAAGAATGAAAGATAACAAGAAAGAAAGAAAAAAGAAATCAATAGAGAAATTAAAGATGAAATGAGAGAAGGTATGAAAGCTAGAATGAAAGATATAAAGAAAGAAAGAAAGAAAGTAAGAAAGTAATAGAGAAAATAAAGATAGAACGAGAGAAGGTATGAAAGATAGAATGAAAGATATCAAGAAAGAAAGAAAGAAATTAAGAAAGTAATAGAGAAAATAAAGATAGAACGAGAGAAGGTATGAAAGATAGAATGAAAGATATCAAGAAAGAAAGAAAGATATCAAAAAAGAAACTAAAGATAGAATGAGAGAAGGTATGAAAGCAAGAATGAAAGATTACAAGAAAGAAAGAAAGAAAGAAAGAAAGAAAGAAAGAAAGAAAGAATGAAAGAAAGTAAAAAGGAAACTAAGGATAGAATGAGAGAAGGTTTGAAAGCTAGAATGAAAGATATCAAGAAATAAAAAAAAGTAGAACTAATGTAAGAAAGAAAATAAAGGATGAATGAGTGAAGTTATGAATGCTAGAATGAAAGTTATGAAGAAAGAAAGAGGAAAGAAAGAACGAAAGTAATTAATAAAGAAACTAAAGATAGAATGAGAGAAGGTATGAAAGCTAGAATGTAACATATCAAGAAAGCAAGAAATGAAAGTAAGTAAAAAAGAAACTATAGATAGAATGAGAGAAGGTATGAAAGCAAGAATGAAAGATAACAAGAAAGAAAGAAAGAAAGTAATAAAGAAACTAAAGATAGAAAGAGAGCAGGGATGAGAGCTAGAATGAAAGATATCAAGAAAGAAAGAAAGTAAGTAAGTAAGAAAGAAATTAAGAAACTAAAGATAGAATGAGAGAAGGTATGAAAGATAGAATGAAAAATATCAAGAAAGAAAGAAATGAAAGTAAGTAAAAAAGAAACTAAAGATAAAATGAGAGAAGGTATGAAAGCTAGAATGAAAGATATCAAGTAAGAAAAAAGGAACAAAGTAGAAATAATGTAATAAATAAAATAAAGATTGAATGAGTGAAGATATGAATGCTAGATCGAAAGTTATCAAGAAAGAAAGAAAGAAAGAAAGAAAGAAAGTAGTAAAGAAACTAAAGATAGAATCAGAGAAGTTCTGAGAGCTAGAATGAGATATCAAGAAATAAAGAAAGAAAGAAAGAACGAAAGTAATTAATAAAGAAACTAAAGATAGAATGAGAGAAGGTATGAAAGCTAGAATGAAAGATATCAAGAAAGAAAGAAAGAAAGAAAGAAAGAAATAAAGTAATAAAGAAACTAAAGATAGAATGAGAGAAGGTATGAAAGCTAGAATGTAACATATCAAGAAAGCAAGGAATGAAAGTAAGTAAAAAAGAAACTAAAGATAGAATGAGAGAAGGTATGAAAGCAAGAATGAAAGATATCAAGAAAGAAAGAAAGAAGAAATCAATAGAGAAATTAAAGATGAAATCAGAGAAGGTATGAAAGCTAGAATGTAAGATATCAAGAATGAAAGAAATGAAAGTAAGTAAAAAAGAAACTAAAGATAAAATGAGAGAAGGTATGAAAGCTAGAATGTAACATATCAAGAAAGCAAGGAATGAAAGTAAGTAAAAAAGAAACTAAAGATAGAATGAGAGAAGGTATGAAAGCAAGAATGAAAGATAACAAGAAAGAAAGAAAGAAAGTAATAAAGAAACTAAAGATAGAAAGAGAGAAGGGATGAGAGCTAGAATGTAAGATATCAAGAAAGAAAGAAATGAAAGTAAGTAAAAAAGAAACTATAATAAAATGAGAGAAGGTATGAAAGCTAGAATGAAAGATATCAAGAAAGCAAGGAATGAAAGTAAGTAAAAAAGAAACTAAAGATAGAATGAGAGAAGGTATGAAAGCTAGAATGAAAGATATCAAGTAAGAAAAAAGGAACAAAGTAGAAATAATGTAAGAAATAAAATAAAGATTGAATGAGTGAAGATATGAATGCTAGATCGAAAGTTATCAAGAAAGAAAGAAAGAAAGAAAGAAGTAAAGAAACTAAAGATAGAATCAGAGAAGTTATGAGAGCTAGAATGAGATATCAAGAAAGAAAGAAAGAAAAAAGAACGAAATTAATTAATAAAGAAACTAAAGAGAGAATCAAAGAAGGTATGAAAGCTAGAATGAAAGAAATCAAGAAAGAAAGAAAGAAAGAAATCAATAGAGAAATTAAAGATGAAATCAGAGAAGGTATGAAAGCTAGAATGAAAGATATCAAGAAAGAAAGAAAGAAAGAAAGAAAAAAATAAAGTAATAAAGAAACTAAAGATAAAATGAGAGAAGGTATGAAAGCTAGAATGTAACATATCAAGAAAGCAAGGAATGAAAGTAAGTAAAAAAGAAACTAAAGATAGAATGAGAGAAGGTATGAAAGCAAGAATGAAAGATTACAAGAAAAAAAGAAAGAAAGAAAGAAAGAAAGAAAGAAAGAAAGAAAGAAAGTAATAAAGAAACTAAAGATAGAAAGAGAGAAGGTATGAAAGCTAGAATGAAAGATATCAAGTAAGAAAAAAGGAATAAAGTAGAAATAATGTAATAAATAAAATAAAGATTGAATGAGTGAAGATATGAATGCTAGATCGAAAGTTATCAAGAAAGAAAGAAAGAAAGTAAGAAAGGAAGAAGTAAAGGAACTAAAGATAGAATCAGAGAAGTTATGAGAGCTAGAATGAGATATCAAGAAATAAAGAAAGAAAGAAAGAACGAAATTAATTAATAAAGAAACTAAAGAGAGAATCAAAGAACGTATGAAAGCTAGAATGAAAGATATCAAGAAAGAAAGAAAGAAAAAAAGTAATAAAGAAACTGAAGATAGAATGAGAGAAGGTATGAAAGATAGAATGAAAGATATCAAGAAAGAAAGAAAGAAATTAAGAAAGTAATAGAGAAAATAAAGATAGAACGAGAGAAGGTATGAAAGATAGAATGAAAGATATCAAGAAAGAAAGAAAGATATCAAAAAAGAAACTAAAGATAGAATGAGAGAAGGTATGAAAGCAAGAATGAAAGATTACAAGAAAGAAAGAAAGAAAGAAAGAAAGAAAGAAAGAAAGAAAGAATGAAAGAAAGTAAAAAGGAAACTAAGGATAGAATGAGAGAAGGTTTGAAAGCTAGAATGAAAGATATCAAGAAATAAAAAAAAGTAGAACTAATGTAAGAAAGAAAATAAAGGATGAATGAGTGAAGTTATGAATGCTAGAATGAAAGTTATGAAGAAAGAAAGAGGAAAGAAAGAACGAAAGTAATTAATAAAGAAACTAAAGATAGAATGAGAGAAGGTATGAAAGCTAGAATGTAACATATCAAGAAAGCAAGAAATGAAAGTAAGTAAAAAAGAAACTATAGATAGAATGAGAGAAGGTATGAAAGCAAGAATGAAAGATAACAAGAAAGAAAGAAAGAAAGTAATAAAGAAACTAAAGATAGAAAGAGAGCAGGGATGAGAGCTAGAATGAAAGATATCAAGAAAGAAAGAAAGTAAGTAAGTAAGAAAGAAATTAAGAAACTAAAGATAGAATGAGAGAAGGTATGAAAGATAGAATGAAAAATATCAAGAAAGAAAGAAATGAAAGTAAGTAAAAAAGAAACTAAAGATAAAATGAGAGAAGGTATGAAAGCTAGAATGAAAGATATCAAGTAAGAAAAAAGGAACAAAGTAGAAATAATGTAATAAATAAAATAAAGATTGAATGAGTGAAGATATGAATGCTAGATCGAAAGTTATCAAGAAAGAAAGAAAGAAAGAAAGAAAGAAAGTAGTAAAGAAACTAAAGATAGAATCAGAGAAGTTCTGAGAGCTAGAATGAGATATCAAGAAATAAAGAAAGAAAGAAAGAACGAAAGTAATTAATAAAGAAACTAAAGATAGAATGAGAGAAGGTATGAAAGCTAGAATGAAAGATATCAAGAAAGAAAGAAAGAAAGAAAGAAAGAAATAAAGTAATAAAGAAACTAAAGATAGAATGAGAGAAGGTATGAAAGCTAGAATGTAACATATCAAGAAAGCAAGGAATGAAAGTAAGTAAAAAAGAAACTAAAGATAGAATGAGAGAAGGTATGAAAGCAAGAATGAAAGATATCAAGAAAGAAAGAAAGAAGAAATCAATAGAGAAATTAAAGATGAAATCAGAGAAGGTATGAAAGCTAGAATGTAAGATATCAAGAATGAAAGAAATGAAAGTAAGTAAAAAAGAAACTAAAGATAAAATGAGAGAAGGTATGAAAGCTAGAATGTAACATATCAAGAAAGCAAGGAATGAAAGTAAGTAAAAAAGAAACTAAAGATAGAATGAGAGAAGGTATGAAAGCAAGAATGAAAGATAACAAGAAAGAAAGAAAGAAAGTAATAAAGAAACTAAAGATAGAAAGAGAGAAGGGATGAGAGCTAGAATGTAAGATATCAAGAAAGAAAGAAATGAAAGTAAGTAAAAAAGAAACTATAATAAAATGAGAGAAGGTATGAAAGCTAGAATGAAAGATATCAAGAAAGCAAGGAATGAAAGTAAGTAAAAAAGAAACTAAAGATAGAATGAGAGAAGGTATGAAAGCTAGAATGAAAGATATCAAGTAAGAAAAAAGGAACAAAGTAGAAATAATGTAAGAAATAAAATAAAGATTGAATGAGTGAAGATATGAATGCTAGATCGAAAGTTATCAAGAAAGAAAGAAAGAAAGAAAGAAGTAAAGAAACTAAAGATAGAATCAGAGAAGTTATGAGAGCTAGAATGAGATATCAAGAAAGAAAGAAAGAAAAAAGAACGAAATTAATTAATAAAGAAACTAAAGAGAGAATCAAAGAAGGTATGAAAGCTAGAATGAAAGAAATCAAGAAAGAAAGAAAGAAAGAAATCAATAGAGAAATTAAAGATGAAATCAGAGAAGGTATGAAAGCTAGAATGAAAGATATCAAGAAAGAAAGAAAGAAAGAAAGAAAAAAATAAAGTAATAAAGAAACTAAAGATAAAATGAGAGAAGGTATGAAAGCTAGAATGTAACATATCAAGAAAGCAAGGAATGAAAGTAAGTAAAAAAGAAACTAAAGATAGAATGAGAGAAGGTATGAAAGCAAGAATGAAAGATTACAAGAAAAAAAGAAAGAAAGAAAGAAAGAAAGAAAGAAAGAAAGAAAGAAAGAAAGTAATAAAGAAACTAAAGATAGAAAGAGAGAAGGTATGAAAGCTAGAATGAAAGATATCAAGTAAGAAAAAAGGAATAAAGTAGAAATAATGTAATAAATAAAATAAAGATTGAATGAGTGAAGATATGAATGCTAGATCGAAAGTTATCAAGAAAGAAAGAAAGAAAGTAAGAAAGGAAGAAGTAAAGGAACTAAAGATAGAATCAGAGAAGTTATGAGAGCTAGAATGAGATATCAAGAAATAAATAAAGAAAGAAAGAACGAAATTAATTAATAAAGAAACTAAAGAGAGAATCAAAGAACGTATGAAAGCTAGAATGAAAGATATCAAGAAAGAAAGAAAGAAAAAAAGTAATAAAGAAACTGAAGATAGAATGAGAGAAGGTATGAAAGATAGAATGAAAGATATCAAGAAAGAAAGAAAGAAATTAAGAAAGTAATAGAGAAAATAAAGATAGAACGAGAGAAGGTATGAAACATAGAATGAAAGATATCAAGAAAGAAAGAAAGATATCAAAAAAGATACTAAAGATAGAATGAGAGAAGGTATGAAAGCAAGAATGAAAGATTACAAGAAAGAAAGAAAGAAAGAAAGAAAGAAAGAAAGAAAGAAAGAATGAAAGAAAGTAAAAAGGAAACTAAGGATAGAATGAGAGAAGGTTTGAAAGCTAGAATGAAAGATATCAAGAAATAAAAAAAAGTAGAACTAATGTAAGAAAGAAAATAAAGGATGAATGAGTGAAGTTATGAATGCTAGAATGAAAGTTATGAAGAAAGAAAGAGGAAAGAAAGAACGAAAGTAATTAATAAAGAAACTAAAGATAGAATGAGAGAAGGTATGAAAGCTAGAATGTAACATATCAAGAAAGCAAGAAATGAAAGTAAGTAAAAAAGAAACTATAGATAGAATGAGAGAAGGTATGAAAGCAAGAATGAAAGATAACAAGAAAGAAAGAAAGAAAGTAATAAAGAAACTAAAGATAGAAAGAGAGCAGGGATGAGAGCTAGAATGAATGATATCAAGAAAGAAAGAAAGTAAGTAAGTAAGAAAGAAATTAAGAAACTAAAGATAGAATGAGAGAAGGTATGAAAGATAGAATGAAAAATATCAAGAAAGAAAGAAATGAAAGTAAGTAAAAAAGAAACTAAAGATAAAATGAGAGAAGGTATGAAAGCTAGAATGAAAGATATCAAGTAAGAAAAAAGGAACAAAGTAGAAATAATGTAATAAATAAAATAAAGATTGAATGAGTGAAGATATGAATGCTAGATCGAAAGTTATCAAGAAAGAAAGAAAGAAAGAAAGAAAGAAAGTAGTAAAGAAACTAAAGATAGAATCAGAGAAGTTCTGAGAGCTAGAATGAGATATCAAGAAATAAAGAAAGAAAGAAAGAACGAAAGTAATTAATAAAGAAACTAAAGATAGAATGAGAGAAGGTATGAAAGCTAGAATGAAAGATATCAAGAAAGAAAGAAAGAAAGAAAGAAAGAAATAAAGTAATAAAGAAACTAAAGATAGAATGAGAGAAGGTATGAAAGCTAGAATGTAACATATCAAGAAAGCAAGGAATGAAAGTAAGTAAAAAAGAAACTAAAGATAGAATGAGAGAAGGTATGAAAGCAAGAATGAAAGATATCAAGAAAGAAAGAAAGAAGAAATCAATAGAGAAATTAAAGATGAAATCAGAGAAGGTATGAAAGCTAGAATGTAAGATATCAAGAATGAAAGAAATGAAAGTAAGTAAAAAAGAAACTAAAGATAAAATGAGAGAAGGTATGAAAGCTAGAATGTAACATATCAAGAAAGCAAGGAATGAAAGTAAGTAAAAAAGAAACTAAAGATAGAATGAGAGAAGGTATGAAAGCAAGAATGAAAGATAACAAGAAAGAAAGAAAGAAAGTAATAAAGAAACTAAAGATAGAAAGAGAGAAGGGATGAGAGCTAGAATGTAAGATATCAAGAAAGAAAGAAATGAAAGTAAGTAAAAAAGAAACTATAATAAAATGAGAGAAGGTATGAAAGCTAGAATGAAAGATATCAAGAAAGCAAGGAATGAAAGTAAGTAAAAAAGAAACTAAAGATAGAATGAGAGAAGGTATGAAAGCTAGAATGAAAGATATCAAGTAAGAAAAAAGGAACAAAGTAGAAATAATGTAAGAAATAAAATAAAGATTGAATGAGTGAAGATATGAATGCTAGATCGAAAGTTATCAAGAAAGAAAGAAAGAAAGAAAGAAGTAAAGAAACTAAAGATAGAATCAGAGAAGTTATGAGAGCTAGAATGAGATATCAAGAAAGAAAGAAAGAAAAAAGAACGAAATTAATTAATAAAGAAACTAAAGAGAGAATCAAAGAAGGTATGAAAGCTAGAATGAAAGAAATCAAGAAAGAAAGAAAGAAAGAAATCAATAGAGAAATTAAAGATGAAATCAGAGAAGGTATGAAAGCTAGAATGAAAGATATCAAGAAAGAAAGAAAGAAAGAAAGAAAAAAATAAAGTAATAAAGAAACTAAAGATAAAATGAGAGAAGGTATGAAAGCTAGAATGTAACATATCAAGAAAGCAAGGAATGAAAGTAAGTAAAAAAGAAACTAAAGATAGAATGAGAGAAGGTATGAAAGCAAGAATGAAAGATTACAAGAAAAAAAGAAAGAAAGAAAGAAAGAAAGAAAGAAAGAAAGAAAGAAAGAAAGAAAGTAATAAAGAAACTAAAGATAGAAAGAGAGAAGGTATGAAAGCTAGAATGAAAGATATCAAGTAAGAAAAAAGGAATAAAGTAGAAATAATGTAATAAATAAAATAAAGATTGAATGAGTGAAGATATGAATGCTAGATCGAAAGTTATCAAGAAAGAAAGAAAGAAAGTAAGAAAGGAAGAAGTAAAGGAACTAAAGATAGAATCAGAGAAGTTATGAGAGCTAGAATGAGATATCAAGAAATAAATAAAGAAAGAAAGAACGAAATTAATTAATAAAGAAACTAAAGAGAGAATCAAAGAACGTATGAAAGCTAGAATGAAAGATATCAAGAAAGAAAGAAAGAAAAAAAGTAATAAAGAAACTGAAGATAGAATGAGAGAAGGTATGAAAGCTAGAATGTAACATATCAAGAAAGCAAAAAATGAAAGTAAGTAAAAAAGAAACTAAATATAGAATGAGAAAAGGTATGAAAGCAAGAATGAAAGATATCAAGAAAGAAAGAAAGAAGAAATCAATAGAGAAATTAAAGATGAAATCAGAGAAGGTATGAAAGCTAGAATGTAAGATATCAAGAAAGAAAGAAATGAAAGTAAGTAAAAAAGAAACTAAAGATAAAATGAGAGAAGGTATGAAAGCTAGAATGTAACATATCAAGAAAGCAAAAAATGAAAGTAAGTAAAAAAGAAACTAAATATAGAATGAGAAAAGGTATGAAATGAAGAATGAAAGATATCAAGAAAGAAAGAAAGAAGAAATCAATAGAGAAATTAAAGATGAAATCAGAGAAGGTATGAAAGCTAGAATGTAAGATATCAAGAATGAAAGAAATGAAAGTAAGTAAAAAAGAAACTAAAGATAAAATGAGAGAAGGTATGAAAGCTAGAATGTAACATATCAAGAAAGCAAGGAATGAAAGTAAGTAAAAAAGAAACTAAAGATAGAATGAGAGAAGGTATGAAAGCAAGAATGAAAGATATCAAGAAAGAAAGAAAGAAAGAAAGAAAGAAAGTAATAAAGAAACGAAAGATAGAAAGAGAGAAGGGATGAGAGCTAGATTGATAGATATCAAGAAAGAAAGAAAGAAAGAAAGTAAGAAAGAAATAAAGAAACTAAAGATAGAATGAGAGAAGGTATGAAAGCTAGAATGAAAGATATCAAGAAAGAAAGAAAGAAAGAAAGTAATAAAGAAACGAAAGATAAAATGAGAGAAGGTATGAAATCTAGAATGAAAGATATCATGAAAGAAAGAAAGAAAGTAACTAATAAAGAAACTAAAGATAGAATGAGAGAATGTATGAAAGCTACAATGAAAGATATCAGGAAAAAAGAAAGTAATAAACAAACTAAAGATGGAATGAGTGATGGTATGAAAGCTAGAATGCAAGATATGAAGAAAGAAAGAAATGAAAGTAAGTAAAAAAGAAACTAAAGAGAGAATGAGAGAAGGTTTGAAAGCTAGAATGAAAGATATCAAGAAATAAAAAAGGAACAAAGTAGAAATAATGTAATAAATAAAATAAAGATTGAATGAGAGAAGATATGAATGCTAGATCGAAAGTTATCAAGAAAGAAAGAAAGAAAGAAAGAAAGGAAGAAGTAAAGGAACTAAAGATAGAATCAGAGAAGTTATGAGAGTTAGAATGAGATATCAAGAAATAAATAAATAAAGAAAGAACGAAATTAATTAAAAAAGAAACTAAAGAGAGAATCAAAGAAGGTATGAAAGCTAGAATGAAAGATATCAAGAATGAAAGAAAGAAAGAAAGTAATAAAGAAACTAAAGAGAGAATGAGAGAAGGTATGAAACCTAGAATGTAACATATCAAGAAAGCAAGAAATGAAAGTAAGTAAAAAAGAAACTAAAGATAGAATAAGAGAAGGTATGAAAGCAAGAATGTAACATATCAAGAAAGCAAGGAATGAAAGTAAGTAAAAAAGAAACTAAAGATAGAATGAGAGAAGGTATGAAAGCAAGAATGAAAGATTACAAGAAAGAAAGAAAGAAAGAAAGAAAGAAAGAAAGAAAGAAAGAAAGAAAGAAAGAAAGTAATAAAGAAACTAAAGATAGAAAGAGAGAAGGTATGAAAGCTAGAATGAAAGATATCAAGTAAGAAAAAAGGAATAAAGTAGAAATAATGTAATAAATAAAATAAAGATTGAATGAGTGAAGATATGAATGCTAGATCGAAAGTTATCAAGAAAGAAAGAAAGAAAATAAAAAGGAAGAAGTAAAGGAACTAAAGATAGAATCAGAGAAGTTATGAGAGCTAGAATGAGATATCAAGAAATAAATAAATAAAGAAAGAACGAAATTAATTAATAAAGAAACGAAAGAGAGAATCAAAGAACGTATGAAAGCTAGAATGAAAGATATCAAGAAAGAAAGAAAGAAAGAAAGTAATAAAGAAACTGAAGATAGAATGAGAGAAGGTATGAAAGCTAGAATGTAACATATCAAGAAAGCAAAAAATGAAAGTAAGTAAAAAAGAAACTAAATATAGAATGAGAAAAGGTATGAAAGCAAGAATGAAAGATATCAAGAAAGAAAGAAAGAAGAAATCAATAGAGAAATTAAAGATGAAATCAGAGAAGGTATGAAAGTTAGAATGTAAGATATCAAGAAAGAAAGAAATGAAAGTAAGTAAAAAAGAAACTAAAGATAAAATGAGAGAAGGTATGAAAGCTAGAATGTAACATATCAAGAAAGCAAAAAATGAAAGTAAGTAAAAAAGAAACTAAATATAGAATGAGAAAAGTTATGAAAGCAAGAATGAAAGATATCAAGAAAGAAAGAAAGAAGAAATCAATAGAGAAATTAAAGATGAAATCAGAGAAGGTATGAAAGCTAGAATGTAAGATATCAAGAATGAAAGAAATGAAAGTAAGTAAAAAAGAAACTAAAGATAAAATGAGAGAAGGTATGAAAGCTAGAATGTAACATATCAAGAAAGCAAGGAATGAAAGTAAGTAAAAAAGAAACTAAAGATAGAATGAGAGAAGGTATGAAAGCAAGAATGAAAGATAACAAGAAAGAAAGAAAGAAAGTAATAAAGAAATTAAAGATAGAAAGAGAGAAGGGATGAGAGCTAGAATGATAGATATCAAGAAAGAAAGAAAGAAAGTAAGTAAGAAAGAAATAAAGAAACTAAAGATAGAATGAGAGAAGGTATGAAAGCTAGAATGAAAGATATCAAGAAAGAAAGAAAGAAAGTAACTAATAAAGAAACTAAAGATAGAATGAGAGAATGTATGAAAGCTACAATGAAAGATATCAAGAAAGAAAGAAAGTAATAAACAAACTAAAGATGGAATGAGTGATGGTATGAAAGCTAGAATGCAAGATATGAAGAAAGAAAGAAATGAAAGTAAGTAATAAAGAAACTAAAGAGAGAATGAGAGAAGGTTTGAAAGCTAGAATGAAAGATATCAAGAAATAAAAAAGGAACAAAGTAGAAATAATGTAAGAAAGAAAATAAAGGATGAATGAGTGAAGTTATGAATGCTAGAATGAAAGTTATGAAGAAAGAAAGAAAGAAAGAAAGAAAGTAGTAAAGAAACTAAAGATAGAATCAGAGAAGGTATGAGAGCTAGAATGAGATATCAAGAAAGAAAGAAAGAACGAACGAACGTAATTAATAAAGAAACTAAAGATAGAATGAAAGAAGGTATGAAAGACAGAATGAAAGATATCAAGAAAGAAATAGAGAAAGAAAGAAAGAAATTAATAAAGAAACTAAAGAAAGAATGAGAGAAGGTATGAAACCTAGAATGTAACATATCAAGAAAGCAAGAAATGAAAGTAAGTAAAAAAGAAACTAAAGATAGAATAAGAGAAGGTATGAAAGCACGAATGAAAGATATGAAGAAAGAAAGAAAAAAAGAAATCAATAGAGAAATTAAAGATGAAATGAGAGAAGGTATGAAAGCTAGAATGAAAGATATCAAGAAAGAAAGAAAGAAAGTAAGAAAGTAATAAAGAAACTAAAGATAGAATGAGAGACGGTATGAAAGATAGAATGAAAGATATCAAGAAAGAAAGAAAGAAAGAAAGAAAGTAATAAAGAAACTAAAGATAGCATGAGAGAAGGTATGAAAGCTAGAATGTAAGATATCAAGAAAGAAAGAAATGAAAGTAAGTAAAAAAGAAACTAAAGATTAAATTAGAGAAGGTATGAAAGCTAGAATGTAGCATATCAAGAAAGGAAGGAATGAAAGTAAGTAAAAAGAAACTAAAGATAGAATGAGAGAAGGTATGAAAGCAAGAATGAAAGATAACAAGAAAGAAAGAAAAAAGAAATCAATAGAGAAATTAAAGATGAAATGAGAGAAGGGATGAGAGCTAGAATGAAAGATATCAAGAAAGAAAGAAAGAAAGTAAGTAAGAAATAAATAAAGAATCTAAAGATGGAATGAGAGAAGGTATGAAAGATAGAATGAAAGATATCAAGAAAGAAAGAAATGAAAGTAAGTAAAAAAGAAACTAAAGATAAAATGAGAGAAAGTATGAAAGATAGAATGAAAGATATCAAGGGAAAAAAAAGGAACAAAGTAGAAATAATGTAATAAATAAAATAAAAATTGAATGAGTGAAGATATAAATGCTACATCGAAAGATATCAAGAAGGAAAGAAAGAAAGAAGTATAGAAACTAAAGATAGAATCAGAGAAGTTATGAGAGCTAGAATGAGATATCAAGAAAGAAAGAAAGAAAGAACGAAATTAATTAATAAAGAAACTAAAGAGAGAATCAAAGAAGGTATGAAAGCTAGAATGAAAGATATCAAGAAAGAAAGAAAGAAAGAAAGTAATAAAGAAACTAAAGATAGAATGAGAGAAGGGATGAAAGCTAGAATGTAACATATCAAGAAAGGAAGAAATGAAAGTAAGTAAAAAAGGAACTAAAGATAGAATGAGAGAAGGTATGAAAGCAAGAATGAAAGATATCAAGAAAGAAAGAAAAAAGAAATCAATAGAGAAATTAAAGATGAAATCAGAGAAGGTATGAAAGCTAGAATGAAAGATATCAAGAAAGAAAGAAAGAGGAAATCAATAGAGAAATTAAAGATGAAATCAGAGAAGGTATGAAAACTAGAATGAAAGATATCAAGAAAGAAAGAAAGAAAGAAAGTAATAAAGAAAATAAAGATAGAAAGAGAGAAAGGATGAGAGCTAGAATGAAAGATATCAAGAAAGAAAGAAAGAAAGAAAGTAATAAAGAAACTAAAGATAGAAAGAGAGAAGGTATGAAAGCTAGAATGAAAGATATCAAGTAAGAAAAAAGGAACAAAGTAGAAATAATGTAATAAATAAAATAAAGATTGAATGAGTGAAGATATGAATGCTAGATCGAAAGTTATCAAGAAAGAAAGAAAGAAAGAAAGAAAGAAAGAAGTAAAGGAACTAAAGATAGAATCAGAGAAGTTATGAGAGTTAGAATGAGATATCAAGAAATAAAGAAAGAAAGAAAGAACGAAATTAATTAAAAAAGAAACTAAAGAGAGAATCAAAGAAGGTATGAAAGCTAGAATGAAAGATATCAAGAATGAAAGAAAGAAAGAAAGTAATAAAGAAACTAAAGAGAGAATGAGAGAAGGTATGAAAGCTAGAATGTAACATATCAAGAAAGCAAAAAATGAAAGTAAGTAAAAAAGAAACTAAAGATAAAATGAGAGAAGGTATGAAAGCTAGAATGTAACATATCAAGAAAGCATGGAATGAAAGTAAGTAAAAAAGAAACTAAAGAGAGAATGAGAGAAGGTATGTAAGCAAGAATGAAAGATAACAAGAAAGAAAGAAAGAAAGAAAGTAATAAAGAAACTAAAGATAGAAAGAGAGAAGGGATGAGAGCTAGAATGAAAGATATCAAGAAAGAAAGAAAGAAAGTAAGTAAGAAAGAAATAAAGAAATTAAAGATAGAATGAGAGAAGGTATGAAAGCTAGAATGAAAGATATCAAGAAAAAAAGAAAGAAAGTAACTAATATAGAAACTAAAGATAGAATGAGAGAAGGTATGAAAGCTACAATGAAAGATATCAAGAAAGAAAGAAAGTAATAAACAAACTAAAGATAGAATGAGTGATGGTATGAAAGCTAGAATGCAAGATATGAAGAAAGAAAGAAATGAAAGTAAGTAAAAAAGAAACTAAAGATAGAATGAGAGAAGGTTTCAAAGCTAGAAGGAAAGATATCAAGAAATAAAAAAGGAACAAAGTAGAAATAATGTAAGAAAGAAAATAAAGGATGAATGAGTGAAGTTATGAATGCTAGAATGAAAGTTATGAAGAAAGAAAGAAAGAAAGAAAGAAAGAAAGTAGTAAAGAAACTAAAGATAGAATCAGAGAAGGTATGAGAGCTAGAATGAGATATCAAGAAAGAAAGAAAGAACGAAAGTAATTAATAAAGAAACTAAAGATAGAAAGGAGGAAGGTATGAAAGCCAGAATGAAAGATATCAAGAAAGAAATAGAGAAAGAGAGAAAGAAATTAATAAAGAAACTAAAGATAGAATGAGAGAATGTATGAAAGCTAGAATGTAACATATCAAGAAAGCAAGAAATGAAAGTAAGTAAAAAAGAAACTAAAGATTAAATAAGAGAAGGTATGAAAGCTAGAATGTAGCATATCAAGAAAGCAAGGAATGAAAGTAAGTAAAAAAGAAACTAAAGATAGAATGAGAGAAGGTATGAAAGCAAGAATGAAAGATAACAAGAAAGAAAGAAAAAAGAAATCAATAGAGAAATTAAAGATGAAATGAGAGAAGGGATGAGAGCTAGAATGAAAGATATCAAGAAAGAAAGAAAGAAAGTAAGAAAGTAATAAAGAATCTAAAGATAGAATGAGAGAAGGTATGAAAGATAGAATGAAAGATATCAAGAGAGAAAGAAATGAAAGTAAGTAAAAAAGAAACTAAAGATAAAATGAGAGAAGGTATGAAAGCTAGAATGAATGATATCAAGGGAAAAAAGGAACAAAGTAGAAATAATGTAATAAATAAAATTAAGATTGAATGAGTGAAGATATGAATGCTAGATCGAAAGATATCAAGAAGGAAAGAAAGAAAGAAGTAAAGAAACTAAAGATAGAATCGGAGAAGTTATGAGAGCTAGAATGAGATATGAAGAAAGAAAGAAAGAAAGAAAGAACGAAAGTAATTAATAAAGAAACTATAGATAGAATGAAAGAAGATATGAAAGCTAGAATGAAAGATATCAAGAAAGAAATAAAGATAGAAAGTAAGAAATTAATTAAAAAACTAAAGATAGAATGAGAGAAGGTATGAAAGCTAGTATGAAAGATATCAAGAAATAAAGAGGGAAAGAAAGTAATAAAGAAACTAAAGATAGAATGAGAGAAGGTATGAAAGCTAGAATGTAACATATCAAGAGAGGAAGAAATGAAAGTAAGTAAAAAAGAAACTAAAGATAGAATGAGAGAAGGTATGAAAGCAAGAATGAAAGATATCAAGAAAGAAAGAAAAAAGAAATCAATAGAGAAATTAAAGATGAAATGAGAGAAGGTATGAAAGCTAGAATGAAAGATATCAAGAAAGAAAGAAAGAAAGTAAGAAAGTAATAAAGAAACTAAAGATAGAAAGAGAGAAGGGATGAGAGCTAGAATGAAAGATATCAAGAAAGAAAGAAAGAAAGTAAAAAAGTAATAAAGAAACTAAAGATAGAATGAGAGACGGTATGAAAGATAGAATGAAAGATATCAAGAAAGAAAGAAAGAAAGAAAGAAAGTAATAAAGAAACTAAAGATAGCATGAGAGAAGGTATGAAAGCTAGAATGTAAGATATCAAGAAAGAAAGAAATGAAAGTAAGTAAAAAAGAAACTAAAGATTAAATTAGAGAAGGTATGAAAGCTAGAATGTAGCATATCAAGAAAGGAAGGAATGAAAGTAAGTAAAAAGAAACTAAAGATAGAATGAGAGAAGGTATGAAAGCAAGAATGAAAGATAACAAGAAAGAAAGAAAAAAGAAATCAATAGAGAAATTAAAGATGAAATGAGAGAAGGGATGAGAGCTAGAATGAAAGATATCAAGAAAGAAAGAAAGAAAGTAAGTAAGAAATAAATAAAGAATCTAAAGATGGAATGAGAGAAGGTATGAAAGATAGAATGAAAGATATCAAGAAAGAAAGAAATGAAAGTAAGTAAAAAAGAAACTAAAGATAAAATGAGAGAAAGTATGAAAGCTAGAATGAAAGATATCAAGGGAAAAAAAAGGAACAAAGTAGAAATAATGTAATAAATAAAATAAAAATTGAATGAGTGAAGATATGAATGCTACATCGAAAGATATCAAGAAGGAAAGAAAGAAAGAAGTATAGAAACTAAAGATAGAATCAGAGAAGTTATGAGAGCTAGAATGAGATATCAAGAAAGAAAGAAAGAAAGAACGAAATTAATTAATAAAGAAACTAAAGAGAGAATCAAAGAAGGTATGAAAGCTAGAATGAAAGATATCAAGAAAGAAAGAAAGAAAGAAAGTAATAAAGAAACTAAAGATAGAATGAGAGAAGGGATGAAAGCTAGAATGTAACATATCAAGAAAGGAAGAAATGAAAGTAAGTAAAAAAGGAACTAAAGATAGAATGAGAGAAGGTATGAAAGCAAGAATGAAAGATATCAAGAAAGAAAGAAAAAAGAAATCAATAGAGAAATTAAAGATGAAATCAGAGAAGGTATGAAAGCTAGAATGAAAGATATCAAGAAAGAAAGAAAGAGGAAATCAATAGAGAAATTAAAGATGAAATCAGAGAAGGTATGAAAACTAGAATGAAAGATATCAAGAAAGAAAGAAAGAAAGAAAGTAATAAAGAAAATAAAGATAGAAAGAGAGAAGGGATGAGAGCTAGAATGAAAGATATCAAGAAAGAAAGAAAGAAAGAAAGTAATAAAGAAACTAAAGATAGAAAGAGAGAAGGTATGAAAGCTAGAATGAAAGATATCAAGTAAGAAAAAAGGAACGAAGTAGAAATAATGTAATAAATAAAATAAAGATTGAATGAGTGAAGATATGAATGCTAGATCGAACGTTATCAAGAAAGAAAGAAAGAAAGAAAGAAAGAAAGGAAGAAGTAAAGGAACTAAAGATAGAATCAGAGAAGTTATGAGAGTTAGAATGAGATATCAAGAAATAAATAAAGAAAGAAAGAACGAAATTAATTAAAAAAGAAACTAAAGAGAGAATCAAAGAAGGTATGAAAGCTAGAATGAAAGATATCAAGAATGAAAGAAAGAAAGAAAGTAATAAAGAAACTAAAGAGAGAATGAGAGAAGGTATGAAAGCTAGAATGTAACATATCAAGAAAGCAAAAAATGAAAGTAAGTAAAAAAGAAACTAAAGATAAAATGAGAGAAGGTATGAAAGCTAGAATGTAACATATCAAGAAAGCATGGAATGAAAGTAAGTAAAAAAGAAACTAAAGAGAGAATGAGAGAAGGTATGTAAGCAAGAATGAAAGATAACAAGAAAGAAAGAAAGAAAGAAAGTAATAAAGAAACTAAAGATAGAAAGAGAGAAGGGATGAGAGCTAGAATGAAAGATATCAAGAAAGAAAGAAAGAAAGTAAGTAAGAAAGAAATAAAGAAATTAAAGATAGAATGAGAGAAGGTATGAAAGCTAGAATGAAAGATATCAAGAAAAAAAGAAAGAAAGTAACTAATATAGAAACTAAAGATAGAATGAGAGAAGGTATGAAAGCTACAATGAAAGATATCAAGAAAGAAAGAAAGTAATAAACAAACTAAAGATAGAATGAGTGATGGTATGAAAGCTAGAATGCAAGATATGAAGAAAGAAAGAAATGAAAGTAAGTAAAAAAGAAACTAAAGATAGAATGAGAGAAGGTTTCAAAGCTAGAAGGAAAGATATCAAGAAATAAAAAAGGAACAAAGTAGAAATAATGTAAGAAAGAAAATAAAGGATGAATGAGTGAAGTTATGAATGCTAGAATGAAAGTTATGAAGAAAGAAAGAAAGAAAGAAAGAAAGAAAGTAGTAAAGAAACTAAAGATAGAATCAGAGAAGGTATGAGAGCTAGAATGAGATATCAAGAAAGAAAGAAAGAACGAAAGTAATTAATAAAGAAACTAAAGATAGAAAGGAGGAAGGTATGAAAGCCAGAATGAAAGATATCAAGAAAGAAATAGAGAAAGAGAGAAAGAAATTAATAAAGAAACTAAAGATAGAATGAGAGAATGTATGAAAGCTAGAATGTAACATATCAAGAAAGCAAGAAATGAAAGTAAGTAAAAAAGAAACTAAAGATTAAATAAGAGAAGGTATGAAAGCTAGAATGTAGCATATCAAGAAAGCAAGGAATGAAAGTAAGTAAAAAAGAAACTAAAGATAGAATGAGAGAAGGTATGAAAGCAAGAATGAAAGATAACAAGAAAGAAAGAAAAAAGAAATCAATAGAGAAATTAAAGATGAAATGAGAGAAGGGATGAGAGCTAGAATGAAAGATATCAAGAAAGAAAGAAAGAAAGTAAGAAAGTAATAAAGAATCTAAAGATAGAATGAGAGAAGGTATGAAAGATAGAATGAAAGATATCAAGAGAGAAAGAAATGAAAGTAAGTAAAAAAGAAACTAAAGATAAAATGAGAGAAGGTATGAAAGCTAGAATGAATGATATCAAGGGAAAAAAGGAACAAAGTAGAAATAATGTAATAAATAAAATTAAGATTGAATGAGTGAAGATATGAATGCTAGATCGAAAGATATCAAGAAGGAAAGAAAGAAAGAAGTAAAGAAACTAAAGATAGAATCGGAGAAGTTATGAGAGCTAGAATGAGATATGAAGAAAGAAAGAAAGAAAGAAAGAACGAAAGTAATTAATAAAGAAACTATAGATAGAATGAAAGAAGATATGAAAGCTAGAATGAAAGATATCAAGAAAGAAATAAAGATAGAAAGTAAGAAATTAATTAAAAAACTAAAGATAGAATGAGAGAAGGTATGAAAGCTAGTATGAAAGATATCAAGAAATAAAGAGGGAAAGAAAGTAATAAAGAAACTAAAGATAGAATGAGAGAAGGTATGAAAGCTAGAATGTAACATATCAAGAGAGGAAGAAATGAAAGTAAGTAAAAAAGAAACTAAAGATAGAATGAGAGAAGGTATGAAAGCAAGAATGAAAGATATCAAGAAAGAAAGAAAAAAGAAATCAATAGAGAAATTAAAGATGAAATGAGAGAAGGTATGAAAGCTAGAATGAAAGATATCAAGAAAGAAAGAAAGAAAGTAAGAAAGTAATAAAGAAACTAAAGATAGAAAGAGAGAAGGGATGAGAGCTAGAATGAAAGATATCAAGAAAGAAAGAAAGAAAGTAAAAAAGTAATAAAGAAACTAAAGATAGAATGAGAGACGGTATGAAAGATAGAATGAAAGATATCAAGAAAGAAAGAAAGAAAGAAAGAAAGTAATAAAGAAACTAAAGATAGCATGAGAGAAGGTATGAAAGCTAGAATGTAAGATATCAAGAAAGAAAGAAATGAAAGTAAGTAAAAAAGAAACTAAAGATTAAATTAGAGAAGGTATGAAAGCTAGAATGTAGCATATCAAGAAAGGAAGGAATGAAAGTAAGTAAAAAGAAACTAAAGATAGAATGAGAGAAGGTATGAAAGCAAGAATGAAAGATAACAAGAAAGAAAGAAAAAAGAAATCAATAGAGAAATTAAAGATGAAATGAGAGAAGGGATGAGAGCTAGAATGAAAGATATCAAGAAAGAAAGAAAGAAAGTAAGTAAGAAATAAATAAAGAATCTAAAGATGGAATGAGAGAAGGTATGAAAGATAGAATGAAAGATATCAAGAAAGAAAGAAATGAAAGTAAGTAAAAAAGAAACTAAAGATAAAATGAGAGAAAGTATGAAAGCTAGAATGAAAGATATCAAGGGAAAAAAAAGGAACAAAGTAGAAATAATGTAATAAATAAAATAAAAATTGAATGAGTGAAGATATGAATGCTACATCGAAAGATATCAAGAAGGAAAGAAAGAAAGAAGTATAGAAACTAAAGATAGAATCAGAGAAGTTATGAGAGCTAGAATGAGATATCAAGAAAGAAAGAAAGAAAGAACGAAATTAATTAATAAAGAAACTAAAGAGAGAATCAAAGAAGGTATGAAAGCTAGAATGAAAGATATCAAGAAAGAAAGAAAGAAAGAAAGTAATAAAGAAACTAAAGATAGAATGAGAGAAGGGATGAAAGCTAGAATGTAACATATCAAGAAAGGAAGAAATGAAAGTAAGTAAAAAAGGAACTAAAGATAGAATGAGAGAAGGTATGAAAGCAAGAATGAAAGATATCAAGAAAGAAAGAAAAAAGAAATCAATAGAGAAATTAAAGATGAAATCAGAGAAGGTATGAAAGCTAGAATGAAAGATATCAAGAAAGAAAGAAAGAGGAAATCAATAGAGAAATTAAAGATGAAATCAGAGAAGGTATGAAAACTAGAATGAAAGATATCAAGAAAGAAAGAAAGAAAGAAAGTAATAAAGAAAATAAAGATAGAAAGAGAGAAGGGATGAGAGCTAGAATGAAAGATATCAAGAAAGAAAGAAAGAAAGAAAGTAATAAAGAAACTAAAGATAGAAAGAGAGAAGGTATGAAAGCTAGAATGAAAGATATCAAGTAAGAAAAAAGGAACGAAGTAGAAATAATGTAATAAATAAAATAAAGATTGAATGAGTGAAGATATGAATGCTAGATCGAACGTTATCAAGAAAGAAAGAAAGAAAGAAAGAAAGAAAGGAAGAAGTAAAGGAACTAAAGATAGAATCAGAGAAGTTATGAGAGTTAGAATGAGATATCAAGAAATAAATAAAGAAAGAAAGAACGAAATTAATTAAAAAAGAAACTAAAGAGAGAATCAAAGAAGGTATGAAAGCTAGAATGAAAGATATCAAGAATGAAAGAAAGAAAGAAAGTAATAAAGAAACTAAAGAGAGAATGAGAGAAGGTATGAAAGCTAGAATGTAACATATCAAGAAAGCAAAAAATGAAAGTAAGTAAAAAAGAAACTAAAGATAAAATGAGAGAAGGTATGAAAGCTAGAATGTAACATATCAAGAAAGCATGGAATGAAAGTAAGTAAAAAAGAAACTAAAGAGAGAATGAGAGAAGGTATGTAAGCAAGAATGAAAGATAACAAGAAAGAAAGAAAGAAAGAAAGTAATAAAGAAACTAAAGATAGAAAGAGAGAAGGGATGAGAGCTAGAATGAAAGATATCAAGAAAGAAAGAAAGAAAGTAAGTAAGAAAGAAATAAAGAAATTAAAGATAGAATGAGAGAAGGTATGAAAGCTAGAATGAAAGATATCAAGAAAAAAAGAAAGAAAGTAACTAATATAGAAACTAAAGATAGAATGAGAGAAGGTATGAAAGCTACAATGAAAGATATCAAGAAAGAAAGAAAGTAATAAACAAACTAAAGATAGAATGAGTGATGGTATGAAAGCTAGAATGCAAGATATGAAGAAAGAAAGAAATGAAAGTAAGTAAAAAAGAAACTAAAGATAGAATGAGAGAAGGTTTCAAAGCTAGAAGGAAAGATATCAAGAAATAAAAAAGGAACAAAGTAGAAATAATGTAAGAAAGAAAATAAAGGATGAATGAGTGAAGTTATGAATGCTAGAATGAAAGTTATGAAGAAAGAAAGAAAGAAAGAAAGAAAGAAAGAAAGTAGTAAAGAAACTAAAGATAGAATCAGAGAAGGTATGAGAGCTAGAATGAGATATCAAGAAAGAAAGAAAGAACGAAAGTAATTAATAAAGAAACTAAAGATAGAAAGGAGGAAGGTATGAAAGCCAGAATGAAAGATATCAAGAAAGAAATAGAGAAAGAGAGAAAGAAATTAATAAAGAAACTAAAGATAGAATGAGAGAATGTATGAAAGCTAGAATGTAACATATCAAGAAAGCAAGAAATGAAAGTAAGTAAAAAAGAAACTAAAGATTAAATTAGAGAAGGTATGAAAGCTAGAATGTAGCATATCAAGAAAGCAAGGAATGAAAGTAAGTAAAAAAGAAACTAAAGATAGAATGAGAGAAGGTATGAAAGCAAGAATGAAAGATAACAAGAAAGAAAGAAAAAAGAAATCAATAGAGAAATTAAAGATGAAATGAGAGAAGGGATGAGAGCTAGAATGAAAGATATCAAGAAAGAAAGAAAGAAAGAAAGAAAGTAATAAAGAATCTAAAGATAGAATGAGAGAAGGTATGAAAGATAGAATGAAAGATATCAAGAGAGAAAGAAATGAAAGTAAGTAAAAAAGAAACTAAAGATAAAATGAGAGAAGGTATGAAAGCTAGAATGAATGATATCAAGGGAAAAAAGGAACAAAGTAGAAATAATGTAATAAATAAAATAAAGATTGAATGAGTGAAGATATGAATGCTAGATCGAAAGATATCAAGAAGGAAAGAAAGAAGTAAAGAAACTAAAGATAGAATCAGAGAAGTTATGAGAGCTAGAATGAGATATGAAGAAAGAAAGAAAGAAAGAAAGAACGAAAGTAATTAATAAAGAAACTATAGATAGAATGAAAGAAGATATGAAAGCTAGAATGAAAGATATCAAGAAAGAAATAAAGATAGAAAGTAAGAAATTAATTAAAAAACTAAAGATAGAATGAGAGAAGGTATGAAAGCTAGTATGAAAGATATCAAGAAATAAAGAGGGAAAGAAAGTAATAAAGAAACTAAAGATAGAATGAGAGAAGGTATGAAAGCTAGAATGTAACATATCAAGAGAGGAAGAAATGAAAGTAAGTAAAAAAGAAACTAAAGATAGAATGAGAGAAGGTATGAAAGCAAGAATGAAAGATATCAAGAAAGAAAGAAAAAAGAAATCAATAGAGAAATTAAAGATGAAATGAGAGAAGGTATGAAAGCTAGAATGAAAGATATCAAGAAAGAAAGAAAGAAAGTAAGAAAGTAATAAAGAAACTAAAGATAGAAAGAGAGAAGGGATGAGAGCTAGAATGAAAGATATCAAGAAAGAAAGAAAGAAAGTAAGAAAGTAATAAAGAAACTAAAGATAGAATGAGAGACGGTATGAAAGATAGAATGAAAGATATCAAGAAAGAAAGAAAGAAAAAAGAAAGAAAGAAAGTAATAAAGAAACTAAAGATAGAATGAGAGAAGGTATGAAAGCTAGAATGTAAGATATCAAGAAAGAAAGAAATGAAAGTAAGTAAAAAAGAAACTAAAGATTAAATTAGAGAAGGTATGAAAGCTAGAATGTAGCATATCAAGAAAGCAAGGAATGAAAGTAAGTAAAAAAGAAACTAAAGATAGAATGAGAGAAGGTATGAAAGCAAGAATGAAAGATAACAAGAAAGAAAGAAAAAAGAAATCAATAGAGAAATTAAAGATGAAATGAGAGAAGGGATGAGAGCTAGAATGAAAGATATCAAGAAAGAAAGAAAGAAAGTAAGTACGAAATAAATAAAGAATCTAAAGATAGAATGAGAGAATGTATGAAAAATAGAATGAAAGATATCTAGAAAGAAAGAAAAGAAAGTAAGTAAAAAAGAAACTAAAGATAAAATGAGAGAAGGTATGAAAGCTAGAATGAAAGATATCAAGGGATAAAAAAGGAACAAAGTAGAAATAATGTAATAAATAAAATAAAAATTGAATGAGTGAAGATATGAGTGCTAGATCGAAAGATATCAAGAAGGAAAGAAAGAAAGAAGTATAGAAACTAAAGATAGAATCAGAGAAGTTATGAGAGCTAGAATGAGATATGAAGAAAGAAAGAAAGAAAGAAAGAACGAAAGTAATTAATAAAGAAACTATAGATAGAATGAAAGAAGATATGAAAGCTAGAATGAAAGATATCAAGAAAGAAATAAAGAAAGAAAATAAGAAATTAATAAAAAAACTAAAGAAAGAATGAGAGAAGGTATGAAAGCTAGAATGTAACAAATCAAGAAAGCAAGAAATGAAAGTAAGAAAGTAGTAAAGAAACTAAAGATTGAATCAGAGAAGTTATGAGAGCTAGAATGAGATATCAAGAAAGAAAGAAAGAAAGAAAGAATGAAATTAATTAATAAAGAAACTAAAGAGAGAATCAAAGAAGGTATGAAAGCTAGAATGAAAGATATCAAGAAAGAAAGAAAGTAATAAAGAAACTAAAGATAGAATGAGAGATGGGATGAAAGCTAGAATGTAACATATCAAGAAAGGAAGAAATGAAAGTAAGTAAAAAAGCAACTAAAGATAGAATGAGAGAAGGTATGAAAGCAAGAATGAAAGATATCAAGAAAGAAGGAAAAAAGAAATCAATAGAGAAGTTAAAGATGAAATCAGAGAAGGTATGAAAGCTAGAATGAAAGATATCAAGAAAGAAAGAAAGAAAGAAAGAAAGTAATAAAGAAACTAAAGATAGAATGAGAGAAGGTATGAAAGCTAGAATGTAACATATCAAGAAAGCAAGGAATGAAAGTAAGTAAAAAAGGAACTAAAGATAGAATGAGAGAAGGTATGAAAGCAAGAATGAAAGATAACAAGAAAGAAAGAAAGAAAGAAAGAAAGTAATAAAGAAACTAAAGATAGAAAGAGAGAAGGTATGAAAGCTAGAATGAAAGATATCAAGTAAGAAAAAAGGAACAAAGTAGAAATAATGTAATAAATAAAATAAAGATTGAATGAGTGAAGATATGAATGCTAGATCGAAAGTTATCAAGAAAGAAAGAAAGAAAGGAAGGAAGGAAGAAGTAAAGGAACTAAAGATAGAATCAGAGAAGTTATGAGAGTTAGAATGAGATATCAAGAAATAAATAAAGAAAGAAAGAACGAAATTAATTAATAAATAAACTAAAGAGAGAATCAAAGAAGGTATGAAAGCTAGAATGAAAGATATCAAGAAAGAAAGAAAGAAAGAAAGTAATAAAGAAAGTAAAGAGAGAATGAGAGAAGGTATGAAAGCTAGAATGTAACATATCAAGAAAGCAAAAAATGAAAGTAAGTAAAAAAGAAACTAAAGATAGAATGAGAAAAGGTATGAAAGCAAGAATGAAAGATATCAAGAAAGAAAGAAAGAAGAAATCAATAGAGAAATTAAAGATGAAATCAGAGAAGGTATGAAAACTAGAATGAAAGATATCAAGAAAGAAAGAAATGAAAGTAAGTAAAAAAGAAACTAAAGATAAAATGAGAGAAGGTATGAAAGCTAGAATGTAACATATCAAGAAAGCAAGGAATGAAAGTAAGTAAAAAAGAAACTAAAGATAGAATGAGAGAAGGTATGAAACAAGAATGAAAGATAACAAGAAAGAAAGAAAGAAAGTAATAAAGAAACTAAAGATAGAAAGAGAGAAGGGATGAGAGCTAGAATGAAAGATATCAAGAAAGAAAGAAAGAAAGTAAGCAAGAAAGAAATAAAGAAACTAAAGATAGAATGAGAGAAGGTATGAAAGCTAGAATGAAAGATATCAAGAAAAAAAGAAAGAAAGAAAAAAAGTAATAAAGAAACGAAAGAAAAAATGAGAGAAGGTATGAAATCTAGAATGAAAGATATCATGAAAGAAAGAAAGAAAGTAACTAATAAAGAAACTAAAGATAGAATGAGAGAAGGTATGAAAGCTACAATGAAAGATATCAAGAAAGAAAGAAAGTAATAAACAAACTAAAGAAAGAATGAGTGATGGTATGAAAGCTAGAATGCAAGATATGAAGAAAGAAAGAAATGAAAGTAAGTAAAAAAGAAACTAAAGATAGAATGAGAGAAGGTTTCAAAGCTAGAATGAAAGATATCAAGAAATAAAAAAGGAACAAAGTAGAAATAATGTAAGAAAGAAAATAAAGGATGAATGAGTGAAGTTATGAATGCTAGAATGAAAGTTATGAAGAAAGAAAGAAAGAAAGAAAGAAAGTAGTAAAGAAACTAAAGATAGAAAGGAGGAAGGTATGAAAGCCAGAATGAAAGATATCAAGAAAGAAATAGAGAAAGAGAGAAAGAAATTAATAAAGAAACTAAAGATAGAATGAGAGAAGGTATGAAAGCTAGAATGTAACATATCAAGAAAGCAAGAAATGAAAGTAAGTAAAAAAGAAACTAAAGATTAAATTAGAGAAGGTATGAAAGCTAGAATGTAGCATATCAAGAAAGCAAGGAATGAAAGTAAGTAAAAAAGAAACTAAAGATAGAATGAGAGAAGGTATGAAAGCAAGAATGAAATATAACAAGAAAGAAGGAAAAAAGAAATCAATAGAGAAATTAAAGATGAAATGAGAGAAGGGATGAGAGCTAGAATGAAAGATATCAAGAAAGAAAGAAAGAAAGTAAGTACGAAATAAATAAAGAATCTAAAGATAGAATGAGAGAAGGTATGAAAGATACAATGAAAGATATCTAGAAAGAAAGAAATGAAAGTAAGTAAAAAAGAAACTAAAGATAAAATGAGAGAAGGTATGAAAGCTAGAATGAAAGATATCAAGGGAAAAAAAAGGAACAAAGTAGAAATAATGTAATAAATAAAATAAAAATTGAATGAGTGAAGATATGAATGCTAGATCGAAAGATATCAAGAAGGAAAGAAAGAAAGAAGTATAGAAACTAAAGATAGAATCAGAGAAATTATGAGAGCTAGAATGAGATATGAAGAAAGAAAGAAAGAAAGAAAGAACGAAAGTAATTAATAAAGAAACTATAGATAGAATGAAAGAAGATATGAAAGCTAGAATGAAAGATATCAAGAAAGAAATAAAGAAAGAAAATAAGAAATTAATAAAAAAACTAAAGAAAGAATGAGAGAAGGTATGAAAGCTAGAATGTAACATATCAAGAAAGCAAGAAATGAAAGTAAGAAAGTAGTAAAGAAACTAAAGATTGAATCAGAGAAGTTATGAGAGCTAGAATGAGATATCAAGAAAGAAAGAAAGAAAGAAAGAACGAAATTAATTAATAAAGAAACTAAAGAGAGAATCAAAGAAGGTATGAAAGCTAGAATGAAAGATATCAAGAAAGAAAGAAACAAAGAAAGTAATAAAGAAACTAAAGATAGAATGAGAGATGGGATGAAAGCTAGAATGTAACATATCAAGAAAGGAAGAAATGAAAGTAAGTAAAAAAGGAACTAAAGATAGAATGAGAGAATGTATGAAAGATAGAATGAAAGATATCTAGAAAGAAAGAAAAGAAAGTAAGTAAAAAAGAAAGTAAAGATAAAATGAGAGAAGGTATGAAAGCTAGAATGAAAGATATCAAGGGATAAAAAAGGAACAAAGTAGAAATAATGTAATAAATAAAATAAAAATTGAATGAGTGAAGATATGAGTGCTAGATCGAAAGATATCAAGAAGGAAAGAAAGAAAGAAGTATAGAAACTAAAGATAGAATCAGAGAAGTTATGAGAGCTAGAATGAGATATGAAGAAAGAAAGAAAGAAAGAAAGAACGAAAGTAATTAATAAAGAAACTATAGATAGAATGAAAGAAGATATGAAAGCTAGAATGAAAGATATCAAGAAAGAAATAAAGAAAGAAAATAAGAAATTAATAAAAAAACTAAAGAAAGAATGAGAGAAGGTATGAAAGCTAGAATGTAACAAATCAAGAAAGCAAGAAATGAAAGTAAGAAAGTAGTAAAGAAACTAAAGATTGAATCAGAGAAGTTATGAGAGCTAGAATGAGATATCAAGAAAGAAAGAAAGAAAGAAAGAATGAAATTAATTAATAAAGAAACTAAAGAGAGAATCAAAGAAGGTATGAAAGCTAGAATGAAAGATATCAAGAAAGAAAGAAAGAAAGAAAGTAATAAAGAAACTAAAGATAGAATGAGAGATGGGATGAAAGCTAGAATGTAACATATCAAGAAAGGAAGAAATGAAAGTAAGTAAAAAAGTAACTAAAGATAGAATGAGAGAAGGTATGAAAGCAAGAATGAAAGATATCAAGAAAGAAGGAAAAAAGAAATCAATAGAGAAGTTAAAGATGAAATCAGAGAAGGTATGAAAGCTAGAATGAAAGATATCAAGAAAGAAAGAAAGAAAGAAAGAAAGTAATAAAGAAACTAAAGATAGAATGAGAGAAGGTATGAAAGCTAGAATGTAACATATCAAGAAAGCAAGGAATGAAAGTAAGTAAAAAAGGAACTAAAGATAGAATGAGAGAAGGTATGAAAGCAAGAATGAAAGATAACAAGAAAGAAAGAAAGAAAGAAAGAAAGTAATAAAGAAACTAAAGATAGAAAGAGAGAAGGTATGAAAGCTAGAATGAAAGATATCAAGTAAGAAAAAAGGAACAAAGTAGAAATAATGTAATAAATAAAATAAAGATTGAATGAGTGAAGATATGAATGCTAGATCGAAAGTTATCAAGAAAGAAAGAAAGAAAGGAAGGAAGGAAGAAGTAAAGGAACTAAAGATAGAATCAGAGAAGTTATGAGAGTTAGAATGAGATATCAAGAAATAAATAAAGAAAGAAAGAACGAAATTAATTAATAAATAAACTAAAGAGAGAATCAAAGAAGGTATGAAAGCTAGAATGAAAGATATCAAGAAAGAAAGAAAGAAAGAAAGTAATAAAGAAAGTAAAGAGAGAATGAGAGAAGGTATGAAAGCTAGAATGTAACATATCAAGAAAGCAAAAAATGAAAGTAAGTAAAAAAGAAACTAAAGATAGAATGAGAAAAGGTATGAAAGCAAGAATGAAAGATATCAAGAAAGAAAGAAAGAAGAAATCAATAGAGAAATTAAAGATGAAATCAGAGAAGGTATGAAAACTAGAATGAAAGATATCAAGAAAGAAAGAAATGAAAGTAAGTAAAAAAGAAACTAAAGATAAAATGAGAGAAGGTATGAAAGCTAGAATGTAACATATCAAGAAAGCAAGGAATGAAAGTAAGTAAAAAAGAAACTAAAGATAGAATGAGAGAAGGTATGAAACAAGAATGAAAGATAACAAGAAAGAAAGAAAGAAAGTAATAAAGAAACTAAAGATAGAAAGAGAGAAGGGATGAGAGCTAGAATGAAAGATATCAAGAAAGAAAGAAAGAAAGTAAGCAAGAAAGAAATAAAGAAACTAAAGATAGAATGAGAGAAGGTATGAAAGCTAGAATGAAAGATATCAAGAAAAAAAGAAAGAAAGAAAAAAAGTAATAAAGAAACGAAAGAAAAAATGAGAGAAGGTATGAAATCTAGAATGAAAGATATCATGAAAGAAAGAAAGAAAGTAACTAATAAAGAAACTAAAGATAGAATGAGAGAAGGTATGAAAGCTACAATGAAAGATATCAAGAAAGAAAGAAAGTAATAAACAAACTAAAGAAAGAATGAGTGATGGTATGAAAGCTAGAATGCAAGATATGAAGAAAGAAAGAAATGAAAGTAAGTAAAAAAGAAACTAAAGATAGAATGAGAGAAGGTTTCAAAGCTAGAATGAAAGATATCAAGAAATAAAAAAGGAACAAAGTAGAAATAATGTAAGAAAGAAAATAAAGGATGAATGAGTGAAGTTATGAATGCTAGAATGAAAGTTATGAAGAAAGAAAGAAAGAAAGAAAGTAGTAAAGAAACTAAAGATAGAAAGGAGGAAGGTATGAAAGCCAGAATGAAAGATATCAAGAAAGAAATAGAGAAAGAGAGAAAGAAATTAATAAAGAAACTAAAGATAGAATGAGAGAAGGTATGAAAGCTAGAATGTAACATATCAAGAAAGCAAGAAATGAAAGTAAGTAAAAAAGAAACTAAAGATTAAATTAGAGAAGGTATGAAAGCTAGAATGTAGCATATCAAGAAAGCAAGGAATGAAAGTAAGTAAAAAAGAAACTAAAGATAGAATGAGAGAAGGTATGAAAGCAAGAATGAAATATAACAAGAAAGAAGGAAAAAAGAAATCAATAGAGAAATTAAAGATGAAATGAGAGAAGGGATGAGAGCTAGAATGAAAGATATCAAGAAAGAAAGAAAGAAAGTAAGTACGAAATAAATAAAGAATCTAAAGATAGAATGAGAGAAGGTATGAAAGATACAATGAAAGATATCTAGAAAGAAAGAAATGAAAGTAAGTAAAAAAGAAACTAAAGATAAAATGAGAGAAGGTATGAAAGCTAGAATGAAAGATATCAAGGGAAAAAAAAGGAACAAAGTAGAAATAATGTAATAAATAAAATAAAAATTGAATGAGTGAAGATATGAATGCTAGATCGAAAGATATCAAGAAGGAAAGAAAGAAAGAAGTATAGAAACTAAAGATAGAATCAGAGAAATTATGAGAGCTAGAATGAGATATGAAGAAAGAAAGAAAGAAAGAAAGAACGAAAGTAATTAATAAAGAAACTATAGATAGAATGAAAGAAGATATGAAAGCTAGAATGAAAGATATCAAGAAAGAAATAAAGAAAGAAAATAAGAAATTAATAAAAAAACTAAAGAAAGAATGAGAGAAGGTATGAAAGCTAGAATGTAACATATCAAGAAAGCAAGAAATGAAAGTAAGAAAGTAGTAAAGAAACTAAAGATTGAATCAGAGAAGTTATGAGAGCTAGAATGAGATATCAAGAAAGAAAGAAAGAAAGAAAGAACGAAATTAATTAATAAAGAAACTAAAGAGAGAATCAAAGAAGGTATGAAAGCTAGAATGAAAGATATCAAGAAAGAAAGAAACAAAGAAAGTAATAAAGAAACTAAAGATAGAATGAGAGATGGGATGAAAGCTAGAATGTAACATATCAAGAAAGGAAGAAATGAAAGTAAGTAAAAAAGGAACTAAAGATAGAATGAGAGAAGGTATGAAAGCAAGAATGAAAGATAACAAGAAAGAAAGAAAGAAAGAAAGAAAGGAATAAAGAAACTAAAGATAGAAAGAGAGAAGGTATGAAAGCTAGAATGAAAGATATCAAGTAAGAAAAAAGGAACAAAGTAGAAATAATGTAATAAATAAAATAAAGATTGAATGAGTGAAGATATGAATGCTAGATCGAAAGTTATCAAGAAAGAAAGAAAGAAAGAAAGAAAGGAAGAAGTAAAGGAACTAAAGATAGAATCAGAGAAGTTATGAGAGTTAGAATGAGATATCAAGAAAGAAATAAAGAAAGAAAGAACGAAATTAATTAATAAAGAAACTAAAGAGAGAATCAAAGAAGGTATGAAAGCTAGAATGAAAGATATCAAGAAAGAAAGAAAGAAAGAAAGTAATAAAGAAACTAAAGAGAGAATGAGAGAAGGTATGAAAGCTAGAATGTAACATATCAAGAAAGCAAAAAATGAAAGTAAGTAAAAAAGAAACTAAAGATAGAATGAGAAAAGGTATGAAAGCAAGAATGAAAGATATCAAGAAAGAAAGAAAGAAGAAATCAATAGAGAAATTAAAGATGAAATCAGAGAAGGTATGAAAACTAGAATGAAAGATATCAAGAAAGAAAGAAAGAAAGTAAGTAAAAAAGAAACTAAAGATAAAATGAGAGAAGGTATGAAAGCTAGAATGTAACATATCAAGAAAGCAAGGAATGAAAGTAAGTAAAAAAGAAACTAAAGATAGAATGAGAGAAGGTATGAAACAAGAATGAAAGATAACAAGAAAGAAAGAAAGAAAGTAATAAAGAAACTAAAGATAGAAAGAGAGAAGGGATGAAAGCTAGAATGAAAGATATCAAGAAAGAAAGAAAGAAAGTAAGCAAGAAAGAAATAAAGAAACTAAAGATAGAATGAGAGAAGGTATGAAATCTAGAATGAAAGATATCATGAAAGAAAGAAAGAAAGTAACTAATAAAGAAACTAAAGATAGAATGAGAGAAGGTATGAAAGCTACAATGAAAGATATCAAGAAAGAAAGAAAGTAATAAACAAACTAAAGAAAGAATGAGTGATGGTATGAAAGCTAGAATGCAAGATATGAAGAAAGAAAGAAATGAAAGTAAGTAAAAAAGAAACTAAAGATAGAATGAGAGAAGGTTTCAAAGCTAGAATGAAAGATATCAAGAAATAAAAAAGGAACAAAGTAGAAATAATGTAAGAAAGAAAATAAAGGATGAATGAGTGAAGTTATGAATGCTAGAATGAAAGTTATGAAGAAAGAAAGAAAGAAAGAAAGAAAGTAGTAAAGAAACTAAAGATAGAAAGGAGGAAGGTATGAAAGCCAGAATGAAAGATATCAAGAAAGAAATAGAGAAAGAGAGAAAGAAATTAATAAAGAAACTAAAGATAGAATGAGAGAAGGTATGAAAGCTAGAATGTAACATATCAAGAAAGCAAGAAATGAAAGTAAGTAAAAAAGAAACTAAAGATTAAATTAGAGAAGGTATGAAAGCTAGAATGTAGCATATCAAGAAAGCAAGGAATGAAAGTAAGAAAAAAAGAAACTAAAGATAGAATGAGAGAAGGTATGAAAGCAAGAATGAAAGATAACAAGAAAGAAAGAAAAAAGAAATCAATAGAGAAATTAAAGATGAAATGAGAGAAGGGATGAGAGCTAGAATGAAAGATATCAAGAAAGAAAGAAAGAAAGTAAGAAATAAATAAAGAATCTAAAGATAGAATGAGAGAAGGTATGAAAGATAGAATGAAAGATATCAAGAAAGAAAGAAATGAAAGTAAGTAAAAAAGAAACTAAAGATAAAATGAGAGAAGGTATGAAAGCTAGAACGAATGATATCAAGGAAAAAAAAGGAACAAAGTAGAAATAATGTATTAAATAAAATAAAGATTGAATGAGTGAAGATATGAATGCTAGATCGAAAGATATCAACAAGGAAAGAAAGAAAGAAGTAAAGAAATTAAAGATAGAATGAAAGAAGATATGAAAGCTAGAATGAAAGATATCAAGAAAGAAATAAAGATAGAAAGTAAGAAATTAATAAAAAAACTAAAGATAGAATAAGAGAAGGTATGAAAGCTAGTATGAAAGATATCAAGAAAGAAAGAAAGAAAGAAAGTAATAAAGAAACTAAAGATAGAATGAGAGAAGGTATGAAAGCTAGAATGTAACATATCAAGAAAGGAAGAAATGAAAGTAAGTAAAAAAGATACTAAAGATAAAATGAGAGAAGGTATGAAAGCTAGAATGTAACATATCAAGAAAGCAATGAATGAAAGTAAGTAAAAAAGAAACTAAAGATAGAATGAGAGAAGGTATGAAAGCAAGAATGAAAGATAACAAGAAAGAAAGAAAGAAAGAAAGAAAGTAAGAAATTAATAAACTAAAGATAGAATGAGAGAAGGTATGAAAGCTAGAATGTAAGATATCAAGAAAGAAAGAAATGAAAGTAAGTAAAAAAGATACTAAAGATAAAATGAGAGAAGGTATGAAAGCTAGAATGTAACATATCAAGAAAGCAAGGAATGAAAGTAATTAAAAAAGAAACTAAAGATCGAATGAGAGAAGGTATGAAAGCAAGAATGAAAGATATCAAGAAAGAAATAAAGAAAGAAAGTAAGAAATTAATAAAGAAACTAAAGATAGAATGAGAGAAGGTATGAAAGCTAGAATGTAAAATATCAAGAAAGCAAGGAATGAAAGTAAGTAAAAAAGAAACTAAAGATAGAATGAGAGAAGGTATGAAAGCAAGAATGAAAGATAACAAGAAAGAAAGAAAGAAAGAAAGTAATAAAGAAACTAAAGATAGAAAGAGAGAAGGGATGAGAGCTAGAATGAAAGATATCAAGAATGAAAGTAAGAAAGTAAGTAAGAAAGAAATAAAGAAACTAAAGACAGAATGAGAGAAGGTATGAAAGCTAGAATGAAAGATATCAAGAAAGAAAGAAAGAAAGAAAGAAAGTAATAAAGAAACTAAAGATAGAATGAGAGAAGTTATGAAAGCTACAATGAAAGATATGAAGAAAGAAAGAAAGTAATAAACAAACTAAAGATAGAATGAGTGATGGTATGAAAGCTAGAATGCAAGATATGAAGAAAGAAAGAAATGAAAGTAAGTAAAAAAGAAACTAAAGATAGAATGAGAGAAGGTTTGAAAGCTAGAATGAAAGATATCAAGAAATAAAAAAGGAACAAAGTAGAAATAATGTAAGAAAGAAACTAAAGGATGAATGAGTGAAGTTATGAATGCTAGAATGAAAGTTATGAAGAAAGAAAGAAAGAAAGAAAGAAAGAAAGTAGTAAAGAAACTAAAGATAGAATCAGAGAAGGTATGAGAGATAGAATGAGATATCAAGAAAGAAAGAAAGAACGAAAGTAATTAATAAAGAAACTAAAGATAGAATGAAAGACGGTATGAAAGCCAGAATGAAAGATATCAAGAAAGAAATAGAGAAAGAAAGAAAGAAATTAATAAAGAAACTAAAGATTGAATGAGAGAAGGTATGAAAGCTAGAATGTAACATATCAAGAAAGCAAGAAATGAAAGTAAGTAGAAAAGAAACTAAAGATAGAATAAGGGAAGGTATGAAAGCAAGAATGAAAGATATGAAGAAAGAAAGAAAAAAAAGAAATCAATAGAGAAATTAAAGATGAAATGAGAGAAGGTATGAAAGCTAGAATGAAAGATATCAAGAAAGAAAGAAAGGAAGTAAGAAAGTAACAAAGAAACTAAAGATAGAAAGATAGAAGGAATGAGAGCTAGAATGAAAGATATCAAGAAAGAAAGAAAGAAAGTAAGAAAGTAATAAAGAAACTAAAGATAGAATGAGAGACGGTATGAAAGATAGAATGAAAGATATCAAGAAAGAAAGAAAGAAAGAAAGAAAAAAGTAAAGTAATAAAGAAACTAAAGATAGAATGAGAGAAGGTATGAAAGCTAGAATGTAAGATCTCAAGAAAGAAAGAAATGAAAGTAAGTAAAAAAGAAACTAAAGATTAAATTAGAGAAGGTATGAAAGCTAGAATGTAGCATATCAAGAAAGCAAGGAATGAAATAAGTAAAAAAGAAAAAAAAGATAGAATGAGAGAAGGTATGAAAGCAAGAATGAAAGATAACAAGAAAGAAAGAAAAAAGAAATCAATAGAGAAATTAAAGATGAAATGAGAGAAGGGATGAGAGCTAGAATGAAAGATATCAAGAAAGAAAGAAAGAAAGTAAGTAAGAAATAAATAAAGAATCTAAAGATAGAATGAGAGAAGTTATGAAAGATAGAATGAAAGATATCAAGAAAGAAAGAAATGAAAGTAAGTAAAAAAGAAACTAAAGATAAAATGAGAGAAGGTATGAAAGGTAGAATGAAAGATATCAAGGAAGAAAAAAGGAACAAAGTAGAAATAATGTAATAAATAAAATAAAGATTGAATGAGTGAAGATATGAATGCTAGATCGAAGGATATCAAGAAGGAAAGAAAGAAAGAAGTAAAGAAACGAAAGATAGAATCATAGAAGTTATGAAAGCTAGAATGAGATATGAAGAAAGAAAGAAAGAAAGAACGAAAGTAATTAATAAGGATACTAAAAATAGAATGAAAGAAGATATGAAAGCTAGAATGAAAGATATCAAGAAAGAAATAAAGAAAGAAAGTAAGAAATTAATAAAAAAACTAAAGATAGAATGAGAGAAGGTATGAAAGCTAGAATGTAACATATCAAGGAAGCAAGAAATGAAAGTAAGAAAGTAGTAAAGAAACTAAAGATAGAATCAGAGAAGGTATGTGAGCTAGAATGAGATATGAAGAAAGAAAGAAAGAACGAAAGTAATTAAGGAAGAAACTAAAGATAGAATGAAAGAAGGTATGAAAGCTAGAATGAAAGATATCAAGAAAGAAAGAAAGAAATCAATATAGAAACTAAAGATAAAATGAGAGAATGTATGAAATCTTGAATGAAAGATATCAAGAAAGAAAGAAAGTAACTAATAAAGAAACTAAAGATAGAATGAGAGAAGGTATTAAAGTAGAATGAAAGATATCAAGAAAGAAAGAAATGAAAGTAAGTAAAAAAGAAACTAAAGATAGAATGAGAGAATTTATGAAAGCTAGAATGAAAGATATAAAAAAGAAAGAAAGAAATTAATAAAGAAACTAAAGATAAAATGAGAGAAGGTATGAAATCTGGAATGAAAGATATCAAGAAAGAAAGAAAGTAACTAATAAAGAAACTAATGATAGAATGGGAGAAGGGATTAAAGCAAGAATGAAAGATATCAAGAAAGAAAGAAATGAAAGTAAGAAAAAAAGAAACTAAAGAAAGAATGAGAGAAGGTATGAAAGCTAGAATGAAAGATATCAAGATAGAAAGTAAGAAAGTAATAAAGAAACTAAAGATAGAACGAGAGAAGGTATGAAAGATAGAATGAAAGATATCAAGAAAGAAAGAAAGAAAGAAAGTAATAAAGAAACTAAAGATAGAATGAGAGAAGGTATGAAAGCTAGAATGTAAGATATCAAGAAACAAATAAATGAAAGTAAGTAAAAAAGAAACTAAAGATAGAATGAGAGAAGGTATGAAAGCTAGAATGAAAGATATAAAGAAAGAAAAAAGGAACAAAGTAGAAGTAATGTAATAAAGAAAATAAAGATTGAATGAGTGAAGATATGAATGCTAGAATGATAGTTATCATGAAAGAAAGAGAAAGAAAAAAGTAAAGAAACTAAAGATAGAATCAGAGAAGGTATGAGAGCTAGAATGAGATATGAAGAAAGAAAAAAAGAAAGAACGAAAGTAATTAATAAAGAAACTAAAGATAGAATGAAAGAAGGTATGAAAGCTAGAATGAAAGATATCAAGAAAGAAACTAACGATAGAATGAGACAAGGCATGAAAGCAAGAATGAAATATATGAAGAAAGAAAGAAATAAAGAAAGAAAGTAAGAAATTAAAGAAATTAAAGATGGAATGAGAGAAGGTATGAAAGCTTGAATGTAACATATCAAGAAAGCAAGGAATGAAAGTAAGTAAAAAAGAAACTAAAGATAGAATGAGAGAAGGTATGAAAGCAAGAATGAAAGATAACAAGAAAGAAAGAAAGAAAGAAAGTAATAAAGAAACTAAAGATAGAAAGAGAGAAGGGATGAGAGCTAGAATGAAAGATATCAAGAATGAAAGTAAGAAAGTAAGTAAGAAAGAAATAAAGAAACTAAAGACAGAATGAGAGAAGGTATGAAAGCTAGAATGAAAGATATCAAGAAAGAAAGAAAGAAAGAAAGAAAGAAAGTAATAAAGAAACGAAAGATAAAATGAGAGAAGGTATGAAATCTAGAATGAAAGATATCATGAAAGAAAGAAAGAAAGTAACTAATAAAGAAACTAAAGATAGAATGAGAGAAGGTATGAAAGCTACAATGAAAGATATCAAGAAAGAAAGAAAGTAATAAACAAACTAAAGATAGAATGAGTGATGGTAAGAAAGCTAGAATGCAAGATATGAAGAAAGAAAGAAATGAAAGTAAGTAAAAAAGAAACTAAAGATAGAATGAGAGAAGGTTTGAAAGCTAGAATGAAAGATATCAAGAAATAAAAAAGGAACAAAGTAGAAATAATGTAAGAAAGAAAATAAAGGATGAATGAGTGAAGTTATGAATGCTAGAATGAAAGTTATGAAGAAAGAAAGAAAGAAAGAAAGAAAGAAAGTAGTAAAGAAACTAAAGATAGAATCAGAGAAGGTATGAGAGATAGAATGAGATATCAAGAAAGAAAGAAAGAATGAAAGTAATTAATAAAGAAACTAAAGATAGAATGAAAGACGGTATGAAAGCCAGAATGAAAGATATCAAGAAAGAAATAGAGAAAGAAAGAAAGAAATTAATAAAGAAACTAAAGATTGAATGAGAGAAGGTATGAAAGCTAGAATGTAACATATCAAGAAAGCAAGAAATGAAAGTAAGTAGAAAAGAAACTAAAGATAGATTAAGGGAAGGTATGAAAGCAAGAATGAAAGATATGAAGAAAGAAAGAAAAAAAGAAATCAATAGAGAAATTAAAGATGAAATGAGAGAAGGTATGAAAGCTAGAATGAAAGATATCAAGAAAGAAAGAAAGAAAGTAAGAAAGTAATAAAGAAACTAAAGATAGAAAGATAGAAGGAATGAGAGCTAGAATGAAAGATATCAAGAAAGAAAGAAAGAAAGTAAGAAAGTAATATAGAAACTAAAGATAGAATGAGAGACGGTATAAAAGATAGAATGAAAGATATCAAGAAAGAAAGATAGAAAGAAAGAAAAAAGTAAAGTAATAAAGAAACTAAAGATAGAATGAGAGAATTTATGAAAGCTAGAATGTAAGATATCAAGAAAGAAAGAAATGAAAGTAAGTAAAAAAGAAACTAAAGATTAAATTAGAGAAGGTATGAAAGCTAGAATGTAGCATATCAAGAAAGCAAGGAATGAAAGTAAGTAAAAAAGAAAAAAAGATAGAATGAGAGAAGGTATGAAAGCAAGAATGAAAGATAACAAGAAAGAAAGAAAAAAGAAATCAATAGAGAAATTAAAGATGAAATGAGAGAAGGGATGAGAGCTAGAATGACAGATATCAAGAAAGAAAGAAAGAAAGTAAGTAAGAAATAAATAAAGAATCTAAAGATAGAATGAGAGAAGTTATGAAAGATAGAATGAAAGATATCAAGAAAGAAAGAAATGAAAGTAAGTAAAAAAGAAACTAAAGATAAAATGAGAGAAGGTATGAAAGGAAGAATGAAAGATATCAAGGAAGAAAAAAGGAACAAAGTAGAAATAATGTAATAAATAAAATAAAGATTGAATGAGTGAAGATATGAATGCTAGATCGAAAGATATCAAGAAGGAAAGAAAGAAAGAAGTAAAGAAACGAAAGATAGAATCATAGAAGTTATGAAAACTAGAATGAGATATGAAGAAGGAAAGAAAGAAAGAACGAAAGTAATTAATAAAGAAACTAAAGATAGAATGAAAGAAGATATGAAAGCTAGAATGAAAGATATCAAGAAAGAAATAAAGAAAGAAAGAAATTAATAAAAAAACTAAAGATAGAATGAGAGAAGGTATGAAAGCTAGAATGTAACATATCAAGGAAGCAAGAAATGAAAGTAAGAAAGTAGTAAAGAAACTAAAGATAGAATCAGAGAAGGTATGTGAGCTAGAATGAGATATGAAGAAAGAAAGAAAGAAAGAACGAAAGTAATTAAGGAAGAAACTAAAGATAGAATGAAAGAAGGTATGAAAGCTAGAATGAAAGATATCAAGAAAGAAAGAAAGAAATCAATATAGAAACTAAAGATAAAATGAGAGAATGTATGAAATCTTGAATGAAAGATATCAAGAAAGAAAGAAAGTAACTAATAAAGAAACTAAAGATAGAATGAGAGAAGGTATTAAAGTAGAATGAAAAATATCAAGAAAGAAAGAAATGAAAGTAAGTAAAAAAGAAACTAAAGATAGAATGAGAGAATTTATGAAAGCTAGAATGAAAGATATGAAGAAAGAAAGAAAGAAATTAATAAAGAAACTAAAGATAGAAAGAGAGAAGGGATGAGAGCTAGAATGAAAGATATCAAGAAAGAAAGAAAGAAAGAAAGTAATAAAGAAACTAAAGATAGAAAGAGAGAAGGGATGAGAGCTAGAATGAAAGATATCAAGAATGAAAGTAAGAAAGTAAGTAAGAAAGAAATAAAGAAACTAAAGACAGAATGAGAGAAGGTATGAAAGCTAGAATGAAAGATATCAAGAAAGAAAGAAAGAAATTAATAAAGAAACGAAAGATAAAATGAGAGAAGGTATGAAATCTGGAATGAAAGATAACAAGAAAGAAAGAAAGTAACTAATAAAGAAACTAATGATAGAATGGGAGAAGGGATTAAAGCTAGAATGAAAGATATCAAGAAAGAAAGAAATGAAAGTAAGAAAAAAAGAAACTAAAGAAAGAATGAGAGAAGGTATGAAAGCTAGAATGAAAGATATCAAGATAGAAAGTAAGAAAGTAATAAAGAAACTAAAGATAGAACGAGAGAAGGTATGAAAGATAGAATGAAAGATATCAAGAAAGAAAGAAAGAAAGAAAGTAATAAAGAAACTAAAGATAGAATGAGAGAAGGTATGAAAGCTAGAATGTAAGATATCAAGAAACAAATAAATGAAAGTAAGTAAAAAAGAAACTAAAGATAGAATGAGAGAAGGTATGAAAGCTAGAATGAAAGATATAAAGAAAGAAAAAAGGAACAAAGTAGAAGTAATGTAATAAAGAAAATAAAGATTGAATGAGTGAAGATATGAATGCTAGAATGATAGTTATCATGAAAGAAAGAGAAAGAAAAAAGTAAAGAAACTAAAGATAGAATCAGAGAAGGTATGAGAGCTAGAATGAGATATGAAGAAAGAAAAAAAGAAAGAACGAAAGTAATTAATAAAGAAACTAAAGATAGAATGAAAGAAGGTATGAAAGCTAGAATGAAAGATATCAAGAAAGAAACTAACGATAGAATGAGACAAGGCATGAAAGCAAGAATGAAATATATGAAGAAAGAAAGAAATAAAGAAAGAAAGTAAGAAATTAATAAAGAAATTAAAGATGGAATGAGAGAAGGTATGAAAGCTAGAATGTAACATATCAAGAAAGCAAGGAATGAAAGTAAGTAAAAAAGAAACTAAAGATAGAATGAGAGAAGGTATGAAAGCAAGAATGAAAGATAACAAGAAAGAAAGAAAGAAAGAAAGTAATAAAGAAACTAAAGATAGAAAGAGAGAAGGGATGAGAGCTAGAATGAAAGATATCAAGAATGAAAGTAAGAAAGTAAGTAAGAAAGAAATAAAGAAACTAAAGACAGAATGAGAGAAGGTATGAAAGCTAGAATGAAAGATATCAAGAAAGAAAGAAAGAAATTAATAAAGAAACGAAAGATAAAATGAGAGAAGGTATGAAATCTGGAATGAAAGATAACAAGAAAGAAAGAAAGTAACTAATAAAGAAACTAATGATAGAATGGGAGAAGGGATTAAAGCTAGAATGAAAGATATCAAGAAAGAAAGAAATGAAAGTAAGAAAAAAAAAACTAAAGAAAGAATGAGAGAAGGTATGAAAGCTAGAATGAAAGATATCAAGATAGAAAGTAAGAAAGTAATAAAGAAACTAAAGATAGAACGAGAGAAGGTATGAAAGATAGAATGAAAGATATCAAGAAAGAAAGAAAGAAAGAAAGTAATAAAGAAACTAAAGATAGAATGAGAGAAGGTATGTAAGCTAGAATGTAAGATATCAAGAAACAAATAAATGAAAGTAAGTAAAAAAGAAACTAAAGATAGAATGAGAGAAGGTATGAAAGCTAGAATGAAAGATGTAAAGAAAGAAAAAAGGAACAAAGTAGAAGTAATGTAATAAAGAAAATAAAGATTGAATGAGTGAAGATATGAATGCTAGAATGATAGTTATCATGAAAGAAAGAGAAAGAAAAAAGTAAAGAAACTAAAGATAGAATCAGAGAAGGTATGAGAGCTAGAATGAGATATGAAGAAAGAAAAAAAGAAAGAACGAAAGTAATTAATAAAGAAACTAAAGATAGAATGAAAGAAGGTATGAAAGCTAGAATGAAAGATATCAAGAAAGAAACTAACGATAGAATGAGACAAGGCATGAAAGCAAGAATGAAATATATGAAGAAAGAAAGAAATAAAGAAAGAAAGTAAGAAATTAATAAAGAAATTAAAGATGGAATGAGAGAAGGTATGAAAGCTAGAATGTAACATATCAAGAAAGCAAGGAATGAAAGTAAGTAAAAAAGAAACTAAAGATAGAATGAGAGAAGGTATGAAAGCAAGAATGAAAGATAACAAGAAAGAAAGAAAGAAAGAAAGTAATAAAGAAACTAAAGATAGAAAGAGAGAAGGGATGAGAGCTAGAATGAAAGATATCAAGAATGAAAGTAAGAAAGTAAGTAAGAAAGAAATAAAGAAACTAAAGACAGAATGAGAGAAGGTATGAAAGCTAGAATGAAAGATATCAAGAAAGAAAGAAAGAAAGAAAGAAAGTAATAAAGAAACGAAAGATAAAATGAGAGAAGGTATGAAATCTAGAATGAAAGATATCATGAAAGAAAGAAAGAAAGTAACTAATAAAGAAACTAAAGATAGAATGAGAGAAGGTATGAAAGCTACAATGAAAGATATCAAGAAAGAAAGAAAGTAATAAACAAACTAAAGATAGAATGAGTGATGGTAAGAAAGCTAGAATGCAAGATATGAAGAAAGAAAGAAATGAAAGTAAGTAAAAAAGAAACTAAAGATAGAATGAGAGAAGGTTTGAAAGCTAGAATGAAAGATATCAAGAAATAAAAAAGGAACAAAGTAGAAATAATGTAAGAAAGAAAATAAAGGATGAATGAGTGAAGTTATGAATGCTAAAATGAAAGTTATGAAGAAAGAAAGATAGAAAGAAAGAAAGTAGTAAAGAAACTAAAGATAGAATCAGAGAAGGTATGAGAGATAGAATGAGATATCAAGAAAGAAAGAAAGAATGAAAGTAATTAATAAAGAAACTAAAGATAGAATGAAAGACGGTATGAAAGCCAGAATGAAAGATATCAAGAAAGAAATAGAGAAAGAAAGAAAGAAATTAATAAAGAAACTAAAGATTGAATGAGAGAAGGTATGAAAGCTAGAATGTAACATATCAAGAAAGCAAGAAATGAAAGTAAGTAGAAAAGAAACTAAAGATAGAATAAGGGAAGGTATGAAAGCAAGAATGAAAGATATGAAGAAAGAAAGAAAAAAAGAAATCAATAGAGAAATTAAAGATGAAATGAGAGAAGGTATGAAAGCTAGAATGAAAGATATCAAGAAAGAAAGAAAGAAAGTAAGAAAGTAATAAAGAAACTAAAGATAGAAAGATAGAAGGAATGAGAGCTAGAATGAAAGATATCAAGAAAGAAAGAAAGAAAGTAAGAAAGTAATATAGAAACTAAAGATAGAATGAGAGACGGTATGAAAGATAGAATGAAAGATATCAAGAAAGAAAGAAAGAAAGAAAGAAAAAAGTAAAGTAATAAAGAAACTAAAGATAGAATGAGAGAAGGTATGAAAGCTAGAATGTAACATATCAAGAAAGGAAGAAATGAAAGTAAGTAAAAAAGATACTAAAGATAAAATGAGAGAAGGTATGAAAGCTAGAATGTAACATATCAAGAAAGCAAGGAATGAAAGTAAGTAAAAAAGAAACTAAAGATAGAATGAGAGAAGGTGTGGCGTTTTGACCCTTTTTGGATCCCGCACCTCTGGAACCTATGTGGCGTGGGACCCACTCGTGCCTTGGTCTGTCCACCTAGACTCAGACCTCAGAGCACACCAGGGCAAAACTGAACTCTTTCCTTTCTTTCCACTGCTGCCACCAGGAGATCCCTAGATCCCCTTAACTCCTTTAGAAAGAATCAGGTCCACTCTTTAATGAAATAGAAAGATCTTTAGTTTATTTGCTTATTTGTTTCAGTATTATAATATTCAGTTCTATTCCTTCTCCCTTCCAGTCACTGGTCAATCACTTCTCAGATCTCCTACTATATTTTCATCAGTCTAATCACAATCACATAAATCTCTGAACTCTGCTAATCAAACTCCTTCCAAAACTCTGATCTCTCTTCTCCCCCTCAGGCTCTGCCTCTTATACTCTGCCTCTTGGCTCCGCCTCTCAGCAACATAAATATGCATGACTCACTCTAACTAAACCTGAGCCATGACCACATTTAAAGGAGAACGCTACAGACCTCCCCCCTTACTTAGGTTTGTTTGGGAGGGGAAACACATTGTTCCTCCTGAACAAACAGGTGCAATTGCTTAAACTTTTTTTTTTCTCATAACATTTTACCTTTCACATTTTTACTAAATTTCAACCAAATCCTTACCTTATCATTTAATAATCAATACCATACTTTACCTTTTCATCTACTAATCAATAATATACATTACCTTATCATTTAATAATCAATACAATACTTTACCTTATCATCTACTAATCAATAATATACCTTACCTTATCATTTTACAGAATTTACAACCATACAGAAATCACGATCCTGAACTTTTACATAAATAATTAACTGTGAATTATAGTCCATTTCAGTTTATAATAAAAGTCCTGGTATCATTCATCTAGCCTCCTGGAAAGCACATCTGCGACAACGTTGTGGGCTTTCGAGGCAAGAACTGAGTCTCTGTTGCAAAGGCAAAATTTGCAAAGTCCAAGTCTCTCACTTTCCCGTCGTAGTCTGGCGCACCATGGACTGGTCCGGTTGTGGTCATCTCCTTCAGCTGGACACACCTCGGCTGGCACTCATGAGTCCCTCTGTTGACCACTGGCTCCTTTCTCCGCACCCTTTTCCATCGACTGGCGGTCATCGGCCACTCTGTTGTCCACAGGATGTCATCTGCTGGTCGTTTTAGAGTGACGTCATCTTTAAGTCTGGCTCGGGGCTTCACTTGCTCAGCTAGGGAAAGGGTAGGCAGTTCCCTCTTCTCCTCCCGAACATCTTTAGATGCATCGCTCTTTAAGGCATCAGGGCCTTCCTCCTTCTGTATCACATAATTGACATTGTTCAATTTTGTCACTACTTTATAGGGATCCTCCCAAGCTAATTGTAGCTTGTGTCCTCTGATTGGCCTAAGCAAGAGAACTTCATCTTCAGGCCCAAAAGTTCTTTCACAGGCTTTCTTGTCATACCAGGTCTTCTGCTTAGTCTGGGCAGCCCTTAAGTTCTTTCCGGCTATCTCTAGAGACCTTTGCAGGGTTTTTTGCAACCTGTGCATATATTCTACCACTGACTCTGAGTCACTTTCTCTATGGTCTTCCCAGTTCATGCGGAGCAAATCTAAAGGTCCGCACGCCTCTCGTCCTAGCAGTAACTCAAAAGGACTAAATCCTGTGCTCTCTTGAGGGATGCTCCTATAAGCATATAGTAAGGGTTGTATTTTGCAGTCCCAATCATTTGGGTTCTCTGCTACATACGCCTTAATCATGCGCACTAAAGTGCCATTGAATTTCTCAACTAGCCCGTTGGTCTCTGGATGATATGGAGTCGAGTTGATTTGGGTAATTCCACAAGCCTTCCATAACCTTTTGATCAGTTTGGATGTGAAACTCATTCCCAAATCGCTGACTATCTCGCTGGCAAATCCCAATCGGCTCATGTAATTGATTAGGGCATCTGCCATGGTGTCAGTTTCCATGTTGCGCAAAGGAATTGCCTCGGGATATCTAGTGGCAAAATCCATTATGGTCAAGATGTATTTATTTCCCCTACGGGTGGCATTAGGTAAGGGACCCACTAGATCGATTCCCAGCCTTTGGAACAGTGTAGAGATGACTGGCAGAGGACATAATTTGGCTTTGGTCCTGTCCTGCCCAGTCCCTCGTCTCTGACAGACATCACACGTTTTACAGAAACTAGTAATCTGTTTGCCCATACCTGGCCAAAAGAAGTTCTGGCCAACCCGTCTTTTGGTTCTGGTGATCCCCATGTGAGCTCCAAATAAACTGCTGTGAGCTTGATTAATGATTTTCTCCCTGTATTTACTAGGGACCACTAATTGCTTTCGGGGTTCCCCTTTTCCTCGGTATGGAGTAGCTAACGTTTCCCTGTACAGAAGGTCTTTGGTTAAGCTAAAGCTCTCAGGGCACTCAGGAGACAGTACAGTGGGAGTCCTGGCAGCTTCAAAGCAAACTCCCAAGCTAATGTCCTCCTTCTGCTCCTGGGCAAAATTGTTATTTGTTTTGGGATTCTGTAGTAGCATGAGTTCTGCCTCAGCCCTATCAAGCTGGGTTGCCACGGTAACCGCTCCATCTGCTACAGTATCGGTTTGAGCTGCAGAGGGTGAGTTTTGACCCCCCTTTGAGCGGGTAAGCACTAACGCACTCTTGACATGCTCTATTAAATCCCAACCAAGGAGAAAAGCTGCTGGTATTTCATCTGACACAGCTACTTGCCACTTTCCAGACCAATTCTGGTATTCTACTGGTATCTCAGCCACTTTTAAAACCACGGTTTCCTTCCCAATTCCCTTTAAAGACATTTCTCTGCCAGGAATAATGTCATCCTGGGCTACTAAATCGGAATGGACAATGGAGATTTGAGATCCTGTATCTCTTATTGCAATGTACTTCTTTCCTTTCACAACTATCTCTTCACCTGCGTTTCTGAGAAGGGTCTGGTCATTGCTGATATAGAAACAATGGACTACTTGGGCTATAGGAATATCTTCCTCCTCATGGTCAGTAGAAGTGGTGGTGGTTATGGGATCAGGTCTCTGTCTACTATTTTCCTCCCCTGATTCCACTTGCTTGACACAATACACCTTTTTGGTTAGAGAATCATTTCTCTGCAAGTTGGGGTCTGGTTGCCTACACTGAAATTGTAAGTGGCCTGGTTGCCCACAGTTAAAACATTTAAAATTCCTTTTGTCATTCTGAGGTACTTTGGCAAACCGTGCCTCAGGGTTTGATGTTTTTGGCGGGCTAGCCCTTGGCAACTTTGGGGAAGTCCCGCCCTGACCTTCTCTCTCAGGATTCCTGCCGAGGTAATTTTTATTAAAAGGCTTTTTATAGTTATTGTCCCAGTTTGGTTTATTTACTCTCAGCTCTGAAAATCTAGGGTTCCTGTAAGCATTAATCAAATCAGTTTGTTCTCCCGCTTCCCATAAATTTTTAGGATTCTTGTCCCTTACTAAATACCGTAGTTCTCCAGGTAATAGGGAGTAAAACTGTTCTAGCCCAATTAAATCCTTCAACTGTTCTAAAGAAGTGATCTCCTCTCTTTCAATCCACTTATCCAGAGTCTGCGCCAATCTAGCTCCCAACTGAGAGTACGATTCATCCTGCTTTTTAGAGAGAGAGCGAAATTTCCGCCTCAGGTGTTCAGAGTTCAGACAAAATCTTGAATAAACCATCTTTTTATATGCCTCAAAATCTCTTGCCTTCTCGGGATTCATCTGGGCATATATTTCTGCCAGATCTCCGCTAACCTGCGCTCTTAAAACCATCATTCTATCCTCATTTCTGATTTCAAAGTCATTGCAGGTGCGTTCAAAAGCAATGAGGAAGGATTCAGGACAGTCCCCTCTTTTGTACTGGGGAAACTTCTTCAAGTCTATCTTTGACAGGATTCCACCTCCCCCACTGTTGTTATTATTAAGATTATTGTTTAGAGCAGAAATCTCTAGCTGTCTCATCTGTAGTTGAAAATCCATTTCCCTTTTTCTCTCTTCCTGTTCAAATTGTCTGGCCTCCTTCTCAGCTCTTTCTTTGCTTTCTTGTTCCCTCCTTCTCTCCTCCTGCTCAAATTGTCTGGCCTCCTGCTCAGCTCTTTCTTTGCTTTCCTGTTCCCTCCTTCTCTCCTCCTGCTCAAATTGTCTGGCCTCCTGCTCAGCTCTTTCTTTGCTTTCCTGTTCCCTCCTTCTCTCCTCCTGCTCAAATTGTCTGGCCTCCTGCTCAAATTGTCTGGCCTCCTGCTCAGCTCTGAGCTGTAGTTCCTTAAATTTAAATTCCCGTTCCAGTTTCCATTTCTCAAATTCTTGAGGGCTTAATTCCTTATTTCCCTCCAATTCCTGAGGTAACTCTTCAGACTCAGGACTCCCCCTTGTGGCGCGTTTGGGAGGCATCTTTTCCCTTTTGGGGTGATTAGAGCAGCGTTCACTAATTTTTTTAAAAGGACCTGTCTTTTCTCTTATTTTACTTCCAGTTACTGATATAAATTTTTCAAGCCTTTTCTTTTAGTACTTTCCCTCAGATCTGCTATGACCTGGCTTCTGCCTTATCCACAGCGCTCTCCTATCTCAGAGCCTGGGATTTTACAGTAAGCCCTCTGATCTTCAGATCCTGAGGTAAACTCAGAAATTCCCTCTCAGAGAATTCAAGCCTTTTCCTTAGGTTCTCTCCCTCAGATCTGCTATGACCTGGCTTCTGCCTTATCCACAGCGCTCTCCTCTCTCAGAGCCTGGGATTTCACAGCAAGCCCTCTGATCCTCAGATCCTGAGGTAAAACTCAGAAATTTTCTCACAGAGTCGTTCCCTATCTTAGACCCCCCTGATCTGGGTTCTGAGGCACCGCTACTAAGCTTTTCCCAAAAGCTCTAGCAGGAACCAAACCTCATTGCCACAGATCCTGTCTAAAAGGTACCCTTGACTCAATAAACTCTTTTATAAAGGCTTCACTGGATTACTTCAATAGGTTTCACTGGATTATTTCAATAGGCTTCACTGGATTACTTCGTTTCCCGCCGCTGGACACCAATGTCGCGATTTGACCCTTTTTGGATCCCGCACCTCTGGAACCTATGTGGCGTGGGACCCACTCGTGCCTTGGTCTGTCCACCTAGACTCAGACCTCAGAGCACACCAGGGCAAAACTGAACTCTTTCCTTTCTTTCCACTGCTGCCACCAGGAGATCCCTAGATCCCCTTAACTCCTTTAGAAAGAATCAGGTCCACTCTTTAATGAAATAGAAAGATCTTTAGTTTATTTGCTTATTTGTTTCAGTATTATAATATTCAGTTCTATTCCTTCTCCCTTCCAGTCACTGGTCAATCACTTCTCAGATCTCCTACTATATTTTCATCAGTCTAATCACAATCACATAAATCTCTGAACTCTGCTAATCAAACTCCTTCCAAAACTCTGATCTCTCTTCTCCCCCTCAGGCTCTGCCTCTTATACTCTGCCTCTTGGCTCCGCCTCTCAGCAACATAAATATGCATGACTCACTCTAACTAAACCTGAGCCATGACCACATTTAAAGGAGAATGCTACAGAAGGTATGAAAGCAAGAATGAAAGATAACAAGAAAGAAAGAAAGAAAGAAAGAAAGTAAGAAATTAATAAACTAAAGATAGAATGAGAGAAGGTATGAAAGCTAGAATGTAAGATATCAAGAAAGAAAGAAATGAAAGTAAGTAAAAAAGATACTAAAGATAAAATGAGAGAAGGTATGAAAGCTAGAATGTAACATATCAAGAAAGCAAGGAATGAAAGTAAGTAAAAAAGAAACTAAAGATAGAATGAGAGAAGGTATGAAAGCAAGAATGAAAGATATCAAGAAAGAAATAAAGAAAGAAAGTAAGAAATTAATAAAGAAGCTAAAGATAGAATGAGAGAAGGTATGAAAGCTAGGATGTAACATATCAAGAAAGCAAGGAATGAAAGTAAGTAAAAAAGAAACTAAAGATAGAATGAGAGAAGGTATGAAAGCAAGAATGAAAGATAACAAGAAAGAAAGAAAGAAAGAAAGTAATAAAGAAACTAAAGATAGAAAGAGAGAAAGGATGAGAGCTAGAATGAAAGATATCAAGAATGAAAGTAAGAAAGTAAGTAAGAAAGAAAGAAATAAACTAAAGACAGAATGAGAGAAGTTATGAAAGCTAGAATGAAAGATATCAAGAAAGAAAGAAAGAAAGAAAGTAATAAAGAAACGAAAGATAAAATGAGAGAAGGTATGAAATCTAGAATGAAAGATATCATGAAAGAAAGAAAGAAAGTAACTAATAAAGAAACTAAAGATAGAATGAGAGAAGGTATGAAAGCTACAATGAAAGATATCAAGAAAGAAAGAAAGTAATAAACAAACTAAAGATAGAATGAGTGATGGTATGAAAGCTAGAATGCAAGATATGAAGAAAGAAAGAAATGAAAGTAAGTAAAAAAGAAACTAAAGATAGAATGAGAGAAGGTATGAAAGCTAGTATGAAAGATATCAAGAAATAAAGTTGGAAAGAAAGTAATAAAGAAACTAAAGATAGAATGAGAGAAGGTATGAAAGCTAGAATGTAACATATCAAGAAAGGAAGAAATGAAAGTAAGTAAAAAAGATACTAAAGATAAAATGAGAGAAGGTATGAAAGCTAGAATGTAACATATCAAGAAAGCAAGGAATGAAAGTAAGTAAAAAAGAAACTAAAGATAGAATGAGAGAAGGTATGAAAGCAAGAATGAAAGATAACAAGAAAGAAAGAGAGAAAGAAAGAAAGTAAGAAATTAATAAACTAAAGATAGAATGAGAGAAGGTATGAAAGCTAGAATGTAAGATATCAAGAAAGAAAGAAATGAAAGTAAGTAAAAAAGATACTAAAGATAAAATGAGAGAAGGTATGAAAGCTAGAATGTAACATATCAAGAAAGCAAGGAATGAAAGTAAGTAAAAAAGAAACTAAAGATAGAATGAGAGAAGGTATGAAAGCAAGAATGAAAGATATCAAGAAAGAAATAAAGAAAGAAAGTAAGAAATTAATAAAGAAACTAAAGATAGAATGAGAGAAGGTATGAAAGCTAGAATGTAACATATCAAGAAAGCAAGGAATGAAAGTAAGTAAAAAAGAAACTAAAGATAGAATGAGAGAAGGTATGAAAGCAAGAATGAAAGATAACAAGAAAGAAAGAAAGAAAGAAAGTAATAAAGAAACTAAAGATAGAAAGAGAGAAGGGATGAGAGCTAGAATGAAAGATATCAAGAATGAAAGTAAGAAAGTAAGTAAGAAAGAAATAAAGAAACTAAAGACAGAATGAGAGAAGGTATGAAAGCTAGAATGAAAGATATCAAGAAAGAAAGAAAGAAAGAAAGAAAGTAATAAAGAAACGAAAGATAAAATGAGAGAAGGTATAAAATCTAGAATGAAAGATATCATGAAAGAAAGAAAGAAAGTAACTAATAAAGAAACTAAAGATAGAATGAGTGATGGTATGAAAGCTAGAATGCAAGATATGAAGAAAGAAAGAAATGAAAGTAAGTAAAAAAGAAACTAAAGATAGAATGAGAGAAGGTTTGAAAGCTAGAATGAAAGATATCAAGAAATAAAAAAGGAACAAAGTAGAAATAATGTAAGAAAGAAAATAAAGGATGAATGAGTGAAGTTATGAATGCTAGAATGAAAGTTATGAAGAAAGAAAGAAAGAAAGAAAGAAAGTAGTAAAGAAACTAAAGATAGAATCAGAGAAGGTATGAGAGATAGAATGAGATATCAAGAAAGAAAGAAAGAATGAAAGTAATTAATAAAGAAACTAAAGATAGAATGAAAGACGGTATGAAAGCCAGAATGAAAGATATCAAGAAAGAAATAGAGAAAGAAAGAAAGAAATTAATAAAGAAACTAAAGATTGAATGAGAGAAGGTATGAAAGCTAGAATGTAAGATATCAAGAAAGAAAGAAATGAAAGTAAGTAAAAAAGAAACTAAAGATTAAATTAGAGAAGGTATGAAAGATATAATGAAAGATATCAAGAAAGAAAGAAAGAAAGAAAGAAAGAAAAAATAAAGTAATAAAGAAACTAAAGATAGAATGAGAGAAGGTATGAAAGCTAGAATGTAAGATATAAAGAAAGAAAGAAATGAAAGTAAGTAAAAAAGAAACTAAAGATAAAATGAGAGAAGGTATGAAAGCTGGAATGTAACATATCAAGAAAGGAAGGAATGAAAGTAAGTAAAAAAGAAACTAAAGATAGAATGAGAGAAGGTATGAAAGCAAGAATGAAAGATAACAAGAAAGAAAGAAAAAAGAAAGTAATAAAGAAACTAAAGATACAAAGAGAGAAGGGATGAGAGCTAGAATGAAAGATATCAAGAAAGAAAGAAAGAAAGTAAGAAAGTAATAAAGAAACTAAAGATAGAATGAGAGAATGTATGAAAGATAGAATGAAAGATATCAAGAAAGAAAGAAATGAAAGTAAGTAAAAAAGAAACTAAAGATAAAATGAGAGAAGGTATGAAAGCTAGAATGAAAGATATCAAGTAAGAAAAAAGGAACAAAGTAGAAATAATGTAATAAATAAAATAAAGATTGAATGAGTGAAGATATGAATGCTAGATCGAAAGTTATCAAGAAAGAAAGAAAGAAAGAAAGAAAGAAAGTAGTAAAGAAACTAAAGATAGAATCAGAGAAGTTCTGTGAGCTAGAATGAGATATCAAGAAATAAATAAAGAAAGAAAGAACGAAATTAATTAATAAAGAAACTAAAGAGAGAATCAAAGAAGGTATGAAAGCTAGAATGAAAGATATCAAGAAAGAAAGAAAGAAAGAAAGTAATAAAGAAACTAAAGATAGAATGAGAGAAGGTATGAAAACTAGAATGTAACATATCAAGAAAGCAAAAAAATGAAAGTAAGTAAAAAAGAAACTAAAGATAGAATGAGAGAAGGTATGAAAGCAAGAATGAAAGATATCAAGAAAGAAAGAAAAAAGAAATCAATAGAGAAATTAAAGATGAAATCAGAGAAGGTATGAAAGTTAGAATGAAAGATATCAAGAAAGAAAGAAGGAAAGAAAGAAATAAATAAAGTAATAAAGAAACTAAAGATAGAATGAGAGAAGGTATGAAAGCTAGAATGTAAGATATCAAGAAAGAAAGAAATGAAAGTAAGTAAAAAAGAAAATAAACTAAAGATAGAATGAGAGAAGGTATGAAAGCTAGAACGTAAGATAGCAAGAAAGAAAGAAATGAAAGTAAGTAAAAAAGAAACTAAAGATAAAATGAGAGAAGGTATGAAAGCTAGAATGTAACATATCAAGAAAGCAAGGAATGAAAGTAAGTAAAAAAGAAACTAAAGATAGAATGAGAGAAGGTATGACAGCAAGAATGAAAGATATCAAGAAAGAAAGAAAGAAAGTAAGAAAGAAATAAAGAAACTAAAGATAGAATGAGAGAAGGTATGAAAGATAGAAAGAAAGATATCAAGAAAGAAAGAAATGAAATTAAGTAAAAAAGAAACTAAAGATAGAATGAGAGAAGGGATGAGAGCTAGAATGAAAGATATCAAGTAAGAAAAAAGGAACAAAGTAGAAATAATGTAATAAATAAAATAAAGATTGAATGAGTGAAGATATGAATGCTAGATCGAAAGTTATCAAGAAAGAAAGAAAGAAAGAAAGAAGTAAAGAAACTAAAGATAGAATCAGAGAAGTTATGAGAGCTAGAATGAGATATCAAGAAATAAAGAAAGAAAGAAAGAACGAAATTAATTAATAAAGAAACTAAAGAGAGAATCAAAGAAGGTATGAAAGCTAGAATGAAAGATATCAAGAAAGAAAGAAAGAAAGTAAGTAATAAAGAAACTAAAGATAGAATGAGAGAAGGTATGAAAGGAAGAATGAAAGATATCAAGAAAGAAAGAAAAAAGAAATCAATAGAGAAATTAAAGATGAAATCAGAGAAGGTATGAAAGTTAGAATGAAAGATATCAAGAAAGAAAGAAAGAAAGAAAGAAAAAAATAAAGTAATAAAGAAACTAAAGATAGAATGAGAGAAGGTATGAAAGCTAGAATGTAAGATATCAAGAAAGAAAGAAATGAAAGTAAGTAAAAAAGAAACTAAAGATAAAATGAGAGAAGGTATGAAAGCTAGAATGTAACATATCAAAAAAGCAAGGAATGAAAGTAAGTAAAAAAGAAACTAAAGATAGAATGAGAGAAGGTATGAAAGCAAGAATGAAAGATAACAAGAAAGAAAGAAAGAAAGAAAGAAAGTAATAAAGAAACTAAAGATAGAAAGAGAGAAGGGATGAGAGCTAGAATGAAAGATATCAAGAAAATAAGAAAGAAAGTAAGTAAGAAAGAAATAAAGAAACTAAAGATAGAATGAGAGAAGGTATGAAAGCTAGAATGAAAGATATCAAGAAAGAAAGAAAGAAAGAAAGAAAGTAATAAAGAAACGAAACATAAAATGAGAGAAGGTATGAAATCTAGAATGAAAGATATCATGAAAGAAAGAAAGAAAGTAACTAATAAAGAAACTAAAGATAGAATGAGTGATGGTATGAAATCTAGAATGAAAGATATGAAGAAAGAAAGAAATGAAAGTAAGTAAAAAAGAAACTAAAGATAGAATGAGAGAAGGTTTGAAAGCTAGAATGAAAGATATCAAGAAATAAAAAAGGAACAAAGTAGAAATAATGTAAGAAAGAAAATAAAGGATGAATGAGTGAAGTTATGAATGCTAGAATGAAAGTTATGAAGAAAGAAAGAAAGAAAGTAGTAAAGAAACTAAAGATAGAATCAGAGAAGGTTTGAGAGCTAGAATGAGATATCAAGAAAGAAAGAAAGTACGAAAGTAATTAATAAAGAAACTAAAGATAGAATGAAAGAAGGTATGAAAGCCAGAATGAAAGATATCAAGAAAGAAATAGAGAAAGAAAGAAAGAAATTAATAAAGAAACTAAAGATCGAATGAGAGAAGGTATGAAAGCTAGAATGTAACATATCAAGAAAGCAAGAAATGAAAGTAAGTAAAAAAGAAACTAAAGATAGAATAAGAGAAGGTATGAAAGCAAGAATGAAAGATATGAAGAAAGAAAGAAAAAAAGAAATCAATAGAGAAATTAAAGATGAAATGAGAGAAGGTATGAAAGCTAGAATGAAAGATATCAAGAAAGAAAGAAAGAAAGTAAGAAAGTAATAAAGAAACTAAAGATAGAAAGAAAGAAGGGATGAGAGCTAGAATGAAAGATATCAAGAAAGAAAGAAAGAAAGTAAGAAAGTAATAAAGAAACTAAAGATAGAATGAGAGAAGGTATGAAAGATAGAATGAAAGATATCAAGAAAGAAAGAAAGAAAGAAAGAAAAAATAAAGTAATAAGGAAACTAAAGATAGAATGAGAGAAGGTATGAAAGCTAGAATGTAAGATATCAAGAAAGAAAGAAATGAAAGTAAGTAAAAAAGAAACTAAAGATTAAATTAGAGAAGGTATGAAAGCTAGAATGTAGCATATCAAGAAAGCAAGGAATGAAAGTAAGTAAAAAAGAAACTAAAGATAGAATGAGAGAAGGTATGAAAGCAAGAATGAAAGATAACAAGAAAAAAAGAAAAAAGAAATCAATAGAGAAATTAAAGATGAAATGAGAGAAGGTATGAAAGCTAGAATGAAAGATATCAAGAAAGAAAGAAAGAAAGAAAGTAATAAAGAAAATAAAGATAGAAAGAGAGAAGGGATGAGAGCTAGAATGAAAGATATCAAGAAAGAAAGAAAGAAAGAAAGTAAGAAAGAAATAAAGAAACTAAAGATAGAATGAGAGAAGGTATGAAAGATAGAATGAAAGATATCAAGAAAGAAAGAAATGAAAGTAAGTAAAAAAGAAACTAAAGGTAAAATGAGAGAAGGTATGAAAGCTAGAATGAAAGATATCAAGGAAGAAAAAAGGAACAAAGTAGAAATAATGTAATAAATAAAATAAAGATTGAATGAGTGAAGATATGAATGCTAGATCGAAAGATATCAAGAAGGAAAGAGAGAAAGAAGTAAAGAAACTAAAGATAGAATCAGAGAAGTTATGAGAGTAGAATGAGATATCAAGAAAGAAAGAAAGAAAGAAAGAACGAAAGTAATTAATAAAGAAACTAAAGATAGAATGAAAGAAGGTATGAAAGCTAGTATGAAAGATATCAAGAAATAAAGAGGGAAAGAAAGTAATAAAGAAACTAAAGATAGAATGAGAGAAGGTATGAAAGCTAGAATGTAACATATCAAGAAAGGAAGAAATGAAAGTAAGTAAAAAAGAAACTAAAAATAGAATGAGAGAAGGTATGAAAGCAAGAATGAAACATATAAAGAAAGAAAGAAAAAAGAAATCAATAGAGAAATTAAAGATGAAATGAGAGAAGGTATGAAAGCTAGAATGAAAGATATCAAGAAAGAAAGAAAGAAAGTAAGGAAGTAAGAAAGAAACTAAAGATAGAAAGAGAGAAGGGATGAGAGCAAGAATGAAAGATATCAAGAAATAAATAAATAAATAAATAAATAAATAAATAAATAAATAAATAAATAAATAAATAAACTAATGCTAGAAAGAGAAAAGGGATGAGAGCTAGAATGAAAGATATCAAGAAAGAAAGAAAGAAAGAAAGAAAGAAAGAAAGAAAGAAAGTAATAAAGAAACTAAAGATAGAATGAGAGAAGGTATGAAAGCTAGAATGTAAGATATCAGGAAAGAAAGAAATGAAAGTAAGTAAAAAAGAAACTAAAGATAGAAGGAGAGAAGGTATGAAAGCTAGAATGAAAGATATCAAGAAAGAAAAAGGAACAAAGTAGAAATAATGTAATAAAGAAAAGAAAGATTGAATGAGTGAAGATATGAATGCTAGAATGAAAGTTATCAAGAAAGAAAGAAAGAAAGTAGTAAAGAAGCTAAAGATAGAATCAGAGAAGGTGTGAGAGCTAGAATGAAAAATATCAAGAAAGAAATAAAGAAAGAAAGTAAGAAAGAAATAAAGAAACTAAAGATAGAATGAGAGAAGTTATGAAAGATATAATGAAAGATATCAAGATAGAAAGAAAGAAAGAAAGAAAAAATAAAGTAATAAAGAAACTAAAGATAGAATGAGAGAAGGTATGAAAGCTAGAATGTAAGATATAAAGAAAGAAAGAAATGAAAGTAAAAAAGAAACTAAAGATAAAATGAGAGAAGGTATGAAAGCTAGAATGTAACATATCAAGAAAGCAAGGAATGATAGTAAGTAAAAAAGAAACTAAAGATAGAATGAGAGAAGGTATAAAAGCAAGAATGAAAGATAACAAGAAAGAAAGAAAAAAGAAATCAATAGAGAAATTAAAGATGAAATGAGAGAAGGTATGAAAGCTAGAATGAAAGATATCAAGAAAGAAAGAAAGAAAGTAAGAAAGTAATAAAGAAACTAAAGATAGAATGAGAGAAGTTATGAAAGATAGAATGAAAGATATCAAGAAAGAAAGAAAGAAAGAAAGAAAATAAAGTAATAAAGAAACTAAAGATAAAATGAGAGAAGGTATGAAAGCTAGAATGTAACATATCAAGAAAGCAAGGAATGAAAGTAAGTAAAAAAGAAACTAAAGATAGAATGAGAGAAGGTATGAAAGCAAGAATGAAAGATAAAAAGAAAGAAAGGATAAAGAAATCAATAGAGAAATTAAAAATGAAATGAGAGTAGGGATGAGAGCTAGAATGAAAGATATCAAGAAAGAAAGAAAGAAAGAAAGAAAGTAAGAAAGAAATAAAGAAACTAAAGATAGAATGAGAGAAGGTATGAAAGATAGAATGAAAGATATCAAGAAAGAAAAAAAATGAAAATAAGTAAAAAAGAAACTAAAGATAAAAAGAGAGAAGGTATGAAAGCTAGAATGAAAGACATCAAGTAAGAAAAAAGGAACAAAGTAGAAATAATATAATAAATAAATTAAAGATTGAATGAGTGAAGATATGAATGCTAGATCGAAAGATATCAAGAAAGAAAGAAAGAAAGAAGTAAAGAAACTAAAGATAGAATCAGAGAAGTTATAAGAGCTAGAATGAGATATCAAGAAAGAAAGAAAGAAAGAAAAAAGAAATCAATAGAGAAATTAAAGATGAAATGAGAGAAGGTATGAAAGCTAGAATGAAAGATATCAAGAAAGAAAGAAAGAAAGTAAGAAAGTAGTAAAGAAACTAAAGATAGAATCAGAGAAGTTATGAGAGCTAGAATGAGATATGAAGAAAGAAATAAAGAAAGAACGAAAGTAATTAATAAATAAACTAAAGAGAGAATGAAAGAAGGTATGAAAGCTAGTATGAAAGATATCAAGAAAGAAAGAAAGAAAGAAAGTAATAAAGAAACTAAAGATAGAATGAGAGTAGGTACGAAAGCTAGAAGGTAACATATCAAGAAAGGAAGAAATGAAAGTAAGTAAAAAAGAAACTAAAGATAGAATGAGAGAAGGTATGAAAGCAAGAATGAAAGATATCAAGAAAGAAAGAAAAAAGAAATCAATAGAGAAATTAAAGATGAAATGAGAGAAGGTATGAAAGCTAGAATGAAAGATATCAAGAAAGAAAGAAAGAAAGTAAGAAAGTAATAAAGAAACTAAAGATAGAAAGAGAGAAGGGATGAGAGCTAGAATGAAAGATATCAAGAAATAAATAAATAAATAAATAAATAAATAAATAAACTAAAGATAGAAAGAGAGAAGGGAGGAGAGCTAGAATGAAAGATATCAAGAAAGAAAGAAAGAAAGAAAGAAAGAAAGGAAGAAAGAAAGAAAGAAAGAAAGAAAGTAATAAAGAAACTAAAGATAGAATGAGAGAAGGTATGAAAGCTAGAATGTAAGATATCAGGAAAGAAAGAAATGAAAGTAAGTTAAAAAGAAACTAAAGATAGAAGGAGAGAAGGTATGAAAGCTAGAATGAAAGATATCAAGAAAGAAAAAGGAACAAAGTAGAAATAATGTAATAAACAAAAGAAAGATTAAAGGAGTGAAGATATGAATGCTAGAATGAAAGTTATCAAGAAAGAAAGAAAGAAAGTAGTAAAGAAGCTAAAGATAGAATCAGAGAAGTTGTGAGAGCTAGAATGAGATATCAAGAAAGAAAGAACGAAAGAAAGAACGAAAGTAATTAATAAAGAAACTAAAGATAGAATGAAAGAAGATATGATAGCTAGAATTAAAGATATCAAGAAAGAAATAAAGAAAGAAAGTAAGAAAGAAATAAAGAAACTAAAGATAGAATGAGAGAAGGTATGAAAGATATAATGAAAGATATCAAGATAGAAAGAAAGAAAGAAAGAAAAAATAAAGTAATAAAGAAACTAAAGATAGAATGAGAGAAGGTATGAAAGCTAGAATGTAAGATATAAAGAAAGAAAGAAATGAAAGTAAGTAAAAAAGAAACTAAAGATAAAATGAGAGAAGGTATGAAAGCTAGAATGTAACATATCAAGAAAGCAAGGAATGATAGTAAGTAAAAAAGAAACTAAAGATAGAATGAGAGAAGGTATAAAAGCAAGAATGAAAGATAACAAGAAAGAAAGAAAAAAGAAATCAATAGAGAAATTAAAGATGAAATGAGAGAAGGTATGAAAGCTAGAATGAAAGATATCAAGAAAAAAAGAAAGAAAGTAAGAAAGTAATAAAGAACCTAAAGATAGAAAGAGAGAAGGGATGAGAGCTAGAATGAACGATATCAAGAAAGAAAGAAAGAAAGAAAGAAAGAAAGAAAGAAAGAAACTAAAGATAGAATGAGAGAAGGTATGAAAGCTAGAATGAAAGATATCAAGAAAGAAAGAAAGAAAGTAAGAAAGTAATAAAGAAACTAAAGATAGAAAGATAGAAGGGATGAGAGCCAGAATGAAAGATATCAAGAAAGAAAGAAAGAAAGTAAGAAAGTAATAAAGAAACTAAAGATAGAATGAGAGAAGTTATGAAAGCTAGAATGTAACATATCAAGAAAGCAAGGAATGAAAGTAAGTAAAAAAGAAACTAAAGATAGAATGAGAGAAGGTATGAAAGCAAGAATGAAAGATAAAAAGAAAGACAGAAAAAAGAAATCAATAGAGAAATTAAAAATGAAATGAGAGAAGGGATGAGAGCTAGAATGAAAGATATCAAGAAAGAAAGAAAGAAAGAAAGAAAGTAAGAAAGAAATAAAGAAACTAAAGATAGAATGAGAGAAGGTATGAAAGATAGAATGAAAGATATCAAGAAAGAAAAAAAATGAAAGTAAGTAAAAAAGAAACTAAAGATAAAATGAGAGAAGGTATGAAAGCTAGAATGAAAGATATCAAGTAAGAAAAATGAACAAAGTAGAAATCATATAATAAATAAATTAAAGATTGAATGAGTGAAGATATGAATGCTAGATCGAAAGATATCAAGAAAGAAAGAAAGAAAGAAGTAAAGAAACTAAAGATAGAATCAGAGAAGTTATGAGAGCTAGATAGAGATATCAAGAAAGAAAGAAAGAAACAACGAAAGTAATTAATAAAGAAACTAAAGAGAGAATGAAAGAAGGTATGAAAGCTAGAATGAAAGATATCAAGAAAGAAAGAAAGAAAGAAAGTAATAAAGAAACTAAAGATAGAATGAGAGAAGGTATGAAAGCTAGAATGAAAGATATCAAGAAAGAAAGAAAAAAGAAATCAATAGAGAAATTAAAGATGAAATGAGAGAAGGTATGAAAGCTAGAATGAAAGATATCAAGAAAGAAAGAAAGAAAGTAAGAAAGTAGTAAAGAAACTAAAGATAGAATCAGAGACGTTATGAGAGCTAGAATGAGATATGAAGAAAGAAAGAAAGAAAGAACGAAAGTAGTTAATAAAGAAACTAAAGAGAGAATGAAAGAAGGTATGAAAGTTAGTATGAAAGATATCAAGAAAGAAAGAAAGAAAGAAAGTAATAAAGAAACTAAAGATAGAATGAGAGAAGGTACGAAAGCAAGAATGTAACATATCAAGGAAGCAAGGAATGAAAGTAAGTAAAAAAAAAACTAAAGATAGAATGAGAGAAGGTATGAAAGCAAGAATGAAAGATATCAAGAAAGAAAGAAAGAAAGTAAGAAAGTAATAAAGAAACTAAAGATAGAAAGAGAGAAGGGATGAGAGCTAGAATGAACGATATTAAGAAAGAAAGAAAGAAAGAAAGTAAGAAAGAAATAAAGAAACTAAAGATAGAATGAGAGAAGGTATGAAAGCTAGAATGAAATATATCAAGAAAGAAAGAAAGAAAGTAAGAAAGTAATAAAGAAACTAAAGATAGAATCAGAGAAGTTATGAGAGCTAGAATGAGATATGAAGAAATAAATAAAGAAAGAAAGAAAGTAATTAATAAATAAACTAAAGAGAGAATGAAAGAAGGTATGAAAGCTAGTATGAAAGATATCAAGAAAGAAAGAAAGAAAGAAAGTAATAAAGAAACTAAAGATAGAATGAGAGTAGGTACGAAAGCTAGAAGGTAACATATCAAGAAAGGAAGAAATGAAAGTAAGTAAAAAAGAAACTAAAGATAGAATGAGAGAAGGTATGAAAGCAAGAATGAAAGATATCAAGAAAGAAAGAAAAAAGAAATCAATAGAGAAATTAAAGATGAAATGAGAGAAGGTATGAAAGCTAGAATGAAAGATATCAAGAAAGAAAGAAAGAAAGTAAGAAAGTAATAAAGAAACTAAAGATAGAAAGAGAGAAGGGATGAGAGCTAGAATGAAAGATATCAAGAAATAAATAAATAAATAAATAAATAAATAAATAAATAAACTAAAGAGAGAAAGAGAGAAGGGAGGAGAGCTAGAATGAAAGAAAGAAAGAAAGAAAGAAAGAAAGAAAGAAAGAAAGAAAGAAAGAAAGAAAGAAAGAAAGAAAGAAAGAAAGAAAGAAAGAAAGAAAGTAATAAAGAAACTAAAGATAGAATGAGAGAAGGTATGAAAGCTAGAATGTAAGATATCAGGAAAGAAAGAAATGAAAGTAAGTTAAAAAGAAACTAAAGATAGAAGGAGAGAAGGTATGAAAGCTAGAATGAAAGATATCAAGAAAGAAAAAGGAACAAAGTAGAAATAATGTAATAAACAAAAGAAAGATTAAAGGAGTGAAGATATGAATGCTAGAATGAAAGTTATCAGGAAAGAAAGAAAGAAAGAAAGTAGTAAAGAAGCTAAAGATAGAATCAGAGAAGTTGTGAGAGCTAGAATGAGATATCAAGAAAGAAAGAACGAAAGAAAGAACGAAAGTAATTAATAAAGAAACTAAAGATAGAATGAAAGAAGATATGATAGCTAGAATGAAAGATATCAAGAAAGAAATAAAGAAAGAAAGTAAGAAAGAAATAAAGAAACTAAAGATAGAATGAGAGAAGGTATGAAAGATATAATGAAAGATATCAAGATAGAAAGAAAGAAAGAAAGAAAAAATAAAGTAATAAAGAAACTAAAGATAGAATGAGAGAAGGTATGAAAGCTAGAATGTAAGATATAAAGAAAGAAAGAAATGAAAGTAAGTAAAAAAGAAACTAAAGATAAAATGAGAGAAGGTATGAATGCTAGAATGTAACATATCAAGAAAGCAAGGAATGATAGTAAGTAAAAAAGAAACTAAAGATAGAATGAGAGAAGGTATAAAAGCAAGAATGAAAGATAACAAGAAAGAAAGAAAAAAGAAATCAATAGAGAAATTAAAGATGAAATGAGAGAAGGTATGAAAGCTAGAATGAAAGATATCAAGAAAAAAAGAAAGAAAGTAAGAAAGTAATAAAGAACCTAAAGATAGAAAGAGAGAAGGGATGAGAGCTAGAATGAACGATATCAAGAAAGAAAGAAAGAAAGAAAGAAAGAAAGAAAGAAAGAAACTAAAGATAGAATGAGAGAAGGTATGAAAGCTAGAATGAAAGATATCAAGAAAGAAAGAAAGAAAGTAAGAAAGTAATAAAGAAACTAAAGATAGAAAGATAGAAGGGATGAGAGCCAGAATGAAAGATATCAAGAAAGAAAGAAAGAAAGTAAGAAAGTAATAAAGAAACTAAAGATAGAATGAGAGAAGTTATGAAAGATAGAATGAAAGATATCAAGAAAGAAAGAAAGAAAGAAAGAAAGAAAATAAAGTAATAAAGAAACTAAAGATAAAATGAGAGAAGGTATGAAAGCTAGAATGTAACATATCAAGAAAGCAAGGAATGAAAGTAAGTAAAAAAGAAACTAAAGATAGAATGAGAGAAGGTATGAAAGCTAGAATGAAAGATATCAAGTAAGAAAAAAAAATGAAAGTAAGTAAAAAAGAAACTAAAGATAAAATGAGAGAAGGTATGAAAGCTAGAATGAAAGATATCAAGTAAGAAAAATGAACAAAGTAGAAATCATATAATAAATAAATTAAAGATTGAATGAGTGAAGATATGAATGCTAGATCGAAAGATATCAAGAAAGAAAGAAAGAAAGAAGTAAAGAAACTAAAGATAGAATCAGAGAAGTTATGAGAGCTAGATAGAGATATCAAGAAAGAAAGAAAGAAACAACGAAAGTAATTAATAAAGAAACTAAAGAGAGAATGAAAGAAGGTATGAAAGCTAGAATGAAAGATATCAAGAAAGAAAGAAAGAAAGAAAGTAATAAAGAAACTAAAGATAGAATGAGAGAAGGTATGAAAGCTAGAATGAAAGATATCAAGAAAGAAAGAAAAAAGAAATCAATAGAGAAATTAAAGATGAAATGAGAGAAGGTATGAAAGCTAGAATGAAAGATATCAAGAAAGAAAGAAAGAAAGTAAGAAAGTAGTAAAGAAACTAAAGATAGAATCAGAGACGTTATGAGAGCTAGAATGAGATATGAAGAAAGAAAGAAAGAAAGAACGAAAGTAGTTAATAAAGAAACTAAAGAGAGAATGAAAGAAGGTATGAAAGTTAGTATGAAAGATATCAAGAAAGAAAGAAAGAAAGAAAGTAATAAAGAAACTAAAGATAGAATGAGAGAAGGTACGAAAGCAAGAATGTAACATATCAAGGAAGCAAGGAATGAAAGTAAGTAAAAAAAAAACTAAAGATAGAATGAGAGAAGGTATGAAAGCAAGAATGAAAGATATCAAGAAAGAAAGAAAGAAAGTAAGAAAGTAATAAAGAAACTAAAGATAGAAAGAGAGAAGGGATGAGAGCTAGAATGAACGATATTAAGAAAGAAAGAAAGAAAGAAAGTAAGAAAGAAATAAAGAAACTAAAGATAGAATGAGAGAAGGTATGAAAGCTAGAATGAAATATATCAAGAAAGAAAGAAAGAAAGTAAGAAAGTAATAAAGAAACTAAAGATAGAATCAGAGAAGTTATGAGAGCTAGAATGAGATATGAAGAAATAAATAAAGAAAGAAAGAAAGTAATTAATAAATAAACTAAAGAGAGAATGAAAGAAGGTATGAAAGCTAGTATGAAAGATATCAAGAAAGAAAGAAAGAAAGAAAGTAATAAAGAAACTAAAGATAGAATGAGAGTAGGTACGAAAGCTAGAAGGTAACATATCAAGAAAGGAAGAAATGAAAGTAAGTAAAAAAGAAACTAAAGATAGAATGAGAGAAGGTATGAAAGCAAGAATGAAAGATATCAAGAAAGAAAGAAAAAAGAAATCAATAGAGAAATTAAAGATGAAATGAGAGAAGGTATGAAAGCTAGAATGAAAGATATCAAGAAAGAAAGAAAGAAAGTAAGAAAGTAATAAAGAAACTAAAGATAGAAAGAGAGAAGGGATGAGAGCTAGAATGAAAGATATCAAGAAATAAATAAATAAATAAATAAATAAATAAATAAATAAATAAACTAAAGAGAGAAAGAGAGAAGGGAGGAGAGCTAGAATGAAAGATATCAAGAAAGAAAGAAAGAAAGAAAGAAAGAAAGAAAGAAAGAAAGAAAGAAAGAAAGAAAGAAAGAAAGAAAGTAATAAAGAAACTAAAGATAGAATGAGAGAAGGTATGAAAGCTAGAATGTAAGATATCAGGAAAGAAAGAAATGAAAGTAAGTTAAAAAGAAACTAAAGATAGAAGGAGAGAAGGTATGAAAGCTAGAATGAAAGATATCAAGAAAGAAAAAGGAACAAAGTAGAAATAATGTAATAAACAAAAGAAAGATTAAAGGAGTGAAGATATGAATGCTAGAATGAAAGTTATCAAGAAAGAAAGAAAGAAAGAAAGTAGTAAAGAAGCTAAAGATAGAATCAGAGAAGTTGTGAGAGCTAGAATGAGATATCAAGAAAGAAAGAACGAAAGAAAGAACGAAAGTAATTAATAAAGAAACTAAAGATAGAATGAAAGAAGATATGATAGCTAGAATGAAAGATATCAAGAAAGAAATAAAGAAAGAAAGTAAGAAAGAAATAAAGAAACTAAAGATAGAATGAGAGAAGGTATGAAAGATATAATGAAAGATATCAAGATAGAAAGAAAGAAAGAAAGAAAAAATAAAGTAATAAAGAAACTAAAGATAGAATGAGAGAAGGTATGAAAGCTAGAATGTAAGATATAAAGAAAGAAAGAAATGAAAGTAAGTAAAAAAGAAACTAAAGATAAAATGAGAGAAGGTATGAAAGCTAGAATGTAACATATCAAGAAAGCAAGGAATGATAGTAAGTAAAAAAGAAACTAAAGATAGAATGAGAGAAGGTATAAAAGCAAGAATGAAAGATAACAAGAAAGAAAGAAAAAAGAAATCAATAGAGAAATTAAAGATGAAATGAGAGAAGGTATGAAAGCTAGAATGAAAGATATCAAGAAAAAAAGAAAGAAAGTAAGAAAGTAATAAAGAACCTAAAGATAGAAAGAGAGAAGGGATGAGAGCTAGAATGAACGATATCAAGAAAGAAAGAAAGAAAGAAAGAAAGAAAGAAAGAAACTAAAGATAGAATGAGAGAAGGTATGAAAGCTAGAATGAAAGATATCAAGAAAGAAAGAAAGAAAGTAAGAAAGTAATAAAGAAACTAAAGATACAAAGATAGAAGGGATGAGAGCCAGAATGAAAGATATCAAGAAAGAAAGAAAGAAAGTAAGAAAGTAATAAAGAAACTAAAGATAGAATGAGAGAAGTTATGAAAGATAGAATGAAAGATATCAAGAAAGAAAGAAAGAAAGAAAGAAAGAAAATAAAGTAATAAAGAAACTAAAGATAAAATGAGAGAAGGTATGAAAGCTAGAATGTAACATATCAAGAAAGCAAGGAATGAAAGTAAGTAAAAAAGAAACTAAAGATAGAATGAGAGAAGGTATGAAAGCTAGAATGAAAGATATCAAGTAAGAAAAAAAATGAAAGTAAGTAAAAAAGAAACTAAAGATAAAATGAGAGAAGGTATGAAAGCTAGAATGAAAGATATCAAGTAAGAAAAATGAACAAAGTAGAAATCATATAATAAATAAATTAAAGATTGAATGAGTGAAGATATGAATGCTAGATCGAAAGATATCAACAAAGAAAGAAAGAAAGAAGTAAAGAAACTAAAGATAGAATCAGAGAAGTTATGAGAGCTAGATAGAGATATCAAGAAAGAAAGAAAGAAACAACGAAAGTAATTAATAAAGAAACTAAAGAGAGAATGAAAGAAGGTATGAAAGCTAGAATGAAAGATATCAAGAAAGAAAGAAAGAAAGAAAGTAATAAAGAAACTAAAGATAGAATGAGAGAAGGTATGAAAGCTAGAATGTAACATATCAAGAAACGAAGAAATGAAAGTAAGTAAAAAAGAAACTAAAGATAGAATGAGAGAAGGTATGAAAGCAAGAATGAAAGATATCAAGAAAGAAAGAAAAAAGAAATCAATAGAGAAATTAAAGATGAAATGAGAGAAGGTATGAAAGCTAGAATGAAAGATATCAAGAAAGAAAGAAAGAAAGTAAGAAAGTAGTAAAGAAACTAAAGATAGAATCAGAGACGTTATGAGAGCTAGAATGAGATATGAAGAAAGAAAGAAAGAAAGAACGAAAGTAGTTAATAAAGAAACTAAAGAGAGAATGAAAGAAGGTATGAAAGTTAGTATGAAAGATATCAAGAAAGAAAGAAAGAAAGAAAGTAATAAAGAAACTAAAGATAGAATGAGAGAAGGTACGAAAGCAAGAATGTAACATATCAAGGAAGCAAGGAATGAAAGTAAGTAAAAAAAAAACTAAAGATAGAATGAGAGAAGGTATGAAAGCAAGAATGAAAGATATCAAGAAAGAAAGAAAGAAAGTAAGAAAGTAATAAAGAAACTAAAGATAGAAAGAGAGAAGGGATGAGAGCTAGAATGAACGATATCAAGAAAGAAAGAAAGAAAGAAAGTAAGAAAGAAATAAAGAAACTAAAGATAGAATGAGAGAAGGTATGAAAGCTAGAATGAAAGATATCAAGAAAGAAAGAAAGAAAGTAAGAAAGTAATAAAGAAACTAAAGACAGAAAGATAGAAGGGATGAGAGCTAGAATGAAAGATATCAAGAAAGAAAGAAAGAAAGTAAGAAAGTAATAAAGAAACTAAAGATAGAATGAGAGAAGTTATGAAAGATAGAATGAAAGATATCAAGAAAGAAAGAAAGAAAGAAGGAAGGAAAATAAAGTAATAAAGAAACTAAAGATAAAATGAGAGAAGGTATGAAAGCTAGAATATAACATATCAAGAAAGCAAGGAATGAAAGTAAGTAAAAAAGAAACTAAAGATAGAATGAGAGAAGGTATGAAAGCAAGAATGAAAGATAAAAAGAAAGAAAGAAAAAAGAAATCAATAGAGAAATTAAAAATGAAATGAGAGAAGGGATGAGAGCTAGAATGAAAGATATCAAGAAAGAAAGAAAGAAAGAAAGAAAGAAAGAAATAAAGAAACTAAAGATAGAATGAGAGAAGGTATGAAAGATAGAATGAAAGATATCAAGAAAGAAAAAAAATGAAAGTAAGTAAAAAAGAAACTAAAGATAAAATGAGAGAAGGTGTGAAAGCTAGAATGAAAGATATCAAGTAAGAAAAATGAACAAAGTAGAAATAATATAATAAATAAATTAAAGATTGAATGAGTGAAGATATGAATGCTAGATCGAAAGATATCAAAAAAGAAAGAAAGAAAGAAGTAAAGAAACTAAAGATAGAATCAGAGAAGTTATGAGAGCTAGAATGAGATATCAAGAAAGAAAGAAAGAAAGAACGAAAGTAATTAATAAAGAAACTAAAGATAGAATGAGAGAAGGTATGAAAGCTAGAATGAAAGATATCAAGAAAGAAAGAAAAAAGAAATCAATAGAGAAATTAAAGATGAAATGAGAGAAGGTATGAAAGCTAGAATGAAAGATATCAAGAAAGAAAGAAAGAAAGTAAGAAAGTAGTAAAGAAACTAAAGATAGAATCAGAGACGTTATGAGAGCTAGAATGAGATATGAAGAAAGAAAGAAAGAAAGAACGAAAGTAGTTAATAAAGAAACTAAAGAGAGAATGAAAGAAGGTATGAAAGTTAGTATGAAAGATATCAAGAAAGAAAGAAAGAAAGAAAGTAATAAAGAAACTAAAGATAGAATGAGAGAAGGTACGAAAGCAAGAATGTAACATATCAAGGAAGCAAGGAATGAAAGTAAGTAAAAAAAAAACTAAAGATAGAATGAGAGAAGGTATGAAAGCAAGAATGAAAGATATCAAGAAAGAAAGAAAGAAAGTAAGAAAGTAATAAAGAAACTAAAGATAGAAAGAGAGAAGGGATGAGAGCTAGAATGAACGATATTAAGAAAGAAAGAAAGAAAGAAAGTAAGAAAGAAATAAAGAAACTAAAGATAGAATGAGAGAAGGTATGAAAGCTAGAATGAAATATATCAAGAAAGAAAGAAAGAAAGTAAGAAAGTAATAAAGAAACTAAAGATAGAATCAGAGAAGTTATGAGAGCTAGAATGAGATATGAAGAAATAAATAAAGAAAGAAAGAAAGTAATTAATAAATAAACTAAAGAGAGAATGAAAGAAGGTATGAAAGCTAGTATGAAAGATATCAAGAAAGAAAGAAAGAAAGAAAGTAATAAAGAAACTAAAGATAGAATGAGAGTAGGTACGAAAGCTAGAAGGTAACATATCAAGAAAGGAAGAAATGAAAGTAAGTAAAAAAGAAACTAAAGATAGAATGAGAGAAGGTATGAAAGCAAGAATGAAAGATATCAAGAAAGAAAGAAAAAAGAAATCAATAGAGAAATTAAAGATGAAATGAGAGAAGGTATGAAAGCTAGAATGAAAGATATCAAGAAAGAAAGAAAGAAAGTAAGAAAGTAATAAAGAAACTAAAGATAGAAAGAGAGAAGGGATGAGAGCTAGAATGAAAGATATCAAGAAATAAATAAATAAATAAATAAATAAATAAATAAATAAACTAAAGAGAGAAAGAGAGAAGGGAGGAGAGCTAGAATGAAAGATATCAAGAAAGAAAGAAAGAAAGAAAGAAAGAAAGAAAGAAAGAAAGAAAGAAAGAAAGAAAGAAAGAAAGAAAGAAAGAAAGAAAGAAAGAAAGAAAGTAATAAAGAAACTAAAGATAGAATGAGAGAAGGTATGAAAGCTAGAATGTAAGATATCAGGAAAGAAAGAAATGAAAGTAAGTTAAAAAGAAACTAAAGATAGAAGGAGAGAAGGTATGAAAGCTAGAATGAAAGATATCAAGAAAGAAAAAGGAACAAAGTAGAAATAATGTAATAAACAAAAGAAAGATTAAAGGAGTGAAGATATGAATGCTAGAATGAAAGTTATCAAGAAAGAAAGAAAGAAAGAAAGTAGTAAAGAAGCTAAAGATAGAATCAGAGAAGTTGTGAGAGCTAGAATGAGATATCAAGAAAGAAAGAACGAAAGAAAGAACGAAAGTAATTAATAAAGAAACTAAAGATAGAATGAAAGAAGATATGATAGCTAGAATGAAAGATATCAAGAAAGAAATAAAGAAAGAAAGTAAGAAAGAAATAAAGAAACTAAAGATAGAATGAGAGAAGGTATGAAAGATATAATGAAAGATATCAAGATAGAAAGAAAGAAAGAAAGAAAAAATAAAGTAATAAAGAAACTAAAGATAGAATGAGAGAAGGTATGAAAGCTAGAATGTAAGATATAAAGAAAGAAAGAAATGAAAGTAAGTAAAAAAGAAACTAAAGATAAAATGAGAGAAGGTATGAAAGCTAGAATGTAACATATCAAGAAAGCAAGGAATGATAGTAAGTAAAAAAGAAACTAAAGATAGAATGAGAGAAGGTATAAAAGCAAGAATGAAAGATAACAAGAAAGAAAGAAAAAAGAAATCAATAGAGAAATTAAAGATGAAATGAGAGAAGGTATGAAAGCTAGAATGAAAGATATCAAGAAAAAAAGAAAGAAAGTAAGAAAGTAATAAAGAACCTAAAGATAGAAAGAGAGAAGGGATGAGAGCTAGAATGAACGATATCAAGAAAGAAAGAAAGAAAGAAAGAAAGAAAGAAAGAAAGAAAGAAAGAAACTAAAGATAGAATGAGAGAAGGTATGAAAGCTAGAATGAAAGATATCAAGAAAGAAAGAAAGAAAGTAAGAAAGTAATAAAGAAACTAAAGATAGAAAGATAGAAGGGATGAGAGCCAGAATGAAAGATATCAAGAAAGAAAGAAAGAAAGTAAGAAAGTAATAAAGAAACTAAAGATAGAATGAGAGAAGTTATGAAAGATAGAATGAAAGATATCAAGAAAGAAAGAAAGAAAGAAAGAAAGAAAATAAAGTAATAAAGAAACTAAAGATAAAATGAGAGAAGGTATGAAAGCTAGAATGTAACATATCAAGAAAGCAAGGAATGAAAGTAAGTAAAAAAGAAACTAAAGATAGAATGAGAGAAGGTATGAAAGCTAGAATGAAAGATATCAAGTAAGAAAAAAAATGAAAGTAAGTAAAAAAGAAACTAAAGATAAAATGAGAGAAGGTATGAAAGCTAGAATGAAAGATATCAAGTAAGAAAAATGAACAAAGTAGAAATCATATAATAAATAAATTAAAGATTGAATGAGTGAAGATATGAATGCTAGATCGAAAGATATCAAGAAAGAAAGAAAGAAAGAAGTAAAGAAACTAAAGATAGAATCAGAGAAGTTATGAGAGCTAGATAGAGATATCAAGAAAGAAAGAAAGAAACAACGAAAGTAATTAATAAAGAAACTAAAGAGAGAATGAAAGAAGGTATGAAAGCTAGAATGAAAGATATCAAGAAAGAAAGAAAGAAAGAAAGTAATAAAGAAACTAAAGATAGAATGAGAGAAGGTATGAAAGCTAGAATGAAAGATATCAAGAAAGAAAGAAAAAAGAAATCAATAGAGAAATTAAAGATGAAATGAGAGAAGGTATGAAAGCTAGAATGAAAGATATCAAGAAAGAAAGAAAGAAAGTAAGAAAGTAGTAAAGAAACTAAAGATAGAATCAGAGACGTTATGAGAGCTAGAATGAGATATGAAGAAAGAAAGAAAGAAAGAACGAAAGTAGTTAATAAAGAAACTAAAGAGAGAATGAAAGAAGGTATGAAAGTTAGTATGAAAGATATCAAGAAAGAAAGAAAGAAAGAAAGTAATAAAGAAACTAAAGATAGAATGAGAGAAGGTACGAAAGCAAGAATGTAACATATCAAGGAAGCAAGGAATGAAAGTAAGTAAAAAAAAAACTAAAGATAGAATGAGAGAAGGTATGAAAGCAAGAATGAAAGATATCAAGAAAGAAAGAAAGAAAGTAAGAAAGTAATAAAGAAACTAAAGATAGAAAGAGAGAAGGGATGAGAGCTAGAATGAACGATATTAAGAAAGAAAGAAAGAAAGAAAGTAAGAAAGAAATAAAGAAACTAAAGATAGAATGAGAGAAGGTATGAAAGCTAGAATGTAACATATCAAGAAAGCAAGGAATGAAAGTAAGTAAAAAAGAAACTAAAGATAGAATGAGAGAAGGTATGAAAGCTAGAATGAAAGATATCAAGTAAGAAAAAAAATGAAAGTAAGTAAAAAAGAAACTAAAGATAAAATGAGAGAAGGTATGAAAGCTAGAATGAAAGATATCAAGTAAGAAAAATGAACAAAGTAGAAATCATATAATAAATAAATTAAAGATTGAATGAGTGAAGATATGAATGCTAGATCGAAAGATATCAAGAAAGAAAGAAAGAAAGAAGTAAAGAAACTAAAGATAGAATCAGAGAAGTTATGAGAGCTAGATAGAGATATCAAGAAAGAAAGAAAGAAACAACGAAAGTAATTAATAAAGAAACTAAAGAGAGAATGAAAGAAGGTATGAAAGCTAGAATGAAAGATATCAAGAAAGAAAGAAAGAAAGAAAGTAATAAAGAAACTAAAGATAGAATGAGAGAAGGTATGAAAGCTAGAATGAAAGATATCAAGAAAGAAAGAAAAAAGAAATCAATAGAGAAATTAAAGATGAAATGAGAGAAGGTATGAAAGCTAGAATGAAAGATATCAAGAAAGAAAGAAAGAAAGTAAGAAAGTAGTAAAGAAACTAAAGATAGAATCAGAGACGTTATGAGAGCTAGAATGAGATATGAAGAAAGAAAGAAAGAAAGAACGAAAGTAGTTAATAAAGAAACTAAAGAGAGAATGAAAGAAGGTATGAAAGTTAGTATGAAAGATATCAAGAAAGAAAGAAAGAAAGAAAGTAATAAAGAAACTAAAGATAGAATGAGAGAAGGTACGAAAGCAAGAATGTAACATATCAAGGAAGCAAGGAATGAAAGTAAGTAAAAAAAAAACTAAAGATAGAATGAGAGAAGGTATGAAAGCAAGAATGAAAGATATCAAGAAAGAAAGAAAGAAAGTAAGAAAGTAATAAAGAAACTAAAGATAGAAAGAGAGACGGGATGAGAGCTAGAATGAACGATATTAAGAAAGAAAGAAAGAAAGAAAGTAAGAAAGAAATAAAGAAACTAAAGATAGAATGAGAGAAGGTATGAAAGCTAGAATGAAATATATCAAGAAAGAAAGAAAGAAAGTAAGAAAGTAATAAAGAAACTAAAGATAGAATCAGAGAAGTTATGAGAGCTAGAATGAGATATGAAGAAATAAATAAAGAAAGAAAGAAAGTAATTAATAAATAAACTAAAGAGAGAATGAAAGAAGGTATGAAAGCTAGTATGAAAGATATCAAGAAAGAAAGAAAGAAAGAAAGTAATAAAGAAACTAAAGATAGAATGAGAGTAGGTACGAAAGCTAGAAGGTAACATATCAAGAAAGGAAGAAATGAAAGTAAGTAAAAAAGAAACTAAAGATAGAATGAGAGAAGGTATGAAAGCAAGAATGAAAGATATCAAGAAAGAAAGAAAAAAGAAATCAATAGAGAAATTAAAGATGAAATGAGAGAAGGTATGAAAGCTAGAATGAAAGATATCAAGAAAGAAAGAAAGAAAGTAAGAAAGTAATAAAGAAACTAAAGATAGAAAGAGAGAAGGGATGAGAGCTAGAATGAAAGATATCAAGAAATAAATAAATAAATAAATAAATAAATAAATAAATAAACTAAAGAGAGAAAGAGAGAAGGGAGGAGAGCTAGAATGAAAGATATCAAGAAAGAAAGAAAGAAAGAAAGAAAGAAAGAAAGAAAGAAAGAAAGAAAGAAAGAAAGAAAGAAAGAAAGAAAGAAAGTAATAAAGAAACTAAAGATAGAATGAGAGAAGGTATGAAAGCTAGAATGTAAGATATCAGGAAAGAAAGAAATGAAAGTAAGTTAAAAAGAAACTAAAGATAGAAGGAGAGAAGGTATGAAAGCTAGAATGAAAGATATCAAGAAAGAAAAAGGAACAAAGTAGAAATAATGTAATAAACAAAAGAAAGATTAAAGGAGTGAAGATATGAATGCTAGAATGAAAGTTATCAAGAAAGAAAGAAAGAAAGAAAGTAGTAAAGAAGCTAAAGATAGAATCAGAGAAGTTGTGAGAGCTAGAATGAGATATCAAGAAAGAAAGAACGAAAGAAAGAACGAAAGTAATTAATAAAGAAACTAAAGATAGAATGAAAGAAGATATGATAGCTAGAATGAAAGATATCAAGAAAGAAATAAAGAAAGAAAGTAAGAAAGAAATAAAGAAACTAAAGATAGAATGAGAGAAGGTATGAAAGATATAATGAAAGATATCAAGATAGAAAGAAAGAAAGAAAGAAAAAATAAAGTAATAAAGAAACTAAAGATAGAATGAGAGAAGGTATGAAAGCTAGAATGTAAGATATAAAGAAAGAAAGAAATGAAAGTAAGTAAAAAAGAAACTAAAGATAAAATGAGAGAAGGTATGAAAGCTAGAATGTAACATATCAAGAAAGCAAGGAATGATAGTAAGTAAAAAAGAAACTAAAGATAGAATGAGAGAAGGTATAAAAGCAAGAATGAAAGATAACAAGAAAGAAAGAAAAAAGAAATCAATAGAGAAATTAAAGATGAAATGAGAGAAGGTATGAAAGCTAGAATGAAAGATATCAAGAAAGAAAGAAAGAAAGTAAGAAAGTAATAAAGAAACTAAAGATAGAAAGATAGAAGGGATGAGAGCCAGAATGAAAGATATCAAGAAAGAAAGAAAGAAAGTAAGAAAGTAATAAAGAAACTAAAGATAGAATGAGAGAAGTTATGAAAGATAGAATGAAAGATATCAAGAAAGAAAGAAAGAAAGAAAGAAAGAAAATAAAGTAATAAAGAAACTAAAGATAAAATGAGAGAAGGTATGAAAGCTAGAATGTAACATATCAAGAAAGCAAGGAATGAAAGTAAGTAAAAAAGAAACTAAAGATAGAATGAGAGAAGGTATGAAAGCTAGAATGAAAGATATCAAGTAAGAAAAAAAATGAAAGTAAGTAAAAAAGAAACTAAAGATAAAATGAGAGAAGGTATGAAAGCTAGAATGAAAGATATCAAGTAAGAAAAATGAACAAAGTAGAAATCATATAATAAATAAATTAAAGATTGAATGAGTGAAGATATGAATGCTAGATCGAAAGATATCAACAAAGAAAGAAAGAAAGAAGTAAAGAAACTAAAGATAGAATCAGAGAAGTTATGAGAGCTAGATAGAGATATCAAGAAAGAAAGAAAGAAACAACGAAAGTAATTAATAAAGAAACTAAAGAGAGAATGAAAGAAGGTATGAAAGCTAGAATGAAAGATATCAAGAAAGAAAGAAAGAAAGAAAGTAATAAAGAAACTAAAGATAGAATGAGAGAAGGTATGAAAGCTAGAATGTAACATATCAAGAAACGAAGAAATGAAAGTAAGTAAAAAAGAAACTAAAGATAGAATGAGAGAAGGTATGAAAGCAAGAATGAAAGATATCAAGAAAGAAAGAAAAAAGAAATCAATAGAGAAATTAAAGATGAAATGAGAGAAGGTATGAAAGCTAGAATGAAAGATATCAAGAAAGAAAGAAAGAAAGTAAGAAAGTAGTAAAGAAACTAAAGATAGAATCAGAGACGTTATGAGAGCTAGAATGAGATATGAAGAAAGAAAGAAAGAAAGAACGAAAGTAGTTAATAAAGAAACTAAAGAGAGAATGAAAGAAGGTATGAAAGTTAGTATGAAAGATATCAAGAAAGAAAGAAAGAAAGAAAGTAATAAAGAAACTAAAGATAGAATGAGAGAAGGTACGAAAGCAAGAATGTAACATATCAAGGAAGCAAGGAATGAAAGTAAGTAAAAAAAAAACTAAAGATAGAATGAGAGAAGGTATGAAAGCAAGAATGAAAGATATCAAGAAAGAAAGAAAGAAAGTAAGAAAGTAATAAAGAAACTAAAGATAGAAAGAGAGAAGGGATGAGAGCTAGAATGAACGATATCAAGAAAGAAAGAAAGAAAGAAAGTAAGAAAGAAATAAAGAAACTAAAGATAGAATGAGAGAAGGTATGAAAGCTAGAATGAAAGATATCAAGAAAGAAAGAAAGAAAGTAAGAAAGTAATAAAGAAACTAAAGATAGAAAGATAGAAGGGATGAGAGCTAGAATGAAAGATATCAAGAAAGAAAGAAAGAAAGTAAGAAAGTAATAAAGAAACTAAAGATAGAATGAGAGAAGTTATGAAAGATAGAATGAAAGATATCAAGAAAGAAAGAAAGAAAGAAAGAAGGAAAATAAAGTAATAAAGAAACTAAAGATAAAATGAGAGAAGGTATGAAAGCTAGAATATAACATATCAAGAAAGCAAGGAATGAAAGTAAGTAAAAAAGAAACTAAAGATAGAATGAGAGAAGGTATGAAAGCAAGAATGAAAGATAAAAAGAAAGAAAGAAAAAAGAAATCAATAGAGAAATTAAAAATGAAATGAGAGAAGGGATGAGAGCTAGAATGAAAGATATCAAGAAAGAAAGAAAGAAAGAAAGAAAGAAAGAAATAAAGAAACTAAAGATAGAATGAGAGAAGGTATGAAAGATAGAATGAAAGATATCAAGAAAGAAAAAAAATGAAAGTAAGTAAAAAAGAAACTAAAGATAAAATGAGAGAAGGTGTGAAAGCTAGAATGAAAGATATCAAGTAAGAAAAATGAACAAAGTAGAAATAATATAATAAATAAATTAAAGATTGAATGAGTGAAGATATGAATGCTAGATCGAAAGATATCAAAAAAGAAAGAAAGAAAGAAGTAAAGAAACTAAAGATAGAATCAGAGAAGTTATGAGAGCTAGAATGAGATATCAAGAAAGAAAGAAAGAAAGAACGAAAGTAATTAATAAAGAAACTAAAGAGAGAATGAAAGAAGGTATGAAAGCTAGAATGAAAGATATCAAGAAAGAAAGAAAGAAAGAAAGTAATAAAGAAACTAAAGATAGAATGAGAGAAGGTATGAAAGCTAGAATGTAACATATCAAGAAACGAAGAAATGAAAGTAAGTAAAAAAGAAACTAAAGATAGAATGAGAGAAGGTATGTAAGCAAGAATGAAAGATATCAAGAAAGAAAGAAAAAAGAAATCAATAGAGAAATTAAAGATGAAATGAGAGAAGGTATGAAAGCTAGAATGAAAGATATCAAGAAAGAAAGAAAGAAAGTAAGAAAGTAGTAAAGAAACTAAAGATAGAATCAGAGACGTTATGAGAGCTAGAATGAGATATGAAGAAAGAAAGAAAGAAAGAAAGAACGAAAGTAATTAATAAAGAAACTAAAGAGAGAATGAAAGAAGGTATGAAAGTTAGTATGAAAGATATCAAGAAAGAAAGAAAGAAAGAAAGAAAGTAATAAAGAAACTAAAGATAGAATAAGAGAAGGTACGAAAGCAAGAATGTAACATATCAAGAAAGCAAGGAATGAAAGTAAGTAAAAAAAAACTAAAGATAGAATGAGAGAAGGTATGAAAGCAAGAATGAAAGATAACAAGAAAGAAAGAAAGAAAATCAATAGAGAAATTAAATATGAAATCAGAGAAGGTATGAAAGCTAGAATGAAAGATATCAAGAAAGAAAGAATGAAAGTAAGAAAGTAATAGAGAAAATAAAGATAGAATGAGAGATGGTATGAGAGCTAGAATGAAAGCTATCAAGAAAGAAGGAAAGAAAAAAAGAAAGTAATAAAGAAACTAAAGATAGAACGAGAGAAGGTATGAAAGATAGAATGAAAGATATCAAGAAAGAAAGAAAGAAAGAAAGAAAAAATAAAGTAATAAAGAAACTAAAGATAGAATGAGAGAAGGTATGAAAGCTAGAATGTAAGATATAAAGAAAGAAAGAAATGAAAGTAAGTAAAAAGGAAACTAAAGATAAAATGAGAGAAGGTATGAAAGCTAGAATGTAACATATCAAGAAAGCAAGGAATGATAGTAAGTAAAAAAGAAACTAAAGATAGAATGAGAGAAGGTATAAAAGCAAGAATGAAAGATAACAAGAAAGAAAGAAAAAAGAAATCAATAGAGAAATTAAAGATGAAATGAGAGAAGGTATGAAAGCTAGAATGAAAGATATCAAGAAAAAAAGAAAGAAAGTAAGAAAGTAATAAAGAAACTTAAGATAGAAAGAGAGAAGGGATGAGAGCTAGAATGAAAGATATCAAGAAATAAATAAATAAATAAATAAATAAACTAAAGATAGAAAGAGAGAAGGGCGGAGAGCTAGAATGAAAGATATCAAGAAAGAAAGAAAGAAAGAAAGAAAGAAAGAAAGAAAGAAAGAAAGAAAGAAAGAAAGAAAGAAAGAAACTAAAGATAGAATGAGAGAAGGTATGAAAGCTAGAATGTAAGATATCAGGAAAGAAAGAAATGAAAGTAAGTAAAAAAGAAACTAAAGATAGAAGGAGAGAAGGTATGAAAGCTAGAATGAAAGATAACAAGAAAGAAAAAGGAACAAAGTAGAAATAATGTAATAAAGAAAAGAAAGATTGAAGGAGTGAAGATATGAATGCTAGAATGAAAGTTATCAAGAAAGAAAGAAAGAAAGTAGTAAAGAAGCTAAAGATAGAATCAGAGAAGGTATGAGAGCTAGAATGAGATATCAAGAAAGAAAGAAAGAAAGAAAGAACGAAGGTAATTAATAAAGAAACTAAAGATAGAATGAAAGAAGATGTGAAAGCTAGAATGAAAGATATCAAGAAAGAAATAAAGAAAGAAAGTAAGAAAGAAATAAAGAAACTAAAGATAGAATGAGAGAAGGTATGAAAGATAGAATGAAAGATATCAAGAAAGAAAAAAAGAAAGAAAGAAAAAAATAAAGTAATAAAGAAACTAAAGATAGAATGAGAGAAGTTATGAAAGCTAGAATGTAAGATATAAAGAAAGAAAGAAATGAAATTAAGTAAAAAAGAAACTAAAGATAAAATGAGAGAAGGTATGAAAGCTAGAATGTAACATATCAAGAAGGCAAGGAATGAAAGTAAGTAAAAAAGAAACTAAAGATAGAATGAGAGAAGGTATGAAAGCAAGAATGAAAGATAACAAGAAAGAAAGAAAGAAAGAAAGTAATAAAGAAACTAAAGATAGAAAGAGAGAAGGGATGAGAGCTAGAATGAAAGATATCAAGAAAGAAAGAAAGAAAGAAAGAAAAAATAAAGTAATAAAGAAACTAAAGATAGAATGAGAGAAGGTATGAAAGCTACAATGTAAGATATCAAGAAAGAAAGAAATGAAAGTAAGTAAAAAAGAAACTAAAGATAAAATGAGAGAAGGTATGAAAGCTAGAATGTAAGATATCAAGAAAGAAAGAAATGAAAGTAAGTAAAAAAGAAACTAAAGATAAAATGAGAGAAGGTATGAAAGCTAGAATGTAATATATCAAGAAAGCAAGGAATGAAAGTAATAAAGAAACTAAAGATAGAAAGAGAGAAGGGATGAGAGCTAGAATGAAAGATATCAAGAAAGAAAGAAAGAAAGTAAGAAAGAAATAAAGAAACTAAAGATAGAATGAGAGAAGGTATGAAAGATAGAATGAAAGATATCAAGAAACAAAGAAATGAAAGTAAGTAAAAAAGAAACTAAAGATAAAATGAGAGAAGGTATGAAAGCTAGAATGAAAGATATCAAGTAAAAAAAAAGGAACAAAGTAGAAATAATGTAATAAATAAAATAAAGATTGAATGAGTGAAGATATGAATGCTAGATCGAAAGTTATCAAGAAAGAAAGAAAGAAAGAAAGAAAGAAGTAAAGAAACTAAAGATAGAATCAGAGAAGTTATGAGAGGTAGAATGAGATATCAAGAAAGAAAGAAAGAAACAAAGAAAGAACGAAATTAATTAATAAAGAAACTAAAGAGAGAATCAAAGAAGGTATGAAAGCTAGAATGAAAGATATCAATAAAGAAAGAAAGAAAGAAAGTAATAAAGAAACTAAAGATAGAATGAGAGAAGGTATGAAAAGAGAATGTAACATATCAAAAAAGGAAGAAATGAAAGTAACTAAAAAAGAAACTAAAGATAGAATGAGAGAAGGTATGAAAGCAAGAATGAAAGATATCAAGAAAGAAAGAAAAAAGAAATCAATAGAGAAATTAAAGATGAAATCAGAGAAGGTATGAAAGCTAGAATGAAAGATATCAAGAAAGAAAGTAAGTGAAAAAGAAACTAAAGATAGAATGAGAGAAGTTATGAAAGCTAGAATGAAAGATATCAATAAAGAAAAAAGGAGCAAAGTAGAAAAAAGTAATAAAGAAAATAAAGATTGAATGAGTGAAGATATGAATGCTAGAATGAAAGTTATCAAGAAAGAAAGAAGAAAAAAGAAAGTAATAAAGAAACTAAAGGTAGAATGAGAGAAGTTATGATAGCTAGAATGTAACATATCAAGAAAGCAAGAAATGAAAGTAAGTAAAAAAGAAACTAAAGGTAGAATGAGAAAGGTATGAACGCAAGAATGAAAGATATCAAGAAAGAAAGAAAGAAAGTAAGAAAGTAATAGAGAAAATAAAGATAGAACGAGAGAAGGTATGAGAGCTAGAATGAAAGATATGAAGAAAGAAAGAAAGAAAGAAAGAAAGTAATAAAGAAACTAAAGATAAAATGAGAGAAGGTATGAAAGCTAGAATGAAAGATATGAAGAAAGAAAGAAAGAAATCATTAAAGAAACTAAAGATAAAATGAGAGAAGGTATGAAATCTAGAATGAAAGATATCAAGAATGAAAGAAAGTAACTAATAAAGAAACTAAAGATAGAATGAGAGAAGTTATTAAAACTAGAATGAAAGATATCAATAAAGAAAGAAATGAAAGTAAGTAAAAAAGAAACTAAAGATAGAATGAGAGAAGGTATGAAAGCTAGAATGAAAGATATCAAGAAAGAAAGTAAGAAAGTAATAAAGAAACTAAAGATAGAACGAGAGAAGGTATGAAAGATAGAATGAAAGATATCAAGAAATAAAGAAAGAAATAAAGAAAGTAATAAAGAAACAAAAGATAGAATGAGAGAAGGTATGAAAGATAGAATGAAAGATATCAAGAAAGAATGTAATGACAGTAAGTAAAAAAGAAACTAAAGATAAAATGAGAGAAGGTATGAAAGCTAGAATGAAAGATATCAATTAAGAAAAAAGGAACAAAGTAGAAATAATGTAATAAATAAAATAAAGATTGAATGAGTGAAGATATGAATGCTAGATCGAAAGTTATCAAGAAAGAAAGAAGAAAGAAAGAAAGAAGTAAAGAAACTAAAGATAGAATCAGAGAAGTTATGAGAGCTAGAATGAGATATCAAGAAAGAAAGAAAGAAAGAAAGAAAGAACGAAATTAATTAATGAAGAAACTAAAGAGAGAATCAAAGAAGTTATGAAAGCTAGAATGAAAGATATCAATAAAGAAAGAATGAAAGTAATAAAGAAACTAAAGATAGAATGAGAGAAGGTATGAAAGCTAGAATGTAACATATCAAGAAAGGAAGAAATGAAAGTAAGTAAAAAAGAAACTAAAGATAGAATGAGAGAAGGTATGAAAGCAAGAATGAAAGATAACAAGAAAGAAAGAAAAAAGAAATCAATAGAGAAATTAAAGATGAAATGAGAGAAGGTATGAAAGCTAGAATGAAAGATATCAAGAAAGAAAGAAAGTAAGAAAGTAATAGAGAAAATAAAGATAGAACGAGAGAAGGTATGAGAGCTAGAATGAAAGATATGAAGAAAGAAAGAAAGAAAGAAAGTAATAAAGAAACTAAAGATAGAATGAGAGAAGGTATGAAATCTAGAATGAAAGATATCAAGAATGAAAGAAAGTAACTAATAAAGAAACAAGATAGAATGAGAGAAGTTATTAAAGCTAGAATGAAAGATATCAATAAACAAAGAAATGAAAGTAAGTAAAAAAGAAACTAAAGATAGAATGAGAGAAGGTATGAAAACAAGAATGAAAGTTAACAAGAAAGAAAGAAAAAAGAAATCAATAGAGAAATTAAAGATGAAATGAGAGAAGGTATGAAAGCTAGAATGAAAGATATCAAGAAAGAAAGAAATAAAGTAAGAAAGTAATAAAGAAAATAAAGATATAAAGAGAAAAGGGATGAGAGCTAGAATGAACGATATCAAGAAAGAAAGAAAGAAAGTGAAACGGAAAGTAAAGAAACAATGAGAGAAGGTATGAAAGCTAGAATGAAAGATATCAAGAAAGAAAAAAGGAAAAAAGTAAAAAAAATGTAATAAAAAAAATAAAGATTGAATGAGTGAAGATATGAATGCTAGAATGAAAGTTATAAAGAAAGAAAGAAGAAAAAAGAAAGTAATAAAGAAACGAAAGATAGAATGAGAGAAGGTATGAACGCAAGAATGAATGATATCAAGAAAGAAAGAAAGAAAGTAAGAAAGTAATAGAGAAAACAAAGATAGAACAAGAGAAGGTATGAGAGCTAGAATGAAAGATATGAAGAAAGAAAGAAAGAAAGAATGAAAGAAAGTAATAAAGAAACTAAAGATAGAATGAGAGACGGTATGAAAGCTAGAATGAAAGATATGAAGAAAGAAAGAAAGAAAGAAAGTAATAAAGAAACTAAAGATAGAATGAGAGAAGGTATGAAATCTAGAATGAAAGATATCAAGAATGAAAGAAAGTAACTAATAAAGAAACTAAAGATAGAATGAGAGAAGTTATTAAAGCTAGAATGAAAGATATCATTAAAGAAAGAAATGAAAGTAAGTAAAAAAGAAACTAAAGATAGAATGAGAGAAGGTATGAAAGCAAGAATGAAAGATAACAAGAAAGAAAGAAAAAAGAAATCAATAGAGAAATTAAAGATGAAATGAGAGAAGGTATGAAAGCTAGAATGAAAGATATCAAGAAAGAAAGAAAGAAAGTAAGAAAGTAATAAAGAAAATAAAGATATAAAGAGAAAAGGGATGAGAGCTAGAATGAACGGTATCAAGAAAGAAAGAAAGAAAGTGAAAAAGAAAGTAAAGAAAGAATGAGAGAAGGTATGAAAGCTAGAATGAAAGATATCAAGAAAGAAAAAAGGAACAAAGTAGAAAAAATGTAATAAAAAAAATAAAGATTGAATGAGTGAAGATATGAATGCTAGAATGAAAGTTATCAAGAAAGAAAGAAGAAAAAAGAAAGTAATAAAGAAACTAAAGAGAGAATGAGAGAAGGTATGATAGCTAGAATGTAACATATCAAGAAAGCAAGAAATGAAAGTAAGTAAAAAAGAAACTAAAGATAGAATGAGAGAAGGTATGAAAGCAAGAATGAAAGATATCAAGAAAGAAAGAAAAAATAACTCAATAGAGAAATTAAAGATTAAATGAGAGAAGGTATGAAAGCTAGAATGAAAGATATCAAGAAAGAAAGAAAGAAAAAAATAAAGTAATAAATAAACTAAAGATAGAATGTGAGAAGGTATGAAAGATAGAATGAAAGATATCAAGAAAGAAAGAAATGAAAGTAAGTAAAAAAGAAACTAAAGATAGAATGAGAGTAGGTATGAAAGCAAGAATGAAAGATATCAAGAAAGAAAGAAAGAAAGTAAGTAAGAAAGAAATAAAGAAACTAAAGATAGAATGAGAGAAGGTATGAAAGAGAATAAAAGATATCAAGAAAGAAAGAAATGAAAGTAAATAAAAAAGAAACTAAAGATAGAATGAGAGAAGGGATGAGAGCTAGAATGAAAGATATCAAGTAAGAAAAAAGGAACAAAGTAGAAATAATGTAATAAATAAAATAAAGATTGAATGAGTGAAGATATGAATGCTAGATCGAAAGTTATCAAGAAAGAAAGAAAGAAAGAAAGAAAGAAGTAAAGAAACTAAAGATAGAATCAGAGAAGTTATGAGAGCTAGAATGAGATATCAAGAAATAAATAAATAAATAAAGAACGAAATTAATTAATAAAGAAACTAAATAGAGAATCAAAGAAGGTATGAAAGCTAGAATGAAAGATATCAAGAAAGAAAGAAAGAAAGTAATAAAGAAACTAAAGATAGAATGAGAGAAGGTATGAAAGCTAGAATGTAACATATCAATAAAGCAAAAAATGAAAGTAAGTAAAAAAGAAACTAAAGATAGAATGAGAGAAGGTATGAAAGCAAGAATGAAAGATATCGAGAAAGAAAGAAAAAATAACTCAATAGAGAAATTAAAGATTAAATGAGAGAAGGTATGAAAGCTAGAATGAAAGATATCAAGAAAGAAAGAAAGAAGGAAAAAAATAAAGTAATAAATAAACTAAAGATAGAATGTGAGAAGGTATGAAAGCTAGAATGTAAGATAGCAAGAAAGTAAGAAATGAAAGTAAGTAAAAAAGAAACTAAAGATAAAATGAGAGAAGGTATGAAAGCTAGAATGTAAAATATCAAGAAAGCAAGGAATGAAAGTAAGTAAAAAAGAAACTAAAGATAGAATGAGAGAAGGTATGAAAGCAAGAATGAAAGATATCAAGAAAGAAAGAAAGAAAGAAAGTAAGAAAGAAATAAAGAAACTAAAGATAGAATGAGAGAAGATATGAAAGATAGAATGAAAGATATCAAGAAAGAAAGAAATGAAAGTAAGTAAAAAAGAAACTAAAGATAGAATGAGAGAAGGGATGAGAGCTAGAATGAAAGATATCAAGTAAGAAAAAAGGAACAAAGTAGAAATAATGTAATAAATAAAATAAAGATTGAATGAGTGAAGATATGAATGCTAGATCGAAAGTTATCAAGAAAGAAAGAAAGAAAGAAAGAAAGAAAGTAAGTAATAAAGAAACTAAAGATAGAATGAGAGAAGTGATGAGAGCTAGAATGAAAGATATCAAGAAAGAAAGAAAGAAAGTAAGTAAGAAAGAAATAAAGAAACTAAAGATAGAATGAGAGAAGGTATGAAAGATAGAATGAAAGATATCAAGAAAGAAAGAAATGAAAGTAAGTAGAAAAGAAACTGAAGATAGAATGAGAGAAGGTATGAAAGCTAGAATGAAAGATATCAAGTAAGAAAAAAGGAACAAAGTAGAAATAATGTAATAAATAAAATAAAGATTGAATGAGTGAAGATATGAATGCTAGATCGAAAGTTATCAAGAAAGAAAGAAAGAAAGAAAGAAAGAAGTAAAGAAACTAAAGATAGAATCAGAGAAGTTATGAGAGCTAGAATGAGATATCAAGAAATAAATAAAGAAAGAAAGAACAAAATTAATTAATAAAGAAACTAAAGAGAGAACCAAAGAAGGTATGAAAGCTAGAATGAAAGATATCAAGTAAGAAAAAAGGAACAAAGTAGAAATAATGTAATAAATAAAATAAAGATTGAATGAGTGAAGATATGAATGCTAGATCGAAAGTTATCAAGAAAGAAAGAAAGAAAGAAAGAAGTAAAGAAACTAAAGATAGAATCAGAGAAGTTATGAGAGCTAGAATGAGATATCAAGAAATAAATAAAGAAAGAAAGAACGAAATTAATTAATAAAGAAACTAAAGAGAGAATCAAAGAAGGTATGAAAGCTAGAATGAAAGATATCAAGAAAGAAAGAAAGAAAGAAAGTAATAAAGAAACTAAAGATAGAATTAGAGAAGGTATGAAAGCTAGAATGTAACATATCAATAAAGCAAAAAATGAAAGTAAGTAAAAAAGAAACTAAAGATAGAATGAGAGAAGGTATGAAAGCAAGAATGAAAGATATCAAGAAAGAAAGAAAAAAGAACTCAATAGAGAAATTAAAGATGAAATGAGAGAAGGTATGAAAGCTAGAATGAAAGATATCAAGAAAGAAAGAAAGAAAGAAAGAAAGAAAAAAATAAAGTAATAAATAAACTAAAGATAAAATGAGAGAAGATATGAAAGCTAGAATGTAACATATCAAGAAAGCAAGGAATGAAAGTAAGAAAAGAAGAAACTAAAGATAGAATGAGAGAAGGTATGACAGCAAGAATGAAAGATATCAAGAAAGAAAGAAAGAAAGTAAGAAAGAAATAAAGAAACTAAAGATAGAATGAGAGAAGGTATGAAAGATAGAATGAAAGATATCAAGAAAGAAAGAAATGAAATTAAGTAAAAAAGAAACTAAAGATAGAATGAGAGAAGGGATGAGAGCTAGAATGAAAGATATCAAGTAAGAAAAAAGGAACAAAGTAGAAATAATGTAATAAATAAAATAAAGATTGAATGAGTGAAGATATGAATGCTAGATCGAAAGTTATCAAGAAAGAAAGAAAGAAAGAAAGAAATTAAGTAATAAAGAAACTAAAGATAGAAAGAGAGAAGGGATGAGAGCTAGAATGAAAGATATCAAGAAAGAAAGAAAGAAAGTAAGTAAGAAAGAAATAAAGAAACTAAAGATAGAATGAGAGAAGGTATGAAAGATAGAATGAAAGATATCAAGAAAGAAAGAAATGAAATTAAGTAAAAAAGAAACTAAAGATAGAATGAGAGAAGGGATGAGAGCTAGAATGAAAGATATCAAGTAAGAAAAAAGGAACAAAGTAGAAATAATGTAATAAATAAAATAAAGATTGAATGAGTGAAGATATGAATGCTAGATCGAAAGTTATCAAGAAAGAAAGAAAGAAAGAAAGAAGTAAAGAAACTAAAGATAGAATCAGAGAAGTTATGAGAGCTAGAATGAGATATCAAGAAATAAAGAAAGAAAGAAAGAACGAAATTAATTAATAAAGAAACTAAAGAGAGAATCAAAGAAGGTATGAAAGCTAAAATGAAAGATATCAAGTAAGAAAAAAGGAACAAAGTAGAAATAATGTAATAAATAAAAGAAAGATTGAATTAGTGAAGATATGAATGCTAGATCCAAAGTTTTTAAGAAAGAAAGACAGAAAGAAAGAAAGAGGTAAAGAAACTAAAGATAGAATCAGAGAAGTTATGAGAGCTAGAATGAGATATCAAGAAATAAATAAAGAAAGAAAGAACGAAATTAATTAATAAAGAAACTAAAGAGAGAATCAAAGAAGGTATGAAAGCTAGAATGAAAGATATCAAGAAAGAAAGAAAGAAAGAAAGTAATAAAGAAACTAAAGATAGAATGAGAGAAGGTATGAAAGCTAGAATGTAACATATCAATAAAGCAAAAAATGAAAGTAAGTAAAAAAGAAACTAAAGATAGAATGAGAGAAGGTATGAAAGCAAGAATGAAAGATATCAAGAAAGAAAGAAAAAAGAACTCAATAGAGAAATTAAAGATGAAATGAGTGAAGGTATGTGTAGCGTTCTCCTTTAAATGTGGTCATGGCTCAGGTTTAGTTAGAGTGAGTCATGCATATTTATGTTGCTGAGAGGCGGAGCCAAGAGGCAGAGAATAAGAGGCGGAGCCTGAGGGGGAGAGAGGGAATCAGAGTTTTGTAAGGAGTTTGATTAGCAGAGTTCAAAGAGTTATGTGATTGTAATTAGACTGATGAAAATATAGTAGGAGATCTGAGAAGTGATTGACCAGTGACTGGAAGGGAGAAGGAATAGAACTGAATGTTGAAGTGCTGAAACAAATAAGCAAATAAACTAAAGATCTTTCTATTTCATTAAAGAGTGGACCTGATTCTTTCTAAAGGAGTTATGGGGATCTAGGGATCTCCTGGTGGCAGCAGTGGAAGAAAGGAAAGAGATCAGTTTTGCCCTGGTGTGCTCTGAGGTCTGAGTCTAGGTGGACAGACAAAGGCACGAGTGGGTCCAACGCCACATAGGTTCCAGAGGTGTGGGATCCAAAAAGGGTCAAATCGCGACATTTGGTGTCCAGCGGCGGGAAACGAAGTAATCCAGTGAAGCCTATTGAAATAATCCAGTGAAGCCTATTGAAATAATCCAGTGAAGCCTTTATAAAAGAGTTTATTGAGTCAAGGGTACCTTTTAGACAGGATCTGTGGCAATGAGGTTTGGTTCCTGCTAGAGCTTTTGGGAAAAGCTTAGTAGCGGGGCCTCAGAACCCAGATCAGGGGGGTCTAAGATAGGGAACGACTCTGTGAGAAAATTTCTGAGTTTTACCTCAGGATCTGAGGATCAGAGGGCTTGCTCTGAAATCCCAGGCTCTGAGATAGGAGAGCGCTGCGGATAAGGCAGAAGCCAGGTCATAGCAGATCTGAGGGAGAGAACCTAAGGAAAAGGCTTGAATTCTCTGAGAGGGAATTTCTGAGTTTTACCTCAGGATCTGAGGATCAGAGGGCTTGCTGTGAAATCCCAGGCTCTGAGATAGGAGAGCGCTGTGGATAAGGCAGAAGCCAGGTCATAGCAGATCTGAGGGAAAGTACTAAAAGAAAAGGCTTGAAAAATTTATATCAGTAACTGGAAGTAAAATAAGAAAAACAGGTCCTTTTAAAAAGAAAATTTGTGAACGCTGCTCTAATCACCTCAGAGAAAGATAAACAAAAAGGAAAAGATGCCTCCCAAACGCGCCACAAGGGGGAGTCCTGAGTCTGAAGGGTTGCCTCAGGAATTGGAGGGAGACCAAAAGGAAATAGGCGTTGAGGTTACCTCAGAGGGACATAAGGAATTAAGCCCTCAAGAATTTGAGAGATGGAAACTGGAAAGGGAATTTAAATTTAAGGAACTACAGCTCAGAGCTGAGCAGGAGGCCAGACAATTTGAGCAGGAGGAGAGAAGGAGGGAACAGGAAAGCAAAGAAAGAGTTGAGCAGGAGGCCAGACAATTTGAGCAGGAGGAGAGAAGGAGGGAACAGGAAAGCAAAGAAAGAGCTGAGCAGGAGGCCAGACAATTTGAGCAGGAGGCCAGACAATTTGAGCAGGAAGAGAGAAGAAGGGACCTGGAAATCAAGGCTGAGTCAGAAGCTAAACAACTAGAATTAAGAGAAAAGGAAATGAATTTTCAACTACAGATGAGACAATTAGAGATTTCTGCTCTAAATAATAACCTTAATAATAACAACAGTGGGGGAGGTGGAATCCTGTCAAAGATAGATTTGAAGAAGTTTCCCCAGTACAAAAGAGGGGACTGTCCTGAATCCTTCCTCATTGCTTTTGAACGCACCTGCAATGACTTTGAAATCAGAAATGAAGATAGAATGATGGTTTTAAGAGCGCAGGTTAGCGGAGATCTGGCAGAAATATATGCCCAGATGAATCCCGAGAAGGCAAGAGATTTTGAGGCATATAAAAAGATGGTTTATTCAAGATTTTGTCTGAACTCTGAACACCTGAGGCGGAAATTTCGCTCTCTCTCTAAAAAGCAGGATGAATCGTACTCTCAGTTGGGAGCTAGATTGGCGCAGACTCTGGATAAGTGGATTGAAAGAGAGGAGATCACTTCTTTAGAACAGTTGAAGGATTTAATTGGGCTAGAACAGTTTTACTCCCTATTACCTGGAGAACTACGGTATTTAGTAAGGGACAAGAATCCTAAAAATTTATGGGAAGCGGGAGAACAAACTGATTTGATTAATGCTTACAGGAACCCTAGATTTTCAGAGCTGAGAGTAAATAAACCAAACTGGGACAATAACTATAAAAAGCCTTTTAATAAAAATTACCTCAGCAGGAATCCTGAGAGAGAAGGTCAGGGCGGGACTTCCCCAAAGTTGCCAAGGGCTAGCCCGCCAAAAACATCAAACCCTGAGGCACGGTTTGCCAAAGTACCTCAGAATGACAAAAGGAATTTTAAATGTTTTAACTGTGGGCAACCAGGCCACTTACAATTCCAATGTAGGCAACCATACCCCAACTTGCAGAGAAATGATTCTCTAACCAAAAAGGTGTATTGTGTCAAGCAAGTGGAATCAGGGGAGGAAAATAGTAGACAGAGACCTGATCCCATAACCACCACCATCTTCACTGACGCATCGAACATCGGACTGGGAGCAGTGCTGTGCCAAGCTGACGGAGGAGGAACTCTGCACCCCGTGATGTTCATCAGTAAGAAACTGCAGCCGAGGGAGAAACATCTGGCTACGATTGAAAAGGAGTGTCTGTCGATTTTATGGTCCCTACAAAGACTTAAACCCTACATCTGGGGGCGAAAATTCACCTTATGCACTGACCATTCGCCATTGCTGTGGCTGAGATCCATGAAGACTAACAGCAAATTGATGAGATGGGCTCTTTTGCTGCAAGACTTTGATTTCACGATAAAGAGCATAAAGGGATCTCACAATATTGTGGCAGATGCGCTGTCCAGAAGACCAGAAGAATGACTTAAAGAACTCTCAAAAAGAACCAAAATGGACTAGAATTCTCCAGTAATTAATTGGGTAAATGTATTGATTGTAAATTCTGTAAAATGAGAAGGTAATGTATATTATTGATTAGTAGATGATAAGGTAAAGTATGGTATTGATTATTAAATGATAAGGTAAGGTATTTGGTTGATATAGTAAACATGTGAAAGTTAAAAGTTATGAGAAAAAAAAGGTTTAAGCTATTGCAGCTGTTTGTTCAGGAGGAAAAATGTGTTTCCCCTCCCAAACAAACCTAAGTAAGGGGGGAGGTCAGTAGCGTTCTCCTTTAAATGTGGTCATGGCTCAGGTTTAGTTAGAGTGAGTCATGCATATTTATGTTGCTGAGAGGCGGAGCCAAGAGGCAGAGAATAAGAGGCGGAGCCTGAGGGGGAGAGAGGGAATCAGAGTTTTGTAAGGAGTTTGATTAGCAGAGTTCAAAGAGTTATGTGATTGTAATTAGACTGATGAAAATATAGTAGGAGATCTGAGAAGTGATTGACCAGTGACTGGAAGGGAGAAGGAATAGAACTGAATGTTGAAGTGCTGAAACAAATAAGCAAATAAACTAAAGATCTTTCTATTTCATTAAAGAGTGGACCTGATTCTTTCTAAAGGAGTTATGGGGATCTAGGGACCTCCTGGTGGCAGCAGTGGAAGAAAGGAAAGAGATCAGTTTTGCCCTGGTGTGCTCTGAGGTCTGAGTCTAGGTGGACAGACAAAGGCACGAGTGGGTCCAACGCCACATAGGTTCCAGAGGTGTGGGATCCAAAAAGGGTCAAATCGCGACAGTATAAAAGCTAGAATTAAAGATATCAAGAAAGAAAGAAAGAAAGAAAGAAAGAAAAAAATAAAGTAATAAATAAACTAAAGATAGAATGAGAGAAGGGATGAGAGCTAGAATGAAAGATATCAAGTAAGAAAAAAGGAACAAAGTAGAAATAATGTAATAAATAAAATAAAGATTGAATGAGTGAAGATATGAATGCTAGATCGAAAGTTATCAAGAAAGAAAGAAAGAAAGAAAGAAATTAAGTAATAAAGAAACTAAAGATAGAAAGAGAGAAGGGATGAGAGCTAGAATGAAAGATATCAAGAAAGAAAGAAAGAAAGTAAGTAAGAAAGAAATAAAGAAACTAAAGATAGAATGAGAGAAGGTATGAAAGATAGAATGAAAGATATCAAGAAAGAAAGAAATGAAATTAAGTAAAAAAGAAACTAAATATAGAATGAGAGAAGGGATGAGAGCTAGAATGAAAGATATCAAGTAAGAAAAAAGGAACAAAGTAGAAATAATGTAATAAATAAAATAAAGATTGAATGAGTGAAGATATGAATGCTAGATCGAAAGTTATCAAGAAAGAAAGAAAGAAAGAAAGAAGTAAAGAAACTAAAGATAGAATCAGAGAAGTTATGAGAGCTAGAATGAGATATCAAGAAATAAAGAAAGAAAGAAAGAACGAAATTAATTAATAAAGAAACTAAAGAGAGAATCAAAGAAGGTATGAAAGCTAGAATGAAAGATATCAAGTAAGAAAAAAGGAACAAAGTAGAAATAATGTAATAAATAAAATAAAGATTGAATGAGTGAAGATATGAATGCTAGATCCAAAGTTTTTAAGAAAGAAAGACAGAAAGAAAGAGAGAAGTAAAGAAACTAAAGATAGAATCATAGAAGTTATGAGAGCTAGAATGAGATATCAAGAAATAAATAAATAAATAAAGAACGAAATTAATTAATAAAGAAACTAAAGAGAGAATCAAAGAAGGTATGAAAGCTAGAATGAAAGATATCAAGAAAGAAAGAAAGAAAGAAAGTAATAAAGAAACTAAAGATAGAATGAGAGAAGGTATGAAAGCTAGAATGTAACATATCAATAAAGCAAAAAATGAAAGTAAGTAAAAAAGAAACTAAAGATAGAATGAGAGAAGGTATGAAAGCAATAATGAAAGATATCAAGAAAGAAAGAAAAAAGAACTCAATAGAGAAATTAAAGATGAAATGAGAGAAGGTATGAAAGCTAGAATGAAAGATATCAAGAAAGAAAGAAAGAAAGAAAGAAAGAAAGAAAAAAATAAAGTAATAAATAAACTAAAGATAGAATGAGAGAAGGTATGAAAGCTAGAACGTAAGATAGCAAGAAAGAAAGAAATGAAAGTAAGTAAAAAAGAAACTAAAGATAAAATGAGAGAAGGTATGAAAGCTAGAATGTAACATATCAAGAAAGCAAGGAATGAAAGTAAGTAAAAAAGAAACTAAAGATAGAATGAGAGAAGGTATGACAGCAAGAATGAAAGATATCAAGAAAGAAAGAAAGAAAGTAAGAAAGAAATAAAGAAACTAAAGATAGAATGAGAGAAGGTATGAAAGATAGAAAGAAAGATATCAAGAAAGAAAGAAATGAAATTAAGTAAAAAAGAAACTGAAGATAGAATGAGAGAAGGTATGAAAGCTAGAATGAAAGATATCAAGTAAGAAAAAAGGAACAAAGTAGAAATAATGTAATAAATAAAATAAAGATTGAATGAGTGAAGATATGAATGCTAGATCGAAAGTTATCAAGAAAGAAAGAAAGAAAGAAAGAAAGAAGTAAAGAAACTAAAGATAGAATCAGAGAAGTTATGAGAGCTAGAATGAGATATCAAGAAATAAATAAAGAAAGAAAGAACAAAATTAATTAATAAAGAAACTAAAGAGAGAACCAAAGAAGGTATGAAAGCTAGAATGAAAGATATCAAGTAAGAAAAAAGGAACAAAGTAGAAATAATGTAATAAATAAAATAAAGATTGAATGAGTGAAGATATGAATGCTAGATCGAAAGTTATCAAGAAAGAAAGAAAGAAAGAAAGAAGTAAAGAAACTAAAGATAGAATCAGAGAAGTTATGAGAGCTAGAATGAGATATCAAGAAATAAATAAAGAAAGAAAGAACGAAATTAATTAATAAAGAAACTAAAGAGAGAATCAAAGAAGGTATGAAAGCTAGAATGAAAGATATCAAGAAAGAAAGAAAGAAAGAAAGTAATAAAGACACTAAAGATAGAATTAGAGAAGGTATGAAAGCTAGAATGTAACATATCAATAAAGCAAAAAATGAAAGTAAGTAAAAAAGAAACTAAAGATAGAATGAGAGAAGGTATGAAAGCAAGAATGAAAGATATCAAGAAAGAAAGAAAAAAGAACTCAATAGAGAAATTAAAGATGAAATGAGAGAAGGTATGAAAGCTAGAATGAAAGATATCAAGAAAGAAAGAAAGAAAGAAAGAAAGAAAAAAATAAAGTAATAAATAAACTAAAGATAAAATGAGAGAAGATATGAAAGCTAGAATGTAACATATCAAGAAAGCAAGGAATGAAAGTAAGAAAAGAAGAAACTAAAGATAGAATGAGAGAAGGTATGACAGCAAGAATGAAAGATATCAAGAAAGAAAGAAAGAAAGTAAGAAAGAAATAAAGAAACTAAAGATAGAATGAGAGAAGGTATGAAAGATAGAATGAAAGATATCAAGAAAGAAAGAAATGAAATTAAGTAAAAAAGAAACTAAAGATAGAATGAGAGAAGGGATGAGAGCTAGAATGAAAGATATCAAGTAAGAAAAAAGGAACAAAGTAGAAATAATGTAATAAATAAAATAAAGATTGAATGAGTGAAGATATGAATGCTAGATCGAAAGTTATCAAGAAAGAAAGAAAGAAAGAAAGAAATTAAGTAATAAAGAAACTAAAGATAGAAAGAGAGAAGGGATGAGAGCTAGAATGAAAGATATCAAGAAAGAAAGAAAGAAAGTAAGTAAGAAAGAAATAAAGAAACTAAAGATAGAATGAGAGAAGGTATGAAAGATAGAATGAAAGATATCAAGAAAGAAAGAAATGAAATTAAGTAAAAAAGAAACTAAATATAGAATGAGAGAAGGGATGAGAGCTAGAATGAAAGATATCAAGTAAGAAAAAAGGAACAAAGTAGAAATAATGTAATAAATAAAATAAAGATTGAATGAGTGAAGATATGAATGCTAGATCGAAAGTTATCAAGAAAGAAAGAAAGAAAGAAAGAAGTAAAGAAACTAAAGATAGAATCAGAGAAGTTATGAGAGCTAGAATGAGATATCAAGAAATAAAGAAAGAAAGAAAGAACGAAATTAATTAATAAAGAAACTAAAGAGAGAATCAAAGAAGGTATGAAAGCTAAAATGAAAGATATCAAGTAAGAAAAAAGGAACAAAGTAGAAATAATGTAATAAATAAAAGAAAGATTGAATTAGTGAAGATATGAATGCTAGATCCAAAGTTTTTAAGAAAGAAAGACAGAAAGAAAGAAAGAGGTAAAGAAACTAAAGATAGAATCAGAGAAGTTATGAGAGCTAGAATGAGATATCAAGAAATAAATAAAGAAAGAAAGAACGAAATTAATTAATAAAGAAACTAAAGAGAGAATCAAAGAAGGTATGAAAGCTAGAATGAAAGATATCAAGAAAGAAAGAAAGAAAGTAATAAAGAAACTAAAGATAGAATGAGAGAAGGTATGAAAGCTAGAATGTAACATATCAATAAAGCAAAAAATGAAAGTAAGTAAAAAAGAAACTAAAGATAGAATGAGAGAAGGTATGAAAGCAAGAATGAAAGATATCAAGAAAGAAAGAAAAAAGAACTCAATAGAGAAATTAAAGATGAAATGAGTGAAGGTATGTGTAGCGTTCTCCTTTAAATGTGGTCATGGCTCAGGTTTAGTTAGAGTGAGTCATGCATATTTATGTTGCTGAGAGGCGGAGCCAAGAGGCAGAGAATAAGAGGCGGAGCCTGAGGGGGAGAGAGGGAATCAGAGTTTTGTAAGGAGTTTGATTAGCAGAGTTCAAAGAGTTATGTGATTGTAATTAGACTGATGAAAATATAGTAGGAGATCTGAGAAGTGATTGACCAGTGACTGGAAGGGAGAAGGAATAGAACTGAATGTTGAAGTGCTGAAACAAATAAGCAAATAAACTAAAGATCTTTCTATTTCATTAAAGAGTGGACCTGATTCTTTCTAAAGGAGTTATGGGGATCTAGGGATCTCCTGGTGGCAGCAGTGGAAGAAAGGAAAGAGATCAGTTTTGCCCTGGTGTGCTCTGAGGTCTGAGTCTAGGTGGACAGACAAAGGCACGAGTGGGTCCAACGCCACATAGGTTCCAGAGGTGTGGGATCCAAAAAGGGTCAAATCGCGACATTTGGTGTCCAGCGGCGGGAAACGAAGTAATCCAGTGAAGCCTATTGAAATAATCCAGTGAAGCCTATTGAAATAATCCAGTGAAGCCTTTATAAAAGAGTTTATTGAGTCAAGGGTACCTTTTAGACAGGATCTGTGGCAATGAGGTTTGGTTCCTGCTAGAGCTTTTGGGAAAAGCTTAGTAGCGGGGCCTCAGAACCCAGATCAGGGGGGTCTAAGATAGGGAACGACTCTGTGAGAAAATTTCTGAGTTTTACCTCAGGATCTGAGGATCAGAGGGCTTGCTCTGAAATCCCAGGCTCTGAGATAGGAGAGCGCTGCGGATAAGGCAGAAGCCAGGTCATAGCAGATCTGAGGGAGAGAACCTAAGGAAAAGGCTTGAATTCTCTGAGAGGGAATTTCTGAGTTTTACCTCAGGATCTGAGGATCAGAGGGCTTGCTGTGAAATCCCAGGCTCTGAGATAGGAGAGCGCTGTGGATAAGGCAGAAGCCAGGTCATAGCAGATCTGAGGGAAAGTACTAAAAGAAAAGGCTTGAAAAATTTATATCAGTAACTGGAAGTAAAATAAGAAAAACAGGTCCTTTTAAAAAGAAAATTTGTGAACGCTGCTCTAATCACCTCAGAGAAAGATAAACAAAAAGGAAAAGATGCCTCCCAAACGCGCCACAAGGGGGAGTCCTGAGTCTGAAGGGTTGCCTCAGGAATTGGAGGGAGACCAAAAGGAAATAGGCGTTGAGGTTACCTCAGAGGGACATAAGGAATTAAGCCCTCAAGAATTTGAGAGATGGAAACTGGAAAGGGAATTTAAATTTAAGGAACTACAGCTCAGAGCTGAGCAGGAGGCCAGACAATTTGAGCAGGAGGAGAGAAGGAGGGAACAGGAAAGCAAAGAAAGAGTTGAGCAGGAGGCCAGACAATTTGAGCAGGAGGAGAGAAGGAGGGAACAGGAAAGCAAAGAAAGAGCTGAGCAGGAGGCCAGACAATTTGAGCAGGAGGCCAGACAATTTGAGCAGGAAGAGAGAAGAAGGGACCTGGAAATCAAGGCTGAGTCAGAAGCTAAACAACTAGAATTAAGAGAAAAGGAAATGAATTTTCAACTACAGATGAGACAATTAGAGATTTCTGCTCTAAATAATAACCTTAATAATAACAACAGTGGGGGAGGTGGAATCCTGTCAAAGATAGATTTGAAGAAGTTTCCCCAGTACAAAAGAGGGGACTGTCCTGAATCCTTCCTCATTGCTTTTGAACGCACCTGCAATGACTTTGAAATCAGAAATGAAGATAGAATGATGGTTTTAAGAGCGCAGGTTAGCGGAGATCTGGCAGAAATATATGCCCAGATGAATCCCGAGAAGGCAAGAGATTTTGAGGCATATAAAAAGATGGTTTATTCAAGATTTTGTCTGAACTCTGAACACCTGAGGCGGAAATTTCGCTCTCTCTCTAAAAAGCAGGATGAATCGTACTCTCAGTTGGGAGCTAGATTGGCGCAGACTCTGGATAAGTGGATTGAAAGAGAGGAGATCACTTCTTTAGAACAGTTGAAGGATTTAATTGGGCTAGAACAGTTTTACTCCCTATTACCTGGAGAACTACGGTATTTAGTAAGGGACAAGAATCCTAAAAATTTATGGGAAGCGGGAGAACAAACTGATTTGATTAATGCTTACAGGAACCCTAGATTTTCAGAGCTGAGAGTAAATAAACCAAACTGGGACAATAACTATAAAAAGCCTTTTAATAAAAATTACCTCAGCAGGAATCCTGAGAGAGAAGGTCAGGGCGGGACTTCCCCAAAGTTGCCAAGGGCTAGCCCGCCAAAAACATCAAACCCTGAGGCACGGTTTGCCAAAGTACCTCAGAATGACAAAAGGAATTTTAAATGTTTTAACTGTGGGCAACCAGGCCACTTACAATTCCAATGTAGGCAACCATACCCCAACTTGCAGAGAAATGATTCTCTAACCAAAAAGGTGTATTGTGTCAAGCAAGTGGAATCAGGGGAGGAAAATAGTAGACAGAGACCTGATCCCATAACCACCACCATCTTCACTGACGCATCGAACATCGGACTGGGAGCAGTGCTGTGCCAAGCTGACGGAGGAGGAACTCTGCACCCCGTGATGTTCATCAGTAAGAAACTGCAGCCGAGGGAGAAACATCTGGCTACGATTGAAAAGGAGTGTCTGTCGATTTTATGGTCCCTACAAAGACTTAAACCCTACATCTGGGGGCGAAAATTCACCTTATGCACTGACCATTCGCCATTGCTGTGGCTGAGATCCATGAAGACTAACAGCAAATTGATGAGATGGGCTCTTTTGCTGCAAGACTTTGATTTCACGATAAAGAGCATAAAGGGATCTCACAATATTGTGGCAGATGCGCTGTCCAGAAGACCAGAAGAATGACTTAAAGAACTCTCAAAAAGAACCAAAATGGACTAGAATTCTCCAGTAATTAATTGGGTAAATGTATTGATTGTAAATTCTGTAAAATGAGAAGGTAATGTATATTATTGATTAGTAGATGATAAGGTAAAGTATGGTATTGATTATTAAATGATAAGGTAAGGTATTTGGTTGATATAGTAAACATGTGAAAGTTAAAAGTTATGAGAAAAAAAAGGTTTAAGCTATTGCAGCTGTTTGTTCAGGAGGAAAAATGTGTTTCCCCTCCCAAACAAACCTAAGTAAGGGGGGAGGTCAGTAGCGTTCTCCTTTAAATGTGGTCATGGCTCAGGTTTAGTTAGAGTGAGTCATGCATATTTATGTTGCTGAGAGGCGGAGCCAAGAGGCAGAGAATAAGAGGCGGAGCCTGAGGGGGAGAGAGGGAATCAGAGTTTTGTAAGGAGTTTGATTAGCAGAGTTCAAAGAGTTATGTGATTGTAATTAGACTGATGAAAATATAGTAGGAGATCTGAGAAGTGATTGACCAGTGACTGGAAGGGAGAAGGAATAGAACTGAATGTTGAAGTGCTGAAACAAATAAGCAAATAAACTAAAGATCTTTCTATTTCATTAAAGAGTGGACCTGATTCTTTCTAAAGGAGTTATGGGGATCTAGGGATCTCCTGGTGGCAGCAGTGGAAGAAAGGAAAGAGATCAGTTTTGCCCTGGTGTGCTCTGAGGTCTGAGTCTAGGTGGACAGACAAAGGCACGAGTGGGTCCAACGCCACATAGGTTCCAGAGGTGTGGGATCCAAAAAGGGTCAAATCGCGACAGTATAAAAGCTAGAATTAAAGATATCAAGAAAGAAAGAAAGAAAGAAAGAAAGAAAAAAATAAAGTAATAAATAAACTAAAGATAGAATGAGAGAAGGGATGAGAGCTAGAATGAAAGATATCAAGTAAGAAAAAAGGAACAAAGTAGAAATAATGTAATAAATAAAATAAAGATTGAATGAGTGAAGATATGAATGCTAGATCGAAAGTTATCAAGAAAGAAAGAAAGAAAGAAAGAAATTAAGTAATAAAGAAACTAAAGATAGAAAGAGAGAAGGGATGAGAGCTAGAATGAAAGATATCAAGAAAGAAAGAAAGAAAGTAAGTAAGAAAGAAATAAAGAAACTAAAGATAGAATGAGAGAAGGTATGAAAGATAGAATGAAAGATATCAAGAAAGAAAGAAATGAAATTAAGTAAAAAAGAAACTAAATATAGAATGAGAGAAGGGATGAGAGCTAGAATGAAAGATATCAAGTAAGAAAAAAGGAACAAAGTAGAAATAATGTAATAAATAAAATAAAGATTGAATGAGTGAAGATATGAATGCTAGATCGAAAGTTATCAAGAAAGAAAGAAAGAAAGAAAGAAGTAAAGAAACTAAAGATAGAATCAGAGAAGTTATGAGAGCTAGAATGAGATATCAAGAAATAAAGAAAGAAAGAAAGAACGAAATTAATTAATAAAGAAACTAAAGAGAGAATCAAAGAAGGTATGAAAGCTAGAATGAAAGATATCAAGTAAGAAAAAAGGAACAAAGTAGAAATAATGTAATAAATAAAATAAAGATTGAATGAGTGAAGATATGAATGCTAGATCCAAAGTTTTTAAGAAAGAAAGACAGAAAGAAAGAAAGAAGTAAAGAAACTAAAGATAGAATCATAGAAGTTATGAGAGCTAGAATGAGATATCAAGAAATAAATAAATAAATAAAGAACGAAATTAATTAATAAAGAAACTAAAGAGAGAATCAAAGAAGGTATGAAAGCTAGAATGAAAGATATCAAGAAAGAAAGAAAGAAAGAAAGTAATAAAGAAACTAAAGATAGAATGAGAGAAGGTATGAAAGCTAGAATGTAACATATCAATAAAGCAAAAAATGAAAGTAAGTAAAAAAGAAACTAAAGATAGAATGAGAGAAGGTATGAAAGCAATAATGAAAGATATCAAGAAAGAAAGAAAAAAGAACTCAATAGAGAAATTAAAGATGAAATGAGAGAAGGTATGAAAGCTAGAATGAAAGATATCAAGAAAGAAAGAAAGAAAGAAAGAAAGAAAGAAAAAAATAAAGTAATAAATAAACTAAAGATAGAATGAGAGAAGGTATGAAAGCTAGAACGTAAGATAGCAAGAAAGAAAGAAATGAAAGTAAGTAAAAAAGAAACTAAAGATAAAATGAGAGAAGGTATGAAAGCTAGAATGTAACATATCAAGAAAGCAAGGAATGAAAGTAAGTAAAAAAGAAACTAAAGATAGAATGAGAGAAGGTATGACAGCAAGAATGAAAGATATCAAGAAAGAAAGAAAGAAAGTAAGAAAGAAATAAAGAAACTAAAGATAGAATGAGAGAAGGTATGAAAGATAGAAAGAAAGATATCAAGAAAGAAAGAAATGAAATTAAGTAAAAAAGAAACTGAAGATAGAATGAGAGAAGGTATGAAAGCTAGAATGAAAGATATCAAGTAAGAAAAAAGGAACAAAGTAGAAATAATGTAATAAATAAAATAAAGATTGAATGAGTGAAGATATGAATGCTAGATCGAAAGTTATCAAGAAAGAAAGAAAGAAAGAAAGAAAGAAGTAAAGAAACTAAAGATAGAATCAGAGAAGTTATGAGAGCTAGAATGAGATATCAAGAAATAAATAAAGAAAGAAAGAACAAAATTAATTAATAAAGAAACTAAAGAGAGAACCAAAGAAGGTATGAAAGCTAGAATGAAAGATATCAAGTAAGAAAAAAGGAACAAAGTAGAAATAATGTAATAAATAAAATAAAGATTGAATGAGTGAAGATATGAATGCTAGATCGAAAGTTATCAAGAAAGAAAGAAAGAAAGAAAGAAGTAAAGAAACTAAAGATAGAATCAGAGAAGTTATGAGAGCTAGAATGAGATATCAAGAAATAAATAAAGAAAGAAAGAACGAAATTAATTAATAAAGAAACAAAAGAGAGAATCAAAGAAGGTATGAAAGCTAGAATGAAAGATATCAAGAAAGAAAGAAAGAAAGAAAGTAATAAAGAAACTAAAGATAGAATTAGAGAAGGTATGAAAGCTAGAATGTAACATATCAATAAAGCAAAAAATGAAAGTAAGTAAAAAAGAAACTAAAGATAGAATGAGAGAAGGTATGAAAGCAAGAATGAAAGATATCAAGAAAGAAATAAAAAAGAACTCAATAGAGAAATTAAAGATGAAATGAGAGAAGGTATGAAAGCTAGAATGAAAGATATCAAGAAAGAAAGAAAGAAAGAAAGAAAGAAAAAAATAAAGTAATAAATAAACTAAAGATAAAATGAGAGAAGATATGAAAGCTAGAATGTAACATATCAAGAAAGCAAGGAATGAAAGTAAGAAAAGAAGAAACTAAAGATAGAATGAGAGAAGGTATGACAGCAAGAATGAAAGATATCAAGAAAGAAAGAAAGAAAGTAAGAAAGAAATAAAGAAACTAAAGATAGAATGAGAGAAGGTATGAAAGATAGAATGAAAGATATCAAGAAAGAAAGAAATGAAATTAAGTAAAAAAGAAACTAAAGATAGAATGAGAGAAGGGATGAGAGCTAGAATGAAAGATATCAAGTAAGAAAAAAGGAACAAAGTAGAAATAATGTAATAAATAAAATAAAGATTGAATGAGTGAAGATATGAATGCTAGATCGAAAGTTATCAAGAAAGAAAGAAATTAAGTAATAAAGAAACTAAAGATAGAAAGAGAGATGGGATGAGAGCTAGAATGAAAGATATCAAGAAAGAAAGAAAGAAAGTAAGTAAGAAAGAAATAAAGAAACTAAAGATAGAATGAGAGAAGGTATGAAAGATAGAATGAAAGATATCAAGAAAGAAAGAAATGAAATTAAGTAAAAAAGAAACTAAATATAGAATGAGAGAAGGGATGAGAGCTAGAATGAAAGATATAAAGTAAGAAAAAAGGAACAAAGTAGAAATAATGTAATAAATAAAATAAAGATTGAATGAGTGAAGATATGAATGCTAGATCGAAAGTTATCAAGAAAGAAAGAAAGAAAGAAAGAAAGAAGTAAAGAAACTAAAGATAGAATCAGAGAAGTTATGAGAGCTAGAATGAGATATCAAGAAATAAATAAAGAAAGAAAGAACAAAATTAATTAATAAAGAAACTAAAGAGAGAACCAAAGAAGGTATGAAAGCTAGAATGAAAGATATCAAGTAAGAAAAAAGGAACAAAGTAGAAATAATGTAATAAATAAAATAAAGATTGAATGAGTGAAGATATGAATGCTAGATCGAAAGTTATCAAGAAAGAAAGAAAGAAAGAAAGAAGTAAAGAAACTAAAGATAGAATCAGAGAAGTTATGAGAGCTAGAATGAGATATCAAGAAATAAAGAAAGAAAGAAAGAACGAAATTAATTAATAAAGAAACTAAAGAGAGAATCAAAGAAGGTATGAAAGCTAGAATGAAAGATATCAAGAAAGAAAGAAAGAAAGAAAGTAATAAAGAAACTAAAGATAGAATGAGAGAAGGTATGAAAGCTAGAATGTAACATATCAATAAAGCAAAAAATGAAAGTAAGTAAAAAAGAAACTAAAGATAGAATGAGAGAAGGTATGAAAGCAATAATGAAAGATATCAAGAAAGAAAGAAAAAAGAACTCAATAGAGAAATTAAAGATGAAATGAGAGAAGGTATGAAAGCTAGAATGAAAGATATCAAGAAAGAAAGAAAGAAAGAAAGAAAGAAAAAAATAAAGTAATAAATAAACTAAAGATAGAATGAGAGAAGGTATGAAAGCTAGAACGTAAGATAGCAAGAAAGAAAGAAATGAAAGTAAGTAAAAAAGAAACTAAAGATAAAATGAGAGAAGGTATGAAAGCTAGAATGTAACATATCAAGAAAGCAAGGAATGAAAGTAAGTAAAAAAGAAACTAAAGATAGAATGAGAGAAGGTATGACAGCAAGAATGAAAGATATCAAGAAAGAAAGAAAGAAAGTAAGAAAGAAATAAAGAAACTAAAGATAGAATGAGAGAAGGTATGAAAGATAGAAAGAAAGATATCAAGAAAGAAAGAAATGAAATTAAGTAAAAAAGAAACTGAAGATAGAATGAGAGAAGGTATGAAAGCTAGAATGAAAGATATCAAGTAAGAAAAAAGGAACAAAGTAGAAATAATGTAATAAATAAAATAAAGATTGAATGAGTGAAGATATGAATGCTAGATCGAAAGTTATCAAGAAAGAAAGAAAGAAAGAAAGAAAGAAGTAAAGAAACTAAAGATAGAATCAGAGAAGTTATGAGAGCTAGAATGAGATATCAAGAAATAAATAAAGAAAGAAAGAACAAAATTAATTAATAAAGAAACTAAAGAGAGAACCAAAGAAGGTATGAAAGCTAGAATGAAAGATATCAAGTAAGAAAAAAGGAACAAAGTAGAAATAATGTAATAAATAAAATAAAGATTGAATGAGTGAAGATATGAATGCTAGATCGAAAGTTATCAAGAAAGAAAGAAAGAAAGAAAGAAGTAAAGAAACTAAAGATAGAATCAGAGAAGTTATGAGAGCTAGAATGAGATATCAAGAAATAAATAAAGAAAGAAAGAACGAAATTAATTAATAAAGAAACTAAAGAGAGAATCAAAGAAGGTATGAAAGCTAGAATGAAAGATATCAAGAAAGAAAGAAAGAAAGAAAGTAATAAAGAAACTAAAGATAGAATTAGAGAAGGTATGAAAGCTAGAATGTAACATATCAATAAAGCAAAAAATGAAAGTAAGTAAAAAAGAAACTAAAGATAGAATGAGAGAAGGTATGAAAGCAAGAATGAAAGATATCAAGAAAGAAAGAAAAAAGAACTCAATAGAGAAATTAAAGATGAAATGAGAGAAGGTATGAAAGCTAGAATGAAAGATATCAAGAAAGAAAGAAAGAAAGAAAGAAAGAAAAAAATAAAGTAATAAATAAACTAAAGATAAAATGAGAGAAGATATGAAAGCTAGAATGTAACATATCAAGAAAGCAAGGAATGAAAGTAAGAAAAGAAGAAACTAAAGATAGAATGAGAGAAGGTATGACAGCAAGAATGAAAGATATCAAGAAAGAAAGAAAGAAAGTAAGAAAGAAATAAAGAAACTAAAGATAGAATGAGAGAAGGTATGAAAGATAGAATGAAAGATATCAAGAAAGAAAGAAATGAAATTAAGTAAAAAAGAAACTAAAGATAGAATGAGAGAAGGGATGAGAGCTAGAATGAAAGATATCAAGTAAGAAAAAAGGAACAAAGTAGAAATAATGTAATAAATAAAATAAAGATTGAATGAGTGAAGATATGAATGCTAGATCGAAAGTTATCAAGAAAGAAAGAAATTAAGTAATAAAGAAACTAAAGATAGAAAGAGAGATGGGATGAGAGCTAGAATGAAAGATATCAAGAAAGAAAGAAAGAAAGTAAGTAAGAAAGAAATAAAGAAACTAAAGATAGAATGAGAGAAGGTATGAAAGATAGAATGAAAGATATCAAGAAAGAAAGAAATGAAATTAAGTAAAAAAGAAACTAAATATAGAATGAGAGAAGGGATGAGAGCTAGAATGAAAGATATAAAGTAAGAAAAAAGGAACAAAGTAGAAATAATGTAATAAATAAAATAAAGATTGAATGAGTGAAGATATGAATGCTAGATCGAAAGTTATCAAGAAAGAAAGAAAGAAAGAAGTAAAGAAACTAAAGATAGAATCAGAGAAGTTATGAGAGCTAGAATGAGATATCAAGAAATAAAGAAAGAAAGAAAGAACGAAATTAATTAATAAAGAAACTAAAGAGAGAATCAAAGAAGGTATGAAAGCTAGAATGAAAGATATCAAGTAAGAAAAAAGGAACAAAGTAGAAATAATGTAATAAATAAAATAAAGATTGAATGAGTGAAGATATGAATGCTAGATCCAAAGTTTTTAAGAAAGAAAGACAGAAAGAAAGAAAGAAGTAAAGAAACTAAAGATAGAATCATAGAAGTTATGAGAGCTAGAATGAGATATCAAGAAATAAATAAATAAATAAAGAACGAAATTAATTAATAAAGAAACTAAAGAGAGAATCAAAGAAGGTATGAAAGCTAGAATGAAAGATATCAAGAAAGAAAGAAAGAAAGAAAGTAATAAAGAAACTAAAGATAGAATGAGAGAAGGTATGAAAGCTAGAATGTAACATATCAATAAAGCAAAAAATGAAAGTAAGTAAAAAAGAAACTAAAGATAGAATGAGAGAAGGTATGAAAGCAAGAAAGAAAGATATCAAGAAAGAAAGAAAAAAGAACTCAATAGAGAAATTAAAGATGAAATGAGAGAAGGTATGAAAGCTAGAATGAAAGATATCAAGAAAGAAAGAAAGAAAAAAATAAAGTAATAAATAAACTAAAGATAGAATGTGAGAAGGTATGAAAGATAGAATGAAAGATATCAAGAAAGAAAGAAATGAAAGTAAGTAAAAAAGAAACTAAAGATAGAATGAGAGTAGGTATGAAAGCAAGAATGAAAGATATCAAGAAAGAAAGAAAGAAAGTAAGTAAGAAAGAAAGAAACTAAAGATAGAATGAGAGAAGGTATGAAAGAGAATGAAAGATATCAAGAAAGAAAGAAATGAAAGTAAATAAAAAAGAAACTAAAGATAGAATGAGAGAAGGGATGAGAGCTAGAATGAAAGATATCAAGTAAGAAAAAAGGAACAAAGTAGAAATAATGTAATAAATAAAATAAAGATTGAATGAGTGAAGATATGAATGCTAGATCGAAAGTTATCAAGAAAGAAAGAAAGAAAGAAAGAAGTAAAGAAACTAAAGATAGAATCAGAGAAGTTATGAGAGCTAGAATGAGATATCAAGAAATAAATAAATAAATAAAGAACGAAATTAATTAATAAAGAAACTAAATAGAGAATCAAAGATGGTATGAAAGCTAGAATGAAAGATATCAAGAAAGAAAGAAAGAAAGTAATAAAGAAACTAAAGATAGAATGAGAGAAGGTATGAAAGCTAGAATGTAACATATCAATAAAGCAAAAAATGAAAGTAAGTAAAAAACAAACTAAAGATAGAATGAGAGAAGGTATGAAAGCAAGAATGAAAGATATCGAGAAAGAAAGAAAAAATAACTCAATAGAGAAATTAAAGATTAAATGAGAGAAGGTATGAAAGCTAGAATGAAAGATATCAAGAAAGAAAGAAAGAAGGAAAAAAATAAAGTAATAAATAAACTAAAGATAGAATGTGAGAAGGTATGAAAGCTAGAATGTAAGATAGCAAGAAAGAAAGAAATGAAAGTAAGTAAAAAAGAAACTAAAGATAAAATGAGAGAAGGTATGAAAGCTAGAATGTAAAATATCAAGAAAGCAAGGAATGAAAGTAAGTAAAAAAGAAACTAAAGATAGAATGAGAGAAGGTATGAAAGCAAGAATGAAAGATATCAAGAAAGAAAGAAAGAAAGAAAGTAAGAAAGAAATAAAGAAACTAAAGATAGAATGAGAGAAGATATGAAAGATAGAATGAAAGATATCAAGAAAGAAAGAAATGAAAGTAAGTAAAAAAGAAACTAAAGATAGAATGAGAGAAGGGATGAGAGCTAGAATGAAAGATATCAAGTAAGAAAAAAGGAACAAAGTAGAAATAATGTAATAAATAAAATAAAGATTGAATGAGTGAAGATATGAATGCTAGATCGAAAGTTATCAAGAAAGAAAGAAAGAAAGAAAGAAAGAAAGTAAGTAATAAAGAAACTAAAGATAGAATGAGAGAAGTGATGAGAGCTAGAATGAAAGATATCAAGAAAGAAAGAAAGAAAGTAAGTAAGAAAGAAATAAAGAAACTAAAGATAGAATGAGAGAAGGTATGAAAGATAGAATGAAAGATATCAAGAAAGAAAGAAATGAAAGTAAGTAAAAAAGAAACTGAAGATAGAATGAGAGAAGGTATGAAAGCTAGAATGAAAGATATCAAGTAAGAAAAAAGGAACAAAGTAGAAATAATGTAATAAATAAAATAAAGATTGAATGAGTGAAGATATGAATGCTAGATCGAAAGTTATCAAGAAAGAAAGAAAGAAAGAAAGAAAGAAGTAAAGAAACTAAAGATAGAATCAGAGAAGTTATGAGAGCTAGAATGAGATATCAAGAAATAAATAAAGAAAGAAAGAACAAAATTAATTAATAAAGAAACTAAAGAGAGAACCAAAGAAGGTATGAAAGCTAGAATGAAAGATATCAAGTAAGAAAAAAGGAACAAAGTAGAAATAATGTAATAAATAAAATAAAGATTGAATGAGTGAAGATATGAATGCTAGATCGAAAGTTATCAAGAAAGAAAGAAAGAAAGAAAGAAGTAAAGAAACTAAAGATAGAATCAGAGAAGTTATGAGAGCTAGAATGAGATATCAAGAAATAAATAAAGAAAGAAAGAACGAAATTAATTAATAAAGAAACTAAAGAGAGAATCAAAGAAGGTATGAAAGCTAGAATGAAAGATATCAAGAAAGAAAGAAAGAAAGAAAGTAATAAAGACACTAAAGATAGAATTAGAGAAGGTATGAAAGCTAGAATGTAACATATCAATAAAGCAAAAAATGAAAGTAAGTAAAAAAGAAACTAAAGATAGAATGAGAGAAGGTATGAAAGCAAGAATGAAAGATATCAAGAAAGAAAGAAAAAAGAACTCAATAGAGAAATTAAAGATGAAATGAGAGAAGGTATGAAAGCTAGAATGAAAGATATCAAGAAAGAAAGAAAGAAAGAAAGAAAGAAAAAAATAAAGTAATAAATAAACTAAAGATAAAATGAGAGAAGATATGAAAGCTAGAATGTAACATATCAAGAAAGCAAGGAATGAAAGTAAGAAAAGAAGAAACTAAAGATAGAATGAGAGAAGGTATGACAGCAAGAATGAAAGATATCAAGAAAGAAAGAAAGAAAGTAAGAAAGAAATAAAGAAACTAAAGATAGAATGAGAGAAGGTATGAAAGATAGAATGAAAGATATCAAGAAAGAAAGAAATGAAATTAAGTAAAAAAGAAACTAAAGATAGAATGAGAGAAGGGATGAGAGCTAGAATGAAAGATATCAAGTAAGAAAAAAGGAACAAAGTAGAAATAATGTAATAAATAAAATAAAGATTGAATGAGTGAAGATATGAATGCTAGATCGAAAGTTATCAAGAAAGAAAGAAAGAAAGAAAGAAATTAAGTAATAAAGAAACTAAAGATAGAAAGAGAGAAGGGATGAGAGCTAGAATGAAAGATATCAAGAAAGAAAGAAAGAAAGTAAGTAAGAAAGAAATAAAGAAACTAAAGATAGAATGAGAGAAGGTATGAAAGATAGAATGAAAGCTATCAAGAAAGAAAGAAATGAAATTAAGTAAAAAAGAAACTAAATATAGAATGAGAGAAGGGATGAGAGCTAGAATGAAAGATATCAAGTAAGAAAAAAGGAACAAAGTAGAAATAATGTAATAAATAAAATAAAGATTGAATGAGTGAAGATATGAATGCTAGATCGAAAGTTATCAAGAAAGAAAGAAAGAAAGAAAGAAGTAAAGAAACTAAAGATAGAATCAGAGAAGTTATGAGAGCTAGAATGAGATATCAAGAAATAAAGAAAGAAAGAAAGAACGAAATTAATTAATAAAGAAACTAAAGAGAGAATCAAAGAAGGTATGAAAGCTAAAATGAAAGATATCAAGTAAGAAAAAAGGAACAAAGTAGAAATAATGTAATAAATAAAATAAAGATTGAATTAGTGAAGATATGAATGCTAGATCCAAAGTTTTTAAGAAAGAAAGACAGAAAGAAAGAAAGAGGTAAAGAAACTAAAGATAGAATCAGAGAAGTTATGAGAGCTAGAATGAGATATCAAGAAATAAATAAAGAAAGAAAGAACGAAATTAATTAATAAAGAAACTAAAGAGAGAATCAAAGAAGGTATGAAAGCTAGAATGAAAGATATCAAGAAAGAAAGAAAGAAAGAAAGTAATAAAGAAACTAAAGATAGAATGAGAGAAGGTATGAAAGCTAGAATGTAACATATCAATAAAGCAAAAAATGAAAGTAAGTAAAAAAGAAACTAAAGATAGAATGAGAGAAGGTATGAAAGCAAGAATGAAAGATATCAAGAAAGAAAGAAAAAAGAACTCAATAGAGAAATTAAAGATGAAATGAGTGAAGGTATGTGTAGCGTTCTCCTTTAAATGTGGTCATGGCTCAGGTTTAGTTAGAGTGAGTCATGCATATTTATGTTGCTGAGAGGCGGAGCCAAGAGGCAGAGAATAAGAGGCGGAGCCTGAGGGGGAGAGAGGGAATCAGAGTTTTGGAAGGAGTTTGATTAGCAGAGTTCAAAGAGTTATGTGATTGTAATTAGACTGATGAAAATATAGTAGGAGATCTGAGAAGTGATTGACCAGTGACTGGAAGGGAGAAGGAATAGAACTGAATGTTGAAGTGCTGAAACAAATAAGCAAATAAACTAAAGATCTTTCTATTTCATTAAAGAGTGGACCTGATTCTTTCTAAAGGAGTTATGGGGATCTAGGGATCTCCTGGTGGCAGCAGTGGAAGAAAGGAAAGAGATCAGTTTTGCCCTGGTGTGCTCTGAGGTCTGAGTCTAGGTGGACAGACAAAGGCACGAGTGGGTCCAACGCCACATAGGTTCCAGAGGTGTGGGATCCAAAAAGGGTCAAATCGCGACATTTGGTGTCCAGCGGCGGGAAACGAAGTAATCCAGTGAAGCCTATTGAAATAATCCAGTGAAGCCTATTGAAATAATCCAGTGAAGCCTTTATAAAAGAGTTTATTGAGTCAAGGGTACCTTTTAGACAGGATCTGTGGCAATGAGGTTTGGTTCCTGCTAGAGCTTTTGGGAAAAGCTTAGTAGCGGGGCCTCAGAACCCAGATCAGGGGGGTCTAAGATAGGGAACGACTCTGTGAGAAAATTTCTGAGTTTTACCTCAGGATCTGAGGATCAGAGGGCTTGCTCTGAAATCCCAGGCTCTGAGATAGGAGAGCGCTGCGGATAAGGCAGAAGCCAGGTCATAGCAGATCTGAGGGAGAGAACCTAAGGAAAAGGCTTGAATTCTCTGAGAGGGAATTTCTGAGTTTTACCTCAGGATCTGAGGATCAGAGGGCTTGCTGTGAAATCCCAGGCTCTGAGATAGGAGAGCGCTGTGGATAAGGCAGAAGCCAGGTCATAGCAGATCTGAGGGAAAGTACTAAAAGAAAAGGCTTGAAAAATTTATATCAGTAATTGGAAGTAAAATAAGAAAAACAGGTCCTTTTAAAAAGAAAATTTGTGAACGCTGCTCTAATCACCTCAGAGAAAGATAAACAAAAAGGAAAAGATGCCTCCCAAACGCGCCACAAGGGGGAGTCCTGAGTCTGAAGGGTTGCCTCAGGAATTGGAGGGAGACCAAAAGGAAATAGGCGTTGAGGTTACCTCAGAGGGACATAAGGAATTAAGCCCTCAAGAATTTGAGAGATGGAAACTGGAAAGGGAATTTAAATTTAAGGAACTACAGCTCAGAGCTGAGCAGGAGGCCAGACAATTTGAGCAGGAGGAGAGAAGGAGGGAACAGGAAAGCAAAGAAAGAGTTGAGCAGGAGGCCAGACAATTTGAGCAGGAGGAGAGAAGGAGGGAACAGGAAAGCAAAGAAAGAGCTGAGCAGGAGGCCAGACAATTTGAGCAGGAGGCCAGACAATTTGAGCAGGAAGAGAGAAGAAGGGACCTGGAAATCAAGGCTGAGTCAGAAGCTAAACAACTAGAATTAAGAGAAAAGGAAATGAATTTTCAACTACAGATGAGACAATTAGAGATTTCTGCTCTAAATAATAACCTTAATAATAACAACAGTGGGGGAGGTGGAATCCTGTCAAAGATAGATTTGAAGAAGTTTCCCCAGTACAAAAGAGGGGACTGTCCTGAATCCTTCCTCATTGCTTTTGAACGCACCTGCAATGACTTTGAAATCAGAAATGAAGATAGAATGATGGTTTTAAGAGCGCAGGTTAGCGGAGATCTGGCAGAAATATATGCCCAGATGAATCCCGAGAAGGCAAGAGATTTTGAGGCATATAAAAAGATGGTTTATTCAAGATTTTGTCTGAACTCTGAACACCTGAGGCGGAAATTTCGCTCTCTCTCTAAAAAGCAGGATGAATCGTACTCTCAGTTGGGAGCTAGATTGGCGCAGACTCTGGATAAGTGGATTGAAAGAGAGGAGATCACTTCTTTAGAACAGTTGAAGGATTTAATTGGGCTAGAACAGTTTTACTCCCTATTACCTGGAGAACTACGGTATTTAGTAAGGGACAAGAATCCTAAAAATTTATGGGAAGCGGGAGAACAAACTGATTTGATTAATGCTTACAGGAACCCTAGATTTTCAGAGCTGAGAGTAAATAAACCAAACTGGGACAATAACTATAAAAAGCCTTTTAATAAAAATTACCTCAGCAGGAATCCTGAGAGAGAAGGTCAGGGCGGGACTTCCCCAAAGTTGCCAAGGGCTAGCCCGCCAAAAACATCAAACCCTGAGGCACGGTTTGCCAAAGTACCTCAGAATGACAAAAGGAATTTTAAATGTTTTAACTGTGGGCAACCAGGCCACTTACAATTCCAATGTAGGCAACCATACCCCAACTTGCAGAGAAATGATTCTCTAACCAAAAAGGTGTATTGTGTCAAGCAAGTGGAATCAGGGGAGGAAAATAGTAGACAGAGACCTGATCCCATAACCACCACCATCTTCACTGACGCATCGAACATCGGACTGGGAGCAGTGCTGTGCCAAGCTGACGGAGGAGGAACTCTGCACCCCGTGATGTTCATCAGTAAGAAACTGCAGCCGAGGGAGAAACATCTGGCTACGATTGAAAAGGAGTGTCTGTCGATTTTATGGTCCCTACAAAGACTTAAACCCTACATCTGGGGGCGAAAATTCACCTTATGCACTGACCATTCGCCATTGCTGTGGCTGAGATCCATGAAGACTAACAGCAAATTGATGAGATGGGCTCTTTTGCTGCAAGACTTTGATTTCACGATAAAGAGCATAAAGGGATCTCACAATATTGTGGCAGATGCGCTGTCCAGAAGACCAGAAGAATGACTTAAAGAACTCTCAAAAAGAACCAAAATGGACTAGAATTCTCCAGTAATTAATTGGGTAAATGTATTGATTGTAAATTCTGTAAAATGAGAAGGTAATGTATATTATTGATTAGTAGATGATAAGGTAAAGTATGGTATTGATTATTAAATGATAAGGTAAGGTATTTGGTTGATATAGTAAACATGTGAAAGTTAAAAGTTATGAGAAAAAAAAGGTTTAAGCTATTGCAGCTGTTTGTTCAGGAGGAAAAATGTGTTTCCCCTCCCAAACAAACCTAAGTAAGGGGGGAGGTCAGTAGCGTTCTCCTTTAAATGTGGTCATGGCTCAGGTTTAGTTAGAGTGAGTCATGCATATTTATGTTGCTGAGAGGCGGAGCCAAGAGGCAGAGAATAAGAGGCGGAGCCTGAGGGGGAGAGAGGGAATCAGAGTTTTGGAAGGAGTTTGATTAGCAGAGTTCAAAGAGTTATGTGATTGTAATTAGACTGATGAAAATATAGTAGGAGATCTGAGAAGTGATTGACCAGTGACTGGAAGGGAGAAGGAATAGAACTGAATGTTGAAGTGCTGAAACAAATAAGCAAATAAACTAAAGATCTTTCTATTTCATTAAAGAGTGGACCTGATTCTTTCTAAAGGAGTTATGGGGATCTAGGGATCTCCTGGTGGCAGCAGTGGAAGAAAGGAAAGAGATCAGTTTTGCCCTGGTGTGCTCTGAGGTCTGAGTCTAGGTGGACAGACAAAGGCACGAGTGGGTCCAACGCCACATAGGTTCCAGAGGTGTGGGATCCAAAAAGGGTCAAATCGCGACAGTATAAAAGCTAGAATTAAAGATATCAAGAAAGAAAGAAAGAAAGAAAGAAAGAAAAAAATAAAGTAATAAATAAACTAAAGATAGAATGAGAGAAGGGATGAGAGCTAGAATGAAAGATATCAAGTAAGAAAAAAGGAACAAAGTAGAAATAATGTAATAAATAAAATAAAGATTGAATGAGTGAAGATATGAATGCTAGATCGAAAGTTATCAAGAAAGAAAGAAAGAAAGAAAGAAATTAAGTAATAAAGAAACTAAAGATAGAAAGAGAGAAGGGATGAGAGCTAGAATGAAAGATATCAAGAAAGAAAGAAAGAAAGTAAGTAAGAAAGAAATAAAGAAACTAAAGATAGAATGAGAGAAGGTATGAAAGATAGAATGAAAGATATCAAGAAAGAAAGAAATGAAATTAAGTAAAAAAGAAACTAAATATAGAATGAGAGAAGGGATGAGAGCTAGAATGAAAGATATCAAGTAAGAAAAAAGGAACAAAGTAGAAATAATGTAATAAATAAAATAAAGATTGAATGAGTGAAGATATGAATGCTAGATCGAAAGTTATCAAGAAAGAAAGAAAGAAAGAAAGAAGTAAAGAAACTAAAGATAGAATCAGAGAAGTTATGAGAGCTAGAATGAGATATCAAGAAATAAAGAAAGAAAGAAAGAACGAAATTAATTAATAAAGAAACTAAAGAGAGAATCAAAGAAGGTATGAAAGCTAGAATGAAAGATATCAAGTAAGAAAAAAGGAACAAAGTAGAAATAATGTAATAAATAAAATAAAGATTGAATGAGTGAAGATATGAATGCTAGATCCAAAGTTTTTAAGAAAGAAAGACAGAAAGAAAGAAAGAAGTAAAGAAACTAAAGATAGAATCATAGAAGTTATGAGAGCTAGAATGAGATATCAAGAAATAAATAAATAAATAAAGAACGAAATTAATTAATAAAGAAACTAAAGAGAGAATCAAAGAAGGTATGAAAGCTAGAATGAAAGATATCAAGAAAGAAAGAAAGAAAGAAAGTAATAAAGAAACTAAAGATAGAATGAGAGAAGGTATGAAAGCTAGAATGTAACATATCAATAAAGCAAAAAATGAAAGTAAGTAAATAAGAAACTAAAGATAGAATGAGAGAAGGTATGAAAGCAATAATGAAAGATATCAAGAAAGAAAGAAAAAAGAACTCAATAGAGAAATTAAAGATGAAATGAGAGAAGGTATGAAAGCTAGAATGAAAGATATCAAGAAAGAAAGAAAGAAAGAAAGAAAGAAAAAAATAAAGTAATAAATAAACTAAAGATAGAATGAGAGAAGGTATGAAAGCTAGAACGTAAGATAGCAAGAAAGAAAGAAATGAAAGTAAGTAAAAAAGAAACTAAAGATAAAATGAGAGAAGGTATGAAAGCTAGAATGTAACATATCAAGAAAGCAAGGAATGAAAGTAAGTAAAAAAGAAACTAAAGATAGAATGAGAGAAGGTATGACAGCAAGAATGAAAGATATCAAGAAAGAAAGAAAGAAAGTAAGAAAGAAATAAAGAAACTAAAGATAGAATGAGAGAAGGTATGAAAGATAGAAAGAAAGATATCAAGAAAGAAAGAAATGAAATTAAGTAAAAAAGAAACTAAAGATAGAATGAGAGAAGGGATGAGAGCTAGAATGAAAGATATCAAGTATGAAAAAAGGAACAAAGTAGAAATAATGTAATAAATAAAATAAAGATTGAATGAGTGAAGATATGAATGCTAGATCGAAAGTTATCAAGAAAGAAAGAAAGAAAGAAAGAAATTAAGTAATAAAGAAACTAAAGATAGAAAGAGAGAAGGGATGAGAGCTAGAATGAAAGATATCAAGAAAGAAAGAAAGAAAGTAAGTAAGAAAGAAATAAAGAAACTAAAGATAGAATGAGAGAAGGTATGAAAGATAGAATGAAAGATATCAAGAAAGAAAGAAATGAAATTAAGTAAAAAAGAAACTAAATATAGAATGAGAGAAGGGATGAGAGCTAGAATGAAAGATATCAAGTAAGAAAAAAGGAACAAAGTAGAAATAATGTAATAAATAAAATAAAGATTGAATGAGGGAAGATATGAATGCTAGATCGAAAGTTATCAAGAAAGAAAGAAAGAAAGAAAGAAGTAAAGAAACTAAAGATAGAATCAGAGAAGTTATGAGAGCTAGAATGAGATATCAAGAAATAAAGAAAGAAAGAAAGAACGAAATTAATTAATAAAGAAACTAAAAAGAGAATCAAAGAAGGTATGAAAGCTAGAATGAAAGATATCAAGTAAGAAAAAAGGAACAAAGTAGAAATAATGTAATAAATAAAATAAAGATTGAATGAGTGAAGATATGAATGCTAGATCCAAAGTTTTTAAGAAAGAAAGACAGAAAGAAAGAAAGAAGTAAAGAAACTAAAGATAGAATCAGAGAAGTTATGAGAGCTAGAATGAGATATCAAGAAATAAATAAATAAAGAAAGAACGAAATTAATTAATAAAGAAACTAAAGAGAGAATCAAAGAAGGTATGAAAGCTAGAATGAAAGATATCAAGAAAGAAAGAAAGAAAGAAAGAAAGTAAGTAATAAAGAAACTAAAGATAGAATGAGAGAAGGTATGAAAGCTCGAATGTAACATATCAATAAAGCAAAAAATGAAAGTAAGTAAAAAAGAAACTAAAGATAGAATGAGAGAAGGTATGAAAGCAAGAATGAAAGATATCAAGAAAGAAAGAAAAAAGAACTCAATAGAGAAATTAAAGATGAAATGAGAGAAGGTATGAAAGCTAGAATGAAAGATATCAAGAAAGAAAGAAAGAAAGAAAGAAAGAAATAAAGAAACTAAAGATAGAATGAGAGAAGGTATGAAAGATAGAATGAAAGATATCAAGAAAGAAAGAAATGAAATTAAGTAAAAAAGAAACTAAAGATAGAATGAGAGAAGGTATGAGAGCTAGAATGAAAGATATCAAGTAAGAAAAAAGGAACAAAGTAGAAATAATGTAATAAATAAAATAAAGATTGAATGAGTGAAGATATGAATGCTAGATCGAAAGTTATCAAGAAAGAAAGAAAGAAAGAAAGAAATTAAGTAATAAAGAAAATAAAGATAGAAAGAGAGAAGGGATGAGAGCTAGAATGAAAGATATCAAGAAAGAAAGAAAGAAAGTAAGTAAGAAAGAAAAAAAGAAACTAAAGATAGAATGAGAGAAGGTATGAAAGATAGAATGAAAGATATCAAGAAAGAAAGAAATGAAATTAAGTAAAAAAGAAACTAAATATAGAATGAGAGAAGGGATGAGAGCTAGAATGAAAGATATCAAGTAAGAAAAAAGGAACAAAGTAGAAATAATGTAATAAATAAAATAAAGATTGAATGAGTGAAGATATGAATGCTAGATCGAAAGTTATCAAGAAAGAAAGAAAGAAAGAAAGAAATTAAGTAATAAAGAAACTAAAGATAGAAAGAGAGAAGGGATGAGAGCTAGAATGAAAGATATCAAGAAAGTAAGAAAGAAAGAAAGTAAGAAAGAAATAAAGAAACTAAAGATAGAATGAGAGAAGGTATGAAAGATAGAATGAAAGATATCAAGAAAGAAAGAAATGAAATTAAGTAAAAAAGAAACTAAATATAGAATGAGAGAAGGGATGAGAGCTAGAATGAAAGATATCAAGAAAGAAAAAAGGAACAAAGTAGAAATAATGTAATAAATAAAATAAAGATTGAATGAGTGAAGATATGAATGCTAGATCGAAAGTTATCAAGAAAGAAAGAAAGAAAGAAAGTAAGTAAGTAATAAAGAAACTAAAGATAGAAAGAGAGAAGGGATGAGAGCTAGAATGAAAGATATCAAGAAAGAAAGAAAGAAAGAAAGAAAGAAAGAAATAAAGAAACTAAAGATAGAATGAGAGAAGGTATGAAAGATAGAATGAAAGATATCAAGTAAGAAAAAAGGAACAAAGTAGAAATAATGTAATAAATTAAATAAAGATTGAATGAGTGAAGATATGAATGCTAGATCGAAAGTTATCAAGAAAGAAAGAAAGAAAGAAAGAAGTAAAGAAACTAAAGATAGAATCAGAGAAGTTATGAGAGCTAGAATGAGATATCAAGAAATAAAGAAAGAAAGAAAGAACGAAATTAATTAATAAAGAAACTAAAGAGAGAATCAAAGAAGGTATGAAAGCTAGAATGAAAGATATCAAGTAAGAAAAAAGGAGCAAAGTAGAAATAATGTAATAAATAAAATAAAGATTGAATGAGTGAAGATATGAATGCTAGATCCAAAGTTTTTAAGAAAGAAAGAAAGAAAGAAAGAAGTAAAGAAACTAAAGATAGAATCAGAGAAATTATGAGAGCTAGAATGAGATATCAAGAAATAAATAAAGAAAGAAAGAATGAAATTAATTAATAAAGAAACTAAAGAGAGAATCAAAGAAGGTATGAAAGCTAGAATGAAAGATATCAAGAAAGAAAGAAAGAAAGTAATAAAGAAACTAAAGATAGAATGAGAGAAGGTATGAAAGCTAGAATGTAACATATCAATAAAGAAAAAATGAAAGTAAGTAAAAAAGAAACTAAAGATAGAATGAGAGAAGGTATGAAAGCAAGAATGAAAGATATCAAGAAAGAAAGAAAAAAGAACTCAATAGAGAAATTAAAGATGAAATGAGAGAAGGTATGAAAGCTAGAATGAAAGATATCAAGAAAGAAAGAAAGAAAGAAAGAAAGAAAAAAATAAAGTAATAAAGAAACTAAAGATAGAATGAGAGAAGGTATGAAAGCTAGAATGTAAGATAGCAAGAAAGAAAGTAATGAGAGTAAGTAAAAAAGAAACTAAAGATAAAATGAGAGAAGGTATGAAAGCTAGAATGTAACATATCAAGAAAGCAAGGAATGAAAGTAAGTAAAAAAGAAACTAAAGATAGAATGAGAGAAGGTATGAAAGCTAGAATGAAAGATATCAAGAAAGAAAGAAAGAAAGTAAGTAAGAAAGAAATAAATAAACTAAAGATAGAATGAGAGAAGGTATGAAAGATAGAATGATAGATATCAAGAAAGAAAGAAATGAAAGTAAGTAAAAAAGAAACTAAAGATAGAATGAGAGAAGGGATGAGAGCTAGAATGAAAGATATCAAGTAAGAAAAAAGGAACAAAGTAGAAATAATGTAATAAATAAAATAAAGATTGAATGAGTGAAGATATGAATGCTAGATCGAAAATTATCAAGAAAGAAAGAAAGAAAGAAAGAAAGTAATAAAGAAACTAAAGATAGAAAGATAGAAGGGATGAGAGCTAGAATGAGATATCAAGAAATAAAGAAAGAAAGAACGAAATTAATTAATAAAGAAACTAAAGAGAGAATCAAAGAAGGTATGAAAGCTAGAATGAAAGATATCAAGAAAGAAAGAAAGAAAGAAAGTAATAAAGAAACTAAAGATAGAATGAGAGAAGGTATGAAAGCTAGAATGTAACATATCAAGAAAGAAAGAAAAAAGAACTCAATAGAGAAATTAAAGATGAAATCAGAGAAGGTATGAAAGCTAGAATGAAAGATATCAAGAAAGAAAGAAATGAAAGTAAGTAAAAAAGAAACTAAAGATAAAATGAGAGAAGGTATGAAAGCTAGAATGTAACATATCAAGAAAGCAAGGAATGAAAGTAAGTAAAAAAGAAACTAAAGATAGAATGAGAGAAGGTATGAAAGCAAGAATGAAAGATAACAAGAAAGAAAGAAAGAAAGAAAGTAATAAAGAAACTAAAGATAGAAAGAGAGAAGGGATGAGAGCTAGAATGAAAGATATCAAGAAAGAAAGAAAGAAAGAAAGTAAGAAAGAAATAAAGAAACTAAAGATAGAATGAGAGAAGGTATGAAAGATAGAATGAAAGATATCAAGAAAGAAGGAAATGAAAGTAAGTAAGAAAGAAACTAAAGATAAAATGAGAGAAGGTATGAAAGCTAGAATGAAAGATATCAAGTAAGAAAAAAGGAACAAAGTAGAAATAATGGAATAAATAAAATAAAGATTGAATGAGTGAAGATATGAATGCTAGATCGAAAGTTATCAAGAAAGAAAGAAAGAAAGAAAGAAAGAAAGAAAGAAAGAAAGAAGTAAAGAAACTAAAGATAGAATCAGAGAAGTTATGAGAGCTACAATGAGATATGAAGAAAGAAAGAAAGAAAGAAAGAACTAAAGTACTTAATAAGGAAACTAAAGATAGAATGAAAGAAGGTATGAAAGCTAGAATGAAAGATATCAAGAAAGAAAGAAAGAAAGTAAGTAATAAAGAAACTATAGATAGAATGAGAGAAGGTATGAAAGCTAGAATGTAAGATATCAGGAAAGCAAGAAATGAAAGTAAGTAAAAAAGAAAATAAAGATAGAATGAGAGAAGGTATGAAAGCAAGAATGAAAGATATCAAGAAAGAAAAAAAAGAAATTAATAAAGAAATTAAAGATGAAATGAGAGAAGGTATGAAAGATAGAATGAAAGAAATCACGAAAGAAAGAAAGAAAGAAATCAATATAGAAACTAAAGATAAAATGAGAGAAGGTATGAAATCTAGAATGAAAGATATCAAGAAATAAAGAAAGTAATAAAGAAACTAAAGATAGAATGAGAGATGGTATGAAAGCTAGAATGTAAGATATCAAGAAAGAAAGATATGAAAGTAAGTAAAAAAGAAACTAAAGATAGAATGAGAGAAGGTATGAAAGCTAGAATGAAAAATATCAAGAAAGAAAAAAGGAACAAAGTAGAAATAATGTAATAAAGAAAGTAAAGATTGAATGAGTGAATATATGAATGCTAGAATGAAAGTTATCAATAAAGAAAGAAAGAAAGAAAGAAAGTAGTAAAGAAACTAAAGATAGAATCAGAGAAGGTATGAGAGCTAGAATGAGATATGAAGAAAAATAGAAAGAAAGAACGAAAGTAATTAATGAAGAAACTAAAGATAGAATGAAAGAAGGTATGATAGCTAGAATATAACATATCAAGAAAGCAAGAAATGAAAGTAAGTAAAAAAGAAACTAAAGATAGAATGAGAGAAGGTATGAACGCAAGAATGAAAGATATCAAGAAAGAAAGAAAGTAAGAAAGTAATAGAGAAATTAAAGATGGAACGAGAGAAGGTATGAGAGCTAGAATGAAAGGTATGAAGAAAGAAAGAAAGAAAGAAAGTAATAAAGAAACTAAAGATAGAATGAGAGAAGGGATGAAATCTAGAATGAAAGATATCAAGAAGGAAAGAATGTAACTAATAAAGAAACTAAAGATAGAATGAGAGAAGTTATTAAAGCTAGAATGAAAGATATCAATAAAGATAGAAATGAAAGTAAGTAAAAAAGAAACTAAAGATAGAATGAGAGAAGGTATGAAAGCTAGAATGAAAGATATCAAGAAAGAAAGTAAGAAAGTAATAAAGAAACTAAAGATAGAACGACAGAAGATATGATAGATAGAATGAAAGATATCAAGAAATAAAGAAAGAAATAAAGAAAGTAATAAAGTAACTAAAGATAGAATGAGAGAAGATATGAAATCTAGAATGTAAGATATCAAGTAAGAATGAAATGAAAGTAAGTAAAAAAGAAACTAAAGATAGAATGAGAGAAGGTATGAAAGATAGAATGAAAGATATCAAGAAAGAAAGAAAGAAAGTAAGTAATAATGAAACTAAAGATAGAATGAGAGAAGGTATGAAAGCTAGAATGTAACATATCAAGAAAGCAAGAAATGAAATTAAGTAAAAAAGAAACTAAAGATAGAATGAGAGAAGGTATGAAAGCAAGAATGAAAGATATCAAGAAAGAAAGAAAAAAAGAAATCAATAAAGAAATTAAAGATGAAATGAGAGAAGGTATGAAAGATAGAATGAAAGATATCAAGAAAGATAGAAAGAAAGAAAGAAAGTAGTAAAGAAACTAAAGGTAGAATCAGAGAAGGTATGTGAGCTAGAATGAGATATGAAGAAAGAAAGAAAGAAAGAACAAAAGTAATTGATGAAGAAACTAAAGATAGAATGAAAGAAGGAACGAAAGCTAGAATGAAAGATATCAAGAAAGAAAGAAAGAAAGAAATCAATATAGAAACTAAAGATAAAATGAGAGAAGGTATGAAATCTAGAATGAAAGATATCAAGAAAGAAAGAAAGTAACTAATAAAGAAACTAAAGATAGAATGAGAGAAGGTATTAAAGCTAGAATGAAAGATATCAAGAAAGAAAGAAATGAAAGTAAGTAAAAAAGAAACTAAAAATAGAATGAGAGAAGGTAGAAAGCTAGAATGAAAGATATCAAGAAAGAAAGTAAGAAAGTAATAAAGAAACTAAAGATAGAATGAGAGAAGGTATGAAATCTAGAATGTAAGATATCAAGCAAGAATGAAATGAAAGTAAGTAAAAAAGAAACTAAAGATAGAATGAGAGAAGGGATGAGAGCTAGAATGAAAAATATCAAGTAAGAAAAAAGGAACAAAGTAGAAATAATGTAATAAATAAAATAAAGATTGAATGAGTGAAGATATGAATGCTAGATCGAAAGTTATCAAGAATGAAAGAAAGAAAGAAAGAAAGTAATAAAGAAACTAAAGATAGAAAGGGAGAAGGGATGAGAGCAAGAATGAAAGATATCAAGAAAGAAAGAAAGAAAGTAAGTAAGAAAGAAAGAAAGAAACTAAAGATAGAATGAGAGAAGGTATGAAAGCTAGAATGAAAGATATCAAGAAAGAAAGAAATGAAAGTAAGTAAAAAAGAAACTAAAGATAGAATGAGAGAAGGTATGAAAGCTAGAATCAAAGATATCAAGAAAGAAAGAAAAAAAGAGATCAATAAAGTAATTAAAGATGAAATGAGAGAAGGTATGAAAGATAGAATGAAAGATATCAAGAAAGAAAGAAAGAAAGAAAGTAGTAAAGAAACTAAAGATAGAATCAGAGAAGGTATGTGAGCTAGAATGAGATATGAAGAAAGAAAGAAAGAAAGAATTGAAGAAAGTAATAAAGAAACTAAAGATAGAATGAGAGACGGTATGAAAGCTAGAATGAAAGATATGAAGAAAGAAAGAAAGAAAGAAAGTAATAAAGAAACTAAAGATAGAATGAGAGAAGGTATGAAATCTAGAATGAAAGATATCAAGAATGAAAGAAAGTAACTAATAAAGAAACTAAAGATAGAATGAGAGAAGTTATTAAAGCTAGAATGAAAGATATCAATAAAGAAAGAAATGAAAGTAAGTAAAAAAGAAACTAAAGATAGAATGAGAGAAGGTATGAAAGCAAGAATGAAAGATAACAAGAAAGAAAGAAAAAAGAAATCAATAGAGAAATTAAAGATGAAATGAGAGAAGGTATGAAAGCTAGAATGAAAGATATCAAGAAAGAAAGAAAGAAAGTATGAAAGTAATAAAGAAAATAAAGATATAAAGAGAAAAGGGATGAGAGCTAGAATGAAAGATATCAAGAAAGAAAGAAAGAAAGAAAGTAGTAAAGAAACTAAAGATAGAATCAGAGAAGGTATGTGAGCTAGAATGAGATATGAAGAAAGAAAGAAAGAAAGAATTGAAGAAAGTAATAAAGAAACTAAAGATAGAATGAGAGACGGTATGAAAGCTAGAATGAAAGATATGAAGAAAGAAAGAAAGAAAGAAAGTAATAAAGAAACTAAAGATAGAATGAGAGAAGGTATGAAATCTAGAATGAAAGATATCAAGAATGAAAGAAAGTAACTAATAAAGAAACTAAAGATAGAATGAGAGAAGTTATTAAAGCTAGAATGAAAGATATCAATAAAGAAAGAAATGAAAGTAAGTAAAAAAGAAACTAAAGATAGAATGAGAGAAGGTATGAAAGCAAGAATGAAAGATAACAAGAAAGAAAGAAAAAAGAAATCAATAGAGAAATTAAAGATGAAATGAGAGAAGGTATGAAAGCTAGAATTAAAATATATCAAGAAAGAAAGAAAGAAAGTATGAAAGCAATAAAGAAAATACAGATATAAAGAGAAAAGGGATGAGAGCTAGAATGAACGATATCAAGAAAGAAAGAAAGAAAGTGAAAAAGAAAGTAAAGAAAGAATGAGAGAAGGTATGAAAGCTAGAATGAAAGATATCAAGAAAGAAAAAAGGAACAAAGTAGAAAAAAAGTAATAAAAAAAAAGATTGAATGAGTGAAGATATTAATGCTAGAATGAAAGTTATCAAGAAAGAAAGAAGAAAAAAGAAAGTAATAAAGAAACTGAAGAGAGAATGAGAGAAGGTATGATAGCTAGAATCTAACATATCAAGAAAGCAAGAAATGAAAATAAGTAAAAAAGAAACTAAAGATAGAATGAAAGAAGGTATGAAAGCAAGAATGAAAGATATCAAGAAAGAAAGAAAGAAAGTAAGAAAGTAATAGAGAAAACAAAGATAGAACGAGAGAAGGTATGAGAGCTAGAATGAAAGATATGAAGAAACAAAGAAAGAAAGAAAGAAAGAAAGTAATAAAGAAACTAAAGATAGAATGAGAGACGGTATGAAAGCTAGAATGAAAGATATGAAGAAAGAAAGAAAGAAATCAATAAAGAAACTAAAGATAAAATGAGAGAAGGTATGAAATCTAGAATGAAAGATATCAAGAATGAAAGAAAGTAACTAATAAAGAAACTAAAGATAGAATGAGAGAAGTTATTAAAGCTAGAATGAAAGATATCAATAAAGAAAGAAATGAAAGTAAGTAAAAAAGAAACTAAAGATAGAATGAGAGAAGGTATGAAAGCTAGAATGAAAGATATCAAGAAAGAAAGTAAGAAATAATAAAGAAACTAAAGATAGAATGAGAGAAGGTATGAAAGATAGAATGAAAGATATCAAGAAATAAAGAAAGACATAAAGAAAGTAATAAAGAAACTAAAGATAGAATGAGAGAAGGTATGAAATCTAGAATGTAAGATATCAAGAAAGGAAGAAATGAAAGTAAGTAAAAAAGAAACTAAAGATAGAATGAGAGAAGGTATGAAAGCAAGAATGAAAGATATCAAGAAAGAAAGAAAAAAAGAAATCAATAGAGAAATTAAAGATGAAATGAGAGAAGGTATGAAAGCTAGAATGAAAGATATCAAGTAAGAAAAAAGGAACAAAGTAGAAATAATGGAATAAATAAAATAAAGATTGAATGAGTGAAGATATGAATGCTAGATCGAAAGTTATCAAGAAAGAAAGAAAGAAAGAAAGAAAGAAAGAAAGAAAGAAGTAAAGAAACTAAAGATAGAATCAGAGAAGTTATGAGAGCTACAATGAGATATGAAGAAAGAAAGAAAGAAAGAAAGAACTAAAGTACTTAATAAGGAAACTAAAGATAGAATGAAAGAAGGTATGAAAGCTAGAATGAAAGATATCAAGAAAGAAAGAAAGAAAGTAAGTAATAAAGAAACTATAGATAGAATGAGAGAAGGTATGAAAGCTAGAATGTAAGATATCAGGAAAGCAAGAAATGAAAGTAAGTAAAAAAGAAAATAAAGATAGAATGAGAGAAGGTATGAAAGCAAGAATGAAAGATATCAAGAAAGAAAAAAAAGAAATTAATAAAGAAATTAAAGATGAAATGAGAGAAGGTATGAAAGATAGAATGAAAGAAATCACGAAAGAAAGAAAGAAAGAAATCAATATAGAAACTAAAGATAAAATGAGAGAAGGTATGAAATCTAGAATGAAAGATATCAAGAAATAAAGAAAGTAATAAAGAAACTAAAGATAGAATGAGAGATGGTATGAAAGCTAGAATGTAAGATATCAAGAAAGAAAGATATGAAAGTAAGTAAAAAAGAAACTAAAGATAGAATGAGAGAAGGTATGAAAGCTAGAATGAAAAATATCAAGAAAGAAAAAAGGAACAAAGTAGAAATAATGTAATAAAGAAAGTAAAGATTGAATGAGTGAATATATGAATGCTAGAATGAAAGTTATCAATAAAGAAAGAAAGAAAGAAAGAAAGTAGTAAAGAAACTAAAGATAGAATCAGAGAAGGTATGAGAGCTAGAATGAGATATGAAGAAAAATAGAAAGAAAGAACGAAAGTAATTAATGAAGAAACTAAAGATAGAATGAAAGAAGGTATGATAGCTAGAATATAACATATCAAGAAAGCAAGAAATGAAAGTAAGTAAAAAAGAAACTAAAGATAGAATGAGAGAAGGTATGAACGCAAGAATGAAAGATATCAAGAAAGAAAGAAAGTAAGAAAGTAATAGAGAAAATAAAGATGGAACGAGAGAAGGTATGAGAGCTAGAATGAAAGGTATGAAGAAAGAAAGAAAGAAAGAAAGTAATAAAGAAACTAAAGATAGAATGAGAGAAGGGATGAAATCTAGAATGAAAGATATCAAGAAGGAAAGAATGTAACTAATAAAGAAACTAAAGATAGAATGAGAGAAGTTATTAAAGCTAGAATGAAAGATATCAATAAAGATAGAAATGAAAGTAAGTAAAAAAGAAACTAAAGATAGAATGAGAGAAGGTATGAAAGCTAGAATGAAAGATATCAAGAAAGAAAGTAAGAAAGTAATAAAGAAACTAAAGATAGAACGACAGAAGATATGATAGATAGAATGAAAGATATCAAGAAATAAAGAAAGAAATAAAGAAAGTAATAAAGTAACTAAAGATAGAATGAGAGAAGATATGAAATCTAGAATGTAAGATATCAAGTAAGAATGAAATGAAAGTAAGTAAAAAAGAAACTAAAGATAGAATGAGAGAAGGTATGAAAGATAGAATGAAAGATATCAAGAAAGAAAGAAAGAAAGTAAGTAATAATGAAACTAAAGATAGAATGAGAGAAGGTATGAAAGCTAGAATGTAACATATCAAGAAAGCAAGAAATGAAATTAAGTAAAAAAGAAACTAAAGATAGAATGAGAGAAGGTATGAAAGCAAGAATGAAAGATATCAAGAAAGAAAGAAAAAAAGAAATCAATAAAGAAATTAAATATGAAATGAGAGAAGGTATGAAAGATAGAATGAAAGATATCAAGAAAGATAGAAAGAAAGAAAGAAAGTAGTAAAGAAACTAAAGGTAGAATCAGAGAAGGTATGTGAGCTAGAATGAGATATGAAGAAAGAAAGAAAGAAAGAACAAAAGTAATTGATGAAGAAACTAAAGATAGAATGAAAGAAGGAACGAAAGCTAGAATGAAAGATATCAAGAAAGAAAGAAAGAAAGAAATCAATATAGAAACTAAAGATAAAATGAGAGAAGGTATGAAATCTAGAATGAAAGATATCAAGAAAGAAAGAAAGTAACTAATAAAGAAACTAAAGATAGAATGAGAGAAGGTATTAAAGCTAGAATGAAAGATATCAAGAAAGAAAGAAATGAAAGTAAGTAAAAAAGAAACTAAAAATAGAATGAGAGAAGGTAGAAAGCTAGAATGAAAGATATCAAGAAAGAAAGTAAGAAAGTAATAAAGAAACTAAAGATAGAATGAGAGAAGGTATGAAATCTAGAATGTAAGATATCAAGCAAGAATGAAATGAAAGTAAGTAAAAAAGAAACTAAAGATAGAATGAGAGAAGGGATGAGAGCTAGAATGAAAAATATCAAGTAAGAAAAAAGGAACAAAGTAGAAATAATGTAATAAATAAAATAAAGATTGAATGAGTGAAGATATGAATGCTAGATCGAAAGTTATCAAGAATGAAAGAAAGAAAGAAAGAAAGTAATAAAGAAACTAAAGATAGAAAGGGAGAAGGGATGAGAGCAAGAATGAAAGATATCAAGAAAGAAAGAAAGAAAGTAAGTAAGAAAGAAAGAAAGAAACTAAAGATAGAATGAGAGAAGGTATGAAAGCTAGAATGAAAGATATCAAGAAAGAAAGAAATGAAAGTAAGTAAAAAAGAAACTAAAGATAGAATGAGAGAAGGTATGAAAGCTAGAATCAAAGATATCAAGAAAGAAAGAAAAAAAGAGATCAATAAAGAAATTAAAGATGAAATGAGAGAAGGTATGAAAGATAGAATGAAAGATATCAAGAAAGAAAGAAAGAAAGAAAGTAGTAAAGAAACTAAAGATAGAATCAGAGAAGGTATGTGAGCTAGAATGAGATATGAAGAAAGAAAGAAAGAAAGAATTGAAGAAAGTAATAAAGAAACTAAAGATAGAATGAGAGACGGTATGAAAGCTAGAATGAAAGATATGAAGAAAGAAAGAAAGAAAGAAAGTAATAAAGAAACTAAAGATAGAATGAGAGAAGGTATGAAATCTAGAATGAAAGATATCAAGAATGAAAGAAAGTAACTAATAAAGAAACTAAAGATAGAATGAGAGAAGTTATTAAAGCTAGAATGAAAGATATCAATAAAGAAAGAAATGAAAGTAAGTAAAAAAGAAACTAAAGATAGAATGAGAGAAGGTATGAAAGCAAGAATGAAAGATAACAAGAAAGAAAGAAAAAAGAAATCAATAGAGAAATTAAAGATGAAATGAGAGAAGGTATGAAAGCTAGAATGAAAGATATCAAGAAAGAAAGAAAGAAAGTATGAAAGTAATAAAGAAAATAAAGATATAAAGAGAAAAGGGATGAGAGCTAGAATGAAAGATATCAAGAAAGAAAGAAAGAAAGAAAGTAGTAAAGAAACTAAAGATAGAATCAGAGAAGGTATGTGAGCTAGAATGAGATATGAAGAAAGAAAGAAAGAAAGAATTGAAGAAAGTAATAAAGAAACTAAAGATAGAATGAGAGACGGTATGAAAGCTAGAATGAAAGATATGAAGAAAGAAAGAAAGAAAGAAAGTAATAAAGAAACTAAAGATAGAATGAGAGAAGGTATGAAATCTAGAATGAAAGATATCAAGAATGAAAGAAAGTAACTAATAAAGAAACTAAAGATAGAATGAGAGAAGTTATTAAAGCTAGAATGAAAGATATCAATAAAGAAAGAAATGAAAGTAAGTAAAAAAGAAACTAAAGATAGAATGAGAGAAGGTATGAAAGCAAGAATGAAAGATAACAAGAAAGAAAGAAAAAAGAAATCAATAGAGAAATTAAAGATGAAATGAGAGAAGGTATGAAAGCTAGAATTAAAATATATCAAGAAAGAAAGAAAGAAAGTATGAAAGCAATAAAGAAAATACAGATATAAAGAGAAAAGGGATGAGAGCTAGAATGAACGATATCAAGAAAGAAAGAAAGAAAGTGAAAAAGAAAGTAAAGAAAGAATGAGAGAAGGTATGAAAGCTAGAATGAAAGATATCAAGAAAGAAAAAAGGAACAAAGTAGAAAAAAAGTAATAAAAAAAAAGATTGAATGAGTGAAGATATTAATGCTAGAATGAAAGTTATCAAGAAAGAAAGAAGAAAAAAGAAAGTAATAAAGAAACTGAAGAGAGAATGAGAGAAGGTATGATAGCTAGAATCTAACATATCAAGAAAGCAAGAAATGAAAATAAGTAAAAAAGAAACTAAAGATAGAATGAAAGAAGGTATGAAAGCAAGAATGAAAGATATCAAGAAAGAAAGAAAGAAAGTAAGAAAGTAATAGAGAAAACAAAGATAGAACGAGAGAAGGTATGAGAGCTAGAATGAAAGATATGAAGAAACAAAGAAAGAAAGAAAGAAAGAAAGTAATAAAGAAACTAAAGATAGAATGAGAGACGGTATGAAAGCTAGAATGAAAGATATGAAGAAAGAAAGAAAGAAATCAATAAAGAAACTAAAGATAAAATGAGAGAAGGTATGAAATCTAGAATGAAAGATATCAAGAATGAAAGAAAGTAACTAATAAAGAAACTAAAGATAGAATGAGAGAAGTTATTAAAGCTAGAATGAAAGATATCAATAAAGAAAGAAATGAAAGTAAGTAAAAAAGAAACTAAAGATAGAATGAGAGAAGGTATGAAAGCTAGAATGAAAGATATCAAGAAAGAAAGTAAGAAATAATAAAGAAACTAAAGATAGAATGAGAGAAGGTATGAAAGATAGAATGAAAGATATCAAGAAATAAAGAAAGACATAAAGAAAGTAATAAAGAAACTAAAGATAGAATGAGAGAAGGTATGAAATCTAGAATGTAAGATATCAAGAAAGGAAGAAATGAAAGTAAGTAAAAAAGAAACTAAAGATAGAATGAGAGAAGGTATGAAAGCAAGAATGAAAGATATCAAGAAAGAAAGAAAAAAAGAAATCAATAGAGAAATTAAAGATGAAATGAGAGAAGGTATGAAAGCTAGAATGAAAGGTATCAAGAAAGAAAGAAAGAAAGAAAGAAAAAAATGAAGTAATAAAGAAACTAAAGATAGAATGAGAGAAGGTATGAAAGCTAGAACGTAAGATAACAAGAAAGAAAGAAATGAAAGTAAGTAAAAAAGAAACTAAAGATAAAATGAGAGAAGGTATGAAAGCTAGAATGTAACATATCAAGAAAGCAAGGAATGAAAATAAGTAAAAAAGAAACTAAAGATAGAATGAGAGTAGGTATGAAAGCAAGAATGACAGATATCAAGAAAGAAAGAAAGAAAGTAAGTAAGAAAGAAATAAGGAAACTAAAGATAGAATGAGAGAAGGTATGAAAGAGAATGAAAGATATCAAGAAAGAAAGAAATGAAAGTAAATAAAAAAGAAACTAAAGATAGAATGAGAGAAGGGATGAGAGCTAGAATAAAAAATATCAAGTAAGAAAAAAGGAACAAAGTAGAAATAATGTAATAAATAAAATAAAGATTGAATGAGTGAAGATATGAATGCTAGATCGAAAGTTATCAAGAATGAAATAAAGAAAGAAAGAAAGTAATAAAGAAACTAAAGATAGAAAGGGAGAAGGGATGAGAGCAAGAATGAAAGATATCAAGAAAGAAAGAAAGAAAGTAAGTAAGAAAGAAAGAAAGAAACTAAAGATAGAATGAGAGAAGGTATGAAAGCTAGAATGAAAGATATCAAGAAAGAAAGAAATGAAAGTAAGTAAAAAAGAAACTAAAGATAGAATGAGAGAAGGTATGAAAGCTAGAATGAAAGATATCAAGTAAGAAAAAAGGAACAAAGTAGAAATAATGTAATAAATAAAATAAAGATTGAATGAGTGAAGATATGAATGCTAGATCGAAAGTTATCAAGAAAGAAAGAAAGAAAGAAAGAAGTAAAGAAACTAAAGATAGAATCAGAGAAGTTATGACAGCTAGAATGAGATATCAAGAAATAAATAAATAAATAAAGAACGAAATTAATTAATAAAGAAACTAAATAGAGAATCAAAGAAGGTATGAAAGCTAGAATGAAAGATATCAAGAAAGAAAGAAAGAAAGTAATAAAGAAACTAAAGATAGAATGAGAGAAGGTATGAAAGCTAGAATGTAACATATCAATAAAGCAAAAAATGAAAGTAAGTAAAAAAGAAACTAAAGATAGAATGAGAGAAGGTATGAAAGCAAGAATGAAAGATATCAAGAAAGAAAGAAAAAAGAACTCAATAGAGAAATTAAAGATGAAATGAGAGAAGGTATGAAAGCTAGAATGAAAGATATCAAGAAAGAAAGAAAGAAAGAAAAAAATAAAGTAATAAATAAACTAAAGATAGAATGTGAGATGGTATGAAAGCTAGAATGTAAGATAGCAAGAAAGAAAGAAATGAAAGTAAGTAAAAAAGAAACTAAAGATAAAATGAGAGAAGGTATGAAAGCTAGAATGTAAAATATCAAGAAAGCAAGGAATGAAAGTAAGTAAAAAAGAAACTAAAGATAGAATGAGAGAAGGTATGAAAGCAAGAATGAAAGATATCAAGAAAGAAAGAAAGAAAGTAAGAAAGAAATAAAGAAACTAAAGATAGAATGAGAGAAGGTATGAAAGATAGAATGAAAGATATCAAGAAAGAAAGAAATGAAAGTAAGTAAAAAAGAAACTAAAGATAGAATGAGAGAAGGGATGAGAGCTAGAATGAAAGATATCAAGGAAGAAAAAAGGAACAAAGTAGAAATAATGTAATAAATAAAAGAAAGATTGAATGAGTGAAGACATGAATGCTAGATCGAAAGTTATCAAGAAAGAAAGAAAGAAAGAAAGAAAGAAAGTAAGTAAGAAAGAAATAAAGAAACTAAAGATAGAATGAGAGAAGGTATGAAAGATAGAATGAAAGATATCAAGAAAGAAAGAAATGAAAGTAAGTAAAAAAGAAACTAAAGATAGAATGAGAGAAGGTATGAAAGCTAGAATGAAAGATATCAAGTAAGAAAAAAGGAACAAAGTAGAAATAATGTAATAAATAAAATAAAGATTGAATGAGTGAAGATATGAATGCTAGATCGAAAGTTATCAAGAAAGAAAGAAAGAAAGAAAGAAGTAAAGAAACTAAAGATAGAATCAGAGAAGTTATGAGAGCTAGAATGAGATATCAAGAAATAAATAAATAAATAAAGAACAAAATTAATTAATAAAGAAACTAAAGAGAGAACCAAAGAAGGTATGAAAGCTAGAATGAAAGATATCAAGTAAGAAAAAAGGAACAAAGTAGAAATAATGTAATAAATAAAATAAAGATTGAATGAGTGAAGATATGAATGCTAGATCGAAAGTTATCAAGAAAGAAAGAAAGAAAGAAAGAAGTAAAGAAACTAAAGATAGAATCAGAGAAGTTATGAGAGCTAGAATGAGATATCAAGAAATAAATAAAGAAAGAAAGAACGAAATTAATTAATAAAGAAACTAAAGAGAGAATCAAAGAAGGTATGAAAGCTAGAATGAAAGATATCAAGAAAGAAAGAAAGAAAGAAAGAAAGTAATAAAGAAACTAAAGATAGAATTAGATAAGGTATGAAAGCTAGAATGTAACATATCAATAAAGCAAAAAATGAAAGTAAGTAAAAAAGAAACTAAAGGTAGAATGAGAGAAGGTATGAAAGCAAGAATGAAAGATATCAAGAAAGAAAGAAAAAAGAACTCAATAGAGAAATTAAAGATGAAATGAGAGAAGGTATGAAAGCTAGAATGAAAGATATCAAGAAAGAAAGAAAGAAAGAAAGAAAAAAATAAAGTAATAAATAAACTAAAGATAAAATGAGAGAAGATATGAAAGCTAGAATGTAACATATCAATAAAGCAAGGAATGAAAGTAAGAAAAGAAGAAACTAAAGATAGAATGAGAGAAGGTATGACAGCAAGAATGAAAGATATCAAGAAAGAAAGAAAGAAAGTAAGAAAGAAATAAAGAAACTAAAGATAGAATGTGAGAAGGTATGAAAGATAGAATGAAAGATATCAAGAAAGAAAGAAATGAAATTAAGTAAAACAGAAACTAAAGATAGAATGAGAGAAGGGATGAGAGCTAGAATGAAAGATATCAAGTAAGAAAAAAGGAACAAAGTAGAAATAATGTAATAAATAAAATAAAGATTGAATGAGTGAAGATATGAATGCTAGATCGAAAGTTATCAAGAAAGAAAGAAAGAAAGAAATTAAGTAATAAAGAAACTAAAGATAGAAAGAGAGAAGGGATGAGAGCTAGAATGAAAGATATCAAGAAAGAAAGAAAGTAAGTAAGAAAGAAATAAAGAAACTAAAGATAGAATGAGAGAAGTTATGAAAGATAGAATGAAAGATATCAAGAAAGAAAGGAATGAAAGTAAGTAAAAAAGAAACTAAAGATAGAATGAGAGAAGGTATGAAAGCTAGAATGAAAGATATCAAGTAAGAAAAAAGGAACAAAGTAGAAATAATGTAATAAATAAAATAAAGATTGAATGAGTGAAGATATGAATGCTAGATCGAAAGTTATCAAGAAAGAAAGAAAGAAAGAAAGAAGTAAAGAAACTAAAGATAGAATCAGAGAAGTTATGAGAGCTAGAATGAGATATCAAGAAATAAAGAAAGAAAGAAAGAACGAAATTAATTAATAAAGAAACTAAAGAGAGAATCAAAGAAGGTATGAAAGCTAGAATGAAAGATATCAAGTAAGAAAAAAGGAACAAAGTAGAAATAATATAATAAATAAAATAAAGATTGAATGAGTGAAGATATGAATGCTAGATCCAAAGTTTTTAAGAAAGAAAGACAGAAAGAAAGAAAGAAGTAAAGAAAGTAAAGATAGAATCAGAGAAGTTATGAGAGCTAGAATGAGATATCAAGAAATAAATAAAGAAAGAAAGAAAGAAATTAATTAATAAAGAAACTAAAGAGAGAATCAAAGAAGGTATGAAATCTAGAATGAAAGATATCAAGAAAGAAAGAAAGAAAGTAATAAAGAAACTAAAGATAGAATGAGAGAAGGTATGAAAGCTAGAATGTAACATATCAATAAAGCAAAAAATGAAAGTAAGTAAAAAAGAAACTAAAGATAGAATGAGAGAAGGTATGAAAGCAAGAATGAAAGATATCAAGAAAGAAAGAAAAAAGAACTCAATAGAGAAATTAAAGATGAAATGAGAGAAGGTATGAAAGCTAGAATGAAAGATATCAAGAAAGAAAGAAAGAAAGAAAGAAATAAAAAAATAAAGTAATAAATAAACTAAAGATAGAATGAGAGAAGGTATGAAAGCTAGAACGTAAGATAGCAAGAAAGAAAGAAATGAAAGTAAGTAAAAAAGAAACTAAAGATAAAATGAGAGAAGGTATGAAAGCTAGAATGTAACATATCAAGAAAGCAAGGAATGAAAGTAAGTAAAAAAGAAACTAAAGATAGAATGAGAGAAGGTATGACAGCAAGAATGAAAGATATCAAGAAAGAAAGAAAGAAAGTAAGAAAGAAATAAAGAAACTAAAGATAGAATGAGAGAAGGGATGAGAGCTAGAATGAAAGATATCAAGTAAGAAAAAAGGAACAAAGTAGAAATAATGTAATAAATAAAATAAAGATTGAATGAGTGAAGATATGAATGCTAGATCGAAAGTTATCAAGAAAGAAAGAAAGAAAGAAAGAAATTAAGTAATAAAGAAACTAAAGATAGAAAGAGAGAAGGGATGAGAGCTAGAATGAAAGATATCAAGAAAGAAAGAAAGAAAGTAAGTAAGAAAGAAATAAAGAAACTAAAGATAGAATGAGAGAAGGTATGAAAGATAGAATGAAAGATATCAAGAAAGAAAGAAATGAAATTAAGTAAAAAAGAAACTAAATATAGAATGAGAAAAGGGATGAGAGCTAGAATGAAAGATATCAAGTAAGAAAAAAGAAACAAAGTAGAAATAATGTAATAAATAAAATAAAGATTGAATGAGTGAAGATATGAATGCTAGATCGAAAGTTATCAAGAAAGAAAGAAAGAAAGAAAGAAAGTAAGTAATAAAGAAACTAAAGATAAAAGGAGAGAAGGGATGAGAGCTAGAATGAAAGATATCAAGAAAGAAAGAAAGAAAGAAAGAAAGAAATAAAGAAACTAAAGATAGAATGAGAGAAGGTATGAAAGATAGAATGAAAGATATCAAGAAAGAAAGAAATGAAAGTAAGTAAAAAAGAAACTAAAGATAGAATGAGAGAAGGTATGAAAGCTAGAATGAAAGATATCAAGTAAGAAAAAAGGAACAAAGTAGAAATAATGTAATAAATAAAATAAAGATTGAATGAGTGAAGATATGAATGCTAGATCGAAAGTTATCAAGAAAGAAAGAAAGAAAGAAAGAAGTAAAGAAACTAAAGATAGAATCAGAGAAGTTATGAGAGCTAGAATGAGATATCAAGAAATAAATGAAGAAAGAAAGAACGAAATTAATTAATAAAGAAACTAAAGAGAGAATCAAAGAAGGTATGAAAGCTAGAATGAAAGATATCAAGTAAGAAAAAAGGAACAAAGTAGAAATAATGTAATAAATAAAATAAAGATTGAATGAGTGAAGATATGAATGCTAGATCAAAAGTTTTTAAGAAAGAAAGAAAGAAAGAAAGAAGTAAAGAAACTAAAGATAGAATCAGAGAAGTTATGAGAGCTAGAATGAGATATCAAGAAATAAATAAAGAAAGAAAGAATGAAATTAATTAATAAAGAAACTAAAGAGAGAATCAAAGAAGGTATGAAAGCTAGAATGAAAGATATCAAGAAAGAAAGAAAGAAAGAAAGTAATAAAGAAACTAAAGATAGAATGAGAGAAGGTATGAAAGCAAGAATGAAAGATATCAAGAAAGAAAGAAAAAAGAACTCAATAGAGAAATTAAAGATGAAATGAGAGAAGGTATGAAAGCTAGAATGAAAGATATCAAGAAAGAAAGAAAGAAAGAAAGAAAAAAAGAAAGTAATAAAGAAACTAAAGATAGAATGAGAGAAGGTATGAAAGCTAGAATGTAAGATAGCAAGAAAGAAAGTAATGAAAGTAAGTAAAAAAGAAACTAAAGATAAAATGAGAGAAGGTATGAAAGCTAGAATGTAACATATCAAGAAAGCAAGGAATGAAAGTAAGTAAAAAAGAAACTAAAGATAGAATGAGAGAAGGTATGAAAGCAAGAATGAAAGATATCAAGAAAGAAAGATAGAAAGTAAGTAAGAAAGAAATAAAGAAACTAAAGATAGAATGAGAGAAGGTATGAAAGATAGAATGATAGATATCAAGAAAGAAAGAAATGAAAGTAAGTAAAAAAGAAACTAAAGATAGAATGAGAGAAGGGATGAGAGCTAGAATGAAAGATATCAAGTAAGAAAAAAGGAACAAAGTAGAAATAATGTAATAAATAAAATAAAGATTGAATGAGTGAAGATATGAATGCTAGATCGAAAGTTATCAAGAAAGAAAGAAAGAAAAAAAGAAAGAAAGTAATAAAGAAACTAAAGATAGAAAGAGAGAAGGGATGAGAGCTAGAATGAGATATCAAGAAATAAAGAAAGAAAGAACGAAATTAATTAATAAAGAAACTAAAGAGAGAATCAAAGAAGGTATGAAAGCTAGAATGAAAGATATCAAGAAAGAAAGAAAGAAAGAAAGTAATAAAGAAACTAAAGATAGAATGAGAGAAGGTATGAAAGCTAGAATGTAACATATCAAGAAAGAAAGAAAAAAGAACTCAATAGAGAAATTAAAGATGAAATCAGAGAAGGTATGAAAGCTAGAATGAAAGATATCAAGAAAGAAAGAAAGAAAGAAAAAAGTAAAGTAATAAAGAAACTAAAGATAGAATGAGAGAAGGTATGAAAGCTAGAATGTAAGATATCAAGAAAGAAAGAAATGAAAGTAAGTAAAAAAGAAACTAAAGATAAAATGAGAGAAGGTATGAAAGCTAGAATGTAACATATCAAGAAAGCAAGGAAAGAAAGTAAGTAAAAAAGAAACTAAAGATAGAATGAGAGAAGGTATGAAAGCAAGAATGAAAGATAACAAGAAAGAAAGAAAGAAAGAATGTAATAAAGAAACTAAAGATAGAAAGAGAGAAGGAATGAGAGCTAGAATGAAAGATATCAAGAAAGAAAGAAAGAAAGAAAGAAAGTAAGAAAGAAATAAAGAAACTAAAGATAGAATGAGAGAAGGTATGAAAGATAGAATGAAAGATATCAAGAAAGAAGGAAATGAAAGTAAGTAAGAAAGAAACTAAAGATAAAATGAGAGAAGGTATGAAAGCTAGAATGAAAGATATCAAGTAAGAAAAAAGGAACAAAGTAGAAATAATGGAATAAATAAAATAAAGATTGAATGAGTGAAGATATGAATGCTAGATCGAAAGTTATCAAGAAAGAAATAAAGAAAGAAAGAAAGAAGTAAAGAAACTAAAGATAGAATCAGAGAAGTTATGAGAGCTACAATGAGATATGAAGAAAGAAAGAAAGAAAGAAAGAACGAAAGTACTTAATAAGGAAACTAAAGATAGAATGAAAGAAGGTATGAAAGCTAGAATGAAAGATATCAAGAAAGAAAGAAAGAAAGTAAGTAATAAAGAAACTAAAGATAGAATGAGAGAAGGTATGAAATCTAGAATGTAAGATATCAAGAAAGCAAGAAATGAAAGTAAGTAAAAAAGAAACTAAAGATAGAATGAGAGAAGGTATGAAAGCAAGAATGAAAGATATCAAGAAAGAAAAAAAAGAAATTAATAAAGAAATTAAAGATGAAATGAGAGAAGGTATGAAAGATAGAATGAAAGAAATCAAGAAAGAAAGAAAGAAAGAAAGAAAGTAGTAAAGAAACTAAAGATAGAATCAGAGAATGTATGTGAGCTAGAATGAGATATGAAGAAAGAAAGAAAGAAAGAAAGAACGAAAGTAATTAATGAAGAAACTAAAGAGAGAGTGAAAGAAGGTATGAAAGCTAGAATGAAAGATATCAAGAAAGAAAGAAAGAAAGAAAGAAATCAATATAGAAACTAAAGATAAAATGAGAGAAGGTATGAAATCTAGAATGAAAGATATCAAGAAAGAAAGAAAGTAACTAATAAAGAAACTAAAGATAGAATTAGAGAGGGAATGAAAGATAGAATGAAAGATATCAAGAAATAAAGAAAGTAATAAAGAAACTAAAGATAGAATGAGAGAAGGTATGAAAGCTAGAATGTAAGATATCAAGAAAGAAAGATATGAAAGTAAGTAAAAAAGAAACTAAAGATAGAATGAGAGAAGGTATGAAAGCTAGAATGAAAAATATCAAGAAAGAAAAAAGGAACAAAGAAGAAATAATGTAATAAAGAAAGTAAAGATTGAATGAGTGAATATATGAATGCTAGAATGAAAGTTATCAATAAAGAAAGAAAGAAAGAAAGAAAGTAGTAAAGAAACTAAAGATAGAATCAGAGAAGGCATGAGAGCTAGAATGAGATATGAAGAAAAATAGAAAGAAAGAACGAAAGTAATTAATGAAGAAACTAAAGATAGAATGAAAGAAGGTATGATAGCTAGAATGTAACATATCAAGAAAGCAAGAAATGAAAGTAAGTAAAAAAGAAACTAAAGATAGAATGAGAGAAGGTATGAACGCAAGAATGAAAGATATCAAGAAAGAAAGAAAGTAAGAAAGTAATAGAGAAAATAAAGATAGAACGAGAGAAGGTATGAGAGCTAGAATGAAAGGTATGAAGAAAGAAAGAAAGAAAGAAAGTAATAAAGAAACTAAAGATAGAATGAGAGAAGGTATGAAATCTAGAATGAAAGATATCAAGAAGGAAAGAATGTAACTAATAAAGAAACTAAAGATAGAATGAGAGAAGTTATTAAACCTAGAATGAAAGATATCAATAAAGATAGAAATGAAAGTAAGTAAAAAAGAAACTAAAGATAGAATGAGAGAAGGTATGAAAGCTAGAATGAAAGATATCAAGAAAGAAAGTAAGAAAGTAATAAAGAAACTAAAGATAGAACGACAGAAGATATGATAGATAGAATGAAAGATATCAAGAAATAAAGAAAGAAATAAAGAAAGTAATAAAGAAACTAAAGATAGAATGAGAGAAGATATGAAATCTAGAATGTAAGATATCAAGTAAGAATGAAATGAAAGTAAGTAAAAAAGAAACTAAAGATAGAATGAGAGAAGGTATGAAAGCAAGAATGAAAGGTATCAAGAAAGAAAGAAAAAAAGAAATCAATAAAGAAATTAAAGATGAAATGAGAGAAGGTATGAAAGATAGAATGAAAGATATCAAGAAAGATAGATAGAAAGAAAGAAAGTAGTAAAGAAACTAAAGGTAGAATCAGAGAAGGTATGTGAGCTAGAATGAGATATGAAGAAAGAAAGAAAGAAAGAACAAAAGTAATTAATGAAGAAACTAAAGATAGAATGAAAGAAGGAACCAAAGCTAGAATGAAAGATATCAAGAAAGAAAGAAAGAAATCAATATAGAAACTAAAGATAAAATGAGAGAAGGTATGAAATCTAGAATGAAAGATATCAAGAAAGAAAGAAAGTAACTAATAAAGAAACTAAAGATAGAATGAGAGAAGGTATTAAAGCTAGAATGAAAGATATCAAGAAAGAAAGAAATGAAAGTAATAAAGAAACTAAAGATAGAACGAGAGAAGGTATGAAAGATAGAATGAAAGATATCAAGAAATAAAGAAAGAAATAAAGAAAGTAATAAAGAAACTAAAGATAGAATGAAAGAAGGTATGAAATCTAGAATGTAAGATATCAAGAAAGAATGAAATGAAAGTAAGTAAAAAAGAAACTAAAGATAGAATGAGAGAAGGTATGAAAGCTAGAATGAAAGATATCAAGAAAGAAAAAAGGAACAAAGTAGAAATAATGTAATAAAGAAAATAAAGATTGAATGAGTGAAGATATGAATGCTAGAATGAAAGTTATCAAGAAAGAAAGAAAGAAAGAAAGATAGAAAAAAGTCAAGAAACTAAGGATAGAATCAGAGAAGGTATGAGAGCTAGAATGAGATATGAAGAAAGAAAGAAAGAAAGAAAGAACGAAAGTACTTAAGAAGGAAACTAAAGATAGTATGAAAGAAGGTATGAAAGCTAGAATGAAAGATATCAAGAAAGAAAGAAAGAAAGTAATAAAGAAACTAAAGATAGAATGAGAGTAGGTATGAAAGATAGAATGAAAGATATCAAGAAAGAAAAAAGGAACAAAGTAGAAATAATGTAATAAAGAAAATAAAGATTGAATGAGTGAAGATATGAATGCTAGAATGAAAGTTATCAAGAAAGAAAGAAAGAAAGAAAGATAGAAAAAAGTCAAGAAACTAAGGATAGAATCAGAGAAGGTATGAGAGCTAGAATGAGATATGAAGAAAGAAAGAAAGAAAGAAAGAACGAAAGTACTTAAGAAGGAAACTAAAGATAGTATGAAAGAAGGTATGAAAGCTAGAATTAAAGATATCAAGAAAGCAAGAAATGAAAGTAAGTAAAAAAGAAACTAAAGATAGAATGAGGGAAGGTATGAAAGCAAGAATGAAAGATATCAAGAAAGAAAGAAAAAAAGAAATCAATAAAGAAATTAAAGATGAAATGAGAGAAGGTATGAAAGATAGAATGAAAGAAATCAAGAAAGAAAGAAAGAAAGAAAGAAAGTAGTAAAGAAACTAAAGATAGAATCAGAGAAAGTATGTGAGCTAGAATGAGATATGAATAAAGAAAGAAAGAAAGAACGAAAGTAATTAATGAAGAAACTAAAGATAGAATGAAAGATATCAAGAAAGAAAGAAAGAAAGAAATCAATATAGAAACTAAAGATAAAATGAGAGAAGGTATGAAATCTAGAATGAAAGATATCAAGAAAGAAAGAAAGTAACTAATAAAGAAACTAAAGATAGAATGAGAGAAGGTATGAAAGATAGAATGAAAGATATCAAGAAATAAAGAAAGTAATAAAGAAACTAAAGATAGAATGAGAGAAGGTATGAAAGCTAGAATGTAAGATATCAAGAAAGAAAGATATGAAAGTAAGTAAAAAAGAAACTAAAGATAGAATGAGAGAAGGTATGAAAGCTAGAATGAAAGATATCAAGAATGAAAAAAGGAACAAAGTAGAAATAATGTAATAAAGAAAATAAAGATTGAATGAGTGAATATATGAATGCTAGAATGAAAGTTATCAATAAAAAAAGAAAGAAAGAAAGAAAGTAGTAAAGAAACTAAAGATAGAATCAGAGAAGGTATGAGAGCTAGAATGAGATATGAAGAAAAATAGAAAGAAAGAACGAAAGTAATTAATATAGAAACTAAAGATAGAATGAAAGAAGGTATGATAGCTAGAATGTAACATATCAAGAAAGCAAGAAATGAAAGTAAGTAAAAAAGAAACTAAAGATAGAATGAGGGAAGGTATGAAAGCAAGAATGAAAGATATCAAGAAAGAAAGAAAAAAAGAAATCAATAAAGAAATTAAAGATGAAATGAGAGAAGGTATGAAAGATAGAATGAAAGATATCAAGAAAGAAAGAAATGAAAGTAAGTAAAAAAGAAACTAAAGATAGAATGAGAGAAGGTATGAAAGCTAGAATGAAAGATATCAAGTAAGAAAAAAGGAACAAAGTAGAAATAATGTAATAAATAAAATAAAGATTGAATGAGTGAAGATATGAATGCTAGATCGAAAGTTATCAAGAAAGAAAGAAAGAAAGAAAGAAAGAAGTAAAGAAACTAAAGATAGAATCAGAGAAGTTATGAGAGCTAGAATGAGATATCAAGAAATAAATAAATAAATAAAGAACAAAATTAATTAATAAAGAAACTAAAGAGAGAACCAAAGAAGGTATGAAAGCTAGAATGAAAGATATCAAGTAAGAAAAAAGGAACAAAGTAGAAATAATGTAATAAATAAAATAAAGATTGAATGAGTGAAGATATGAATGCTAGATCGAAAGTTATCAAGAAAGAAAGAAAGAAAGAAAGAAGTAAAGAAACTAAAGATAGAATCAGAGAAGTTATGAGAGCTAGAATGAGATATCAAGAAATAAATAAAGAAAGAAAGAACGAAATTAATTAATAAAGAAACTAAAGAGAGAATCAAAGAAGGTATGAAAGCTAGAATGAAAGATATCAAGAAAGAAAGAAAGAAAGAAAGAAAGTAATAAAGAAACTAAAGATAGAATTAGAGAAGGTATGAAAGCTAGAATGTAACATATCAATAAAGCAAAAAATGAAAGTAAGTAAAAAAGAAACTAAAGGTAGAATGAGAGAAGGTATGAAAGCAAGAATGAAAGATATCAAGAAAGAAAGAAAAAAGAACTCAATAGAGAAATTAAAGATGAAATGAGAGAAGGTATGAAAGCTAGAATGAAAGATATCAAGAAAGAAAGAAAGAAAGAAAGAAAAAAATAAAGTAATAAATAAACTAAAGATAAAATGAGAGAAGATATGAAAGCTAGAATGTAACATATCAATAAAGCAAGGAATGAAAGTAAGAAAAGAAGAAACTAAAGATAGAATGAGAGAAGGTATGACAGCAAGAATGAAAGATATCAAGAAAGAAAGAAAGAAAGTAAGAAAGAAATAAAGAAACTAAAGATAGAATGAGAGAAGGTATGAAAGATAGAATGAAAGATATCAAGAAAGAAAGAAATGAAATTAAGTAAAAAAGAAACTAAAGATAGAATGAGAGAAGGGATGAGAGCTAGAATGAAAAATATCAAGTAAGAAAAAAGGAACAAAGTAGAAATAATGTAATAAATAAAATAAAGATTGAATGAGTGAAGATATGAATGCTAGATCGAAAGTTATCAAGAAAGAAAGAAAGAAAGAAATTAAGTAATAAAGAAACTAAAGATAGAAAGAGAGAAGGGATGAGAGCTAGAATGAAAGATATCAAGAAAGAAAGAAAGTAAGTAAGAAAGAAATAAAGAAACTAAAGATAGAATGAGAGAAGTTATGAAAGATAGAATGAAAGATATCAAGAAAGAAAGGAATGAAAGTAAGTAAAAAAGAAACTAAAGATAGAATGAGAGAAGGTATGAAAGCTAGAATGAAAGATATCAAGTAAGAAAAAAGGAACAAAGTAGAAATAATGTAATAAATAAAATAAAGATTGAATGAGTGAAGATATGAATGCTAGATCGAAAGTTATCAAGAAAGAAAGAAAGAAAGAAAGAAGTAAAGAAACTAAAGATAGAATCAGAGAAGTTATGAGAGCTAGAATGAGATATCAAGAAATAAAGAAAGAAAGAAAGAACGAAATTAATTAATAAAGAAACTAAAGAGAGAATCAAAGAAGGTATGAAAGCTAGAATGAAAGATATCAAGTAAGAAAAAAGGAACAAAGTAGAAATAATATAATAAATAAAATAAAGATTGAATGAGTGAAGATATGAATGCTAGATCCAAAGTTTTTAAGAAAGAAAGACAGAAAGAAAGAAAGAAGTAAAGAAAGTAAAGATAGAATCAGAGAAGTTATGAGAGCTAGAATGAGATATCAAGAAATAAATAAAGAAAGAAAGAACGAAATTAATTAATAAAGAAACTAAAGAGAGAATCAAAGAAGGTATGAAAGCTAGAATGAAAGATATCAAGAAAGAAAGAAAGAAAGTAATAAAGAAACTAAAGATAGAATGAGAGAAGGTATGAAAGCTAGAATGTAACATATCAATAAAGCAAAAAATGAAAGTAAGTAAAAAAGAAACTAAAGATAGAATGAGAGAAGGTATGAAAGCAAGAATGAAAGATATCAAGAAAGAAAGAAAAAAGAACTCAATAGAGAAATTAAAGATGAAATGAGAGAAGGTATGAAAGCTAGAATGAAAGATATCAAGAAAGAAAGAAAGAAAGAAAGAAATAAAAAAATAAAGTAATAAATAAACTAAAGATAGAATGAGAGAAGGTATGAAAGCTAGAACGTAAGATAGCAAGAAAGAAAGAAATGAAAGTAAGTAAAAAAGAAACTAAAGATAAAATGAGAGAAGGTATGAAAGCTAGAATGTAACATATCAAGAAAGCAAGGAATGAAAGTAAGTAAAAAAGAAACTAAAGATAGAATGAGAGAAGGTATGACAGCAAGAATGAAAGATATCAAGAAAGAAAGAAAGAAAGTAAGAAAGAAATAAAGAAACTAAAGATAGAATGAGAGAAGGGATGAGAGCTAGAATGAAAGATATCAAGTAAGAAAAAAGGAACAAAGTAGAAATAATGTAATAAATAAAATAAAGATTGAATGAGTGAAGATATGAATGCTAGATCGAAAGTTATCAAGAAAGAAAGAAAGAAAGAAAGAAATTAAGTAATAAAGAAACTAAAGATAGAAAGAGAGAAGGGATGAGAGCTAGAATGAAAGATATCAAGAAAGAAAGAAAGAAAGTAAGTAAGAAAGAAATAAAGAAACTAAAGATAGAATGAGAGAAGGTATGAAAGATAGAATGAAAGATATCAAGAAAGAAAGAAATGAAATTAAGTAAAAAAGAAACTAAATATAGAATGAGAAAAGGGATGAGAGCTAGAATGAAAGATATCAAGTAAGAAAAAAGAAACAAAGTAGAAATAATGTAATAAATAAAATAAAGATTGAATGAGTGAAGATATGAATGCTAGATCGAAAGTTATCAAGAAAGAAAGAAAGAAAGAAAGTAAGTAAGTAATAAAGAAACTAAAGATAAAAGGAGAGAAGGGATGAGAGCTAGAATGAAAGATATCAAGAAAGAAAGAAAGAAAGAAAGAAAGAAATAAAGAAACTAAAGATAGAATGAGAGAAGGTATGAAAGATAGAATGAAAGATATCAAGAAAGAAAGAAATGAAAGTAAGTAAAAAAGAAACTAAAGATAGAATGAGAGAAGGTATGAAAGCTAGAATGAAAGATATCAAGTAAGAAAAAAGGAACAAAGTAGAAATAATGTAATAAATAAAATAAAGATTGAATGAGTGAAGATATGAATGCTAGATCGAAAGTTATCAAGAAAGAAAGAAATAAAGAAAGAAGTAAAGAAACTAAAGATAGAATCAGAGAAGTTATGAGAGCTAGAATGAGATATCAAGAAATAAATGAAGAAAGAAAGAACGAAATTAATTAATAAAGAAACTAAAGAGAGAATCAAAGAAGGTATGAAAGCTAGAATGAAAGATATCAAGTAAGAAAAAAGGAACAAAGTAGAAATAATGTAATAAATAAAATAAAGATTGAATGAGTGAAGATATGAATGCTAGATCAAAAGTTTTTAAGAAAGAAAGAAAGAAAGAAAGAAAGAAGTAAAGAAACTAAAGATAGAATCAGAGAAGTTATGAGAGCTAGAATGAGATATCAAGAAATAAATAAAGAAAGAAAGAATGAAATTAATTAATAAAGAAACTAAAGAGAGAATCAAAGAAGGTATGAAAGCTAGAATGAAAGATATCAAGAAAGAAAGAAAGAAAGAAAGTAATAAAGAAACTAAAGATAGAATGAGAGAAGGTATGAAAGCAAGAATGAAAGATATCAAGAAAGAAAGAAAAAAGAACTCAATAGAGAAATTAAAGATGAAATGAGAGAAGGTATGAAAGCTAGAATGAAAGATATCAAGAAAGAAAGAAAGAAAGAAAGAAAAAAAGAAAGTAATAAAGAAACTAAAGATAGAATGAGAGAAGGTATGAAAGCTAGAATGTAAGATAGCAAGAAAGAAAGTAATGAAAGTAAGTAAAAAAGAAACTAAAGATAAAATGAGAGAAGGTATGAAAGCTAGAATGTAACATATCAAGAAAGCAAGGAATGAAAGTAAGTAAAAAAGAAACTAAAGATAGAATGAGAGAAGGTATGAAAGCAAGAATGAAAGATATCAAGAAAGAAAGATAGAAAGTAAGTAAGAAAGAAATAAAGAAACTAAAGATAGAATGAGAGAAGGTATGAAAGATAGAATGATAGATATCAAGAAAGAAAGAAATGAAAGTAAGTAAAAAAGAAACTAAAGATAGAATGAGAGAAGGGATGAGAGCTAGAATGAAAGATATCAAGTAAGAAAAAAGAACAAAGTAGAAATAATGTAATAAATAAAATAAAGATTGAATGAGTGAAGATATGAATGCTAGATCGAAAGTTATCAAGAAAGAAAGAAAGAAAAAAAGAAAGAAAGTAATAAAGAAACTAAAGATAGAAAGAGAGAAGGGATGAGAGCTAGAATGAGATATCAAGAAATAAAGAAAGAAAGAACGAAATTAATTAATAAAGAAACTAAAGAGAGAATCAAAGAAGGTATGAAAGCTAGAATGAAAGATATCAAGAAAGAAAGAAAGAAAGAAAGTAATAAAGAAACTAAAGATAGAATGAGAGAAGGTATGAAAGCTAGAATGTAACATATCAAGAAAGAAAGAAAAAAGAACTCAATAGAGAAATTAAAGATGAAATCAGAGAAGGTATGAAAGCTAGAATGAAAGATATCAAGAAAGAAAGAAAGAAAGAAAAAAGTAAAGTAATAAAGAAACTAAAGATAGAATGAGAGAAGGTATGAAAGCTAGAATGTAAGATATCAAGAAAGAAAGAAATGAAAGTAAGTAAAAAAGAAACTAAAGATAAAATGAGAGAAGGTATGAAAGCTAGAATGTAACATATCAAGAAAGCAAGGAAAGAAAGTAAGTAAAAAAGAAACTAAAGATAGAATGAGAGAAGGTATGAAAGCAAGAATGAAAGATAACAAGAAAGAAAGAAAGAAAGAATGTAATAAAGAAACTAAAGATAGAAAGAGAGAAGGGATGAGAGCTAGAATGAAAGATATCAAGAAAGAAAGAAAGAAAGAAAGAAAGTAAGAAAGAAATAAAGAAACTAAAGATAGAATGAGAGAAGGTATGAAAGATAGAATGAAAGATATCAAGAAAGAAGGAAATGAAAGTAAGTAAGAAAGAAACTAAAGATAAAATGAGAGAAGGTATGAAAGCTAGAATGAAAGATATCAAGTAAGAAAAAAGGAACAAAGTAGAAATAATGGAATAAATAAAATAAAGATTGAATGAGTGAAGATATGAATGCTAGATCGAAAGTTATCAAGAAAGAAATAAAGAAAGAAAGAAAGAAGTAAAGAAACTAAAGATAGAATCAGAGAAGTTATGAGAGCTACAATGAGATATGAAGAAAGAAAGAAAGAAAGAAAGAACGAAAGTACTTAATAAGGAAACTAAAGATAGAATGAAAGAAGGTATGAAAGCTAGAATGAAAGATATCAAGAAAGAAAGAAAGAAAGTAAGTAATAAAGAAACTAAAGATAGAATGAGAGAAGGTATGAAAGCTAGAATGTAAGATATCAAGAAAGCAAGAAATGAAAGTAAGTAAAAAAGAAACTAAAGAGAGAATGAGAGAAGGTATGAAAGCAAGAATGAAAGATATCAAGAAAGAAAAAAAAGAAATTAATAAAGAAATTAAAGATGAAATGAGAGAAGGTATGAAAGATAGAATGAAAGAAATCAAGAAAGAAAGAAAGAAAGAAAGAAAGTAGTAAAGAAACTAAAGATAGAATCAGAGAATGTATGTGAGCTAGAATGAGATATGAAGAAAGAAAGAAAGAAAGAAAGAACGAAAGTAATTAATGAAGAAACTAAAGAGAGAGTGAAAGAAGGTATGAAAGCTAGAATGAAAGATATCAAGAAAGAAAGAAAGAAAGAAAGAAATCAATATAGAAACTAAAGATAAAATGAGAGAAGGTATGAAATCTAGAATGAAAGATATCAAGAAAGAAAGAAAGTAACTAATAAAGAAACTAAAGATAGAATTAGAGAGGGAATGAAAGATAGAATGAAAGATATCAAGAAATAAAGAAAGTAATAAAGAAACTAAAGATAGAATGAGAGAAGGTATGAAAGCTAGAATGTAAGATATCAAGAAAGAAAGATATGAAAGTAAGTAAAAAAGAAACTAAAGATAGAATGAGAGAAGGTATGAAAGCTAGAATGAAAAATATCAAGAAAGAAAAAAGGAACAAAGAAGAAATAATGTAATAAAGAAAGTAAAGATTGAATGAGTGAATATATGAATGCTAGAATGAAAGTTATCAATAAAGAAAGAAAGAAAGAAAGAAAGTAGTAAAGAAACTAAAGATAGAATCAGAGAAGGCATGAGAGCTAGAATGAGATATGAAGAAAAATAGAAAGAAAGAACGAAAGTAATTAATGAAGAAACTAAAGATAGAATGAAAGAAGGTATGATAGCTAGAATGTAACATATCAAGAAAGCAAGAAATGAAAGTAAGTAAAAAAGAAACTAAAGATAGAATGAGAGAAGGTATGAACGCAAGAATGAAAGATATCAAGAAAGAAAGAAAGTAAGAAAGTAATAGAGAAAATAAAGATAGAACGAGAGAAGGTATGAGAGCTAGAATGAAAGGTATGAAGAAAGAAAGAAAGAAAGAAAGTAATAAAGAAACTAAAGATAGAATGAGAGAAGGTATGAAATCTAGAATGAAAGATATCAAGAAGGAAAGAATGTAACTAATAAAGAAACTAAAGATAGAATGAGAGAAGTTATTAAAGCTAGAATGAAAGATATCAATAAAGATAGAAATGAAAGTAAGTAAAAAAGAAACTAAAGATAGAATGAGAGAAGGTATGAAAGCTAGAATGAAAGATATCAAGAAAGAAAGTAAGAAAGTAATAAAGAAACTAAAGATAGAACGACAGAAGATATGATAGATAGAATGAAAGATATCAAGAAATAAAGAAAGAAATAAAGAAAGTAATAAAGAAACTAAAGATAGAATGAGAGAAGATATGAAATCTAGAATGTAAGATATCAAGTAAGAATGAAATGAAAGTAAGTAAAAAAGAAACTAAAGATAGAATGAGAGAAGGTATGAAAGCAAGAATGAAAGGTATCAAGAAAGAAAGAAAAAAAGAAATCAATAAAGAAATTAAAGATGAAATGAGAGAAGGTATGAAAGATAGAATGAAAGATATCAAGAAAGATAGATAGAAAGAAAGAAAGTAGTAAAGAAACTAAAGGTAGAATCAGAGAAGGTATGTGAGCTAGAATGAGATATGAAGAAAGAAAGAAAGAAAGAACAAAAGTAATTAATGAAGAAACTAAAGATAGAATGAAAGAAGGAACCAAAGCTAGAATGAAAGATATCAAGAAAGAAAGAAAGAAAGAAATCAATATAGAAACTAAAGATAAAATGAGAGAAGGTATGAAATCTAGAATGAAAGATATCAAGAAAGAAAGAAAGTAACTAATAAAGAAACTAAAGATAGAATGAGTGATGGTATGAAATCTAGAATGAAAGATATGAAGAAAGAAAGAAATGAAAGTAAGTAAAAAAGAAACTAAAGATAGAATGAGAGAAGGTATTAAAGCTAGAATGAAAGATATCAAGAAAGAAAGAAATGAAAGTAAGTAAAAAAGAAACTAAAGATAGAATGAGAGAAGGTAGAAAGCTAGAATGAAAGATATCAAGAAAGAAAGTAAGAAAGTAATAAAGAAACTAAAGATAGAATGAGAGAAGGTATGAAAGATAGAATGAACGATATGAAGAAAGAAAAAAGGAACAAAGTAGAAATAATGTAATAAAGAAACTAAAGATAGAATGAAAGAAGGTATGAAAGCTAGAATGAAAGATATCAAGAAAGAAAGAAAGAAAGTAAGTAATAAAGAAACTAAAGATAGAATGAAAGAAGGTATGAAAGCAAGAATGAAAGATATCAAGAAAGAAAGAAAAAAAGAGATCAATAAAGAAATTAAAGATGAAATGAGAGAAGGTATGAAAGATAGAATGAAAGATATCAAGAAAGAAAGAAAGAAAGAAAGTAGTAAAGAAACTAAAGATAGAATCAGAGAAGGTATGTGAGCTAGAATGAGATATGAAGAAAGAAAGAAAGAAAGAAAGAAAGAAAGAAAGAAAGTAATTAATGAAGAAACTAAAGATAGAATGAAAGAACGTACGAAAGCTAGAATGAAAGATATCAAGAAAGAAAGAAATCAATATAGAAACTAAAGATAAAATGAGAGAAGGTATGAAAGCTAGAATGAAAGATATCAAGAAAGAAAGTAAGAAAGTAATAAAGAAGCTAAAGATAGAACGAGAGAAGGTATGAAAGATAGAATGAAAGATATCAAGAAATAAAGAAAGAAATAAAGAAAGTAATAAAGAAACTAAAGATAGAATGAGAGAAGGTATGAAATCTAGAATGTAAGATATCAAGAAAGAATGAAATGAAAGTAAGTAAAAAAGAAACTAAAGATAGAATGAGAGAAGGTATGAAAGCTAGAATGAAAGATATCAAGAAAGAAAAAAGGAACAAAGTAGAAATAATGTAATAAAGAAAATAAAGATTGAATGAGTGAAGATATGAATGCTAGAATGAAAGTTATCAAGAAAGAAAGAAAGAAAGAAAGATAGAAAAAAGTCAAGAAACTAAGGATAGAATCAGAGAAGGTATGAGAGCTAGAATGAGATATGAAGAAAGAAAGAAAGAAAGAAAGAACGAAAGTACTTAAGAAGGAAACTAAAGATAGTATGAAAGAAGGTATGAAAGCTAGAATGAAAGATATCAAGAAAGAAAGAAAGAAAGTAATAAAGAAACTAAAGATAGAATGAGAGTAGGTATGAAAGATAGAATGAAAGATATCAAGAAAGAAAAAAGGAACAAAGTAGAAATAATGTAATAAAGAAAATAAAGATTGAATGAGTGAAGATATGAATGCTAGAATGAAAGTTATCAAGAAAGAAAGAAAGAAAGAAAGATAGAAAAAAGTCAAGAAACTAAGGATAGAATCAGAGAAGGTATGAGAGCTAGAATGAGATATGAAGAAAGAAAGAAAGAAAGAAAGAACGAAAGTACTTAAGAAGGAAACTAAAGATAGTATGAAAGAAGGTATGAAAGCTAGAATGAAAGATATCAAGAAAGAAAGAAAAAAAGAAATCAATAAAGAAATTAAAGATGAAATGAGAGAAGGTATGAAAGATAGAATGAAAGAAATCAAGAAAGAAAGAAAGAAAGAAAGTAGTAAAGAAACTAAAGATAGAATCAGAGAAAGTATGTGAGCTAGAATGAGATATGAATAAAGAAAGAAAGAAAGAACGAAAGTAATTAATGAAGAAACTAAAGATAGAATGAAAGATATCAAGAAAGAAAGAAAGAAAGAAATCAATATAGAAACTAAAGATAAAATGAGAGAAGGTATGAAATCTAGAATGAAAGATATCAAGAAAGAAAGAAAGTAACTAATAAAGAAACTAAAGATAGAATGAGAGAAGGTATGAAAGCTAGAATGAAAAATATCAAGAAAGAAAAAAGGAACAAAGAAGAAATAATGTAATAAAGAAAGTAAAGATTGAATGAGTGAATATATGAATGCTAGAATGAAAGTTATCAATAAAGAAAGAAAGAAAGAAAGAAAGTAGTAAAGAAACTAAAGATAGAATCAGAGAAGGCATGAGAGCTAGAATGAGATATGAAGAAAAATAGAAAGAAAGAACGAAAGTAATTAATGAAGAAACTAAAGATAGAATGAAAGAAGGTATGATAGCTAGAATGTAACATATCAAGAAAGCAAGAAATGAAAGTAAGTAAAAAAGAAACTAAAGATAGAATGAGAGAAGGTATGAACGCAAGAATGAAAGATATCAAGAAAGAAAGAAAGTAAGAAAGTAATAGAGAAAATAAAGATAGAACGAGAGAAGGTATGAGAGCTAGAATGAAAGGTATGAAGAAAGAAAGAAAGAAAGAAAGTAATAAAGAAACTAAAGATAGAATGAGAGAAGGTATGAAATCTAGAATGAAAGATATCAAGAAGGAAAGAATGTAACTAATAAAGAAACTAAAGATAGAATGAGAGAAGTTATTAAAGCTAGAATGAAAGATATCAATAAAGATAGAAATGAAAGTAAGTAAAAAAGAAACTAAAGATAGAATGAGAGAAGGTATGAAAGCTAGAATGAAAGATATCAAGAAAGAAAGTAAGAAAGTAATAAAGAAACTAAAGATAGAACGACAGAAGATATGATAGATAGAATGAAAGATATCAAGAAATAAAGAAAGAAATAAAGAAAGTAATAAAGAAACTAAAGATAGAATGAGAGAAGATATGAAATCTAGAATGTAAGATATCAAGTAAGAATGAAATGAAAGTAAGTAAAAAAGAAACTAAAGATAGAATGAGAGAAGGTATGAAAGCAAGAATGAAAGGTATCAAGAAAGAAAGAAAAAAAGAAATCAATAAAGAAATTAAAGATGAAATGAGAGAAGGTATGAAAGATAGAATGAAAGATATCAAGAAAGATAGATAGAAAGAAAGAAAGTAGTAAAGAAACTAAAGGTAGAATCAGAGAAGGTATGTGAGCTAGAATGAGATATGAAGAAAGAAAGAAAGAAAGAACAAAAGTAATTAATGAAGAAACTAAAGATAGAATGAAAGAAGGAACCAAAGCTAGAATGAAAGATATCAAGAAAGAAAGAAAGAAAGAAATCAATATAGAAACTAAAGATAAAATGAGAGAAGGTATGAAATCTAGAATGAAAGATATCAAGAAAGAAAGAAAGTAACTAATAAAGAAACTAAAGATAGAATGAGTGATGGTATGAAATCTAGAATGAAAGATATGAAGAAAGAAAGAAATGAAAGTAAGTAAAAAAGAAACTAAAGATAGAATGAGAGAAAGTATTAAAGCTAGAATGAAAGATATCAAGAAAGAAAGAAATGAAAGTAAGTAAAAAAGAAACTAAAGATAGAATGAGAGAAGGTAGAAAGCTAGAATGAAAGATATCAAGAAAGAAAGTAAGAAAGTAATAAAGAAACTAAAGATAGAATGAGAGAAGGTATGAAAGATAGAATGAACGATATGAAGAAAGAAAAAAGGAACAAAGTAGAAATAATGTAATAAAGAAACTAAAGATAGAATGAAAGAAGGTATGAAAGCTAGAATGAAAGATATCAAGAAAGAAAGAAAGAAAGTAAGTAATAAAGAAACTAAAGATAGAATGAAAGAAGGTATGAAAGCAAGAATGAAAGATATCAAGAAAGAAAGAAAAAAAGAGATCAATAAAGAAATTAAAGATGAAATGAGAGAAGGTATGAAAGATAGAATGAAAGATATCAAGAAAGAAAGAAAGAAAGAAAGTAGTAAAGAAACTAAAGATAGAATCAGAGAAGGTATGTGAGCTAGAATGAGATATGAAGAAAGAAAGAAAGAAAGAAAGAAAGAAAGAAAGTAATTAATGAAGAAACTAAAGATAGAATGAAAGAACGTACGAAAGCTAGAATGAAAGATATCAAGAAAGAAAGAAATCAATATAGAAACTAAAGATAAAATGAGAGAAGGTATGAAAGCTAGAATGAAAGATATCAAGAAAGAAAGTAAGAAAGTAATAAAGAAGCTAAAGATAGAACGAGAGAAGGTATGAAAGATAGAATGAAAGATATCAAGAAATAAAGAAAGAAATAAAGAAAGTAATAAAGAAACTAAAGATAGAATGAGAGAAGGTATGAAATCTAGAATGTAAGATATCAAGAAAGAATGAAATGAAAGTAAGTAAAAAAGAAACTAAAGATAGAATGAGAGAAGGTATGAAAGCTAGAATGAAAGATATCAAGAAAGAAAAAAGGAACAAAGTAGAAATAATGTAATAAAGAAAATAAAGATTGAATGAGTGAAGATATGAATGCTAGAATGAAAGTTATCAAGAAAGAAAGAAAGAAAGAAAGATAGAAAAAAGTCAAGAAACTAAGGATAGAATCAGAGAAGGTATGAGAGCTAGAATGAGATATGAAGAAAGAAAGAAAGAAAGAACGAAAGTACTTAAGAAGGAAACTAAAGATAGTATGAAAGAAGGTATGAAAGCTAGAATGAAAGATATCAAGAAAGAAAGAAAGAAAGTAATAAAGAAACTAAAGATAGAATGAGAGTAGGTATGAAAGATAGAATGAAAGATATCAAGAAAGAAAAAAGGAACAAAGTAGAAATAATGTAATAAAGAAAATAAAGATTGAATGAGTGAAGATATGAATGCTAGAATGAAAGTTATCAAGAAAGAAAGAAAGAAAGAAAGATAGAAAAAAGTCAAGAAACTAAGGATAGAATCAGAGAAGGTATGAGAGCTAGAATGAGATATGAAGAAAGAAAGAAAGAAAGAAAGAACGAAAGTACTTAAGAAGGAAACTAAAGATAGTATGAAAGAAGGTATGAAAGCTAGAATGAAAGATATCAAGAAAGCAAGAAATGAAAGTAAGTAAAAAAGAAATTAAAGATAGAATGAGGGAAGGTATGAAAGCAAGAATGAAAGATATCAAGAAAGAAAGAAAAAAAGAAATCAATAAAGAAATTAAAGATGAAATGAGAGAAGGTATGAAAGATAGAATGAAAGAAATCAAGAAAGAAAGAAAGAAAGAAAGTAGTAAAGAAACTAAAGATAGAATCAGAGAAAGTATGTGAGCTAGAATGAGATATGAATAAAGAAAGAAAGAAAGAACGAAAGTAATTAATGAAGAAACTAAAGATAGAATGAAAGATATCAAGAAAGAAAGAAAGAAAGAAATCAATATAGAAACTAAAGATAAAATGAGAGAAGGTATGAAATCTAGAATGAAAGATATCAAGAAAGAAAGAAAGTAACTAATAAAGAAACTAAAGATAGAATGAGAGAAGTTATGAAAGATAGAATGAAAGATATCAAGAAATAAAGAAAGTAATAAAGAAACTAAAGATAGAATGAGAGAAGGTATGAAAGCTAGAATGTAAGATATCAAGAAAGAAAGATATGAAAGTAAGTAAAAAAGAAACTAAAGATAGAATGAGAGAAGGTATGAAAGCTAGAATGAAAGATATCAAGAATGAAAAAAGGAACAAAGTAGAAATAATGTATTAAAGAAAATAAAGATTGAATGAGTGAATATATGAATGCTAGAATGAAAGTTATCAATAAAAAAAGAAAGAAAGAAAGAAAGTAGTAAAGAAACTAAAGATAGAATCAGAGAAGGTATGAGAGCTAGAATGAGATATGAAGAAAAATAGAAAGAAAGAACGAAAGTAATTAATATAGAAACTAAAGATAGAATGAAAGAAGGTATGATAGCTAGAATGTAACATATCAAGAAAGCAAGAAATGAAAGTAAGTAAAAAAGAAACTAAAGATAGAATGAGAGAAGGTATGAACGCAAGAAAGAAAGATATCAAGAAAGAAAGAAAGTAAGAAAGTAATTGAGAAAATAAAGATAGTACGAGAGAAGGTATGAGAGCTAGAATGAAAGATATGAAGAAAGAAAGAAAGATAGAAAGAAAGTAATAAAGAAACTAAAGATAGAATGAGAGAAGATATGAAAACTAGAATGTAAGATATCAAGAAATAAAGAAAGAAATAAAGAAAGTAATAAAGAAACTAAAGATAGAATGAGAGAAGTTATTAAAGCTAGAATGAAAGATATAAATAAAGAAAGAAATGAAAGTAAGTAAAAAAGAAACTAAAGATAGAATGAGAGAACGTATGAAAGCTAGAATGAAAGATATCAAGAAAGAAAGTAAGAAAGTAATAAAGAAACTAAAGATAGAACGACAGAAGATATGAAAGATAGAATGAAAGATATCAAGAAATAAAGAAAGAAATAAAGAAAGTAATAAAGAAACTAAAGATAGAATGACAGAAGATATGAAAACTAGAATGTAAGATATCAAGAAAGAATGAAATGAAAGTAAATAAAAAAGAAACTAAAGATAGAATGAGAGAAGGTATGAAAGATAGAATGAAAGATATCAAGAAAGAAAGAAAGAAAGAAAGTAATAAAGAAACTAAAGATAGAATGAGAGAAGGTATGAAAGCTAGAATGTAACATATCAAGAAAGCAAGAAATGAAAGTAAGTAAAAAAGAAACTAAAGATAGAATGAGAGAAGTTATGAAAGCAAGAATGAAAGATATCAAGAAAGAAAGAAAAAAGAAATCAATAAAGAAATTAAAGATGAAATGAGAGAAGGTATGAAAGATAGATTGAAAGATATCAAGAAGGAAAGAAAGAAAGAAAGAAAGTAGTAAAGAAACTAAAGGTAGAATCAGAGAAAGTATGTGAGCTAGAATGAGATATGAATAAAGAAAGAAAGAACGAAAGTAATTAATGAAGAAACTAAAGATAGAATGAAAGAAGGTACGAAAGCTAGAATGAAAGATATCAAGAAAGAAAGAAAGAAAGAAATCAATATAGAAACTAAAGATAAAATGAGAGAAGGTATGAAATCTAGAATGAAAGATATCAAGAAAGAAAGAAAGTAACTAATAAAGAAACTAAAGATAGAATGAGAGAAAGTATAAAAGCTAGAATGAAAGATATCAAGAAAGAAAGTAAGAAAGTAATAAAGAAACTAAAGATAGAATGAGAGAAGATATGAAATCTAGAATGTAAGATATCAAGAAAGAATGAAATGAAAGTAAGTAAAAAAGAAACTAAAGATAGAATGAGAGAAGGTATGAAAGATAGAATGAAAGATATCAAGAAAGAAAGAAAGAAAGTAATAAAGAAACTAAAGATAGAATGAGAGAAGGTATGAAAGCTAGAATGTAACATATCAAGAAAGCAAGAATTGAAAGTAAGTAAAAAAGAAACTAAAGATAGAATGAGAGAAGGTATGAAAGCAAGAATGAAAGATATCAAGAAAGAAAGAAAAAAGAAATCAATAAAGAAATTAAAGATGAAATGAGAGAAGGTATGAAAGATAGAATGAAAGATATCAAGAAAGAAAAAAGGAACAAAGTAGAAATAATGTAATAAAGAAAATAAAGATTGAATGAGTGAAGATATGAATGCTAAAATGAAAGTTATCAAGAAAGAAAGAAAGAAAGAAAAATAGAAAAAAGTCAAGAAACTAAGGATAGAATCAGAGAAGGTATGAGAGCTAGAATGAGATATGAAGAAAGAAAGAAAGAAAGAAAGAAAGAACGAACGAAAGTACTTAATAAAGAAACTAAAGATAGAATGAAAGAAGGTATGAAAGCTAGAATGAAAGATATCAAGAAAGAAAGAAAGAAAGTAAGTAATAAAGAAACTAAAGATAGAATGAGAGAAGGTATGAAAGCTAGAATGTAACATATCAAGAAAGCAAGAAATGAAAGTAAGTAAAAAAGAAACTAAAGATAGAATGAGAGAAGGTATGAAAGCAAGAATGAAAGATATCAAGAAAGAAAGGAAAAAAGAGATCAATAAAGAAATTAAAGATGAAATGAGAGAAGGTATGAAAGATAGAATGAAAGATATCAAGAAAGAAAGAAAGAAAGAAAGTAGTAAAGAAACTAAAGATAGAATCAGAGAAGGTATGTGAGCTAGAATGAGATATGAAGAAAGAAAGAAAGAAAGAAAGTAATTAATGAAGAAACTAAAGATAGAACGAGAGAAGGTATGAAAGATAGAATGATAGATATCAAGAAATAAAGAAAGAAATAAAGAAAGCAATAAAGAAACTAAAGATAGAATGAGAGAGGGTATGAAATCTAGAATGTAAGATATCAAGAAAGAATGAAATGAAAGTAAGTAAAAAAGAAACTAAAGATAGAATGAGAGAAGGTATGAAAGATAGAATGAAAGATATCAAGAAAGAAAAAAGGAACAAAGTAGAAATAATGTAATAAAGAAAATAAAGATTGAATGAGTGAAGATATGAATGCTAGAATGAAAGTTATCAAGAAAGAAAGAAAGAAAGAAAGATAGAAAAAAGTCAAGAAACTAAGGATAGAATCAGAGAAGGTATGAGAGCTAGAATGAGATATGAAGAAAGAAAGAAAGAAAGAAAGAACGAAAGTACTTAAGAAGGAAACTAAAGATAGAATGAAAGAATGTATGAAAGCTAGAATGAAAGATATCAAGAAAGAAAGAAAGAAAGTAATAAAGAAACTAAAGATAGAATGAGAGAAGGTATGAAAGCTAGAATGTAAGATATCAAGAAAGCAAGAAATGAAAGTAAGTAAAAAAGAAACTAAAGATAGAATGAGAGAAGGTATGAAAGCAAGAATGAAAGATATCAAGAAAGAAAGAAAAAAAGAAATCAATAAATAAATTAAAGATGAAATGAGAGAAGGTATGAAAGATAGAATGAAAGAAATCAAGAAAGAAAGAAAGAAAGAAAGTAGTAAAGAAACTAAAGATAGAATCAGAGAAAGTATGTGAGCTAGAATGAGATATGAATAAAGAAAGAAAGAAAGAACGAAAGTAATTAATGAAGAAACTAAAGATAGAATGAAAGAAGGTATGAAAGCTAGATTGAAAGATATCAAGAAAGAAAGAAAGAAAGAAATCAATATAGAAACTAAAGATAAAATGAGAGAAGGTATGAAATCTAGAATGAAAGATATCAAGAAAGAAAGAAAGTAACTAATAAAGAAACTAAAGATAGAATGAGAGAAGGTATGAAAGATAGAATGAAAGATATCAAGAAATAAAGAAAGTAATAAAGAAACTAAAGATAGAATGAGAGAAGGTATGAAAGCTAGAATGTAAGATATCAAGAAAGAAAGATATGAAAGTAAGTAAAAAAGAAACTAAAGATAGAATTAGAGAAGGTATGAAAGCTAGAATGAAAGATATCAAGAATGAAAAAAGGAACAAAGTAGAAATAATGTAATAAAGAAAGTAAAGATTGAATGAGTGAATATATGAATGCTAGAATGAAAGTTATCAATAAAGAAAGAAAGAAAGAAAGAAAGTAGTAAAGAAACTAAAGATAGAATCAGAGAAGGTATGAGAGCTAGAGTGAGATATGAAGAAAAATAGAAAGAAAGAACGAAAGTAATTAATGAAGAAACTAAAGATAGAATGAGAGAAGGTATGAAATCTAGAATGAAAGATATCAAGAATGAAAGAAAGTAACTTATAAAGAAACTAAAGATAGAATGAGAGAAGTTATTAAAGCTAGAATGAAAGATATCAATAAAGAAAGAAATGAAAGTAAGTAAAAAAGAAACTAAAGATAGAATGAGAGAAGGTATGAAAGCTAGAATGAAAGATATCAAGAAAGAAAGTAAGAAAGTAATAAAGAAACTAAAGATAGAACGACAGAAGATATGAAAGATAGAATGAAAGATATCAAGAAATAAAGAAAGAAATAAAGAAAGTAATAAAGAAACTAAAGATAGAATGAGAGAAGATATGAAATCTAGAATGTAAGATATCAAGAAAGAATGAAATGAAAGTAAATAAAAAAGAAACTAAAGATAGAATGAGAGAAGGTATGAAAGATAGAATGAAAGATATCAAGAAAGAAAGAAAGAAAGTAAGTAATAAAGAAACTAAAGATAGAATGAGAGAAGGTATGAAAGCTAGAATGTAACATATCAAGAAAGCAAGAAATGAAAGTAAGTAAAAAAGAATCTAAAGATAGAATGAGAGAAGTTATGAAAGCAAGAATGAAAGATATAAAGAAAGAAAGAAAAAAAGAAATCAATAAAGAAATTAAAGATGAAATGAGAGAAGGTATGAAAGATAGAATGAAAGATATCAAGAAGGAAAGAAAGAAAGAAAGAAAGTAGTAAAGAAACTAAAGGTAGAATCAGAGAAGGTATGTGAGCTAGAATGAGATATGAAGAAAGAAAGAAAGAAAGAACAAAAGTAATTAATGAAGAAACTAAAGATAGAATGAAAGAAGGTACGAAAGCTAGAATGAAAGATATCAAGAAAGAAAGAAAGAAAGAAAGAAATATAGAAACTAAAGATAAAATGAGAGAAGGTATGAAATCTAGAATGAAAGATATCAAGAAAGAAAGAAAGTAACTAATAAAGAAACTAAAGATAGAATGAGAGAAGGTATAAAAGCTAGAATGAAAGATATCAAGAAAGAAAGTAAGAAAGTAATAAAGAAACTAAAGATAGAATGAGAGAAGATATGAAATCTAGAATGTAAGATATCAAGAAAGAATGAAATGAAAGTAAGTAAAAAAGAAACTAAAGATAGAATGAGAGAAGGAATGAAAGCTAGAATGAAAGATATCAAGAAAGCAAGAAATGAAAGTAAGTAAAAAAGAAACCAAAGATAGAATGAGAGAAGGTATGAAAGCAAGAATGAAAGATATCAAGAAAGAAAGAAAAAAAGAAATCAATAAAGAAATTAAAGATGAAATGAGAGAAGGTATGAAAGATAGAATGAAAGATATCAAGAAAGAAAAAAGGAACAAAGTAGAAATAATGTAATAAAGAAAATAAAGATTGAATGAGTGAAGATATGAATGCTAGAATGAAAGTTATCAAGAAAGAAAGAAAGAAAGAAAGAAAGAAAAAAGTCAAGAAACTAAGGATAGAATCAGAGAAGGTATGAGAGCTAGAATGAGATATGAAGAAAGAAAGAAAGAAAGAAAGAAAGAAAGAAAGAAAGTACTTAATAAAGAAACTAAAGATAGAATGAAAGAAGGAATGAAAGCTAGAATGAAAGATATCAAGAAAGAAAGAAAGAAAGTAAGTAATAAAGAAACTAAAGATAGAATGAGAGAAGGTATGAAAGCTAGAATGTAACATATCAAGAAAGCAAGAAATGAAAGTAAGTAAAAAAGAAACTAAAGATAGAATGAGAGAAGGTATGAAAGCAAGAATGAAAGATATCAAGAAAGAAAGAAAAAAAGAAATCAATAAAGAAGTTAAAGATGAAATGAGAGAAGGTATGAAAGATAGAATGAAAGAAATCAAGAAAGAAAGAAAGAAAGAAAGTAGTAAAGAAACTAAAGATAGAATCAGAGAAAGTATGTGAGCTAGAATGAGATATGAATAAAGAAAGAAAGAAAGAACGAAAGTAATTAATGAAGAAACTAAAGATAGAATGAAAGAAGGTATGAAAGCTAGAATGAAAGATATCAAGAAAGAAAGAAAAAAAGAGATCAATAAAGAAATTAAAGATGAAATGAGAGAAGGTATGAAAGATAGAATGAAAGATATCAAGAAAGAAAGAAAGAAAGAAAGTAGTAAAGAAACTAAAGATAGAATCAGAGAAGGTATGTGAGCTAGAATGAGATATGAATAAAGAAAGAAAGAAAGAACGAAAGTAATTAATGAAGAAACTAAAGATAGAATGAAAGAAGGTATGAAAGCTAGAATGAAAGATATCAAGAAAGAAAGAAAAAAAGAGATCAATAAAGAAATTAAAGATGAAATGAGAGAAGGTATGAAAGATAGAATGAAAGATATCAAGAAAGAAAGAAAGAAAGAAAGTAGTAAAGAAACTAAAGATAGAATCAGAGAAGGTATGTGAGCTAGAATGAGATATGAAGAAAGAAAGAAAGAAAGAAAGAAAGTAATTAATGAAGAAACTAAAGATAGAATGAAAGAAGGTATGAAAGCTAGAATGAAAGATATCAAGAAAGAAAGAAAGAAAGAAATCAATATAGAAACTAAAGATAAAATGAGAGAAGGTATGAAATCTAGAATGAAAGATATCAAGAAAGAAAGAAAGTAACTAATAAAGAAACTAAAGATAGAATGAGAGAAGGTATGAAAGATAGAATGAAAGATATCAAGAAATAAAGAAAGTAATAAAGAAACTAAAGATAGAATGAGAGAAGGTATGAAAGCTAGAATGTAAGATATCAAGAAAGAAAGATATGAAAGTAAGTAAAAAAGAAACTAAAGATAGAATTAGAGAAGGTATGAAAGCTAGAATGAAAGATATCAAGAATGAAGAAAGGAACAAAGTAGAAATAATGTAATAAAGAAAGTAAAGATTGAATGAGTGAATATATGAATGCTAGAATGAAAGTTATCAATAAAGAAAGAAAGGAAGAAAGAAAGTAGTAAAGAAACTAAAGATAGAATCAGAGAAGGTATGAGAGCTAGAATGAGATATGAAGAAAAATAGAAAGAAAGAACGAAAGTAATTAATGAAGAAACTAAAGATAGAATGAAAGAAGGTATGATAGCTAGAATGTAACATATCAAGAAAGCAAGAAATGAAAGTAAGTAAAAAAGAAACTAAAGATAGAATGAGAGAAGGTATGAACGCAAGAATGAAAGATATCAAGAAAGAAAGAAAGTAAGAAAGTAATAGAGAAAATAAAGATAGAACAAGAGAAGGTATGACAGCTAGAATGAAAGATATGAAGAAAGAAAGAAAGAAAGAAAGTAATAAAGAAACTAAAGATAGAATGAGAGAAGGTATGAAATCTAGAATGAAAGATATCAAGAATGAAAGAAAGTAACTTATAAAGAAACTAAAGATAGAATGAGAGAAGTTATTAAAGCTAGAATGAAAGATATCAATAAAGAAAGAAATGAAAGTAAGTAAAAAAGAAACTAAAGATAGAATGAGAGAAGGTATGAAAGCTAGAATGAAAGATATCAAGAAAGAAAGTAAGAAAGTAATAAAGAAACTAAAGATAGAATGAGAGAAGATGTGAAATCTAGAATGTAAGATATCAAGAAAGAATGAAATGAAAGTAAGTAAAAAAGAAACTAAAGATAGAATGAGAGAAGGTATGAAAGATAGAATGAAAGATATCAAGAAAGAAAGAAAGAAAGTAAGTAATAAAGAAACTAAAGATAGAATGAGAGAAGGTATGAAAGCTAGAATGTAACATATCAAGAAAGCAAGAAATGAAAGTAAGTAAAAAAGAAACTAAAGATAGAATGAGAGAAGTTATGAAAGCAAGAATGAAAGATATCAAGAAAGAAAGAAAAAAAGAAATCAATAAAGAAATTAAGGATGAAATGAGAGAAGGTATGAAAGATAGAATGAAAGATATCAAGAAGGAAAGAAAGAAAGAAAGTAGTAAAGAAACTAAAGGTAGAATCAGAGAAGGTATGTGAGCTAGAATGAGATATGAAGAAAGAAAGAAAGAAAGAACAAAAGTAATTAATGAAGAAACTAAAGATAGAATGAAAGAAGGTACGAAAGCTAGAATGAAAGATATCAAGAAAGAAAGAAAGAAAGAAAGAAATATAGAAACTAAAGATAAAATGAGAGAAGGTATGAAATCTAGAATGAAAGATATCAAGAAAGAAAGAAAGTAACTAATAAAGAAACTAAAGATAGAATGAGAGAAGGTATAAAAGCTAGAATGAAAGATATCAAGATAGAAAGTAAGAAAGTAATAAAGAAACTAAAGATAGAACGACAGAAGATATGAAAAATAGAATGAAAGATATCAAGAAATAAAGAAAGAAATAAAGAAAGTAATAAAGAAACTAAAGATAGAATGAGACAAGGTATGAAAGATAGAATGAAAGATATCAAGAAAGAAAAAAGGAACAAAGTAGAAATAATGTAATAAAGAAAATAAAGATTGAATGAGTGAAGATATGAATGCTAGAATGAAAGTTATCAAGAAAGAAAGAAAGAAAGTAATAAAGAAACTAAAGATAGAATGAAAGAAGGTATGAAACCTAGAATGTAAGATATCAAGAAAGAATGAAATGAAAGTAAGTAAAAAAGAAACTAAAGATAGAATGAGACAAGGTATGAAAGATAGAATGAAAGATATCAAGAAAGAAAAAAGGAACAAAGTAGAAATAATGTAATAAAGAAAATAAAGATTGAATGAGTGAAGATATGAATGCTAGAATGAAAGTTATCAAGAAAGAAAGAAAGAAAGAAAGATAGAAAAAAGTCAAGAAACTAAGGATAGAATCAGAGAAGGTATGAGAGCTAGAATGAGATATGAAGAAAGAAAGAAAGAAAGAAAGAACGAAAGTACTTAATAAAGAAACTAAAGATAGAATGAAAGAAGGTATGAAAGCTAGAATGAAAGATATCAAGAAAGAAAGAAAGAAAGTAAGTAATAAAGAAACTAAAGATAGAATGAGAGAAGGTATGAAAGCTAGAATGTAACATATCAAGAAAGCAAGAAATGAAAGTAAGTAAAAAAGAAACTAAAGAGAATGAGAGAAGGTATGAAAGCAAGAATCAAAGATATCAAGAAAGAAAGAAAAAAAGAGATCAATAAAGAAATTAAAGATGAAATGAGAGAAGGTATGAAAGATAGACTGATAGATATCAAGAAAGAAAGAAAGAAAGAAAGAAAGTAGTAAAGAAACTAAAGATAGAATCAGAGAAGGTATGTGAACTAGAATGAGATATGAAGAAAGAAAGAAAGAAAGAAAGAACGAAAGTAATTAATGAAGAAACTAAAGATAGAATGAAAGAAGGTATGAAAGCTAGAATGAAAGATATCAAGAAAGAAAGAAAGAAGGAAATCAATATAGAAACTAAAGATAAAATGAGAGAAGGTATGAAATCTAGAATGAAAGATATCAAGTTAGAAAGAAAGTAACTAATAAAGAAACTAAAGATAGAATGAGAGAAGGTATTAAAGCTAGAATGAAAGATATCAAGAAAGAAAGAAATGAAAGTAAGTAAAAAAGAAACTAAAGATAGAATGAGAGAAGGTATGAAAGCTAGAATGAAAGATATCAAGAAAGAAAGAAAGAAAGTAATAAAGAAACTAAAGATAGAACGAGAGAAGGTATGAAAGATAGAATGAAAGATATCAAGAAAAAAAGAAAGTAATAAAGAAACTAAAGATAGAATGAGAGAAGGTATGAAAGCTAGAATGTAAGATATCAAGAAAGAAAGATATGAAAGGAAGTAAAAAAGAAACTAAAGATAGAATGAGAGAAGGTATGAAAGCTAGAATGAAAGATATCAAGAAAGAAAAAAGGAACAAAGTAGAAATAATGTAATAAAGAAAATAAAGATTGAATGAGTGAATATATGAATGCTAGAATGAAAATTATCAATAAAGAAAGAAAGAAAGAAAGAAAGTAGTAAAGAAACTAAAGATAGAATCAGAGAAGGTATGAGAGCTAGAATGAGATATGAATAAAGACAGAAAGAAAGAACGAAAGTAATTAATGAAGAAACTAAAGATAGAATGAAAGAAGGTATGAAAGCTAGAATGAAAGATATCAAGAAAGAAAGAAAGAAAGAAATCAATATAGAAACTAAAGATAAAATGAGAGAAGGTATGAAATCTAGAATGAAAGATATCAAGAAAGAAAGAAAGTAACTAATAAAGAAACTAAAGATAGAATGAGAGAAGGTATAAAAGCTAGAATGAAAGATATCAAGATAGAAAGTAAGAAAGTAATAAAGAAACTAAAGATAGAACGACAGAAGATATGAAAAATAGAATGAAAGATATCAAGAAATAAAGAAAGAAATAAAGAAAGTAATAAAGAAACTAAAGATAGAATGAGAGAAGATATGAAATCTAGAATGTAAGATATCAAGAAAGAATGAAATGAAAGTAAGTAAAAAAGAAACTTAAGGTAGAATGAGAGAAGGTATGAAAGATAGAATGAAAGATATCAAGAAAGAAAGAAAGAAAGTAAGTAATAAAAAAATAAAGATAGAATGAGAGAAGGTATGAAAGCTAGAATGTAACATATCAAGAAAGCAAGAAATGAAAGTAAGTAAAAAAGATACTAAAGATAGAATGAGAGAAGGTATGAAAGCAAGAATGAAAGATATCAAGAAAGAAAGAAAAAAAGAAATCAATAAAGAAATTAAAGATGAAATGAGAGAAGGAATGAAAGATAGAATGAAAGATATCAAGAAAGAAAGAAAGAAAGAAAGAAAGAAAGTAGTAAAGAAACTAAAGGTAGAATCAGAGAAGGTATGTGAGCTAGAATGAGATATGAAGAAAGAAAGAAAGAAAGAACAAAAGTAATTAAGGAAGAAACTAAAGATAGAATGAAAGAAGGTACGAAAGCTAGAATAAAAGATATCAAGAAAGAAAGAAAGAAATCAATATAGAAACTAAAGATAAAATGAGAGAAGGTATGAAATCTAGAATGAAAGATATCAATAAAGAAAGAAAGTAACTAATAAAGAAACTAAAGATAGAATGAGAGAAGGTAGAAAGCTAGAATGAAAGATATCAAGAAAGAAAGTAAGAAAGTAATAAAGAAACTAAAGATAGAATGAGACAAGGTATGAAAGATAGAATGAAAGATATCAAGAAAGAAAAAAGGAACAAAGTAGAAATAATGTAATAAAGAAAATAAAGATTGAATGAGTGAAGATATGAATGCTAGAATGAAAGTTATCAAGAAAGAAAGAAAGAAAGAAAGATAGAAAAAAGTCAAGAAACTAAGGATAGAATCAGAGAAGGTAGGAGAGCTAGAATGAGATATGAAGAAAGAAAGAAAGAAAGAAAGAACGAAAGTACTTAATAAAGAAACTAAAGATAGAATGAAAGAAGGTATGAAAGCTAGAATGAAAGATATCAAGAAAGAAAGAAAGAAAGTAAGTAATAAAGAAACTAAAGATAGAATGAGAGAAGGTATGAAAGCTAGAATGTAACATATCAAGAAAGCAAGAAATGAAAGTAAGTAAAAAAGAAACTAAAGAGAATGAGAGAAGGTATGAAAGCAAGAATCAAAGATATCAAGAAAGAAAGAAAAAAAAAGATCAATAAAGAAATTAAAGATGAAATGAGAGAAGGTATGAAAGATAGACTGATAGATATCAAGAAAGAAAGAAAGAAAGAAAGAAAGTAGTAAAGAAACTAAAGATAGAATCAGAGAAGGTATGTGAACTAGAATGAGATATGAAGAAAGAAAGAAAGAAAGAACGAAAGTAATTAATGAAGAAACTAAAGATAGAATGAAAGAAGGTATGAAAGCTAGAATGAAAGATATCAAGAAAGAAAGAAAGAAGGAAATCAATATAGAAACTAAAGATAAAATGAGAGAAGGTATGAAATCTAGAATGAAAGATATCAAGAAATAAAGAAAGTAATAAAGAAACTAAAGATAGAATGAGAGAAGGTATTAAAGCTAGAATGAAAGATATCAAGAAAGAAAGAAATGAAAGTAAGTAAAAAAGAAACTAAAGATAGAATGAGAGAAGGTATGAAAGCTAGAATGAAAGATATCAAGAAAGAAAGAAAGAAAGTAATAAAGAAACTAAAGATAGAACGAGAGAAGGTATGAAAGATAGAATGAAAGATATCAAGAAATAAAGAAAGTAATAAAGAAACTAAAGATAGAATGAGAGAAGGTATGAAAGCTAGAATGTAAGATATCAAGAAAGAAAGATATGAAAGGAAGTAAAAAAGAAACTAAAGATAGAATGAGAGAAGGTATGAAAGCTAGAATGAAAGATATCAAGAAAGAAAAAAGGAACAAAGTAGAAATAATGTAATAAAGAAAATAAAGATTGAATGAGTGAATATATGAATGCTAGAATGAAAATTATCAATAAAGAAAGAAAGAAAGAAAGAAAGTAGTAAAGAAACTAAAGATAGAATCAGAGAAGGTATGAGAGCTAGACTGAGATATGAATAAAGACAGAAAGAAAGAACGAAAGTAATTAATGAAGAAACTAAAGATAGAATGAAAGAAGGTATGAAAGCTAGAATGAAAGATATCAAGAAAGAAAGAAAGAAAGAAATCAATATAGAAACTAAAGATAAAATGAGAGAAGGTATGAAATCTAGAATGAAAGATATCAAGAAAGAAAGAAAGTAACTAATAAAGAAACTAAAGATAGAATGAGAGAAGGTATGAAAGCTAGAATGAAAGATATCAAGAAAGAAAGAAAGAAAGTAATAAAGAAACTAAAGATAGAACGAGAGAAGGTATGAAAGATAGAATGAAAGATATCAAGAAATAAAGAAAGTAATAAAGAAACTAAAGATAGAATGAGAGAAGGTATGAAAGCTAGAATGAAAGATATCAAGATAGAAAGTAAGAAAGTAATAAAGAAACTAAAGATAGAACGACAGAAGATATGAAAAATAGAATGAAAGATATCAAGAAATAAAGAAAGAAATAAAGAAAGTAATAAAGAAACTAAAGATAGAATGAGAGAAGATATGAAATCTAGAATGTAAGATATCAAGAAAGAATGAAATGAAAGTAAGTAAAAAAGAAACTTAAGGTAGAATGAGAGAAGGTATGAAAGATAGAATGAAAGATATCAAGAAAGAAAGAAAGAAAGTAAGTAATAAAAAAATAAAGATAGAATGAGAGAAGGTATGAAAGCTAGAATGTAACATATCAAGAAAGCAAGAAATGAAAGTAAGTAAAAAAGATACTAAAGATAGAATGAGAGAAGGTATGAAAGCAAGAATGAAAGATATCAAGAAAGAAAGAAAAAAAGAAATCAATAAAGAAATTAAAGATGAAATGAGAGAAGGAATGAAAGATAGAATGAAAGATATCAAGAAAGAAAGAAAGAAAGAAAGAAAGTAGTAAAGAAACTAAAGGTAGAATCAGAGAAGGTATGTGAGCTAGAATGAGATATGAAGAAAGAAAGAAAGAAAGAACAAAAGTAATTAAGGAAGAAACTAAAGATAGAATGAAAGAAGGTACGAAAGCTAGAATAAAAGATATCAAGAAAGAAAGAAAGAAAGAAATCAATATAGAAACTAAAGATAAAATGAGAGAAGGTATGAAATCTAGAATGAAAGATATCAATAAAGAAAGAAAGTAACTAATAAAGAAACTAAAGATAGAATGAGAGAAGGTAGAAAGCTAGAATGAAAGATATCAAGAAAGAAAGTAAGAAAGTAATAAAGAAACTAAAGATAGAATGAAAGAAGGTATGAAACCTAGAATGTAAGATATCAAGAAAGAATGAAATGAAAGTAAGTAAAAAAGAAACCAAAGATAGAATGAGACAAGGTATGAAAGATAGAATGAAAGATATCAAGAAAGAAAAAAGGAACAAAGTAGAAATAATGTAATAAAGAAAATAAAGATTGAATGAGTGAAGATATGAATGCTAGAATGAAAGTTATCAAGAAAGAAAGAAAGAAAGAAAGATAGAAAAAAGTCAAGAAACTAAGGATAGAATCAGAGAAGGTAGGAGAGCTAGAATGAGATATGAAGAAAGAAAGAAAGAAAGAAAGAACGAAAGTACTTAATAAAGAAACTAAAGATAGAATGAAAGAAGGTATGAAAGCTAGAATGAAAGATATCAAGAAAGAAAGAAAGAAAGTAAGTAATAAAGAAACTAAAGATAGAATGAGAGAAGGTATGAAAGCTAGAATGTAACATATCAAGAAAGCAAGAAATGAAAGTAAGTAAAAAAGAAACTAAAGAGAATGAGAGAAGGTATGAAAGCAAGAATCAAAGATATCAAGAAAGAAAGAAAAAAAAAGATCAATAAAGAAATTAAAGATGAAATGAGAGAAGGTATGAAAGATAGACTGATAGATATCAAGAAAGAAAGAAAGAAAGAAAGAAAGTAGTAAAGAAACTAAAGATAGAATCAGAGAAGGTATGTGAACTAGAATGAGATATGAAGAAAGAAAGAAAGAAAGAACGAAAGTAATTAATGAAGAAACTAAAGATAGAATGAAAGAAGGTATGAAAGCTAGAATGAAAGATATCAAGAAAGAAAGAAAGAAGGAAATCAATATAGAAACTAAAGATAAAATGAGAGAAGGTATGAAATCTAGAATGAAAGATATCAAGTTAGAAAGAAAGTAACTAATAAAGAAACTAAAGATAGAATGAGAGAAGGTATTAAAGCTAGAATGAAAGATATCAAGAAAGAAAGAAATGAAAGTAAGTAAAAAAGAAACTAAAGATAGAATGAGAGAAGGTATGAAAGCTAGAATGAAAGATATCAAGAAAGAAAGAAAGAAAGTAATAAAGAAACTAAAGATAGAACGAGAGAAGGTATGAAAGATAGAATGAAAGATATCAAGAAATAAAGAAAGTAATAAAGAAACTAAAGATAGAATGAGAGAAGGTATGAAAGCTAGAATGTAAGATATCAAGAAAGAAAGATATGAAAGGAAGTAAAAAAGAAACTAAAGATAGAATGAGAGAAGGTATGAAAGCTAGAATGAAAGATATCAAGAAAGAAAAAAGGAACAAAGTAGAAATAATGTAATAAAGAAAATAAAGATTGAATGAGTGAATATATGAATGCTAGAATGAAAATTATCAATAAAGAAAGAAAGAAAGAAAGAAAGTAGTAAAGAAACTAAAGATAGAATCAGAGAAGGTATGAGAGCTAGAATGAGATATGAATAAAGACAGAAAGAAAGAACGAAAGTAATTAATGAAGAAACTAAAGATAGAATGAAAGAAGGTATGAAAGCTAGAATGAAAGATATCAAGAAAGAAAGAAAGAAAGAAATCAATATAGAAACTAAAGATAAAATGAGAGAAGGTATGAAATCTAGAATGAAAGATATCAAGAAAGAAAGTAACTAATAAAGAAACTAAAGATAGAATGAGAGAAGGTATGAAAGCTAGAATGAAAGATATCAAGAAAGAAAGAAAGAAAGTAATAAAGAAACTAAAGATAGAACGAGAGAAGGTATGAAAGATAGAATGAAAGATATCAAGAAATAAAGAAAGTAATAAAGAAACTAAAGATAGAATGAGAGAAGGTATGAAAGCTAGAATGTAAGATATCAAGAAAGAAAGATATGAAAGTAAGTAAAAAAGAAACTAAAGATAGAATGAGAGAAGGTATGAAAGCTAGAATGAAAGATATCAAGGAAGAAAAAAGGAACAAGGTAGAAATAATGTAATAAAGAAAATAAAGATTGAATGAGTGAATATATGAATGCTAGAATGAAAGTTATCAATAAAGAAAGAAAGAAATAAAGAAAGTTGTAAAGAAACTAAAGATAGAATCAGAGAAGGTATGAGAGCTAGAATGAGATATGAAGAAAGATAGAAAGAAAGAAAGAACAAAAGTAATTAATAAAGAAACTAAAGATAGAATGAAAGAAGGTATGAAAGCTAGAATGAAAGATATGAAGAAAGAAAGACAGAAAGTAATATAGAAACTAAAGATAGAATGAGAGAAGGTATGAAAGCTAGAATGTAACATATCAAGAAAGCAAGAAATGAAAGTAAGTAAAAAAGAAATTAAAGATAGAATGAGAGAAGGTATGAAAGCAAGAATGAAAGATATCAAGAAAGAAAGAAAAAAGAATTCAATAAAGAAATTATAGATGAAATGAGAGAAGGTATGAAAGCTAGAATGAAAGATATCAAGAAAGAAAGAAAGAAAGAAAGTAATAGAGAAAATAAAGATAGAACGAGAGAAGGTATGAGAGCTAGAATGAAAGCTATAAAGAAAGAAAGAAAGAGAAAAAGAAAGTAATAAAGAAACTAAAGATAGAATGACAGAAGGTATGAAACCTAGAATGTAAGATATCAAGAAAGAAAGAAATGAAAGAAAGTCAAAAATAAACTAAAGGTAAAATGAGAGAAGGTATGAAAGCTTGAATGAAAGATATGAAGAAAGAAAAAAGGAACAAAGTAGAAATAATGTAATAAAGAAAATAAAGATTGAATGAGTGAAGATATGAATGCTAGAATGAAAGTTATCAAGAAAGAAAGAAAGAAAAAAGAAAGTAGTAAAGAAATTAAAGATAGAATCAGAGAAGGTATGTGAGCCAGTATGAGATATGAAGAAAGAAAGAAAGAAAGAAAGAACGAAAGTAATTAATAAAGAAACTAAAGATAGAATGAAAGAAGGTATGAAAGCTAGAATGAAAGATATCAAGAAAGAAAGAAAGAAAGAAAGAAAGTAGTAAAGAAATTAAAGATAGAATCAGAGAAGGTATGTGAGCTAGTATGAGATATGAGAAAGAAAGAAAGAAAGAAAGAAAGAAAGAAAGAAAGAAAGTAATTAATAAAGAAACGTATGATAAAATGAGAGAAGGTATGAAATCTAGAATGAAAGATAGCATGAAAGAAACTAAGAAAGTAACTAATAAAGAAACTAAAGATAGAATGAGAGAAGGTATGAAAGCTAGAATGAAAGATATCAAGAAAGAAAGAAAGAAAGTAATAAAGAAACTAAAGATAGAATGAGTGATGGTATGAAAGCTAGAATGCAAGATATGAAGAAAGAAAGAAATGAAAGTATGTAAAAAAGAAACTAAAGATAGAATGAGAGAAGGTTTGAAAGCTAGAATGAAAGATATCAAGAAATAAAAAAGGAACAAAGTAGAAATAATGTAAGAAAAAATAAAGGATGAATGAGTGAAGTTATGAATGCTAGAATGAAAGTTATGAAGAAAGAAAGAAAGAAAGAAAGTAGTAAAGAAACTAAAGATAGAATCAGAGAAGGTATGAGAGCTAGAATGAGATATCAAGAAAGAAAGAAAGAACGAAAGTAATTAATAAAGAAACTAAAGATGGAATGAAAGAAGGTATGAAAGCCAGAATGAAAGATATCAAGAATGAAATAGAGAAAGAAAGAAAGAAATTAATAAAGAAACTAAAGATAGAATGAGAGAAGGTATGAAAGCTAGAATGTAACATATCAAGAAAGCAAGAAATGAAAGTAAGAAAAAAAGGAAATAAAGATAGAATGAGAGAAGGTATGAAAGCAAGTGTAACGTTCTCCTTTAATTGTTGTCATGGCTCAGGTTTACTTAGATTGAGTCATGCATATTTATGTTGCTGAGAGGCGGAGCCAAGAGGCAGAGTATAAGAGGCAGAGCCTGAGGGGGAGAAGATCAGATCAGATCAGAGTTTTGGAAGGAGTTTGATTAGAGAGTTCAGAGATTTATGTGATTGTGATTAGACTAATGAAAATATAGTAGGAGATCTGAGAAATGTGGACCAGTGACTGGAAGGGAGAAGGAATAGAACTGAATATTATAATACTGAAACAAATAAGCAAATAAACTAAAGATCTTTCTATTTCATTAAAGAGTGGACCTGATTCTTTCTAAAGGAGTTATGGGGATCTAGGGATCTCCTGGTGGCAGCAGTGGAAGAAAGGAACGAATTTAGTTTTGCCCTGGTGTGCTCTGAGGTCTGAGTCTAGGTGGACAGACCAAGGCACAAGTGGGTCCAACGCCACATAGGTGCCAGAGGTGTGGGATCCAAAAAGGGTCAAATCGCGACAGCAAAAATGAAAGATATGAAGAAAGAAAGAAAAAAAGAAATCAATAGAGAAATTAAACATGAAATGAGAGAAGGTATGAAAGCTAGAATGAAAGATATCAAGAAAGAAAGAAAGAAAGAAAGTAATAGAGAAAATAAAGATAGAACGAGAGAAGGTATGAGAGCTAGAATGAAAGCTATCAAGAAAGAAAGAAAGAGAAAAAGAAAGTAATAAAGAAACTAAAGATAGAACGAGAGAAGGTATGAAAGATAGAATGAAAGATATCAAGAAAGAAAGAAAGAAAGAAAGTTATAAAGAAACTAAAGATAGAATGAGAGAAGGTATGAAACCTAGAATGTAAGATATCAAGAAAGAAAGAAATGAAAGTAAATCAAAAAGAAACTAAAGGTAAAATGAGAGAAGGTATGAAAGCTAGAATGAAAGATATGAAGAAAGAAAAAAGGAACAAAGTAGAAATAATGTAATAAAGAAAATAAAGATTGAATGAGTGAAGATATGAATGCTAGAATGAAAGTTATCAAGAAAGAAAGAAAGAAAGAAAGAAAGTAGTAAAGAAATTAAAGATAGAATCAGAGAAGGTATGTGAGCCAGTATGAGATATGAAGAAAGAAGGAAAGAAAGAAAGAACGAAAGTAATTAATAAAGAAACTAAAGATAGAATGAAAGAAGGTATGAAAGCTAGAATGAAAGATATCAAGAAAGAAATAAAGAAAGATAGAAAGTAATAAAGAAACGAAAGATAAAATGAGAGAAGGTATGAAATCTAGAATGAAAGATATCATGAAAGAAAGAAAGAAAGTAACTAATAAAGAAACTAAAGATAAAATGAGAGAAGGTATGAAAGCTAGAATGTAATATATCAAGAAAGCAAGGAATGAAAGTAAGTAAAAAAGAAACTAAAGATAGAATGAGAGAAGGTATGAAAGCAAGAATGAAAGATAACAAGAAAGAAAGAAAAAAGAAATCAATAGAGAAATTAAAGATGAAATGAGAGAAGGTATGAAAGCTAGAATGAAATATATGAAGAAAGAAAGAAAGAAAGAAAGTAATAAAGAAAATAAAGATAGAAAGAGAGAAGGGATGAGAGCTAGAATGAAAGATATCAAGAAAGAAAGAAAGAAAGAAAGTAAGAAAGAAATAAAGAAACTAAAGATAGAATGAGAGAAGGTATGAAAGATAGAATGAAAGATATCAAGAAAGAAAGAAATGAAAGTAAAAAAGAAACTAAAGATAAAATGAGAGAAGGTATGAAAGGTAGAATGAAAGATATCAAGTAAGAAAAAAGGAACAAAGTAGAAATAATGTAATAAATAAAATAAAGATTCAATGAGTGAAGATATGAATGATAGATCGAAAGATATCAAGAAAGAAAGAAAGAAAGTAGTAAAGAAACTAAAGATAGAATCAGAGAAGTTATGAGAGCTAGAATGAGATATCAAGAAAGAAAGAAAGAAAGAAAGAAAGAAAGAAAGAAAGAAAGTAATAAAGAAACTAAAGATAGAATGAGAGAAGGTATGAAAGCAAGAATGAAAGATATCAAGAAAGAAAGAAAAAAGAAATCAATAAAGAAATTAAAGATGAAATGAGAGAAGGTATGAAAGATAGAATGAAAGATATCAAGAAAGAAAGAAAGAAAGAAAGAAAGAAAGTAGTAAAGAAACTAAAGATAGAATGAGAGAAGGTATGAAAGCTAGAATGAAAGATATCAAGAAAGAAAGTAAGAAAGTAATAAAGAAACTAAGGATAGAACGAGAGAAGGTATGAAAGATAGAATGTAAGATATCAAGAAAGAATGAAATGAAAGTAAGTAAAAAAGAAACTAAAGATAGAATGAGAGAAGGTATGAAAGATAGAATGAAAGATATCAAGAAAGAAAAAAGGAACAAAGTAGAAATAATGTAATAAAGAAAATAAAGATTGAATGATTGAAGATATGAATGCTACAATGAAAGTTATCAAGAAAGAAAGAAAGAAAGAAAGAAAGAAAAAAGTCAAGAAACTAAAGATAGAATCAGAGAAGGTATGTGAGCCAGTATGAGATATGAAGAAAGAAAGAAAGAAAGAAAGAACGAAAGTAATTAATAAAGAAACTAAAGATAGAATGAAAGAAGGTATGAAAGCTAGAATGAAAGATATCAAGAAAGAAATAAAGAAAGATAGAAAGTAATAAAGAAACGAAAGATAAAATGAGAGAAGGTATGAAATCTAGAATGAAAGATATCATGAAAGAAAGAAAGAAAGTAACTAATAAAGAAACTAAAGATAAAATGAGAGAAGGTATGAAAGCTAGAATGTAATATATCAAGAAAGCAAGGAATGAAAGTAAGTAAAAAAGAAACTAAAGATAGAATGAGAGAAGGTATGAAAGCAAGAATGAAAGATAACAAGAAAGAAAGAAAAAAGAAATCAATAGAGAAATTAAAGATGAAATGAGAGAAGGTATGAAAGCTAGAATGAAATATATGAAGAAAGAAAGAAAGAAAGAAAGTAATAAAGAAAATAAAGATAGAATGAGAGAAGGTATGAAAGATAGAATGAAAGATATCAAGAAAGAAAAAAGGAACAAAGTAGAAATAATGTAATAAAGAAAATAAAGATTGAATGATTGAAGATATGAATGCTACAATGAAAGTTATCAAGAAAGAAAGAAAGAAAGAAAGAAAGAAAAAAGTCAAGAAACTAAAGATAGAATCAGAGAAGTTATGAGAGCTAGAATGAGATATCAAGAAAGAAAGAAAGAAAGAAAGAACGAAAGTAATTAATAAAGAAACTATAGAGAGAATGAAAGAAGGTATGAAAGCTAGAAAGAAATATATCAAGAAAGAAAGAAAGAAAGAAAGTAATAAAGAAACTAAAGATAGAATGAGAGAAGGTATGAAAGCTAGAATGTAAGATATCAAGAAAGAAAGAAAGAAAGAAAGTAATAAAGAAAATAAAGATAGAAAGAGAGAAGGGATGAGAGCTAGAATGAAAGATATCAAGAAAGAAAGAAAGAAAGTAAGTAAGAAAGAAATAAAGAAAATAAAGACAGAATGAGAGAAGGTATGAAAGCTAGAATGAAAGATATCAAGAAAGAAAGAAAGAAAGAAAGAAAGAAAGTAATAAAGAAACTAAAGATAGAATGAGAGAAGGTATGAAAGCTAGAATGTAACATATCAAGAAAGCAAGAAATGAAAGTAAGTAAAAAAGAAACTAAAGATAGAATGAGAGAAGGTATGAAAGCAAGAATGAAAGATATCAAGAAAGAAAGAAAAAAAGAAATCAAGAAAGAAATAAAAGATGAAATGAGAGAAGGTATGAAAGATAGAATGAAATATATCAAGAAAGAAAGAAAGAAAGAAAGTAGTAAAGAAACTAAAGATAGAATCAGAGAAGGTATGTGAGCTAGAATGAGATATGAAGAAAGAAAGAAAGAAAGTAAGTAAGAAAGAAATAAAGAAACTAAAGATAGAATGAGAGAAGGTATGAAAGATAGAATGAAAGATATCAAGAAAGAAAGAAATGAAAGTAAGTAAAAAAGAAACTAAAGATAAAATGAGAGAAGGTATGAAAGGTAGAATGAAAGATATCAAGTAAGAAAAAAGGAACAAAGTAGAAATAATGTAATAAATAAAATAAAGATTGAATGAGTGAAGATATGAATGCTAGATCGAAAGATATCAAGAAAGAAAGAAAGAAAGTAGTAAAGAAACTAAAGATAGAATCATAGAAGTTATGAGAGCTAGAATGAGATATCAAGAAAGAAAGAAAGAAAGAAAGAAAGAAAGAAAGTAATAAAGAAACTAAAGATAGAATGAGAGAAGGTATGAAAGCTAGAATGTAACATATCGAGAAAGCAAGAAATGAAAGTAAGTAAATAAGAAACTAAAGATAGAATGAGAGAAGGTATGAAAGCAAGAATGAAAGATATCAAGAAAGAAAGAAAAAAAGAAATCAATAAAGAAATTAAAGATGAAATGAGAGAAGGTATGAAAGATAGAATGAAAGATATCAAGAAAGAAAGAAAGAAAGAAAGTAGTAAAGAAACTAAAGATAGAATCAGAGAAGGTTTGTGAGCTAGAATGAGATATGAAGAAAGAAAGAAAGAAAGAACGAAAGTAATTAATGAAGAAACTAAAGATAGAATGAAAGAAGGTATGAAAGCTAGAATGAAAGATATCAAGAAAGAAAGAAAGAAAGAAATCAATATAGAAACTAAAGATAAAATGAGAGAAGGTATGAAATCTAGAATGAAAGATATCAAGAAAGAAAGAAAGTAACTAATAAAGAAAAAAAAGAAAGAATGAGAGAAGGTATGAAAGCTAGAATGAAAGATATCAAGAAAGAAAGTAAGAAAGTAATAAAGAAACTAAGGATAGAACCAGAGAAGGTATGAAAGATAGAATGAAAGATATCAAGAAATAAAGAAAGAAATAAAGAAATTAATAAAGAAACTAAAGATAGAATGAGAGAAGGTATGAAAGATAAAATGAAAGATATCAAGAAAGAAAAAAGGAACAAAGTAGAAATAATGTAATAAAGAAAATAAAGATTGAATGATTGAAGATATGAATGTTAGAATGAAAGTTATCAAGAAAGAAAGAAAGAAAGAAAGAAAAAAGTCAAGAAACTAAAGATAGAATCAGAGAAGTTATGAGAGCTAGAATGAGATATCAAGAAAGAAAGAAAGAAAGAAAAAAATGAAAGTAATTAATAAAGAAACTAAAGAGAGAATGAAAGAAGGTATGAAAGCTAGAATGAAAGATATCAAGAAAGAAAGAAAGAAAGAAAGTAATAAAGAAACTAAAGATAGAATGAGAGAAGGTATGAAAGCTAGAATGTAAGATATCAAGAAAGAAAGAAAGAAAGAAAGTAATAAAGAAAATAAAGATAGAAAGAGAGAAGGGATGAGAGCTAGAATGAAAGATATCAAGAAAGAAAGAAAGAAAGTAAGTAAGAAAGAAATAAAGAAACTAAAGATAGAATGAGAGAAGGTATGAAAGATAGAATGAAAGATATCAAGAAAGAAAGAAATGAACGTAAGTAAAAAAGAAACTAAAGAAAAATGAGAGAAGGTATGAAAGGTAGAATGAAAGATATCAAGTAAGTAAAAAGGAACAAAGTAGAAATAATGTAATAAATAAAATAAAGATTGAATGAGTGAAGATATGAATGCTAGATCGAAAGATATGAAGAAAGAAAGAAAGAAAGTAGTAAAGAAACTAAAGATAGAATCAGAGAAGTTATGAGAGCTAGAATGAGATATCAAAAAAGAAAGAAAGAAAGAAAGTAAGTAAGTAATAAACTAAAGATAGAATGAGAGAAGGTATGAAAGCTAGAATGTAACATATCAAGAAAGAAAGAAATGAAAGTAAGTAAAAAAGAAACTAAAGATAGAATGAGAGAAGGTATGAAAGCAAGAATGAAAGATATCAAGAAAGAAAGAAATGAAAGTAAGTAAAAAAGAAACTAAAGATAGAATGAGAGAAGGTATGAAAGCTAGAATGAAAGATATCAAGAAAGAAAGTTAGAAAGAAAAAAAGAAACTAAAGATAGAACGAGAGAAGGTATGAAAGATAGAATGAAAGATATCAAGAAATAAAGAAAGAAATAAAGAAAGTAATAAAGAAACTAAAGATAGAACTAGAGAAGGTATGAAATCTAGAATGTAAGATATCAAGAAAGAATGAAATGAAAGTAAGTAAAAAAGAAACTAAAGATAGAATGAGAGAAGGTATGAAAGATAGAATGAAAGATATCAAGAAAGAAAAAAGGAACAAAGTAGAAATAATGTAATAAAGAAAATAAAGATTGAATGAGTGAAGATATGAATGCTAGAATGAAAGTTATCAAGAAAGAAAGAAAGAAAGAAAGAAAGAAAGAAAAAAGTCAAGAAACTAAAGATAGAATCAGAGAAGTTATGAGAGCTAGAATGAGATATCAAGAAAGAAAGAAAGAAAGAAAGAACGAGAGTAATTAATAAAGAAACTAAAGAGAGAATGAAAGAAGGTATGAAAGCTAGAATGAAAGATATCAAGAAAGAAAGAAAGAAAGAAAGTAATAAAGAAACTAAAGATAGAATGAGAGGAGGTATGAAAGCTAGAATGTAAGATATCAAGAAAGAAAGAAATGAAAGTAAGTAAAAAAGAAACTAAAGATAAAATGAGAGAAGGTATGAAAGCTAGATTGTAAGATATCAAGAAAGCAAGGAATGAAAGTAAGTAAAAAAGAAACTAAAGATAGAATGAGAGAAGGTATGAAAGCAAGAATGAAAGATAACAAGAAAGAAAGAAAAAAGAAATCAATAGAGAAATTAAAGATGAAATGAGAGAAGATATGAAAGCTAGAATGAAAGATATCAAGAACGAAAGAAAGAAAGAAAGTAATAATGAAAATAAAGGTAGAAAGAGAGAAGGGATGAGAACTAGAATGAAAGATATCAAGAAAGAAAGAAAGAAAGTAAGTAAGAAAGAAATAAAGAAACTAAAGATAGAATGAGAGAAGGTATGAAAGATAGAATGAAAGATATCAAGAAAGAAAGAAATGAAAGTAAGTAAAAAAGAAACTAAAGAAAAATGAGAGAAGGTATGAAAGGTAGAATGAAAGATATCAAGTAAGAAAAAAGGAACAAAGTAGAAATAATGTAATAAATAAAATAAAGATTGAATGAGTGAAGATATGAATGCTAGATCGAAAGATATCAAGAAAGAAAGAAAGTAGTAAAGAAACTAAAGATAGAATCAGAGAAGTTATGAGAGCTAGAATGAGATATCAAGAAAGAAAGAAAGAAAGAAAGAAAGAAAGTAAGTAATAAAGAAACTAAAGATAGAATGAGATAAGGTATGAAAGCTAGAATGTAACATATCAAGAAAGCAAGAAATGAAAGTAAGTAAAAAAGAAACTAAAGATAGAATGAGAGAAGGTATGAAAGCAAGAATGAAAGATATCAAGAAAGAAAGAAAAAAGAAATCAATAAAGAAATTAAAGATGAAATGAGAGAAGGTATGAAAGATAGAATGAAAGATATCAAGAACGAAAGAAAGAAAGTAGTAAAGAAACTAAAGATAGAATCAGAGAAGGTATGTGAGCTAGAATGAGATATGAAGAAAGAAAGAAAGAAAGAAATGAAAGTAAGTAAAAAAGAAACTGAAGATAGAATGAGAGAAGGTATGAAAGCTAGAATGAAAGATATCAAGAAAGAAAGTAAGAAAGAAATAAAGAAACTAAAGATAGAACGAGAGAAAATATGAAAGATAGAATGAAAGATATCAAGAAATAAAGAAAGAAATAAAGAAAGTAATAAAGAAACTAAAGATAGAATGAGAGAAGGTATGAAATCTAGAATGTAAGATATCAAGAAAGAATGAAATGAAAGTAAGTAAAAAAGAAACTAAAGATAGAATGAGAGAAGGTATGAAAGATAGGATGAAAGATATCAAGAAACAGAACAGGAACAAAGTAGGAATAATGTAATAAAGAAAATAAAGATTGAATGAGTGAAGATATGAATGCTAGAATGAAAGTTATCAAGAAAGAAAGAAAGAAAGAAAGAAAAAAGTCAAGAAACTAAAGATAGAATCAGAGAAGTTATGAGAGCTAGAATGAGATATCAAGAAAGAAAGATAGAAAGAAAGAAAGAAAGAAAGTAATAAAGAAACTAAAGATAGAATGAGAGAAGGTATGAAAGCTAGAATGTAACATATCAAGAAAGGAAGAAATGAAAGTAAGTAAAAAATAAACTAAAGATAGAATGAGAGAAGGTATGAAAAGAAGAATGAAAAATATAAAGAAAGAAAGAAAAAAGAAGTCAATAGAGAAATTAAAGATGACATGAGAGAAGGTATGAAAGATAGAATGAAAGTTATCAAGAAAGAAAGAAAGAAAGAAAGTAGTAAAGAAACTAAAGATAGAATTAGAGAAGTTATGAGAGCTAGAATGAGGTTTGAAGAAAGAAAGAAAGAAAGAAAGATAGAACGAAAGTAATTAATAAAGAAACTGAAGAGAGAATGAAAGAAGGTATGAAAGCTAGAATGTAACATATCAAGAAAGGAAGAAATGAAAGTAAGTAAAAAAGAAACTAAAGATAGAATGAGAGAAGGTATGAAAGCAAGAATGAAAGATAACAAGAAAGAAAGAAAAAAGAAATCAATAGAGAAATTAAAGATGAAATGAGAGAAGGTATGAAAGCTAGAATGAAAGATATCAAGAAAGAAAGAAAGAAAGAAAGAAAGAAAGTAAGAAAGAAACTAAAGATAGAATGAGAGAAGGGATGAGAGCTAGAATGAAAGATATCAAGAAAGAAAGAAAGAAAGAAAGAAAGAAAGTAAGAAAGAAACTAAAGATAGAATGAGAGAAGGTATGAAAGCTAGAATGTAAGATATCAAGAAAGAAAGAAAGAAAGTAGTAAAGAAGCTAAAGATAGAATGAGAGAAGGTATGAAAGCTAGAATGAAAGGTATCAAGAAAGAAAAAGGAACAAAGTAGAAATAATGTAATAAAGAAAATAAAGATTGAATGAGTGAAGATATGAATGCTAGAATGAAAGTTATCAAGAAAGAAAGAAAGAAAGTAGTAAAGAAGCTAAAGATAGAATGAGAGAAGGTATGAAAGCTAGAATGAGATATCAAGAAAGAAAGAAAGAAAGAAAGAACGAAAGTTATTAATAAAGAAACTAAAGATAGAATGAAAGAAGATATGAAAGCTAGAATGAAAGATATCAAGAAAGAAATAAAGAAAGAAAGTAAGAAAGAAATAAAGAAACTAAAGATGAAATGAGAGAAGGTATGAAAGCTAGAATGAAAGATATCAAGAAAGAAAGAAAGAAAGTAAGAAAGTAATAAAGAAAATAAAGATATAAAGAGAAAAGGGATGAGAGCTAGAATGAACGATATCAAGAAAGAAAGAAAGAAAGTAAGTAAGAAAGAAATAAAGAAACTAAAGATAGAATGAGAGAAGGTATGAAAGATAGAATGAAAGATATCAAGAAAGAAAGAAATGAAAGTAAGTAAAAAAGAAACTAAAGATAAAATGAGAGAAGGTATGAAAGCTAGAATGTAACATATCTAGAAAGCAAGGAATGAAAGTAAGTAAAAAAGAAACTAAAGATAGAATGAGAGAAGGTATGAAAGCAAGAATGAAAGATAACAAGAAAGAAAGAAAAAAGAAATCAATAGAGAAATTAAAGATGAAATGAGAGAAGGTATGAAAGCTAGAATGAAAGATATCAAGAAAGAAAGAAAGAAAGTAAGAAAGTAATAAAGAAAATAAAGATATAAAGAGAAAATTGATGAGAGCTAGAATAAACGATATCAAGAAAGAAAGAAAGAAAGTAAGTAAGAAAGAAAGAAAGAAACTAAAGATAGAATGAGAGAAGGTACGAATGATAGAATGAAAGATATCAAGAAAGAAAGAAATGAAAGTAAGTAAAAAAGAAACTAAAGATAAAATGAGAGAAGGTATGAAAGCTAGAATGAAAGATATCAAGTAAGAAAAAAGGAACAAAGTAGAAATAATGTAATAAATAAAATAAAGATTGAATGAGTGAAGATATGAATGCTAGATCGAAAGTTATCAAGAAAGAAAGAAAGAAAGAAAGAAAGAAAGAAAGAAAGAAAGTAGTAAAGAAACTAAAGATAGAATCAGAGAAGTTATGAGAGCTAGAATGAGATATCAAGAAAGAAAGAAAGAAAGAAACAAAGAAAGAAAGTAATTAATAAAGAAACTAAAGAGAGAATGAAAGAAGGTATGAAAGCTAGAATGAAAAATATCAAGAAAGAAAGAAAGAAAGTAAAAAGAAACTAAAGATAGAATGAGAGAGGGTATGAAAGCTAGAATGTAACATATCAAGAAAGGAAGAAATGAAAGAAAGTAAAAAAGAAACTAAAGATAGAATGAGAGAAGGTATGAAAGCAAGAATGAAAGATATCAAGAAAGATAGAAAAAAGAAATCAATAAAGAAATTAGAGATGAAATGAGAGAAGGTATGAAAGCTAGAATGAAAGATATCAAGAAAGAAAGAAAGAAAGTAAGAAAGTAATAGAGAAAATAAAGATAGAACGAGAGAAGGTATGAGAGCTAGAATGAAAGCTATCAAGAAAAAATGAAAGAAAAAAAGAAAGTAATAAAGAAATGAGATAGAAGGAGAGAAGGTATGAAAGATAGAATGAAAGATATCAAGAAAGAAAGAAAGAAAGTAATAAAGAAACTAAAGATAGAATGAGAGAAGGTATGAAAGCTAGAATGTAAGATATCAAGAAAGAAAGAAATGAAAGTAAGTAAAAAAGAAACTAAAGATAAAATGAGAGAAGGTATGAAAGCTAGAATGAAAGATATCAAGAAAGAAAGAAAGAAAGTAGGAAAGTAATAAAGAAACTAAAGAGAGAAAGATAGAAGGGATGAGAGCTAGAATGAAAGATATCAAGAAAGAAAGAAAGAAGGTAAGATAATAATAAAGAAACTAAAGATAGAATGAGATAAGGTATGAAAGATAGAATGAAAGATATCAAGATAGAAACAAAGAAAGAAAGAAAAAAATAAAGTAATAAAGAAACTAAAGATAGAATGAGAGAAGGTATGAAAGCTAGAATGTAAGTTATCAAGAAAGAAAGAAATGAATGTAAGTAATAAAGAAACTAAAGATAGAATGAGAGAAGGTATGAAAGCTAGAATGTATGATATCAAGAAAGCAAGGAATGAAAGTAAGTAAAAAAGAAACTAAAGATAGAATGACAGAAGTTATGAAAGCAAGAATGAAAGATAACAAGAAAGAAAGAAAAAAGAAATCAATAGAGAAATTAAAGATGAAATGAGAGAAGGTATGAAAGCTAGAAAGAAAGATATCAAGAAAGAAAGAAAGAAAGAAAGTAAGAAAGTAATAAAGAAACTAAAGATAGAAAGAGAGAAGGGATGAGAGCTAGAATGAAAGATATCAAGAAAGAAAGAAATTAAGTAAGTAAGAAAGAAATAAAGAAACTAAAGATAGAATGAGAGAAGGTATGAAAGATAGAATGAAAGATATCAAGAAAGAAAGAAATGAAAGTAAGTAAAAAATAAACTAAAGATAAAATGAGAGATGGTATGAAAGCTAGAATGAAAGATATCAAGAAAGAAAAAGGAACAAAGTAGAAATAATGTAATAAAGAAAATAAAGATTGAATGAGTGAAGATATGAATGCTAGATCGAAAGTTATCAAGAAAGAAAGAAAGAAAGAAAGAACGAAAGTTATTAATAAAGACACTAAAGATAGAATGAAAGAAGATATGAAAGCTAGAATGAAAGATATCAAGATAGAAATAAAGTAAGAAAGTAAGAAAGAAATAAAGAAACTAAAGATAGAATGAGAGAAAGTATGAAAGAGAGAATGAAAGATATCAAGAAAGAAAGAAAGAAAGAAAGAAAGAAAGTAATAAAGAAACTAAAGATAGAATGAGAGAAGGTATGAAAGCTAGAATGTAAGATATAAAGAAAGAAAGAAATGAAAGAAAGTAAACAGAAACTAAAGATAAAATGAGAGAAGGTATGAAAGCAAGAATGAAAGAGAACAAGAAAGAAAGAAAAAAGAAATCAATAGAGAAATTAAAGATGAAATGAGAGAAGGTATGAAAGCTAGAATGAAAGATATCAAGAAAGAAAGAAAGAAAGTAAGAAAGTAATAAAGAAAATAAAGGTATAAAGAGAAAAGGGATGAGAGCTAGAATGAACGATATCTAGAAAGAAAGAAAGAAAGTAAGTAAGAAAGAAATAAAGAAACTAAAGATAGAATGAGAGAAGGTACGAAAGATAGAATGAAAGATATCAAGAAAGAAAGAAATGAAAGTAAGTAAAAAAGAAACTAAAGATAAAATGAGAGAAGGCATGAAAGCTAGAATGAAAGATATCAAGTAAGAAAAAAGGAACAAAGTAGAAATAATGTAATAAATAAAATAAAGATTGAATGAGTGAAGATATGAATGCTAGATCGAAAGTTATCAAAAAAGAAAGAAAGAAAGAAAGAAAGTAATTAATAAAGAAACTAAAGAGAGAATGAGAGAAGGTATGAAAGCTAGAATGAATGATATCAAGAAAGAAAGAAAGAAAGTAAAAAAGAAACTAAAGATAGAATGAGAGAAGGTTTGAAAGCTAGAATGAAAGATATCAAGAAAGAAAGAAAGAAAGAAAGAAAGTAATAGAGAAAATAAAGATAGAACGAGAGAAGGTATGAGAGCTAGAATGAAAGCTATCAAGAAAAACGAAAGAAAAAAAGAAAGTAATAAAGAAACTAGAGATAGAAGGAGAGAAGGTATGAAAGATAGAATGAAAGATATCAAGAAAGAAAGAAAGAAAGAATGTAATAAAGAAACTAAAGATAGAATGAGAGAAGGTATGAAAGCTAGAATGTAAGATATGAAGAAAGAAAAAAGGAACAAAGTAGAAATAATGTAATAAAGAAACTAAAGATTGAATGAGTGAAGATATGAATGCTAGAATGAAAGTTATCAAGAAAGAAAGAAAAAAAGAAAGAAAGAAAGTAGTAAAGAAATTAAAGATAGAATCAGAGAAGATATGTGAGCAAGAATGAGATATGAAGAAAGAAAGAAAGAAAGAACGAAAGTAATTAATAAAGAAACTAAAGATAAAATGAAAGAAGGTATGAAAGCTAGAATGAAAGATATCAAGAAAGAAAGAAAGAAAGTAACTAATAAAGAAACTAAAGATAGAATGAGAGAAGGTATGAAAGCTAGAATGAAAGATATCAAGAAAGAAAGAAAGAAAGTAAAAAAGAAACTAAAGATAGAATGAGAGAAGGTTTGAAAGCTAGAATGAAAGATATCAAGAAATAAAAAACAAAGTAGAAATAATGTAAGAAAGAAAATAAAGGATGAATGAGTGAAGTTATGAATGCTAGAATGAAAGTTATGAAGAAAGAAATAGGAAAGAAAGAAAGTAGTAAAGAAACTAATGATAGAATCAGAGAAGGTATGAGAGCTAGAATGAGATATCAAGAAAGAAAGAAAGAAAGAAAGAACGAAAGTAATTAATAAAGAAACTAAAGATTGAATGAAAGAAGGTATGTAAGCCAGAATGAAAGATATCAAGAAAGAAATAGAGAAAGAAAGAAAGAAATTAATAAAGAAACTAAAGATAGAATGAGAGAAGGTATGAAAGCTAGAATGTAACATATCAAGAAAGCAAGAAATGAAAGTAAGTAAAAAAGAAACTAAAGATAGAATGAGAGAAGGTTTGAAAGCAAGAATGAAAGATATGAAGAAAGAATGAAAAAAAGAAATCAATAGAGAAATTAAAGATGAAATGAGAGAAGGTATGAAAGCTAGAATGAAAGATATCAAGAAAGAAAGAAAGAAGGTAAGAAAGTAATAAAGAAACTAAAGATAGAATGAGAGAAGGTATGAAAGATAGAATGAAAGATATCAAGAAAGAAAGAAAGAAAGAAAGAAAAAAATAAAGTAATAAAGAAACTAAAGATAGAATGAGAGAAGGTATGAAAGCTAGAATGTATCATATCAAGAAAGCAAGGAATGAAAGTAAGTAAAAAAGAAACTAAAGATAGAATGAGAGAAGGTATGAAAGCAAGAATGAAAGATAACAAGAAAGAAAGAAAAAAGAAATCAATAGAGAAATTAAAGATGAAATGAGAGAAGGTATGAAAGCTAGAATGAAAGATATCAAGAAAGAAAGTAAGAAAGTAATAAAGAAACTAAAGATAGAAAGAGAGAAGGGATGAGAGCTAGAATGAAAGATATCAAGAAAGAGAGAAAGAAAGTAAGAAAGAAATAAAGAAACTAAAAGATAGAATGAGAGAAGGTATGAAAGATAGAATGAAAGATATCAAGAAAGAAAGAAAGAAAGAAAGAAAGAAAGTAATAAAGAAACTAAAGATAGAATGAGAGAAGGTATGAAAGCTAGAATGTAAGATATCAAGAAAGAAAGAAATGAAAGTAAGTAAAAAAGAAACTAAAGATAGAATGAGAGAAGGTATGAAAGCTAAAATGTATCATATCAAGAAAGCAAGGAATGAAAGTAAGTAAAAAAGAAACTAAAGATAGAATGAGAGAAGGTATGAAAGCAAGAATGAAAGATAACAAGAAAGAAAGAAAAAAGAAATCAATAGAGAAATTAAAGATGAAATGAGAGAAGGTATGAAAGATAGAATGAAAGATATCAAGAAAGAAAGAAATGAAAGTAAGTAAAAAAGAAACTAAAGATAGAATGAGAGAAGGTATGAAAGCAAGAATGAAAGATAACAAGAAAGAAAGAAAAAAGAAATCAATAGAGAAATTAAAGATGAAATGAGAGAATTTATGAAAGATAGAATGAAAGATATCAAGAAAGAAAGAAATGAAAGTAAGTAAAAAAGAAACTAAAGAAAAATGAGAGAAGGTATGAAAGGTAGAATGAAAGATATCAAGTAAGAAAAAAGGAACAAAGTAGAAATAATGTAATAAATAAAATAAAGATTGAATGAGTGAAGATATGAATGCTAGATCGAAAGATATCAGGAAAGAAAGAAAGAAAGTAGTAAAGAAACTAAAGATAGAATCAGAGAAGTTATGAGAGCTAGAATGAGATATCAAGAAAGAAAGAAAGAAAGAAAGAAAGAAAGTAATAAACAAACTAAAGATAGAATGAGAAAAGGTATGAAAGCTAGAATGTAACATATCAAAAAAGCAAGAAATGAAAGTAAGTAAAAAAGAAACTAAAGATAGAATGAGAGAAGGTATGAAAGCAAGAATGAAAGATATCAAGAAAGAAAGAAAAAAAGAAATCAATAAAGATATTAAAGATGAAATGAGAGAAGGTATGAAAGATAGAATGAAAGATATCAAGAAAGAAAGAAAGAAAGAAAGAAAGTAGTAAAGAAACTAAAGATAGAATCAGAGAGGTTATGAGAGCTAGAATGAGATATCAAGAAAGAAAGAAAGAAAGAAAGAAAGAACGAAAGTAATTAATAAAGAAACTGAAGAGAGAATGAAAGAAGGTATGAAAGCTAGAATGTAACATATCAAGAAAGGAAGAAATGAAAGTAAGTAAAAAATAAACTAAAGATAGAATGAGAGAAGGTATGAAAAGAAGAATGAAAAATATAAAGAAAGAAAGAAAAAAGAAGTCAATAGAGAAATTAAAGATGAAATGAGAGAAGGTATGAAAGATAGAATGAAAGTTATCAAGAAAGAAAGAAAGAAAGAAAGTAGTAAAGAAACTAAAGATAGAATTAGAGAAGTTATGAGAGCTAGAATGAGGTATGAAGAAAGAAAGAAAGAAAGAAAGAACGAAAGTAATTAATAAAGAAACTGAAGAGAGTATGAAAGAAGGTATGAAAGCTAGAATGTAACATATAAAGAAAGAAAGAAAAAAGAAATCAATTGAGAAATTAAAGATGAAATGAGAGAAGGTATGAAAGCTAGAATGAAAGATATGAAGAAAGAAAGAAAGAAAGTAAGAAAGTAATAAAGTAACTAAAGATAGAAAGAGAGAAGGGATGAGAGCTAGAATGAAAGATATCAAGAAATAAATAAATAAATAAATAAATAAATAAATAAACTAAAGATAGAAAGAGAGAAGGGATGAGAGCTAGAATGAAAGATATAAAGAAAGAAAGAAAGAAAGAAAGAAAGAATGTAATAAAGAAACTAAAGATAGAATGAGAGAAGGTATGAAAGCTAGAATGTAAGATATCAAGAAAGAAAGAAAGAAAGTAGTAAAGAAGCTAAAGATAGAATGAGAGAAGTTATGAAAGCTAGAATGAAAGGTATCAAGAAAGAAAAAGGAACAAAGTAGAAATAATGTAATAAAGAAAATAAAGATTGAATGAGTGAAGATATGAATGCTAGAATGAAAGTTATCAAGAAAGAAAGAAAGAAAGTAGTAAAGAAGCTAAAGATAGAATGAGAGAAGGTATGAAAGCTAGAATGAGATATCAAGAAAGAAAGAAAGAAAGAAAGAACGAAAGTTATTAATAAAGAAACTAAAGATAGAATGAAAGAAGATATGAAAGCTAGAATGAAAGATATCAAGAAAGAAATAAAGAAAGAAAGTAAGAAAGAAATAAAGAAACTAAAGATGAAATGAGAGAAGGTATGAAAGCTAGAATGAAAGATATCAAGAAAGAAAGAAAGAAAGTAAGAAAGTAATAAAGAAAATAAAGATATAAAGAGAAAAGGGATGAGAGCTAGAATGAACGATATCAAGAAAGAAAGAAAGAAAGTAAGTAAGAAATAAATAAAGAAACTAAAGATAGAATGAGAGAAGGTATGAAAAATAGAATGAAAGATATCAAGAAAGAAAGAAATGAAAGTAAGTAAAAAAGAAACTAAAGATAAAATGAGAGAAGGTATGAAAGCTAGAATGTAACATATCAAGAAAGCAAGGAATGAAAGTAAGTAAAAAAGAAACTAAAGATAGAATGAGAGAAGGTATGAAAGCAAGAATGAAAGATAACAAGAAAGAAAGAAAAAAGAAATCAGTAGAGAAATTAAAGATGAAATGAGAGAAGGTATGAAAGCTAGAATGAAAGATATCAAGAAAGAAAGAAAGAAAGTAAGAAAGTAATAAAGAAAATAAAGATATAAAGAGAAAATTGATGAGAGCTAGAATGAACGATATCAAGAAAGAAAGTCAGAAAGTAAGTAAGAAAGAAAGAAACTAAAGATAGAATGAGAGAAGGTACGAAAGATATAATGAAAGATATCAAGAAAGAAAGAAATGAAAGTAAGTAAAAAAGAAACTAAAGATAAAATGAGAGAAGGTATGAAAGCTAGAATGAAAGCTATCAAGTAAGAAAAAAGGAACAAAGTAGAAATAATGTAATAAATAAAATAAAGATTGAATGAGTGAAGATATGAATGCTAGATCGAAAGTTATCAAGAAAGAAAGAAAGAAAGAAAGAAAGAAAGAAAGAAAGTAGTAAAGAAACTAAAGATAGAATCAGAGAAGTTATGAGAGCTAGAATGAGATATCAAGAAAGAAAGAAAGAAAGAAACAAAGAAAGAAAGTAATTGATAAAGAAACTAAAGAGAGAATGAAAGAAGGTATGAAAGCTAGAATGAAAAATATCAAGAAAGAAAGAAAGAAAGTAAAAAGAAACTAAAGATAGAATGAGAGAGGGTATGAAAGCTAGAATGTAACATATCAAGAAAGGAAGAAATGAAAGAAAGTAAAAAAGAAACTAAAGATAGAATGAGAGAAGGTATGAAAGCAAGAATGAAAGATAACAAGAAAGAAAGAAAAAAGAAATCAATAGAGAAATTAAAGATGAAATGAGAGAATTTATGAAAGATAGAATGAAAGATATCAAGAAAGAAAGAAATGAAAGTAAGTAAAAAAGAAACTAAAGAAAAATGAGAGAAGGTATGAAAGGTAGAATGAAAGATATCAAGTAAGAAAAAAGGAACAAAGTAGAAATAATGTAATAAATAAAATAAAGATTGAATGAGTGAAGATATGAATGCTAGATCGAAAGATATCAGGAAAGAAAGAATGAAAGTAGTAAAGAAACTAAAGATAGAATCAGAGAAGTTATGAGAGCTAGAATGAGATATCAAGAAAGAAAGAAAGAAAGAAAGAAAGAAAGTAATAAACAAACTAAAGATAGAATGAGAAAAGGTATGAAAGCTAGAATGTAACATATCAAAAAAGCAAGAAATGAAAGTAAGTAAAAAAGAAACTAAAGATAGAATGAGAGAAGGTATGAAAGCAAGAATGAAAGATATCAAGAAGGAAAGAAAAAAAGAAATCAATAAAGAAATTAAAGATGAAATGAGAGAAGGTATGAAAGATAGAATGAAAGATATCAAGAATGAAAGAAAGAAAGAAAGAAAGAAAGTAGTAAAGAAACTAAAGATAGAATCAGAGAGGTTATGAGAGCTAGAATGAGATATCAAGAAAGAAAGAAAGAAAGAAAGAAAGAACGAAAGTAATTAATAAAGAAACTGAAGAGAGAATGAAAGAAGGTATGAAAGCTAGAATGTAACATATCAAGAAAGGAAGAAATGAAAGTAAGTAAAAAATAAACTAAAGATAGAATGAGAGAAGGTATGAAAAGAAGAATGAAAAATATAAAGAAAGAAAGAAAAAAGAAGTCAATAGAGAAATTAAAGATGAAATGAGAGAAGGTATGAAAGATAGAATGAAAGTTATCAAGAAAGAAAGAAAGAAAGAAAGTAGTAAATAAACTAAAGATAGAATTAGAGAAGTTATGAGAGCTAGAATGAGGTATGAAGAAAGAAAGAAAGAAAGAAAGAACGAAAGTAATTAATAAAGAAACTGAAGAGAGTATGAAAGAAGGTATGAAAGCTAGAATGTAACATATAAAGAAAGAAAGAAAAAAGAAATCAATTGAGAAATTAAAGATGAAATGAGAGAAGGTATGAAAGCTAGAATGAAAGATATGAAGAAAGAAAGAAAGAAAGTAAGAAAGTAATAAAGTAAAGAAAGATAGAAAGAGAGAAGGGATGAGAGCTAGAATGAAAGATATCAAGAAATAAATAAATAAATAAATAAATAAACTAAAGATAGAAAGAGAGAAGGGATGAGAGCTAGAATGAAAGATATCAAGAAAGAAAGAAAGAAAGAAAGAAAGAATGTAATAAAGAAACTAAAGATAGAATGAGAGAAGGTATGAAAGCTAGAATGTAAGATATCAAGAAAGAAAGAAAGAAAGTAGTAAAGAAGCTAAAGATAGAATGAGAGAAGGTATGAAAGCTAGAATGAAAGGTATCAAGAAAGAAAAAGGAACAAAGTAGAAATAATGTAATAAAGAAAATAAAGATTGAATGAGTGAAGATATGAATGCTAGAATGAAAGTTATCAAGAAAGAAAGAAAGAAAGTAGTAAAGAAGCTAAAGATAGAATGAGAGAAGGTATGAAAGCTAGAATGAGATATCAAGAAAGAAAGAAAGAAAGAAAGAACGAAAGTTATTAATAAAGAAACTAAAGATAGAATGAAAGAAGATATGAAAGCTAGAATGAAAGATATCAAGAAAGAAATAAAGAAAGAAAGTAAGAAAGAAATAAAGAAACTAAAGATGAAATGAGAGAAGGTATGAAAGCTAGAATGAAAGATATCAAGAAAGAAAGAAAGAAAGTAAGAAAGTAATAAAGAAAATAAAGATATAAAGAGAAAAGGGATGAGAGCTAGAATGAACGATATCAAGAAAGAAAGAAAGAAAGTAAGTAAGAAATAAATAAAGAAACTAAAGATAGAATGAGAGAAGGTATGAAAGATAGAATGAAAGATATCAAGAAAGAAAGAAATGAAAGTAAGTAAAAAAGAAACTAAAGATAAAATGAGAGAAGGTATGAAAGCTAGAATGTAACATATCAAGAAAGCAAGGAATGAAAGTAAGTAAAAAAGAAACTAAAGATAGAATGAGAGAAGGTATGAAAGCAAGAATGAAAGATAACAAGAAAGAAAGAAAAAAGAAATCAGTAGAGAAATTAAAGATGAAATGAGAGAAGGTATGAAAGCTAGAATGAAAGATATCAAGAAAGAAAGAAAGAAAGTAAGAAAGTAATAAAGAAAATAAAGATATAAAGAGAAAATTGATGAGAGCTAGAATGAACGATATCAAGAAAGAAAGTCAGAAAGTAAGTAAGAAAGAAAGAAAGAAACTAAAGATAGAATGAGAGAAGGTACGAAAGATAGAATGAAAGATATCAAGAAAGAAAGAAATGAAAGTAAGTAAAAAAGAAACTAAAGATAAAATGAGAGAAGGTATGAAAGCTAGAATGAAAGATATCAAGTAAGAAAAAAGGAACAAAGTAGAAATAATGTAATAAATAAAATAAAGATTGAATGAGTGAAGATATGAATGCTAGATCGAAAGTTATCAAGAAAGAAAGAAAGAAAGAAAGAAAGAAAGAAAGTAGTAAAGAAACTAAAGATAGAATCAGAGAAGTTATGAGAGCTAGAATGAGATATCAAGAAAGAAAGAAAGAAAGAAACAAAGAAAGAAAGTAATTGATAAAGAAACTAAAGAGAGAATGAAAGAAGGTATGAAAGCTAGAATGAAAAATATCAAGAAAGAAAGAAAGAAAGTAAAAAGAAACTAAAGATAGAATGAGAGAGGGTATGAAAGCTAGAATGTAACATATCAAGAAAGGAAGAAATGAAAGAAAGTAAAAAAGAAACTAAAGATAGAATGAGAGAAGGTATGAAAGCAAGAATGAAAGATATCAAGAAAGAAAGAAAAAAGAAATCAATAAAGAAATTAGAGATGAAATGAGAGAAGGTATGAAAGCTAGAATGAAAGATATCAAGAAAGAAAGAAAGAAAGTAAGAAAGTAATAGAGAAAATAAAGATAGAACGAGAGAAGGTATGAGAGCTAGAATGAAAGCTATCAAGAAAAAATGAAAGAAAAAAAGAAAGTAATAAAGAAACTAGAGATAGAATGAGAGAAGGTATGAAAGCTAGAATGTAAGATATCAAGAAAGAAAGAAATGAAAGTAAGTAAAAAAGAAACTAAAGATAAAATGAGAGAAGGTATGAAAGCTAGAATGAAAGATATGAAGAAAGAAAAAAGGAACAAAGTAGAAATAATGTAATAAAGAAAATAAAGATTGAATGAGTGAAGATATGAATGCTAGAATGAAAGTTATCAAGAAAGAAAGAAAAAAAGAAAGAAAGAAAGTAGTAAAGAAATTAAAGATAGAATCAGAGAAGATATGTAAGCAAGAATGAGATATGAAGAAAGAAAGAAAGAAAGAACGAAAGTAATTAATAAAGAAACTAAAGATAAAATGAAAGAAGGTATGAAAGCTAGAATGAAAGATATCAAGAAAGAAAGAAAGAAAGAAAGTAACTAATAAAGAAACTAGATAGAATGAGAGAAGGTATGAAATCTAGAATGAAAGATATCAAGAAAGAAAGAAAGAAAGTAACAAAGAAACTAAAGATAGAATGAGAGAAGGTTTGAAAGCTAGAATGAAAGATATCAAGAAAGAAAGAAAGAAAGAAAGTAACTAATAAAGAAACTAAAGATAGAATGAGAGAAGGTATGAAAGCTAGAATGAAAGATATGAAGAAAGAAAGAAATGAAAGTAAGTAAAAAAGAAACTAAAGATAAAATGAGAGAAGGTATGAAAGATAGAATGAAAGATATCAAGAAAGAAAGAAATGAAAGTAAGTAAAAAAGAAACTAAAGATAAAATGAGAGAAGGTATGAAAGCTAGAATGTAACATATCAAGAAAGCAAGGAATGAAAGTAAGTAAAAAAGAAACTAAAGATAGAATGAGAGAAGGTATGAAAGCAAGAATGAAAGATAACAAGAAAGAAAGAAAAAAGAAATCAATAGAGAAATTAAAGATGAAATGAGAGAAGGTATGAGAGCTAGAATGAAAGATATCAAGAAAGAAAGAAAGAAAGTAAGAAAGTAATAAAGAAAATAAAGATACAAAGAGAAAATTGATGAGAGCTGAATGAACGATATCAAGAAAAAAAGAAAGAAAGTAAGTAAAAAAGAAACTAAAGATAAAATGAGAGAAGGTATGAAAGCTAGAATGAAAGATATCAAGTAAGAAAAAAGGAACAAAGTAGAAATAATGTAATAAAGAAAATAAAGATTGAATGAGTGAAGATATGAATGCTAGAATGAAAGTTATCAAGAAAGAAAGAAAAAAAGAAAGAAAGAAAGTAGTAAAGAAATTAAAGATAGAATCAGAGAAGATATGTGAGCAAGAATGAGATATGAAGAAAGAAAGAAAGAAAGAACGAAAGTAATTAATAAAGAAACTAAAGATAAAATGAAAGAAGGTATGAGAGCTAGAATGAAAGATATCAAGAAAGAAAGTAAGAAAGTAAGAAAGTAATAAAGAAAATAAAGATATAAAGAGAAAATTGATGAGAGCTAGAATGAACGATATCAAGAAAGAAAGTCAGAAAGTAAGTAAGAAAGAAAGAAAGAAACTAAAGATAGAATGAGAGAAGGTACGAAAGATAGAATGAAAGATATCAAGAAAGAAAGAAATGAAAGTAAGTAAAAAAGAAACTAAAGATAAAATGAGAGAAGGTATGAAAGCTAGAATGAAAGATATCAAGTAAGAAAAAAGGAACAAAGTAGAAATAATGTAATAAATAAAATAAAGATTGAATGAGTGAAGAAATGAATGCTAGATCGAAAGTTATCAAGAAAGAAAGAAAGAAAGAAAGAAAGAAAGAAAGTAGTAAAGAAACTAAAGATAGAATCAGAGAAGTTATGAGAGCTAGAATGAGATATCAAGAAAGAAAGAAAGAAAGAAACAAAGAAAGAAAGTAATTAATAAAGAAACTAAAGAGAGAATGAAAGAAGGTATGAAAGCTAGAATGAAAAATATCAAGAAAGAAAGAAAGAAAGTAAAAAGAAACTAAAGATAGAATGAGAGAGGGTATGAAAGCTAGAATGTAACATATCAAGAAAGGAAGAAATGAAAGAAAGTAAAAAAGAAACTAAAGATAGATTGAGAGAAGGTATGAAAGCAAGAATGAAAGATATCAAGAAAGAAAGAAAAAAGAAATCAATAAAGAAATTAGAGATGAAATGAGAGAAGGTATGAAAGCTAGAATGAAAGATATCAAGAAAGAAAGAAAGAAAGTAAGAAAGTAATAGAGAAAATAAAGATAGAACGAGAGAAGGTATGAGAGCTAGAATGAAAGCTATCAAGAAAAAATGAAAGAAAAAAAGAAAGTAATAAAGAAACTAGAGATAGAAGGAGAGAAGGTATGAAAGATAGAATGAAAGATATCAAGAAAGAAAGAAAGTAATAAAGAAACTAAAGATAGAATGAGAGAAGGTATGAAAGCTAGAATGTAGGATATCAAGAAAGAAAGAAATGAAAGTAAGTAAAAAAGAAACTAAAGATAAAATGAGAGAAGGTATGAAAGCTAGAATGAAAGATATGAAGAAAGAAAAAAGGAACAAAGTAGAAATAATGTAATAAAGAAAATAAAGATTGAATGAGTGAAGATATGAATGCTAGAATGAATGTTATCAAGAAAGAAAGAAAAAAAGAAAGAAAGAAAGTAGTAAAGAAATTAAAGATAGAATCAGAGAAGATATGTGAGCAAGAATGAGATATGAAGAAAGAAAGAAAGAAAGAACGAAAGTAATTAATAAAGAAACTAAAGATAAAATGAAAGAAGGTATGAAAGCTAGAATGAAAGATATCAAGAAAGAAAGAAAGAAAGAAAGTAACTAATAAAGAAACTAAAGATAGAATGAGAGAAGGTATGAAAGCTAGAATGAAAGATATCAAGAAAGAAAGAAAGAAAGTAACAAAGAAACTAAAGATAGAATGAGAGAAGGTTTGAAAGCTAGAATGAAAGATATCAAGAAAGAAAGAAAGAAAGAAAGTAACTAATAAAGAAACTAAAGATAGAATGAGAGAAGGTATGAAAGCTAGAATGAAAGATATCAAGAAAGAAAGAAAGAAAGTAAAAAAGAAACTAAAGATAGAATTAGAGAAGGTTTGAAAGCTAGAATGAAAGATATCAAGAAATAAAAAACAAAGTAGAAATAATGTAAGAAAGAAAATAAAGGATGAATGAGTGAAGTTATGAATGCTAGAATGAAAGTTATGAAGAAAGAAAGAGGAAAGAAAGAAAGTAGTAAAGAAACTAATGATAGAATCAGAGAAGGTATGAGAGCTAGAATGAGATATCAAGAAAGAAAGAAAGAAAGAAAGAACGAAAGTAATTAATAAAGAAACTAAAGATTGAATGAAAGAAGGTATGTAAGCCAGAATGAAAGATATCAAGAAAGAAATAGAGAAAGAAAGAAAGAAATTAATAAAGAAACTAAAAATAGAATGAGAGAAGGTATGAAAGCTAGAATGTAACATATCAAGAAAGCAAGAAATGAAAGTAAGTAAAAAAGAAACTAAAGATAAAATGAGAGAAGGTATGAAAGCAAGAATGAAAGATATGAAGAAAGAAAGAAAAAAAGAAATCAATAGAGAAATTAAAGATGAAATGAGAGAAGGTATGAAAGCTAGAATGAAAGATATCAAGAAAGAAAGAAAGAAAGTAGGAAAGTAATAAAGAAACTAAAGAGAGAAAGATAGAAGGGATGAGAGCTAGAATGAAAGATATCAAGAAAGAAAGAAAGAAGGTAAGATAGTAATAAAGAAACTAAAGATAGAATGAGAGAAGGTATGAAAGATAGAATGAAAGATATCAAGAAAGAAAGAAAGAAAGAAAGAAAAAAATAAAGTAATAAAGAAACTAAAGATAGAATGAGAGAAGGTATGAAAGCTAGAATGTATGATATCAAGAAAGCAAGGAATGAAAGTAAGTAAAAAAGAAACTAAAGATAGAATGACAGAAGTTATGAAAGCAAGAATGAAAGATAACAAGAAAGAAAGAAAAAAGAAATCAATAGAGAAATTAAAGATGAAATGAGAGAAGGTATGAAAGCTAGAAAGAAAGATATCAAGAAAGAAAGAAAGAAAGAATGTAAGAAAGTAATAAAGAAACTAAAGATAGAATGAGAGAAGGTATGAAAGATAGAATGAAAGATATCAAGAAAGAAAGAAATGAAAGTAAGTAAAAAATAAACTAAAGATAAAATGAGAGATGGTATGAAAGCTAGAATGAAAGATATCAAGAAAGAAAAAGGAACAAAGTAGAAATAATGTAATAAAGAAAATAAAGATTGAATGAGTGAAGATATGAATGCTAGATCGAAAGTTATCAAGAAAGAAAGAAAGAAAGAAAGAACGAAAGTTATTAATAAAGACACTAAAGATAGAATGAAAGAAGATATGAAAGCTAGAATGAAAGATATCAAGAAAGAAATAAAGTAAGAAAGTAAGAAAGAAATAAAGAAACTAAAGATAGAATGAGAGAAAGTATGAAAGAGAGAATGAAAGATATCAAGAAAGAAAGAAAGAAAGAAAGAAAGAAAGAAAGAAATAAAGTAATAAAGAAACTATAGAATGAGAGAAGGTATGAAAGCTAGAATGTAAGATATAAAGAAAGAAAGAAATGAAAGTAAGTAAAAAAGAAACTAAAGATAAAATGAGAGAAGGTATGAAAGCAAGAATGAAAGAGAACAAGAAAGAAAGAAAAAAGAAATCAATAGAGAAATTAAAGATGAAATGAGAGAAGGTATGAAAGCTAGAATGAAAGATATCAAGAAAGAAAGAAAGAAAGTAAGAAAGTAATAAAGAAAATAAAGATATAAAGAGAAAAGGGATGAGAGCTAGAATGAACGATATCAAGAAAGAAAGAAAGAAAGTAAGTAAGAAAGAAATAAAGAAACTAAAGATAGAATGAGAGAAGGTACGAAAGATAGAATGAAAGATATCAAGAAAGAAAGAAATGAAAGTAAGTAAAAAAGAAACTAAAGATAAAATGAGAGAAGGTATGAAAGGTAGAATGAAAGATATGAAGTAAGAAAAAAGGAACAAAGTAGAAATAATGTAATAAATAAAATAAAGATTGAATGAGTGAAGATATGAATGCTAGATCGAAAGTTATCAAAAAAGAAAGAAAGAAAGAAAGAAAGAAAGAAAGTAATTAATAAAGAAACTAAAGAGAGAATGGGAGAAGGTATGAAAGCTAGAATGAATGATATCAAGAAAGAAAGAAAGAAAGTAAAAAAGAAACTAAAGATAGAATGAGAGAAGGTTTGAAAGCTAGAATGAAAGATATCAAGAAAGAAAGAAAGAAAGTAAGAAAGTAATAGAGAAAATAAAGATAGAACGAGAGAAGGTATGAGAGCTAGAATGAAAGCTATCAAGAAAAAAAGAAAGAAAAAAAGAAAGTAATAAAGAAACTAGAGATAGAAGGAGAGAAGGTATGAAAGATAGAATGAAAGATATCAAGAAAGAAAGAAAGAAAGAAAGTAATAAAGAAACTAAAGATAGAATGAGAGAAGGTATGAAAGCTAGAATGTAAGATATCAAGAAAGAAAGAAATGAAAGTAAGTAAAAAAGAAACTAAAGATAAAATGAGAGAAGGTATGAAAGCTAGAATGAAAGTTATCAAGAAAGAAAGAAAAAAGAAAGAAAGAAAGTAGTAAAGAAATTAAAGATAGAATCAGAGAAGATATGTGAGCAAGAATGAGATATGAAGAAAGAAAGAAAGAAAGAACGAAAGTAATTAATAAAGAAACTAAAGATAAAATGAAAGAAGGTATGAAAGCTAGAATGAAAGATATCAAGAAAGAAAGAAAGAAAGAAAGTAACTAATAAAGAAACTAAAGATAGAATGAGAGAAGGTATGAAAGCTAGAATGAAAGATATCAAGAAAGAAAGAAAGATAGTAAAAAAGAAACTAAAGATAGAATGAGAGAAGGTTTGAAAGCTAGAATGAAAGATATCAAGAAATAAAAAACAAAGTAGAAATAATGTAAGAAAGAAAATAAAGGATGAATGAGTGAAGTTATGAATGCTAGAATGAAAGTTATGAAGAAAGAAAGAGGAAAGAAAGAAAGTAGTAAAGAAACTAATGATAGAATCAGAGAAGGTATGAGAGCTAGAATGAGATATCAAGAAAGAAAGAAAGAAAGAAAGAACGAAAGTAATTAATAAAGAAACTAAAGATTGAATGAAAGAAGGTATGTAAGCCAGAATGAAAGATATCAAGAAAGAAAAAGAGAAAGAAAGAAAGAAATTAATAAAGAAACTAAAGATAGAATGAGAGAAGGTATGAAAGCTAGAATGTAACATATCAAGAAAGCAAGAAATGAAAGTAAGTAAAAAAGAAACTAAAGATAGAATGAGAGAAGGTATGAAAGCAAGAATGAAAGATATGAAGAAAGAATGAAAAAAAGAAATCAATAGAGCAATTAAAGATGAAATGAGAGAAGGTATGAAAGCTAGAATGAAAGATATCAAGAAAGAAAGAAAGAAGGTAAGAAAGTAATAAAGAAACTAAAGATAGAATGAGAGAAGGTATGAAAGATAGAATGAAAGATATCAAGAAAGAAAGAAAGAAAGAAAGAAAGAAAAAAATAAAGTAATAAAGAAACTAAAGATAGAATGAGAGAAGGTATGAAAGCTAGAATGTAAGTTATCAAGAAAGAAAGAAATGAATGTAAGTAAAAAAGAAACTAAAGATAGAATGAGAGAAGGTATGAAAGATAGAATGTATCATATCAAGAAAGCAAGGAATGAAAGTAAGTAAAAAAGAAACTAAAGATAGAATGAGAGAAGGTATGAAAGCAAGAATGAAAGATAACAAGAAAGAAAGAAAAAAGAAATCAATAGAGAAATTAAAGATGAAATGAGAGAAGTTATGAAAGCTAGAATGAAAGATATCAAGAAAGAAAGTAAGAAAGTAATAAAGAAACTAAAGATAGAAAGAGAGAAGGGATGAGAGCTAGAATGAAAGATATCAAGAAAGAAAGAAAGAAAGTAAGTAAAAAAGAAATAAAGAAACTAAAGATAGAATGAGAGAAGGTATGAAAGATAGAATGAAAGATAACAAGAAAGAAAGAAAAAAGAAATCAATAGAGAAATTAAAGATGAAATGAGAGAAGGTATGAAAGATAGAATGAAAGATATCAAGAAAGAAAGAAATGAAAGTAAGTAAAAAAGAAACTAAAGATAGAATGAGAGAAGGTATGAAAGCAAGAATGAAAGATAACAAGAAAGAAAGAAAAAAGAAATCAATAGAGAAATTAAAGATGAAATGAGAGAAGGTATGAAAGATAGAGTGAAAGATATCAAGAAAGAAAGAAAGAAAGTAAGAAAGAAATAAAGAAACTAAAAGATAGAATGAGAGAAGGTATGAAATATAGAATGAAAGATATCAAGAAAGAAAGAAAGAAAGAAAGAAAGAAAGAAAGTAATAAACTAAAGATAGAATGAGAGAAGGTATGAAAGCTAGAATGTAAGATATCAAGAAAGAAAGAAATGAAAGTAAGTAAAAAAGAAACTAAAGATAGAATGAGAGAAGGTATGAAAGCTAGAATGTATCATATCAAGAAAGCAAGGAATGAAAGTAAGTAAAAAAGAAACTAAAGATAGAATGAGAGAAGGTATGAAAGCAAGAATGAAAGATAACAAGAAAGAAAGAAAAAAGAAATCAATAGAGAAATTAAAGATGAAATGAGAGAAGGTATGAAAGATAGAATGAAAGATATCAAGAAAGAAAGAAATGAAAGTAAGTAAAAAAGAAACTAAAGATAGAATGAGAGAAGGTATGAAAGCAAGAATGAAAGATAACAAGAAAGAAAGAAAAAAGAAATCAATAGAGAAATTAAAGATGAAATGAGAGAAGGTATGAAAGTTAGAGTGAAAGATATGAAGAAAGAAAGAAATGAAAGTAATAAAGAAACTAAAGATAGAAAGAGAGAAGGGATGAGAGCTAGAATGAAAGATATCAAGAAAGAAAGAAAGAAAGAAAGTAAGAAAGAAATAAAGAAACTCAAGATAGAATGAGAGAAGGTGTGAAAGATAGAATGAAAGATATCAAGAAAGAAAGAAAGAAAAAAAGAAAGAAAGTAATAAAGAAACTAAAGATAGAATGAGAGAAGGTATGAAAGCTAGAATGTAAGATATCAAGAAAGAAAGAAATGAAAGTAAGTAAAAAAGAAACTAAAGATAGAATGAGAGAAGGTATGAAATCTAGAATGTATCATATCAAGAAAGCAAGGAATGAAAGTAAGTAAAAAAGAAACTAAAGATAGAATGAGAGAAGGTATGAAAGCAAGAATGAAAGATAACAAGTAAGAAAGAAAAAAGAAATCAATAGAGAAATAAAAGATGAAATTAGAGAAGGTATGAAAGATAGAATGAAAGATATCAAGAAAGAAAGAAATGAAAGTAAGTAAAAAAAAAACTAAAGATAGAATGAGAGAAGTTATGAAAGCAAGAATGAAAAATAACAAGAAAGAAAGAAAAAAGAAATCAATAGAGAAATTAAAGATGAAATGAGAGAAGGTATGAAAGATAGAGTGAAAGATATCAAGAAAGAAAGAAATGAAAGTAATAAAGAAACTAAAGATAGAAAGAGAGAAGGGATGAGAGCTAGAATGAAAGATATCAAGAAAGAAAGAAAGAAAGTAAGAAAGAAAGAAATAAAGAAACTAAAGATAGAATGAGAGAAGGTATGAAAGATAGAATGAAAGATATCAAGAAAGAAAGAAAGAAAGAAAGAAAGAAAGTAATAAAGAAACTAAAGATAGAGTGAGAGAAGGTATGAAAGCTAGAATGTAAGATATCAAGAAAGAAAGAAATGAAAGTAAGTAAAAAAGAAACTAAAGATAGAATGAGAGAAGGTATGAAAGCTAGAATGTATCATATCAAGAAAGCAAGGAATGAAGGTAAGTAAAAAAGAAACTAAAGATAGAATGAGAGAAGGTATGAAAGCAAGAATGAAAGATAACAAGAAGGAAAGAAAAAAGAAATCAATAGAGAAATTAAAGATGAAATGAGAGAAGGTATGAAAGATAGAATGAAAGATATCAAGAAAGAAAGAAATGAAAGTAAGTAAAAAAGAAACTAAAGAAAAATGAGAGAAGGTATGAAAGGTAGAATGAAAGATATCAAGTAAGAAAAAAGGAACAAAGTAGAAATAATGTAATAAATAAAATAAAGATTGAATGAGTGAAGATATGAATGCTAGATCGAAAGATATCAAGAAAGAAAGAAAGAAAGTAGTAAAGAAACTAAAGATAGAATCAGAGAAGTTATGAGAGCTTGAATGAGATATCAAGAATGAAAGAAAGAAAGAAAGAAAGAAAGAATGAAAGTAATTAATAAAGAAACTAAAGAGAGAATGAAAGAAGGTATGAAAGCTAGAATGAAAGATATCAAGAAAGAAAGAAAGAAAGTAAGTAAAAAAGAAACTAAAGATAGAATGAGAGAAGGAATGAAAGCAAGAATGAAAGATATCAAGAAAGAAAGAAAAAAGAAATCAATAAAGAAATTAGAGATGAAATGACAGAAGGTATGAAAGCTAGAATGAAAGATATCAAGAAAGAAAGAAAGAAAGAAAGAAAGAAAGTAATAGAGAAAATAAAGATAGAACGAGAGATGGTATGAGAGCTAGAATGAAAGCTATCAAGAAAGAAAGAAAGAAAAAAGAAAGTAATAAAGAAACTAAAGATAGAATGAGAGAAGGTTTGAAAGCTAGAATGTAAGATATCAAGAAAGAAAAAAATGATAGTAAGAAAAAAAGAAACTAAAGATAAAATGAGAGAAGATATTAAAGCTAGAATGAAAGATATGAAGAAAGAAAAAAAGAACAAATTAGAAATAATGTAATAAAGAAAATAAAGATTGAATGAGTAAAGATATGAATGCCAGAATGAAAGTTATCAAGAATGAAAGAAAGAAAGAAAGAAAATAGTAAAGAAATTAAAAATAGAATCAGAGAAGGTATGTGAGCTAGAATGAGATATGAAGAAAGAAAGAAAGAAAAAAGGAACGAAAGTAATTAATAAAGAAACTAAAGATAGAATGAAAGAAGGTATGAAAGCTAGAATGAAAGATATCAAGAAAGAAAGAAAGAAAGAAAGAAAGTAAAAAAGAAACGAAAGATAAAATGAGAGAAGGTATGAAATCTAGCATGAAAGATATCATAAAAGAAAGAAAGAAAGTAACTAATAAAGAAACTAAAGATAGAATGAGTGATGGTATGAAAGCTACAATGCAAGATATGAAGAAAGAAAGAAATGAAAGTAAGTAAAAAAGAAACTAAAGATAGACTGAGAGAACGTTTGAAAGCTAGAATGAAAGATATCAAGAAAGAAAAAAGGAACAAAGTAGAAATAATGCAATAAAGAAAATAAAGATTGAATGAGTGAATATATGAATGCTAGAATGAAAGTTATCAAGAAAGAAAGAAAGAAAGAAAGAAAGTTGTGAAGAAACTAAAGATAGAATCAGAGAAGGTATGAGAGCTAGAATGAGATATCAAGAAAGAAAGAAAGAAAGAAAGAACAAAAGTAATTAATAAAGAAACTAAAGATAGAATGAAAGAAGGTATGAAAGCTAGAATGAAAGATATGAAGAAAGAAAGAAAGTAATAAAGAAACTAAAGATAGAATGATAGAAGGTATGAAAGCTAGAATGTAACAAATCAAGAAAGCTTGAAATGAAAGTAAGTAAAAAAGAAACTAAAAATAAAATGAGAGAAGGTATGAAAGCTAAAATGAAAGATATGAAGAAAGAAAAAAGGAACAAAGTAGAAATAATATAATAAAGAAAATAAAGATTGAATGAGTGAAGATATGAATGCTAGAATGAAAGTTATCAAGAAAGAAAGAAAGGAAGAAAGAAAGAAAGTAGTAAAGAAATTAAAGATAGAATCAGAGAAGGTATGTGAGCTAGAGTGAGATATGAAGAAAGAAAGAAAGAAAGAAAGAACGAAAGTAATTAATAAAGAAACTAAAGATAGAATGAAAGAAGGTATGAAAGCTAGAATGAAAGATATCAAGAAAGAAAGAAAGAAAGAAAGAAAGTAATAAAGAAATGAAAGATAAAATGAGAGAAGGTATGAAAGCAAGAATAAAAGATATCAAGAAAGAAAGAAAAAAGAAATCAATAAAGAAATTAGAGATGAAATGAGAGAAGGTATGAAAGCTAGAATGAAAGATATCAAGAAAGAAAGAAAGAAAGTAAGAAAGTAATAGAGAAAATAAAGATAGAACGAGAGAAGTTATGAAAGCTAGAATGAAAGATATCAAGAAAGAAAGAAAGAAAGAAAGTAATAAAGAAACTAAAGATAGAATGAAAGAAGGTATGAAAGCTAGAATGTAAGATATCAAGAAAGAAAGAAATGAAAGTAAGTTAAAAAGAAACTAAAGATAAAATGAGAGAAGGTATGAAAGCTAGAATGAAAGATATGAAGAAAGAAAAAAGGAACAAAGTAGAAATAATGTAATAAAGAAAATAAAGATTGAATGAGTGAAGATATGAATGCTAGAATGAAAGTTATCAAGAAAGAAAGAAGAAAAAAAGAACGTAATAAAGAAACTAAAGATAGAATGAGAGAAGGTATGAAAGCTAGAATGAAAGATATCAAGAAAGAAAGAAAGAAAGTAACTAATAAAGAAACTAAAGATAGAATGAGAGAAGGTATGAAAGCTAGAATGAAAGATATAAAGAAAGAAAGAAAGAAAGAAAGAAAGTAATAAAGAAACTAAAGATAGAATGAGTGATGGTATGAAAGCTAGAATGCAAGACATGAAGAAAGAAAGAAATGAAAGTAAGTAAAAAAGAAACTAAAGATAGAATGAGAGAAGGTTTGAAAGCTAGAATGAAAGATATCAAGAAATAAAAAAGGAACAAAGTAGAAATAATGTAAGAAAGAAAATGAAGGATGAATGAGTGAAGTTATGAATGCTAAAATTAAAATTATGAAGAAAGAAAGAAAGAAAGAAAGTAGTAAAGAAACTAAAGATCGAATCAGAGAAGGTATGTGAGCTAGAATGAGATACGAAGAAAGAAAGAAAGAACGAAAGTAATTAATGAAGAAACTAAAGATAAAATGAAAGAAGGTAGGAAAGCCAGAATGAAAGCTATCAAGAAAGAAATAGAGAAAGAAAGAAATAAATTCATAAAGAAACTAAAGATAGAATGAGAGACGGTATGAAAGCTAGAATGTAACATATCAAGAAAGCAAGAAATGAAAGTAAGTAAAAAAGAAACTAAATATAGAACGTGAGAAGGTATGAAAGAAAGAATGAAAGATATCAAGAAAGAAAGTAATGAAAGTAAGTAAAAAAGAAACTAAAGATAAAATGAGAGAATGTATGAAAGCTAGAATGAAAGATATCAAGTAAGAAAAAAGGAACAAAGTAGAAATAATGTAATAAATAAAATATAGATTGAATGAGTGAATATATGAATGCTAGATCGAAAGTTATCTAGAAAGAAAGAAAGAAAGAAAGTAGTAAAGAAACTAAAGATAGAATCAGAGAAGTTATGAGAGCTAGAATGAGATATCAAGAAAGAAAGAATGAAAGAATGAATGAAAGTAATTAATGAAGAAACTAAAGAGAGAATGAAAGAAGGTATGAAAGCTAGAATGAAAGATATCAAGAAAGAAAGAAAGAAAGAAAGTAATAAAGAAACTAAAGATAGAATGAGAGAAGGTATGAAAGCTAGAATGTAACATATCAGGAAAGGAAGAAATCAAAGTAAGTAAAAAAGAAACTAAAGATAGAATGAGAAAGGAATGAAAGCAAGAATGAAAGATATCAAGAAAGAAAGAAAAAAAGAACTCAATAAAGAAATTAGAGATGAAATGACAGAAGGTATGAAAGCTAGAATGAAAGATATCAAGAAAGAAAGAAAGAAAGAAAGAAAGTAATAGAGAAATAAAGATAGAACAAGAGATGGTATGAGAGCTAGAATGAAAGCTATCAAGAAAGAAAGAAAGAAAAAAAGAAAGTAATAAAGAAACTAAAGATAGAATGAGAGAAGGTTTGAAAGCTAGAATGTAAGATATCAAGAAAGAAAGAAATGATAGTAAGAAAAAAAGAAACTAAAGATAAAATGAGAAGATATTAAAGCTAGAATGAAAGATATGAAGAAAGAAAAAAAGAACAAATTAGAAATAATGTAATAAAGAAAATAAAGATTGAATGAGTAAAGATATGAATGCTAGAATGAAAGTTATCAAGAATGAAAGAAAGAAATAAAGAAAGTAGTAAAGAAATTAAAGATAGAATCAGAGAAGGTATGTGAGCTAGAATGAGATATGAAGAAAGAAAGAAAGAAAGAAAGAACGAAAGTAATTAATAAAGAAACTAAAGATAGAATGAAAGAAGGTATGAAAGCTAGAATGAAAGATATCAAGAAAGAAAGAAAGAAAGTAAAAAAGAAACGAAAGATAAAATGAGTGAAGGTATGAAATCTAGCATGAAAGATATCATAAAAGAAAGAAAGAAAGTAACTAATAAAGAAACTGAAGATAGAATGAGAGAAGGTATGAAAGCTAGAATGAAAGATATCAAGAAAGAAAGAAAGAAAGAAAGTAATAAAGAAACTAAAGATAGAATGAGTGATGGTATGAAAGCTACAATGCAAGATATGAAGAAAGAAAGAAATGAAAGTAAGTAAAAAAGAAACTAAAGATAGAATGAGAGAAGGTTTGAAAGCTAGAATGAAAGATATCAAGAAATAAAAAAGGAACAAAGTAGAAATAATGTAAGAAAGAAAATAAAGGATGAATGAGTGAAGATATGAATGCTAGAATGAAAGTTATGAAGAATGAAAGAAAAAAAGAAAGAAAGAAAGTAGTAAAGAAATGAAAGATAGAATCAGAGAAGGTATGTGAGCTAGAATGAGATATGAAGAAAGAAAGAAAGAAAGAAAGTAATAGAGAAACGAAAGAAAAAATGAGAGAAGGTATGAAATCTAGCATGAAAGATATCATGAAAGAAAGAAAGAAAGAAAGTAGTAAAGAAACTAAAGATAGAATCAGAGAAGGTATGTGAGCTAGAATGAGATATTAAGAAAGAAAGAAAGAAAGAACGAAATAATTAATGAAGAAACTAAAGATAGAATTAAAGAAGGTATGAAATCTAGAATAAAAGATATCAAGAAAGAAAGAAACTAATAAAGAAACTAAAAATAGAATGAGAGAAGGTATTAAAGCTAGAATGAAAGATATCAAGAAAGAAAGAAATGAAAGTAAGTAAAAAAGAAACTAAAGATAGAATGAGAGAAGGTATGAAAGCTAGAATGAAAGATATCAAGAAAGAAAGAAAGAAAGTAAGAAAGTAAAAAAGAAACTAAAGATAGAAAGAGAGAAGTTATGTGAGGTAGAATGAAAGATATCAAGAAAGAAGGAAAGAAAGTAATAAACTAAAGATAGAATTAAAGAAGGTATGAAAGCTAGAATGAAAGATATCAAGAAAGAAAGAAATAAAGTAATAAAGAAACTAAAGATAGAACGAGAGAAGGTATGAAAGATAGAATGAAAGATATCAAAAAATAAAGAAAGTAATAAAGAAACTAAAGATAGAATGAGAGAAGGTATGAAAGCTAAAATGTAACATATCAAGAAAGCAAGAAATGAAAGTAAGTAAAAAAGAAACTAAAGATAGAATGAGAGAAGGTATGAAAGCAAGAATGAAAGATATCAAGAAAGAAGGAAAAAAGAAATCAATAAAGAAATTAGAGATGAAATGAGAGAAGGTATGAAAGCTAGAATGAAAGATATCAAGAAAGAAAGAAAGAAAGTAAGAAAGCAATAGAGAAAATAAAGATAGAACGAGAGATGGTATGAGAGCTAGAATGAAAGCTATCAAGAAAGAAATAAAGAGAAAAAGAAAGTAATAAAGAAACTAAAGATAGAATGAGAGAAGGTATGAAAGCTAGAATGTAAGATATCAAGAAAGAAAGAAATGAAAGTAAGAAAAAAAGAAACTGAAGATAAAATGAGAGAAGATATGAAAGCTAGAATGAAAGATATGAAGAAAGAAAAAAGGAACAAATTAGAAATAATGTAATAAAGAAAATAAATATAGAATGAGTGACGATATGAATACTAGAATGAAAGTTATCAAGAAAAAAAAAATAAGAAAGTAGTAAAGAAATTAAAGATAGAATCAGAGAAGGTATGTGAGCTAGAATGAGATATGAAGAAACAAAGAAAAAAAGAAAGAACGAAAGTAATTAATAAAGAAACTAAAGATAGAATGAAAGAAGGTATGAAAGCTAGAATGAAATATATCATAAAAGAAAGAAAGAAAGTAACTAATAAAGAAACTAAAGATAGAATGAGAGAAGGTATGAAAGCTAGAATGAAAGATATCAAGAAAGGAAGAAAGAAAGTAATAAAAAAACTAAAGATAGAATGAGTGATGGTATGAAAGCTAGAATGCAAGATATGAAGAAAGAAAGAAATGAAAGTAAGTAAAAAAGAAACTAAAGATAGAATGAGAGAAGGTTTGAAAGCTAGAATGAAAGATATCAAGAAATAAAAAAGGACCAAAGTAGAAATAATGTAAGAAAGAAAATAAAGGATGAATGAGTGAAGATATGAATGCGATAATGAAAGTTATCAAGAAAGAAAGAAAAAAGAAAGAAAGAAAGTAGTAAAGAAATTAAAGATAGAATCAGAGAAGGTATATGAGCTAGAATGAGATATGAAGAAAGAAAGAAAGAAAGAAAAAACGAAAGTAATTAATAAAGAAACTAAAGATAAAATGAGAGAAGGTTTGTAAGCTAGAATGAAAGATATAAAGAAATAAAAAAACAAAGTAGAAATAATGTAAGAAAGAAAATAAAGGATGAATGAGTGAAGTAATGAATGCTAGAATGAAAGTTATGAAGAAAGAAAGAGGAAAGAAAGAAAGTAGTAAAGAATCTAAATATAGAATGAGAGAAGGTATGAGAGCTAGAATGAGATATCAAGAAAGAAAAAACGAAAGAAAGAACTAAAGTAATTAATAAAGAAACTAAAGATAGAATGAAAGAAGGTTTGTAAGCTAGAATGAAAGATATCAAGAAAGAAATAGAGAAAGAAAGAAAAAAAGTAATAGAGAAACGAAAGATAAAATGAGAGAAGATATGAAAGCTAGAATGAAAGATATCAAGAAAGAAAGAAAGAAAGTAAAAAAGAAACTAAAGATAGAATGAGAGAAGGTATGAAAGCAAGAATGAAAGATATGAAGAAAGAAAGAAAAAAAGAAATCAATAGAGAAATTAAAGATGAAATGAGAGAAGGTATGAAAGCTAGAATGAAAGATATCAAGAAAGAAAGAAAGAAAGTAAGAAAGTAATAAAGAAACTAAAGATAGAAAGATAGAAGGGATGAGAGCTAGAATGAAAAATATCAAGAAAGAAAGAAAGAAGGTAAGAAAGTAATAAATAAACTAAAGATAGAATGAGAGAAGGTATGAAAGCTAGAATGTAAGATATGAAGAAAGAAAGAAATGAAAGTAAGTAAAAAAGAAACTAATGATAGAATGAGAGAAGGTATGAAAGCTAGAATGTATCATATCAAGAAAGCAAGGAATGAAAGTAAATAAAAAAGAAACTAAAGATAGAATGAGAGAAGGTATGAAAGCAAGAATGAAAGATAACAAGAAAGAAAGAAAAAAGAAATCAATAGAAAAATTAAAGATGAAATGAGAGAAGGTATGAAAGCTAGAATGAAAGATATAAAGAAAGAAAGAAAGAAAGAAAGTAAGAAAGTAATAAAGAAACTAAAGATAGAAAGAGAGAAGGGATGAGAGCTAGAATGAAAGATATCAAGAAAGAAAGAAAGAAAGAAAGTAAGAAAGAAATAAAGAAACTAAAGATAGAATGAGAGAAGGTATGAATGATAGAATGAAAGATATCAAGAAAAAATGAAAGTAAGTAAAAAAGAAACTAAAGATAAAATGAGAGAAGGTATGAAAGCTAGAATGAAAGATATCAAGAAAGAAAAAGGAACAAAGTAGAAATAATGTAATAAAGAAAATAAAGATTGAATGAGTGAAGATATGAATGCTAGATCGAAAGTTATCAAGAAAGAAAGAAAGAAAGAAAGAAAGAAATAAAGAAAGAAAGTAATATAGAAACTAAAGATAGAAAGAGAGAAGGTATGAAAGCTAGAATGTAAGCTATCAAGAAAGAAAGAAATGAAAGTAAGTAAAAAAGAAACTAAAGATAGAATGAGAGAAGGTATGAAAGCTTGAATGTAACATAACAAGAAAGCAAGGAATGAACGTAAGTAAAAAAGAAACTAAAGATAGAATGAGAGAAGGTATGAAAGCTAGATTGAAAGATATCAAGAAAGAAAGAAAGAGAGTAAGACAGAAATAAAGAAACTAAAGATAGAAAGAGAGAAGGGATGAGAGCTAGAATGAAAGATATCAAAAAAGAAAGTAAGTAAGAAAGAAATGAAGAAACTAAAGATAGAATGAGAGAAGGTATGAAAGATAGAATGAAAGATATCAAGAAAGAAAGAAATGAAAGTAAGTAAAAAGAAACTAAAGATAAAATGAGAGAAGGTATGAAAGCTAGAATGAAAGATATCAAGTAAGAAAAAAGAAACAAAATAGAAATAATGTAATAAATAAAATAATGATTGAATGAGTGAAGATATGAATGCTCGATCGAAAGTTATCAAGAAAGAAAGAAAGAAAGTATTAAAGAAACTAAAGATAGAATCAGAGAAGGTATGAGAGCTAGAATGAGATATCAAGAAAGAAAGAAAGAAAGACAGAAAAAAGACATCAATAGAGAAATTAAAGATGAAATGAGAGAAGGTATGAAAGCAAGAATGAAAGATATCAAGAAAGAAAGAAAGAAAGAAAGTAATAAAGAAACTAATGATAGAAAGAGAGAAGGGATGAGAGCTAGAATGAAAGATATCAAGAAAGAAAGAAAGAAAGAAAGTAAGAAAGAAATAAAGAAACTAAAGATAGAATGAGAGAAGGTATGAAAGATAGAATGAAAGATATCAAGAAAGAAAGAAAGAAAGAAAGAAAAAAATAAAGTAATAAAGAAACTAAAGATAGAATGAGAGAAGGTATGAAAGCTAGAATGTAAGATATCAAGAAAGAAAGAAATGAAAGTAAGTAAAAAAGAAACTAAAGATAAAATGAGAGAAGGTGTGAAAGCTAGAATGTAACATATCAAGAAAGCAAGGAATGAAAGTAAGTAAAAAAGAAACTAAAGATAGAATGAGAGAAGATATGAAAGCAAGAATGAAAGATAACAAGAAAGAAAGAAAAAAGAAATCAATAGAGAAATTAAAGATGAAATGAGAGAAGGTATGAAAGCTAGAATGAAAAATATCAAGAAAGAAAGAAAGTAAGAAAGTAATAAAGAAAATAAAGATAGAAAGAGAGAAGGGATGAGAGCTAGAATGAAAGATATCAAGAAAGAAAGAAAGAAAGTAAGTAAGAAAGAAATAAAGAAATTAAAGATAGAATGAGAGAAGGTATGAAAGATAGAATGAAAGATATCAAGAAAGAAAGAAATTAAAGTAAGTAAAACAGAAACTAAAGATAAAATGAGAGAAGGTATGAAAGCTAGAATGAAAGATATCAAGTAAGAAAAAAGGAACAAAGTAGAAATAATGTAATAAATAAAATAAAGATTGAATGAGTGAAGATATGAATGCTAGATCGAAAGTTATCAAGAAAGAAAGAAAGAAAGAAAGAAAGAAAGTAGTAAAGAAACTAAAGATAGAATCAGAGAAGTTATGAGAGCTAGAATGAGATATCAAGAAAGAAAGATAGAAAGAATGAAAGTAATTAATAAAGAAACTAAAGAGAGAATGAGAGAAGGTATGAAAGCTAGAATGAAAGATATGTAGAAAGAAAGAAAAAAGAAATCAATAGAGAAATTAAAGATGAAATCAGAGAAGGTATGAAAGCTAGAATGAAAGATATCAAGAAAGAAAGAAAGAAAGTAAGTAAAAAAGAAACTAAAGATAGAATGAGAGAAGGTATGAAAGCTAGAATGAAAGATATCAAGTAAGAAAAAATTAACAAAGTAGAAATAATGTAATAAACAAAATAAACATTGAATGAGTGAAGATATGAATGCTAGATCGAAAGTTATCAGGAAAGAAAGAAAGAAAGAAAGTAGTAAAGAAACTAAAGATAGAATCAGAGAAGTTATGAGAGCTAGAATGAGATATCAAGAAAGAAAGAAAGAATGAAAGTAATTAATAAACAATCTAAAGAGAGAATGAGAGACGGTATGAAAGCTAGAATGTAACATATCAAGAAAGGAAGAAATGAAAGTAAGTAAAAAAGAAACTAAAGATAGAATGAGAGGAGGTATGAAAGAAAGAATGAAAGATATGTAGAAAGAAAGAAAAAAGAAATCAATAGAGAAATTAAAGATGAAATCAGAGAAGGTATGAAAGCTAGAATGAAAGATATCAAGAAAGAAAGAAAGAAAGAAAGTAAAAAAGAAACTAAAGAAAGAATGAGAGAAGGTATGAAAGCTAGAATGAAAGATATCAGGAAAGAAAAAAGGAACAAAGTAGAAAAAATGTAATAAAGAAAATAAAGATTGAATGAGTGAAGATATGAATGCTAGAATGAAAGTTATCAAGAAAGAAAGAAGAAGAAAAAGAAAGTAATAAAGAAACTAAAGACAGAATGAGAGAAGGTATGAAAGCTAGAATGAAAGATATGAAGAAAGAAAGAAAGAAAGAAAGTAATAAAGAAACTAAAGATAGAATGAGAGAAGGTATGAAAGGTAGAATGTAACATATCAAGAAAGCTTGAAATGAAAGTAAGTAAAAAAGAAACGAAAGATAGAATGAGAGAAGGTATGAAAGCAAGAATGAAGGATATCAAGAAAGAAAGAAAAAAGAAATCAATAGAGAAATTAGAGATGAAATGAGAGAAGGTATGAAAGCTAGAATGAAAGATATCAAGAAAGAAAGAAAGTAAGAAAATAATAAAGAAACTAAAGATAGAAAGAGAGAAGGGATGAGAGCTAGAATGAAAGATATCAAGAAAGAAAGAAAGAAGGTAAGAAAGTAATAAAGAAACTAAAGATAGAATGAGAGAAGGTATGAAAGATAGAATGAAAGATATCAAGAAAGAAAGAAAGAAAGAAAAAAATAAAGTAATATAGAAACTAAAGATAGAAAGAGTGAAGGTATGAAAGCTAGAATGTAAGATATCAAGAAAGAAAGAAATGAAAGTAAGTAAAAAAGAAACTAAAGATAGAATGAGAGAAGGTATGAATGCTTGAATGTAACATAACAAGAAAGCAAGGAATGAACGTAAGTAAAAAAGAAACTAAAGATAGAATGAGAGAAGGTATGAAAGCAAGAATAAAAGATAACAAGAAAGAAAGAAAAAAGAAATCAATAGAGAAATTAAAGATGAAATGAGAGAAGCTATGAAAGCTAGATTGAAAGATATCAAGAAAGAAAGAAAGAAAGTAAGAAAGAAATAAAGAAACTAAAGATAGAAAGAGAGAAGGGATGAGAGCTAGAATGAAAGATATCAAGAAAGAAAGAAAGTAAGAAAGAAATAAAGAAACTAAAGATAGAATGAGAGAAGGTATGAAAGATAGAATGAAAGATATCAAGAAAGAAAGAAATGAAAGTAAGTAAAAAAGAAACTAAAGATAGAATGAGAGAAGATATGAAAGCAAGAATGAAAGATAACAAGAAAGAAAGAAAAAAGAAATCAATAGAGAAATTAAAGATGAAATGAGAGAAGGTATGAAAGCTAGAATGAAAAATATCAAGAAAGAAAGAAAGTAAGAAAGTAATAAAGAAAATAAAGATAGAAAGAGAGAAGGGATGAGAGCTAGAATGAAAGATATCAAGAAAGAAAGAAAGAAAGTAAGTAAGAAAGAAATAAAGAAATTAAAGATAGAATGAGAGAAGGTATGAAAGATAGAATGAAAGATATCAAGAAAGAAAGAAATTAAAGTAAGTAAAACAGAAACTAAAGATAAAATGAGAGAAGGTATGAAAGCTAGAATGAAAGATATCAAGTAAGAAAAAAGGAACAAAGTAGAAATAATGTAATAAATAAAATAAAGATTGAATGAGTGAAGATATGAATGCTAGATCGAAAGTTATCAAGAAAGAAAGAAAGAAAGAAAGAAAGAAAGAAAGAAAGTAGTAAAGAAACTAAAGATAGAATCAGAGAAGTTATGAGAGCTAGAATGAGATATCAAGAAAGAAAGATAGAAAGAATGAAAGTAATTAATAAAGAAACTAAAGAGAGAATGAGAGAAGGTATGAAAGCTAGAATGAAAGATATGTAGAAAGAAAGAAAAAAGAAATCAATAGAGAAATTAAAGATGAAATCAGAGAAGGTATGAAAGCTAGAATGAAAGATATCAAGAAAGAAAGAAAGAAAGTAAGTAAAAAAGAAACTAAAGATAGAATGAGAGAAGGTATGAAAGCTAGAATGAAAGATATCAAGTAAGAAAAAATTAACAAAGTAGAAATAATGTAATAAACAAAATAAACATTGAATGAGTGAAGATATGAATGCTAGATCGAAAGTTATCAGGAAAGAAAGAAAGAAAGAAAGTAGTAAAGAAACTAAAGATAGAATCAGAGAAGTTATGAGAGCTAGAATGAGATATCAAGAAAGAAAGAAAGAATGAAAGTAATTAATAAACAATCTAAAGAGAGAATGAGAGACGGTATGAAAGCTAGAATGTAACATATCAAGAAAGGAAGAAATGAAAGTAAGTAAAAAAGAAACTAAAGATAGAATGAGAGGAGGTATGAAAGAAAGAATGAAAGATATGTAGAAAGAAAGAAAAAAGAAATCAATAGAGAAATTAAAGATGAAATCAGAGAAGGTATGAAAGCTAGAATGAAAGATATCAAGAAAGAAAGAAAGAAAGAAAGTAAAAAAGAAACTAAAGAAAGAATGAGAGAAGGTATGAAAGCTAGAATGAAAGATATCAGGAAAGAAAAAAGGAACAAAGTAGAAAAAATGTAATAAAGAAAATAAAGATTGAATGAGTGAAGATATGAATGCTAGAATGAAAGTTATCAAGAAAGAAAGAAGAAGAAAAAGAAAGTAATAAAGAAACTAAAGACAGAATGAGAGAAGGTATGAAAGCTAGAATGAAAGATATGAAGAAAGAAAGAAAGAAAGAAAGAAAGTAATAAAGAAACTAAAGATAGAATGAGAGAAGGTATGAAAGGTAGAATGTAACATATCAAGAAAGCTTGAAATGAAAGTAAGTAAAAAAGAAACGAAAGATAGAATGAGAGAAGGTATGAAAGCAAGAATGAAGGATATCAAGAAAGAAAGAAAAAAGAAATCAATAGAGAAATTAGAGATGAAATGAGAGAAGGTATGAAAGCTAGAATGAAAGATATCAAGAAAGAAAGAAAGTAAGAAAATAATAAAGAAACTAAAGATAGAAAGAGAGAAGGGATGAGAGCTAGAATGAAAGATATCAAGAAAGAAAGAAAGAAGGTAAGAAAGTAATAAAGAAACTAAAGATAGAATGAGAGAAGGTATGAAAGATAGAATGAAAGATATCAAGAAAGAAAGAAAGAAAGAAAAAAATAAAGTAATATAGAAACTAAAGATAGAAAGAGTGAAGGTATGAAAGCTAGAATGTAAGATATCAAGAAAGAAAGAAATGAAAGTAAGTAAAAAAGAAACTAAAGATAGAATGAGAGAAGGTATGAATGCTTGAATGTAACATAACAAGAAAGCAAGGAATGAACGTAAGTAAAAAAGAAACTAAAGATAGAATGAGAGAAGGTATGAAAGCAAGAATAAATGATATCAAGAAAGAAAGAAATTAAAGTAAGTAAAACAGAAACTAAAGATAAAATGAGAGAAGGTATGAAAGCTAGAATGAAAGATATCAAGTAAGAAAAAAGGAACAAAGTAGAAATAATGTAATAAATAAAATAAAGATTGAATGAGTGAAGATATGAATGCTAGATCGAAAGTTATCAAGAAAGAAAGAAAGAAAGAAAGAAAGAAAGAAAGTAGTAAAGAAACTAAAGATAGAATCAGAGAAGTTATGAGAGCTAGAATGAGATATCAAGAAAGAAAGATAGAAAGAATGAAAGTAATTAATAAAGAAACTAAAGAGAGAATGAGAGAAGGTATGAAAGCTAGAATGAAAGATATGTAGAAAGAAAGAAAAAAGAAATCAATAGAGAAATTAAAGATGAAATCAGAGAAGGTATGAAAGCTAGAATGAAAGATATCAAGAAAGAAAGAAAGAAAGTAAGTAAAAAAGAAACTAAAGATAGAATGAGAGAAGGTATGAAAGCTAGAATGAAAGATATCAAGTAAGAAAAAATTAACAAAGTAGAAATAATGTAATAAACAAAATAAACATTGAATGAGTGAAGATATGAATGCTAGATCGAAAGTTATCAGGAAAGAAAGAAAGAAAGAAAGTAGTAAAGAAACTAAAGATAGAATCAGAGAAGTTATGAGAGCTAGAATGAGATATCAAGAAAGAAAGAAAGAATGAAAGTAATTAATAAACAATCTAAAGAGAGAATGAGAGACGGTATGAAAGCTAGAATGTAACATATCAAGAAAGGAAGAAATGAAAGTAAGTAAAAAAGAAACTAAAGATAGAATGAGAGGAGGTATGAAAGAAAGAATGAAAGATATGTAGAAAGAAAGAAAAAAGAAATCAATAGAGAAATTAAAGATGAAATCAGAGAAGGTATGAAAGCTAGAATGAAAGATATCAAGAAAGAAAGAAAGAAAGAAAGTAAAAAAGAAACTAAAGAAAGAATGAGAGAAGGTATGAAAGCTAGAATGAAAGATATCAGGAAAGAAAAAAGGAACAAAGTAGAAAAAATGTAATAAAGAAAATAAAGATTGAATGAGTGAAGATATGAATGCTAGAATGAAAGTTATCAAGAAAGAAAGAAGAAGAAAAAGAAAGTAATAAAGAAACTAAAGACAGAATGAGAGAAGGTATGAAAGCTAGAATGAAAGATATGAAGAAAGAAAGAAAGAAAGAAAGAAAGTAATAAAGAAACTAAAGATAGAATGAGAGAAGGTATGAAAGGTAGAATGTAACATATCAAGAAAGCTTGAAATGAAAGTAAGTAAAAAAGAAACGAAAGATAGAATGAGAGAAGGTATGAAAGCAAGAATGAAGGATATCAAGAAAGAAAGAAAAAAGAAATCAATAGAGAAATTAGAGATGAAATGAGAGAAGGTATGAAAGCTAGAATGAAAGATATCAAGAAAGAAAGAAAGTAAGAAAATAATAAAGAAACTAAAGATAGAAAGAGAGAAGGGATGAGAGCTAGAATGAAAGATATCAAGAAAGAAAGAAAGAAGGTAAGAAAGTAATAAAGAAACTAAAGATAGAATGAGAGAAGGTATGAAAGATAGAATGAAAGATATCAAGAAAGAAAGAAAGAAAGAAAAAAATAAAGTAATATAGAAACTAAAGATAGAAAGAGTGAAGGTATGAAAGCTAGAATGTAAGATATCAAGAAAGAAAGAAATGAAAGTAAGTAAAAAAGAAACTAAAGATAGAATGAGAGAAGGTATGAATGCTTGAATGTAACATAACAAGAAAGCAAGGAATGAACGTAAGTAAAAAAGAAACTAAAGATAGAATGAGAGAAGGTATGAAAGCAAGAATAAAAGATAACAAGAAAGAAAGAAAAAAGAAATCAATAGAGAAATTAAAGATGAAATGAGAGAAGCTATGAAAGCTAGATTGAAAGATATCAAGAAAGAAAGAAAGAAAGTAAGAAAGAAATAAAGAAACTAAAGATAGAAAGAGAGAAGGGATGAGAGCTAGAATGAAAGATATCAAGAAAGAAAGAAAGTAAGAAAGAAATAAAGAAACTAAAGATAGAATGAGAGAAGGTATGAAAGATAGAATGAAAGATATCAAGAAAGAAAGAAATGAAAGTAAGTAAAAAAGAAACTAAAGATAAAATGAGAGAAGGTATGAAAGCTAGAATGAAAGATATCAAGTAAGAAAAAAGGAAAAAAGTAGAAATAATGTAATAAATAAAATAAAGATTGAATGAGTGAAGATATTAATGCTCGATCAAAAGTTATCAAGAAAGAAAGAAAGAAAGTATTAAAGAAACTAAAGATAGAATCAGAGAAGGTATGAGAGCTAGAATGAGATATCAAGAAAGAAAGAAAGAAAGAAAGAACGAAAGTAATTAATAAAGAAACTAAAGATAGAATGAAAGAAGATATGAAAGCTAGAATGTAACATATCAAGAAAGCAAGGAATGAAAGTAAGTAAAAAAGAAACTAAAGATAAAATGAGAGAAGGTATGAAAGCTAGAATGTAACATATCAAGAAAGCAAGGAATGATAGTAAGTAAAAAAGAAACTAAAGATAGAATGAGAGAAGGTATGAAAGCAAGAATGAAAGATAAGAAAGAAAGAAAAAAGAAATCAATAGAGAAATTAAAGATGAAATGAGAGAAGGTATGAAAGCTAGAATGAAAGATATCAAGAAAGAAAGAAAGTAAGAAAGTAATAAAGTAAATAAAGATAGAAAGAGAGAAGGGATGAGAGCTAGAGTGAAAGATATCAAGAAAGAAAGAAAGAAAGAAAGTAAGAAAGAAATAAAGAAACTAAAGATAGAATGAGAGAAGGTATGAAAGATAGAATGAGATATCAAGAAAGAAAGAAATGAAAGTAAGTAAAAAAGAAACTAAAGATAAAATGAGAGAAGGTATGAAAGCTAGAATGAAAGATATCAAGTAAGAAAAAAGGAAAAAATTAGAAATAATGTAATAAATAAAATAAAGATTGAATGAGTGAAGATATGAATGCTATATCGAAAGCTATCAAGAAAGAAAGAAAGAAAGTAGTAAAGAAACTAAAGATAGAATCAGAGAAGTTATGAGAGCTAGAATGAGATATCAAGAAAGAAAGATAGAAAGAATGAAAGTAATTAATAAAGAAACTAAAGAGAGAATGAGAGAAGGTATGAAAGCTAGAATGTAACATATCAAGAAAGGAAGAAATGAAAGTAAGTAAAAAAGAAACTAAAGATAGAATGAGAGAAGGTCTGAAAGCAAGAATGAAAGATATGTAGAAAGAAAGAAAAAAGAAATCAATAGAGAAATTAAAGATGAAATCAGAGAAGGTATGAAAGCTAGAATGAAAGATATCAAGAAAGAAAGAAAGAAAGTAAGTAAAAAAGAAACTAAAGATAGAATGAGAGAAGGTGTGAAAGCTAGAATGAAACATATCAGGAAAGAAAAAAGGAACAAAGTAGAAAAAATGTAATAAAGAAAATAAAGATTGAATGAGTGAAGATATGAATGCTAGAATGAAAGTTATCAAGAAAGAAAGAAGAAAAAAAGAAAGTAATAAAGAAACTATAAATAGAATGAGAGAAGGTATGAAAGCAAGAATGAAAGATATCAAGAAAGAAAGAAAGAAAGTAAGAAAGTAATAGAGAAAATAAAGCTAGAACGAGAGAAGGTATGAGAGCTAGAATGAAAGCTTTCAAGAAATAGAGAAAGAAAAAAAGAAAGTAATAAAGAAACTAAAGATAGAACGAGAGAAGGTATGAAAGATAGAATGAAAAATATCAAGAAAGAAAGAAAGAAAGAAAGTAGTAAAGAAACTAAAGATAGAATCAGAGAAGGTATGTGAGCTAGAATGAGATACGAAGAAAGAAAGAAAGAACGAAAGTAATTAATGAAGAAACTAAAGATAGAATGAAAGAAGGTATGAAAGCTAGGATGAAAGATATGAAGAAAGAAAGAAAGAAAGAAAGAAAGAAAGAAAGAAAGAAAGAAAGAAAGAAAGAAAGAAAGAAAGAAACTAAAGATAGAATGAGAGAAGTTATGAAAGGTAGAATGTAAAATATCAAGAAAGCTTGAAATGAAAGTTAGTAAAAAAGAAACTAAAGATAGAATGAGAGAAGGTATGAAAGCAAGAATGAAAGATATCAAGAAAGAAAGAAAAAAGATATCAATAGAGAAATTAGAGATGAAATGAGAGAAGGTATGAAAGCTAGAATGAAAGATATCAAGAAAGAAAGAAAGTAAGTAAGAAAGTAATAAAGAAACTAAAGATAGAAAGAGAGAAGGGATGAGAGCTAGAATGAAAGATATCAAGAAAGAAAGAAAGAAGGTAAGAAAGTAATAAAGAAACTAAGGATAGAATGAGAGAAGGTATGAAAGATAGAATGAAAGATATCAAGAAAGAAAGAAAAAAAGAAAGAAAAAAATAAAGTAAAAAAGAAACTAAAGATAGAAAGAGAGAAGGTATGAAAGCTAGAATGTAAGATATCAAGAAAGAAAGAAATGAAAGTAAGTAAAAAAGAAACTTAAGATAGGATGAGAGAAGGTATGAAAGCTTGAATGTAACATAACAAGAAAGCAAGGAATGAACGTAAGTAAAAAAGAAACTAAAGATAGAATGAGAGAAGGTATGAAAGCAAGAATGAAAGATAACAAGAAAGAAAGAAAAAAGAAATCAATAGAGAAATTAAAGATGAAATGAGAGAAGGTATGAAAGCTAGATTGAAAGATATCAAGAAAGAAAGAAAGAAAGAAAGAAAGAAATAAAGAAACTAAAGATAGAAAGAGAGAAGGGATGAGAGCTAGAATGAAAGATATCAAGAAAGAAAGTAAGTAAGAAAGAAATAAAGAAACTAAAGATAGTATGAGAGAAGGTATGAAAGATAGAATGAAAGATATCAAGAAAGAAAGAAATGAAAGTAAGTAAAAAAGAAACTAAAGATAAAATGAGAGATGGTATGAAAGCTAGAATGAAAGATATCAAGTAAGAAAAAAGGAACAAAGTAGAAATAATGTAATAAATAAAATAAAGATTAAATGAGTGAAGATATGAATGCTAGATCGAAAGTTATCAAGAAAGAAAGAAAGAAAGTATTAAAGAAACTAAAGATAGAATCAGAGAAGGTATGAGAGCTAGAATGAGATATCAAGAAAGAAAGAAAGAAAAAAAAACGAAAGTAATTAATAAAGAAATTAAAAATAGAATGAAAGAAGGTATGAAAGCTAGAATGAAAGATATCAAGAAAGAAAGAAAGAAAGTAAGAAAGAAATAAAGAAACTAAAGATAGAATGAGAGAAGGTATGAAAGAAAGAAATGAAAGTAAGTAAAAAAGAAACTAAAGATAAAATGAGAGAAGGTATGAAAGCTAGAATGTAACATATCAAGAAAGCAAGGAATGAAATTAAGTAAAAAAGAAACTAAAGATAGAATGAGAGAAGGTATGAAAGCAAGAATGAAAGATATCAAGAAAGAAAGAAATGAAAGTAAGTAAAAAAGAAACTAAAGATAAAATGAGAGAAGGTATGAAAGCTAGAATGAAAGATATCAAGTAAGAAAAAAGGAACAAAGTAGAAATAATGTAATAAATAAAATAAAGATTGAATGAGTGAAGATATTAATGCTCGATCGAAAGTTATCAAGAAAGAAAGAAAGAAAGCATTAAAGAAACTAAAGATAGAATCAGAGAAGGTATGAGAGCTAGAATGAGATATCAAGAAAGAAAGAAAGAAAGAAAGAAATAACGAAAGTAATTAATAAAGAAACTAAAGATAGAATGAAAGAAGATATGAAAGCTAGAATGAAAGATATCAAGAAAGAAAGAAAGAAAGAAAGAAAGAAATTAATAAAAAACTAAAGATAGAATGAGAGAAGGTATGAAAGCTAGAATGTAACATATCAAGAAAGCAAGAAATGAAAGTAAATAAGGAAGAAACTAAAGATAGAATGAGAGAAGTTATGAAAGCAAGTATGAAAGAAATGAAGAAAGACAGAAAAAAGAAATCAATAGAGAAATTAAAGATGAAATGAGAGAAGTTTTGAAAGCTAGAATGTAACATATCAAGAAAGCAAGGAATGAAAATAAGTAAAAAAGAAACTAAAGATAAAATGAGAGAAGGTATGAAAGCTAGAATGTAACATATCAAGAAAGCAAGGAATGATAGTAAGTAAAAAAGAAACTAAAGATAGAATGAGAGAAGGTATGAAAGCTAGAATGAAAGATATCAAGTAAGAAAAAATTAACAAAGTAGAAATAATGTAATAAACAAAATAAACATTGAATGAGTGAAGATATGAATGCTAGATCGAAAGTTATCAGGAAAGAAAGAAAGAAAGAAAGTAGTAAAGAAACTAAAGATAGAATCAGAGAAGTTATGAGAGCTAGAATGAGATATCAAGAAAGAAAGAAAGAATGAAAGTAATTAATAAACAATCTAAAGAGAGAATGAGAGACGGTATGAAAGCTAGAATGTAACATATCAAGAAAGGAAGAAATGAAAGTAAGTAAAAAAGAAACTAAAGATAGAATGAGAGGAGGTATGAAAGAAAGAATGAAAGATATGTAGAAAGAAAGAAAAAAGAAATCAATAGAGAAATTAAAGATGAAATCAGAGAAGGTATGAAAGCTAGAATGAAAGATATCAAGAAAGAAAGAAAGAAAGAAAGTAAAAAAGAAACTAAAGAAAGAATGAGAGAAGGTATGAAAGCTAGAATGAAAGATATCAGGAAAGAAAAAAGGAACAAAGTAGAAAAAATGTAATAAAGAAAATAAAGATTGAATGAGTGAAGATATGAATGCTAGAATGAAAGTTATCAAGAAAGAAAGAAGAAGAAAAAGAAAGTAATAAAGAAACTAAAGACAGAATGAGAGAAGGTATGAAAGCTAGAATGAAAGATATGAAGAAAGAAAGAAAGAAAGAAAGAAAGTAATAAAGAAACTAAAGATAGAATGAGAGAAGGTATGAAAGGTAGAATGTAACATATCAAGAAAGCTTGAAATGAAAGTAAGTAAAAAAGAAACGAAAGATAGAATGAGAGAAGGTATGAAAGCAAGAATGAAGGATATCAAGAAAGAAAGAAAAAAGAAATCAATAGAGAAATTAGAGATGAAATGAGAGAAGGTATGAAAGCTAGAATGAAAGATATCAAGAAAGAAAGAAAGTAAGAAAATAATAAAGAAACTAAAGATAGAAAGAGAGAAGGGATGAGAGCTAGAATGAAAGATATCAAGAAAGAAAGAAAGAAGGTAAGAAAGTAATAAAGAAACTAAAGATAGAATGAGAGAAGGTATGAAAGATAGAATGAAAGATATCAAGAAAGAAAGAAAGAAAGAAAAAAATAAAGTAATATAGAAACTAAAGATAGAAAGAGTGAAGGTATGAAAGCTAGAATGTAAGATATCAAGAAAGAAAGAAATGAAAGTAAGTAAAAAAGAAACTAAAGATAGAATGAGAGAAGGTATGAATGCTTGAATGTAACATAACAAGAAAGCAAGGAATGAACGTAAGTAAAAAAGAAACTAAAGATAGAATGAGAGAAGGTATGAAAGCAAGAATAAAAGATAACAAGAAAGAAAGAAAAAAGAAATCAATAGAGAAATTAAAGATGAAATGAGAGAAGCTATGAAAGCTAGATTGAAAGATATCAAGAAAGAAAGAAAGAAAGTAAGAAAGAAATAAAGAAACTAAAGATAGAAAGAGAGAAGGGATGAGAGCTAGAATGAAAGATATCAAGAAAGAAAGAAAGTAAGAAAGAAATAAAGAAACTAAAGATAGAATGAGAGAAGGTATGAAAGATAGAATGAAAGATATCAAGAAAGAAAGAAATGAAAGTAAGTAAAAAAGAAACTAAAGATAGAATGAGAGAAGATATGAAAGCAAGAATGAAAGATAACAAGAAAGAAAGAAAAAAGAAATCAATAGAGAAATTAAAGATGAAATGAGAGAAGGTATGAAAGCTAGAATGAAAAATATCAAGAAAGAAAGAAAGTAAGAAAGTAATAAAGAAAATAAAGATAGAAAGAGAGAAGGGATGAGAGCTAGAATGAAAGATATCAAGAAAGAAAGAAAGAAAGTAAGTAAGAAAGAAATAAAGAAATTAAAGATAGAATGAGAGAAGGTATGAAAGATAGAATGAAAGATATCAAGAAAGAAAGAAATTAAAGTAAGTAAAACAGAAACTAAAGATAAAATGAGAGAAGGTATGAAAGCTAGAATGAAAGATATCAAGTAAGAAAAAAGGAACAAAGTAGAAATAATGTAATAAATAAAATAAAGATTGAATGAGTGAAGATATGAATGCTAGATCGAAAGTTATCAAGAAAGAAAGAAAGAAAGAAAGAAAGAAAGAAAGTAGTAAAGAAACTAAAGATAGAATCAGAGAAGTTATGAGAGCTAGAATGAGATATCAAGAAAGAAAGATAGAAAGAATGAAAGTAATTAATAAAGAAACTAAAGAGAGAATGAGAGAAGGTATGAAAGCTAGAATGAAAGATATGTAGAAAGAAAGAAAAAAGAAATCAATAGAGAAATTAAAGATGAAATCAGAGAAGGTATGAAAGCTAGAATGAAAGATATCAAGAAAGAAAGAAAGAAAGTAAGTAAAAAAGAAACTAAAGATAGAATGAGAGAAGGTATGAAAGCTAGAATGAAAGATATCAAGTAAGAAAAAATTAACAAAGTAGAAATAATGTAATAAACAAAATAAACATTGAATGAGTGAAGATATGAATGCTAGATCGAAAGTTATCAGGAAAGAAAGAAAGAAAGAAAGTAGTAAAGAAACTAAAGATAGAATCAGAGAAGTTATGAGAGCTAGAATGAGATATCAAGAAAGAAAGAAAGAATGAAAGTAATTAATAAACAATCTAAAGAGAGAATGAGAGACGGTATGAAAGCTAGAATGTAACATATCAAGAAAGGAAGAAATGAAAGTAAGTAAAAAAGAAACTAAAGATAGAATGAGAGGAGGTATGAAAGAAAGAATGAAAGATATGTAGAAAGAAAGAAAAAAGAAATCAATAGAGAAATTAAAGATGAAATCAGAGAAGGTATGAAAGCTAGAATGAAAGATATCAAGAAAGAAAGAAAGAAAGAAAGTAAAAAAGAAACTAAAGAAAGAATGAGAGAAGGTATGAAAGCTAGAATGAAAGATATCAGGAAAGAAAAAAGGAACAAAGTAGAAAAAATGTAATAAAGAAAATAAAGATTGAATGAGTGAAGATATGAATGCTAGAATGAAAGTTATCAAGAAAGAAAGAAGAAGAAAAAGAAAGTAATAAAGAAACTAAAGGCAGAATGAGAGAAGGTATGAAAGCTAGAATGAAAGATATGAAGAAAGAAAGAAAGAAAGAAAGAAAGTAATAAAGAAACTAAAGATAGAATGAGAGAAGGTATGAAAGGCAGAATGTAACATATCAAGAAAGCTTGAAATGAAAGTAAGTAAAAAAGAAACGAAAGATAGAATGAGAGAAGGTATGAAAGCAAGAATGAAGGATATCAAGAAAGAAAGAAAAAAGAAATCAATAGAGAAATTAGAGATGAAATGAGAGAAGGTATGAAAGCTAGAATGAAAGATATCAAGAAAGAAAGAAAGTAAGAAAATAATAAAGAAACTAAAGATAGAAAGAGAGAAGGGATGAGAGCTAGAATGAAAGATATCAAGAAAGAAAGAAAGAAGGTAAGAAAGTAATAAAGAAACTAAAGATAGAATGAGAGAAGGTATGAAAGATAGAATGAAAGATATCAAGAAAGAAAGAAAGAAAGAAAAAAATAAAGTAATATAGAAACTAAAGATAGAAAGAGTGAAGGTATGAAAGCTAGAATGTAAGATATCAAGAAAGAAAGAAATGAAAGTAAGTAAAAAAGAAACTAAAGATAGAATGAGAGAAGGTATGAATGCTTGAATGTAACATAACAAGAAAGCAAGGAATGAACGTAAGTAAAAAAGAAACTAAAGATAGAATGAGAGAAGGTATGAAAGCAAGAATAAAAGATAACAAGAAAGAAAGAAAAAAGAAATCAATAGAGAAATTAAAGATGAAATGAGAGAAGCTATGAAAGCTAGATTGAAAGATATCAAGAAAGAAAGAAAGAAAGTAAGAAAGAAATAAAGAAACTAAAGATAGAAAGAGAGAAGGGATGAGAGCTAGAATGAAAGATATCAAGAAAGAAAGAAAGTAAGAAAGAAATAAAGAAACTAAAGATAGAATGAGAGAAGGTATGAAAGATAGAATGAAAGATATCAAGAAAGAAAGAAATGAAAGTAAGTAAAAAAGAAACTAAAGATAAAATGAGAGAAGGTATGAAAGCTAGAATGAAAGATATCAAGTAAGAAAAAAGGAAAAAAGTAGAAATAATGTAATAAATAAAATAAAGATTGAATGAGTGAAGATATTAATGCTCGATCAAAAGTTATCAAGAAAGAAAGAAAGAAAGTATTAAAGAAACTAAAGATAGAATCAGAGAAGGTATGAGAGCTAGAATGAGATATCAAGAAAGAAAGAAAGAAAGAAAGAACGAAAGTAATTAATAAAGAAACTAAAGATAGAATGAAAGAAGATATGAAAGCTAGAATGTAACATATCAAGAAAGCAAGGAATGAAAGTAAGTAAAAAAGAAACTAAAGATAAAATGAGAGAAGGTATGAAAGCTAGAATGTAACATATCAAGAAAGCAAGGAATGATAGTAAGTAAAAAAGAAACTAAAGATAGAATGAGAGAAGGTATGAAAGCAAGAATGAAAGATAAGAAAGAAAGAAAAAAGAAATCAATAGAGAAATTAAAGATGAAATGAGAGAAGGTATGAAAGCTAGAATGAAAGATATCAAGAAAGAAAGAAAGTAAGAAAGTAATAAAGTAAATAAAGATAGAAAGAGAGAAGGGATGAGAGCTAGAGTGAAAGATATCAAGAAAGAAAGAAAGAAAGAAAGTAAGAAAGAAATAAAGAAACTAAAGATAGAATGAGAGAAGGTATGAAAGATAGAATGAGATATCAAGAAAGAAAGAAATGAAAGTAAGTAAAAAAGAAACTAAAGATAAAATGAGAGAAGGTATGAAAGCTAGAATGAAAGATATCAAGTAAGAAAAAAGGAAAAAATTAGAAATAATGTAATAAATAAAATAAAGATTGAATGAGTGAAGATATGAATGCTATATCGAAAGCTATCAAGAAAGAAAGAAAGAAAGTAGTAAAGAAACTAAAGATAGAATCAGAGAAGTTATGAGAGCTAGAATGAGATATCAAGAAAGAAAGATAGAAAGAATGAAAGTAATTAATAAAGAAACTAAAGAGAGAATGAGAGAAGGTATGAAAGCTAGAATGTAACATATCAAGAAAGGAAGAAATGAAAGTAAGTAAAAAAGAAACTAAAGATAGAATGAGAGAAGGTATGAAAGCAAGAATGAAAGATATGTAGAAAGAAAGAAAAAAGAAATCAATAGAGAAATTAAAGATGAAATCAGAGAAGGTATGAAAGCTAGAATGAAAGATATCAAGAAAGAAAGAAAGAAAGTAAGTAAAAAAGAAACTAAAGATAGAATGAGAGAAGGTGTGAAAGCTAGAATGAAACATATCAGGAAAGAAAAAAGGAACAAAGTAGAAAAAATGTAATAAAGAAAATAAAGATTGAATGAGTGAAGATATGAATGCTAGAATGAAAGTTATCAAGAAAGAAAGAAGAAAAAAAGAAAATAATAAAGAAACTATAAATAGAATGAGAGAAGGTATGAAAGCAAGAATGAAAGATATCAAGAAAGAAAGAAAGAAAGTAAGAAAGTAATAGAGAAAATAAAGCTAGAACGAGAGAAGGTATGAGAGCTAGAATGAAAGCTTTCAAGAAATAGAGAAAGAAAAAAAGAAAGTAATAAAGAAACTAAAGATAGAACGAGAGAAGGTATGAAAGATAGAATGAAAAATATCAAGAAAGAAAGAAAGAAAGAAAGTAGTAAAGAAACTAAAGATAGAATCAGAGAAGGTATGTGAGCTAGAATGAGATACGAAGAAAGAAAGAAAGAACGAAAGTAATTAATGAAGAAACTAAAGATAGAATGAAAGAAGGTATGAAAGCTAGGATGAAAGATATGAAGAAAGAAAGAAAGAAAGAAAGAAAGAAAGAAAGAAAGAAAGAAAGAAAGAAAGAAAGAAAGAAAGAAAGAAATAAAGAAACTAAAGATAGAATGAGAGAAGGTATGAAAGCAAGAATGAAAGATATGTAGAAAGAAAGAAAAAAGAAATCAATAGAGAAATTAAAGATGAAATCAGAGAAGGTATGAAAGCTAGAATGAAAGATATCAAGAAAGAAAGAAAGAAAGTAAGTAAAAAAGAAACTAAAGATAGAATGAGAGAAGGTGTGAAAGCTAGAATGAAACATATCAGGAAAGAAAAAAGGAACAAAGTAGAAAAAATGTAATAAAGAAAATAAAGATTGAATGAGTGAAGATATGAATGCTAGAATGAAAGTTATCAAGAAAGAAAGAAGAAAAAAAGAAAGTAATAAAGAAACTATAAATAGAATGAGAGAAGGTATGAAAGCAAGAATGAAAGATATCAAGAAAGAAAGAAAGAAAGTAAGAAAGTAATAGAGAAAATAAAGCTAGAACGAGAGAAGGTATGAGAGCTAGAATGAAAGCTTTCAAGAAATAGAGAAAGAAAAAAAGAAAGTAATAAAGAAACTAAAGATAGAACGAGAGAAGGTATGAAAGATAGAATGAAAAATATCAAGAAAGAAAGAAAGAAAGAAAGTAGTAAAGAAACTAAAGATAGAATCAGAGAAGGTATGTGAGCTAGAATGAGATACGAAGAAAGAAAGAAAGAACGAAAGTAATTAATGAAGAAACTAAAGATAGAATGAAAGAAGGTATGAAAGCTAGGATGAAAGATATGAAGAAAGAAAGAAAGAAAGAAAGAAAGAAAGAAAGAAAGAAAGAAAGAAAGAAAGAAAGAAAGAAACTAAAGATAGAATGAGAGAAGTTATGAAAGGTAGAATGTAAAATATCAAGAAAGCTTGAAATGAAAGTTAGTAAAAAAGAAACTAAAGATAGAATGAGAGAAGGTATGAAAGCAAGAATGAAAGATATCAAGAAAGAAAGAAAAAAGATATCAATAGAGAAATTAGAGATGAAATGAGAGAAGGTATGAAAGCTAGAATGAAAGATATCAAGAAAGAAAGAAAGTAAGTAAGAAAGTAATAAAGAAACTAAAGATAGAAAGAGAGAAGGGATGAGAGCTAGAATGAAAGATATCAAGAAAGAAAGAAAGAAGGTAAGAAAGTAATAAAGAAACTAAGGATAGAATGAGAGAAGGTATGAAAGATAGAATGAAAGATATCAAGAAAGAAAGAAAAAAAGAGAAAAAAATAAAGTAAAAAAGAAACTAAAGATAGAAAGAGAGAAGGTATGAAAGCTAGAATGTAACATATCAAGAAAGAAAGAAATGAAAGTAAGTAAAAAAGAAACTTAAGATAGGATGAGAGAAGGTATGAAAGCTTGAATGTAACATAACAAGAAAGCAAGGAATGAACGTAAGTAAAAAAGAAACTAAAGATAGAATGAGAGAAGGTATGAAAGCAAGAATGAAAGATAACAAGAACGAAAAAAAAAAGAAATCAATAGAGAAATTAAAGATGAAATGAGAGAAGGTATGAAAGCTAGATTGAAAGATATCAAGAAAGAAAGAAAGAAAGTAAGAAAGAAATAAAGAAACTAAAGATAGAAAGAGAGAAGGGATGAGAGCTAGAATGAAAGATATCAAGAAAGAAAGTAAGTAAGAAAGAAATAAAGAAACTAAAGATAGTATGAGAGAAGGTATGAAAGATAGAATGAAAGATATCAAGAAAGAAAGAAATGAAAGTAAGTAAAAAAGAAACTAAAGATAAAATGAGAGATGGTATGAAAGCTAGAATGAAAGATATCAAGTAAGAAAAAAGGAACAAAGTAGAAATAATGTAATAAATAAAATAAAGATTAAATGAGTGAAGATATGAATGCTAGATCGAAAGTTATCAAGAAAGAAAGAAAGAAATTATTAAAGAAACTAAAGCTAGAATCAGAGAAGGTATGAGAGCTAGAATGAGATATCAAGAAAGAAAGAAAGAAAAAAAAACGAAAGTAATTAATAAAGAAATTAAAAATAGAATGAAAGAAGGTATGAAAGCTAGAATGAAAGATATCAAGAAAGAAAGAAAGAAAGTAAGAAAGAAATAAAGAAACTAAAGATAGAATGAGAGAAGGTATGAAAGAAAGAAATGAAAGTAAGTAAAAAAGAAACTAAAGATAAAATGAGAGAAGGTATGAAAGCTAGAATGTAACATATCAAGAAAGCAAGGAATGAAAGTAAGTAAAAAAGAAACTAAAGATAGAATGAGAGAAGGTATGAAAGCAAGAATGAAAGATATCAAGAAAGAAAGAAATGAAAGTAAGTAAAAAAGAAACTAAAGATAAAATGAGAGAAGGTATGAAAGCTTGAATGAAAGATATCAAGTAAGAAAAAAGGAACAAAGTAGAAATAATGTAATAAATAAAATAAAGATTGAATGAGTGAAGATATTAATGCTCGATCGAAAGTTATCAAGAAAGAAAGAAAGAAAGCATTAAAGAAACTAAAGATAGAATCAGAGAAGGTATGAGAGCTAGAATGAGATATCAAGAAAGAAAGAAAGAAAGAAAGAAATAACGAAAGTAATTAATAAAGAAACTAAAGATAGAATGAAAGAAGATATGAAAGCTAGAATGAAAGATATCAAGAAAGAAAGAAAGAAAGAAAGAAAGAAATTAATAAAAAAACTAAAGATAGAATGAGAGAAGGTATGAAAGCTAGAATGTAACATATCAAGAAAGCAAGAAATGAAAGTAAATAAGGAAGAAACTAAAGATAGAATGAGAGAAGTTATGAAAGCAAGTATGAAAGAAATCAAGAAAGACAGAAAAAAGAAATCAATAGAGAAATTAAAGATGAAATGAGAGAAGTTTTGAAAGCTAGAATGTAACATATCAAGAAAGCAAGGAATGAAAATAAGTAAAAAAGAAACTAAAGATAAAATGAGAGAAGGTATGAAAGCTAGAATGTAACATATCAAGAAAGCAATTAATGATAGTAAGTAAAAAAGAAACTAAAGATAGAATGAGGGAAGGTATGAAAGCAAGAATGATAGATAACAAGAAAGAAAGAAAAAAGAAATCAATAGAGAAATTAAAGATGAAATGAGAGAAGGTATGAAAGCTAGAATGAAAGATATCAAGAAAGAAAGAAAGTAAGAAAGTAATAAAGTAAATAAAGATAGAAAAAGAGAAGGGATGAGAGCTAGAATGAAAGATATCAAGAAAGAAAGAAAGAAAGTAAGTAAGAAAGAAATAAAGAAACTAAAGATAGCATGAGAGAAGGTATGAAAGATAGAATGAGATATCAAGAAAGAAAGAAATGAAAGTAAGTAAAAAAAGAAACTAAAGATAAAATGAGAGAAGGTATGAAAGCTAGAATGAAAGATATCAAGTAAGAAAAAAGGAAAAAAGTAGAAATAATGTAATAAATAAAATAAAGATTGAATGAGTGAAGATATGAATGCTAGATCGAAAGCTATCAAGAAAGAAAGAAAGAAAGTAGTAAAGAAACTAAAGATAGAATCAGAGAAGTTATGAGAGCTAGAATGAGATATCAAGAAAGAAAGATAGAAAGAATGAAAGTAATTAATAAAGAAACTAAAGAGAGAATGAGAGAAGGTATGAAAGCTAGAATGTAACATATCAAGAAAGGAAGAAATGAAAGTAAGTAAAAAAGAAACTAAAGATAGAATGAGAGAAGGTATGAAAGCAAGAATGAAAGATATCAAGAAAGAAAGAAATGAAAGTAAGTAAAAAAGAAACTAAAGATAAAATGAGAGAAGGTATGAAAGCTTGAATGAAAGATATCAAGTAAGAAAAAAGGAACAAAGTAGAAATAATGTAATAAATAAAATAAAGATTGAATGAGTGAAGATATTAATGCTCGATCGAAAGTTATCAAGAAAGAAAGAAAGAAAGCATTAAAGAAACTAAAGATAGAATCAGAGAAGGTATGAGAGCTAGAATGAGATATCAAGAAAGAAAGAAAGAAAGAAAGAAATAACGAAAGTAATTAATAAAGAAACTAAAGATAGAATGAAAGAAGATATGAAAGCTAGAATGAAAGATATCAAGAAAGAAAGAAAGAAAGAAAGAAAGAAATTAATAAAAAAACTAAAGATAGAATGAGAGAAGGTATGAAAGCTAGAATGTAACATATCAAGAAAGCAAGAAATGAAAGTAAATAAGGAAGAAACTAAAGATAGAATGAGAGAAGTTATGAAAGCAAGTATGAAAGAAATCAAGAAAGACAGAAAAAAGAAATCAATAGAGAAATTAAAGATGAAATGAGAGAAGTTTTGAAAGCTAGAATGTAACATATCAAGAAAGCAAGGAATGAAAATAAGTAAAAAAGAAACTAAAGATAAAATGAGAGAAGGTATGAAAGCTAGAATGTAACATATCAAGAAAGCAATTAATGATAGTAAGTAAAAAAGAAACTAAAGATAGAATGAGGGAAGGTATGAAAGCAAGAATGATAGATAACAAGAAAGAAAGAAAAAAGAAATCAATAGAGAAATTAAAGATGAAATGAGAGAAGGTATGAAAGCTAGAATGAAAGATATCAAGAAAGAAAGAAAGTAAGAAAGTAATAAAGTAAATAAAGATAGAAAAAGAGAAGGGATGAGAGCTAGAATGAAAGATATCAAGAAAGAAAGAAAGAAAGTAAGTAAGAAAGAAATAAAGAAACTAAAGATAGCATGAGAGAAGGTATGAAAGATAGAATGAGATATCAAGAAAGAAAGAAATGAAAGTAAGTAAAAAAAGAAACTAAAGATAAAATGAGAGAAGGTATGAAAGCTAGAATGAAAGATATCAAGTAAGAAAAAAGGAAAAAAGTAGAAATAATGTAATAAATAAAATAAAGATTGAATGAGTGAAGATATGAATGCTAGATCGAAAGCTATCAAGAAAGAAAGAAAGAAAGTAGTAAAGAAACTAAAGATAGAATCAGAGAAGTTATGAGAGCTAGAATGAGATATCAAGAAAGAAAGATAGAAAGAATGAAAGTAAATAATAAAGAAACTAAAGAGAGAATGAGAGAAGGTATGAAAGCTAGAATGTAACATATCAAGAAAGGAAGAAATGAAAGTAAGTAAAAAAGAAACTAAAGATAGAATGAGAGAAGGTATGAAAGGAAGAATGAAAGATATGTAGAAAGAAAGAAAAAAGAAATCAATAGAGAAATTAAAGATGAAATCAGAGAAGGTATGAAAGCTAGAATGAAAGATATCAAGAAAGAAAGAAAGAAAGTAACTAAAAAAGAAACTAAAGATAGAATGAGAGAAGGTGTGAAAGCTAGAATGAAAGATATCAGGAGAGAAAAAAGGAACAAAGTAGAAAAAATGTAATAAAGAAAATAAAGATTGAATGAGTGAAGATATGAATGCTAGAATGAAAGTTATCAAGAAAGAAAGAAGAAAAAAAGAAAGTAATAAAGAAACTAAAGATAGAATGAGAGATGGTATGAAAGCTAGAATGAAAGATATGAAGAAAGAAAGAAAGAAAGAAAGTAATAAAGAAATTAAAGATAGAATGAGAGAAGGTATGAAAGCAAGAATGAAAGATATCAAGAAAGAAAGAAAAAAAGAAATCAATAAAGAAATTAAAGATGAAATGAGAGAAGGTATGAAAGCAAGAATGAAAGATATCAAGAAAGAAAGAAAGAAAGTAGTAAAGAAACTAAAGATAGAATCAGAGAAGTTATGAGAGCTAGAATGAGATATCAAGAAAGAAAGATAGAAAGAATGAAAGTAATTAATAAAGAAACTAAAGAGAGAATGAGAGAAGGTATGAAAGCTAGAATGTAACATATCAAGAAAGGAAGAAATGAAAGTAAGTAAAAAAGAAACTAAAGATAGAATGAGAGAAGGTATGAAAGGAAGAATGAAAGATATGTAGAAAGAAAGAAAAAAGAAATCAATAGAGAAATTAAAGATGAAATCAGAGAAGGTATGAAAGCTAGAATGAAAGATATCAAGAAAGAAAGAAAGAAAGTAACTAAAAAAGAAACTAAAGATAGAATGAGAGAAGGTGTGAAAGCTAGAATGAAAGATATCAGGAGAGAAAAAAGGAACAAAGTAGAAAAAATGTAATAAAGAAAATAAAGATTGAATGAGTGAAGATATGAATGCTAGAATGAAAGTTATCAAGAAAGAAAGAAGAAAAAAAGAAAGTAATAAAGAAACTAAAGATAGAATGAGAGATGGTATGAAAGCTAGAATGAAAGATATGAAGAAAGAAAGAAAGAAAGAAAGTAATAAAGAAATTAAAGATAGAATGAGAGAAGGTATGAAAGCAAGAATGAAAGATATCAAGAAAGAAAGAAAAAAAGAAATCAATAAAGAAATTAAAGATGAAATGAGAGAAGGTATGAAAGCAAGAATGAAAGATATCAAGAAAGAAAGAAAGAAAGTAAGAAAGTAGTAGAGAAAATAAAGATAGAACGAGAGAAGGTATGAGAGCTAGAATGAAAGCTTTCAAGAAATAGAGAAAGAAAAAAAGAAAGTAATAAAGAAACTAAAGATAGAACGAGAGAAGGTATGAAAGATAGAATGAAAGATATCAAGAAAGAAAGAAAGAAAGAAAGTAGTAAAGAAACTAAAGATAGAATCAGAGAAGGTATGTGAGCTAGAATGAGATACGAAGAAAGAAAGAAAGAACGAAAGTAATTAATGAAGAAACTAAAGATAAAATGAAAGAAGGTATGAAAGCTAGGATGAAAGATATGAAGAAAGAAAGAAAGAAAGAAAGTAATAAAGAAACTAAAGATAGAATGAGAGAAGGTATGAAAGGTAGAATGTAAAATATCAAGAAAGCTTGAAATCAAAGTAATTAAAAAAGAAACTAAAGATAGAATGAGAGAAGGTATGAAAGCAAGAATGAGAGATATCAAGAAAGAAAGAAAAAAGATATCAATAGAGAAATTAGAGATGAAATGAGAGAAGGTATGAAAGCTAGAATGAAAGATATCAAGAAAGAAAGAAAGAAAGTAAGAAAGTAATAAAGAAACTAAAGATAGAATGAGAGAAGGTATGAAAGATAGAATGAAAGATATCAAGAAAGAAAGAAAGAAAGAAAGAAAAAAATAAAGTAATAAAGAAACTAAAGATAGAAAGAGAGAAGGTATGAAAGCTAGAATGTAAGGTATCAAGAAAGAAAGAAATGAAAGTAAGTAAAAAAGAAACTAAAGATAGAATGAGAGAAGGTATGAAAGCTTGAATGTAACATAACAAGAAAGCAAGGAATGAATGTAAGTAAAAAAGATACTAAAGATAGAATGAGAGAAGTTATGAAAGCAAGAATGAAAGATAACAAGAAAGAAAGAAAAAAGAAATCAATAGAGAAATTAAAGATGAAATGAGAGAAGGTATGAAAGCTAGATTGAAAGATATCAAGAAAGAAAGAAAGAAAGAAAGTAAGAAAGAAATAAAGAAACTAAAGATAGAAAGAGAGAAGGGATGAGAACTAGAATGAAAGATATCAAGAAAGAAAGAAAGTAAGAAAGAAATAAAGAAACTAAAGATAGAATGAGAGAAGGTATGAAAGATAGAATGAAAGATATCAAGTAAGAAAAAAGGAACAAAGTAGAAATAATGTAATAAATAAAATAAAGATTGAATGAGTGAAGATATGAATGCTAGAATGAAAGTTATCAAGAAAGAAAGAAGAAAAAAAGAAAGTAATAAAGAAACTAAAGATAGAATGAGAGAAGGTATGAAAGCTAGAATGTAACATATCAAGAAAGCAAGGAATGAAAGTAAGTAAAAAAGAAACTAAAGATAGAATGAGAGAAGGTATGAAAGCAAGAATGAAAGATATCAAGAAAGAAAGAAAAAAAGAAATCAATAAAGAAATTAAAGATGAAATGAGAGAAGGTATGTGAGCTAGAATGAGATACGAAGAAAGAAAGAAAGAACGAAAGTAATTAATGAAGAAACTAAAGATAGAATGAAAGAAGGTATGAAAGCTAGGATGAAAGATATGAAGAAAGAAAGAAAGAAAGAAAGAAAGTAATAAAGAAACTAAAGATAGAATGAGAGAAGGTATGAAAGCTAGAATGAAAGATATCAAGTAAGAAAAAAGGAAAAAAGTAGAAATAATGTAATAAATAAAATAAAGATTGAATGAGTGAAGATATTAATGCTCGATCGAAAGTTATCAAGAAAGAAAGAAAGAAAGTATTAAAGAAACTAAAGATAGAATCAGAGAAGGTATGAGAGCTAGAATGAGATATCAAGAAAGAAAGAAAGAAAGAAAGAACGAAAGTAATTAATAAAGAAACTAAAGATAGAATGAAAGAAGATATGAAAGCTAGAATGTAACATATCAAGAAAGCAAGGAATGAAAGTAAGTAAAAAAGAAACTAAAGATAAAATGAGAGAAGGTATGAAAGCTAGAATGTAACATATCAAGAAAGCAAGGAATGATAGTAAGTAAAAAAGAAACTAAAGATAGAATGAGAGAAGGTATGAAAGCAAGAATGAAAGATAAGAAAGAAAGAAAAAAGAAATCAATAGAGAAATTAAAGATGAAATGAGAGAAGGTATGAAAGCTAGAATGAAAGATAAGAAAGAAAGAAAAAAGAAATCAATAGAGAAATTAAAGATGAAATGAGAGAAGGTATGAAAGCTAGAATGAAAGATATCAAGAAAGAAAGAAAGAAAGTAATAAAGTAAATAAAGATAGAAAGAGAGAAGGGATGAGAGCTAGAGTGAAAGATATCAAGAAAGAAAGAAAGAAAGAAAGTAAGAAAGAAATAAAGAAACTAAAGATAGAATGAGAGAAGGTATGAAAGATAGAATGAAAGATATCAAGGAAGAAAGAAATGAAAGTAAGTAAAAAAGAAACTAAAGATAAAATGAGAGAAGGTATGAAAGCTAGAATGAAAGATATCAAGTAAGAAAAAAGGAAAAAAGTAGAAATAATGTAATAAATAAAATAAAGATTGAATGAGTGAAGATATTAATGCTCGATCGAAAGTTATCAAGAAAGAAAGAAAGAAAGTATTAAAGAAACTAAAGATAGAATCAGAGAAGGTATGAGAGCTAGAATGAGATATCAAGAAAGAAAGAAAGAAAGAAAGAACGAAAGTAATTAATAAAGAAACTAAAGATAGAATGAAAGAAGATATGAAAGCTAGAATGTAACATATCAAGAAAGCAAGGAATGAAAGTAAGTAAAAAAGAAACTAAAGATAAAATGAGAGAAGGTATGAAAGCTAGAATGTAACATATCAAGAAAGCAAGGAATGATAGTAAGTAAAAAAGAAACTAAAGATAGAATGAGAGAAGGTATGAAAGCAAGAATGAAAGATAAGAAAGAAAGAAAAAAGAAATCAATAGAGAAATTAAAGATGAAATGAGAGAAGGTATGAAAGCTAGAATGAAAGATATCAAGAAAGAAAGAAAGTAAGAAAGTAATAAAGTAAATAAAGATAGAAAGAGAGAAGGGATGAGAGCTAGAGTGAAAGATATCAAGAAAGAAAGAAAGAAAGAAAGTAAGAAAGAAATAAAGAAACTAAAGATAGAATGAGAGAAGGTATGAAAGATAGAATGAGATATCAAGAAAGAAAGAAATGAAAGTAAGTAAAAAAGAAACTAAAGATAAAATGAGAGAAGGTATGAAAGCTAGAATGAAAGATATCAAGTAAGAAAAAAGGAAAAAAATTAGAAATAATGTAATAAATAAAATAAAGATTGAATGAGTGAAGATATGAATGCTATATCGAAAGCTATCAAGAAAGAAAGAAAGAAAGTAGTAAAGAAACTAAAGATAGAATCAGAGAAGTTATGAGAGCTAGAATGAGATATCAAGAAAGAAAGATAGAAAGAATGAAAGTAATTAATAAAGAAACTAAAGAGAGAATGAGAGAAGGTATGAAAGCTAGAATGTAACATATCAAGAAAGGAAGAAATGAAAGTAAGTAAAAAAGAAACTAAAGATAGAATGAGAGAAGGTATGAAAGCAAGAATGAAAGATATGTAGAAAGAAAGAAAAAAGAAATCAATAGAGAAATTAAAGATGAAATCAGAGAAGGTATGAAAGCTAGAATGAAAGATATCAAGAAAGAAAGAAAGAAAGTAAGTAAAAAAGAAACTAAAGATAGAATGAGAGAAGGTGTGAAAGCTAGAATGAAACATATCAGGAAAGAAAAAAGGAACAAAGTAGAAAAAATGTAATAAAGAAAATAAAGATTGAATGAGTGAAGATATGAATGCTAGAATGAAAGTTATCAAGAAAGAAAGAAGAAAAAAAGAAAGTAATAAAGAAACTATAAATAGAATGAGAGAAGGTATGAAAGCAAGAATGAAAGATATCAAGAAAGAAAGAAAGAAAGTAAGAAAGTAATAGAGAAAATAAAGCTAGAACGAGAGAAGGTATGAGAGCTAGAATGAAAGCTTTCAAGAAATAGAGAAAGAAAAAAAGAAAGTAATAAAGAAACTAAAGATAGAACGAGAGAAGGTATGAAAGATAGAATGAAAAATATCACGAAAGAAAGAAAGAAAGAAAGTAGTAAAGAAACTAAAGATAGAATCAGAGAAGGTATGTGAGCTAGAATGAGATACGAAGAAAGAAAGAAAGAACGAAAGTAATTAATGAAGAAACTAAAGATAGAATGAAAGAAGGTATGAAAGCTAGGATGAAAGATATGAAGAAAGAAAGAAAGAAAGAAAGAAAGAAAGAAATAAAGAAACTAAAGATAGAATGAGAGAAGGTATGAAAGGTAGAATGTAAAATATCAAGAAAGCTTGAAATGAAAGTTAGTAAAAAAGAAACTAAAGATAGAATGAGAGAAGGTATGAAAGCAAGAATGAAAGATATCAAGAAAGAAAGAAAAAAGATATCAATAGAGAAATTAGAGATGAAATGAGAGAAGGTATGAAAGCTAGAATGAAAGATATCAAGAAAGAAAGAAAGAAAGTAAGAAAGTAATAAAGAAACTAAAGATAGAAAGAGAGAAGGGATGAGAGCTAGAATGAAAGATATCAAGAAAGAAAGAAAGAAGGTAAGAAAGTAATAAAGAAACTAAGGATAGAATGAGAGAAGGTATGAAAGATAGAAAGAAAGATATCAAGAAAGAAAGAAAAAAAGAAAGAAAAAAATAAAGTAAAAAAGAAACTAAAGATAGAAAGAGAGAAGGTATGAAAGCTAGAATGTAAGATATCAAGAAAGAAAGAAATGAAAGTAAGTAAAAAAGAAACTAAAGATAGAATGAGAGACGGTATGAAACCAAGAATGAAAGATATCAAGAAAGAAAGAAAAAAAGAAATCAATAAAGAAATTAAAGATGAAATGAGAGAAGGTATGAAAGCAAGAATGAAAGATATCAAGAAAGAAAGAAAGAAAGTAAGAAAGTAGTAGAGAAAATAAAGATAGAACGAGAGAAGGTATGAGAGCTAGAATGAAAGCTTTCAAGAAATAGAGAAAGAAAAAAGAAAGTAATAAAGAAACTAAAGATAGAACGAGAGAAGGTATGAAAGATAGTATGAAAGATATCAAGAAAGAAAGAAAGAAAGAAAGTAGTAAAGAAACTAAAGATAGAATCAGAGAAGGTATGTGAGCTAGAATGAGATACGAAGAAAGAAAGAAAGAACGAAAGTAATTAATGAAGAAACTAAAGATAAAATGAAAGAAGGTATGAAAGCTAGGATGAAAGATATGAAGAAAGAAAGAAAGAAAGAAAGTAATAAAGAAACTAAAGATAGAATGAGAGAAGGTATGAAAGGTAGAATGTAAAATATCAAGAAAGCTTGAAATCAAAGTAAGTAAAAAAGAAACTAAAGATAGAATGAGAGAAGGTATGAAAGCAAGAATGAGAGATATCAAGAAAGAAAGAAAAAAGATATCAATAGAGAAATTAGAGATGAAATGAGAGAAGGTATGAAAGCTAGAATGAAAGATATCAAGAAAGAAAGAAAGAAAGAAAGAAAAAAATAAAGTAATAAAGAAACTAAAGATAGAAAGAGAGAAGGTATGAAAGCTAGAATGTAAGGTATCAAGAAAGAAAGAAATGAAAGTAAGTAAAAAAGAAACTAAAGATAGAATGAGAGAAGGTATGAAAGCTTGAATGTAACATAACAAGAAAGCAAGGAATGAATGTAAGTAAAAAAGATACTAAAGATAGAATGAGAGAAGTTATGAAAGCAAGAATGAAAGATAACAAGAAAGAAAGAAAAAAGAAATCAATAGGGAAATTAAAGATGAAATGAGAGAAGGTATGAAAGCTAGATTGAAAGATATCAAGAAAGAAAGAAAGAAAGAAAGTAAGAAAGAAATAAAGAAACTAAAGATAGAAAGAGAGAAGGGATGAGAGCTAGAATGAAAGATATCAAGAAAGAAAGAAAGTAAGAAAGAAATAAAGAAACTAAAGATAGAATGAGAGAAGGTATGAAAGATAGAATGAAATATATCAAGTAAGAAAAAAGGAACAAAGTAGAAATAATGTAATAAATAAAATAAAGATTGAATGAGTGAAGATATGAATGCTTGAATGAAAGTTATCAAGAAAGAAAGAAGAAAAAAAGAAAGTAATAAAGAAACTAAAGATAGAATGAGAGAAGGTATGAAAGCTAGAATGTAACATATCAAGAAAGCAAGGAATGAAAGTAAGTAAAAAAGAAACTAAAGATAGAATGAGAGAAGGTATGAAAGCAAGAATGAAAGATATCAAGAAAGAAAGAAAAAAAGAAATCAATAAAGAAATTAAAGATGAAATGAGAGAAGGTATGTGAGCTAGAATGAGATACGAAGAAAGAAAGAAAGAACGAAAGTAATTAATGAAGAAACTAAAGATAGAATGAAAGAAGGTATGAAAGCTAGGATGAAAGATATGAAGAAAGAAAGAAAGAAAGAAAGAAAGTAATAAAGAAACTAAAGATAGAATGAGAGAAGGTATGAAAGGTAGAATGTAAAATATCAAGAAAGCTTTAAATGAAAGTAAGTAAAAAAGAAACTAAAGATAGAATGAGAGAAAGTATGAAAGCAAGAATGAAAGATATCAAGAAAGAAAGAAAAAAGAAATCAATAGAGAAATTAGAGATGAAATGAGAGAAGGGATGAGAGCTAGAATGAAAGATATCAAGAAAGAAAGAAAGAAGGTAAGAAAGTAATAAAGAAACTAAAGATAGAGTAAGAGAAGGTATGAAAGATAGAATGAAAGATATCAAGAAAGAAAGAAAGAAAGAAAGAAAAAAATAAAGTAATAAAGAAACTAAAGATAGAAAGAGAGAAGGTATGAAAGCTAGAATGTAAGATATCAAGAAAGAAAGAAATGAAAGTAAGTAAAAAAGAAACTAAAGATAGAATGAGAGAAGGTATGAAAGCTTGAATGTAACATAACAAGAAAGCAAGGCATGAACGTAAGTAAAAAAGAAACTAAAGATAGAATGAGAGAAGGTATGAAAGCAAGAATGAAAGATAACAAGAAAGAAAGAAAAAAGAAATCAATAGAGAAATTAAAGATGAAATGAGAGAAGGTATGAAAGCTAGATTGAAAGATATCAAGAAAGAAAGAAAGAAAGTAAGTAAGAAAGAAATAAAGAAACTAAAGATAGAAAGAGAGAAGGGATGAGAGCTAGAATGAAAGATATCAAGAAAGAAAGAAAGTAAGAAAGAAATAAAGAAACTAAAGATAGAATGAGAGAAGGTATGAAAGATAGAATGAAATATATCAAGTAAGAAAAAAGGAACAAAGTAGAAATAATGTAATAAATAAAATAAAGATTGAATGAGTGAAGATATGAATGCTTGAATGAAAGTTATCAAGAAAGAAAGAAGAAAAAAAGAAAGTAATAAAGAAACTAAAGATAGAATGAGAGAAGGTATGAAAGCTAGAATGTAACATATCAAGAAAGCAAGGAATGAAAGTAAGTAAAAAAGAAACTAAAGATAGAATGAGAGAAGGTATGAAAGCAAGAATGAAAGATATCAAGAAAGAAAGAAAAAAAGAAATCAATAAAGAAATTAAAGATGAAATGAGAGAAGGTATGTGAGCTAGAATGAGATACGAAGAAAGAAAGAAAGAACGAAAGTAATTAATGAAGAAACTAAAGATAGAATGAAAGAAGGTATGAAAGCTAGGATGAAAGATATGAAGAAAGAAAGAAAGAAAGAAAGAAAGTAATAAAGAAACTAAAGATAGAATGAGAGAAGGTATGAAAGGAAGAATGTAAAATATCAAGAAAGCTTTAAATGAAAGTAAGTAAAAAAGAAACTAAAGATAGAATGAGAGAAAGTATGAAAGCAAGAATGAAAGATATCAAGAAAGAAAGAAAAAAGAAATCAATAGAGAAATTAGAGATGAAATGAGAGAAGGGATGAGAGCTAGAATGAAAGATATCAAGAAAGAAAGAAAGAAAGTAGTAAAGAAACTAAAGATAGAATCAGAGAAGTTATGAGAGCTAGAATGAGATATCAAGAAAGAAAGATAGAAAGAATGAAAGTAATTAATAAAGAAACTAAAGAGAGAATGAGAGAAGGTATGAAAGCTAGAATGTAACATATCAAGAAAGGAAGAAATGAAAGTAAGTAAAAAAGAAACTAAAGATAGAATGAGAGAAGGTATGAAAGCAAGAATGAAAGATATGTAGAAAGAAAGAAAAAAGAAATCAATAGAGAAATTAAAGATGAAATCAGAGAAGGTATGAAAGCTAGAATGAAAGATATCAAGAAAGAAAGAAAGAAAGTAACTAAAAAAGAAACTAAAGATAGAATGAGAGAAGGTGTGAAAGCTAGAATGAAATATATCAAGTAAGAAAAAAGGAACAAAGTAGAAATAATGTAATAAATAAAATAAAGATTGAATGAGTGAAGATATGAATGCTTGAATGAAAGTTATCAAGAAAGAAAGAAGAAAAAAAGAAAGTAATAAAGAAACTAAAGATAGAATGAGAGAAGGTATGAAAGCTAGAATGTAACATATCAAGAAAGCAAGGAATGAAAGTAAGTAAAAAAGAAACTAAAGATAGAATGAGAGAAGGTATGAAAGCAAGAATGAAAGATATCAAGAAAGAAAGAAAAAAAGAAATCAATAAAGAAATTAAAGATGAAATGAGAGAAGGTATGTGAGCTAGAATGAGATACGAAGAAAGAAAGAAAGAACGAAAGTAATTAATGAAGAAACTAAAGATAGAATGAAAGAAGGTATGAAAGCTAGGATGAAAGATATGAAGAAAGAAAGAAAGAAAGAAAGAAAGTAATAAAGAAACTAAAGATAGAATGAGAGAAGGTATGAAAGGAAGAATGTAAAATATCAAGAAAGCTTTAAATGAAAGTAAGTAAAAAAGAAACTAAAGATAGAATGAGAGAAAGTATGAAAGCAAGAATGAAAGATATCAAGAAAGAAAGAAAAAAGAAATCAATAGAGAAATTAGAGATGAAATGAGAGAAGGGATGAGAGCTAGAATGAAAGATATCAAGAAAGAAAGAAAGAAAGTAGTAAAGAAACTAAAGATAGAATCAGAGAAGTTATGAGAGCTAGAATGAGATATCAAGAAAGAAAGATAGAAAGAATGAAAGTAATTAATAAAGAAACTAAAGAGAGAATGAGAGAAGGTATGAAAGCTAGAATGTAACATATCAAGAAAGGAAGAAATGAAAGTAAGTAAAAAAGAAACTAAAGATAGAATGAGAGAAGGTATGAAAGCAAGAATGAAAGATATGTAGAAAGAAAGAAAAAAGAAATCAATAGAGAAATTAAAGATGAAATCAGAGAAGGTATGAAAGCTAGAATGAAAGATATCAAGAAAGAAAGAAAGAAAGTAACTAAAAAAGAAACTAAAGATAGAATGAGAGAAGGTGTGAAAGCTAGAATGAAAGATATCAGGAGAGAAAAAAGGAACAAAGTAGAAAAAATGTAATAAAGAAAATAAAGATTGAATGAGTGAAGATATGAATGCTAGAATGAAAGTTATCAAGAAAGAAAGAAGAAAAAAAGAAAGTAATAAAGAAACTAAAGATAGAATGAGAGATGGTATGAAAGCTAGAATGAAAGATATGAAGAAAGAAAGAAAGAAAGAAAGAAAGTAATAAAGAAACTAAAGATAGAATGAGAGAAGGTATGAAAGCAAGAATGAAAGATATCAAGAAAGAAAGAAAAAAAGAAATCAATAAAAAAATTAAAGATGAAATGAGAGAAGGTATGAAAGCAAGAATGAAAGATATCAAGAAAGAAAGAAAGAAAGTAAGAAAGTAGTAGAGAAAATAAAGATAGAACGAGAGAAGGTATGAGAGCTAGAATGAAAGCTTTCAAGAAATAGAGAAAGAAAAAAAGAAAGTAATAAAGAAACTAAAGATAGAACGAGAGAAGGTATGAAAGATAGAATGAAAGATATCAAGAAAGAAAGAAAGAAAGAAAGTAGTAAAGAAACTAAAGATAGAATCAGAGAAGGTATGTGAGCTAGAATGAGATACGAAGAAAGAAAGAAAGAACGAAAGTAATTAATGAAGAAACTAAAGATAAAATGAAAGAAGGTATGAAAGCTAGGATGAAAGATATGAAGAAAGAAAGAAAGAAAGAAAGTAATAAAGAAACTAAAGATAGAATGAGAGAAGGTATGAAAGATAGAATGAAAGATATCAAGGAAGAAAGAAATGAAAGTAAGTAAAAAAGAAACTAAAGATAAAATGAGAGAAGGTATGAAAGCTAGAATGAAAGATATCAAGTAAGAAAAAAGGAAAAAAGTAGAAATAATGTAATAAATAAAATAAAGATTGAATGAGTGAAGATATTAATGCTCGATCGAAAGTTATCAAGAAAGAAAGAAAGAAAGTATTAAAGAAACTAAAGATAGAATCAGAGAAGGTATGAGAGCTAGAATGAGATATCAAGAAAGAAAGAAAGAAAGAAAGAACGAAAGTAATTAATAAAGAAACTAAAGATAGAATGAAAGAAGATATGAAAGCTAGAATGTAACATATCAAGAAAGCAAGGAATGAAAGTAAGTAAAAAAGAAACTAAAGATAAAATGAGAGAAGGTATGAAAGCTAGAATGTAACATATCAAGAAAGCAAGGAATGATAGTAAGTAAAAAAGAAACTAAAGATAGAATGAGAGAAGGTATGAAAGCAAGAATGAAAGATAAGAAAGAAAGAAAAAAGAAATCAATAGAGAAATTAAAGATGAAATGAGAGAAGGTATGAAAGCTAGAATGAAAGATATCAAGAAAGAAAGAAAGTAAGAAAGTAATAAAGTAAATAAAGATAGAAAGAGAGAAGGGATGAGAGCTAGAGTGAAAGATATCAAGAAAGAAAGAAAGAAAGAAAGTAAGAAAGAAATAAAGAAACTAAAGATAGAATGAGAGAAGGTATGAAAGATAGAATGAGATATCAAGAAAGAAAGAAATGAAAGTAAGTAAAAAAGAAACTAAAGATAAAATGAGAGAAGGTATGAAAGCTAGAATGAAAGATATCAAGTAAGAAAAAAGGAAAAAAATTAGAAATAATGTAATAAATAAAATAAAGATTGAATGAGTGAAGATATGAATGCTATATCGAAAGCTATCAAGAAAGAAAGAAAGAAAGTAGTAAAGAAACTAAAGATAGAATCAGAGAAGTTATGAGAGCTAGAATGAGATATCAAGAAAGAAAGATAGAAAGAATGAAAGTAATTAATAAAGAAACTAAAGAGAGAATGAGAGAAGGTATGAAAGCTAGAATGTAACATATCAAGAAAGGAAGAAATGAAAGTAAGTAAAAAAGAAACTAAAGATAGAATGAGAGAAGGTATGAAAGCAAGAATGAAAGATATGTAGAAAGAAAGAAAAAAGAAATCAATAGAGAAATTAAAGATGAAATCAGAGAAGGTATGAAAGCTAGAATGAAAGATATCAAGAAAGAAAGAAAGAAAGTAAGTAAAAAAGAAACTAAAGATAGAATGAGAGAAGGTGTGAAAGCTAGAATGAAACATATCAGGAAAGAAAAAAGGAACAAAGTAGAAAAAATGTAATAAAGAAAATAAAGATTGAATGAGTGAAGATATGAATGCTAGAATGAAAGTTATCAAGAAAGAAAGAAGAAAAAAAGAAAGTAATAAAGAAACTATAAATAGAATGAGAGAAGGTATGAAAGCAAGAATGAAAGATATCAAGAAAGAAAGAAAGAAAGTAAGAAAGTAATAGAGAAAATAAAGCTAGAACGAGAGAAGGTATGAGAGCTAGAATGAAAGCTTTCAAGAAATAGAGAAAGAAAAAAAGAAAGTAATAAAGAAACTAAAGATAGAACGAGAGAAGGTATGAAAGATAGAATGAAAAATATCACGAAAGAAAGAAAGAAAGAAAGTAGTAAAGAAACTAAAGATAGAATCAGAGAAGGTATGTGAGCTAGAATGAGATACGAAGAAAGAAAGAAAGAACGAAAGTAATTAATGAAGAAACTAAAGATAGAATGAAAGAAGGTATGAAAGCTAGGATGAAAGATATGAAGAAAGAAAGAAAGAAAGAAAGAAAGAAAGAAATAAAGAAACTAAAGATAGAATGAGAGAAGGTATGAAAGGTAGAATGTAAAATATCAAGAAAGCTTGAAATGAAAGTTAGTAAAAAAGAAACTAAAGATAGAATGAGAGAAGGTATGAAAGCAAGAATGAAAGATATCAAGAAAGAAAGAAAAAAGATATCAATAGAGAAATTAGAGATGAAATGAGAGAAGGTATGAAAGCTAGAATGAAAGATATCAAGAAAGAAAGAAAGAAAGTAAGAAAGTAATAAAGAAACTAAAGATAGAAAGAGAGAAGGGATGAGAGCTAGAATGAAAGATATCAAGAAAGAAAGAAAGAAGGTAAGAAAGTAATAAAGAAACTAAGGATAGAATGAGAGAAGGTATGAAAGATAGAAAGAAAGATATCAAGAAAGAAAGAAAAAAAGAAAGAAAAAAATAAAGTAAAAAAGAAACTAAAGATAGAAAGAGAGAAGGTATGAAAGCTAGAATGTAAGATATCAAGAAAGAAAGAAATGAAAGTAAGTAAAAAAGAAACTAAAGATAGAATGAGAGACGGTATGAAACCAAGAATGAAAGATATCAAGAAAGAAAGAAAAAAAGAAATCAATAAAGAAATTAAAGATGAAATGAGAGAAGGTATGAAAGCAAGAATGAAAGATATCAAGAAAGAAAGAAAGAAAGTAAGAAAGTAGTAGAGAAAATAAAGATAGAACGAGAGAAGGTATGAGAGCTAGAATGAAAGCTTTCAAGAAATAGAGAAAGAAAAAAGAAAGTAATAAAGAAACTAAAGATAGAACGAGAGAAGGTATGAAAGATAGTATGAAAGATATCAAGAAAGAAAGAAAGAAAGAAAGTAGTAAAGAAACTAAAGATAGAATCAGAGAAGGTATGTGAGCTAGAATGAGATACGAAGAAAGAAAGAAAGAACGAAAGTAATTAATGAAGAAACTAAAGATAAAATGAAAGAAGGTATGAAAGCTAGGATGAAAGATATGAAGAAAGAAAGAAAGAAAGAAAGTAATAAAGAAACTAAAGATAGAATGAGAGAAGGTATGAAAGGTAGAATGTAAAATATCAAGAAAGCTTGAAATCAAAGTAAGTAAAAAAGAAACTAAAGATAGAATGAGAGAAGGTATGAAAGCAAGAATGAGAGATATCAAGAAAGAAAGAAAAAAGATATCAATAGAGAAATTAGAGATGAAATGAGAGAAGGTATGAAAGCTAGAATGAAAGATATCAAGAAAGAAAGAAAGAAAGAAAGAAAAAAATAAAGTAATAAAGAAACTAAAGATAGAAAGAGAGAAGGTATGAAAGCTAGAATGTAAGGTATCAAGAAAGAAAGAAATGAAAGTAAGTAAAAAAGAAACTAAAGATAGAATGAGAGAAGGTATGAAAGCTTGAATGTAACATAACAAGAAAGCAAGGAATGAATGTAAGTAAAAAAGATACTAAAGATAGAATGAGAGAAGTTATGAAAGCAAGAATGAAAGATAACAAGAAAGAAAGAAAAAAGAAATCAATAGGGAAATTAAAGATGAAATGAGAGAAGGTATGAAAGCTAGATTGAAAGATATCAAGAAAGAAAGAAAGAAAGAAAGTAAGAAAGAAATAAAGAAACTAAAGATAGAAAGAGAGAAGGGATGAGAGCTAGAATGAAAGATATCAAGAAAGAAAGAAAGTAAGAAAGAAATAAAGAAACTAAAGATAGAATGAGAGAAGGTATGAAAGATAGAATGAAATATATCAAGTAAGAAAAAAGGAACAAAGTAGAAATAATGTAATAAATAAAATAAAGATTGAATGAGTGAAGATATGAATGCTTGAATGAAAGTTATCAAGAAAGAAAGAAGAAAAAAAGAAAGTAATAAAGAAACTAAAGATAGAATGAGAGAAGGTATGAAAGCTAGAATGTAACATATCAAGAAAGCAAGGAATGAAAGTAAGTAAAAAAGAAACTAAAGATAGAATGAGAGAAGGTATGAAAGCAAGAATGAAAGATATCAAGAAAGAAAGAAAAAAAGAAATCAATAAAGAAATTAAAGATGAAATGAGAGAAGGTATGTGAGCTAGAATGAGATACGAAGAAAGAAAGAAAGAACGAAAGTAATTAATGAAGAAACTAAAGATAGAATGAAAGAAGGTATGAAAGCTAGGATGAAAGATATGAAGAAAGAAAGAAAGAAAGAAAGAAAGTAATAAAGAAACTAAAGATAGAATGAGAGAAGGTATGAAAGGTAGAATGTAAAATATCAAGAAAGCTTTAAATGAAAGTAAGTAAAAAAGAAACTAAAGATAGAATGAGAGAAAGTATGAAAGCAAGAATGAAAGATATCAAGAAAGAAAGAAAAAAGAAATCAATAGAGAAATTAGAGATGAAATGAGAGAAGGGATGAGAGCTAGAATGAAAGATATCAAGAAAGAAAGAAAGAAGGTAAGAAAGTAATAAAGAAACTAAAGATAGAGTAAGAGAAGGTATGAAAGATAGAATGAAAGATATCAAGAAAGAAAGAAAGAAAGAAAGAAAAAAATAAAGTAATAAAGAAACTAAAGATAGAAAGAGAGAAGGTATGAAAGCTAGAATGTAAGATATCAAGAAAGAAAGAAATGAAAGTAAGTAAAAAAGAAACTAAAGATAGAATGAGAGAAGGTATGAAAGCTTGAATGTAACATAACAAGAAAGCAAGGCATGAACGTAAGTAAAAAAGAAACTAAAGATAGAATGAGAGAAGGTATGAAAGCAAGAATGAAAGATAACAAGAAAGAAAGAAAAAAGAAATCAATAGAGAAATTAAAGATGAAATGAGAGAAGGTATGAAAGCTAGATTGAAAGATATCAAGAAAGAAAGAAAGAAAGTAAGTAAGAAAGAAATAAAGAAACTAAAGATAGAAAGAGAGAAGGGATGAGAGCTAGAATGAAAGATATCAAGAAAGAAAGAAAGTAAGAAAGAAATAAAGAAACTAAAGATAGAATGAGAGAAGGTATGAAAGATAGAATGAAATATATCAAGTAAGAAAAAAGGAACAAAGTAGAAATAATGTAATAAATAAAATAAAGATTGAATGAGTGAAGATATGAATGCTTGAATGAAAGTTATCAAGAAAGAAAGAAGAAAAAAAGAAAGTAATAAAGAAACTAAAGATAGAATGAGAGAAGGTATGAAAGCTAGAATGTAACATATCAAGAAAGCAAGGAATGAAAGTAAGTAAAAAAGAAACTAAAGATAGAATGAGAGAAGGTATGAAAGCAAGAATGAAAGATATCAAGAAAGAAAGAAAAAAAGAAATCAATAAAGAAATTAAAGATGAAATGAGAGAAGGTATGTGAGCTAGAATGAGATACGAAGAAAGAAAGAAAGAACGAAAGTAATTAATGAAGAAACTAAAGATAGAATGAAAGAAGGTATGAAAGCTAGGATGAAAGATATGAAGAAAGAAAGAAAGAAAGAAAGAAAGTAATAAAGAAACTAAAGATAGAATGAGAGAAGGTATGAAAGGAAGAATGTAAAATATCAAGAAAGCTTTAAATGAAAGTAAGTAAAAAAGAAACTAAAGATAGAATGAGAGAAAGTATGAAAGCAAGAATGAAAGATATCAAGAAAGAAAGAAAAAAGAAATCAATAGAGAAATTAGAGATGAAATGAGAGAAGGGATGAGAGCTAGAATGAAAGATATCAAGAAAGAAAGAAAGAAAGTAGTAAAGAAACTAAAGATAGAATCAGAGAAGTTATGAGAGCTAGAATGAGATATCAAGAAAGAAAGATAGAAAGAATGAAAGTAATTAATAAAGAAACTAAAGAGAGAATGAGAGAAGGTATGAAAGCTAGAATGTAACATATCAAGAAAGGAAGAAATGAAAGTAAGTAAAAAAGAAACTAAAGATAGAATGAGAGAAGGTATGAAAGCAAGAATGAAAGATATGTAGAAAGAAAGAAAAAAGAAATCAATAGAGAAATTAAAGATGAAATCAGAGAAGGTATGAAAGCTAGAATGAAAGATATCAAGAAAGAAAGAAAGAAAGTAACTAAAAAAGAAACTAAAGATAGAATGAGAGAAGGTGTGAAAGCTAGAATGAAATATATCAAGTAAGAAAAAAGGAACAAAGTAGAAATAATGTAATAAATAAAATAAAGATTGAATGAGTGAAGATATGAATGCTTGAATGAAAGTTATCAAGAAAGAAAGAAGAAAAAAAGAAAGTAATAAAGAAACTAAAGATAGAATGAGAGAAGGTATGAAAGCTAGAATGTAACATATCAAGAAAGCAAGGAATGAAAGTAAGTAAAAAAGAAACTAAAGATAGAATGAGAGAAGGTATGAAAGCAAGAATGAAAGATATCAAGAAAGAAAGAAAAAAAGAAATCAATAAAGAAATTAAAGATGAAATGAGAGAAGGTATGTGAGCTAGAATGAGATACGAAGAAAGAAAGAAAGAACGAAAGTAATTAATGAAGAAACTAAAGATAGAATGAAAGAAGGTATGAAAGCTAGGATGAAAGATATGAAGAAAGAAAGAAAGAAAGAAAGAAAGTAATAAAGAAACTAAAGATAGAATGAGAGAAGGTATGAAAGGAAGAATGTAAAATATCAAGAAAGCTTTAAATGAAAGTAAGTAAAAAAGAAACTAAAGATAGAATGAGAGAAAGTATGAAAGCAAGAATGAAAGATATCAAGAAAGAAAGAAAAAAGAAATCAATAGAGAAATTAGAGATGAAATGAGAGAAGGGATGAGAGCTAGAATGAAAGATATCAAGAAAGAAAGAAAGAAAGTAGTAAAGAAACTAAAGATAGAATCAGAGAAGTTATGAGAGCTAGAATGAGATATCAAGAAAGAAAGATAGAAAGAATGAAAGTAATTAATAAAGAAACTAAAGAGAGAATGAGAGAAGGTATGAAAGCTAGAATGTAACATATCAAGAAAGGAAGAAATGAAAGTAAGTAAAAAAGAAACTAAAGATAGAATGAGAGAAGGTATGAAAGCAAGAATGAAAGATATGTAGAAAGAAAGAAAAAAGAAATCAATAGAGAAATTAAAGATGAAATCAGAGAAGGTATGAAAGCTAGAATGAAAGATATCAAGAAAGAAAGAAAGAAAGTAACTAAAAAAGAAACTAAAGATAGAATGAGAGAAGGTGTGAAAGCTAGAATGAAAGATATCAGGAGAGAAAAAAGGAACAAAGTAGAAAAAATGTAATAAAGAAAATAAAGATTGAATGAGTGAAGATATGAATGCTAGAATGAAAGTTATCAAGAAAGAAAGAAGAAAAAAAGAAAGTAATAAAGAAACTAAAGATAGAATGAGAGATGGTATGAAAGCTAGAATGAAAGATATGAAGAAAGAAAGAAAGAAAGAAAGAAAGTAATAAAGAAACTAAAGATAGAATGAGAGAAGGTATGAAAGCAAGAATGAAAGATATCAAGAAAGAAAGAAAAAAAGAAATCAATAAAAAAATTAAAGATGAAATGAGAGAAGGTATGAAAGCAAGAATGAAAGATATCAAGAAAGAAAGAAAGAAAGTAAGAAAGTAGTAGAGAAAATAAAGATAGAACGAGAGAAGGTATGAGAGCTAGAATGAAAGCTTTCAAGAAATAGAGAAAGAAAAAAAGAAAGTAATAAAGAAACTAAAGATAGAACGAGAGAAGGTATGAAAGATAGAATGAAAGATATCAAGAAAGAAAGAAAGAAAGAAAGTAGTAAAGAAACTAAAGATAGAATCAGAGAAGGTATGTGAGCTAGAATGAGATACGAAGAAAGAAAGAAAGAACGAAAGTAATTAATGAAGAAACTAAAGATAAAATGAAAGAAGGTATGAAAGCTAGGATGAAAGATATGAAGAAAGAAAGAAAGAAAGAAAGTAATAAAGAAACTAAAGATAGAATGAGAGAAGGTATGAAAGGTAGAATGTAAAATATCAAGAAAGCTTGAAATCAAAGTAAGTAAAAAAGAAACTAAAGATAGAATGAGAGAAGGTATGAAAGCAAGAATGAGAGATATCAAGAAAAAAAGAAAAAAGATATCAATAGAGAAATTAGAGATGAAATGAGAGAAGGTATGAAAGCTAGAATGAAAGATATCAAGAAAGAAAGAAAGAAAGAAAGAAAAAAATAAAGTAATAAAGAAACTAAAGATAGAAAGAGAGAAGGTATGAAAGCTAGAATGTAAGGTATCAAGAAATAAAGAAATGAAAGTAAGTAAAAAAGAAACTAAAGATAGAATGAGAGAAGGTATGAAAGCTTGAATGTAACATAACAAGAAAGCAAGGAATGAATGTAAGTAAAAAAGATACTAAAGATAGAATGAGAGAAGTTATGAAAGCAAGAATGAAAGATAACAAGAAAGAAAGAAAAAAGAAATCAATAGAGAAATTAAAGATGAAATGAGAGAAGGTATGAAAGCTAGATTGAAAGATATCAAGAAAGAAAGAAAGAAAGAAAGTAAGAAAGAAATAAAGAAACTAAAGATAGAAAGAGAGAAGGGATGAGAGCTAGAATGAAAGATATCAAGAAAGAAAGAAAGTAAGAAAGAAATAAAGAAACTAAAGATAGAATGAGAGAAGGTATGAAAGATAGAATGAAATATATCAAGTAAGAAAAAAGGAACAAAGTAGAAATAATGTAATAAATAAAATAAAGATTGAATGAGTGAAGATATGAATGCTTGAATGAAAGTTATCAAGAAAGAAAGAAGAAAAAAAGAAAGTAATAAAGAAACTAAAGATAGAATGAGAGAAGGTATGAAAGCTAGAATGTAACATATCAAGAAAGCAAGGAATGAAAGTAAGTAAAAAAGAAACTAAAGATAGAATGAGAGAAGGTATGAAAGCAAGAATGAAAGATATCAAGAAAGAAAGAAAAAAAGAAATCAATAAAGAAATTAAAGATGAAATGAGAGAAGGTATGTGAGCTAGAATGAGATACGAAGAAAGAAAGAAAGAACGAAAGTAATTAATGAAGAAACTAAAGATAGAATGAAAGAAGGTATGAAAGCTAGGATGAAAGATATGAAGAAAGAAAGAAAGAAAGAAAGAAAGTAATAAAGAAACTAAAGATAGAATGAGAGAAGGTATGAAAGGTAGAATGTAAAATATCAAGAAAGCTTTAAATGAAAGTAAGTAAAAAAGAAACTAAAGATAGAATGAGAGAAAGTATGAAAGCAAGAATGAAAGATATCAAGAAAGAAAGAAAAAAGAAATCAATAGAGAAATTAGAGATGAAATGAGAGAAGGGATGAGAGCTAGAATGAAAGATATCAAGAAAGAAAGAAAGAAGGTAAGAAAGTAATAAAGAAACTAAAGATAGAGTAAGAGAAGGTATGAAAGATAGAATGAAAGATATCAAGAAAGAAAGAAAGAAAGAAAGAAAAAAATAAAGTAATAAAGAAACTAAAGATAGAAAGAGAGAAGGTATGAAAGCTAGAATGTAAGATATCAAGAAAGAAAGAAATGAAAGTAAGTAAAAAAGAAACTAAAGATAGAATGAGAGAAGGTATGAAAGCTTGAATGTAACATAACAAGAAAGCAAGGCATGAACGTAAGTAAAAAAGAAACTAAAGATAGAATGAGAGAAGGTATGAAAGCAAGAATGAAAGATAACAAGAAAGAAAGAAAAAAGAAATCAATAGAGAAATTAAAGATGAAATGAGAGAAGGTATGAAAGCTAGATTGAAAGATATCAAGAAAGAAAGAAAGAAAGTAAGAAAGAAATAAAGAAACTAAAGATAGAAAGAGAGAAGGGATGAGAGCTAGAATGAAAGATATCAAGAAAGAAAGTAAGTAAGAAAGAAATAAAGAAACTAAAGATAGAATGAGAGAAGGTATGAAAGCTAGAATGAAAGATATCAAGAAAGAAAGAAATGAAAGTAAGTAAAAAAGAAACTAAAGATAAAATGAGAGAAGGTATGAAAGCTAGAATGAAAGATATCAAGTAATAAAAAAGGAACAAAGTAGAAATAATGTAATAAATAAAATAAAGATTGAATGAGTGAAGATATGAATGCTAGATCGAAATTTATCAAGAAAGAAAGAAAGAAAGTATTAAAGAAACTAAAGATAGAATCAGAGAAGGTATGAGAGCTAGAATGAGATATCAAGAAAGAAAGAAAGAAAGAAAGAACGAAAGTTATTAATAAAGAAACTAAAGATAGAATGAAAGAAGATATGAAAGCTAGAATGAAAGATTTCAAGAAAGAAAGAAAGAAAGAAAGAAAGAAATTAATAAAAAACTAAAGATAGAATGAGAGAAGGGATGAAAGCTAGAATGTAACATATCAAGAAAGCAAGAAATGAAAGTAAGTAAAAAAGAAACTAAAGATAGAATGAGAGAAGGTATGAAAGCAGGAATGAAAGATATGTAGAAAGAAAGAAAAAAGAAATCAATAGAGAAATTAAAGATGAAATCAGAGAAGGTATGAAAGCTAGAATGAAAGATATCAAGAAAGAAAGAAAGAAAGTAAGTAAAAAAGAAACTAAAGATAAAATGAGAGAAGGTATGAAAGGTAGAATGTAAAATATCAAGAAAGCTTTAAATGAAAGTAAGTAAAAAAGAAACTAAAGATAGAATGAGAGAAAGTATGAAAGCAAGAATGAAAGATATCAAGAAAGAAAGAAAAAAGAAATCAATAGAGAAATTAGAGATGAAATGAGAGAAGGGATGAGAGCTAGAATGAAAGATATCAAGAAAGAAAGAAAGAAGGTAAGAAAGTAATAAAGAAACTAAAGATAGAGTAAGAGAAGGTATGAAAGATAGAATGAAAGATATCAAGAAAGAAAGAAAGAAAGAAAGAAAAAAATAAAGTAATAAAGAAACTAAAGATAGAAAGAGAGAGGGTATGAAAGCTAGAATGTAAGATATCAAGAAAGAAAGAAATGAAAGTAAGTAAAAAAGAAACTAAAGATAGAATGAGAGAAGGTATGAAAGCTTGAATGTAACATAACAAGAAAGCAAGGAATGAACGTAAGTAAAAAAGAAACTAAAGATAGAATGAGAGAAGGTATGAAAGCAAGAATGAAAGATAACAAGAAAGAAAGAAAAAAGAAATCAATAGAGAAATTAAAGATGAAATGAGAGAAGGTATGAAAGCTAGATTGAAAGATATCAAGAAAGAAAGAAAGAAAGTAAGAAAGAAATAAAGAAACTAAAGATAGAAAGAGAGAAGGGATGAGAGCTAGAATGAAAGATATCAAGCAAGAAAGTAAGTAAGAAAGAAATAAAGAAACTAAAGATAGAATGAGAGAAGGTATGAAAGATAGAATGAAAGATATCAAGAAAGAAAGAAATGAAAGTAAGTAAAAAAGAAACTAAAGATAAAATGAGAGAAGGTATGAAAGCTAGAATGAAAGATATCAAGTAATAAAAAAGGAACAAAGTAGAAATAATGTAATAAATAAAATAAAGATTGAATGAGTGAAGATATGAATGCTAGATCGAAAGTTATCAAGAAAGAAAGAAAGAAAGTATTAAACAAACTAAAGATAGAATCAGAGAAGGTATGAGAGCTAGAATGAGATATCAAGAAAGAAAGAAAGAAAGAAAGAACGAAAGTAATTAATAAAGAAACTAAAGATAGAATGAAAGAAGGTATGAAAGCTAGAATGAAAGATATCAAGAAAGAAAGAAAGTAAGAAAGTAATAAAGAAACTAAAGATAGAAAGAGAGAAGGGATGAGAGCTAGAATGAAAGATATCAAGAAAGAAAGTAAGTAAGAAAGATATAAAGAAACTAAAGATAGAATGAGAGAAGGTATGAAAGATAGAATGAAAGATATCAAGTAAGAAAGAAATGAAAGTAAGTAAAAAAGAAACTAAAGATAAAATGAGAGAAGGTATGAAAGCTAGAATGAAATATATCAAGAAAGAAAGAAAGAAAGAAATCAATATAGAAACTAAAGATAAAATGAGAGAATTTATGAAATCTAGAATAAAAGATATTAAGAAAGAAAGAAAGTAACTAATAAAGAAACTAAAGATAGAATGAGAAAAGGTATTAAAGCTAGAATGAAAGATATCAAGAAAGCAAGGAATGAAAGTAAGTAAAAAAAAAACTAAAGATAGAATGAGAGAAGGTATGAAAGCAAGAATGAAAGATAACAAAAAAGAAAGAAAAAAGAAATCAATAGAGAAATTAAAGATGAAATGAGAGAAGGTATGAAAGCTAGAATGAAAGATATCAAGAAAGAAAGAAAGAAAGTAAGAAAGTAATAAAGAAACTAAAGATAGAAAGAGAGAAGGGATGAGAGCTAGAATGAAAGATATCAAGAAAGAGAGAAAGAAAAAAAAAGTAATAAAGAAACTAAAGATAGAACGAGAGAAGGTATGAAATCTAGCATGAAAGATATCATAAAAGAAAGAAAGAAAGTAACTAATAAAGAAACTAAAGATAGAATGAGTGATGGTATGAAAGCTACAATGCAAGATATGAAGAAAGAAGGAAATGAATGTAAGTAAAAAAGAAATTAAAGATAGAATGAGAGAAGGTTTGAAAGCTAGAATGAAAGATATCAAGAAATAAAAAAGGAACAAAGTAGAAATAATGTAAGAAAGAAAATAAAGGATGAATGAGTGAAGTTATGAATGCTAGAATGAAAGTTATGAAGAAAGAAAGAAAGAAAGTAGTAAAGACACTAAAGATAGAATCAGAGATGGTATGAGAGCTAGAATGAGATATCAAGAAAGAAAGAAAGAAAGAAAGAACGAAAGTAATTAATAAAGAAACTAAAGATAGAATGAAAGAAGGTATGAAAGCCAGAATGAAAGATGTCAAGAAAGAAATAGAGAAAGAAAGAAAGAAATTAATAAAGAAACTAAAGATAGAATGAGAGAAGGTATGAAAGCTAGAATGTAACATATCAAGAAAGCAAGAAATGAAAGTAAGTAAAAAAGAAACTAAAGATAGAATGAGAGAAGGTATGAAAGCAAGAATGAAAGATATGAAGAAAGAAAGAAAAAAAAGAAATCAATAGAGAAATTAAAGATGAAATGAGAGAAGGTATGAAAGGTAGAATGAAAGATATCAAGAAAGAAAGAAAGAAAGAGAGAAAGAAAGAAAGAAAGTAATAAAGAAACTAAAGATAGAAAGATAGAAGGTATGAAAGCAAGAATGAAAGATATGAAGAAAGAAAGAAAAAAAAGAAATCAATAGAGAAATTAAAGATGAAATGAGAGAAGGTATGAAAGGTAGAATGAAAGATATCAAGAAAGAAAGAAAGAAAGAGAGAAAGAAAGAAAGAAAGTAATAAAGAAACTAAAGACAGAATGAGAGAAGGTATGAAAGCAAGAATGAAAGATATCAAGAAAGAAAGAAAAAAAGAATTCAATAACGAAATTAAAGATGAAAAGAGAGAAGGTATGAAAGATAGAATGAAAGATATCAAGAAAGAAAGAAAGAAAGAAAGAAAGTAGTAAAGAAACTAAAGATAGAATCAGAGAAGGTATGTGAGCTAGAATGAGATATGAAGAAAGAAAGAAAGAAAGAAAGAACAAAAGTAATTAATAAAGAAACTAAAGATAGAATGAAAGAAGGTATGAAAGCTAGAATGAAAGATATCAAGAAAGAAAGAAAGAAATCAATATAGAAACTAAAGATAAAATGAGAGAAGGTATGAAATCTTGAATGAAAATTATCAAGAAAGAAAGAAAGTAACTAATAACGAAACTAAAGATAGAATGAGAGAAGGTATTAAAGCTAGAATGAAAGATATCAAGAAAGAAAGAAATGAAAGTAAGTAAAAAAGAAACTAAAGATAGAATGAGAGAAGGTATGAAAGCTAGAATGAAAGATATCAAGAAAGAAAGAAAGAAAGAAAGAAAAAAATAAAGTAATAAAGAAACTAAAGATAGAATGAGAGAAGGTATGAAAGCTAGAATGTAAGATATCAAGAAAGAAAGAAATGAAAGTAAGTAAAAAAGAAACTAAAGATAAAATGAGAGAAGTTATGAAAGCTAGAATGAAACATATCAAGAAAGCAAGGAATGAAAGTAAGTAAAAAAGAAACTAAAGATAGAATGAGAGAAGGTATGAAAGCAAGAATGAAAGATAACAGAAAAGAAAGAAAAAAGAAATCAATAGAGAAATTAAAGATGAAATGAGAGAAGGTATGAAAGCTAGAATGAAAGGTATCAAGAAAGAAAGTAAGAAAGTAATAAAGAAACTAAAGATAGAAAGAGAGAAGGGATGAGAGCTAGAATGAAAGATATCAAGAAAGAGAGAAAGAAAAAAAGAAAGTAATAAAGAAACTAAAGATAGAACGAGAGAAGGTATGAAAGATAGAATGAAAGATATCAAGAAAGAAAGAAAGAGAGAAAGTAGTAAAGAAACTAAAGATAGAATCAGAGAAGGTATGTGAGCTAGAATGAGATATTATGAAAGAAAGAAAGAACGAAAGTAATTAATGAAGAAACTAAAGATAGAATTAAAGAAGGTATGAAAGCTAGAATGAAATATATCAAGAAAGAAAGAAAGAAAGAAATCAATATAGAAACTAAAGATAAAATGAGAGAATTTATGAAATCTAGAATAAAAGATATCAAGAAAGAAAGAAAGTAACTAATAAAGAAACTAAAGATAGAATGAGAGAAGGTATTAAAGCTAGAATGAAAGATATCAAGAAAGAAAGAAATGAAAGTAAGTAAAAAAGAAACTAAAGATAGAATGAGAGAAGGTATGAAAGCTAGAATGTAAGATATCAAGAAAGAAAGAAATGAAAGTAAGTAAAAAAGAAACTAAAGATAAAATGAGAGAAGTTATGAAAGCTAGAATGTAACATATCAAGAAAGCAAGGAATGAAAGTAAGTAAAAAAGAAACTAAAGATAGAATGAGAGAAGGTATGAAAGCTAGAATGTAACATATCAAGAAAGCAAGAAATGACAGTAAGTAAAAAAGAAACTAAAGTTAGAACGAGAGAAGGTATGAAAGCAAGAATGAAATATATGAAGATAGAAAGAAAAAAAGAAATCAATAGAGAAATTAAAGATGAAATGAGAGAAGGTATGAAAGGTAGAATGAAAGAAATCAAGAAAGAAAGAAAGAAAGAAAGAAAGTAAGAAAGTAATAAAGAAACTAAAGATAGAAAGATAGAAGGGATGAGAGCTAGAATGAAAGATATCAAGAAAGAAAGAAAGAAAGAAAGAAAAAAATAAAGTAATAAAGAAACTAAAGATAGAATGAGAGAAGGTATGAAAGCTAGAAGGTAAGATATCAAGAAAGAAAGAAATGAAAGTAAGTAAAAAAGAAACTAAAGATAGAATGAGAGAAGTTATGAAAGCAAGAATGAAAGATATGAAGAAAGAAAGAAAAAAAGAAATCAATAGACCAATTAAAGATGAAATGAGAGAAGGTATGAAGGGTAGAATGAAAGATATCAAGAAAGAAAGAAAGAAAGTAAGTAGAAAGTAATAAAGAAACTAAAGATAGAAAGATAGAAGGGATGAGAGCTAGAATGAAAGATATCAAGAAGGAAAGAAAGAAAGAAAGAAAAAAATAAAGTAATAAAGAAACTAAAGATTGAATGAGAGAAGGTTTGAAAGCTAGAATGAAAGATATCAAGAAATAAAAAAGGAACAAAGTAGAAATAATGTAAGAAAGAAAATAAAGGATGAATGAGGGAAGTTATGAATGCTAGAATGAAAGATATCAAGAAAGAAAGAAAGAAAGTAAGAAAGTAATAAAGAAACTAAAGACAGAAAGAGAGAAGGGATGAGAGGTAGAATGAAAGATAACAAAAAAGAAAGAAAAAAGAAATCAATAGAGAAATTAAAGATGAAATGAGAGAAGGTATGAAAGCTAGAATGAAAGATATCAAGAAAGAAAGAAAGAAAGTAAGAAAGGAATAAAGAAACTAAAGACAGAAAGAGAGAAGGGATGAGAGCTAGAATGAAAGATATCAAGAAAGAGAGAAAGAAAAAAAGAAAGTAATAAAGAAACTAAAGATAGAACGAGAGAAGGTATGAAAGATAGAATGAAAGATATCAAGAAAGAAAGAAAGAAAGAAAGTAGTAAAGAAACTAAAGATAGAATCAGAGAAGGTATGTGAGCTAGAATAAGATATTATGAAAGAAAGAAAGAAAGAACGAAAGTAATTACTGAAGAAACTAAAGATAGAATTAAAGAAGGTATGAAAGCTAGAATGAAATATATCAAGAAAGAAAGAAAGAAAGAAATCAATATAGAAACTAAAGATAAAATGAGAGAATTTATGAAATCTAGAATAAAAGATATCAAGAAAGAAAGAAAGTAACTAATAAAGAAACTAAAGATAGAATGAGAGAAGGTATTAAAGCTAGAATGAAAGATATCAAGAAAGAAAGAAATGAAAGTAAGTAAAAAAGAAACTAAAGATAGAATGAGAGAAGGTATGAAAGCTAGAATGTAAGATATCAGGAAAGAAAGAAATGAAAGTAAGTAAAAAAGAAACTAAAGATAAAATGAGAGAAGTTATGAAAGCTAGAATGTAACATATCAAGAAAGCAAGGAATGAAAGTAAGTAAAAAAGAAACTAAAGATAGAATGAGAGAAGGTATGAAAGCAAGAATGAAAGATAACAAAAATGAAAGAAAAAAGAAATCAATAGAGAAATTAAAGATGAAATGAGAGAAGATATGAAAGCTAGAATGAAAGATATCAAGAAAGAAAGAAAGAAAGTAAGAAAGTAATAAAGAAACTAAAGATAGAAAGAGAGAAGGGATGAGAGCTAGAATGAAAGATATCAAGAAAGAAAGAAATAAAGAAAGTAAGAAAGAAATAAAGAAACTAAAGATAGAATGAGAGAAGGTATGAAAGCTAGAATGAAAGATATGAAGAAAGAAAAAAGGAACAAATTAGAAATAATGTAATGAAGAAAATGAAGATTGAATGAGTGAAGATATGAATGCTAGAATGAAAGTTATCAAGAAAGAAATAAAGAAAGAAAGAAAGAAAGAAAGTAGTAAAGAAATTAAAGATAGAATCAGAGAAGGTATGTGAGCTAGAATGAGATATGAAGAAAGAAAGAAAGAAAGAAAGATAGAACGAAAGTAATAAAGAAACCAAAGATAAAATGAGAGAAGGTATGAAAGCTAGAATGAAAGATATCAAGAAAGAAAGAAAGAAAGTAATAAAGAAACTAAAGATAGAATGAGTGATGGTATGAAAGCTACAATGCAAGATATGAAGAAAGAAGGAAATGAAAGAAAGTAAAAAAAACTAAAGATAGAATGAGAGAAGGTTTGAAAGCTAGAATGAAAGATATCAAGAAATAAAAAAGGAACAAAGTAGAAATAATGTAAAAAAGAAAATAAAGGATGAATGAGTGAAGTTATGAATGCTAGAATGAAAGTTATGAAGAAAGAAAGAAAGAAAGTAGTAAAGAAACTAAAGATAGAATCAGAGATGGTATGAGAGCTAGAATGAGATATCAAGAAAGAAAGAAAGAAAGAAAGAACGAAAGTAATAAATAAAGAAACTAAAGATAGAATTAAAGAAGGTATGAAAGCTAGAATGAAATATATCAAGAAAGAAAGAAAGAAAGAAATCAATATAGTAACTAAAGATAAAATGAGAGAAGGTATGAAATCTAGTATAAAAGATATCAAGAAAGAAAGAAAGTAACTAATAAAGAAACTAAAGATAGAATGAGAGAAGGTATTAAAGCTAGAATGAAAGATATCAAGAAAGAAAGAAATGAAAGTAAGTAAAAAAGAAACTAAAGATAGAATGAGAGAAGGTATGAAAGCTAGAATGTAAGATATCAAGAAAGAAAGAAATGAAAGTAAGTAAAAAAGAAACTAAAGATAAAATGAGAGAAGTTATGAAAGCTAGAATGCAACATATCAAGAAAGCAAGGAATGAAAGTAAGTAAAAAAGAAACTAAAGATAGAATGAGAGAAGGTATGAAAGCAAGAATGAAAGATAACAAAAAAGAAAGAAAAAAGAAATCAATAGAGAAATTAAAGATGAAATGAGAGAAGGTATGAAAGCTAGAATGAAAGATATCAAGAAAGAAAGAAAGAAAGTAAGAAAGTAATAAAGAAACTAAAGATAGAAAGAGAGAAGGGATGAGAGCTAGAATGAAAGATATCAAGAAAGAGAGAAAGAAAAAAAGAAAGTAATAAAGAAACTAAAGATAGAACGAGAGAAGGTATAAAAGATAGAATGAAAGATATCAAGAAAAAAAGAAAAAGAGAAAGTAGTAAAGAAACTAAAGATAGAATCAGAGAAGGTATGTGAGCTAGAATGAGATATTATGAAAGAAAGAAAGAACGAAAGTAATTAATGAAGAAACTAAAGATAGAATTAAAGAAGGTATGAAAGCTAGAATGAAATATATCAAGAAAGAAAGAAAGAAAGAAATCAATATAGAAACTAAAGATAAAATGAGAGAATTTATGAAATCTAGAATAAAAGATATCAAGAAAGAAAGAAAGTAACTAATAAAGAAACTAAAGATAGAATGAGAGAAGGTATTAAAGCTAGAATGAAAGATATCAAGAAAGAAAGAAATGAAAGTAAGTAAAAAAGAAACTAAAGATAGAATGAGAGAAGGTATGAAAGCAAGAATGAAAGATATGTAGAAAGAAAGAAAAAAGAAATCAATAGAGAAATTAAAGATGAAATCAGAGAAGGTATGAAAGCTAGAATGAAAGATATCAAGAAAGAAAGAAAGAAAGTAAGAAAAAAAGAAACTAAAGATAGAATGAGAGAAGGTATGAGAGCTAGAATGAAAGATATCAAGAAAGAAAAAGGAACAAAGTAGAAAAAATGTAATAAAGAAAATAAAGATTGAATGAGTGAAGATATGAATGCTAGAATGAAAGTTATCAAGAAAGAAAGAAGAAAAAAAGAAAGTAATAAAGAAAATAAAGATAGAATGAGAGAAGGTATGATAGCTAGAATGTAAGATATCAAGAAAGAATGAAATGAAAGTAAGTAAAAAAGAAACTAAAGATAGAATGAGAGAAGGTATGAAAGCTAGAATGAAAGATTTCAAGTAAGAAAAAAGGAACAAAGTAAAAATAATGTAATAAATAAAATAAAGATTGAATGAGTGAAGATATGAATGCTAGAATGAAACTTATCAAGAAAGAAAGAAAGAAAGAAAGAAAAAAGTCAAGAAACTAAAGAGAATCAGAGAAGGTATGAGAGCTAGAATGAGATATGAAGAAAGAAAGAAAGAAAGAAAGAACGAAAGTAATTAATAAAGAAACTAAAGATAGATTGAGAGAAGGTATGAAAGCTAGAATGTAACATATCAAGAAAGCAAGAAATGAAAGGAAGTAAAAAAGAAACTAAAGATAGAATGAGAGAAGGTATGAAAGCAAGAATGAAAGATATCAAGAAAGAAAGAAAAAAAGAAATCAATAAAGAAATTAAAGATGAAATGAGAGAAGGTATGAAAGCAAGAATGAAAGATATCAAGAAAGAAAGAAAGAAAGTAAGAAAGTAATAGAGAAAATAAAGAGAGAACGAGAGAACGTATGAGAGCTAGAATGAAAGCTATCAAGAAAGAGAGAAAGAAAAAAAGAAAGTAATAAAGAAACTAAAGATAGAACGAGAGAAGGTATGAAAGATAGAATGAAAGATATCAAGAAAGAAAGAAAGAAAGAAAGTAGTAAATAAACTAAAGATAGAATCAGAGAAGGTATGTGAGCTAGAATGGGATATTATGAAAGAAAGAAAGAAAGAACGAAAGTAATTAATGAAGAAACTAAAGATAGAATTAAAGAAGGTATGAAAGCTAGAATGAAAAATATCAAGAAAGAAAGAAAGAAAGAAATCAATATAGAAACTAAAGATAAAATGAGAGAAGGTATGAAATCTAGAATAAAAGATATCAAGAAAGAAAGAAAGTAATTAATAAAGAAACTAAAGATAGAATGAGAGAAGGTATTAAAGCTAGAATGAAAGATATCAAGAAAGAAAGAAATGAAAGTAAGTAAAAAAGAAACTAAAGATAGAATGAGAGAAGGTATGAAAGCTAGAATGAAAGATATCAAGAAAGAAAGAAAGAAAGTAATAAAGAAACTAAAGATAGAATGAGAGAAGGTATGAAAGATAGAATGAAAGGTATCAAAAAATAAAGAAAGTAATAAAGAAACTAAAGATAGAATGAGAGAAGGTATGAAAGCTAGAATGTAACATATCAAGAAAGCAAGAAATTTAAGTAAGTAAAAAAGAAACTAAAGATAGAATGAGAGAAGGTATGAAAGCAAGAATGAAAGATATCAAGAAAGAAAGAAAAAAGAAATGAATAAAGAAATTAGAGATGAAATGAGAGAAGGTATGAAAGCCAGAATGAAAGATATCAAGAAAGAAAGAAAGAAAGAAAGAAAGAAAGAAAGAAAGAAAGAAAGTAGTAAAGAAATTAAAGATAGAATCAGAGAAGGTATGTGAGCTAGAATGAGATATGAAGAAAGAAAGATAGAAAGAAAGATAGAACGAAAGTAATAAAGAAACGAAAGATAAAATGAGAGAAGGTATGAAATCTAGCATGAAAGATATCATAAAAGAAAGAAAGAAAGTAACTAATAAAGAAACTAAAGATAGAATGAGAGAAGGTATGAAAGCTAGAATGGAAGATATCAAGAAAGAAAGAAAGAAAGTAATAAAGAAACTAAAGATAGAATGAGTGATGGTATGAAAGCTACAATGCAAGATATGAAGAAAAAAGGAAATGAAAGTAAGTAAAAAAGAAACTAAAGATAGAATGAGAGAAGGTTTGAAAGCTAGAATGAAAGATATTAAGAAATAAAAAAGGAACAAAGTAGAAATAATGTAAGAAAGAAAATAAAGGATGAATGAGTGAAGTTATGAATGCTAGAATGAAAGTTATGAAGAAAGAAAGAAAGAAAGTAGTAAAGATACTAAAGATAGAATCAGAGATGGTATGAGAGCTAGAATGAGATATCAAGAAAGAAAGAAAGAAAGAAAGAAAGAACGAAAGTAATTAATAAAGAAACTAAAAATAGAATGAAAGAAGGTATGAAAGCCAGAATGAAAGATATCAAGAAAGAAATAGAGAAAGAAAGAAAGAAATTAATAAAGAAACTAAAGATAGAATGAGAGAAGGTATGAAAGCTAGAATGTAACATATCAAGAAAGCAAGAAATGAAAGTAAGTAAAAAAGAAACTAAAGATAGAATGAGAGAAGTTATGAAAGCAAGAATGAAAGATATGAAGAAAGAAAGAAAAAAAGAAATCAATAGACCAATTAAAGATGAAGTGAGAGAAGGTATGAAAGGTAGAATGAAAGATATCAAGAAAGAAAGAAAGAAAGTAAGTAAGAAAGTAATAAAGAAAGTAAAGATAGAAAGATAGAAGGGATGAGAGCTAGAATGAAAGATATCAAGAAAGAAAGAAAGAAAGAAAGAAAGAAAAAAATAAAGTAATAAAGAAACTAAAGATAGAATGAGAGAAGGTATTAAAGCTAGAATGAAAGATATCAAGAAAGAAAGAAATGAAAGTAAGTAAAAAAAAACTAAAGATAAAATGAGAGAAGTTATGAAAGCTAGAATGTAACATATCAAGAAAGCAAGGAATGAAAGTACTTAAAAAAAAACTAAAGATAGAATGAGAGAAGGTATGAAAGCAAGAATGAAAGATAACAAAAAAGAAAGAAAAAAGAAATCAATAGAGAAATTAAAGATGAAATGAGAGAAGGTATGAAAGCTAGAATGAAAGATATCAAGAAAGAAAGAAAGAAAGAAAGAAAGTAATAAAGAAACTAAAGATAGAAAGAGAGAAGGGATGAGAGCTAGAATGAAAGATATCAAGAAAGAGAGAAAGAAAAAAAGAAAGTAATAAAGAAACTAAAGATAGAATGAGAGAAGGTATGAAATCTAGAATGTAAGATATGAAGAAAGAATGAAATGAAAGTAAGTAAAAAAGAAACTAAAGATAGAATGAGAGAAGGTATGAAAGCTAGAATGAAAGATATCAAGAAAGAAAAAAGGAACAAAGTAGAAATAATGTAATAAAGAAAATAAAGATTGAATGAGTGAAGATATGAATGCTATAATGAAAGTTATCAAGAAAGAAAGAAAGAAAGAAAGAAAGAAAGAAAGAAAGAAAGGAAAAAGTCAAGAAACTAAAGAGAATCAGAGAAGGTATGAGAGCTAGAATGAGATATGAAGAAAGAAAGAAAGAAAGAAAGAAAGAACGAAAGTAATTAATAAAGAAACTAAAGATAGAAAGAAAGAAGGTATGAAAGCTAGAATGAAAGATATCAAGAAAGGAAGAAAGAACGAAAGTAATTAATAAAGAAACTAAAGATAGAATGAGAGAAGGTATGAAAGGTAGAATGTAAGATATCAAGAAAGAAAGAAATGAAAGTAAGTAAAAAAGAAACTAAAGATAGAATGAGAGAAGGTATGAAAGCTAGAATGAAAGATATCAAGAAAGAAAAAAGGAACAAAGTAGAAATAATATAATAAAGAAAATAAAGATTCAATGAGTGAAGATATGAATGCTAGAATGAAAGTTATCAAGAAAGCAAGCAAGAAAGAAAGTAGTAAAGAAACTAAAGATAGAATCAGAGAAGGTATGAGAGCTAGAATGAGATATCAAGAAAGAAAGAAAGAAAGTAATAAAGAAACTAAAGATAGAATGAGTGATGGTATGAAAGCTACAATGCAAGATATGAAGAAAGAAGGAAATGAAAGTAAGTAAAAAAGTAATTAAAGATAGAATGAGAGAAGGGTTGAAAGCTAGAATGAAAGATATCAAGAAATAAAAAAGGAACAAAGTAGAAATAATGTAAGAAAGAAAATAAAGGATGAATGAGTGAAGTTATGAATGCTAGAATGAAAGTTATGAAGAAAGAAAGAAAGAAATTAGTAAAGAAACTAAAGATAGAATCAGAGATGGTATGAGAGCTAGAATGAGATATCAAGAAAGAAAGAAAGAAAGAAAGAACGAAAGTAATTAATAAAGAAACTAAAGATAGAATGAAAGAAGGTATGAAGGCCAGAATGAAAGATATCAAGAAAGAAATAGAGAAAGAAAGAAAGAAATTAATAAAGAAACTAAAGATAGAATGAGAGAAGGTATGAAAGCTAGAATGTAACATATCAAGAAAGCAAGAAATGAAAGTAAGTAAAAAAGAAACTAAAGATAGAATGAGAGAAGGTATGAAAGCAAGAATGAAAGATATGAAGAAAGAAAGAAAAAAAGAAATCAATAGAGAAATTAAAGATGAAATGAGAGAAGGTATGAAAGGTAGAATGAAAGATATCAAGAAAGAAAGAAAGAAAGAAAGAAAGAAAGAAAGTAATAAAGAAACTAAAGATAGAAAGATAGAAGGGATGAGAGCTAGAATGAAAGATATCAAGAAAGAAAGAAAGAAAGAAAGAAAGTAAGAAAGTAATAAAGAAACTAAAGACAGAAAGAGAGAAGGGATGAGAGCTAGAATGAAAGATATCAAGAAAGAGAGAAAGAAAAAAAGAAAGTAATAAAGAAACTAAAGATAGAACGAGAGAAGGTATGAAAGATAGAATGAAAGATATCAAGAAAGAAAGAAAGAAAGAAAGTAGTAAAGAAACTAAAGATAGAATCAGAGAAGGTATGTGAGCTAGAATGAGATATTATGAAAGAAAGAAAGAAAGAACGAAAGTAATTAATGAAGAAACTAAAGATAGAATTAAAGAAGGTATGAAAGCTAGAATGAAATATATCAAGAAAGAAAGAAAGAAAGAAATCAATATAGAAACTAAAGATAAAATGAGAGAATTTATGAAATCTAGAATAAAAGATATCAAGAAAGAAAGAAAGTAACTAATAAAGAAACTAAAGATAGAATGAGAGAAGGTATTAAAGCTAGAATGAAAGATAGCAAGAAAGAAAGAAATGAAAGTAAGTAAAAAAGAAACTAAAGATAGAATGAGAGAAGGTATGAAAGCTAGAATGTAAGATATCAAGAAAGAAAGAAATGAAAGTAAGTAAAAAAGAAACTAAAGATAAAATGAGAGAAGTTATGAAAGCTGGAATGTAACATATCAAGAAAGCAAGGAATGAAAGTAAGTAAAAAAGAAACTAAAGATAGAATGAGAGAAGGTATGAAAGCAAGAATGAAAGATACCAAAAAAGAAAGAAAAAAGAAATCAATACAGAAATTAAAGATGAAATGAGAGAAGGTATGAAAGCTAGAATGAAAGATATCAAGAAAGAAAGAAAGAAAGTAAGAAAGTAATAAAGAAACTAAAGATAGAAAGAGAGAAGGGATGAGAGCTAGAATGAAAGATATCAAGAAAGAGAGAAAGAAAAAAAGAAAGTAATAAAGAAACTAAAGATAGAACGAGAGAAGGTATGAAAGATAGAATGAAAGATATCAAGAAAGAAAGAAAGAAAGAAAGTAGTAAAGAAACTAAAGATAGAATGAGAGAAGGTATTAAAGCTAGAATGAAAGATATCAAGAAAGAAAGAAATGAAAGTAAGTAAAAAAGAAACTAAAGATAGAATGAGAGAAGGTATGAAAGCTAGAATGAAAGATATCAAGAAAGAAAGAAAGAAAGTAAGTAATAAAGAAACTAAAGATAGAATGAGAGAAGGTATTAAAGCTAGAATGAAAGATATCAAGAAAGAAAGAAATGAAAGTAAGTAAAAAAGAAACTAAAGATAGAATGAGAGAAGGTATGAAAGCTAGAATGAAAGATATCAAGAAAGAAAGAAAGAAAGTAATAAAGAAACTAAAGATAGAATGAGAGAAGGTATGAAAGATAGAATGAAAGGTATCAAAAAATAAAGAAAGAAATAAAGAAACTAAAGTTAGAATGAGAGAAGGTATGAAAGCTAGAATGTAACATATCAAGAAAGCAAGAAATGAAAGTAAGTAAAAAAGAAACTAAAGATAGAATGAGAGAAGGTATGAAAGCTAGAATGAAAGATATCAAGAAATAAAAAAGGAACAAAGTAGAAATAATGTAAGAAAGAAAATAAAGGATGAATGAGTGAAGTTATGAATGCTAGAATGAAAGTTATGAAGAAAGAAAGAAAGAAATTAGTAAAGAAACTAAAGATAGAATCAGAGATGGTATGTGAGCTAGAATGAGATATCAAGAAAGAAAGAAAGAAAGAAAGAACGAAAGTAATTAATAAAGAAACTAAAGATAGAATGAAAGAAGGTATGAAAGCCAGAATGAAAGATATCAAGAAAGAAATAGAGAAAGAAAGAAAGAAATTAATAAAGAAACTAAAGATAGAATGAGAGAAGGTATGAAAGGTAGAATGAAAGATATCAAGAAAGAAAGAAAGAAAGAAAGAAAGAAAGTAATAAAGAAACTAAAGATAGAAAGATAGAAGGGATGAGAGCTAGAATGAAAGATATCAAGAAAGAAAGAAAGAAAGAAAGAAAGAAATGAAGTAATAAAGAAACTAAAGATAGAATGAGAGAAGGTATGAAAGCTAGAATGTAAGATATCAAGAAAGAAAGAAATGAAAGTAAGTAAAAAAGAAAATAAAGATAAAATGAGAGAAGTTATGAAAGCTAGAATGTAACATATCAAGAAAGCAAGGAATGAAAGTAAGTAAAAAAGAAACTAAAGATAGAATGAGAGAAGGTATGAAAGCAAGAATGAAAGATAACAAAAAAGAAAGAAAAAAGAAATCAATAGAGAAATTAAAGATGAAATGAGAGAAGGTATGAAAGCTAGAATGAAAGATATCAAGAAAGAAAGAAAGAAAGTAAGTAATAAAGAAACTAAAGATAGAATGAGAGAAGGTATTAAAGCTAGAATGAAAGATATCAAGAAAGAAAGAAATGAAAGTAAGTAAAAAAGAAACTAAAGATAGAATGAGAGAAGGTATGAAAGCTAGAATGAAAGATATCAAGAAAGAAAGAAAGAAAGTAATAAAGAAACTAAAGATAGAATGAGAGAAGGTATGAAAGATAGAATGAAAGGTATCAAAAAATAAAGAAAGAAAGAAAGAAACTAAAGATAGAATGAGAGAAGGTATGAAAGCTAGAATGTAACATATCAAGAAAGCAAGAAATGAAAGTAAGTAAAAAAGAAACTAAAGATAGAATGAGAGAAGGTATGAAAGCAAGAATGAAAGATAACAAAAAAGAAAGAAAAAAGAAATCAATACAGAAATTAAAGATGAAATGAGAGAAGGTATGAAAGCTAGAATGAAAGATATCAAGAAAGAAAGAAAGAAAGTAAGAAAGTAATAAAGAAACTAAAGATAGAAAGAGAGAAGGGATGAGAGCTAGAATGAAAGATATCAAGAAAGAGAGAAAGAAAAAAAGAAAGTAATAAAGAAACTAAAGATAGAACGAGAGAAGGTATGAAAGATAGAATGAAAGATATCAAGAAAGAAAGAAAGAAAGAAAGTAGTAAAGAAACTAAAGATAGAATGAGAGAAGGTATTAAAGCTAGAATGAAAGATATCAAGAAAGAAAGAAATGAAAGTAAGTAAAAAAGAAACTAAAGATAGAATGAGAGAAGGTATGAAAGCTAGAATGAAAGATATCAAGAAAGAAAGAAAGAAAGTAAGTAATAAAGAAACTAAAGATAGAATGAGAGAAGGTATTAAAGCTAGAATGAAAGATATCAAGAAAGAAAGAAATGAAAGTAGGTAAAAAAGAAACTAAAGATAGAATGAGAGAAGGTATGAAAGCTAGAATGAAAGATATCAAGAAAGAAAGAAAGTAATAAAGAAACTAAAGATAGAATGAGAGAAGGTATGAAAGATAGAATGAAAGGTATCAAAAAATAAAGAAAGAAATAAAGAAACTAAAGATAGAATGAGAGAAGGTATGAAAGCTAGAATGTAACATATCAAGAAAGCAAGAAATGAAAGTAAGTAAAAAAGAAACTAAAGATAGAATGAGAGAAGGTATGAAAGCAAGAATGAAAGATATCAAGAAAGAAAGAAAAAAGAAATCAATAAAGAAATTAGAGATGAAATGAGAGAAGGTATGAAAGCAAGAATGAAAGATATCAAGAAAGAAAGAAAGAAAGTAAGAAAGTAATAGAGAAAATAAAGATAGAACGAGAGATGGTATGAGAGCTAGAATGAAAGTTATCAAGAAAGAAAGAAAGAAAGAAAGAAAGAAAGAAAGAAAGAAAGAAAGAAAGAAAGAAAGAAAGTAGTAAAGAAATTAAAGATAGAATCAGAGAAGGTATGTGAGCTAGAATGAGATATGAAGAAAGAAAGAAAGAAAGAAAGAAAGAACGAAAGAACGAAAGTAATAAAGAAACGAAAGATAAAATGAGAGAAGGTATGAAATCTAGCATGAAAGATATCATAAAAGAAAGAAAGAAAGTAACTAATAAAGAAACTAAAGATAGAATGAGAGAAGGTATGAAAGCTAGAATGAAAGATAACAAGAAACAAAGAAAGAAAGTAATAAAGAAACTAAAGATAGAATGAGTGATGGTATGAAAGCTACAATGCAAGATATGAAGAAAGAAGGAAATGAAAGTAAGTAAAAAAGTAATTAAAGATAGAATGAGAGGTTTGAAAGCTAGAATGAAAGATATCAAGAAATAAAAAAGGAACAAAGTAGAAATAATGTAAGAAAGAAAATAAAGGATGAATGAGTGAAGTTATGAATGCTAGAATGAAAGTTATGAAGAAAGAAAGAAAGAAATTAGTAAAGAAACTAAAGATAGAATCAGAGATGGTATGAGAGCTAGAATGAGATATCAAGAAAGAAAGAAAGAAAGAAAGAACGAAAGTAATTAATAAAGAAACTAAAGATAGAATGAAAGAAGGTATGAAAGCCAGAATGAAAGATATCAAGAAAGAAATAGAGAAAGAAAGAAAGAAATTAATAAAGAAACTAAAGATAGAATGAGAGAAGGTATGAAAGCTAGAATGTAACATATCAAGAAAGCAAGAAATGAAAGTAAGTAAAAAAGAAACTAAAGATAGAATGAGAGAAGGTATGAAAGCAAGAATGAAAGATATGAAGAAAGAAAGAAAAAAAGAAATCAATAGAGAAATTAAAGATGAAATGAGAGAAGGTATGAAAGGTAGAATGAAAGATATCAAGAAAGAAAGAAAGAAAGAAAGAAAGAAAGTAATAAAGAAACTAAAGATAGAAAGATAGAAGGGATGAGAGCTAGAATGAAAGATATCAAGAAAGAAAGAAAGAAAGAAAGAAAAAAATGAAGTAATAAAGAAACTAAAGATAGAATGAGAGAAGGTATGAAAGCTAGAATGTAAGATATCAAGAAAGAAAGAAATAAAAGTAAGTAAAAAAGAAACTAAAGATAAAATGAGAGAAGTTATGAAAGCTAGAATGTAACATATCAAGAAAGCAAGGAATGAAAGTAAGTAAAAAAGAAACTAAAGATAGAATGAGAGAAGGTATGAAAGCAAGAATGAAAGATAACAAAAAAGAAAGAAAAAAGAAATCAATAGAGAAATTAAAGATGAAATGAGAGAAGGTATGAAAGCTAGAATGAAAGATATCAAGAAAGAAAGAAAGAAAGAAAGTAAGAAAGTAATAAAGAAACTAAAGACAGAAAGAGAGAAGGGATGAGAGCTAGAATGAAAGATATCAAGAAAGAGAGAAAGAAAAAAAGAAAGTAATAAAGAAACTAAAGATAGAACGAGAGAAGGTATGAAAGATAGAATGAAAGATATCAAGAAAGAAAGAAAGAAAGTAGTAAAGAAACTAAAGATAGAATCAGAGAAGGTATGTGAGCTAGAATGAGATATTATGAAAGAAAGAAAGAAGGAACGAAAGTAATTAATGAAGAAACTAAAGATAGAATTAAAGAAGGTATGAAAGCTAGAATGAAATATATCAAGAAAGAAAGAAAGAAAGAAATCAATATAGAAACTAAAGATAAAATGAGAGAATTTATGAAATCTAGAATAAAAGATATTAAGAAAGAAAGAAAGTAACTAATAAAGAAACTAAAGATAGAATGAGAGAAGGTATTAAAGCTAGAATGAAAGATATCAAGAAAGAAAGAAATTAAAGTAAGTAAAAAAGAAACTAAAGTTAGAATGAGAGAAGGTATGAAAGCTAGAATGTAAGATATCAAGAAAGAAAGAAATGAAAGTAAGTAAAAAAGAAACTAAAGATAAAATGAGAGAAGTTATGAAAGCTGGAATGTAACATATCAAGAAAGCAAGGAATGAAAGTAAGTAAAAAAAAAACTAAAGATAGAATGAGAGAAGGTATGAAAGCAAGAATGAAAGATAACAAAAAAGAAAGAAAAAAGAAATCAATACAGAAATTAAAGATGAAATGAGAGAAGGTATGAAAGCTAGAATGAAAGATATCAAGAAAGAAAGAAAGAAAGTAAGAAAGTAATAAAGAAACTAAAGATAGAAAGAGAGAAGGGATGAGAGCTAGAATGAAAGATATCAAGAAAGAGAGAAAGAAAAAAAAGTAATAAAGAAACTAAAGATAGAACGAGAGAAGGTATGAAAGATAGAATGAAAGATATCAAGAAAGAAAGAAAGAAAGAAAGTAGTAAAGAAACTAAAGATAGAATGAGAGAAGGTATTAAAGCTAGAATGAAAGATATCAAGAAAGAAAGAAATGAAAGTAAGTAAAAAAGAAACTAAAGATAGAATGAGAGAAGGTATGAAAGCTAGAATGAAAGATATCAAGAAAGAAAGAAAGAAAGAAAGTAATAAAGAAACTAAAGATAGAATGAGAGAAGGTATTAAAGCTAGAATGAAAGATATCAAGAAAGAAAGAAATGAAAGTAAGTAAAAAAGAAACTAAAGATAGAATGAGAGAAGGTATGAAAGCTAGAATGAAAGATATCAAGAAAGAAAGAAAGAAAGTAATAAAGAAACTAAAGATAGAATGAGAGAAGGTATGAAAGATAGAATGAGAGGTATCAAAAAATAAAGAAAGAAATAAAGAAACTAAAGATAGAATGAGAGAAGGTATGAAAGCTAGAATGTAACATATCAAGAAAGCAAGAAATGAAAGTAAGTAAAAAAGAAACTAAAGATAGAATGAGAGAAGGTATGAAAGCAAGAATGAAAGATATCAAGAAAGAAAGAAAAAAGAAATCAATAAAGAAATTAGAGATGAAATGAGAGAAGGTATGAAAGCAAGAATGAAAGATATCAAGAAAGAAAGAAAGAAAGTAAGAAAGTAATAGAGAAAATAAAGATAGAACGAGAGATGGTATGAGAGCTAGAATGAAAGTTATCAAGAAAGAAAGAAAGAAAGAAAGAAAGAAAGAAAGAAAGAAAGAAAGAAAGAAAGAAAGAAAGAAAGAAAGAAAGAAAGAAAGTAGAAAAGAAATTAAAGATAGAATCAGAGAAGGTATGTGAGCTAGAATGAGATATGAAGAAAGAAAGAAAGAAAGAAAGAAAGAACGAAAGTAATAAAGAAACGAAAGATAAAATGAGAGAAGGTATGAAATCTAGCATGAAAGATATCATAAAAGAAAGAAAGAAAGTAACTAATAAAGAAACTAAAGATAGAATGAGAGAAGGTATGAAAGCTAGAATGAAAGATATCAAGAATGAAAGAAAGAAAGTAATAAAGAAACTAAAGATAGAATGAGTGATGGTATGAAAGCTACAATGCAAGATATGAAGAAAGAAGGAAATGAATGTAAGTAAAAAAGAAATTAAAGATAGAATGAGAGAAGGTTTGAAAGCTAGAATGAAAGATATCAAGAAATAAAAAAGGAACAAAGTAGAAATAATGTAAGAAAGAAAATAAAGGATGAATGAGTGAAGTTATGAATGCTAGAATGAAAGTTATGAAGAAAGAAAGAAAGAAAGTAGTAAAGACACTAAAGATAGAATCAGAGATGGTATGAGAGCTAGAATGAGATATCAAGAAAGAAAGAAAGAAAGAAAGAACGAAAGTAATTAATAAAGAAACTAAAGATAGAATGAAAGAAGGTATGAAAGCCAGAATGAAAGATGTCAAGAAAGAAATAGAGAAAGAAAGAAAGAAATTAATAAAGAAACTAAAGATAGAATGAGAGAAGGTATGAAAGCTAGAATGTAACATATCAAGAAAGCAAGAAATGAAAGTAAGTAAAAAAGAAACTAAAGATAGAATGAGAGAAGGTATGAAAGCAAGAATGAAAGATATGAAGAAAGAAAGAAAAAAAAGAAATCAATAGAGAAATTAAAGATGAAATGAGAGAAGGTATGAAAGGTAGAATGAAAGATATCAAGAAAGAAAGAAAGAAAGAGAGAAAGAAAGAAAGAAAGTAATAAAGAAACTAAAGATAGAAAGATAGAACGGATGAGAGCTAGAATGAAAGATATCAAGAAAGAAAGAAAGAAAGAAAGAAAAAAATAAAGTAATAAAGAAACTAAAGATAGAATGAGAGAAGGTATGAAAGCTAGAATGTAAGATATCAAGAAAGAAAGAAATGAAAGTAAGTAAAAAAGAAACTAAAGATAAAATGAGAGAAGTTATGAAAGCTAGAATGTAACATATCAAGAAAGCAAGGAATGAAAGTAAGTAAAAAAGAAACTAAAGATAGAATGAGAGAAGGTATGAAAGCAAGAATGAAAGATAACAGAAAAGAAAGAAAAAAGAAATCAATAGAGAAATTAAAGATGAAATGAGAGAAGGTATGAAAGCTAGAATGAAAGGTATCAAGAAAGAAAGTAAGAAAGTAATAAAGAAACTAAAGATAGAAAGAGAGAAGGGATGAGAGCTAGAATGAAAGATATCAAGAAAGAGAGAAAGAAAAAAAGAAAGTAATAAAGAAACTAAAGATAGAACGAGAGAAGGTATGAAAGATAGAATGAAAGATATCAAGAAAGAAAGAAAGAGAGAAAGTAGTAAAGAAACTAAAGATAGAATCAGAGAAGGTATGTGAGCTAGAATGAGATATTATGAAAGAAAGAAAGAACGAAAGTGATTAATGAAGAAACTAAACATAGAATTAAAGAAGGTATGAAAGCTAGAATGAAATATATCAAGAAAGAAAGAAAGAAAGAAATCAATATAGAAACTAAAGATAAAATGAGAGAATTTATGAAATCTAGAATAAAAGATATCAAGAAAGAAAGAAAGTAACTAATAAAGAAACTAAAGATAGAATGAGAGAAGGTATTAAAGCTAGAATGAAAGATATCAAGAAAGAAAGAAATGAAAGTAAGTAAAAAAGAAACTAAAGATAGAATGAGAGAAGGTATGAAAGCTAGAATGTAAGATATCAAGAAAGGAAGAAATGAAAGTAAGTAAAAAAGAAACTAAAGATAAAATGAGAGAAGTTATGAAAGCTAGAATGTAACATATCAAGAAAGCAAGGAATGAAAGTAAGTAAAAAAGAAACTAAAGATAGAATGAGAGAAGGTATGAAAGCTAGAATGTAACATATCAAGAAAGCAAGAAATGACAGTAAGTAAAAAAGAAACTAAAGTTAGAACGAGAGAAGGTATGAAAGCAAGAATGAAATATATGAAGATAGAAAGAAAAAAAGAAATCAATAGAGAAATTAAAGATGAAATGAGAGAAGGTATGAAAGGTAGAATGAAAGAAATCAAGAAAGAAAGAAAGAAAGAAAGAAAGTAAGAAAGTAATAAAGAAACTAAAGATAGAAAGATAGAAGGGATGAGAGCTAGAATGAAAGATATCAAGAAAGAAAGAAAGAAAGAAAGAAAAAAATAAAGTAATAAAGAAACTAAAGATAGAATGAGAGAAGGTATGAAAGCTAGAAGGTAAGATATCAAGAAAGAAAGAAATGAAAGTAAGTAAAAAAGAAACTAAAGATAGAATGAGAGAAGTTATGAAAGCAAGAATGAAAGATATGAAGAAAGAAAGAAAAAAAGAAATCAATAGACCAATTAAAGATGAAATGAGAGAAGGTATGAAAGGTAGAATGAAAGATATCAAGAAGGAAAGAAAGAAAGAAAGAAAAAAATAAAGTAATAAAGAAACTAAAGATTGAATGAGAGAAGGTTTGAAAGCTAGAATGAAAGATATCAAGAAATAAAAAAGGAACAAAGTAGAAATAATGTAAGAAAGAAAATAAAGGATGAATGAGGGAAGTTATGAATGCTAGAATGAAAGATATCAAGAAAGAAAGAAAGAAAGTAAGAAAGTAATAAAGAAACTAAAGACAGAAAGAGAGAAGGGATGAGAGCTAGAATGAAAGATAACAAAAAAGAAAGAAAAAAGAAATCAATAGAGAAATTAAAGATGAAATGAGAGAAGGTATGAAAGCTAGAATGAAAGATATCAAGAAAGAAAGAAAGAAAGTAAGAAAGGAATAAAGAAACTAAAGATAGAAAGATAGAAGGGATGAGAGCTAGAATGAAAGATATCAAGAAGGAAAGAAAGAAAGAAAGAAAAAAATAAAGTAATAAAGAAACTAAAGATTGAATGAGAGAAGGTTTGAAAGCTAGAATGAAAGATATCAAGAAATAAAAAAGGAACAAAGTAGAAATAATGTAAGAAAGAAAATAAAGGATGAATGAGGGAAGTTATGAATGCTAGAATGAAAGATATCAAGAAAGAAAGAAAGAAAGTAAGAAAGTAATAAAGAAACTAAAGACAGAAAGAGAGAAGGGATGAGAGCTAGAATGAAAGATAACAAAAAAGAAAGAAAAAAGAAATCAATAGAGAAATTAAAGATGAAATGAGAGAAGGTATGAAAGCTAGAATGAAAGATATCAAGAAAGAAAGAAAGAAAGTAAGAAAGGAATAAAGAAACTAAAGACAGAAAGAGAGAAGGGATGAGAGCTAGAATGAAAGATATCAAGAAAGAGAGAAAGAAAAAAAGAAAGTAATAAAGAAACTAAAGATAGAACGAGAGAAGGTATGAAAGATAGAATGAAAGATATCAAGAAAGAAAGAAAGAAAGAAAGTAGTAAAGAAACTAAATATAGAATCAGAGAAGGTATGTGAGCTAGAATGAGATATTATGAAAGAAAGAAAGAAAGAACGAAAGTAATTACTGAAGAAACTAAAGATAGAATTAAAGAAGGTATGAAAGCTAGAATGAAATATATCAAGAAAGAAAGAAAGAAAGAAATCAATATAGAAACTAAAGATAAAATGAGAGAATTTATGAAATCTAGAATAAAAGATATCAAGAAAGAAAGAAAGTAACTAATAAAGAAACTAAAGATAGAATGAGAGAAGGTATTCAAGCTAGAATGAAAGATATCAAGAAAGAAAGAAATGAAAGTAAGTAAAAAAGAAACTAAAGATAGAATGAGAGAAGGTATGAAAGCTAGAATGTAAGATATCAGGAAAGAAAGAAATGAAAGTAAGTAAAAAAGAAACTAAAGATAAAATGAGAGAAGTTATGAAAGCTAGAATGTAACATATCAAGAAAGCAAGGAATGAAAGTAAGTAAAAAAGAAACTAAAGATAGAATGAGAGAAGGTATGAAAGCAAGAATGAAAGATAACAAAAATGAAAGAAAAAAGAAATCAATAGAGAAATTAAAGATGAAATGAGAGAAGATATGAAAGCTAGAATGAAAGATATCAAGAAAGAAAGAAAGAAAGTAAGAAAGTAATAAAGAAACTAAAGACAGAAAGAGAGAAGGGATGAGAGCTAGAATGAAAGATATCAAGAAAGAAAGAAAGAAAGAAAGTAAGAAAGAAATAAAGAAACTAAAGATAGAATGAGAGAAGGTATGAAAGCTAGAATGAAAGATATGAAGAAAGAAAAAAGGAACAAATTAGAAATAATGTAATGAAGAAAAAAAAGATTGAATGAGTGAAGATATGAATGCTAGAATGAAAGTTATCAAGAAAGAAAGAAAGAAAGAAAGAAAGAAAGAAAGTAGTAAAGAAATTAAAGATAGAATCAGAGAAGGTATGTGAGCTAGAATGAGATATGAAGAAAGAAAGAAAGAAAGAAAGATAGAACGAAAGTAATAAAGAAACCAAAGATAAAATGAGAGAAGGTATGAAAGCTAGAATGAAAGATATCAAGAAAGAAAGAAAGAAAGTAATAAAGAAACTAAAGATAGAATGAGTGATGGTATGAAAGCTACAATGCAAGATATGAAGAAAGAAGGAAATGAAAGAAAGTAAAAAAAACTAAAGATAGAATGAGAGAAGGTTTGAAAGCTAGAATGATAGATATCAAGAAATAAAAAAGGAACAAAGTAGAAATAATGTAAAAAAGAAAATAAAGGATGAATGAGTGAAGTTATGAATGCTAGAATGAAAGTTATGAAGAAAGAAAGAAAGAAAGTAGTAAAGAAACTAAAGATAGAATCAGAGATGGTATGAGAGCTAGAATGAGATATCAAGAAAGAAAGAAAGAAAGAAAGAAAGAAAGTAATAAATAAAGAAACTAAAGATAGAATTAAAGAAGGTATGAAAGCTAGAATGAAATATATCAAGAAAGAAAGAAAGAAAGAAATCAATATAGTAACTAAAGATAAAATGAGAGAAGGTATGAAATCTAGAATAAAAGATATCAAGAAAGAAAGAAAGTAACTAATAAAGAAACTAAAGATAGAATGAGAGAAGGTATTAAAGCTAGAATGAAAGATATCAAGAAAGAAAGAAATGAAAGTAAGTAAAAAAGAAACTAAAGATAGAATGAGAGAAGGTATGAAAGCTAGAATGTAAGATATCAAGAAAGAAAGAAATGAAAGTAAGTAAAAAAGAAACTAAAGATAAAATGAGAGAAGTTATGAAAGCTAGAATGCAACATATCAAGAAAGCAAGGAATGAAAGTAAGTAAAAAAGAAACTAAAGATAGAATGAGAGAAGGTATGAAAGCAAGAATGAAAGATAACAAAAAAGAAAGTAAAAAGAAATCAATAGAGAAATTAAAGATGAAATGAGAGAAGGTATGAAAGCTAGAATGAAAGATATCAAGAAAGAAAGAAAGAAAGTAAGAAAGTAATAAAGAAACTAAAGATAGAAAGAGAGAAGGGATGAGAGCTAGAATGAAAGATATCAAGAAAGAGAGAAAGAAAAAAAGAAAGTAATAAAGAAACTAAAGATAGAACGAGAGAAGGTATAAAAGATAGAATGAAAGATATCAAGAAAAAAAGAAAGAGAGAAAGTAGTAAAGAAACTAAAGATAGAATCAGAGAAGGTATGTGAGCTAGAATGAGATATTATGAAAGAAAGAAAGAACGAAAGTAATTAATGAAGAAACTAAAGATAGAATTAAAGAAGGTATGAAAGCTAGAATGAAATATATCAAGAAAGAAAGAAGGAAAGAAATCAATATAGAAACTAAAGATAAAATGAGAGAATTTATGAAATCTAGAATAAAAGATATCAAGAAAGAAAGAAAGTAACTAATAAAGAAACTAAAGATAGAATGAGAGAAGGTATTAAAGCTAGAATGAAAGATATCAAGAAAGAAAGAAATGAAAGTAAGTAAAAAAGAAACTAAAGATAGAATGAGAGAAGGTATGAAAGCTAGAATGTAAGATATCAAGAAAGAAAGAAATGAAAGTAAGTAAAAAAGAAACTAAAGATAAAATGAGAGAAGTTATGAAAGCTAGAATGTAACATATCAAGAAAGCAAGGAATGAAAGTAAGTAAAAAAGAAACTAAAGATAGAATGAGAGAAGGTATGAAAGCAAGAATGAAAGATAACAAAAAAGAAAGAAAAAAGAAATCAATAGAGAAATTAAAGATGAAATGTGAGAAGGTATGAAAGCTAGAATGAAAGATATCAAGAAAGAAAGAAAGAAAGTAAGAAAGTAATAAAGAAACTAAAGATAGAAAGAGAGAAGGGATGAGAGCAAGAATGAAAGATATCAAGAAAGAGAGAAAGAAAAAAAGAAAGTAAAAAGGAAACTAAAGATAGAACGAGAGAAGGTATGAAAGATAGAATGAAAGATATCTAGAAAGAAAGAAGGAAAGAAAGTAGTAAAGAAACGAAAGATAGAATGAGAGAAGGTATTAAAGCTAGAATGAAAGATATCAAGAAAGAAAGAAATGAAAGTAAGTAAAAAAGAAACTAAAGATAGAATGAGAGAAGGTATGAAAGCTAGAATGAAAGATATCAAGAAAGAAAGAAAGAAAGTAAGTAATAAAGAAACTAAAGATAGAATGAGAGAAGGTATTAAAGCTAGAATGAAAGATATCAAGAAAGAAAGAAATGAAAGTAAGTAAAAAAGAAACTAAAGATAGAATGAGAGAAGGTATGAATGCTAGAATGAAAGATATCAAGAAAGAAAGAAAGAAAGTAATAGAGAAAATAAAGATAGAACTAGAGATGATATGAGAGCTAGAATGAAAGCTATCAAGAAAGAAAGAAAGAAAAAAAGAAAGTAATAAAGAAACTAAATATAGAATGACAGAAGGTATGAAAGCTAGAATGTAAGATATCAAGAAAGAAAGAAATGAATGTAAGAAAAAAAGAAACTAAAGATAAAATGAGAGAAGATATGAAAGCTAGAATGAAAGATATGAAGAAAGAAAAAAGGAACAATTTAGAAATAATGTAATGAAGAAAATAAAGATTGAATGAGTGAAGATATGAATGCTAGAATGAAAGTTATCAAGAAAGAAATAAAGAAAGAAAGAAAGAAAGTAGTAAAGAAATTAAAGATAGAATCAGAGAAGGTATGTGAGCTAGAATGAGATATGAAGAAAGAAAGAAAGAAAGAAAGATAGAACGAAAGTAATAAAGAAACGAAAGATAAAATGAGAGAAGGTATGAAATCTAGCATGAAAGATATCATAATAGAAAGAAAGAAAATAACTAATAAAGAAACTAAAGATAGAAAGAGAGAAGGGATGAGAGCTAGAATGAAAGATATCAAGAAAGAAAGAAAGAAAGAAAGTAAGAAAGAAATAAAGAAACTAAAGATAGAATGAGAGAAGGTATGAAAGCTAGAATGAAAGATATGAAGAAAGAAAAAAGGAACAAATTAGAAATAATGTAATGAAGAAAAAAAAGATTGAATGAGTGAAGATATGAATGCTAGAATGAAAGTTATCAAGAAAGAAATAAAGAAAGAAAGAAAGAAAGAAAGTAGTAAAGAAATTAAAGATAGAATCAGAGAAGGTATGTGAGCTAGAATGAGATATGAAGAAAGAAAGAAAGAAAGAAAGATAGAACGAAAGTAATAAAGAAACCAAAGATAAAATGAGAGAAGGTATGAAAGCAAGAATGAAAGATATCAAGAAAGAAAGAAAGAAAGTAATAAAGAAACTAAAGATAGAATGAGTGATGGTATGAAAGCTACAATGCAAGATATGAAGAAAGAAGGAAATGAAAGAAAGTAAAAAAAACTAAAGATAGAATGAGAGAAGGTTTGAAAGCTAGAATGAAAGATATCAAGAAATAAAAAAGGAACAAAGTAGAAATAATGTAAAAAAGAAAATAAAGGATGAATGAGTGAAGTTATGAATGCTAGAATGAAAGTTATGAAGAAAGAAAGAAAGAAAGTAGTAAAGAAACTAAAGATAGAATCAGAGATGGTATGAGAGCTAGAATGAGATATCAAGAAAGAAAGAAAGAAAGAAAGAAAGAAAGAAAGTAATAAATAAAGAAACTAAAGATAGAATTAAAGAAGGTATGAAAGCTAGAATGAAATATATCAAGAAAGAAAGAAAGAAAGAAATCAATATAGTAACTAAAGATAAAATGAGAGAAGGTATGAAATCTAGAATAAAAGATATCAAGAAAGAAAGAAAGTAACTAATAAAGAAACTAAAGATAGAATGAGAGAAGGTATTAAAGCTAGAATGAAAGATATCAAGAAAGAAAGAAATGAAAGTAAGTAAAAAAGAAACTAAAGATAGAATGAGAGAAGGTATGAAAGCTAGAATGTAAGATATCAAGAAAGAAAGAAATGAAAGTAAGTAAAAAAGAAACTAAAGATAAAATGAGAGAAGTTATGAAAGCTAGAATGCAACATATCAAGAAAGCAAGGAATGAAAGTAAGTAAAAAAGAAACTAAAGATAGAATGAGAGAAGGTATGAAAGCAAGAATGAAAGATAACAAAAAAGAAAGAAAAAAGAAATCAATAGAGAAATTAAAGATGAAATGAGAGAAGGTATGAAAGCTAGAATGAAAGATATCAAGAAAGAAAGAAAGAAAGTAAGAAAGTAATAAAGAAACTAAAGATAGAAAGAGAGAAGGGATGAGAGCTAGAATGAAAGATATCAAGAAAGAGAGAAAGAAAAAAAGAAAGTAATAAAGAAACTAAAGATAGAACGAGAGAAGGTATAAAAGATAGAATGAAAGATATCAAGAAAAAAAGAAAGAGAGAAAGTAGTAAAGAAACTAAAGATAGAATCAGAGAAGGTATGTGAGCTAGAATGAGATATTATGAAAGAAAGAAAGAACGAAAGTAATTAATGAAGAAACTAAAGATAGAATTAAAGAAGGTATGAAAGCTAGAATGAAATATATCAAGAAAGAAAGAAAGAAAGAAATCAATATAGAAACTAAAGATAAAATGAGAGAATTTATGAAATCTAGAATAAAAGATATCAAGAAAGAAAGAAAGTAACTAATAAAGAAACTAAAGATAGAATGAGAGAAGGTATTAAAGCTAGAATGAAAGATATCAAGAAAGAAAGAAATGAAAGTAAGTAAAAAAGAAACTAAAGATAGAATGAGAGAAGGTATGAAAGCTAGAATGTAAGATATCAAGAAAGAAAGAAATGAAAGTAAGTAAAAAAGAAACTAAAGATAAAATGAGAGAAGTTATGAAAGCTAGAATGTAACATATCAAGAAAGCAAGGAATGAAAGTAAGTAAAAAAGAAACTAAAGATAGAATGAGAGAAGGTATGAAAGCAAGAATGAAAGATAACAAAAAAGAAAGAAAAAAGAAATCAATAGAGAAATTAAAGATGAAATGAGAGAAGGTATGAAAGCTAGAATGAAAGATATCAAGAAAGAAAGAAAGAAAGTAAGAAAGTAATAAAGAAACTAAAGATAGAAAGAGAGAAGGGATGAGAGCAAGAATGAAAGATATCAAGAAAGAGAGAAAGAAAAAAAGAAAGTAAAAAGGAAACTAAAGATAGAACGAGAGAAGGTATGAAAGATAGAATGAAAGATATCTAGAAAGAAAGAAGGAAAGAAAGTAGTAAAGAAACGAAAGATAGAATGAGAGAAGGTATTAAAGCTAGAATGAAAGATATCAAGAAAGAAAGAAATGAAAGTAAGTAAAAAAGAAACTAAAGATAGAATGAGAGAAGGTATGAAAGCTAGAATGAAAGATATCAAGAAAGAAAGAAAGAAAGTAAGTAATAAAGAAACTAAAGATAGAATGAGAGAAGGTATTAAAGCTAGAATGAAAGATATCAAGAAAGAAAGAAATGAAAGTAAGTAAAAAAGAAACTAAAGATAGAATGAGAGAAGGTATGAATGCTAGAATGAAAGATATCAAGAAAGAAAGAAAGAAAGTAATAGAGAAAATAAAGATAGAACTAGAGATGATATGAGAGCTAGAATGAAAGCTATCAAGAAAGAAAGAAAGAAAAAAAGAAAGTAATAAAGAAACTAAATATAGAATGACAGAAGGTATGAAAGCTAGAATGTAAGATATCAAGAAAGAAAGAAATGAATGTAAGAAAAAAGAAACTAAAGATAAAATGAGAGAAGATATGAAAGCTAGAATGAAAGATATGAAGAAAGAAAAAAGGAACAATTTAGAAATAATGTAATGAAGAAAATAAAGATTGAATGAGTGAAGATATGAATGCTAGAATGAAAGTTATCAAGAAAGAAATAAAGAAAGAAAGAAAGAAAGTAGTAAAGAAATTAAAGATAGAATCAGAGAAGGTATGTGAGCTAGAATGAGATATGAAGAAAGAAAGAAAGATAGAACGAAAGAAATAAAGAAACGAAAGATAAAATGAGAGAAGGTATGAAATCTAGCATGAAAGATATCATAATAGAAAGAAAGAAAATAACTAATAAAGAAACTAAAGATAGAATGAGAGAAGGTATGAAAGCTAGAATGAAAGATATCAAGAAAGAAAGAAAGAAAGTAATAAAGAAACTAAAGATAGAATGAGTGATGGTATGAAAGCTACAATGCAAGATATGAAGAAAGAAGGAAATGAAAGAAAGTAAAAAAGAAACTAAAGATAGAATGAGAGAAGGTTTGAAAGCTAGAATGAAAGATATCAAGAAATAAAAAAGGAACAAAGTAGAAATAATGTAAGAAAGAAAATAAAGGATGAATGAGTGAAGTTATGAATGCTAGAATGAAAGTTATGAAGAAAGAAAGAAAGAAAGTAGTAAAGAAACTAAAGATAGAATCAGAGATGGTATGAGAGCTAGAATGAGATATCAAGAAAGAAAGAAAGAAAGAAAGAACGAAAGTAATTAATAAAGAAACTAAAGATAGAATGAAAGAAGGTATGAAAGCTAGAATGAAAGATATCAAGAAAGAAAGAAAGAAATAAAGAAAGAAAGTAATAAAGAAACTAAAGATAGAACGAGTGAAGGTATGAAAGCTAGAATGTAAGAAATCAAGAAAGAAAGAAATGAAAGTAAGTAAAAAAGAAACTAAAGATAGAATGAGAGAAGGTATGAAAGCAAGAATGAAAGATATCAAGAAAGAAAGAAAGAAAGAAAGAAAGTAATAAAGAAACTCAAGATAGAACGAGAGAAGGTATGAAAGCTAGAAAGAAAGATATCAAGAAAGAAAGAAAGAAAGATATCAATAAAGAAACTAAAGATAAAATGAGACAAGGTATGAAATCTAGAATGAAAGATATCAAGACAGAAAGAAAGAAAGTAACTAATAAAGAAACTAAAGATAGAAGGAGAGAAGGTATGAAAGCTAGAATGAAAGATATCAAGAAAGAAAGAAAGAAAGTAATAAAGAAACTAAAGATAGAATGAGTGATGGTATGAAAGCTAGAATGCAAGATATGAAGGAAGAAAAAAATGAAAGTAAGTAAAAAAGAAACTAAAGATAGAATGAGAGAAGGGATGAGAGCTAGAATGAAAGATATCAAGAAAGAAAGAAAGTAAGAATGTAATAAAGAAACTAAAGATAGAACGAGAGAAGGTATGCAAGATAACATGAAAGATATCAAGAAAGAAAGAAAGAAAGAAAGAAAGTAATAAAGAAACTAAAGATAGAAAGAGAGAAGGGATGAGAGCTTGAATGAAAGATATCAAGAAAGAAAGAAATGAAAGTAAGTAAAAAAGAAACTATAGATAGAATTAGAGAAGGTATGAAAGCTAGAATAAAAGATATCAAGAAAGGAAGAAAGAAAGTAATAAACTAAAGATAGAATGAGTGATGGTATGAAAGCTAGAATGCAAAATATGAAGAAAGAAGGAAATGAGAGTAAGTAAAAAAGAAACTAAAGATAGAATGAGAGAAGGTTTGAAAGCTAGAATGAAAGATATTAAGAAAGAAAAAAGGAACAAAGTAGAAATAATATAAGAAAGAAAATAAAGATTGAATGAGTGAAGATATGAATGCTAGAATGAAAGTTATCAAGAAAGAAAGAAAGAAAGAAAGAAAGAAAGTAGTAAAGAAACTAAAGATAGAATCAGAGAAGGTATGAGAACTAGAATGAGATATCAAGAAAGAAATAAAGAAAGAAAAAAAGAAATTAATAAAGAAACTAAAGATAGAATGAGAGAAGGTATGAAAGCAATAATGAAAGATTTCAAGGAAGAAAGAAAAAAGAAATCAATAAAGAAATTAAAGATGAAATGAGAGAATGTATGAAAGCTAGAATGAAAGATATCAAGAAAGGAAGAAAGGAGGAAATCAATAAAGAAACTAATGATAAAATGAGAGAAGGTATGAAAGCTAGAATGAAAGATATCAAGAAAGAAAGAAAGAAAGAAATCAATAAAGAAACTAAAGATAAAATGAGAGATGGAATGAAATCTAGAATGAAAGATATCAAGAAAGAAAGAAAGTAACTAATAAAGAAACTAAAGATAGAATGAGAGTAGGTATTAAAGCTAGAATGAAAGATATCAAGAAAGAAAGAAATGAAAGTAAGTACAAAAGAAACTAAAGATAGAATGAGAGAAGGTTTGAAAGCTAGAATGAAACATATTAAGAAAGAAAAAAGGAACAAAGTAGAAATAATATAAGAAAGAAAATAAAGATTGAATGAGTGAAGATATGAATGCTAGAATGAAAGTTATCAAGAAAGAAAGAAAGAAAGAAAGAAAGAAAGAAAGAAAGTAGTAAAGAAACTAAAGATAGAATCAGAGAAGGTATGAGAACTAGAATGAGATATCAAGAAAGAAATAAAGAAAGAAAAAAAGAAATTAATAAAGAAACTAAAGATAGAATGAGAGAAGGTATGAAAGCAATAATGAAAGATTTCAAGGAAGAAAGAAAAAAGAAATCAATAAAGAAATTAAAGATGAAATGAGAGAATGTATGAAAGCTAGAATGAAAGATATCAAGAAAGGAAGAAAGGAGGAAATCAATAAAGAAACTAATGATAAAATGAGAGAAGGTATGAAAGCTAGAATGAAAGATATCAAGAAAGAAAGAAAGAAAGAAATCAATAAAGAAACTAAAGATAAAATGAGAGATGGAATGAAATCTAGAATGAAAGATATTAAGAAAGAAAGAAAGTAACTAATAAAGAAACTAAAGATAGAAAGAGAGAAGGGATGAGAGCTAGATTGAAAGATATCAAGAAAGAAAGAGAAATTAAGAAAGTAATATAGAAACTAAAGATAGAACGAGAGAAGGTATGGAAGATAAAATGAAAGATATCAAGAAAGAAAGAAAGAAAGAAAGAAAGAAAGAAAGAAAGAAAGAAAGAAAGAAAGAAAGTAATAAAGAAACTAAAGATAGAAAGAGAGAAGGGATGAGAGCTAGAATGAAAGATATCAAGAAAGAAAGAATTGAAAGTAAGATAGAAAAGAAACTATAGGTAGAATGAGATAATTTATGAAAGCTAGAATGAAAGATATCAAGAAACGAAGAAAGGAGGAAATCAATAAAGAAACTAAAGATAAAATGAGAGAAGGTATGAAATCTAGAATGAAAGATATCAAGAAAGAAAGAAAGAAAGAAATCAATAAAGAAACTAAAGATAAAATGAGAGAAGGAATGAAATCTAGAATGAACGATATTAAGAAAGAACGAAAGTAACTAATAAAGAAACGAAAGATAGAATGAGAGAAGGTATTAAAGCTAGAATGAAAGACATCAAGAAAGAAAGAAATGAATGTAAGTAAAAAAGAAACTAAAGATAGAATGAGAGAAGGTATGAAAGCTAGAATGAAAGATATCAAGAATGAAAGTAAGAAAGGAAAAAAGAAACTAAAGATAGAAAGAGAGAAGGTATGAGAGCTAGAATGAAAGATATCAAGAAAGAAAGAAAGAAAGTAAGAAAGTAATAAAGAAACTAAAGATAGAACGAGAGAAGGTATGAAAGCTAGAATGAAAGATATCAAGAAAGAAAGAAAGAAGGAAAGAAAGTAAAAAAAAAACTAAAGATAGAATGAGAGAAGGTATGAAAACAAGAATGAACGATATCAAGAAAGAAAGATTAAAGGAATCAATAAAGAAATTAAAGATGAAATGAGAGAAGGTATGAATACTAGAATGAAAGTTATCAAGAAAGAAAGAAAGAAAGATAGTAGTAAAGAAACTAAAGATAGAATCAGAGAAGGTATGAGAACTAGAATGAGATATCAAGAAAGAAAGAAAGAAAGAAAGAAATTAATAAAGAAACTAAAGATAGAATGAGAGAAGGTATGAAAGCTAGAATGTAACATATCAAGAAAGCAAGAAATGAAAGTAAGTAAAAAAGAAACTAAAGATAGAAGGAGAGAAGGTATGAAAGCAAGAATGAAAGATATCAAGAAAGAAAGAAAAAAATAAATAAAGAAATTAAAGATGAAATGAGAGAATGTATGAAAGCTAGAATGAAAGATATCAAGAAAGTAAGAAAGAAAGTAAGAAAGTAATAAAGAAACTAAAGATAGAAAGAGAGAAGGGATGAGAGCTAGAATGAAAGATATCAAGAGAGAAAGAAAGAAAGAAAGAAAGAAAGAAAGAAAGAAAGTAATAAAGAAACTAAAGATAGAATGAGAGAAGGAATGAAAGCTGGAATGTGTGATATCAAGAAAGAAAGAAATGAAAGTAAGTAAAAAAGAAACTAAAGATAAAATGAGAGAATCTATGAAAGCTAGAATGAAAGATATCAAGAAAGTAAGAAAGAAAGTAAGAAAGTAATAAAGAAACTAAAGATAGAAAGAGAGAAGGGATGAGAGCTAGAATGAAAGATATCAAGAAAGAAAGAAAGAAAGAAAGAAAGAAAGAGAGAAAGAAAGAAAGAAAGTAATAAAGAAACTAAAGATAGAATCAGAGAAGGTATGAGAGCAAGAATGAGATATCAAGAAAGAAAGAAAGAAAGAAAGAAAGTAATTAATAAAGAAACTAAAGATAGAAAGAAAGAAGGTATGAAAGCTAGAATGAAAGATATCAAGAAAGAAAGAAATTAATAAAGAAACTAAACATAGAATGAGAGAAGGTATGAAAGCTAGAATGTAAGATATGAAGAAAGAAAGAAATGAAAGAAAGTAAATAAGAAACTAAAGATAGAATGAGTGAAGGTATGAAAGCTAGAATGTAAGATATGAAGAAAGAAAGAAATGAAAGAAAGTAAATAAGAAACTAAAGATAGAATGAGAGAAGGTATGAAAGCTAGAATGAAAGATATCAAGAAAAAAAAAGGAACAAAGTAGAAATAATATAAGAAAGAAAATAAAGATTGAATGAGTGAAGATATGAATGCTAGAATGAAAGTTATCAAGAAAGAAAGAAAGAAAGAAAGTTGTAAAGAAACTAAAGATAGAACGAGAGAAGGTATGAAAGCAAGAATGAAAGATATCAAGAAAGAAAGAAAAAAGAAATCAACAGAGAAATTAAATATGAAATGAGAGCAGGTATGAAAGCTAGAATGAAAGATATCAAGTAAGAAAGAAAGTAAGAAAGTAATAAAGAAACGAAAGATAGAATGAGAGAAGGTATGAAATCTAGAATGATAGATATCAAGAGAGAAAGAAAGAAAGTAATAAATAAACTAAAGATAGAATGAGAGAAGGTATGAAAGCTAAAATGTAAGATATCAAGAAAGAAAGAAATGAAAGTAAGTAAAAAAGAAACTAAAGATAGAATGAGAGAAGGTATGAAAGCATGAATGAAAGATATCAAGAAAGAAAGAAAAAAAGAAAGAAAGAAAGTAATAAATAAACTAAAGATAGAACGAGAGAAGGTATGAAAGCTAGAAAGAAAGATATCAAGAAAGAAAGAAAGAAAGAAAGAAAAAAGATATCAATAAAGAAACTAAAGATAAAATGAGAGAAGGTATGAAATCTAGAATGAAAGATATCAAGACAGAAAGAAAGAAAGTAACTAATAAAGAAACTAAATATAGAAGGAGAGAAGGTATGAAAGCTAGAATGAAAGATATCAAGAAAGAAAGAAAGAAAGTAATAAAGAAACTAAAGATAGAATGAGTGATGGTATGAAAGCTAGAATGCAAGATATGAAGGAAATAAAAAATGAAAGTAAGTAAAAAACAAACTAAAGATAGAATGAGAGAAGGGATGAGAGCTAGAATGAAAGATATCAAGAAAGAAAGTAAGTAAGTAAGAATGTAATAAAGAAACTCAAGATAGAACGAGAGAAGGTATGCAAGATAAAATGAAAGATATCAAGAAAGAAAGAAAGAAAGAAAGTAATAAAGAAACTAAAGATAGAAAGAGAGAAGGGATGAGAGCTAGAATGTATGATATCAAGAAAGAAAGAAATGAAAGTAAGTAAAAAAGAAACTATAGATAGAATTAGAGAAGGTATGAAAGCTAGAATAAAAGATATCAAGAAAGGAAGAAAGAAAGTAATAAACTAAAGATAGAATGAGTGATGGTATGAATGCTAGAATGCAAGATATGAAGAAAGAAAGAAATGAAAGTAAGTAAAAAAGAAACTAAAGGTAGAATGAGAGAAGGTTTGAAAGCTAGAATGAAACATATTAAGAAAGAAAAAAGGAACAAAGTAGAAATAATATAAGAAAGAAAATAAAGATTGAATGAGTGAAGATATGAATGCTAGAATGAAAGTTTTCAAGAAAGAAAAAAAGAAAGAAAGTAGTAAAGAAACTAAAGATAGAATGAGAGAAGGTATGAGAACTAGAATGAGATATCAAGAAAGAAATAAAGAAAGAAAGAAATTAATAAAGAAACTTAAGATAGAATGAGAGAAGGTATGAAAGCTAGAATGTAACATATCAAGAAAGCAAGAAATGAAAGTAAGTAAAAAAGAAACTAAAGATAGAATGAGAGAAGGTATGAAAGCAAGAATGAAAGATATCAAGAAAGAAAGAAAAAAATCAATAAAGAAATTAAAGATGAAATGAGAGAATGTATGAAAGCTAGAATGAAAGATATCAAGAAAGTAAGAAAGAAAGTAAGAAAGTAATAAAGAAACTAAAGATAGAAAGAGAGAAGTGATGAGAGCTAGAATGAAAGATATCAAGAAAGAAAGAAAGAAAGTAATAAAGAAACTAAAGATAGAATGAGTGATGGTATGAAAGCTAGAATGCAAGATATGAAGGAAGAAAAAAATGAAAGTAAGTAAAAAAGAAACTAAAGATAGAATGAGAGAAGGGATGAGAGCTAGAATGAAAGATATCAAGAAAGAAAGAAAGTAAGAATGTAATAAAGAAACTAAAGATAGAACGAGAGAAGGTATGCAAGATAACATGAAAGATATCAAGAAAGAAAGAAAGAAAGAAAGAAAGAAAGTAATAAAGAAACTAAAGATAGAAAGAGAGAAGGGATGAGAGCTAGAATGTAAGATATCAAGAAAGAAAGAAATGAAAGTAAGTAAAAAAGAAACTATAGATAGAATTAGAGAAGGTATGAAAGCTAGAATAAAAGATATCAAGAAAGGAAGAAAGAAAGTAATAAACTAAAGATAGAATGAGTGATGGTATGAAAGCTAGAATGCAAGATATGAAGAAAGAAGGAAATGAGAGTAAGTAAAAAAGAAACTAAAGATAGAATGAGAGAAGGTTTGAAAGCTAGAATGAAAGATATTAAGAAAGAAAAAAGGAACAAAGTAGAAATAATATAAGAAAGAAAATAAAGATTGAATGAGTGAAGATATGAATGCTAGAATGAAAGTTATCAAGAAAGAAAGAAAGAAAGAAAGAAAGAAAGAAAGTAGTAAAGAAACTAAAGATAGAATCAGAGAAGGTATGAGAACTAGAATGAGATATCAAGAAAGAAATAAAGAAAGAAAAAAAGAAATTAATAAAGAAACTAAAGATAGAATGAAAGAAGGTATGAAAGCAATAATGAAAGATTTCAAGGAAGAAAGAAAAAAGAAATCAATAAAGAAATTAAAGATGAAATGAGAGAATGTATGAAAGCTAGAATGAAAGATATCAAGAAAGGAAGAAAGGAGGAAATCAATAAAGAAACTAATGATAAAATGAGAGAAGGTATGAAAGCTAGAATGAAAGATATCAAGAAAGAAAGAAAGAAAGAAATCAATAAAGAAACTAAAGATAAAATGAGAGATGGAATGAAATCTAGAATGAAAGATATCAAGAAAGAAAGAAAGTAACTAATAAAGAAACTAAAGATAGAATGAGAGTAGGTATTAAAGCTAGAATGAAAGATATCAAGAAAGAAAGAAATGAAAGTAAGTACAAAAGAAACTAAAGATAGAATGAGAGAAGGTTTGAAAGCTAGAATGAAACATATTAAGAAAGAAAAAAGGAACAAAGTAGAAATAATATAAGAAAGAAAATAAAGATTGAATGAGTGAAGATATGAATGCTAGAATGAAAGTTATCAAGAAAGAAAGAAAGAAAGAAAGAAAGAAATTAATAAAGAAACTAAAGATAGAATGAGAGAAGGTATGAAAGCAATAATGAAAGATTTCAAGGAAGAAAGAAAAAAGAAATCAATAAAGAAATTAAAGATGAAATGAGAGAATGTATGAAAGCTAGAATGAAAGATATCAAGAAAGGAAGAAAGGAGGAAATCAATAAAGAAACTAATGATAAAATGAGAGAAGGTATGAAAGCTAGAATGAAAGATATCAAGAAAGAAAGAAAGAAAGAAATCAATAAAGAAACTAAAGATAAAATGAGAGATGGAATGAAATCTAGAATGAAAGATATTAAGAAAGAAAGAAAGTAACTAATAAAGAAACTAAAGATAGAAAGAGAGAAGGGATGAGAGCTAGATTGAAAGATATCAAGAAAGAAAGAAAGAAATTAAGAAAGTAATATAGAAACTAAAGATAGAACGAGAGAAGGTATGGAAGATAAAATGAAAGATATCAAGAAAGAAAGAAAGAAAGAAAGAAAGAAAGAAAGAAAGAAAGAAAGAAAGAAAGTAATAAAGAAACTAAAGATAGAAAGAGAGAAGGGATGAGAGCTAGAATGAAAGATATCAAGAAAGAAAGAATTGAAAGTAAGATAGAAAAGAAACTATAGGTAGAATGAGATAATTTATGAAAGCTAGAATGAAAGATATCAAGAAAGAAAGAAATTAATAAAGAAACTAAACATAGAATGAGAGAAGGTATGAAAGCTAGAATGTAAGATATGAAGAAAGAAAGAAATGAAAGAAAGTAAATAAGAAACTAAAGATAGAATGAGTGAAGGTATGAAAGCTAGAATGTAAGATATGAAGAAAGAAAGAAATGAAAGAAAGTAAATAAGAAACTAAAGATAGAATGAGAGAAGGTATGAAAGCTAGAATGAAAGATATCAAGAAAAAAAAAGGAACAAAGTAGAAATAATATAAGAAAGAAAATAAAGATTGAATGAGTGAAGATATGAATGCTAGAATGAAAGTTATCAAGAAAGAAAGAAAGAAAGAAAGTTGTAAAGAAACTAAAGATAGAACGAGAGAAGGTATGAAAGCAAGAATGAAAGATATCAAGAAAGAAAGAAAAAAGAAATCAACAGAGAAATTAAATATGAAATGAGAGCAGGTATGAAAGCTAGAATGAAAGATATCAAGTAAGAAAGAAAGTAAGAAAGTAATAAAGAAACGAAAGATAGAATGAGAGAAGGTATGAAATCTAGAATGATAGATATCAAGAGAGAAAGAAAGAAAGTAATAAATAAACTAAAGATAGAATGAGAGAAGGTATGAAAGCTAGAATGTAAGATATCAAGAAAGAAAGAAATGAAAGTAAGTAAAAAAGAAACTAAAGATAGAATGAGAGAAGGTATGAAAGCATGAATGAAAGATATCAAGAAAGAAAGAAAAAAAGAAAGAAAGAAAGTAATAAATAAACTAAAGATAGAACGAGAGAAGGTATGAAAGCTAGAAAGAAAGATATCAAGAAAGAAAGAAAGAAAGAAAGAAAAAAGATATCAATAAAGAAACTAAAGATAAAATGAGAGAAGGTATGAAATCTAGAATGAAAGATATCAAGACAGAAAGAAAGAAAGTAACTAATAAAGAAACTAAAGATAGAAGGAGAGAAGGTATGAAAGCTAGAATGAAAGATATCAAGAAAGAAAGAAAGAAAGTAATAAAGAAACTAAAGATAGAATGAGTGATGGTATGAAAGCTAGAATGCAAGATATGAAGGAAATAAAAAATGAAAGTAAGTAAAAAACAAACTAAAGATAGAATGAGAGAAGGGATGAGAGCTAGAATGAAAGATATCAAGAAAGAAAGTAAGTAAGTAAGAATGTAATAAAGAAACTCAAGATAGAACGAGAGAAGGTATGCAAGATAAAATGAAAGATATCAAGAAAGAAAGAAAGAAAGAAAGTAATAAAGAAACTAAAGATAGAAAGAGAGAAGGGATGAGAGCTAGAATGTATGATATCAAGAAAGAAAGAAATGAAAGTAAGTAAAAAAGAAACTATAGATAGAATTAGAGAAGGTATGAAAGCTAGAATAAAAGATATCAAGAAAGGAAGAAAGAAAGTAATAAACTAAAGATAGAATGAGTGATGGTATGAATGCTAGAATGCAAGATATGAAGAAAGAAAGAAATGAAAGTAAGTAAAAAAGAAACTAAAGGTAGAATGAGAGAAGGTTTGAAAGCTAGAATGAAACATATTAAGAAAGAAAAAAGGAACAAAGTAGAAATAATATAAGAAAGAAAATAAAGATTGAATGAGTGAAGATATGAATGCTAGAATGAAAGTTTTCAAGAAAGAAAAAAAGAAAGAAAGTAGTAAAGAAACTAAAGATAGAATGAGAGAAGGTATGAGAACTAGAATGAGATATCAAGAAAGAAATAAAGAAAGAAAGAAATTAATAAAGAAACTTAAGATAGAATGAGAGAAGGTATGAAAGCTAGAATGTAACATATCAAGAAAGCAAGAAATGAAAGTAAGTAAAAAAGAAACTAAAGATAGAATGAGAGAAGGTATGAAAGCAAGAATGAAAGATATCAAGAAAGAAAGAAAAAAAATCAATAAAGAAATTAAAGATGAAATGAGAGAATGTATGAAAGCTAGAATGAAAGATATCAAGAAAGTAAGAAAGAAAGTAAGAAAGTAATAAAGAAACTAAAGATAGAAAGAGAGAAGTGATGAGAGCTAGAATGAAAGATATCAAGAAAGAAAGAAAGAAAGTAATAAAGAAACTAAAGATAGAATGAGTGATGGTATGAAAGCTAGAATGCAAGATATGAAGGAAGAAAAAAATGAAAGTAAGTAAAAAAGAAACTAAAGATAGAATGAGAGAAGGGATGAGAGCTAGAATGAAAGATATCAAGAAAGAAAGAAAGTAAGAATGTAATAAAGAAACTAAAGATAGAACGAGAGAAGGTATGCAAGATAACATGAAAGATATCAAGAAAGAAAGAAAGAAAGAAAGAAAGTAATAAAGAAACTAAAGATAGAAAGAGAGAAGGGATGAGAGCTAGAATGTAAGATATCAAGAAAGAAAGAAATGAAAGTAAGTAAAAAAGAAACTATAGATAGAATTAGAGAAGGTATGAAAGCTAGAATAAAAGATATCAAGAAAGGAAGAAAGAAAGTAATAAACTAAAGATAGAATGAGTGATGGTATGAAAGCTAGAATGCAAGATATGAAGAAAGAAGGAAATGAGAGTAAGTAAAAAAGAAACTAAAGATAGAATGAGAGAAGGTTTGAAAGCTAGAATGAAAGATATTAAGAAAGAAAAAAGGAACAAAGTAGAAATAATATAAGAAAGAAAATAAAGATTGAATGAGTGAAGATATGAATGCTAGAATGAAAGTTATCAAGAAAGAAAGAAAGAAAGAAAGAAAGAAAGAAAGTAGTAAAGAAACTAAAGATAGAATCAGAGAAGGTATGAGAACTAGAATGAGATATCAAGAAAGAAATAAAGAAAGAAAAAAAGAAATTAATAAAGAAACTAAAGATAGAATGAGAGAAGGTATGAAAGCAATAATGAAAGATTTCAAGGAAGAAAGAAAAAAGAAATCAATAAAGAAATTAAAGATGAAATGAGAGAATGTATGAAAGCTAGAATGAAAGATATCAAGAAAGGAAGAAAGGAGGAAATCAATAAAGAAACTAATGATAAAATGAGAGAAGGTATGAAAGCTAGAATGAAAGATATCAAGAAAGAAAGAAAGAAAGAAATCAATAAAGAAACTAAAGATAAAATGAGAGATGGAATGAAATCTAGAATGAAAGATATCAAGAAAGAAAGAAAGTAACTAATAAAGAAACTAAAGATAGAATGAGAGTAGGTATTAAAGCTAGAATGAAAGATATCAAGAAAGAAAGAAATGAAAGTAAGTACAAAAGAAACTAAAGATAGAATGAGAGAAGGTTTGAAAGCTAGAATGAAACATATTAAGAAAGAAAAAAGGAACAAAGTAGAAATAATATAAGAAAGAAAATAAAGATTGAATGAGTGAAGATATGAATGCTAGAATGAAAGTTATCAAGAAAGAAAGAAAGAAAGAAAGAAAGAAATTAATAAAGAAACTAAAGATAGAATGAGAGAAGGTATGAAAGCAATAATGAAAGATTTCAAGGAAGAAAGAAAAAAGAAATCAATAAAGAAATTAAAGATGAAATGAGAGAATGTATGAAAGCTAGAATGAAAGATATCAAGAAAGGAAGAAAGGAGGAAATCAATAAAGAAACTAATGATAAAATGAGAGAAGGTATGAAAGCTAGAATGAAAGATATCAAGAAAGAAAGAAAGAAAGAAATCAATAAAGAAACTAAAGATAAAATGAGAGATGGAATGAAATCTAGAATGAAAGATATTAAGAAAGAAAGAAAGTAACTAATAAAGAAACTAAAGATAGAAAGAGAGAAGGGATGAGAGCTAGATTGAAAGATATCAAGAAAGAAAGAAAGAAATTAAGAAAGTAATATAGAAACTAAAGATAGAACGAGAGAAGGTATGGAAGATAAAATGAAAGATATCAAGAAAGAAAGAAAGAAAGAAAGAAAGAAAGAAAGAAAGAAAGAAAGAAAGAAAGTAATAAAGAAACTAAAGATAGAAAGAGAGAAGGGATGAGAGCTAGAATGAAAGATATCAAGAAAGAAAGAATTGAAAGTAAGATAGAAAAGAAACTATAGGTAGAATGAGATAATTTATGAAAGCTAGAATGAAAGATATCAAGAAACGAAGAAAGGAGGAAATCAATAAAGAAACTAAAGATAAAATGAGAGAAGGTATGAAATCTAGAATGAAAGATATCAAGAAAGAAAGAAAGAAAGAAATCAATAAAGAAACTAAAGATAAAATGAGAGAAGGAATGAAATCTAGAATGAACGATATTAAGAAAGAACGAAAGTAACTAATAAAGAAACGAAAGATAGAATGAGAGAAGGTATTAAAGCTAGAATGAAAGACATCAAGAAAGAAAGAAATGAATGTAAGTAAAAAAGAAACTAAAGATAGAATGAGAGAAGGTATGAAAGCTAGAATGAAAGATATCAAGAATGAAAGTAAGAAAGGAAAAAAGAAACTAAAGATAGAAAGAGAGAAGGTATGAGAGCTAGAATGAAAGATATCAAGAAAGAAAGAAAGAAAGTAAGAAAGTAATAAAGAAACTAAAGATAGAACGAGAGAAGGTATGAAAGCTAGAATGAAAGATATCAAGAAAGAAAGAAAGAAGGAAAGAAAGTAAAAAAAAACTAAAGATAGAATGAGAGAAGGTATGAAAACAAGAATGAACGATATCAAGAAAGAAAGATTAAAGGAATCAATAAAGAAATTAAAGATGAAATGAGAGAAGGTATGAATGCTAGAATGAAAGTTATCAAGAAAGAAAGAAAGAAAGATAGTAGTAAAGAAACTAAAGATAGAATCAGAGAAGGTATGAGAACTAGAATGAGATATCAAGAAAGAAAGAAAGAAAGAAAGAAATTAATAAAGAAACTAAAGATAGAATGAGAGAAGGTATGAAAGCTAGAATGTAACATATCAAGAAAGCAAGAAATGAAAGTAAGTAAAAAAGAAACTAAAGATAGAAGGAGAGAAGGTATGAAAGCAAGAATGAAAGATATCAAGAAAGAAAGAAAAAAATAAATAAAGAAATTAAAGATGAAATGAGAGAATGTATGAAAGCTAGAATGAAAGATATCAAGAAAGTAAGAAAGAAAGTAAGAAAGTAATAAAGAAACTAAAGATAGAAAGAGAGAAGGGATGAGAGCTAGAATGAAAGATATCAAGAGAGAAAGAAAGAAAGAAAGAAAGAAAGAAAGAAAGTAATAAAGAAACTAAAGATAGAATGAGAGAAGGAATGAAAGCTGGAATGTGTGATATCAAGAAAGAAAGAAATGAAAGTAAGTAAAAAAGAAACTAAAGATAAAATGAGAGAATCTATGAAAGCTAGAATGAAAGATATCAAGAAAGTAAGAAAGAAAGTAAGAAAGTAATAAAGAAACTAAAGATAGAAAGAGAGAAGGGATGAGAGCTAGAATGAAAGATATCAAGAAAGAAAGAAAGAAAGAAAGAAAGAGAGAAAGAAAGAAAGAAAGTAATAAAGAAACTAAAGATAGAATCAGAGAAGGTATGAGAGCAAGAATGAGATATCAAGAAAGAAAGAAAGAAAGAAAGAAAGTAATTAATAAAGAAACTAAAGATAGAAAGAAAGAAGGTATGAAAGCTAGAATGAAAGATATCAAGAAAGAAAGAAATTAATAAAGAAACTAAACATAGAATGAGAGAAGGTATGAAAGCTAGAATGTAAGATATGAAGAAAGAAAGAAATGAAAGAAAGTAAATAAGAAACTAAAGATAGAATGAGTGAAGGTATGAAAGCTAGAATGTAAGATATGAAGAAAGAAAGAAATGAAAGAAAGTAAATAAGAAACTAAAGATAGAATGAGAGAAGGTATGAAAGCTAGAATGAAAGATATCAAGAAAAAAAAAGGAACAAAGTAGAAATAATATAAGAAAGAAAATAAAGATTGAATGAGTGAAGATATGAATGCTAGAATGAAAGTTATCAAGAAAGAAAGAAAGAAAGAAAGTTGTAAAGAAACTAAAGATAGAACGAGAGAAGGTATGAAAGCAAGAATGAAAGATATCAAGAAAGAAAGAAAAAAGAAATCAACAGAGAAATTAAATATGAAATGAGAGCAGGTATGAAAGCTAGAATGAAAGATATCAAGTAAGAAAGAAAGTAAGAAAGTAATAAAGAAACGAAAGATAGAATGAGAGAAGGTATGAAATCTAGAATGATAGATATCAAGAGAGAAAGAAAGAAAGTAATAAATAAACTAAAGATAGAATGAGAGAAGGTATGAAAGCTAGAATGTAAGATATCAAGAAAGAAAGAAATGAAAGTAAGTAAAAAAGAAACTAAAGATAGAATGAGAGAAGGTATGAAAGCATGAATGAAAGATATCAAGAAAGAAAGAAAAAAAGAAAGAAAGAAAGTAATAAATAAACTAAAGATAGAACGAGAGAAGGTATGAAAGCTAGAAAGAAAGATATCAAGAAAGAAAGAAAGAAAGAAAGAAAAAAGATATCAATAAAGAAACTAAAGATAAAATGAGAGAAGGTATGAAATCTAGAATGAAAGATATCAAGACAGAAAGAAAGAAAGTAACTAATAAAGAAACTAAAGATAGAAGGAGAGAAGGTATGAAAGCTAGAATGAAAGATATCAAGAAAGAAAGAAACAAAGTAATAAAGAAACTAAAGATAGAATGAGTGATGGTATGAAAGCTAGAATGCAAGATATAAAGGAAATAAAAAATGAAAGTAAGTAAAAAACAAACTAAAGATAGAATGAGAGAAGGGATGAGAGCTAGAATGAAAGATATCAAGAAACAAAGTAAGTAAGTAAGAATGTAATAAAGAAACTCAAGATAGAACGAGAGAAGGTATGCAAGATAAAATGAAAGATATCAAGAAAGAAAGAAAGAAAGAAAGTAATAAAGAAACTAAAGATAGAAAGAGAGAAGGGATGAGAGCTAGAATGTATGATATCAAGAAAGAAAGAAATGAAAGTAAGTAAAAAAGAAACTATAGATAGAATTAGAGAAGGTATGAAAGCTAGAATAAAAGATATCAAGAAAGGAAGAAAGAAAGTAATAAACTAAAGATAGAATGAGTGATGGTATGAATGCTAGAATGCAAGATATGAAGAAAGAAAGAAATGAAAGTAAGTAAAAAAGAAACTAAAGGTAGAATGAGAGAAGGTTTGAAAGCTAGAATGAAACATATTAAGAAAGAAAAAAGGAACAAAGTAGAAATAATATAAGAAAGAAAATAAAGATTGAATGAGTGAAGATATGAATGCTAGAATGAAAGTTATCAAGAAAGAAAAAAAGAAAGAAAGTAGTAAAGAAACTAAAGATAGAATGAGAGAAGGTATGAGAACTAGAATGAGATATCAAGAAAGAAATAAATAAAGAAAGAAATTAATAAAGAAACTTAAGATAGAATGAGAGAAGGTATGAAAGCTAGAATGTAACATATCAAGAAAGCAAGAAATGAAAGTAAGTAAAAAAGAAACTAAAGATAGAATGAGAGAAGGTATGAAAGCAAGAATGAAAGATATCAAGAAAGAAAGAAAAAAAATCAATAAAGAAATTAAAGATGAAATGAGAGAATGTATGAAAGCTAGAATGAAAGATATCAAGAAAGTAAGAAAGAAAGTAAGAAAGTAATAAAGAAACTAAAGATAGAAAGAGAGAAGTGATGAGAGCTAGAATGAAAGATATCAAGAAAGAAAGAAAGAAAGAAAGAAAGTAATAAAGAAACTAAAAATAGAAAGAGGGAAGGGATGAGAGCTTGAATGAAAGATATCAAGAAAGAAAGAAATGAAAGTAAGTTAAAAAAGAAACTATAGATAGAATGAGAGAAGGTATGAAAGCTAGAATGAAAGATATCAAGAAAGGAAGAAAGGAGGAAATCAATAAAGAAACTAAAGATAAAATGAGAGAAGGTATGAAAGCTAGAATGAAAGATATCAAGAAAGAAAGAAAGAAAGAAATTAATAAAGAAATTAAAGATAAAATGAGAGATGGAATGAAATCTAGAATGAAAGATATCAAGAAAGAAAGAAAGTAACTAATAAAAAAACTAAAGATAGAATGAGAGTAGGTATTAAAGCTAGAATGAAAGATATCAAGAAAGAAAAAATGAAAGTATGTAAAAAAGAAACTAAAGATAGAATGAGAGAAGGTATGAAAGCTAGAATGAAAGATATCAAGAAAGAAAGGAAGAAAGTAAGAAAGTAAAAAAGAATCTAAAGATAGAAAGAGAGAAGTTATGTGAGCTAGAATGAAATATATCAAGAAAGAAAGAAAGAAAGTAAGAAAGTAATAAAGAAACTAAAGATAGAACGAGAGAAGGTATGAAAGATAGAATGAAAGATATCAAGAAATAAATAAAGAAAGAAAGAGCGTAATAAAGAAACTAAAGATAGAATGAGAGAAGGTATGAAAGCTAGAATGAAAGATATCAAGAAAGAAAAAAGGAACAAAATAGAAATAATGTAATAAAGAAAATAAAGATTGACTGAGTGAAGATATGAATGCTAGAATGAAAGTTATCAAGAAAGAAAGAAAGAAAGAAAGAAAGTAGTAAAGAAACTAAAGATAGAATCAGAGAAGGTATGACAGCTAGAATGAGATATCAAGAAAGAAAGAAAGAAAGAAAGAAAGAAAGAAAGAAAGAAAGAAAGAAAGAAAGAACGAAAGTAATTAATAAAGAAACTAAAGATAGAATGAAAGAAGGTATGAAAGCTAGAATGTAACATATCAAGAAAGCAGGAAATGAAAGTAAGTAAAAAATAAACTATAGATAGAATGAGAGAAGGTATTAAAGCTAGAATGTAACATATCAAGAAAGCAAGAAATGAAAGTAAGTAAAAAAGAAACTATAGATAGAATGAGAGAAGGTATGAAAGCTAGAATGCAAGATATGAAGAAAGAAAGAAATGAAAGTTAGTAAAAAAGAAACTAAAGATAGAATGAGAGAAGGTTTGAAAGCTAGAATGAAACATATCAAGAAAGAAAAAAGGAACAAAGTAGAAATAATGTAATAAAGAAAATAAAGATTGAATGAGTGAAGATATGAATGCTAGAATGAAAGTTATCAAGAAAGAAAGAAAGAAAGAAAGAAAGTAGTAAAGAAACTAAACATAGAATCAGAGAAGGTATGACAGCTAGAATGAGATATTAAGAAAGAAAGAAAGAAAGGAAGAACGAAAGTAATTAATAAAGAAACTAAAGATAGAATTAAAGAAGTTATGAAAGCTAGAATGAAAGATATCAAGAAAGAAATAAAGAAAGAAATTAATAAAGAAACTAAAGATAGAATGAGAAAAGGTATGAAAGCTAGAATGTAACATATCAAGAAAGCAAGAAATGAAAGTAAGTAAAAAAGTAACTAAAGATAGAATGAGAGACGGTATGAAAGCAAGAATGAAAGATATCAAGAAAGAAAGAAAAAAAGAAATCAATAGAGAAATTAAAAATGAAATGAGTGAACGTATGAAAGCTAGAATGAAAGATATCAAGAAAGATACAAAGAAAGTAAGAAAGTAATAAAGAAACTAAAGATAGAAAGAGAGAAGGGATGAGAGCTAGATTGAAAGACATCAAGAAAGAAAGAAAGAAAGTAAGAAAGTAATATAGAAACTAAAGATAGAACGAGAGAAGGTATGCAAGATAGAATGAAAGATATCAAGAAAGAAAGAAAGAAAGAAAGAAAGTGATAAAGAAACTAAAGATAGAAAGAGAGAAGGGATGAGAGCTAGAATGAAAGATATCAAGAAAGAAAGAAATGAAAGTAAGTTAAAAAAGAAACTATAGGTAGAATGAGAGAATTTATGAAAGCTAGAATGAAAGATATCAAGAAAGGAAGAAAGGAGGAAATCAATAAAGAAACTAAAGATAAAATGAGAGAAGGTATGAAATCTAGAATGAAAGATATCAAGAAAGAAAGAAAGAAAGAAATCAATAAAGAAACTAAAGATAAAATGAGAGAAGGAATGAAATCTAGAATGAAAGATATTAAGAAAGAAAGAAAGTAACTAATAAAGAAACTAAAGATAGAATGAGAGAATTTATTAAAGCTAAAATGAAAGACATCAAGAAAGAAAGAAATGAAAGTAAGTAAAAGAGAAACTAAAGATAGAATGAGAGAAGGTATGAAAGCTAGAATGAAAGATATCAAGAAAGAAAGTAAGAAAGTAAAAAAGAAACTAAAGATAGAAAGAGAGAAGGTATGAGAGCTAGAATGAAAGATATCAAGAAAGAAAGAAAGAAAGAAAGAAAGTAATAAAGAAACTAAAGATAGAACGAGAGAAGGTATGAAAGCTAGAATGTAAGATATCAAGAAAGAAAAAAGGAACAAAGTTGAAATAATGTAATAAAGAAAATAAAGATTGACTGAGTGAAGATATGAATGCTAGAATGAAAGTTATCAAGAAAGAAAGAAAGAAAGTAGTAAAGAAACTAAAGATAGAATCAGAGAAGGTATGAGAGCTAGAATGAGATATCAAGAAAGAAAGAAAGAACGAACGAAAGTAATTAATAAAGAAACTAAAGATAGAATGAGAGAAGATATGAAAGCAAGAATGAACGATATCAAGAAAGAAAGATAAAAGGAATCAATAAAGAAATTAAAGATGAAATGAGAGAAGGTATGAAAGCTGGAATGAAAGATATCAAGAAAGAAAAAAAGAAAGATATCAATAAAGAAACTAAAGATAAAATCAGAGAAGGTATGAAATTTAGAATGAAAGATATCAAGAGAGAAAAAAAGAAACTAATAAAGAAACGAAAGATAGAATGAGAGAAGGTATGAAATCTAGATTGATAGATATCAAGAGAGAAAGAAAGAAAGTAATAAATAAACTAAAGATAGAATGAGAGAAGGTATGAAAGCTAGAATGAAAGATATCAAGAAAGAAAGAAAAAAAATCAATAAAGAAATTAAAGATGAAATGAGAGAATGTATGAAAGCTAGAATGAAAGATATCAAGAAAGTAAGAAAGAAAGTAAGAAAGTAATAAAGAAACTAAAGATAGAAAGAGAGAAGTGATGAGAGCTAGAATGAAAGATATCAAGAAAGAAAGAAAGAAAGAAAGTAATAAAGAAACTAAAAATAGAAAGAGGGAAGGGATGAGAGCTTGAATGAAAGATATCAAGAAAGAAAGAAATGAAAGTAAGTTAAAAAAGAAACTATAGATAGAATGAGAGAAGGTATGAAAGCTAGAATGAAAGATATCAAGAAAGGAAGAAAGGAGGAAATCAATAAAGAAACTAAAGATAAAATGAGAGAAGGTATGAAAGCTAGAATGAAAGATATCAAGAAAGAAAGAAAGAAAGAAATTAATAAAGAAATTAAAGATAAAATGAGAGATGGAATGAAATCTAGAATGAAAGATATCAAGAAAGAAAGAAAGTAACTAATAAAAAAACTAAAGATAGAATGAGAGTAGGTATTAAAGCTAGAATGAAAGATATCAAGAAAGAAAAAAATGAAAGTATGTAAAAAAGAAACTAAAGATAGAATGAGAGAAGGTATGAAAGCTAGAATGAAAGATATCAAGAAAGAAAGGAAGAAAGTAAGAAAGTAAAAAAGAATCTAAAGATAGAAAGAGAGAAGTTATGTGAGCTAGAATGAAATATATCAAGAAAGAAAGAAAGAAAGTAAGAAAGTAATAAAGAAACTAAAGATAGAACGAGAGAAGGTATGAAAGATAGAATGAAAGATATCAAGAAATAAATAAAGAAAGAAAGAGCGTAATAAAGAAACTAAAGATAGAATGAGAGAAGGTATGAAAGCTAGAATGAAAGATATCAAGAAAGAAAAAAGGAACAAAATAGAAATAATGTAATAAAGAAAATAAAGATTGACTGAGTGAAGATATGAATGCTAGAATGAAAGTTATCAAGAAAGAAAGAAAGAAAGAAAGAAAGAAAGTAGTAAAGAAACTAAAGATAGAATCAGAGAAGGTATGACAGCTAGAATGAGATATCAAGAAAGAAAGAAAGAAAGAAAGAAAGAAAGAAAGAAAGAAAGAAAGAACGAAAGTAATTAATAAAGAAACTAAAGATAGAATGAAAGAAGGTATGAAAGCTAGAATGTAACATATCAAGAAAGCAGGAAATGAAAGTAAGTAAAAAATAAACTATAGATAGAATGAGAGAAGGTATTAAAGCTAGAATGTAACATATCAAGAAAGCAAGAAATGAAAGTAAGTAAAAAAGAAACTATAGATAGAATGAGAGAAGGTATGAAAGCTAGAATGCAAGATATGAAGAAAGAAAGAAATGAAAGTTAGTAAAAAAGAAACTAAAGATAGAATGAGAGAAGGTTTGAAAGCTAGAATGAAACATATCAAGAAAGAAAAAAGGAACAAAGTAGAAATAATGTAATAAAGAAAATAAAGATTGAATGAGTGAAGATATGAATGCTAGAATGAAAGTTATCAAGAAAGAAAGAAAGAAAGAAAGAAAGTAGTAAAGAAACTAAACATAGAATCAGAGAAGGTATGACAGCTAGAATGAGATATTAAGAAAGAAAGAAAGAAAGGAAGAACGAAAGTAATTAATAAAGAAACTAAAGATAGAATTAAAGAAGTTATGAAAGCTAGAATGAAAGATATCAAGAAAGAAATAAAGAAAGAAATTAATAAAGAAACTAAAGATAGAATGAGAAAAGGTATGAAAGCTAGAATGTAACATATCAAGAAAGCAAGAAATGAAAGTAAGTAAAAAAGTAACTAAAGATAGAATGAGAGACGGTATGAAAGCAAGAATGAAAGATATCAAGAAAGAAAGAAAAAAAGAAATCAATAGAGAAATTAAAAATGAAATGAGTGAACGTATGAAAGCTAGAATGAAAGATATCAAGAAAGATACAAAGAAAGTAAGAAAGTAATAAAGAAACTAAAGATAGAAAGAGAGAAGGCATGAGAGCTAGATTGAAAGACATCAAGAAAGAAAGAAAGAAAGTAAGAAAGTAATATAGAAACTAAAGATAGAACGAGAGAAGGTATGCAAGATAGAATGAAAGATATCAAGAAAGAAAGAAAGAAAGAAAGAAAGTGATAAAGAAACTAAAGATAGAAAGAGAGAAGGGATGAGAGCTAGAATGAAAGATATCAAGAAAGAAAGAAATGAAAGTAAGTTAAAAAAGAAACTATAGGTAGAATGAGAGAATTTATGAAAGCTAGAATGAAAGATATCAAGAAAGGAAGAAAGGAGGAAATCAATAAAGAAACTAAAGATAAAATGAGAGAAGGTATGAAATCTAGAATGAAAGATATCAAGAAAGAAAGAAAGAAAGAAATCAATAAAGAAACTAAAGATAAAATGAGAGAAGGAATGAAATCTAGAATGAAAGATATTAAGAAAGAAAGAAAGTAACTAATAAAGAAACTAAAGATAGAATGAGAGAATTTATTAAAGCTAGAATGAAAGACATCAAGAAAGAAAGAAATGAAAGTAAGTAAAAGAGAAACTAAAGATAGAATGAGAGAAGGTATGAAAGCTAGAATGAAAGATATCAAGAAAGAAAGTAAGAAAGTAAAAAAGAAACTAAAGATAGAAAGAGAGAAGGTATGAGAGCTAGAATGAAAGATATCAAGAAAGAAAGAAAGAAAGAAAGAAAGTAATAAAGAAACTAAAGATAGAACGAGAGAAGGTATGAAAGCTAGAATGTAAGATATCAAGAAAGAAAAAAGGAACAAAGTTGAAATAATGTAATAAAGAAAATAAAGATTGACTGAGTGAAGATATGAATGCTAGAATGAAAGTTATCAAGAAAGAAAGAAAGAAAGTAGTAAAGAAACTAAAGATAGAATCAGAGAAGGTATGAGAGCTAGAATGAGATATCAAGAAAGAAAGAAAGAACGAACGAAAGTAATTAATAAAGAAACTAAAGATAGAATGAGAGAAGATATGAAAGCAAGAATGAACGATATCAAGAAAGAAAGATAAAAGGAATCAATAAAGAAATTAAAGATGAAATGAGAGAAGGTATGAAAGCTGGAATGAAAGATATCAAGAAAGAAAAAAAGAAAGATATCAATAAAGAAACTAAAGATAAAATCAGAGAAGGTATGAAATTTAGAATGAAAGATATCAAGAGAGAAAAAAAGAAACTAATAAAGAAACGAAAGATAGAATGAGAGAAGGTATGAAATCTAGATTGATAGATATCAAGAGAGAAAGAAAGAAAGTAATAAATAAACTAAAGATAGAATGAGAGAAGGTATGAAAGCTAGAATGAAAGATATCAAGAAAGAAAGAAAGAAAGATATCAATAAAGAAACTAAAGATAAAATGAGAGAAGGTATGAAATCTAGAATGAAAGATATCAAGAAAGAAAGAAAGAAAGTAACTAATAAAGAAACGAAAGTTAGAATGAGAGAAGGTATGAAAGCTAGAATGAAAGATATCAAGAAAGAAAGAAAGAAAGTAATAAAGAAACTAAAGATAGAATGAGAGATGGTATGAAAGCTAGAATGCAAGATATGAAGAAAGAAAAAAATGAAAGTAAGTAAAAAAGAAACTAAAGATAGAATGAGAGAAGGTTTGAAAGCTAGAATGGACCATATAAAGAAAGAGAAAAGGAACAAAGTAGAAATAATGTAATAAAGAAAATAAAGATTGAATGAGTGAAGATATGAATGCTAGAAAGAAAGTTATCCAGAAAGAAAGAAAGAAAGAAAGTAGTAAAGAAACTAAAGATAGAACAAGAGAAGGTATGAAAGCAAGAATGAAAGATATCAAGAAAGAAAGAAAAAAGTAATCAACAGAGAAATTAAAGATGAAATGAGAGCAGGTATGAAAGATAGAACGAAAGATATCAAGAAAGAAAGAAAGAAAGTAATAAAGAAACTAAAGATAGAATGAGAGAAGGTATGAAAGCTAGAATGTAAGATATCAAGAAAGAAAGAAATGAAAGTAAGTAAAAAAGAAACTAAAGATAGAATGAGAGAAGGTATGAAAGCAAGAATGAAAGATATCAAGAAAGAAAGAAAGAAAGAAAGAAAGCAATAAAGAAACTAAAGATAGAATGAGAGAAGGTATGAAAGCTAGAAAGAAAGATATCAAGAAAGAAAGAAAGAAAGATATCAATAAAGAAACTAAAGATAAAATGAGAGAAGGTATGAAATCTAGAATGAAAGATATCAAGACAGAAAGAAAGAAAGTAACTAATAAAGAAACTAAAGATAGAAGGAGAGAAGATATGAAAGCTAGAATGAAAGATATCAAGAAAGAAAGAAAGAAAGTAATAAAGAAACTAAAGATAGAATGAGTGATGGTATGAAAGCTAGAATGCAAGATATGAAATAAGAAAAAAATGAAAGTAAGTAAAAAAGAAAATAAAGATAGAATGAGAGAAGGGATGAGAGCTAGAATGAAAGATATCAAGAAAGAAAGAAAGTAAGTAAGAATGTAATAAAGAAACTAAAGATAGAAAGAGAGAAGGGATGAGAGCTAGAATGTAAGATATCAAGAAAGAAAGAAATGAAAGTAAGTAAAAAAGAAACTATAGATAGAATGAGATAAGGTATGAAAGCTAGAATGAAAGATATCAAGAAAGAAAAAAGGAACAAAGTTGAAATAATGTAATAAAGAAAATAAAGATTGAATGAGTGAAGATATGAATGCTAGAATGAAAGTTATCAAGAAAGAAAGAAAGAAAGAAAGTAGTAAACAAACTAAAGATAGAACGAGAGAAGGTATGAAAGCAAGAATGAAAGATATCAAGAAAGAAAGAAAAAAGAAATCAACAGAGAAATTAAAGATGAAATGAGAGCAGGTATGAAAGCTAGAATGAAAGATATCAAGTAAGAAAGAAAGTAAGAAAGTAATAAAGAAACTAAAGATAGAACGAGAGAAGGTATGAAAGATAGAATGAAAGATATCAAGAAAGAAAGAAAGAAAGAAAGTAATAAAGAAACTAAAGATAGAATGAGAGAAGGTATGAAAGCTACAATGTAAGATATCAAGAAAGAAAGAAATGAAAGTAAGTAAAAAAGAAACTAAAGATAGAATGAGAGAGGGTATGAAAGCTAGAATGAAAGATATTAAGAAAGAAAAAAGGAACAAAGTAGAAATAATGTAATAAAGAAAATAAAGATTGAATGAGTGAAGATATGAATGTTAGAATGAAAGTTATCAAGAAAGAAAGAAAGAAAGAAAGAAAGTACTAAAGAAACTAAAGATAGAATCAGAGAAGGTATGAGAGCTAGAATGAGATATCAAGAAAGAAAGAAAAAAAGAAAGAACGAAAGTAATTAATAAAGAAACTAAAGATAGAAAGAAAGAAGTTATGAAAGCTAGAATGAAAGATATCAAGAAAGAAAGAAAGAAAGAAAGAAATTAATAAAGAATCTAAAGATAGAATGAGAGAAGGTATGAAAGGTAGAATGTAAGATATCAAGAAAGAAAGATATGAAAGTAAGTAAAAAAGAAACTAAAGATAGAATGAGAGAAGGTATGAAAGCTAGAATGAAAGATATCAAGAAAGAAAAAAGGAACAAAGTAGAAATAATGTAATGAAGAAAATAAAGATTCAATGAGTGAAGATATGAATGCTAGAATGAGAGTTATCAAGAAAGAAAGAAAGAAAGAAAGAAAGTAGTAAAGAAACTAAAGATAGAATCAGAGAAGGTATGAGAGCTAGAATGAGATATCAAGAAAGAAAGAAAGAAAGAAAGAACGAAAGTCATTAATAAAGAAACTAAAGATAGAATGAAAGAAGGTATGAAAGCTAGAATGAAAGATATCAAGAAAGAAAGAAATAAATAAAGAAAGAAAGTAATAAAGAAACTAAAGATAGAACGAGTGTAGGTATGAAAGCTAGAATGTAAGATATCAAGAAAGAAAGAAATGAAAGTAAGTAAAAAAGAAACTAAAGATAGAATGAGAGAAGTTATGAAAGCAAGAATGAAAGATATCAAGAAAGAAAGAAAGAAAGAAAGAAAGAAAGAAAGTAATAAAGAAACTAAAGATAGAATGAGAGTAGGTATTAAAGCTAGAATGAAAGATATCAAGAAGGAAAGAAATGAAAGTAAGTAAAAAAGAAACTAAAGATAGAATGAGAGAAGGTATGAAAGCTAGAATGAAAGATATCAAGAAAGAAAGAAAGAAAGTAAGAAAGTAAAAAAGAAGCAAAAGATAGAAAGAGAGAAGTTATGTGAGCTAGAATGAAATATATCAAGAAAGAAAGAAGGAAAGTAAGAAAGTAATAAAGAAACTAAAGATAGAATGAGAGAAGGTATGAAAGCTAGAATGAAAGATATCAAGAAAGAAAAAAGGAACAAAGTAGAAATAATGTAATAAAGAAAATAAAGATTGACTGAGTGAAGATATGAATGCTAGAATGAAAGTTATGAAGAAAGAAAGAAAGAAAGAAAGAAAGTAGTAAAGAAACTAAAGATAGAATCAGAGAAGGTATGACAGCTAGAATGAGATATCAAGAAAGAAAGAAAGAAAGAAAGAAAGAAAGAAAGAAAGAAAGAAAGAAAGAAAGAAAGAAAGAAAGAAAGAAAGAACGAAAGTAATTAATAAAGAAACTAAAGATAGAATGAGAGAAGGTATGAAAGCTAGAATGTAACATATCAAGAAAGCAAGAAATGAAAGTAAGTAAAAAAGAAACTATAGATAGAATGAGAGAAGGTATTAAAGCTAGAATGTAACATATCAAGAAAGCAAGAAAAGAAAGTAAGTAAAAAAGAAACTATAGATAGAATGAGAGAAGGTATGAAAGCTAGAATAAAAGATATCAAGAAAGGAAGAAAGAAAGTAATAAAGAAACTAAAGATAGAATGAGTGATGGTATGAAAGCTAGAATGCAAGATATGAAGAAAGAAAGAAATGAAAGTTAGTAAAAAAGAAACTAAAGATAGAATGAGAGAAGGTTTGAAAGCTAGAATGAAACATATCAAGAAAGAAAAAAGGAACAAAGTAGAAATGATGTAATAAAGAAAATAAAGATTGAATGAGTGAAGATATGAATGCTAGAATGAAAGTTATCAAGAAAGAAAGAAAGAAAGAAAGAAAGAAAGAAAGAAAGAAAGAAAGAAAGAAAGAAAGAAAGAAAGTAGTAAAGAAACTAAACATAGAATCAGAGAAGGTATGACAGCTAGAATGAGATATTAAGAAAGAAAGAAAGAAAGGAAGAACGAAAGTAATTAATAAAGAAACTAAAGATAGAATTAAAGAAGTTATGAAAGCTAGAATGAAAGATATCAAGAAAGAAATAAAGAAAGAAAGAAAGAAATTAATAAAGAAACTAAAGATAAAAAGAGAGAAGGGATGAGAGCTAGAATGAAAGATATCAAGAAAGAAATAAAGAAAGAAAGAAAGAAATTAATAAAGAAACTAAAGATAGAATGAGAGAAGGGATGAGAGCTAGATTGAAAGATATCAAGAAAGAAAGAAAGAAAGTAAGAAAGTAATATAGAAACTAAAGATAGAAAGAGAGAAGGGATGAGAGCTAGAATGAAAGATATCAAGAAAGTAAGAAATGAAAGTAAGTTAAAAAAGAAACTATAGGTAGAATGAGAGAATTTATGAAAGCTAGAATGAAAGATATCAAGAAAGTAAGAAAGAAAGTAAGAAAGTAATAAAGAAACTAAAGATAGAAAGAGAGAATGTATGAAAGCTAGAATGAAAGATATCAAGAAAGAAAGAAAGGAGGAAATCAATAAAGAAACAAAAGATAAAATGAGAGAAGGTATGAAAGCTAGAATGAAAGATATCAAGGAAGAAAGAAAGAAAGAAATCAATAAAGAAACTTAATATAAAATGAGAGATGGAATGAAATCTAGAATGAAAGATATCAAGAAAGAAAGAAAGTAACTAATAAAGAAACTAAAGATAGAATGAGAGTAGGTATTAAAGCTAGAATGAAAGATATCAAGAAAGACAGAAAGAAAGAAATCAATAAAGAAACTCAAGATAAAATGAGAGAAGGAATGAAATCTAGAATGAACGATATTAAGAAAGAACGAAAGTAACTAATAAAGAAACTAAAGATAGAATGAGAGAAGGTATTAAAGCTAGAATGAAAGACATCAAGAAAGAAAGAAATGAAAGTAAGTAAAAAAGAAACTAAAGATAAAATGAGAGAAGGTATGAAAGCTAGAATGAAAGATATCAAGAAAGAAAGAAAGAAAGAAAGAAAGATAGAAATAAATAAATAAAGAAACTAAAGATAGAATGAGAGAAGGTATGAAAGCTAGAAAGAAAGATATCAAGAAAGAAAAAAGGAACAATGTAGAAATAATGTAATAAAGAAAATAAAGATTCAATGAGTGAAGATATGAATGCTAGAATGAAAGTTATCAAGAAGGAAAGAAAGAAAGAAAGAAAGTAGTAAAAAAACTAAAGATAGAATCAGAGAAGGTATGAGAGCTAGAATGAGATATCAAGAAAGAAAGAAAAAAAGAAAGAACGAAAGTAATTAATAAAGAAACTAAAGATAGAATGAAAGAAGGTATGAAAGCTAGAATGAAAGATATCAAGAAAGAGAGAAATAAAGAAAGAAAGAAAGTAATAAAGAAACTAAAGATAGAACGAGTGAAGGTATGAAAGCTAGAATGTAAGATATGAAGAAAGAAAGAAATGAAAGTAAGTAAAAAAGAAACTAAAGATAGAATGAGATAAGGTATGAAAGCTAGAATGAAAGATATCAAGAATGAAAAAAGGAACAAAGTTGAAATAATGTAATAAAGAAAATAAAGATTGAATGAGTGAAGATATGAATGCTAGAATGAAAGTTATCAAGAAAGAAAGAAAGTAGTAAACAAACTAAAGATAGAACGAGAGAAGGTATGAAAGCAAGAATGAAAGATATCAAGATAGAAAGAAAAAAGAAATCAACAGAGAAATTAAAGATGAAATGAGAGCAGGTATGAAAGCTAGAATGAAAGATATCAAGTAAGAAAGAAAGTAAGAAAGTAATAAAGAAACTAAAGATAGAACGAGAGAAGGTATGAAAGATAGAATGAAAGATATCAAGAAAGAAAGAAAGAAAGAAAGTAATAAAGAAACTAAAGATAGAATGAGAGAAGGTATGAAAGCTACAATGTAAGATATCAAGAAAGAAAGAAATGAAAGTAAGTAAAAAAGAAACTAAAGATAGAATGAGAGAGGGTATGAAAGCTAGAATGAAAGATATCAAGAAAGAAAGAAAGAAAGTAATAAAGAAACTAAAGATAGAATGAGTGATGGTATGAAAGCTAGAATGCAAGATATGAAGGAAGAAAAAAATGAAAGTAAGTAAAAAAGAAACTAAAGATAGAATGAGAGAAGGGATGAGAGCTAGAATGAAAGATATCAAGAAAGAAAGAAAGTAAGTAAGAATGTAATAAAGAAACTAAAGATAGAACGAGAGAAGGTATGCAAGATAAAATGAAAGATATCAAGAAAGAAAGAAAGAAAGAAAAAAGTAATAAAGAAACTAAAGATAGAAAGAGAGAAGGGATGAGAGCTAGAATGTAAGATATCAAGAAAGAAAGAAATGAATGTAAGTAAAAAAGAAACTATAGATAGAATTAGAGAAGGTATGAAAGCTAGAATAAAAGATATCAAGAAACAAAGAAAGAAAGTAATAAACTAAAGATATAATGAGTGATGGTATGAAAGCTAGAATGCAAGATATGAAGAAAGAAAGAAATGAGAGTAAGTAAAAAAGAAACTAAAGATAGAATGAGAGAAGGTTTGAAAGCTAGAATGAAACATATTAAGAAAGAGAAAAGGAACAAAGTAGAAATAATATAAGAAAGAAAATAAAGATTGAATGAGTGAAGATATGAATGCTAGAATGAAAGTTATCAAGAAAGAAAGAAAGAAAGAAAGAAAGTAGTAAAGAAACTAAAGATAGAATCAGAGAAGGTATGAGAACTAGAATGAGATATCAAGAAAGAAATAAATAAAGAAAGAAAGAAATTAATAAAGAAACTAATGTTAAAATGAGAGAATGTATGAAAGCTAGAATGAAAGATATCAAGAAAGACAGAAAGAAAGAAATCAATAAAGAAACTAAAGATAAAATGAGAGAAGGAATGAAATCTAGAATGAACGATATTAAGAAAGAACGAAAGTAACTAATAAAGAAACTTAAGATAGGATGAGATAAGGTATTAAAGCTAGAATGAAAGACATCAAGAAAGAATGAAAGTAAGTAAAAAAGAAACTAAAGATAAAATGAGAGAAGGTATGAAAGCTAGAATGAAAGATATCAAGAAAGAAAAAAGGAACAAAGTAGAAATAATGTAATAAAGAAAATAAAGATTGAATGAAGGAAGATATGAATGCTAGAATGAAAGTTATCAAGAAAGAAAGAAAAAAGAAAGAAAGTAGTAAAGAAACTAAAGATAGAATCAGAGAAGGTATGAGAGCTAGAATGAGATATCAAGAAAGAAAGAAAGAAAGAAAGAAAGTAATTAAAAAAGAAACTAAAGATAGAAAGAAAGAAGGTATGAAAGCTAGAATGAAAGATATCAAGAAAGAAAGAAAGAAAGAAAGAAATTAATAAAGAAACTAAAGATAGAATGAGAGAAGGTATGAAAGGTAGAATGTAAGATATCAAGAAAGAAAGAAATGAAAGTAAGTAAAAAAGAAACTAAAGATAGAATGAGAGAAGGAATGAAAGCTAGAATGAAAGATATCAAGAAAGAAAAAAGGAACAAAGTAGAAATAATGTTATAAAGAAAATAAAGATTCAATGAGTGAAGATATGAATGCTAGAATGAAAGTTATCAAGAAAGAAAGAAAGAAAGAAAGTAGTAAAGAAACTAAAGATAGAATCAGAGAAGGTATGAGAGCTAGAATGAGATATCAAGAAAGAAAGAAAGAAAGAAAGAACGAAAGTAATTAATAAAGAAACTAAAGATAGAATGATAGAAGGTATGGAAGCTAGAATGTAACATATCAAGAAAGAAAGAAATAAATAAAGAAAGAAAGTAATAAAGAAACTAAAGATAGAATGAGAGAAGGTATGAAAGCTAGAATGAAAGATATCAAGAAAGAAAAAAGGAACAAAGTAGAAATAATGTAATAAAGAAAATAAAGATTGAATGAGTGAAGATATGAATGCTAGAATGAAAGTTATCAAGAAAGAAAGAAAGAAAGAAAGTAGTAAAGAAACTAAAGAAAGAACGAGAGAAGGTATGAAAGCAAGAATGAAAGATATCAAGAAAGAAAGAAAAAAGAAATCAACAGAGAAATTAAATATGAAATGAGAACAGGTATGAAAGCTAGAATGAAAGATATCAAGTAAGAAAGAATGTAAGAAAGTAATAAAGAAACGAAAGATAGAATGAGAGAAGGTATGAAATCTAGAATGATAGATATCAAGAGAGAAAGAAATGAAAGTAAGTAAAAAAGAAACTAAAGATAGAATGAGAGAAGGTATGAAAGCAAGAATGAAAGATATCAAGAAAGAAAGAAAGAAAGAAAGAAAGAAAGTAATAAAGAAACTAAAGATAGAACGAGAGAAGGTATGAAAGCTGGAAAGAAAGATATCAAGAAAGAAAGAAAGAAAGAAAGAAAAAAAGATATCAATAAAGAAACTAAAGATAAAATGAGAGAAGGTATGAAATCTAGAATGAAAGATATCAAGACAGGAATAAAGAAAGTAACTAATAAAGAAACTAAAGATAGAAGGAGAGAAGGTATGAAAGCTAGAATGAAAGATATCAAGAAAGAAAGAAAGAAAGTAATAAAGAAACTAAAGATAGAATGAGTGATGGTATGAAAGCTAGAATGCAAGATATGAAGAAAGAAAAAAATGAAAGTAAGTAAAAAAGAAACTAAAGATAGAATGAGAGAAGGGATGAGAGCTAGAATGAAAGATATCAAGAAAGAAAGAAAGTAAGTAAGAATGTAATAAAGAAACTAAAGATAGAACGAGAGAAGGCATGCAAGATAAAATGAAAGATATCAAGAAAGAAAGAAAGAAAGAAAGAAAGTAATAAAGAAACTAAAGATAGAAAGAGAGAAGGGATGAGAGCTAGAATGTATGATATCAAGAAAGAAAGAAATGAAAGTAAGTAAAAAAGAAACTATAGATAGAATTAGAGAAGGTATGAAAGCTAGAATAAAAGATATCAAGAAAGGAAGAAAGAAAGAAAGTAATAAACTAAAGATAGAATGAGTTTTGGTATGAAAGCTAGAATGCAAGATATGAAGAAAGAAAGAAATGAAAGTAAGTAAAAAAGAAACTAAAGGTAGAATGAGAGAAGGTTTGAAAGCTAGAATGAAACATATTAAGAAAGAAAAAAGGAACAAAGTAGAAATAATATAAGAAAGAAAATAAAGATTGAATGAGTGAAGATATGAATGCTAGAATGAAAGTTATCAAGAAAGAAAGAAAGAAAGTAGTAAAGAAACTAAAGATAGAATCAGAGAAGGTATGAGAACTAGAATGAGATATCAAGAAAGAAATAAAGAAAGAAAGAAATTAATAAAGAAACTAAAGATAGAATGAGAGAAGGTATGAAAGCAAGAATGAAAGATATCAAGAAAGAAAGAAAAAAAACCAATAAAGAAATTAAAGATGAAATGAGAGAATGTATGAAAGCTACAATGAAAGATATCAAGAAAGTAAGAAAGAAAGTAAGAAAGTAATAAAGAAACTAAAGATAAAAAGAGAGAAGGGATGAGAGCTAGAATGAAAGATATCAAGAAAGAAAGAAAGAAAGAAAGAAAGAAATTAATAAAGAAACTAAAGATAGAATGAGAGAAGGAATGAGAGCTAGATTGAAAGATATCAAGAAAGAAAGAAAGAAAGTAAGAAAGTAATATAGAAACTAAAGATAGAACGAGAGAAGGTATGCAAGATAGAATGAAAGATATCAAGAAAGAAAGAAAGAAAGAAAGAAAGTAATAAAGAAACTAAAGATAGAAAGAGAGAAGGAATGAGAGCTAGAATGAAAGATATCAAGAAAGTAAGAAATGAAAGTAAGTTAAAAAAGAAACTATAGGTAGAATGAGAGAATTTATGAAAGCTAGAATGAAAGATATCAAGAAAGTAAGAAAGAAAGTAAGAAAGTAATAAAGAAACTAAAGATAGAAAGAGAGAATGTATGAAAGCTAGAATGAAAGATATCAAGAAAGAAAGAAAGGAGGAAATCAATAAAAAACAAAAGATAAAATGAGAGAAGGTATGAAAGCTAGAATGAAAGATATCAAGGAAGAAAGAAAGAAAGAAATCAATAAAGAAACTTAATATAAAATGAGAGATGGAATGAAATCTAGAATGAAAGATATCAAGAAAGAAAGAAAGTAACTAATAAAGAAACTAAAGATAGAATGAGAGTAGGTATTAAAGCTAGAATGAAAGATATCAAGAAAGACAGAAAGAAAGAAATCAATAAAGAAACTCAAGATAAAATGAGAGAAGGAATGAAATCTAGAATGAACGATATTAAGAAAGAACGAAAGTAACTAATAAAGAAACTAAAGATAGAATGAGAGAAGGTATTAAAGCTAGAATGAAAGACATCAAGAAAGAAAGAAATGAAAGTAAGTAAAAAAGAAACTAAAGATAAAATGAGAGAAGGTATGAAAGCTAGAATGAAAGATATCAAGAAAGAAAGAAAGAAAGAAAGAAAGATAGAAATAAATAAATAAAGAAACTAAAGATAGAATGAGAGAAGGTATGAAAGCTAGAAAGAAAGATATCAAGAAAGAAAAAAGGAACAATGTAGAAATAATGTAATAAAGAAAATAAAGATTCAATGAGTGAAGATATGAATGCTAGAATGAAAGTTATCAAGAAGGAAAGAAAGAAAGAAAGAAAGTAGTAAAAATACTAAAGATAGAATCAGAGAAGCTATGAGAGCTAGAATGAGATATCAAGAAAGAAAGAAAAAAAGAAAGAACGAAAGTAATTAATAAAGAAACTAAAGATAGAATGAAAGAAGGTATGAAAGCTAGAATGAAAGATATCAAGAAAGAGAGAAATAAAGAAAGAAAGAAAGTAATAAAGAAACTAAAGATAGAACGAGTGAAGGTATGAAAGCTAGAATGTAAGATATGAAGAAAGAAAGAAATGAAAGTAAGTAAAAAAGAAACTAAAGATAGAATGAGATAAGGTATGAAAGCTAGAATGAAAGATATCAAGAAGGAAAAAAGGAACAAAGTTGAAATAATGTAATAAAGAAAATAAAGATTGAATGAGTGAAGATATGAATGCTAGAATGAAAGTTATCAAGAAAGAAAGAAAGAAAGAAAGTAGTAAACAAACTAAAGATAGAACGAGAGAAGGTATGAAAGCAAGAATGAAAGATATCAAGAAAGAAAGAAAAAAGAAATCAACAAAGAAATTAAAGATGAAATGAGAGCAGGTATGAAAGCTAGAATGAAAGATATCAAGTAAGAAAGAAAGTAAGAAAGTAATAAAGAAACTAAAGATAGAACGAGAGAAGGTATGAAAGATAGAATGAAAGATATCAAGAAAGAAAGAAAGAAAGAAAGTAATAAAGAAACTAAAGATAGAATGAGAGAAGGTATGAAAGCTACAATGTAAGATATCAAGAAAGAAAGAAATGAAAGTAAGTAAAAAAGAAACTAAAGATAGAATGAGAGAGGGTATGAAAGCTAGAATGAAAGATATCAAGAAAGAAAGAAAGAAAGTAATAAAGAAACTAAAGATAGAATGAGTGATTGTATGAAAGCTAGAATGCAAGATATGAAGGAAGAAAAAAATGAAAGTAAGTAAAAAAGAAACTAAAGATAGAATAAGAGAAGGGATGAGAGCTAGAATGAAAGATATCAAGAAAGAAAGAAAGTAAGTAAGAATGTAATAAAGAAACTAAAGATAGAACGAGAGAAGGTATGCAAGATAAAATGAAAGATATCAAGAAAGAAAGAAAGAAAAAAGTAATAAAGAAACTAAAGATAGAAAGAGAGAAGGGATGAGAGCTAGAATGTAAGATATCAAGAAAGAAAGAAATGAATGTAAGTAAAAAAGAAACTATAGATAGAATTAGAGAAGGTATGAAAGCTAGAATAAAAGATATCAAGAAAGGAAGGAAGAAAGTAATAAACTAAAGATAGAATGAGTGATGGTATGAAAGCTAGAATGCAAGATATGAAGAAAGAAAGAAATGAGAGTAAGTAAAAAAGAAACTAAAGATAGAATGAGAGAAGGTTTGAAAGCTAGAATGAAACATATTAAGAAAGAGAAAAGGAACAAAGTAGAAATAATATAAGAAAGAAAATAAAGATTGAATGAGTGAAGATATGAATGCTAGAATGAAAGTTATCAAGAAAGAAAGAAAGAAAGAAAGAAAGTAGTAAAGAAACTAAAGATAGAATCAGAGAAGGTATGAGAACTAGAATGAGATATCAAGAAAGAAAGAAATAAAGAAAGAAAGAAATTAATAAAGAAACTAAAGATAAAATGAGAGAATGTATGAAAGCTAGAATGAAAGATATCAAGGAAGAAAGAAAAAAGAAATCAATAAAGAAATTAAAGATAAAATGAGAGAATGTATGAAAGCTAGAATGAAAGATATCAAGAAAGTAAGAAAGAAAGTAAGAAAGTAATAAAGAAACTAAAGATAGAAAGAGAGAAGGTATGAAAGCTAGAATGAAAGATATCAAGAAAGAAAGAAAGGAGGAAATCAATAAAGAAACTAAAGATAAAATGAGAGAAGGTATGAAAGCTAGAATGAAAGATATCAAGAAAGAAAGAAAGAAAGTAATCAATAAAGAAACTAAATATAAAATGAGAGATCGAATGAAATCTAGAATGAAAGATATCAAGAAAGAAAGAAAGTAACTAATAAAGAAACTAAAGATAGAATGAGAGTAGGTATTAAAGCTAGAATGAAAGATATCAAGAAAGAAAGAAATGAAAGTAAGTAAAAAAGAAACTAAAGATAGAATGAGAGAAGGTATGAAAGCTAGAATGTAAGATATCAAGAAAGACAGAAAGAAAGAAATCAATAAAGAAACTAAAGATAAAATGAGAGAAGGAATGAAATCTAGAATGAACGATATTAAGAAAGAACGAAAGTAACTAATAAAGAAACTAAAGATAGAATGAGAGAAGGTATTAAAGCTAGAATGAAAGACATCAAGAAAGAATGAAAGTAAGTAAAAAAGAAACTAAAGATAAAATGAGAGAAGGTATGAAAGCTAGAATGAAAGATATCAAGAAAGAAAAAAGGAACAAAGTAGAAATAATGTAATAAAGAAAATGAAGATTGAATGAAGGAAGATATGAATGCTAGAATGAAAGTAATCAAGAAAGAAAGAAAAAAGAAAGAAAGTAGTAAAGAAACTAAAGATAGAATCAGAGAAGGTATGAGAGCTAGAATGAGATATCAAGAAAGAAAGAAAGAAAGAAAGAAAGAAAGTAATAAAGAAACTAAAGATAGAAAGAAAGAAGGTATGAAAGCTAGAATGAAAGATATCAAGAAAGAAAGAAAGAAAGAAAGAAAGAAATTAATAAAGAAACTAAAGATAGAATGAGAGAAGGTATGAAAGGAAGAATGTAAGATATCAAGAAAGAAAGAAATGAAAGTAAGTAAAAAAGAAACTAAAGATAGAATGAGAGAAGGAATGAAAGCTAGAATGAAAGATATCAAGAAAGGAAAAAAGGAACAAAGTAGAAATAATGTTATAAAGAAAATAAAGATTCAATGAGTGAAGATATGAATGCTAGAATGAAAGTTATCAAGAAAGAAAGAAAGAAAGAAAGTAGTAAAGAAACTAAAGATAGAATCAGAGAAGGTATGAGAGCTAGAATGAGATATCAAGAAAGAAAGAAAGAAAGAACGAAAGTAATTAATAAAGAAACTAAAGATAGAATGATAGAAGGTATGAAAGCTAGAATGTAACATATCAAGAAAGAAAGAAATAAAGAAAGAAAGAAAGTAATAAAGAAACTAAAGATAGAATGAGAGAAGGTATGAAAGCTAGAATGAAAGATATCAAGAAAGAAAAAAGGAACAAAGTAGAAATAATGTAATAAAGAAAATAAAGATTGAATGAGTGAAGATATGAATGCTAGAATGAAAGTTATCAAGAAAGAAAGAAAGAAAGAAAGTAGTAAAGAAACTAAAGAAAGAACGAGAGAAGGTATGAAAGCAAGAATGAAAGATATCAAGAAAGAAAGAAAAAAGAAATCAACAGAGAAATTAAATATGAAATGAGAACAGGTATGAAAGCTAGAATGAAAGATATCAAGTAAGAAAGAAAGTAAGAAAGTAATAAAGAAAAGAAAGATAGAATGAGAGAAGGTATGAAATCTAGAATGATAGATATCAAGAGAGAAAGAAATGAAAGTAAGTAAAAAAGAAACTAAAGATAGAATGAGAGAAGGTATGAAAGCAAGAATGAAAGATATCAAGAAAGAAAGAAAGAAAGAAAGAAAGAAAGAAAGAAAGTAATAAAGAAACTAAAGATAGAACGAGAGAAGGTATGAAAGCTAGAAAGAAAGATATCAAGAAAGAAAGAAAGAAAGAAAGAAAGAAAGATATCAATAAAGAAACTAAAGATAAAATGATAGAAGGTATGAAATCTAGAATGAAAGATATCAAGACAGGAATAAAGAAAGTAACTAATAAAGAAACTAAAGATAGAAGGAGAGAAGGTATGAAAGCTAGAATGAAAGATATCAAGAAAGAAAGTAATAAAGAAACTAAAGATAGAATGAGTGATGGTATGAATGCTAGAATGCAAGATATGAAGAAAGAAAAAAAATGAAAGTAAGTAAAAAAGAAACTAAAGATAGAATGAGAGAAGGGATGAGAGCTAGAATGAAAGATATCAAGAAAGAAAGAAAGTAAGTAAGAATGTAATAAAGAAACTAAAGATAGAACGAGAGAAGGTATGCAAGATAAAATGAAAGATATCAAGAAAGAAAGAAAGAAAGAAAGAAAGTAATAAAGAAACTAAAGATAGAAAGAGAGAAGGGATGAGAGCTAGAATGTATGATATCAAGAAAGAAAGAAATGAAAGTAAGTAAAAAAGAAACTATAGATAGAATTAGAGAAGGTATGAAAGCTAGAATAAAAGATATCAAGAAAGGAAGAAAGAAAGTAATAAACTAAAGATAGAATGAGTGATGGTATGAAAGCTAGAATGCAAGATATGAAGAAAGAAAGAAATGATAGTAAGTAAAAAAGAAACTAAAGGTAGAATGAGAGAAGGTTTGAAAGCTAGAATGAAACATATTAAGAAAGAAAAAAGGAACAAAGTAGAAATAATATAAGAAAGAAAATAAAGATTGAATGAGTGAAGATATGAATGCTAGAATGAAAGTTATCAAGAAAGAAAGAAAGAAAGAAAGTAGTAAAGAAACTAAAGATAGAATCAGAGAAGGTATGAGAACTAGAATGAGATATCAAGAAAGAAATAAAGAAAGAAAGAAATTAATAAAGAAACTAAAGATAAAATGAGAGAAGGTATGAAAGCTAGAATGTAACATATCAAGAAAGCAAGAAATGAAAGTAAGTAAAAAAGAAACTAAAGATAGAATGAGAGAAGGTATGAAAGCAAGAATGAAAGATATCAAGAAAGAAAGAAAAAAAATCAATAAAGAAATTAAAGATGAAATGAGAGAATGTATGAAAGCTACAATGAAAGATATCAAGAAAGTAAGAAAGAAAGTAAGAAAGTAATAAAGAAACTAAAGATAAAAAGAGAGAAGGGATGAGAGCTAGAATGAAAGATATCAAGAAAGAAAGAAAGAAAGAAAGAAAGAAAGTAATAAAGAAACTAAAGATAGAAAGAGAGAAGGGATGAGAGCTTGATTGAAAGATATCAAGAAAGAAAGAAATGAAAGTAAGTTAAAAAAGAAACTATAGATAGAATGAGAGAAGGTATGAAAGCTAGAATGAAAGATATCAAGAAAGAAAGAAAGAAAGAAATCAATAAAGAAATTAAAGATAAAATGAGAGAATGTATGAAAGCTAGAATGAAAGATATCAAGAAAGTAAGAAAGAAAGTAAGAAAGTAATAAAGAAACTAAAGATAGAAAGAGAGAAGGTATGAAAGCTAGAATGAAAGATATCAAGAAAGGAAGAAAGGAGGAAATCAATAAAGAAACTGAAGATAAAATGAGAGAAGGTATGAAAGCTAGAATGAAAGATATCAAGAAAGAAAAAAAGAAAGAAATCAAAAAAGAAACTAAAGATAAAATGAGAGATGGAATGAAATCTAGAATGAAAGATATCAAGAAAGAAAGAAAGTAACTAATAAAGAAACTAAAGACAGAATGAGAGTAGGTATTAAAGCTAGAATGAAAGATATCAAGAAAGAAAGAAATGAAAGTAAGTAAAAAAGAAACTAAAGATAGAATGAGAGAAGGTATGAAAGCTAGAATGTAAGATATCAAGAAAGAAAAAAGGAACGAAGTAGAAATAATGTAATAAAGAAAATAAAGATTGACTGAGTGAAGATATGAATGCTAGAATGAAAGTTATCAAGAAAGAAAGAAAGAAATTAGTAAAGAAACTAAAGATAGAATCAGTGAAGGTATGAGAGCTAGAATGAGATATCAATAAAGAAAGAAAGAAAGAAAGAACGAAAGTAATTAATAAAGAAACTAAAGATAGAAAGAGAGAAGGGATGAGAGCTAGATTGGAAGATATCAAGAAAGAAAGAAAGAAATTAAGAAAGTAATAAAGAAACGAAAGATAGGAAGAGAGAAGGGATGAGAGCTAGAATGAAAGATATCAAGAAAGAAAGAAATGAAAGTAAGTTTAAAAAGAAACTATAGGTAGAATGAGATAATTTATGAAAGCTAGAATGAAAGATATCAAGAAAGGAAGAAAGGAGGAAATCAATAAAGAAACTAAAGATAAAATGAGAGAAGGTATGAAATCTAGAATGAAAGATATCAAGAAAGAAAGAAAGAAAGAAATCAATAAAGAAACTAAAGATAAAATGAGAGAACGATTGAAATCTAGAATGAACGATATTAAGAAAGAACGAAAGTAACTAATAAAGAAACTAAAGATAGAATGAGAGAAGGTATTAAAGCTAGAATGAAAGACATCAAGAAAGAAAGAAATGAATGTAAGTAAAAAAGAAACTAAAGATAGAATGAGAGAAGGTATGAAAGCTAGAATAAAGATATCAATAATGAAAGTAAGAAAGGAAAAAAGAAACTAAAGATAGAAAGAGAGAAGGTATGAGAGCTAGAATGAAAGATATCAAGAAAGAAAGAAAGAAAGAAAGAAATTAATAAAGAAACTAAAGATAGAATGAGAGAAGGTATGAAAGGTAGAATGTAAGATATCAAGAAAGAAAGAAATGAAAGTAAGTAAAAAAGAAACTAAAGATAGAATGAGAGAAGGAATGAAAGCTAGAATGAAAGATATCAAGAAAGAAAAAAGAAACAAAGTAGAAATAATGTAATAAAGAAAATAAAGATTGACTGAGTGAAGATATGAATGCTAGAATGAAAGTTATCAAGAAAGAAAGAATGAAAGTAGTAAAGAAAATAAAGATAGAATCAGAGGAGGTATGAGAGCTAGAATGAGATATCAAGAAAGAAAGAAAGAAAGAAAGAAAGAAAGAAAGAAAGAAAGAAAGAAAGAAAGAACGAAAGTAATTAATAAAGAAACTAAAGATAGAATGAGAGAAGGTATGAAAGCTAGAATGTAACATATCAAGAAAGCAAGAAATGAAAGTAAGTAAAAAAGAAACTATAGATAGAATGAGAGAAGGTATGAAAGCTAGAATGAAAGATATCAAAAAAGGAAGAAAGAAAGTAATAAAGAAACTAAAGATAGAATGAGTGATGGTATGAAAGCTAGAATGCAAGATATGAAGAAAGAAAGAAATGAAAGTTAGTAAAAAAGAAACTAAAGATAGAATGAGAGAAGGTTTGAAAGCCAGAATGAAACATATCAAGAAAGAAAAAAGGAACAAAGTAGAAATAATGTAATAAAGAAAATAAAGATTGAATGAGTGAAGATATGAATGCTAGAATGAAAGTTATTAAGAAAGAAAGAAAGAAAGAAAGAAAGAAAGAAGGTAGTAATGAAACTAAAGATAGAATCAGAGAAGGTATGACAGCTAGAATGAGATATTAAGAAAGAAAGAAAGAAAGGAAGAACGAAAGAAATTAATAAAGAAACTAAAGATAGAATTAAAGAAGTTATGAAAGCTAGAATGAAAGATATCAAGAAAGAAATAAATAAAGAAAGAAAGAAATTAATAAAGAAACTAAAGATAGAATGAGAAAAGGTATGAAAGCTAGAATGTAACATATCAAGAAAGCAAGAAATGAAAGTAAGTAAAAAAGAAACTAAAGATAGAATGAGAGACGGTATGAAAGCAAGAATGAAAGATATCAAGAAAGAAAGAAAAAAAGAAATCAATAGAGAAATTAAAAATGAAATGAGAGAACGTATGAAAGCTAGAATGAAAGATATCAAGAAAGATACAAAGAAAGTAAGAAAGTAATAAAGAAACTAAAGATAGAAAGAGAGAAGGGATGAGAGCTAGATTGAAAGATATCAAGAAAGAAAGAAAGAAAGAAAGAAAGTAATATAGAAACTAAAGATAGAACGAGAGAAGGTATGCAAGATAGAATGAAAGATATCAAGAAAGAAAGAAAGAAAGTAATAAAGAAACTAAAGATAGAAAGAGAGAAGGGATGAGAGCTAGAATGAAAGATATCAAGAAAGAAAGAAATGAAAGTAAGTTAAAAAAGAAACTATAGGTAGAATGAGAGAATTTATGAAACCTAGAATGAAAGATATCAAGAAAGGAAGAAAGGAGGAAATCAATAAAGAAACTAAAGATAAAATGAGAGAAGGTATGAAATCTAGAATGAAAGATATCAAGAAAGAAAGAAAGAAAGAAATCAATAAAGAAACTAAAGATAAAATGAAAGAATTAATGAAATCTAGAATGAAAGATATTAAGAAAGAAAGAAAGTAACTTATAAAGAAACTAAAGATAGAATGAGAGAATTTATTAAAGCTAGAATGAAAGACATCAAGAAAGAAAGAAATGAAAGTAAGTAAAAAAGAAACTAAAGATAGAATGAGAGAAGGTATGAAAGCTAAAATGAAAGATATCAAGAAAGAAAGAAAGAAAGTAAAAAAGAAACTAAAGATAGAAAGAGAGAAGGTATGAGAGCTAGAATGAAAGATATCAAGAAAGAAAGAAAGAAAGAAAGAAAGTAATAAAGAAACTAAAGATAGAATGAGAGAAGGTATGAAAGATAGAATGAAAGATATCAAGAAAGAAAGAAATGAAAGTAAGTAAAAAAGAAACTAAAGATAAAATGAGAGAAGGTATGAAAGTTAGAATGTAAGATATCAAGAAAGAAAAAAGGAACAAAGTAGAAATAATGTAATAAAGAAAATAAAGATTGACTGAGTGAAGATATGAATGCTAGAATGAAAGTTATCAAGAAAGAAAGAAAGAAAGTAGTAAAGAAACTAAATATAGAATCAGAGAAGGTATGAGAGCTAGAATGAGATATCAAGAAAGAAAGAAAGAAAGAAAGAACGAAAGTAATTAAAAAAAAAACTAAAGATAGAATGAGAGAAGATATGAAAGCAAGAATGAACGATATCAAGAAAGAAAGATAAAAGGAATCAATAAAGAAATTAAAGGTGAAATGAGAGAAGGTATGAAAGCAAGAATGAAAGATATCAAGAAAGAAAGAAAGAAAGAAAGAAAGAAAGTAAAGAAACTAAAGCTAGAAAGAGAGAAGATATGAGAGCTAGAATGAAAGATATCAAGAAAGGAAGAAAGAAAGAAAGAAAGAAAGAAAGTAATAAAGAAACTAAAGATAGAATGAGAGAAGGTTTGAAAGCTAGAATGTGTGATATGAAGAAAGAAAGAAATGAAAGTAAGTAAAAAAGAAACTAAAGATAGAATGAGAGAAGGTATGAAAGCTAGAATGAAAGATATCAAGAAAGAAAAAAGGAACAAAGTAGAAATAATGTAATAAAGAAAATAAAGATGGAATGAGAGAAGGTATGAAATCTAGAATGATAGATATCAAGAGAGAAAGAAAGAAAGTAATAAATAAACTAAAGATAGAATGAGAGAAGGTATGAAAGCAGGAATGAAAGACATCAAGAAAGAAAGAAAAAAGAAATCAACAGAGAAATTAAATATGAAATGAGAGCAGGTATGAAAGCTAGAATGAAAGATATCAAGTAAGAAAGAAAGTAAGAAAGTAATAAAGAAACGAAAGATAGAATGAGAGAAGGTATGAAATCTAGAATGATAGATATCAAGAGAGAAAGAAAGAAAGTAATAAATAAACTAAAGATAGAATGAGAGAAGGTATGAAAGCTAGAATGTAAGATATCAAGAAAGAAAGAAAGAAAGTAACTAATAAAGAAACTAAAGATAGAAGGAGAGAAGGTATGAAAGCTAGAATGAAAGATATCAAGAAAGAAAGAAAGAAAGTAATAAAGAAACTAAAGATAGAATGAGTGATGGTATGAAAGCTAGAATGCAAGATATGAAGAAAGAAAAAAATGAAAGTAAGTAAAAAAGAAACTAAAGATAGAATGAGAGAAGGGATGAGAGCTAGAATGAAAGATATCAAGAAAGAAAGAAATTAAGTAAGAATGTAATAAAGAAACTAAAGATAGAACGAGAGAAGGTATGCAAGATAGAATGAAAGATATCAAGAAAGAAAGAAAGAAAGAAAGAAAGAAAGTAATAAAGAAACTAAAGATAGAAAGAGAGAAGGGATGAGAGCTAGAATGTATGATATCAAGAAAGAAAGAAATGAAAGTAAGTAAAAAAGAAACTTTAGATAGAATTAGAGAAGGTATGAAAGCTAGAATAAAAGATATCAAGAAAGGAAGAAAGAAAGTAATAAACTAAAGATAGAATGAGTGATGGTATGAAAGCTAGAATGCAAGATATGAAGAAAGAAAGAAATGAAAGTAAGTAAAAAAGAAACAAAAGGTAGAATGAGAGAAGGTTTGAAAGCTAGAATGAAACATATTAAGTAAGAAAAAAGGAATAAAGTAGAAATAATATAAGAAAGAAAATAAAGATTGAATGAGTGAAGATATGAATGCTAGAATGAAAGTTATCAAGAAAGAAAGAAAGAAAGAAAGAAAGTAGTAAAGAAACTAAAGATAGAATCAGAGAAGGTATGAGAACTAGAATGAGATATCAAGAAAGAAATAAAGAAAGGAAGAACGAAAGTAATTAATAAAGAAACTAAAGATAGAATTAAAGAAGTTATGAAAGCTAGAATGAAAGATATCAAGAAAGAAATAAAGAAAGAAAGAAAGAAATTAATAAAGAAACTAAAGATAGAATGAGAGAAGGTATGAAAGCTAGAATGTAACATATCAAGAAAGCAAGAAACGAAAGTAAGTAAAAAAGAAACTAAAGATAGAATGAGAGACGGTATGAAAGCAAGAATGAAAGATATCAAGAAAGAAAGAAAAAAAGAAATCAATAGAGAAATTAAAAATGAAATGAGAGAACGTATGAAAGCTAGAATGAAAGATATCAAGAAAGATACAAAGAAAGTAAGAAAGTAATAAAGAAACTAAAGATAGAAAGAGAGAAGGCTTGAGAGCTAGATTGAAAGATATCAAGAAAGAAAGAAAGAAAGTAAGAAAGTAATATAGAAACTAAAGATAGAACGAGAGAAGGTATGCAAGATAGAATGAAAGATATCAAGAAAGAAAGAAAGAAAGAAAGAAAGAAAGTAATAAAGAAACTAAAGATAGAAAGAGAGAAGGGATGAGAGCTAGAATGAAAGATATCAAGAAAGAAAGAAATGAAAGTAAGTTAAAAAAGAAACTATAGGTAGAATGAGAGAATTTATGAAAGCTAGAATGAAAGATATCAAGAAAGGAAGAAAGGAGGAAATTAATAAAGAAACTAAAGATAAAATGAGAGAAGGTATGAAATCTAGAATGAAAGATATCAAGAAAGAAAGAAAGAAAGAAATCAATAAAGAAACTAAAGATAAAATGAGAGAAGGAATGAAATCTAGAATGAAAGATATTAAGAAAGAAAGAAAGTAACTAATAAAGAAACTAAAGATAGAATGAGAGAATTTATTAAAGCTAGAATGAAAGACATCAAGAAAGAAAGAAATGAAAGTAAGTAAAAAAGAAACTAAACATAGAATGAGAGAAGGTATGAAAGCTAGTATAAAAGATATCAAGAAAGAAAGTAAGAAAGTAAAAAAGAAACTAAAGATAGAAAGAGAGACGGTATGAGAGCTAGAATGAAAGATATCAAGAAAGAAAGAAAGAAAGAAAGAAAGTAATAAAGAAACTAAAGATAGAACGAGAGAAGGTATGAAAGCTAGAATGTAAGATATCAAGAAAGAAAAAAGGAACAACGTAGAAATAATGTAATAAAGAAAATAAAGATTGACTGAGTGAAGATATGAATGCTAGAATGAAAGTTATCAAGAAAGAAAGAAAGAAAGTAGTAAAGAAAATAAAGATAGAATCTGAGAAGGTATGAGAGCTAGAATGAGATATCAAGAAAGAAAGAAAGAAAGAAAGAACGAAAGTAAGTAATAAAGAAACTAAAGATAGAATGAGAGAAGATATGAAAGCAAGAATGAACGATATCAAGAAAGAAAGATAAAAGGAATCAATAAAGAAATTAAAGATGAAATGAGAGAAGGTATGAAAGCAAGAATGAAAGATATCAAGAAAGAAAGAAAGAAAGTAATAAAGAAACTAAAGCTAGAAAGAAAGAAGATATGAGAGCTAGAATGAAAGATATGAAGAAAGGAAGAAAGAAAGAAAGAAAGAAAGTAATAAAGAAACTAAAGATAGAATGAGAGAAGGTATGAAAGCTAGAATGTGTGATATGAAGAAAGAAAGAAATGAAAGTAAGTAAAAAAGAAACTAAAGATAAAATGAGAGAAGGTATGAAAGCTAGAATGAGAGATATCAAGAAAGAAAAAAGGAACAAAGTAGAAATAAAGTAATAAAGAAAATAAAGGTGGAATGAGTGAAGATATGAATGCTAGAATTAAAGTTATCAAGAAAGAAAGAAAGAAAGAATGAAAGTAATTAATAAAGAAACTAAAGATAGAATGGAACAAGGCATGAAAGCTAGAATGAAAGATATCAAGAAAGAAAAAATGAAGGAAAAATGTAATAAAGAGACTAAAGATAGAATGAGAGAAGGTTTGAAAGCTAGAATGTAACATATGAAGAAAGCAAGAAATGAAAGGAAGTAAAAAAGAAACTAAAGATAGAATGAGAGAAGGTATGAAAGCAAGAATGAAAGATATATAGAAAGAAAAAAAGAAAGATATCAATAAAGAAACTAAAGATAAAATGAGAGAAGGTATGAAATTTAGAATGAAAGATATCAAGAAAGAAAGAAAGAAAGAAACTAATAAAGAAACGAAAGATAGAATGAGAGAAGGTATGAAATCTAGAATGATAGATATCAAGAGAGAAAGAAAGAAAGTAATAAATAAACTAAAGATAGAATGAGAGATGGTATGAAAGCTAGAATGCAAGATATGAAGAAAGAAAAAAATGAAAGTAAGTAAAAAAGAAACTAAAGATAGAATGAGAGAAGGTTTGAAAGCTAGAGTGAACCATATCAAGAAAGAGAAAAGGAACAAAGTAGAAATAATGTAATAAAGAAAATAAAGTTTGAATGAGTGAAGATATGATTGCTGGAATGAAAGTTTTCAAGAAAGAAAGAAAGAAAGTAATTAATAAAGAAACTAAAGATAGAATGAAAGAAGGTATGAAAGCTAGAATGAAAGATATCAAGAAAGAAAGAAATAAAGAAAGAAAGAAAGTAATAAAGAAACTAAAGATAGAACAAGTGAAGGTATGAAAGCTAGAATGTAAGATATGAAGAAAGAAAGAAATAAAAGTAAGTAAAAAAGAAACTAAAGATAGAATGAGAGAAGGTATGAATGCAAGAATGAAAGATATCAAGATAGAAAAAAGGAACAAAGTAGAAATAAAGTAATAAAGAAAATAAAGATTGAATGAGTGAAGATATGAATGCTAGAATGAAAGTTATCAAGAAAGAAAGAAAGAAAGAAAGAAAGAAAGTAGTAAAGAAACTAAAGATAGAACGAGAGAAGGTATGAAAGCAAGAATGAAAGATACCAAGAAAGAAAGAAAAAAGAAATCAACAGAGAAATTAAAGATGAAATGAGAGCAGGTATGAAAGCTAGAATGAAAGATATGAAGTAAGAAAGAAAGTAAGAAAGTAATAAAGAAACTAAAGATAGAACGAGAGAAGGTATGAAAGATAGAATGAAAGATATCAAGAAAGAAAGAAAGAAAGTAATAAAGAAACTAAAGATAGAATGAGAGAAGGTATGAAAGAAAGAATGTAAGATGTCAAGAAAGAAAGAAATGAAAGTAAGTAAAAAAGAAACTAAAGATAGAATGAGAGAGGGTATGAAAGCTAGAATGAAAGATATCAAGAAAGAAAAAAGGAACAAAGTAGAAATAATGTAATAAAGAAAAGAAAGATTGAATGAGTGAAGATATGAATGTTAGAATGAAAGTTATCAAGAAAGAAAGAAAGGAAGAACGAAAGTAATTAATAAAGAAACTAAAGATAGAATTAAAGAAGTTATGAAAGCTAGAATGAAAGATAGCAAGAAAGAAATAAAGAAAGAAAGAAAGAAATTAATAAAGAAACTAAAGATAGAATGAGAAAAGGTATGAAAGCTAGAATGTAATATATCAAGAAAGCAAGAAATGAAAGTAAGTAAAAAAGAAACTAAAGATAGAATGAGAGACGGTATGAAAGCAAGAATAAAAGATATCAAGAAAGAAAGAAAAAAAGAAATCAATAGAGAAATTAAAAATGAAATGAGAGAACGTATGAAAGCTAGAATGAAAGATATCAAGAAAGATACAAAGAAAGTAAGAAAGTAATAAAGAAACTAAAGATAGAAAGAGAGAAGGGATGAGAGCTAGATTGAAAGATATCAAGAAAGAAAGAAAGAAAGTAAGAAAGTAATATAGAAACTAAAGATAGAACGAGAGAAGGTATGCAAGATAGAATGAAAGAAATCAAGAAAGAAAGAAAGTAATAAAGAAACTAAAGATAGAAAGAGAGAAGGGATGAGAGCTCGAATGAAAGATACTAAGAAAGAAAGAAAGTAACTAATAAAGAAACTAAAGATAGCATGAGAGAATTTATTAAAGCTAGAATGAAAGACATCAAGAAAGAAAGAAATGAAAGTAAGTAAAAAAGAAACTAAAGATAGAATGAGAGAAGGTATGAAAGCTAGAATGAAAGATATCAAGAAAGAAAGTAAGAAAGTAAAAAAGAAACTAAAGATAGAAAGAGAGAAGCTATGAGAGCTAGAATGAAAGATATCAAGAAAGAAAGAAAGAAAGTAAGAAAGTAATAAAGAAACTAAAGATAGAACGAGAGAAGGTATGAAAGCTAGAATGTAAGGTATCAAGAAAGAAAAAAGGAACAAAGTAGAAATAATGTAATAAAGAAAATAAAGATTGACTGAGTGAAGATATGAATGCTAGAATGAAAGTTATCAAGAAAGAAAGAACGAAAGTAATTAATAAAGAAACTAAAGATAGAATCAGAGAAGGTATGAGAGCTAGAATGAGATATCAAGAAAGAAAGAAAGAACGAAAGTAATTAATAAAGAAACTAAAGATAGAATGAGAGAAGATATGAAAGCAAGAATGAACGATATCAAGAAAGAAAGATGAAAGGAATCAATAAAGAAATTAAAGATGAAATGAGAGAAGGTATGAAAGCAAGAATGAAAGATATCAAGAAAGAAAGAAAGAAAGAAAGAAAGAAAGAAAGAAAGAAAGTAATAAAGAAACTAAAGCTAGAAAGAGAGAAGATATGAGAGCTAGAATGAAAGATATCAAGAAAGGAAGAAAGAAATAAAGAAAGAAAGTAATAAAGAAACTAAAGATAGAATGAGAGAAGGTATGAAACCTAGAATGTGTGATATGAAGAAAGAAAGAAATGAAAGGAAGTAAAAAAGAAACTAAAGATAAAATGAGAGAAGGTATGAAAGCTAGAATGAAAGATATCAAGAAAGAAAAAAGGAACAAAGTAGAAATAATGTAATAAAGAAAATAAAGATGGAATGAGTGAAGATATGAATGCTAGAATTAAAGTTATCAAGAAAGAAAGAAAGAAAGAATAAAAGTAATTAATAAAGAAACTAACGATAGAATGGAAGAAGGCATGAAAGCTAGAATGAAAGATATCAAGAAAGAAAGAATGAAGGAAAAATGTAATAAAGAAACTAAAGATAGAATGAGAGAAGGTATGAAAGCTAGAATGTAACATATGAAGAAAGCAAGAAATGAAAGGAAGTAAAAAAGAAACTAAAGATAGAATGAGAGAAGGTATGAAAGCAAGAATGAAAGATATCAAGAAAGAAAAAAAGAAAGATATCAATAAAGAAACTAAAGATAAAATGAGAGAAGGTATGAAATTTAGAATGAAAGATATCAAGAAAAAGAAAGAAAGAAACTAATAAAGAAACGAAAGATAGAATGAGAGAAGGTATGAAATCTAGAATGATAGATATCAAGAGAGAAAGAAAGAAAGTAATAAATAAACTAAAGATAGAATGAGAGAAGGTATGAAAGCTAGAATGAAAGATATCAAGAAAGAAAGAAAGATATCAATGAAGAAACTAAAGCTAAAATGAGAGAAGGTATGAAAGCTAGAATGAAAGATATCAAGAAAGAAAGAAAGAAAGTAATAAAGAAACTAAAGATAGTATGAGAGATGGTATGAAAGCTAGAATGCATGATATGAAGAAAGAAAAAAATGAAAGTAAGTAAAAAAGAAACTAAAGATAGAATGAGAGAAGGTTTGAAAGCTAGAGTGAACCATATTTAGAAAGAGAAAAGGAACAAAGTAGAAATAATGTAATAAAGAAAATAAAGATTGAATGAGTTAAGATATGAATGCTAGAATGAAAGTTTTCAAGAAAGAAAGAAAGAAAGAAAGTAGTAAAGAAACTAAAGATAGAACGAGAGAAGGTATGAAAGCAAGAATGAAAGATATCAAGAAAGAAAGAAAAATGAAATCAACAGAGAAATTAAAGATGAAATGAGAGCATGTATGAAAGCTAGAATGAAAGATATCAAGTAAGAAAGAAAGTAAGAAAGTAATAAAGAAACTAAAGATAGAACGAGAGAAGGTATGAAAGATAGAATGAAAGATATCAAGAAAGAAAGAAAGAAAGTAATAAAGAAACTAAAGATAGAATGAGAGAAGGTATGAAAGCTAGAATGTAAGATATCAAGAAAGAAAGAAAGAAAGGAAAGTAAATAAAAAAGAAACTAAAGATAGAATGAGAGAGGGTATGAAAGCTAGAATGAAAGATATCAAGAAAGAAAAAATGAAGGAAAAATGTAATAAAGAAACTAAAGATAGAATGAGAGAAGGTTTGAAAGCTAGAATGTAACATATGAAGAAAGCAAGAAATGAAAGGAAGTAAAAAAGAAACTAAAGATAGAATGAGAGAAGGTATGAAAGCAAGAATGAAAGATATATAGAAAGAAAAAAAGAAAGATATCAATAAAGAAACTAAAGATAAAATGAGAGAAGGTATGAAATTTAGAATGAAAGATATCAAGAAAGAAAGAAAGAAAGAAACTAATAAAGAAACGAAAGATAGAATGAGAGAAGGTATGAAATCTAGAATGATAGATATTAAGAGAGAAAGAAAGAAAGTAATAAATAAACAAAAGATAGAATGAGAGATGGTATGAAAGCTAGAATGCAAGATATGAAGAAAGAAAACAATGAAAGTAAGTAAAAAAGAAACTAAAGATAGAATGAGAGAAGGTTTGAAAGCTAGAGTGAACCATATCAAGAAAGAGAAAAGGAACAAAGTAGAAATAATGTAATAAAGAAAATAAAGTTTGAATGAGTGAAGATATGATTGCTGGAATGAAAGTTTTCAAGAAAGAAAGAAAGAAAGAAAGTAGTAAAGAAACTAAAGATAGAACGAGAAAAGGTATGAAAGCAAGAATGAAAGATATCAAGAAAGAAAGAAAAAAGAAATCAACAGAGAAATTAAAGATGAAATGAGAGCAGGTATGAAAGCCAGAATGAAAGATATCAAGTAAGAAAGAAAGTAAAAAAGTAATAAAGAAACTAAAGATAGAACGAGAGAAGGTATGAAAGATAGAATGAAAGATATCAAGAAAGAAAGAAAGAAAGTAATAAAAAAACTAAAGATAGAATGAGAGAAGGTATGAAAGCTAGAATGTAAGATATCAAGAAAGAATGAAATGAAAGTAAGTAAAAAGAAATTAAAGATAGAATGAGAGAAGGTATGAAAGCTAGAATGAAAGATATGAAGCAAGGAAAAAGGAACAAATTAGAAATAATGTAAAAAAGAAAATAAAGATTCAATGAGTGAAGATATGAATGCTAGAATGAAAGTTATCAAGAAAGAAAGCAAGAAAGAAAGCAGTAAAGAAACTAAAGAGAGAATCAGAGAACGTATGAGAGCTAGAATGAGATTTCAAGAAAGAAATAAAGAAAGAACGAAAGTAATTAATAAAGAAACTAAAGATAGAATGAGAAAAGGTATGAAAGCTAGAATGTAATATATCAAGAAAGCAAGAAATGAAAGTAAGTATAAAAGAAACTAAAGATAGAATGAGAGACGGTATGAAAGCAAGAATAAAAGATATCAAGAAAGAAAGAAAAAAAGAAATCAATAGAGAAATTAAAAATGAAATGCGAGAACGTATGAAAGCTAGAATGAAAGATATCAAGAAAGATACAAAGAAAGTAAGAAAGTAATAAAGAAACTAAAGATAGAAAGAGAGAAGGGATGAGAGCTAGATTGAAAGATATCAAGAAAGAAAGAAAGAAAGTAAGAAAGTAATATAGAAACTAAAGATAGAACGAGAGAAGGTATGCAAGATAGAATGAAAGAAATCAAGAAAGAAAGAAAGTAATAAAGAAACTAAAGATAGAAAGAGAGAAGGGATGAGAGCTCGAATGAAAGATATCAAGAAAGAAAGAAATGAAAGTAAGTTAAAAAAGAAACTATAGGTAGAATGAGAAAATTTATGAAAGCTAGAATGAAAGATATCAAGAAATGAAGAAAGGAGGAAACCAATAAAGAAACTAAAGATAAAATGAGACAAGGAATGAAATCTAGAATGAAAGATACTAAGAAAGAAAGAAAGTAACTAATAAAGAAACTAAAGATAGGATGAGAGAATTTATTAAAGCTAGAATGAAAGACATCAAGAAAGAAAGAAATGAAAGTAAGTAAAAAAGAAACTAAAGATAGAATGAGAGAAGGTGTGAAAGCTAGAATGAAAGATATCAAGAAAGAAAGTAAGAAAGTAAAAAAGAAACTAAAGATAGAAAGAGAGAAGCTATGAGAGCTAGAATGAAAGATATCAAGAAAGAAAGAAAGAAAGTAAGAAAGTAAAAAAGAAACTAAAGATAGAAAGAGAGAAGTTATGTGAGCTAGAATGAAAGATATCAAGAAAGAAAGAAAGAAAGTAAGAAAGTAATAAAGAAACTAAAGATAGAACGAGAGAAGGTATGAAAGATAGAATGAAAGATATCAAGAACTAAAGAAAGAAAGAGCGTAATAAAGAAACTAAAGATGGAATGAGAGAAGGTATGAAAGCTAGAATGAAAGATATCAAGAAAGAAAAAAGGAACAAAGTAGAAATAATGTAATAAAGAAAATAAAGATTGACTGAGTGAAGATATGAATGCTAGAATGAAAGTTATCAAGAAAGAAAGAAAGAAAATAGTAAAGAAACTAAAGATAGAATCAGAGAAGGTATGAGAGCTAGAATGAGATATCAAGAAAGAAAGAAAGAACGAAAGTAATTAATAAAGAAACTAAAGATAGAATGAGAGAAGATATGAAAGCAAGAATGAACGATATCAAGAAAGAAAGATGAAAGGAATCAATAAAGAAATTAAAGATGAAATGAGAGAAGGTATGAAAGCAAGAATGAAAGATATCAAGAAAGAAAGAAAGAAAGAAAGAAAGAAAGAAAGAAAGAAAGAAAGAAAGAAAGAAAGAAAGAAAGAAAGAAAGTAATAAAGAAACTAAAGCTAGAAAGAGAGAAGATATGAGAGCTAGAATGAAAGATATCAAGAAAGGAAGAAAGAAATAAAGAAAGAAAGTAATAAAGAAACTAAAGATAGAATGAGAGAAGGTATGAAACCTAGAATGTGTGATATGAAGAAAGAAAGAAATGAAAGGAAGTAAAAAAGAAACTAAAGATAAAATGAGAGAAGGTATGAAAGCTAGAATGAAAGATATCAAGAAAGAAAAAAGGAACAAAGTAGAAATAATGTAATAAAGAAAATAAAGATGGAATGAGTGAAGATATGAATGCTAGAATTAAAGTTATCAAGAAAGAAAGAAAGAAAGAATGAAAGTAATTAATAAAGAAACTAACGATAGGATGGAAGAAGGCATGAAAGCTAGAATGAAAGATATCAAGAAAGAAAGAATGAAGGAAAAATGTAATAAAGAAACTAAAGATAGAATGAGAGAAGGTATGAAAGCTAGAATGTAACATATGAAGAAAGCAAGAAATGAAAGGAAGTAAAAAAGAAACTAAAGATAGAATGAGAGAAGGTATCAAAGCAAGAATGAAAGATATCAAGAAAGAAAAAAATAAAGATATCAATAAAGAAACTAAAGATAAAATGAGAGAAGGTATGAAATTTAGAATGAAAGATATCAAGAAAAAGAAAGAAAGAAACTAATAAATAAACGAAAGATAGAATGAGAGAAGGTATGAAATCTAGAATGATAGATATCAAGAGAGAAAGAAAGAAAGTAATAAATAAACTAAAGATAGAATGAGAGAAGGTATGAAAGCTAGAATGAAAGATATCAAGAAAGAAAGAAAGATATCAATGAAGAAACTAAAGCTAAAATGAGAGAAGGTATGAAAGCTAGAATGAAAGATATCAAGAAAGAAAGAAAGAAAGTAATAAAGAAACTAAAGATAGTATGAGAGATGGTATGAAAGCTAGAATGCATGATATGAAGAAAGAAAAAAATGAAAGTAAGTAAAAAAGAAACTAAAGATAGAATGAGAGAAGGTTTGAAAGCTAGAGTGAACCATATTTAGAAAGAGAAAAGGAACAAAGTAGAAATAATGTAATAAAGAAAATAAAGATTGAATGAGTGAAGATATGAATGCTAGAATGAAAGTTTTCAAGAAAGAAAGAAAGAAAGAAAGTAGTAAAGAAACTAAAGATAGAACGAGAGAAGGTATGAAAGCAAGAATGAAAGATATCAAGAAAGAAAGAAAAAAGAAATCAACAGAGAAATTAAAGATGAAATGAGAGCATGTATGAAAGCTAGAATGAAAGATATCAAGTAAGAAAGAAAGTAAGAAAGTAATAAAGAAACTAAAGATAGAACGAGAGAAGGTATGAAAGATAGAATGAAAGATATCAAGAAAGAAAGAAAGAAAGTAATAAAGAAACTAAAGATAGAATGAGAGAAGGTATGAAAGCTAGAATGTAAGATATCAAGAAAGAAAGAAAGAAAGGAAAGTAAATAAAAAAGAAACTAAAGATAGAATGAGAGAGGGTATGAAAGCTAGAATGAAAGATATCAAGAAAGAAAAAATGAAGGAAAAATGTAATAAAGAAACTAAAGATAGAATGAGAGAAGGTTTGAAAGCTAGAATGTAACATATGAAGAAAGCAAGAAATGAAAGGAAGTAAAAAAGAAACTAAAGATAGAATGAGAGAAGGTATGAAAGCAAGAATGAAAGATATATAGAAAGAAAAAAAGAAAGATATCAATAAAGAAACTAAAGATAAAATGAGAGAAGGTATGAAATTTAGAATGAAAGATATCAAGAAAGAAAGAAAGAAAGAAACTAATAAAGAAACGAAAGATAGAATGAGAGAAGGTATGAAATCTAGAATGATAGATATCAAGAGAGAAAGAAAGAAAGTAATAAATAAACTAAAGATAGAATGAGAGATGGTATGAAAGCTAGAATGCAAGATATGAAGAAAGAAAACAATGAAAGTAAGTAAAAAAGAAACTAAAGATAGAATGAGAGAAGGTTTGAAAGCTAGAGTGAACCATATCAAGAAAGAGAAAAGGAACAAAGTAGAAATAATGTAATAAAGAAAATAAAGTTTGAATGAGTGAAGATATGATTGCTGGAATGAAAGTTTTCAAGAAAGAAAGAAAGAAAGAAAGTAGTAAAGAAACTAAAGAAAGAATGAGAGAAGGTATGAAAGGTAGAATGTAAGATATCAAGAAAGAAAGAAATGAAAGTAAGTTAAAAAAGAAACTATAGGTAGAATGAGAAAATTTATGAAAGCTAGAATGAAAGATATCAAGAAATGAAGAAAGGAGGAAATCAATAAAGAAACTAAAGATAAAATGAGAGAAGGAATGAAATCTAGAATGAAAGATACTAAGAAAGAAAGAAAGTAACTAATAAAGAAACGAAAGATAGGATGAGAGAATTTATTAAAGCTAGAATGAAAGACATCAAGAAAGAAAGAAATGAAAGTAAGTAAAAAAGAAACTAAAGATAGAATGAGAGAAGGTATGAAAGCTAGAATGAAAGATATCAAGAAAGAAAGTAAGAAAGTAAAAAAGAAACTAAAGATAGAAAGAGAGAAGCTATGAGAGCTAGAATGTAAGATATCAAGAAAGAAAAAAGGAACAAAGTAGAAATAATGTAATAAAGAAAATAAAGATTGACTGAGTGAAGATATGAATGCTAGAATGAAAGTTATCAAGAAAGAAAGAAAGAAAGTAGTAAAGAAACTAAAGATAGAATCAGAGAAGGTATGAGAGCTAGAATGAAAGATATCAAGAAAGAAAGAAAGAAAGTAAGAAAGTAATAAAGAAACTAAAGATAGAACGAGAGAAGTTATGAAAGCTAGAATGTAAGATATCAAGAAAGAAAAAAGGAACAAAGTAGAAATAATGTAATAAAGAAAATAAAGATTGACTGAGTGAAGATATGAATGCTAGAATGAAAGTTATCAAGAAAGAAAGAAAGAAAGTAGTAAAGAAACTAAAGATAGAATCAGAGAAGGTATGAGAGCTAGAATGAGATATCAAGAAAGAAAGAAAGAACGAAAGTAATTAATAAAGAAACTAAAGATAGAATGAGAGAAGATATGAAAGCAAGAATGAACGATATCAAGAAAGAAAGATGAAAGGAATCAATAAAGAAATTAAAGATGAAATGAGAGAAGGTATGAAAGCAAGAATGAAAGATATCAAGAAAGAAAGAAAGAAAGAAAGAAAGAAAGTAATAAAGAAACTAAAGCTAGAAAGAGAGAAGATATGAGAGCTAGAATGAAAGATATCAAGAAAGGAAGAAATAAATAAATAAAGAAAGTAATAAAGAAACTAAAGATAGAATGAGAGAAGGTATGAAACCTAGAATGTGTGATATGAAGAAAGAAAGAAATGAAAGTAAGTAAAAAAGAAACTAAAGATAAAATGAGAGAAGGTATGAAAGCTAGAATGAAAGATATCAAGAAAGAAAAAAGGAACAAAGTAGAAATAATGTAATAAAGAAAATAAAGATGGAATGAGTGAAGATATGAATGCTAGAATTAAAGTTATCAAGAAAGAAAGAAAGAAAGAATGAAAGTAATTAATAAAGAAACTAACGATAGAATGGAAGAAGGCATGAAAGCTAGAATGAAAGATATCAAGAAAGAAAGAATGAAGGAAAAATGTAATAAAGAAACTAAAGATAGAATGAGAGAAGGTATGAAAGCTAGAATGTAACATATGAAGAAAGCAAGAAATGAAAGGAAGTAAAAAAGAAACTAAAGATAGAATGAGAGAAGGTATGAAAGCAAGAATGAAAGATATCAAGAAAGAAAAAAAGAAAGATATCAATAAAGAAACTAAAGATAAAATGAGAGAAGGTATGAAATTTAGAATGAAAGATATCAAGAAAGAAAGAAAGAAAGAAACTAATAAAGAAACGAAAGATAAAATGAGAGAAGGTATGAAATCTAGAATGATAGATATCAAGAGAGAAAGAAAGAAAGTAATAAATAAACTAAAGATAGAATGAGAGAAGGTATGAAAGCTAGAATGAAAGATATCAAGAAAGAAAGAAAGATATCAATGAAGAAACTAAAGCTAAAATGAGAGAAGGTATGAAAGCTAGAATGAAAGATATCAAGAAAGAAAGAAAGAAAGTAATAAAGAAACTAAAGATAGTATGAGAGATGGTATGAAAGCTAGAGTGAACCATATTAAGAAAGAGAAAAGGAACAAAGTAGAAATAATGTAATAAAGAAAATAAAGATTGAATGAGTGAAGATATGAATGCTAGAATGAAAGTTATCAAGAAAGAAAGAAAGAAAGAAAGTAGTAAAGGAACTAAAGATAGAACGAGAGAAGGTATGAAAGCAAGAATGAAAGATATCAAGAAAGAAAGAAAAAAGAAATCAACAGAGAAATTAAAGATGAAATGAGAGCAGGTATGAAAGCTAGAATGAAAGATATCAAGTAAGAAAGAATGTAACAAAGTAATAAAGAAACTAGTGAAAGAACGAGAGAAGGTATGAAAGCTAGAATGAAAGATATCAAGAAAGAAAGAAAGAAAGTAATAAAGAAACTAAATGTAGAATGAGAGAAGGTATGAAAGCTAGAATGTAAGATATCAAGAAAGAAAGAAATGAAAGTAAGTAAAAAAGAAACTAAAGATAGAATGAGAGAGGGTATGAAAGCTAGAATGAAAGATATCAAGAAAGAAAAAAGGAACAAAGTAGAAATAATGTAATAAAGAAAATACAGATTGAATGAGTGAAGATATGAATGTTAGAATGAAAGTTATCAAGAAAGAAAGAAAGAAAGAAAGAAAGTAGTAAAGAAACTAAAGATAGAATCAGAGAAGGTATGAGAGCTAGAATGAGATATCAAGAAAGAAAGAAAGAAAGAACGAAAGTAATTAATAAAGAAACTAAAGATAGAATGAAAGAAGGTATAAAAGGTGAAATGTAAGATATCAAGAAAGAAAGAAATGAAAGTAAGTAAAAAAGAAACTAAAGATAGAATGAGAGAAGGTATGAAAGCTAGAATGAAAGATATCAAGAAAGAAAAAAGGAACAAAGTAGAAATAATGTAATAAAGAAAATAAAGATTGAATGAGTGAAGATACGAATGCTAGAATGAAAGTTATCAAGAAAGAAAGAAAGAAAGTAGTAAAGAAACTAAAGATAGAATGAGACAAGGTATGAAAGCAAGAATGAAAGATATCAAGAAAGAAAGAAAAAAGAAATCAACAGAGAAATTAAAGATGAAATGAGAGCAGGTATGAAAGCTAGAATGAAAGATATCAAGTAAGAAAGAAAGTAAGAAAGTAATAAAGAAACTAAAGATAGAACGAGAGAAGGTATGAAAGATAGAATGAAAGATATCAAGAAAGAAAGAAATGAAAGTAAGTAAACAAGAAACTAAAGATAGAATGAGAGAAGGTATGAAAGCTAGAATGAAAGATATCAAGAAAGAAAAAAGGAACAAAGTAGAAATAATGTAATGAAGAAAATAAAGATTGAATGAGTGAAGATATGAATGTTAGAATGAAAGTTATCAAGAAAGAAAGAAAGAAAGAAAGAAAGTAGGAAAGAAACTAAAGATAGAATCAGAGAAGGTATGAGAGCTAGAATGAGATATCAAGAAAGAAAGAAAGAAAGAAAGAACGAAAGTAATTAATAAAGAAACTAAAGATAGAATGAAAGAAGGTATGAAAGCAAGAATGAAAGATATCAAGAAAGAAAGAAAGAAAGAAAGAAAGAAAGTAATAAAGAAACTAAAGACAGAACGAATGAAGGTATGAAAGCTAGAATGTAAGATATGAAGAAAGAAAGAAATTAAAGTAAGTTAAAAAAGAAACTATAGGTAGAATGAGAAAATTTATGAAAGCTAGAATGAAAGATATCAAGAAATGAAGAAAGGAGGAAATCAATAAAGAAACTAAAGATAAAATGAGAGAAGGAATGAAATCTAGAATGAAAGACACTAAGAAAGAAAGAAAGTAACTAATAAAGAAACTAAAGATAGGATGAGAGAATTTATTAAAGCTAGAATGAAAGACATCAAGAAAGAAAGAAATGAAAGTAAGTAAAAAAGAAACTAAAGATAGAATGAGAGAAGGTATGAAAGCTAGAATGAAAGATATCAAGAAAGAAAGTAAGAAAGTAAAAAAGAAACTAAAGATAGAAAGAGAGAAGCTATGAGAGCTAGAATGTAAGATATCAAGAAAGAAAAAAGGAACAAAGTAGAAATAATGTAATAAAGAAAATAAAGATTGACTGAGTGAAGATATGAATGCTAGAATGAAAGTTATCAAGAAAGAAAGAAAGAAAGTAGTAAAGAAACTAAAGATAGAATCAGAGAAGGTATGAGAGCTAGAATGAAAGATATCAAGAAAGAAAGAAAGAAAGTAAGAAAGTAATAAAGAAACTAAAGATAGAACGAGAGAAGTTATGAAAGCTAGAATGTAAGATATCAAGAAAGAAAAAAGGAACAAAGTATAAATAATGTAATAAAGAAAATAAAGATTGACTGAGTGAAGATATGAATGCTAGAATGAAAGTTATCAAGAAAGAAAGAAAGAAAGTAGTAAAGAAACTAAAGATAGAATCAGAGAAGGTATGAGAGCTAGAATGAGATATCAAGAAAGAAAGAAAGAACGAAAGTAATTAATAAAGAAACTAAAGATAGAATGAGAGAAGATATGAAAGCAAGAATGAACGATATCAAGAAAGAAAGATGAAAGGAATCAATAAAGAAATTAAAGATGAAATGAGAGAAGGTATGAAAGCAAGAATGAAAGATATCAAGAAAGAAAGAAAGAAAGAAAGAAAGTAATAAAGAAACTAAAGCTAGAAAGAGAGAAGATATGAGAGCTAGAATGAAAGATATCAAGAAAGGAAGAAATAAATAAATAAAGAAAGTAATAAAGAAACTAAAGATAGAATGAGAGAAGGTATGAAACCTAGAATGTGTGATATGAAGAAAGAAAGAAATGAAAGTAAGTAAAAAAGAAACTAAAGATAAAATGAGAGAAGGTATGAAAGCTAGAATGAAAGATATCAAGAAAGAAAAAAGGAACAAAGTAGAAATAATGTAATAAAGAAAATAAAGATGGAATGAGTGAAGATATGAATGCTAGAATTAAAGTTATCAAGAAAGAAAGAAAGAAAGAATGAAAGTAATTAATAAAGAAACTAACGATAGAATGGAAGAAGGCATGAAAGCTAGAATGAAAGATATCAAGAAAGAAAGAATGAAGGAAAAATGTAATAAAGAAACTAAAGATAGAATGAGAGAAGGTATGAAAGCTAGAATGTAACATATGAAGAAAGCAAGAAATGAAAGGAAGTAAAAAAGAAACTAAAGATAGAATGAGAGAAGGTATGAAAGCAAGAATGAAAGATATCAAGAAAGAAAAAAAGAAAGATATCAATAAAGAAACTAAAGATAAAATGAGAGAAGGTATGAAATTTAGAATGAAAGATATCAAGAAAGAAAGAAAGAAAGAAACTAATAAAGAAACAAAAGATAGAATGAGAGAAGGTATGAAATCTAGAATGATAGATATCAAGAGAGAAAGAAAGAAAGTAATAAATAAACTAAAGATAGAATGAGAGAAGGTATGAAAGCTAGAATGAAAGATATCAAGAAAGAAAGAAAGATATCAATGAAGAAACTAAAGCTAAAATGAGAGAAGGTATGAAAGCTAGAATGAAAGATATCAAGAAAGAAAGAAAGAAAGTAATAAAGAAACTAAATATAGTATGAGAGATGGTATGAAAGCTAGAGTGAACCATATTAAGAAAGAGAAAAGGAACAAAGTAGAAATAATGTAATAAAGAAAATAAAGATTGAATGAGTGAAGATATGAATGCTAGAATGAAAGTTTTCAAGAAAGAAAGAAAGAAAGAAAGTAGTAAAGAAACTAAAGATAGAACGAGAGAAGGTATGAAAGCAAGAATGAAAGATATCAAGAAAGAAAGAAAAAAGAAATCAACAGAGAAATTAAAGATGAAATGAGAGCATGTATGAAAGCTAGAATGAAAGATATCAAGTAAGAAAGAAAGTAAGAAAGTAATAAAGAAACTAAAGATAGAACGAGAGAAGGTATGAAAGATAGAATGAAAGATATCAAGAAAGAAAGAAAGAAAGTAATAAAGAAACTAAAGATAGAATGAGAGAAGGTATGAAAGCTAGAATGTAAGATATCAAGAAAGAAAGAAATGAAAGTAAGTAAAAAAGAAACTAAAGATAGAATGAGAGAGGGTATGAAAGCTAGAATGAAAGATATCAAGAAAGAAAAAAGGAACAAAGTAAAAATAATGTAATAAAGAAAATAAAGATTGAATGAGTGAAGATATGAATGTTAGACTGAAAGTTATCAAGAAAGAAAGAAAGAAAGAAAGAAAGTAGTAAAGAAACTAAAGATAGAATCAGAGAAGATATGAGAGCTAGAATGAGATATCAAGAAAGAAAGAAAGAAAGAAAGAACGAAAGTAATTAATAAAGAAACTAAAGATAGAAAGAAAGAAGGTATGAAAGCTAGAATGAAAGATATCAAGAGAGAAAGAAAGAAAGAACGAAAGTAATTAATAAAGAAACTAAAGAAAGAATGAGAGAAGGTATGAAAGGTAGAATGTAAGATATCAAGAAAGAAAGAAATGAAAGTAAGTGAAAAAGAAACTAAAGATAGAATGAGAGAAGGTATGAAAGCTAGAATGAAAGATATCAAGAAAGAAAAAAGGAACAAAGTAGAAATAATGTAATAAAGAAAATAAAGTTTCAATGAGTGAAGATATGAATGCTAGAATGAAAGTTATCAAGAAAGAAAGCAAGAAAGAAAGTAGTAAAGAAACTAAAGATAGAATCAGAGAAGGTATGAGAGCTAGAATGAGATATCAAGAAAGAAAGAAAGAAAGAAAGAACGAAAGTAATTAATAAAGAAACTAAAGATAGAATGAAAGAAGGTATGAAAGCAAGAATGAAAGATATCAAGAAAGAAAGAAATAAAGAAAGAAAGAAAGTAATAAAGAAACTAAAGACTGAACGAATGAAGGTATGAAAGCTAGAATGTAAGATATGAAGAGAGAAAGAAATTAAAGTAAGTAAAAAAGAAACTAAAGATAGAATGAGAGAAGGTATGAAAGCTAGAATGAAAGATATCAAGAAAGAAAAAAGGAACAAAGTAGAAATAATGTAATAAAGAAAATAAAGATTGAATGAGTGAAGATATGAATGCTAGAATGAAAGTTATCAAGAAAGAAAGAAAGAAAGAAAGTAGTAAAGAAACTAAAGACAGAACGAGAGAAGGTATGAAAGCAAGAATGAAAGATATCAAGAAAGAAAGAAAAAAGAAATCAACAGAGAAATTAAAGATGAAATGAGAGCAGGTATGAAAGCTAGAATGAAAGATATCAAGTAAGAAAGAAAGTAACAAAGTAATAAAGAAACTAGTGAAAGAACGAGAGAAGGTATGAAAGCTAGAATGAAAGATATCAAGAAAGAAAGAAAGAAAGTAATAAAGAAACTAAAGGTAGAATGAGAGAAGGTATGAAAGCTAGAATGTAAGATATCAAGAAAGAAAGAAATGAAAGTAAGTAAAAAAGAAACTAAAGATAGAATGAGAGAGGGTATGAAAGCTAGAATGAAAGATATCAAGAAAGAAAAAAGGAACAAAGTAGAAATAATGTAATAAAGAAAATACAGATTGAATGAGTGAAGATATGAATGTTAGAATGAAAGTTATCAAGAAAGAAAGAAAGAAAGAAAGAAAGTAGTAAAGAAACTAAAGATAGAATCAGAGAAGGTATGAGAGCTAGAATGAGATATCAAGAAAAAAAGAAAGAAAGAACGAAAGTAATTAATAAAGAAACTAAAGATAGAATGAAAGAAGGTATAAAAGGTGAAATGTAAGATATCAAGAAAGAAAGAAATGAAAGTAAGTAAAAAAGAAACTAAAGATAGAATGAGAGAAGGTATGAAAGCTAGAATGAAAGATATCAAGAAAGAAAAAAGGAACAAAGTAGAAATAATGTAATAAAGAAAATAAAGATTGAATGAGTGAAGATATGAATGCTAGAATGAAAGTTATCAAGAAAGAAAGAAAAAAAGTAGTAAAGAAACTAAAGATAGAATGAGACAAGGTATGAAAGCAAGAATGAAAGATATCAAGAAAGAAAGAAAAAAGAAATCAACAGAGAAATTAAAGATGAAATGAGAGCAGGTATGAAAGCTAGAATGAAAGATATCAAGTAAGAAAGAAAGTAAGAAAGTAATAAAGAAACTAAAGATAGAACGAGAGAAGGTATGAAAGATAGAATGAAAGATATCAAGAAAGAAAGAAATGAAAGTAAGTAAACAAGAAACTAAAGATAGAATGAGAGAAGGTATGAAAGCTAGAATGAAAGATATCAAGAAAGAAAAAAGGAACAAAGTAGAAATAATGTAATAAAGAAAATAAAGATTGAATGAGTGAAGATATGAATGTTAGAATGAAAGTTATCAAGAAAGAAAGAAAGAAAGAAAGAAAGTAGGAAAGAAACTTAAGATAGAATCAGAGAAGGTATGAGAGCTAGAATGAGATATCAAGAAAGAAAGAAAGAAAGAAAGAACGAAAGTAATTAATAAAGAAACTAAAGATAGAATGAAAGAAGGTATGAAAGCAAGAATGAAAGATATCAAGAAAGAAAGAAAGAAAGAAAGAAAGAAAGTAATAAAGAAACTAAAGACAGAACGAATGAAGGTATGAAAGCTAGAATGTAAGATATGAAGAAAGAAAGAAATTAAAGTAAGTAAAAAAGAAACTAAAGATAGAATGAGAGAAGGTATGAAAGCTAGAATGAAAGATATCAAGAAAGAAAAAAGGAACAAAGTAGAAATAATGTAATAAAGAAAATAAAGATTGAATGAGTGAAGATATGAATGCTAGAATGAAAGTTATCAAGAAAGAAAGAAAGAAAGAAAGTAGTAAAGAAACTAAAGATAGAACGAGAGAAGGTATGAAAGCAAGAATGAAAGATATCAAGAAAGAAAGAAAAAAGAAATCAACAGAGAAATTAAAGATGAAATGAGAGCAGGTATGAAAGCTAGAATGAAAGATATCAAGTAAGAAAGAAAGTAATAAAGTAATAAAGAAACTAGAGAAAGAACGAGAGAAGGTATGAAAGATAGAATGAAAGATATCAAGAAAGAAAGAAAAAAGAAATCAACAGAGAAATTAAAGATGAAATGAGAGCATGTATGAAAGCTAGAATGAAAGATATCAAGTAAGAAAGAAAGTAAGAAAGTAATAAAGAAACTAAAGATAGAATGAGAGAAGGTATGAAAGCTAGAATGAAAGATATCAAGAGAGAAAGAAAGAAAGAACGAAAGTAATTAATAAAGAAACTAAAGAAAGAATGAGAGAAGGTATGAAAGATAGAATGAAAGATATCAAGAAAGAAAGAAAGAAAGTAATAAAGAAACTAAAGATAGAATGAGAGAAGGTATGAAAGCTAGAATGTAAGATATCAAGAAAGAAAGAAATGAAAGTAAGTAAAAAAGAAACTAAAGATAGAATGAGAGAGGGTATGAAAGCTAGAATGAAAGATATCAAGAAAGAAAAAAGGAACAAAGTAAAAATAATGTAATAAAGAAAATAAAGATTGAATGAGTGAAGATATGAATGTTAGACTGAAAGTTATCAAGAAAGAAAGAAAGAAAGAAAGAAAGTAGTAAAGAAACTAAAGATAGAATCAGAGAAGATATGAGAGCTAGAATGAGATATCAAGAAAGAAAGAAAGAAAGAAAGAACGAAAGTAATTAATAAAGAAACTAAAGATAGAAAGAAAGAAGGTATGAAAGCTAGAATGAAAGATATCAAGAAAGAAAAAAGGAACAAAGTAGAAATAATGTAATAAAGAATATACAGATTGAATGAGTGAAGATATGAATGTTAGAATGAAAGTTATCAAGAAAGAAAGAAAGAAAGAAAGAAAGTAGTAAAGAAACTAAAGATAGAATCAGAGAAGTTATGAGAGCTAGAATGAGATATCAAGAAAGAAAGAAAGAAAGAACGAAAGTAATTAATTAAGAAACTAAAGATAGAATGAAAGAAGGTATAAAAGGTAGAATGTAAGATATCAAGAAAGAAAGAAATGAAAGTAAGTAAAAAAGAAACTAAAGATAGAATGAGAGAAGGTATGAAAGCTAGAATGAAAGATATCAAGAAAGAAAAAAGGAACAAAGTAGAAATAATGTAATAAAGAAAATAAAGATTGAATGAGTGAAGATATGAATGCTAGAATGAAAGTTATCAAGAAAGAAAGAAAGAAAGAAAGTAGTAAAGAAACTAAAGATAGAATGAGAGAAGGTATGAAAGCAAGAATGAAAGATATCAAGAAAGAAAGAAAAAAGAAATCAACAGAGAAATTAAAGATGAAATGAGAGCAGGTATGAAAGCTAGAATGTAAGATATGAAGAAAGAAAGAAATTAAAGTAAGTAAAAAAGAAACTAAAGATAGAATGAGAGAAGGTATGAAAGCTAGAATGAAAGATATCAAGAAAGAAAAAAGGAACAAAGTAGAAATAATGTAATAAAGAAAATAAAGATTGAATGAGTGAAGATATGAATGCTAGAATGAAAGTTATCAAGAAAGAAAGAAAGAAAGAAAGTAGTAAAGAAACTAAAGATAGAACGAGAGAAGGTATGAAAGAAAAAATGAAAGATATCAAGAAAGAAAGAAAAAAGAAATCAACAGAGAAATTAAAGATGAAATGAGAGCAGGTATGAAAGCTAGAATGAAAGATATCAAGTAAGAAAGAAAGTAATAAAGTAATAAAGAAACTAGAGAAAGAACGAGAGAAGGTATGAAAGATAGAATGAAAGATATCAAGAAAGAAAGAAAAAAGAAATCAACAGAGAAATTAAAGATGAAATGAGAGCATGTATGAAAGCTAGAATGAAAGATATCAAGTAAGAAAGAAAGTAAGAAAGTAATAAAGAAACTAAAGATAGAATGAGAGAAGGTATGAAAGCTAGAATGAAAGATATCAAGAGAGAAAGAAAGAAAGAACGAAAGTAATTAATAAAGAAACTAAAGAAAGAATGAGAGAAGGTATGAAAGATAGAATGAAAGATATCAAGAAAGAAAGAAAGAAAGTAATAAAGAAACTAAAGATAGAATGAGAGAAGGTATGAAAGCTAGAATGTAAGATATCAAGAAAGAAAGAAATGAAAGTAAGTAAAAAAGAAACTAAAGATAGAATGAGAGAGGGTATGAAAGCTAGAATGAAAGATATCAAGAAAGAAAAAAGGAACAAAGTAAAAATAATGTAATAAAGAAAATAAAGATTGAATGAGTGAAGATATGAATGTTAGACTGAAAGTTATCAAGAAAGAAAGAAAGAAAGAAAGAAAGTAGTAAAGAAACTAAAGATAGAATCAGAGAAGATATGAGAGCTAGAATGAGATATCAAGAAAGAAAGAAAGAAAGAAAGAACGAAAGTAATTAATAAAGAAACTAAAGATAGAAAGAAAGAAGGTATGAAAGCTAGAATGAAAGATATCAAGAAAGAAAAAAGGAACAAAGTAGAAATAATGTAATAAAGAAAATACAGATTGAATGAGTGAAGATATGAATGTTAGAATGAAAGTCATCAAGAAAGAAAGAAAGAAAGAAAGAAAGTAGTAAAGAAACTAAAGATAGAATCAGAGAAGGTATGAGAGCTAGAATGAGATATCAAGAAAGAAAGAAAGAAAGAACGAAAGTAATTAATAAAGAAACTAAAGATATAATGAAAGAAGGTATAAAAGGTAGAATGTAAGATATCAAGAAAGAAAGAAATGAAAGTAAGTAAAAAAGAAACTAAAGATAGAATGAGAGAAGGTATGAAAGCTAGAATGAAAGATATCAAGAAAGAAAAAAGGAACAAAGTAGAAATAATGTAATAAAGAAAATAAAGATTGAATGAGTGAAGATATGAATGCTAGAATGAAAGTTATCAAGAAAGAAAGAAAGAAAGAAAGTAGTAAAGAAACTAAAGATAGAATGAGAGAAGGTATGAAAGCAAGAATGAAAGATATCAAGAAAGAAAGAAAAAAGAAATCAACAGAGAAATTAAAGATGAAATGAGAGCAGGTATGAAAGCTAGAATGAAAGATATCAAGTAAGAAAGAAAGTAAGAAAGTAAGAAAGAAACTAAAGATAGAACGAGAGAAGGTATGAAAGATAGAATGAAAGATATCAAGAAAGAAAGAAATGAAAGTAAGTAAACAAGAAACTAAAGATAGAATGAGAGAAGGTATGAAAGCTAGAATGAAAGATATCAAGAAAGAAAGAAAGAAAGAAAGAAAGAAAGAAAGTAATAAAGAAACTAAAGACAGAACGAATGAAGGTATGAAAGCTAGAATGTAAGATATGAAGAAAGAAAGAAATTAAAGTAAGTAAAAAAGAAACTAAAGATAGAATGAGAGAAGGTATGAAAGCTAGAATGAAAGATATCAAGAAAGAAAAAAGGAACAAAGTAGAAATAATGTAATAAAGAAAATAAAGATTGAATGAGTGAAGATATGAATGCTAGAATGAAAGTTATCAAGAAAGAAAGAAAGAAAGAAAGTAGTAAAGAAACTAAAGATAGAACGAGAGAAGGTATGAAAGCAAGAATGAAAGATATCAAGAAAGAAAGAAAAAAGAAATCAACAGAGAAATTAAAGATGAAATGAGAGCAGGTATGAAAGCTAGAATGAAAGATATCAAGTAAGAAAGAAAGTAATAAAGTAATAAAGAAACTAGAGAAAGAACGAGAGAAGGTATGAAAGATAGAATGAAAGATATCAAGAAAGAAAGAAAAAAGAAATCAACAGAGAAATTAAAGATGAAATGAGAGCAGGTATGAAAGCTAGAATGAAAGATATCAAGTAAGAAAGAAAGTAAGAAAGTAATAAAGAAACTAAAGATAGAATGAGAGAAGGTATGAAAGCTAGAATGAAAGATATCAAGAGAGAAAGAAAGAAAGAACGAAAGTAATTAATAAAGAAACTAAAGAAAGAATGAGAGAAGGTATGAAAGATAGAATGAAAGATATCAAGAAAGAAAGAAAGAAAGTAATAAAGAAACTAAAGATAGAATGAGAGAAGGTATGAAAGCTAGAATGTAAGATATCAAGAAAGAAAGAAATGAAAGTAAGTAAAAAAGAAACTAAAGATAGAATGAGAGAGGGTATGAAAGCTAGAATGAAAGATATCAAGAAAGAAAAAAGGAACAAAGTAAAAATAATGTAATAAAGAAAATAAAGATTGAATGAGTGAAGATATGAATGTTAGACTGAAAGTTATCAAGAAAGAAAGAAAGAAAGAAAGAAAGTAGTAAAGAAACTAAAGATAGAATCAGAGAAGATATGAGAGCTAGAATGAGATATCAAGAAAGAAAGAAAGAAAGAAAGAAAGAAAGTAATTAATAAAGAAACTAAAGATAGAAAGAAAGAAGGTATGAAAGCTAGAATGAAAGATATCAAGAGAGAAAGAAAGAAAGAACGAAAGTAATTAATAAAGAAACTAAAGAAAGAATGAGAGAAGGTATGAAAGGTAGAATGTAAGATATCAAGAAAGAAAGAAATGAAAGTAAGTGAAAAAGAAACTAAAGATAGAATGAGAGAAGGTATGAAAGCTAGAATGAAAGATATCAAGAAAGAAAAAAGGAACAAAGTAGAAATAATGTAATAAAGAAAATAAAGTTTCAATGAGTGAAGATATGAATGCTAGAATGAAAGTTATCAAGAAAGAAAGCAAGAAAGAAAGTAGTAAAGAAACTAAAGATAGAATCAGAGAAGGTATGAGAGCTAGAATGAGATATCACGAAAGAAAGAAAGAAAGAAAGAACGAAAGTAATTAATAAAGAAACTAAAGATAGAATGAAAGAAGGTATGAAAGCTAGAATGAAAGATATCAAGAAAGAAAGAAAGAAAGAAAGAAAGAAAGAAAGTAATAAAGAAACTAAAGATAGAACGAGTGAAGGTATGAAAGCTAGAATGAAAGATATCAAGAAAGAAAGAAATGAAAGTAAGTAAAAAAGAAACTAAAGATAGAATGAAAGAGGGTATGAAAGCTAGAATGAAAGATATCAAGAAAGAAAAAAGGAACAAAGTAGAAATAATGTAATAAAGAAAATAAAGATTGAATGAGTGAAGATATGAATGATAGAATGAAAGTTATCAAGAAAGATAGAAAGAAAGAAAGAAAGTAGTAAAGAAACTAAAGATAGAATCAGAGAAGGTATGAGAGCTAGAATGAGATATCAAGAAAGTAAGAAAGAAAGAAAGAACGAAAGTAATTAATAAAGAAACTAAAGATAGAAAGAAAGAAGGTATGAAAGCTAGAATGAAAGATATCAAGAAAGAAAGAAAGAAAGAAATTAATAAAGAAACTAAAGATAGAATGAGAGAAGGTATAAAAGGTAGAATGTAAGATATCAAGAAAGAAAGAAATGAAAGTAAGTAAAAAAGAAACTAAAGATAGAATGAGAGAAGGTATGAAAGCTAGAATGAAAGATATCAAGAAAGAAAAAAGGAACAAAGTAGAAATAATGTAATAAAGAATATAAAGATTCAATGAGTGAAGATATGAATGCTAGAATGAAAGTTATCAAGAAAGAAAGAAAGAAAGAAAGTAGTAAAGAAACTAAAGATAGAATCAGAGAATGTATGAGAGCTAGAATGAGATATCAAGAAAGAAAGAAAGAAAGAAAGAACGAAAGTAATTAATAAAGAAACTAAAGATAGAATGAAAAAAGGTATGAAAGCTAGAATGAAAGATATCAAGAAAGAAAGAAAGAAAGAAAGAAAGTAATAAAGAAACTAAAGATAGAATGAGAGAAGGTATGAAAGCTAGAAAGAAAGATATCAAGAAAGAAAGAAAGAAAGAAAGAAAGAAAGATATCAATAAAGAAACTAAAGATAAAATGAGAGAAGGTATGAAATCTAGAATGAAAGATATCAAGACAGAAAGAAAGAAAGTAACTACTAAAGAAACTAAAGATAGAAGGAGAGAAGGTATGAAAGCTAGAATGAAAGATATCAAGAAAGAAAGAAAGAAAGTAATAAAGAAACTAAAGAGAGAATGAGAGATGGTATGAAAGCTAGAATGCAAGATATGAAGAAAGAAAAAAATGAAAGTAAGTAAAAAAGAAACTAAAGATAGAATGAGAGAAGGTTTGAAAGCTAGAATGAACCATATCAAGAAAGAGAAAAGGAACAAAGCAGAAATAATGTAATAAAGAAAATAAAGATTGAATGAGTGAAGATATGAATGCTAGAATGAAAGTTATCAAGAAAGAAAGAAAGAAAGAAAGAAAGTAGTAAAGAAGCTAAAGATATAATCAGAGAAGGTATGAGAGCTAGAATGAGATATCAAGAAAGAAAGAAAGAAAGAAAGAACGAAAGTAATTAATAAAGAAACTAAAGATAGAATGAAAGAAGGTATGAAAGCTAGAATGAAAGATATCAAGAAAGAAAGAAAGAAAGAAAGAAAGAAAGTAATAAAGAAACTAAAGATAGAACGAGTGAAGGTATGAAAGCTAGAATGTAAGATATGAAGAAAGAAAGAAATGAAAGTAAGTAAAAATGAAACTAAAGATAGAATGAGAGAAGGTATGAAAGCTAGAATGAAAGATATCAAGAAAGAAAAAAGGATCAAAGTAGAAATAATGTAATAAAGAAAATAAAGATTGAATGAGTGAAGATATGAATGCTAGAATGAAAGTTATCTAGAAAGAAAGAAAGAAAGTAGTAAAGAAACTAAAGATAGAACGAGAGAATGTATGAAAGCAAGAATGAAAGATATGAAGAATGAAAGAAAAAAGAAATCAACAGAGAAATTAAAGATGAAATGAGAGCAGGTATGAAAGCTAGAATGAAAGATATCAAGTAAGAAAGAAAGTAAGAAAGTAATAAAGAAACTAAAGATAGAACGAGAGAAGGTATGAAAGATAGAATGAAAGATATCAAGAAAGAAAGAAAGAAAGTAATAAAGAAAATAAAGATAGAATGAGAGAAGGTATGAAAGCTAGAATGAAAGATATCAAGAAAGAAAAAAGGAACAAAGTAGAAATAATGTAATAAAGAATTAAAGTTTCAATGAGTGAAGATATGAATACTAGAATGAAAGTTATCAAGAAAGAAAGCAAGAAAGAAAGTAGTAAAGAAACTAAAGATAGAATCAGAGAAGGTATGAGAGCTAGAATGAGATATCAAGAAAGAAAGAAAGAAAGAAAGAACGAAAGTAATTAATAAAGAAACTAAAGATAGAATGAAAGAAGGTATGAAAGCAAGAATGAAAGATATCAAGAAAGAAAGAAATAAAGAAAGAAAGAAAGTAATAAAGAAACTAAAGACTGAACGAATGAAGGTATGAAAGCTAGAATGTAAGATATGAAGAAAGAAAGAAATTAAAGTAAGTAAAAAAGAAACTAAAGATAGAATGAGAGAAGGTATGAAAGCTAGAATGAAAGATATCAAGAAAGAAAAAAGGAACAAAGTAGAAATAATGTAATAAAGAAAATAAAGATTGAATGAGTGAAGATATGAATGCTAGAATGAAAGTTATCAAGAAAGAAAGAAAGTAGTAAAGAAACTAAAGATAGAACGAGAGAAGGTATGAAAGCAAGAATGAAAGATATCAAGAAAGAAAGAAAAAAGAAATCAACAGAGAAATTAAAGATGAAATGAGAGCAGGTATGAAAGCTAGAATGAAAGATATCAAGTAAGAAAGAAAGTAACAAAGTAATAAAGAAACTAGTGAAAGAACGAGAGAAGGTATGAAAGCTAGAATGAAAGATATCAAGAAAGAAAGAAAGAAAGTAATAAAGAAACTAAAGGTAGAATGAGAGAAGGTATGAAAGCTAGAATGTAAGATATCAAGAAAGAAAGAAATGAAAGTAAGTAAAAAAGAAACTAAAGATAGAATGAGAGAGGGTATGAAAGCTAGAATGAAAGATATCAAGAAAGAAAAAAGGAACAAAGTAGAAATAATGTAATAAAGAAAATACAGATTGAATGAGTGAAGATATGAATGTTAGAATGAAAGTTATCAAGAAAGAAAGAAAGAAAGAAAGAAAGTAGTAAAGAAACTAAAGATAGAATCAGAGAAGGTATGAGAGCTAGAATGAGATATCAAGAAAGAAAGAAAGAAAGAACGAAAGTAATTAATAAAGAAACTAAAGATAGAATGAAAGAAGGTATAAAAGGTGAAATGTAAGATATCAAGAAAGAAAGAAATGAAAGTAAGTAAAAAAGAAACTAAAGATAGAATGAGAGAAGGTATGAAAGCTAGAATGAAAGATATCAAGAAAGAAAAAAGGAACAAAGTAGAAATAATGTAATAAAGAAAATAAAGATTGAATGAGTGAAGATATGAATGCTAGAATGAAAGTTATCAAGAAAGAAAGAAAGAAAGTAGTAAAGAAACTAAAGATAGAATGAGACAAGGTATGAAAGCAAGAATGAAAGATATCAAGAAAGAAAGAAAAAAGAAATCAACAGAGAAATTAAAGATGAAATGAGAGCAGGTATGAAAGCTAGAATGAAAGATATCAAGTAAGAAAGAAAGTAAGAAAGTAATAAAGAAACTAAAGATAGAACGAGAGAAGGTATGAAAGATAGAATGAAAGATATCAAGAAAGAAAGAAATGAAAGTAAGTAAACAAGAAACTAAAGATAGAATGAGAGAAGGTATGAAAGCTAGAATGAAAGATATCAAGAAAGAAAAAAGGAACAAAGTAGAAATAATGTAATAAAGAAAATAAAGATTGAATGAGTGAAGATATGAATGTTAGAATGAAAGTTATCAAGAAAGAAAGAAAGAAAGAAAGAAAGTAGGAAAGAAACTAAAGATAGAATCAGAGAAGGTATGAGAGCTAGATTGAGATATCAAGAAAGAAAGAAAGAAAGAAAGAACGAAAGTAATTAATAAAGAAACTAAAGATAGAATGAAAGAAGGTATGAAAGCAAGAATGAAAGATATCAAGAAAGAAAGAAAGAAAGAAAGAAAGAAAGTAATAAAGAAACTAAAGACAGAACGAATGAAGGTATGAAAGCTACAATGTAAGATATGAAGAAAGAAAGAAATTAAAGTAAGTAAAAAAGAAACTAAAGATAGAATGAGAGAAGCTATGAAAGCTAGAATGAAAGATATCAAGAAAGAAAAAAGGAACAAAGTAGAAATAATGTAATAAAGAAAATAAAGATTGAATGAGTGAAGATATGAATGCTAGAATGAAAGTTATCAAGAAAGAAAGAAAGAAAGAAAGTAGTAAAGAAACTAAAGATAGAACGAGAGAAGGTATGAAAGCAAGAATGAAAGATATCAAGAAAGAAAGAAAAAAGAAATCAACAGAGAAATTAAAGATGAAATGAGAGAAGGTATGAAAGCTAGAATGAAAGATATCAAGTAAGAAAGAAAGTAATAAAGTAATAAAGAAACTAGAGAAAGAACGAGAGAAGGTATGAAAGATAGAATGAAAGATATCAAGAAAGAAAGAAAAAAGAAATCAACAGAGAAATTAAAGATGAAATGAGAGCATGTATGAAAGCTAGAATGAAAGATATCAAGTAAGAAAGAATGTAAGAAAGTAATAAAGAAACTAAAGATAGAATGAGAGAAGGTATGAAAGCTAGAATGAAAGATATCAAGAGAGAAAGAAAGAAAGAACGAAAGTAATTAATAAAGAAACTAAAGAAAGAATGAGAGAAGGTATGAAAGATAGAATGAAAGATATCAAGAAAGAAAGAAAGAAAGTAATAAAGAAACTAAAGATAGAATGAGAGAAGGTATGAAAGCTAGAATGTAAGATATCAAGAAAGAAAGAAATGAAAGTAAGTAAAAAAGAAACTAAAGATAGAATGAGAGAGGGTATGAAAGCTAGAATGAAAGATATCAAGAAAGAAAAAAGGAACAAAGTAAAAATAATGTAATAAAGAAAATAAAGATTGAATGAGTGAAGATATGAATGTTAGACTGAAAGTTATCAAGAAAGAAAGAAAGAAAGAAAGAAAGTAGTAAAGAAACTAAAGATAGAATCAGAGAAGATATGAGAGCTAGAATGAGATATCAAGAAAGAAAGAAAGAAAGAAAGAACGAAAGTAATTAATAAAGAAACTAAAGATAGAAAGAAAGAAGGTATGAAAGCTAGAATGAAAGATATCAAGAAAGAAAAAAGGAACAAAGTAGAAATAATGTAATAAAGAAAATACAGATTGAATGAGTGAAGATATGAATGTTAGAATGAAAGTTATCAAGAAAGAAAGAAAGAAAGAAAGAAAGTAGTAAAGAAACTAAAGATAGAATCAGAGAAGGTATGAGAGCTAGAATGAGATATCAAGAAAGAAAGAAAGAAAGAACGAAAGTAATTAATAAAGAAACTAAAGATAGAATGAAAGAAGGTATAAAAGGTAGAATGTAAGATATCAAGAAAGAAAGAAATGAAAGTAAGTAAAAAAGAAACTAAAGATAGAATGAGAGAAGGTATGAAAGCTAGAATGAAAGATATCAAGAAAGAAAAAAGGAACAAAGTAGAAATAATGTAATAAAGAAAATAAAGATTGAATGAGTGAAGATATGAATGCTAGAATGAAAGTTATCAAGAAAGAAAGAAAGAAAGAAAGTAGTAAAGAAACTAAAGATAGAATGAGAGAAGGTATGAAAGCAAGAATGAAAGATATCAAGAAAGAAAGAAAAAAGAAATCAACAGAGAAATTAAAGATGAAATGAGAGCAGGTATGAAAGCTAGAATGAAAGATATCAAGTAAGAAAGAAAGTAAGAAAGTAATAAAGAAACTAAAGATAGAACGAGAGAAGGTATGAAAGATAGAATGAAAGATATCAAGAAAGAAAGAAATGAAAGTAAGTAAACAAGAAACTAAAGATAGAATGAGAGAAGGTATGAAAGCTAGAATGAAAGATATCAAGAAAGAAAGAAATAAAGAAAGAAAGAAAGTAATAAAGAAACTAAAGACAGAACGAATGAAGGTATGAAAGCTAGAATGTAAGATATGAAGAAAGAAAGAAATTAAAGTAAGTAAAAAAGAAACTAAAGATAGAATGAGAGAAGGTATGAAAGCTAGAATGAAAGATATCAAGAAAGAAAAAAGGAACAAAGTAGAAATAATGTAATAAAGAATATAAAGATTCAATGAGTGAAGATATGAATGCTAGAATGAAAGTTATCAAGAAAGAAAGAAAGAAAGAACGAAAGTAATTAATAAAGAAACTAAAGATAGAATGAAAAAAGGTATGAAAGCTAGAATGAAAGATATCAAGAAAGAAAGAAAGAAAGAAAGAAAGTAATAAAGAAACTAAAGATAGAATGAGAGATGGTATGAAAGCTAGAATGTAAGGTATCAAGAAAGAAAGAAATGAAAGTAAGTAAAAAAGAAACTAAAGATAGAAAGAGAGAAGGCGGAGCAACGGGCAGCGAGAACAGGGGAATTCTCAGGGCTCTGGGAACCCCTGGGTTTTATTCTGAGTCAGCGGACCCCCCCAGGAAAGGGGGGGCAAGTTTTCCACAGGAGAAGTGGTCTTGCAGCAAGGGAGCTTGGAGACACCGGAGAATCAGACTTGCAATCTGTTTTTTCGGAAGAGTTTCCTTTCCTCATCACAACTGACTCACGAAGTCGCCATGATGAATTGGTGAGTAGCTGCCCGGAGAAGGGGGAGATATAAAGATTTATGATCCGACTACATGAACAGAAGTTGAACGGCTATTTTTTATGGCAAGTAACAGATCAGATGTTGTTGTTTTTCTTGGAAGCTAATTGTGAAGATAGATCTCTAAGCAGCAGAGAATCTTTGGCAATGTTGGAGTCTTTTTTTACTGCGTCACAACTGAGAGACTTGAGAAAGTGAAACTAACTTTTCCACCTTAAACCTCCCTCCCTAAGAATTTGGCTTTTTATAAATTAGAAGCTTGAGAACCTTGAATATCTCTGAATAATTTAATCTATGGAACTTTGCTCTGAGCCATAAAGGTGAATTATAAATCAAATAGTCATTTTTATGACCAGAGTGTCCTCCGCAAGACTTTGAATTTCGGGCTGACCAAGGATCCATGAGGGGAATCTGAGCAATTAGTCTGTTTGACTTTTATGGTTACGGATGGGAGATTGAGGGTGAGACTCATTATTGGAATTTACAATGGAGGCCTGTCTTCAGGAATTTCAATCCAATCTCATCAATCATCTCAAAGCTCAGATTTTAGAAATGAAAGCAGAAATTCAGACAACATTTCTTGGCTTGGATATTAAGACAGAGATAGGAGACAAACCGACCAATTTCACTGAACTTACTGAACTGCTGTCATCGGAGACAGAGGGACAGACTATTGTTCTTGGGAAGCAGGAGATGGGAGACAAACCGACTGATTACATCGAATTCACTGAACGACCGCTATCGCCAGAGAGGGAGAGAAAGACTGTTTTCCTTGATGACATCTTTAAAGATGGGAAAAGGAGGGGTGGAGATAAGGGGGGAAAGCATGTTGACATTATTTCGATTGAAAATAATGTAAAAGGGAAGGCATGGGTGAATTTAGGGGCAGAAATTTATGATCAGAGATCGGATAGATCTGCGTTGCTTCAAAATCAAGACATCGATTATATTGGGAGGAAATTAGTAAATCGGATAGAAAATGCCTTAAAGAGATTTCATAGATGGCATTCTAAAACTGGCAAAAAGGGAGCAAGAGACGAATCTTGGAAATATGATACTGGAGCTGAGAAGCAAAAATAAAAAGGGAGAAAGTAACCTGCTGATTAAATGATTAAAAAAAAAAGGGAGAAAGTAACCTGTTGATTAAATGATAAAAAATTTTGGTTTGAGAGATATATAGTCACACATAAAGCAATATGAGTAATTATATTATGAGCAATTTTGGCCAGGTGGGAATCTCAATGGTAGACAAGCATATGTAATTATGAATTTTAGAAAGGTCGATGAAGAATAATAATATTAGATGTTTTTGTGTCCATGGTACATATATAGAGCTTATAAATATGTGTGAATTATTATGGTGATTATATAGATAAGATTAGGTATACAATATCTTTTTATCTGCAAAAGTGGAGATCTCTGAGAAATGTTTGACCTGGCTTGGAGTTTTTTGGTGGACAAGCAATCTTTAAGATGAAATTAGGAATGCTTATGATGAGTATTGGATAGAGGGGTATGCAGGTGAAAGAATTTATAGAGATTTCATAGATGGCACTTCAAAACTGGTAAAAAGAATGCAGGAAATGAATTCTAGATTTTCAAGGCTATAAGTAATCAGAAATCCCTGGTCTATACATGGAGCTGAGAAATATAACAAAAATTGGAAAGTTACTTGTTGAATGTCTCAAATGGTTGATAAGTACATATAACGCTTAAATTAGAATACATATTTTGATTATAATTGTTTAGAAGTTATTGATGATAAGTTAGAAACATAAAGACACCAAGTAATATATGAATCATAGTCTGTCTATGCAGTTAAGAATGGTTTGAATATAAGATCAATATAGATCTAAGTTTATATATTAGATAATGTATGTATGTTAATCATTATAAAGCTAGGAAGTCATTTTTTGATCTTAATAATGGTTTAAATATGTTTAGTAGGGTAATATGGTTTATGTAGTCAGAATTATATACCAGATGGATAAGGCCTAAATATGTTAGTAGGGTAATATAGTTTATGTAGTCAGAATTATATACCAGATGGATATATGGAAATTATCTCCCCGTGTATATGTCTGTGTTTGTTTTGTATGTCTGTTTGAGTTATAATAATAATAAAAAAATTATGAAAAAATAAAAAATAAAAAAAAGAAAGAAAGAAAGAAAGAAAGAAAGAAAGAAAGTAATTAATAAAGAAACTAAAGATAGAAAGAAAGAAGGTATGAAAGCTAGAATGAAAGATATCAAGAAAGAAAGAAAGAAAGAAAGAAAGAAAGAAAGAAAGAAAGAAATTAATAAAGAAACTAAAGATAGAATGAGAGAAGGTATGAAAGGTAGAATGTAAGATATCAAGAAAGAAAGAAATGAAAGTAAGTAAAAAAGAAACTAAAGATAGAATGAGAGAAGGTATGAAAGCTAGAATGAAAGATATCAAGAAAGAAAAAAGGAACAAAGTAGAAATAATGTAATAAAGAAAATAAAGATTGAATGAGTGAAGATATGAATTCTAGAATGAAAGTTATCAAGAAAGAAAGAAAGAAAGAAAGAAAGTAGTAAAGAAACTAAAGATAGAACGAGAGAAGGTATGAAAGCAAGAATGAAAGATATCAAGAAAGAAAGAAAAAAGAAATCAACAGAGAAATTAAAGATGAAATGAGAGCAGGTATGAAAGATAGAATGAAAGATATCAAGTAAGAAAGAAAGTAAGAAAGTAATAAAGAAACTAAAGATAGAACGAGAGAAGGTATGAAAGATAGAATGAAAGATATCAAGAAAGAAAGAAAGAAAGTAATAAAGAAACTAAAGATAGAATGAGAGAAGGTATGAAAGCTAGAATGTAAGATATCAAGAAAGAAAAAAGGAACAAAGTAAAAATAATGTAATAAAGAAAATAAAGATTGAATGAGTGAGGATATGAATGTTAGACTGAAAGTTATCAAGAAAGAAAGAAAGAAAGAAACTAAGTAGTAAAGAAACTAAAGATAGAATCAGAGAAGGTATGAGAGCTAGAATGAGATATCAAGAAAGAAAGAAAGAAAGAACGAAAGTAATTAATAAAGAAACTAAAGATAGAAAGAAAGAAGGTATGAAAGCTAGAATGAAAGATATCAAGAGAGAAAGAAAGAAAGAACGAAAGTAATTAATAAAGAAACTAAAGATAGAATGAGAGAAGGTATGAAAGGTAGAATGTAAGATATCAAGAAAGAAAGAAATGAAAGTAAGTAAAAAAGAAACTAAAGATAGAATGAGAGAAGGTATGAAAGCTAGAATGAAAGATATCAAGAAAGAAAAAAGGAACAAAGTAGAAATAATGTAATAAAGAAAATAAAGATTGAATGAGTGAAGATATGAATGCTAGAATGAAAGTTATCAAGAAAGAAAGAAAGTAGTAAAGAAACTAAAGATAGAATGAGAGAAGGTATGAAAGCAAGAATGAAAGATATCAAGAAAGAAAGAAAAAAGAAATCAACAGAGAAATTAAAGATGAAATGAGAGCAGGTATGAAAGCTAGAATGAAAGATATCAAGTAAGAAAGAAAGTAAGAAAGTAATAAAGAAACTAGAGAAAGAACGAGAGAAGGTATGAAAGATAGAATGAAAGATATCAAGAAAGAAAGAAAGTAATAAAGAAACTAAAGATAGAATGAGAGAAGGTATGAAAGCTAGAATGTAAGATATGAAGAAAGAAAGAAATGAAAGTAAGTAAAAAAGAAACTAAAGATAGAATGAGAGAGGGTATGAAAGCTAGAATGAAAGATATCAAGAAAGAAAAAAGGAACAAAGTAGAAATAATGTAATAAAGAAAATAAAGATTGAATGAGTGAAGATATGAATGTTAGAATGAAAGTTATCAAGAAAGAAAGAAAGAAAGAAAGAAAGTAGTAAAGAAACTAAAGATAGAATCAGAGAAGGTATGAGAGCTAGAATGAGATATCAAGAAAGAAAGAAAGAACGAAAGTAATTAATAAAGAAACTAAAGATAGAAAGAAAGAAGGTATGAAAGCTAGAATGAAAGATATCAAGAAAGAAAGAAAGAAAGAAAGAAAGAAATTAGTAAAGAAACTAAAGATAGAATGAGAGAAGGTATAAAAGGTAGAATGTAAGATATCAAGAAAGAAAGAAATGAAAGTAAGTAAAAAAGAAACTAAAGATAGAATGAGAGAAGGTATGAAAGCTAGAATGAAAGATATCAAGAAAGAAAAAAGGAACAAAGTAGAAATAATGTAATAAAGAAAATAAAGATTGAATGAGTGAAGATATGAATGCTAGAATGAAAGTTATCAAGAAAGAAAGAAAGAAAGAAAGTAGTAAAGAAACTAAAGATAGAATGAGAGAAGGTATGAAAGCAAGAATGAAAGATATCAAGAAAGAAAGAAAAAAGAAATCAACAGAGAAATTAAAGATGAAATGAGAGCAGGTATGAAAGCTAGAATGAAAGATATCAAGTAAGAAAGAAAGTAAGAAAGTAATAAAGAAACTAAAGATAGAACGAGAGAAGGTATGAAAGATAGAATGAAAGATATCAAGAAAGAAAGAAATGAAAGTAAGTAAACAAGAAACTAAAGATAGAATGAGAGAAGGTATGAAAGCTAGAATGAAAGATATCAAGAAAGAAAAAAGGAACAAAGTAGAAATAATGTAATAAAGAAAATAAAGATTGAATGAGTGAAGATATGAATGTTAGAATGAAAGTTATCAAGAAAGAAAGAAAGAAAGAAAGAAAGTAGGAAAGAAACTAAAGATAGAATCAGAGAAGGTATGAGAGCTAGAATGAGATATCAAGAAAGAAAGAAAGAAAGAAAGAACGAAAGTAATTAATAAACTAAAGATAGAATGAAAGAAGGTATGAAAGCAAGAATGAAAGATATCAAGAAAGAAAGAAATAAAGAAAGAAAGAAAGTAATAAAGAAACTAAAGACAGAACGAATGAAGGTATGAAAGCTAGAATGTAAGATATGAAGAAAGAAAGAAATTAAAGTAAGTAAAAAAGAAACTAAAGATAGAATGAGAGAAGGTATGAAAGCTAGAATGAAAGATATCAAGAAAGAAAAAAGGAACAAAGTAGAACTAATGTAATAAAGAAAATAAAGATTGAATGAGTGAAGATATGAATGCTAGAATGAAAGTTATCAAGAAAGAAAGAAAGAAAGAAAGTAGTAAAGAAACTAAAGATAGAACGAGAGAAGGTATGAAAGCAAGAATGAAAGATATCAAGAAAGAAAGAAAAAAGAAATCAACAGAGAAATTAAAGATGAAATGAGAGCAGGTATGAAAGATAGAATGAAAGATATCAAGTAAGAAAGAAAGTAAGAAAGTAATAAAGAAACTAAAGATAGAACGAGAGAAGGTATGAAAGATAGAATGAAAGATATCAAGAAAGAAAGAAAGAAAGTAATAAAGAAACTAAAGATAGAATGAGAGAAGGTATGAAAGCTAGAATGTAAGATATCAAGAAAGAAAAAAGGAACAAAGTAAAAATAATGTAATAAAGAAAATAAAGATTGAATGAGTGAGGATATGAATGTTAGACTGAAAGTTATCAAGAAAGAAAGAAAGAAAGAAACTAAGTAGTAAAGAAACTAAAGATAGAATCAGAGAAGGTATGAGAGCTAGAATGAGATATCAAGAAAGAAAGAAAGAAAGAACGAAAGTAATTAATAAAGAAACTAAAGATAGAAAGAAAGAAGGTATGAAAGCTAGAATGAAAGATATCAAGAGAGAAAGAAAGAAAGAACGAAAGTAATTAATAAAGAAACTAAAGATAGAATGAGAGAAGGTATGAAAGGTAGAATGTAAGATATCAAGAAAGAAAGAAATGAAAGTAAGTAAAAAAGAAACTAAAGATAGAATGAGAGAAGGTATGAAAGCTAGAATGAAAGATATCAAGAAAGAAAAAAGGAACAAAGTAGAAATAATGTAATAAAGAAAATAAAGATTGAATGAGTGAAGATATGAATGCTAGAATGAAAGTTATCAAGAAAGAAAGAAAGAAAGAAAGTAGTAAAGAAACTAAAGATAGAATGAGAGAAGGTATGAAAGCAAGAATGAAAGATATCAAGAAAGAAAGAAAAAAGAAATCAACAGAGAAATTAAAGATGAAATGAGAGCAGGTATGAAAGCTAGAATGAAAGATATCAAGTAAGAAAGAAAGTAAGAAAGTAATAAAGAAACTAGAGAAAGAACGAGAGAAGGTATGAAAGATAGAATGAAAGATATCAAGAAAGAAAGAAAGAAAGTAATAAAGAAACTAAAGATAGAATGAGAGAAGGTATGAAAGCTAGAATGTAAGATATGAAGAAAGAAAGAAATGAAAGTAAGTAAAAAAGAAACTAAAGATAGAATGAGAGAGGGTATGAAAGCTAGAATGAAAGATATCAAGAAAGAAAAAAGGAACAAAGTAGAAATAATGTAATAAAGAAAATAAAGATTGAATGAGTGAAGATATGAATGCTAGAATGAAAGTTATCAAGAAAGAAAGAAAGAAAGAAAGTAGTAAAGAAACTAAAGATAGAATGAGAGAAGGTATGAAAGCAAGAATGAAAGATATCAAGAAAGAAAGAAAAAAGAAATCAACAGAGAAATTAAAGATGAAATGAGAGCAGGTATGAAAGCTAGAATGAAAGATATCAAGTAAGAAAGAAAGTAAGAAAGTAATAAAGAAACTAAAGATAGAACGAGAGAAGGTATGAAAGATAGAATGAAAGATATCAAGAAAGAAAGAAATGAAAGTAAGTAAACAAGAAACTAAAGATAGAATGAGAGAAGGTATGAAAGCTAGAATGAAAGATATCAAGAAAGAAAAAAGGAACAAAGTAGAAATAATGTAATAAAGAAAATAAAGATTGAATGAGTGAAGATATGAATGTTAGAATGAAAGTTATCAAGAAAGAAAGAAAGAAAGAAAGAAAGTAGGAAAGAAACTAAAGATAGAATCAGAGAAGGTATGAGAGCTAGAATGAGATATCAAGAAAGAAAGAAAGAAAGAAAGAACGAAAGTAATTAATAAACTAAAGATAGAATGAAAGAAGGTATGAAAGCAAGAATGAAAGATATCAAGAAAGAAAGAAATAAAGAAAGAAAGAAAGTAATAAAGAAACTAAAGACAGAACGAATGAAGGTATGAAAGCTAGAATGTAAGATATGAAGAAAGAAAGAAATTAAAGTAAGTAAAAAAGAAACTAAAGATAGAATGAGAGAAGGTATGAAAGCTAGAATGAAAGATATCAAGAAAGAAAAAAGGAACAAAGTAGAACTAATGTAATAAAGAAAATAAAGATTGAATGAGTGAAGATATGAATGCTAGAATGAAAGTTATCAAGAAAGAAAGAAAGAAAGTAGTAAAGAAACTAAAGATAGAACGAGAGAAGGTATGAAAGCAAGAATGAAAGATATCAAGAAAGAAAGAAAAAAGAAATCAACAGAGAAATTAAAGATGAAATGAGAGCAGGTATGAAAGCTAGAATGAAAGATATCAAGTAAGAAAGAAAGTAAGGAAGTAATAAAGAAACTAGAGAAAGAACGAGAGAAGGTATGAAAGCTAGAATGAAAGATATCAAGAAAGAAAGAAAGAAAGTAATAAAGAAACTAAAGATAGAATCAGAGAAGGTATGAGAGCTAGAATGAGATATCAAGAAAGAAAGAAAGAAAGAACGAAAGTAATTAATAAAGAAACTAAAGATAGAAAGAAAGAAGGTATGAAAGCTAGAATGAAAGATATCTAGAAAGAAAGAAAGAAAGAAAGAAATTAATAAAGAAACTAAAGATAGAATGAGAGAAGGTATAAAAGGTAGAATGTAAGATATCAAGAAAGAAAGAAATGAAAGTAAGTAAAAAAGAAACTAAAGATAGAATGAGAGAAGGTATGAAAGCTAGAATGAAAGATATCAAGAAAGAAAAAAGGAACAAAGTAGAAATAATGTAATAAAGAAAATAAAGATTGAATGAGTGAAGATATGAATGCTACAATGAAAGTTATCAAGAAAGAAAGAAAGAAAGAAAGTAGTAAAGAAACTAAAGATAGAACGAGAGAAGGTATGAAAGCAAGAATGAAAGATATCAAGAAAGAAAGAAAAAAGAAATCAACAGAGAAATTAAAGATGAAATGAGAGCAGGTATGAAAGCTAGAATGAAAGATATCAAGTAAGAAAGAAAGTAAGAAAGTAATAAAGAAACTAAAGATAGAACGAGAGAAGGTATGAAAGATAGAATGAAAGATATAAAGAAAGAAAGAAATGAAAGTAAGTAAACAAGAAACTAAAGATAGAATGAGAGAAGGTATGAAAGCTAGAATGAAAGATATCAAGAAAGAAAAAAGGAACAAAGTAGAAATAATGTAATAAAGAAAATAAAGATTGAATGAGTGAAGATATGAATGTTAGAATGAAAGTTATCAAGAAAGAAAGAAAGAAAGAAAGAAAGTAGGAAAGAAACTAAAGATAGAATCAGAGAAGGTATGAGAGCTAGAATGAGATATCAAGAAAGAAAGAAAGAAAGAACGAAAGTAATTAATAAAGAAACTAAAGATAGAATGAAAGAAGGTATGAAAGCAAGAATGAAAGATATCAAGAAAGAAAGAAATAAAGAAAGAAAGAAAGTAATAAAGAAACTAAAGACAGAACGAATGAAGGTATGAAAGCTAGAATGTAAGATATGAAGAAAGAAAGAAATTAAAGTAAGTAAAAAAGAAACTAAAGATAGAATGAGAGAAGGTATGAAAGCTAGAATGAAAGATATCAAGAAAGAAAAAAGGAACAAAGTAGAAATAATGTAATAAAGAAAATAAAGATTGAAAAAGTGAAGATATGAATGCTAGAATGAAAGTTATCAAGAAAGAAAGAAAGAAAGAAAGTAGTAAAGAAACTAAAGATAGAACGAGAGAAGGTATGAAAGCAAGAATGAAAGATATCAAGAAAGAAAGAAAAAAGAAATCAACAGAGAAATTAAAGATGAAATGAGAGCAGGTATGAAAGCTAGAATGAAAGATATCAAGTAAGAAAGAAAGTAAGAAAGTAATAAAGAAACTAGAGAAAGAACGAGAGAAGGTATGAAAGATAGAATGAAAGATATCAAGAAAGAAAGAAAGAAAGTAATAAAGAAACTAAAGATAGAATCAGAGAAGGTATGAGAGCTAGAATGAGATATCAAGAAAGAAAGAAAGAAAGAACGAAAGTAATTAATAAAGAAACTAAAGATAGAAAGAAAGAAGGTATGAAAGCTAGAATGAAAGATATCAAGAAAGAAAGAAAGAAAGAAAGAAATTAATAAATAAAGAAACTAAAGATAGAATGAGAGAAGATATAAAAGTTAGAATGTAAGATATCAAGAAAGAAAGAAATGAAAGTAAGTAAAAAAGAAACTAAAGATAGAATGAGAGAAGGTATGAAAGCTAGAATGAAAGATATCAAGAAGGAAAAAAGGAACAAAGTAGAAATAATGTAATAAAGAAAATAAAGATTGAGTGAGTGAAGATATGAATGCTAGAATGAAAGTTATCAAGAAAGAAAGAAAGAAAGAAAGTAGTAAAGAAACTAAAGATAGAACGAGAGAAGGTATGAAAGCAAGAATGAAAGATATCAAGAAAGAAAGAAAAAAGAAATCAACAGAGAAATTAAAGATGAAATGAGAGCAGGTATGAAAGCTAGAATGAAAGATATCAAGAAAGAAAGAAATGAAAGTAAGTAAACAAGAAACTAAAGATAGAATGAGAGAAGTTATGAAAGCTAGAATGAAAGATATCAAGAAAGAAAAAAGGAACAAAGTAGAAATAATGTAATAAAGAAAATAAAGATTGAATGAGTGAAGATATGAATGTTAGAATGAAAGTTATCAAGAAAGAAAGAAAGAAAGAAAGAAAGTAGGAAAGAAACTACAGATAGAGTCAGAGAAGGTATGAGAGCTAGAATGAGATATCAAGAAAGAAAGAAAGAAAGAAAGAACGAAAGTAATTAATAAAGAAACTAAAGATAGAAAGAAAGAAGGAATGAAAGCTAGAATGAAAGATATCAAGAAAGAAAGAAAGAAAGAAAGAAAGAAAGAAAGAAAGAAAGAAAGAAATTAATAAAGAAACTAAAGATAGAATGAGAGAAGGTATGAAAGCTAGAATGAAAGATATCAAGAAAGAAAAAAGGAACAAAGTAGAAATAATGTAATAAAGAAAATAAAGATTCAATGAGTGAAGATATGAATGCTAGAATGAAAGTTATCAAGAAAGAAAGAAAGAAAGAAAGAAAGTAGTAAAGAAACTAAAGATAGAATTAGAGAAGGTATGAGAGCTATAATGAGATATCAAGAAAGAAAGAAAGAAAGAAGGAAAGAATGAAAGTTATTAATAAAGAAACTAAAGATAGAATGAAAGAAGGTATGAAATCTAGAATGAAAGATATCAAGACAGAAAGAAAGAAAGTAACTACTAAAGAATCTAAAGATAGAAGGAGAGAAGGTATGAAAGCTAGAATGAAAGATATCAAGAAAGAAAGAAAGAAAGTAATAAAGAAACTAAAGATAGAATGAGAGATGGTATGAAAGCTAGAATGCAAGATATGAAGAAAGAAAAAAATGAAAGTAAGTAAAAAAGAAACTAAAGATAGAATGAGAGAAATTTTGAAAGCTAGAATGAACCATATCAAGAAAGAGAAAAGGAACAAAGTAGAAATAATGTAATAAAGAAAATAAAGATTGAATGAGTGAAGATATGAATGCTAGAATGAAAGTTATCAATAAAGAAAGAAAGAAAGTAATAAAGAAACTAAAGATATAATCAGAGAAGGTATGAGAGCTAGAATGAGATATCAAGAAAGAAAGAAAGAAAGTAATAAAGAAACTAAAGATAGAATGAGAGAAGGTATGAAAGTTAGAATGTAAGATATCAAGAAAGAAAGAAATGAAAGTAAGTAAAAAAGAAACTAAAGATAGAATGAGAGAAGGTATGAAAGCTAGAAAGAAGATATCAAGAAAGAAAGAAAGAAAGAAAGAAAGAAAGATATCAATAAAGAAACTAAAGATAAAATGAGAGAAGGTATGAAATCTAGAATGAAAGATATCAATACAGAAAGAAAGAAAGTAACTACTAAAGAAACTAAAGATAGAAGGAGAGAGGGTATGAAAGCTAGAATGAAAGATATCAAGAAAGAAAGAAAGTAATAAAGAAACTAAAGAGAGAATGAGAGATGGTATGAAAGCTAGAATGCAAGATATGAAGAAAGAAAAAAATGAAAGTAAGTAAAAAAGAAACTAAAGATAGAATGAGAGAAGGTTTGAAAGCTAGAATGAACCATATCAAGAAAGAGAAAAGGAACAAAGTAGAAATAATGTAATAAAGAAAATAAAGATTGAATGAGTGAAGATATGAATGTTAGAATGAAAGTTATCAAGAAAGAAAGAAAGAAAGAAAGAAAGTAGGAAAGAAACTAAAGATAGAATCAGAGAAGGTATGAGAGCTAGAATGAGATATCAAGAAAGATAGAAAAAAAGAAAGAACGAAAGTAATTAATAAAGAAACTAAAGATAGAAAGAAAGAAGGAATGAAAGCTAGAATGAAAGATATCAAGAAAGAAAGAAAGAAAGAAAGAAAGAAAGAAAGAAAGAAATTAATAAAGAAACTAAAGATAGAATGAGAGAAGGTATGCAAGGTAGAATGTAAGATATCAAGAAAGAAAGAAATGAAAGTAAGTAAAAAAGAAACTAAAGATAGAATGAGAGAAGGTATGAAAGCTAGAATGAAACATATCAAGAAAGAAAAAAGGAACAAAGTAGAAATAATGTAATAAAGAAAATAAAGATTGAATGAGTGAAGATATGAATGCTAGAATGAAAGTTATCAAGAAAGACAGAAAGAAAGAAAGAAAGAAAGAAAGAAAGAAAGAGAGAAAGAAAGAAAGATATCAATAAAGAAACTAAAGATAAAATTAGAGAAGGTATGAAATCTAGAATGAAAGATATCAAGACAGAAAGAAAGAAAGTAACTTCTAAAGAAACTAAAGATAGAAGGAGAGAAGGTATGAAAGCTAGAATGAAAGATATCAAGAAAGAAAGAAAGAAAGTAATAAAGAAACTAAAGATAGAATGAGAGATGGTATGAAAGCTAGAATGCAAGATATGAAGAAAGAAAAAAATGAAAGTAAGTAAAAAAGAAACTAAAGATAGAATGAGAGAAGGTTTGAAAGCTAGAAAGAACCATATCAAGAAAGAGAAAAGGAACAAAGTAGAAATAATGTAATAAAGAATATAAAGATTGAATGAGTGAAGATATGAATGCTAGAATGAAAGTTATCAAGAAAGAAAGAAGGAAAGTAGTAAAGAAACTAAAGATATAATCAGAGAAGGTATGAAAGCTAGAATGTAAGATATCAAGAAATAAAGAAATGAAAGTAAGTTAAAAAGAAACTAAAGATAGAATGAGAGAAGGTATGAAAGCTAGAAAGAAAGATATCAAGAAAGAAAGAAAGAAAGAAAGAAAGAAAGATATCAATAAAGAAACTAAAGATAAAATGAGAGAAGGTATGAAATCTAGAATGAAAGATATCAAGACAGAAAGAAAGAAAGTAACTACTAAAGAAACTAAAGATAGAAGGAGAGAAGGTATGAAAGCTAGAATGAAAGATATCAAGAAAGAAAGAAAGAAAGTAATAAAGAAACTAAAGAGAGAATGAGAGATGGTATGAAAGCTAGAATGCAAGATATGAAGAAAGAAAAAAATGAAAGTAAGTAAAAAAGAAACTAAAGATAGAATGAGAGAAGGTTTGAAAGCTAGAATGAACCATATCAAGAAAGAGAAAAGGAACAAAGCAGAAATAATGTAATAAAGAAAATAAAGATTGAATGAGTGAAGATATGAATGCTAGAATGAAAGTTATCAAGAAAGAAAGAAAGAAAGAAAGAAAGTAGTAAAGAAGCTAAAGATACAATCAGAGAAGGTATGAGAGCTAGAATGAGATATCAAGAAAGAAAGAAAGAAAGAACGAACGAAAGTAATTAATAAAGAAACTAAAGATAGAATGAGAGAAGGTATGAAAGCTAGAATGAAAGATATCAAGAAAGAAAGAAATAAATAAAGAAAGAAAGTAATAAAGAAACTAAAGATAGAACGAGTGAAGGTATGAAAGCTAGAATGTAAGATATGAAGAAAGAAAGAAATGAAAGTAAGTAAAAAAGAAACTAAAGATAGAACAAGAGAAGGTATGAAAGCAAGAATGAAAGATATCAAGAAAGAAAGAAAAAAGAAATCAACAGAGAAATTAAAGATGAAATGAGAGCAGGTATGAAAGCTAGAATGAAAGATATCAAGAAAGAAAGAAATGAAAGTAAGTAAACAAGAAACTAAAGATAGAATGAGAGAAGGTATGAAAGCTAGAATGAAAGATATCAAGAAAGAAAAAAGGAACAAAGTAGAAATAATGTAATAAAGAAAATAAAGATTGAATGAGTGAAGATATGAATGTTAGAATGAAAGTTATCAAGAAAGAAAGAAAGAAAGAAAGAAAGTAGGAAAGAAACTACATATAGAATCAGAGAAGGTATGAGAGCTAGAATGAGATATCAAGAAAGAAAGAAAGAAAGAAAGAAAGAAAGTAATTAATAAAGAAACTAAAGATAGAAAGAAAGAAGGAATGAAAGCTAGAATGAAAGATATCAAGAAAGAAAGAAAGAAAGAAAGAAAGAAAGAAAGAAAGAAAGAAATTAATAAAGAAACTAAAGATAGAATGAGAGGAGGTATGAAAGCTAGAATGAAAGATATCAAGAAAGAAAAAAGGAACAAAGTAGAAATAATGTAATAAAGAAAATAAAGATTCAATGATTGAAGATATGAATGCTAGAATGAAAGTTATCAAGAAAGAAAGAAAGAAAGAAAGAAAGTAGTAAAGAAACTAAAGATAGAATTAGAGAAGGTATGAGAGCTATAATGAGATATCAAGAAAGAAAGAAAGAAAGAAGGAAAGAATGAAAGTTATTAATAAAGAAACTAAAGATAGAATGAAAGAAGGTATGAAATCTAGAATGAAAGATATCAAGACAGAAAGAAAGAAAGTAACTACTAAAGAATCTAAAGATAGAAGGAGAGAAGGTATGAAAGCTAGAATGAAAGATATCAAGAAAGAAAGAAAGAAAGTAATAAAGAAACTAAAGATAGAATGAGAGATGGTATGAAAGCTAGAATGCATGATATGAAGAAAGAAAAAAATGAAAGTAAGTAAAAAAGAAACTAAAGATAGAATGAGAGAAATTTTGAAAGCTAGAATGAACCATATCAAGAAAGAGAAAAGGAACAAAGTAGAAATAATGTAATAAAGAAAATAAAGATTGAATGAGTGAAGATATGAATGCTAGAATGAAAGTTATCAATAAAGAAAGAAAGAAAGTAATAAAGAAACTAAAGATATAATCAGAGAAGGTATGAGAGCTAGAATGAGATATCAAGAAAGAAAGAAAGAAAGGAATAAAGAAACTAAAGATAGAATGAGAGAAGGTATGAAAGTTAGAATGTAAGATATCAAGAAAGAAAGAAATGAAAGTAAGTAAAAAAGAAACTAAAGATAGAATGAGAGAAGGTATGAAAGCTAGAAAGAAGATATCAAGAAAGAAAGAAAGAAAGAAAGAAAGAAAGATATCAATAAAGAAACTAAAGATAAAATGAGAGAAGGTATGAAATCTAGAATGAAAGATATCAATACAGAAAGAAAGAAAGTAACTACTATTGAAACTAAAGATAGAAGGAGAGAAGGTATGAAAGCTAGAATGAAAGATATCAAGAAAGAAAGAAAGTAATAAAGAAACTAAAGAGAGAATGAGAGATGGTATGAAAGCTAGAATGCAAGATATGAAGAAAGAAAAAAATGAAAGTAAGTAAAAAAGAAACTAAAGATAGAATGAGAGAAGGTTTGAAAGCTAGAATGAACCATATCAAGAAAGAGAAAAGGAACAAAGTAGAAATAATGTAATAAAGAAAATAAAGATTGAATGAGTGAAGATATGAATGTTAGAATGAAAGTTATCAAGAAAGAAAGAAAGAAAGAAAGAAAGTAGGAAAGAAACTAAAGATAGAATCAGAGAAGGTATGAGAGCTAGAATGAGATATCAAGAAAGATAGAAAAAAAGAAAGAACGAAAGTAATTAATAAAGAAACTAAAGATAGAAAGAAAGAAGGAATGAAAGCTAGAATGAAAGATATCAAGAAAGAAAGAAAGAAAGAAAGAAAGAAAGAAATTAATAAAGAAACTAAAGATAGAATGAGAGATGGTATGCAAGGTAGAATGTAAGATATCAAGAAAGAAAGAAATGAAAGTAAGTAAAAAAGAAACTAAAGATAGAATGAGAGAAGGTATGAAAGCTAGAATGAAACATATCAAGAAAGAAAAAAGGAACAAAGTAGAAATAATGTAATAAAGAAAATAAAGATTGAATGAGTGAAGATATGAATGCTAGAATGAAAGTTATCAAGAAAGACAGAAAGAAAGAAAGAAAGTAGTAAAGAAACTAAAGATAGAATGAGAGAAGGTATGAAAGCTAGAAAGAAAGATATCAGGAAAGAAAGAAAGAAAGAAAGAAAGAAAGAAACAAAGAAAGAAAGAAAGAAAGAAAGAGAGAAAGAAAGAAAGATATCAATAAAGAAACTAAAGATAAAATTAGAGAAGGTATGAAATCTAGAATGAAAGATATCAAGAAATAAAGAAATGAAAGTAAGTTAAAAAGAAACTAAAGATAGAATGAGAGAAGGTATGAAAGCTAGAAAGAAAGATATCAAGAAAGAAAGAAAGAAAGAAAGAAAGATATCAATAAAGAAACTAAAGATAAAATGAGAGAAGGTATGAAAGCTAGAATGAAAGATATCAAGAAAGAAAGAAAGAAAGTAATAAAGAAACTAAAGAGAGAATGAGAGATGGTATGAAAGCTAGAATGCAAGATATGAAGAAAGAAAAAAATGAAAGTAAGTAAAAAAGAAACTAAAGATAGAATGAGAGAAGGTTTGAAAGCTAGAATGAACCATATCAAGAAAGAGAAAAGGAACAAAGCAGAAATAATGTAATAAAGAAAATAAAGATTGAATGAGTGAAGATATGAATGCTAGAATGAAAGTTATCAAGAAAGAAAGAAAGAAAGAAAGAAAGTAGTAAAGAAGCTAAAGATACAATCAGAGAAGGTATGAGAGCTAGAATGAGATATCAAGAAAGAAAGAAAGAAAGAAAGAACCAAAGTAATTAATAAAGAAACTAAAGATAGAATGAGAGAAGGTATGAAAGCTAGAATGAAAGATATCAAGAAAGAAAGAAATAAAGAAAGAAAGAAAGTAATAAAGAAACTAAAGATAGAACGAGTGAAGGTATGAAAGCTAGAATGTAAGATATGAAGAAAGAAAGAAATGAAAGTAAGTAAAAAAGAAACTAAAGATAGAATGAGAGAAGGTATGAAAGCTAGAATGAAAGATATCAAGAAAGAAAAAAGGAACAAAGTAGAAATAATGTAATAAAGAAAATAAAGATTGAATGAGTGAAGATATGAATGCTAGAATGAAAGTTATCAAGAAAGAAAGAAAGAAAGTAGTAAAGAAACTAAAGATAGAACGAGAGAAGGTATGAAAGCCAGAATGAAAGATATGAAGAATGAAAGAAAAAAGAAATCAACAGAGAAATTAAAGATGAAATGAGAGCAGGTATGAAAGCTAGAATGAAAGATATCAAGTAAGAAAGAAAGAAAGTAATAAAGAAACTAAAGATAGAATGAGAGAAGGTATGAAAGCTAGAATGAAAGATATCAAGAAAGAAAAAAGGAACAAAGTAGAAATAATGTAATAAAGAAAATAAAGATTGAATGAGTGAAGATATGAATGTTAGAATGAAAGTTATCAAGAAAGAAAGAAAGAAAGAAAGAAAGTAGGAAAGAAACTAAAGATAGAATCAGAGAAGGTATGAGAGCTAGAATGAGATATCAAGAAAGAAAGAAAGAAAGAAAGAAAGAACGAAAGTAATTAATAAAGAAACTAAAGATAGAATGAAAGAAGGTATGAAAGCAAGAATGAAAGATATCAAGAAAGAAAGAAATAAAGAAAGAAAGAAAGTAATAAAGAAACTAAAGACAGAACGAATGAAGGTATGAAAGCTAGAATGTAAGATATGAAGAAAGAAAGAAATTAAAGTAAGTAAAAAAGAAACTAAAGATAGAATGAGAGAAGCTATGAAAGCTAGAATGAAAGATATCAAGAAAGAAAAAAGGAACAAAGTAGAAATAATGTAATAAAGAAAATAAAGATTGAATGAGTGAAGATATGAATGCTACAATGAAAGTTATCAAGAAAGAAAGAAAGAAAGAAAGTAGTAAAGAAACTAAAGATAGAACGAGAGAAGGTATGAAAGCAAGAATGAAAGATATCAAGAAAGAAAGAAAAAAGAAATCAACAGAGAAATTAAAGATGAAATGAGAGCAGGTATGAAAGCTAGAATGAAAGATATCAAGTAAGAAAAAAAGTAAGAAAGTAATAAAGAAACTAAAGATAGAACGAGAGAAGGTATGAAAGATAGAATGAAAGATATCAAGAAAGAAAGAAATGAAAGTAAGTAAACAAGAAACTAAAGATAGAATGAGAGAAGGTATGAAAGCTAGAATGAAAGATATCAAGAAAGAAAAAAGGAACAAAGTAGAAATAATGTAATAAAGAAAATAAAGATTGAATGAGTGAAGATATGAATGTTAGAATGAAAGTTATCAAGAAAGAAAGAAAGAAAGAAAGAAAGTAGGAAAGAAACTAAAGATAGAATCAGAGAAGGTATGAGAGCTAGAATGAGATCAAGAAAGAAAGAAAGAAAGAACGAAAGTAATTAATAAAGAAACTAAAGATAGAAAGAAAGAAGGTATGAAAGCAAGAATGAAAGATATCAAGAAAGAAAGAAATAAAGAAAGAAAGAAAGTAATAAAGAAACTAAAGACAGAACGAATGAAGGTATGAAAGCTAGAATGTAAGATATGAAGAAAGAAAAAAATTAAAGTAAGTAAAAAAGAAACTAAAGATAGAATGAGAGAAGCTATGAAAGATAGAATGAAAGATATCAAGAAAGAAAAAAGGAACAAAGTAGAAATAATGTGATAAAGAAAATAAAGATTGAATGAGTGAAGATATGAATGCTAGAATGAAAGTTATCAAGAAAGAAAGAAAGAAAGAAAGTAGTAAATAAACTAAAGATAGAACGAGAGAAGGTATGAAAGCTAGAATGAAAGATATCAAGAAAGAAAAAAGGAACAAAGTAGAAATAATGTAATAAAGAAAATAAAGATTGAATGAGTGAAGATATGAATGTTAGAATGAAAGTTATCAAGAAAGAAAGAAAGAAAGAAAGAAAGTAGGAAAGAAACTAAAGATAGAATCAGAGAAGGTATGAGAGCTAGAATGAGATATCAAGAAAGAAAGAAAGAAAGAAAGAACGAAAGTAATTAATAAAGAAACTAAATATAGAATGAAAAAAGGTATGAAAGCAAGAATGAAAATTATCAAGAAAGAAAGAAATAAAGAAAGAAAGAAAGTAATAAAGAAACTAAAGACAGAACGAATGAAGGTATGAAAGCTAGAATGTAAGATATGAAGAAAGAAAGAAATTACAGTAAGTAAAAAAGAAACTAAAGATAGAATGAGAGAAGCTATGAAAGCTAGAATGAAAGATATCAAGAAAGAAAAAAGGAACAAAGTAGAAATAATGTAATAAAGAAAATAAAGATTGAATGAGTGAAGATATGAATGCTACAATGAAAGTTATCAAGAAAGAAAGAAAGAAAGAAAGAAAGTAGTAAAGAAACTAAAGATAGAACGAGAGAAGGTATGAAAGCAAGAATGAAAGATATCAAGAAAGAAAGAAAAAAGAAATCAACAGAGAAATTAAAGATGAAATGAGAGCAGGTATGAAAGCTAGAATGAAAGATATCAAGTAAGAAAAAAAGTAAGAAAGTAATAAAGAAACTAAAGATAGAACGAGAGAAGGTATGAAAGATAGAATGAAAGATATCAAGAAAGAAAGAAAGTAATAAAGAAACTAAAGATAGAATCAGAGAAGGTATGAGAGCTAGAATGAGATATCAAGAAAGAAAGAAAGAAAGAACGAAAGTAATTAATAAAGAAACTAAAGATAGAAAGAAAGAAGGTATGAAAGCTAGAATGAAAGATATCAAGAAAGAAAGAAAGAAAGAAAGAAAGAAATTAATAAAGAAACTAAAGATAGAATGAGAGAAGGTATAAAAGGTAGAATGTAAGATATCAAGAAAGAAAGAAATGAAAGTAAGTAAAAAAGAAACTAAAGATAGAATGAGAGAAGCTATGAAAGCTAGAATGAAAGATATCAAGAAAGAAAAAAGGAACAAAGTAGAAATAATGTAATAAAGAAAATAAAGATTGAATGAGTGAAGATATGAATGCTACAATGAAAGTTATCAAGAAAGAAAGAAAGAAAGAAAGTAGTAAAGAAACTAAAGATAGAACGAGAGAAGGTATGAATGCAAGAATGAAAGATATCAAGAAAGAAAGAAAAAAGAAATCAACAGAGAAATTAAAGATGAAATGAGAGCAGGTATGAAAGCTAGAATGAAAGATATCAAGTAAGAAAGAAAGTAAGAAAGTAATAAAGAAACTAAAGATAGAACGAGAGAAGGTATGAAAGATAGAATGAAAGATATCAAGAAAGAAAGAAATGAAAGTAAGTAAACAAGAAACTAAAGATAGAATGTGAGAAGGTATGAAAGCTAGAATGAAAGATATCAAGAAAGAAAAAAGGAACAAAGTAGAAATAATGTAATAAAGAAAATAAAGATTGAATGAGTGAAGATATGAATGTTAGAATGAAAGTTATCAAGAAAGAAAGAAAGAAAGAAAGAAAGAAAGTAGGAAAGAAACTAAAGATAGAATCAGAGAAGGTATGAGAGCTAGAATGAGATATCAAGAAAGAAAGAAAGAAAGAAAGAACGAAAGTAATTAATAAAGAAACTAATGATAGAAAGAAAGAAGGAATGAAAGCTAGAATGAAAGATATCAAGAAAGAAAGAAAGAAAGAAAGAAAGAAAGAAAGAAATTAATAAAGAAACTAAAGATAGAATGAGAGAAGGTATAAAAGGTAGAATGTAAGATATCAAGAAAGAAAGAAATGAAAGTAAGTAAAAAAGAAACTAAAGATAGAATGAGAGAAGGTATGAAAGCTAGAATGAAAGATATCAAGAAAGAAAAAAGGAACAAAGTAGAAATAATGTAATAAAGAAAATAAAGATTGAATGAGTGAAGATATGAATGCTAGAATGAAAGTTATCAAGAAAGAAAGGAAGAAAGAAAGTAGTAAAGAAACTAAAGATAGTACGAGAGAAAGTATGAAAGCAAGAATGAAAGATATCAAGAAAGAAAGAAAAAAGAAATCAACAGAGAAATTAAAGATGAAATGAGAGCAGGTATGAAAGCTAGAATGAAAGATATCAAGTAAGAAAGAAAGTAAGAAAGTAATAAAGAAACTAGAGAAAGAACGAGAGAAGGTATGAAAGATAGAATGAAAGATATCAAGAAAGAAAGAAAGAAAGTAATAAAGAAACTAAAGATAGAATCAGAGAAGGTATGAGAGCTAGAATGAGATATCAAGAAAGAAAGAAAGAAAGAAAGAACGAAAGTAATTAATAAAGAAACTAATGATAGAAAGAAAGAAGGAATGAAAGCTAGAATGAAAGATATCAAGAAAGAAAGAAAGAAAGAAAGAAAGAAATTAATAAAGAAACTAAAGATAGAATGAGAGAAGGTATAAAAGGTAGAATGTAAGATATCAAGAAAGAAAGAAATGAAAGTAAGTAAAAAAGAAACTAAAGATAGAATGAGAGAAGGTATGAAAGCTAGAATGAAAGATATCAAGAAAGAAAAAAGGAACAAAGTAGAAATAATGTAATAAAGAAAATAAAGATTGAATGAGTGAAGATATGAATGCTAGAATGAAAGTTATCAAGAAAGAAAGAAAGTAGTAAAGAAATTAAAGATAGAACGAGAGAAGGTATGAAAGCAAGAATGAAAGATATGAAGAATGAAAGAAAAAAGAAATCAACAGAGAAATTAAAGATGAAATGAGAGCAGGTATGAAAGCTAGAATGAAAGATATCAAGAAAGAAAGAAATAAATAAAGAAAGAAAGTAATAAAGAAACTAAAGATAGAACGAGTGAAGGTATGAAAGCTAGAATGTAAGATATAAAGAAAGAAAGAAATGAAAGTAAGTAAAAAAGAAACTAAAGATAGAATGAGAGAAGGTATGAAAGCTAGAATGAAAGATATCAAGAAAGAAAAAAGGAACAAAGTAGAAATAATGTAATAAAGAAAATAAAGATTGAATGAGTGAAGATATGAATGCTAGAATGAAAGTTATCAAGGAAGAAAGAAAGAAAGTAGTAAAGAAACTAAAGATAGAACGAGAGAAGGTATGAAAGCAAGAATGAAAGATATGAAGAATGAAAGAAAAAAGAAATCAACAGAGAAATTAAAGATGAAATGAGAGCAGGTATGAAAGCTAGAATGAAAGATATCAAGTAAGAAAGAAAGAAAGTAATAAAGAAACTAAAGATAGAATGAGAGAAGGTATGAAAGCTAGAATGAAAGATATCAAGAAAGAAAAAAGGAACAAAGTAGAAATAATGTAATAAAGAAAATAAAGATTGAATGAGTGAAGATATGAATGTTAGAATGAAAGTTATCAAGAAAGAAAGAAAGAAAGAAAGAAAGTAGGAAAGAAACTAAAGATAGAATCAGAGAAGGTATGAGAGCTAGAATGAGATATCAAGAAAGAAAGAAAGAAAGAAAGAAAGAACGAAAGTAATTAATAAAGAAACTAAAGATAGAATGAAAGAAGGTATGAAAACAAGAATGAAAGATATCAAGAAAGAAAGAAATAAAGAAAGAAAGAAAGTAATAAAGAAACTAAAGACAGAACGAATGAAGGTATGAAAGCTAGAATGTAAGATATGAAGAAAGAAAGAAATTAAAGTAAGTAAAAAAGAAACTAAAGATAGAATGAGAGAAGCTATGAAAGCTAGAATGAAAGATATCAAGAAAGAAAAAAGGAACAAAGTAGAAATAATGTAATAAAGAAAATAAAGATTGAATGAGTGAAGATATGAATGCTACAATGAAAGTTATCAAGAAAGAAAGAAAGAAAGAAAGTAGTAAAGAAACTAAAGATAGAACGAGAGAAGGTATGAAAGCAAGAATGAAAGATATCAAGAAAGAAAGAAAAAAGAAATCAACAGAGAAATTAAAGATGAAATGAGAGCAGGTATGAAAGCTAGAATGAAAGATATCAAGTAAGAAAAAAAGTAAGAAAGTAATAAAGAAACTAAAGATAGAACGAGAGAAGGTATGAAAGATAGAATGAAAGATATCAAGAAAGAAAGAAATGAAAGTAAGTAAACAAGAAACTAAAGATAGAATGAGAGAAGGTATGAAAGCTAGAATGAAAGATATCAAGAAAGAAAAAAGGAACAAAGTAGAAATAATGTAATAAAGAAAATAAAGATTGAATGAGTGAAGATATGAATGTTAGAATGAAAGTTATCAAGAAAGAAAGAAAGAAAGAAAGAAAGTAGGAAAGAAACTAAAGATAGAATCAGAGAAGGTATGAGAGCTAGAATGAGATATCAAGAAAGAAAGAAAGAAAGAAAGAAAGAAAGAAAGAAAGAAAGAAAGAAAGAAAGAACGAAAGTAATTAATAAAGAAACTAAAGATAGAATGAAAGAAGATATGAAAGTTAGAATGAAAGATATAAAGAAAGAAAGAAAGAAAGAAAGAAATTAAAAAAACTAAACATAGAATGAGAGAAGGTATGAAAGCTAGAATGTAACATATCAAGAAAGCAAGAAATGAAAGTAAGTAAAAAAGGAACTAAAGATAGAATGAGAGAAGATTTGAAAGCTAGAATGAAACATATCAAGAAAGAAAAAAGGAACAAAGTAGAAATAATGTAATAAAGAAAATAAAGATTGAATGAGTGAAGATATGAATGCTAGAATGAAAGTTATCAAGAAAGAAAGAAAGAAAGTAGTAAAGAAACTAAAGATAGAACGAGAGATGGTATGAAAGCAAGAATGAAAGATATGAAGAATGAAAGAAAAAAGAAATCAACAGAGAAATTAAAGATGAAATGAGAGCAGGTATGAAAGCTAGAATGAAAGATATCAAGAAAGAAAGAAATAAATAAAGAAAGAAAGTAATAAAGAAACTAAAGATAGAACGAGTGAAGGTATGAAAGCTAGAATGTAAGATATAAAGAAAGAAAGAAATGAAAGTAAGTAAAAAAGAAACTAAAGATAGAATGAGAGAAGGTTTGAAAGCTAGAATGAAAGATATCAAGAAAGAAAGAAAGAAAGTAATAAAGAAACTAAAGATAGAATGAGAGATGGTATGAAAGCTAGAATGCAAGATATGAAGAAAGAAAAAAATGAAAGTAAGTAAAAAAGAAACTAAAGATAGAATGAGAGAAGGTTTGAAAGCTAGAAAGAACCATATCAAGAAAGAGAAAAGGAACAAAGTAGAAATAATGTAATAAAGAATATAAAGATTGAATGAGTGAAGATATGAATGCTAGAATGAAAGTTATCAAGAAAGAAAGAAGGAAAGTAGTAAAGAAACTAAAGATATAATCAGAGAAGGTATGAAAGCTAGAATGTAAGATATCAAGAAATAAAGAAATGAAAGTAAGTTAAAAAGAAACTAAAGATAGAATGAGAGAAGGTATGAAAGCTAGAAAGAAAGATATCAAGAAAGAAAGAAAGAAAGAAAGAAAGATATCAATAAAGAAACTAAAGATAAAATGAGAGAAGGTATGAAATCTAGAATGAAAGATATCAAGACAGAAAGAAAGAAAGTAACTACTAAAGAAACTAAAGATAGAAGGAGAGAAGGTATGAAAGCTAGAATGAAAGATATCAAGAAAGAAAGAAAGAAAGTAATAAAGAAACTGAAGAGAGAATGAGAGATGGTATGAAAGCTAGAATGCAAGATATGAAGAAAGAAAAAAATGAAAGTAAGTAAAAAAGAAACTAAAGATAGAATGAGAGAAGGTTTGAAAGCTAGAATGAACCATATCAAGAAAGAGAAAAGGAACAAAGCAGAAATAATGTAATAAAGAAAATAAAGATTGAATGAGTGAAGATATGAATGCTAGAATGAAAGTTATCAAGAAAGAAAGAAAGAAAGAAAGAAAGTAGTAAAGAAGCTAAAGATACAATCAGAGAAGGTATGAGAGCTAGAATGAGATATCAAGAAAGAAAGAAAGAAAGAAAGAACGAAAGTAATTAATAAAGAAACTAAAGATAGAATGAGAGAAGGTATGAAAGCTAGAATGAAAGATATCAAGAAAGAAAGAAATAAATAAAGAAAGAAAGTAATAAAGAAACTAAAGATAGAACGAGTGAAGGTATGAAAGCTAGAATGTAAGATATGAAGAAAGAAAGAAATGAAAGTAAGTAAAAAAGAAACTAAAGATAGAACAAGAGAAGGTATGAAAGCAAGAATGAAAGATATCAAGAAAGAAAGAAAAAAGAAATCAACAGAGAAATTAAAGATGAAATGAGAGCAGGTATGAAAGCTAGAATGAAAGATATCAAGAAAGAAAGAAATGAAAGTAAGTAAACAAGAAACTAAAGATAGAATGAGAGAAGGTATGAAAGCTAGAATGAAAGATATCAAGAAAGAAAAAAGGAACAAAGTAGAAATAATGTAATAAAGAAAATAAAGATTGAATGAGTGAAGATATGAATGTTAGAATGAAAGTTATCAAGAAAGAAAGAAAGAAAGAAAGAAAGTAGGACAGAAACTACAGATAGAATCAGAGAAGGTATGAGAGCTAGAATGAGATATCAAGAAAGAAAGAAAGAAAGAAAGAAAGAAAGTAATTAATAAAGAAACTAAAGATAGAAAGAAAGAAGGAATGAAAGCTAGAATGAAAGATATCAAGAAAGAAAGAAAGAAAGAAAGAAAGAAAGAAAGAAAGAAATTAATAAAGAAACTAAAGATAGAATGAGAGAAGGTATGAAAGCTAGAATGAAAGATATCAAGAAAGAAAAAAGGAACAAAGTAGCAATAATGTAATAAAGAAAATAAAGATTCAATGATTGAAGATATGAATGCTAGAATGAAAGTTATCAAGAAAGAAAGAAAGAAAGAAAGAAAGTAGTAAAGAAACTAAAGATAGAATTAGAGAAGGTATGAGAGCTATAATGAGATATCAAGAAAGAAAGAAAGAAAGAAGGAAAGAATGAAAGTTATTAATAAAGAAACTAAAGATAGAATGAAAGAAGGTATGAAATCTAGAATGAAAGATATCAAGACAGAAAGAAAGAAAGTAACTACTAAAGAATCTAAAGATAGAAGGAGAGAAGGTATGAAAGCTAGAATGAAAGATATCAAGAAAGAAAGAAAGAAAGTAATAAAGAAACTAAAGATAGAATGAGAGATGGTATGAAAGCTAGAATGCAAGATATGAAGAAAGAAATAAATGAAAGTAAGTAAAAAAGAAACTAAAGATAGAATGAGAGAAATTTTGAAAGCTAGAATGAACCATATCAAGAAAGAGAAAAGGAACAAAGTAGAAATAATGTAATAAAGAAAATAAAGATTGAATGAGTGAAGATATGAATGCTAGAATGAAAGTTATCAATAAAGAAAGAAAGAAAGTAATAAAGAAACTAAAGATATAATCAGAGAAGGTATGAGAGCTAGAATGAGATATCAAGAAAGAAAGAAAGAAAGGAATAAAGAAACTAAAGATAGAATGAGAGAAGGTATGAAAGTTAGAATGTAAGATATCAAGAAAGAAAGAAATGAAAGTAAGTAAAAAAGAAACTAAAGATAGAATGAGAGAAGGTATGAAAGCTAGAAAGAAGATATCAAGAAAGAAAGAAAGAAAGAAAGAAAGAAAGATATCAATAAAGAAACTAAAGATAAAATGAGAGAAGGTATGAAATCTAGAATGAAAGATATCAATACAGAAAGAAAGAAAGTAACTACTATTGAAACTAAAGATAGAAGGAGAGAAGGTATGAAAGCTAGAATGAAAGATATCAAGAAAGAAAGAAAGTAATAAAGAAACTAAAGAGAGAATGAGAGATGGTATGAAAGCTAGAATGCAAGATATGAAGAAAGAAAAAAATGAAAGTAAGTAAAAAAGAAACTAAAGATAGAATGAGAGAAGGTTTGAAAGCTAGAATGAACCATATCAAGAAAGAGAAAAGGAACAAAGTAGAAATAATGTAATAAAGAAAATAAAGATTGAATGAGTGAAGATATGAATGTTAGAATGAAAGTTATCAAGAAAGAAAGAAAGAAAGAAAGAAAGTAGGAAAGAAACTAAAGATAGAATCAGAGAAGGTATGAGAGCTAGAATGAGATATCAAGAAAGATAGAAAAAAAGAAAGAACGAAAGTAATTAATAAAGAAACTAAAGATAGAAAGAAAGAAGGAATGAAAGCTAGAATGAAAGATATCAAGAAAGAAAGAAAGAAAGAAAGAAAGAAAGAAATTAATAAAGAAACTAAAGATAGAATGAGAGAAGGTATGCAAGGTAGAATGTAAGATATCAAGAAAGAAAGAAATGAAAGTAAGTAAAAAAGAAACTAAAGATAGAATGAGAGAAGGTATGAAAGCTAGAATGAAACATATCAAGAAAGAAAAAAGGAACAAAGTAGAAATAATGTAATAAAGAAAATAAAGATTGAATGAGTGAAGATATGAATGCTAGAATGAAAGTTATCAAGAAAGACAGAAAGAAAGAAAGAAAGTAGTAAAGAAACTAAAGATAGAATGAGAGAAGGTATGAAAGCTAGAAAGAAAGATATCAGGAAAGAAAGAAAGAAAGAAAGAAAGAAAAAAAAGAAACAAAGAAAGAAAGAAAGAAAGAAAGAGAGAAAGAAAGAAAGATATCAATAAAGAAACTAAAGATAAAATTAGAGAAGGTATGAAATCTAGAATGAAAGATATCAAGAAATAAAGAAATGAAAGTAAGTTAAAAAGAAACTAAAGATAGAATGAGAGAAGGTATGAAAGCTAGAAAGAAAGATATCAAGAAAGAAAGAAAGAAAGAAAGAAAGATATCAATAAAGAAACTAAAGATAAAATGAGAGAAGGTATGAAAGCTAGAATGAAAGATATCAAGAAAGAAAGAAAGAAAGTAATAAAGAAACTAAAGAGAGAATGAGAGATGGTATGAAAGCTAGAATGCAAGATATGAAGAAAGAAAAAAATGAAAGTAAGTAAAAAAGAAACTAAAGATAGAATGAGAGAAGGTTTGAAAGCTAGAATGAACCATATCAAGAAAGAGAAAAGGAACAAAGCAGAAATAATGTAATAAAGAAAATAAAGATTGAATGAGTGAAGATATGAATGCTAGAATGAAAGTTATCAAGAAAGAAAGAAAGAAAGAAAGAAAGTAGTAAAGAAGCTAAAGATACAATCAGAGAAGGTATGAGAGCTAGAATGAGATATCAAGAAAGAAAGAAAGAAAGAAAGAACCAAAGTAATTAATAAAGAAACTAAAGATAGAATGAGAGAAGGTATGAAAGCTAGAATGAAAGATATCAAGAAAGAAAGAAATAAATAAAGAAAGAAAGTAATAAAGAAACTAAAGATAGAACGAGTGAAGGTATGAAAGCTAGAATGTAAGATATGAAGAAAGAAAGAAATGAAAGTAAGTAAAAAAGAAACTAAAGATAGAATGAGAGAAGGTATGAAAGCTAGAATGAAAGATATCAAGAAAGAAAAAAGGAACAAAGTAGAAATAATGTAATAAAGAAAATAAAGATTGAATGAGTGAAGATATGAATGCTAGAATGAAAGTTATCAAGAAAGAAAGAAAGAAAGTAGTAAAGAAACTAAAGATAGAACGAGAGAAGGTATGAAAGCAAGAATGAAAGATATGAAGAATGAAAGAAAAAAGAAATCAACAGAGAAATTAAAGATGAAATGAGAGCAGGTATGAAAGCTAGAATGAAAGATATCAAGTAAGAAAGAAAGAAAGTAATAAAGAAACTAAAGATAGAATGAGAGAAGGTATGAAAGCTAGAATGAAAGATATCAAGAAAGAAAAAAGGAACAAAGTAGAAATAATGTAATAAAGAAAATAAAGATTGAATGAGTGAAGATATGAATGTTAGAATGAAAGTTATCAAGAAAGAAAGAAAGAAAGAAAGAAAGTAGGAAAGAAACTAAAGATAGAATCAGAGAAGGTATGAGAGCTAGAATGAGATATCAAGAAAGAAAGAAAGAAAGAAAGAAAGAACGAAAGTAATTAATAAAGAAACTAAAGATAGAATGAAAGAAGGTATGAAAGCAAGAATGAAAGATATCAAGAAAGAAAGAAATAAAGAAAGAAAGAAAGTAATAAAGAAACTAAAGACAGAACGAATGAAGGTATGAAAGCTAGAATGTAAGATATGAAGAAAGAAAGAAATTAAAGTAAGTAAAAAAGAAACTAAAGATAGAATGAGAGAAGCTATGAAAGCTAGAATGAAAGATATCAAGAAAGAAAAAAGGAACAAAGTAGAAATAATGTAATAAAGAAAATAAAGATTGAATGAGTGAAGATATGAATGCTAGAATGAAAGTTATCAAGAAAGACAGAAAGAAAGAAAGAAAGTAGTAAAGAAACTAAAGATAGAATGAGAGAAGGTATGAAAGCTAGAAAGAAAGATATCAGGGAAGAAAGAAAGAAAGAAAGAAAGAAAGAAACAAAGAAAGAAAGAAAGAAAGAAAGAGAGAAAGAAAGAAAGATATCAATAAAGAAACTAAAGATAAAATTAGAGAAGGTATGAAATCTAGAATGAAAGATATCAAGAAATAAAGAAATGAAAGTAAGTTAAAAAGAAACTAAAGATAGAATGAGAGAAGGTATGAAAGCTAGAAAGAAAGATATCAAGAAAGAAAGAAAGAAAGAAAGAAAGATATCAATAAAGAAACTAAAGATAAAATGAGAGAAGGTATGAAAGCTAGAATGAAAGATATCAAGAAAGAAAGAAAGAAAGTAATAAAGAAACTAAAGAGAGAATGAGAGATGGTATGAAAGCTAGAATGCAAGATATGAAGAAAGAAAAAAATGAAAGTAAGTAAAAAAGAAACTAAAGATAGAATGAGAGAAGGTTTGAAAGCTAGAATGAACCATATCAAGAAAGAGAAAAGGAACAAAGCAGAAATAATGTAATAAAGAAAATAAAGATTGAATGAGTGAAGATATGAATGCTAGAATGAAAGTTATCAAGAAAGAAAGAAAGAAAGAAAGAAAGTAGTAAAGAAGCTAAAGATACAATCAGAGAAGGTATGAGAGCTAGAATGAGATATCAAGAAAGAAAGAAAGAAAGAAAGAACCAAAGTAATTAATAAAGAAACTAAAGATAGAATGAGAGAAGGTATGAAAGCTAGAATGAAAGATATCAAGAAAGAAAGAAATAAATAAAGAAAGAAAGTAATAAAGAAACTAAAGATAGAACGAGTGAAGGTATGAAAGCTAGAATGTAAGATATGAAGAAAGAAAGAAATGAAAGTAAGTAAAAAAGAAACTAAAGATAGAATGAGAGAAGGTATGAAAGCTAGAATGAAAGATATCAAGAAAGAAAAAAGGAACAAAGTAGAAATAATGTAATAAAGAAAATAAAGATTGAATGAGTGAAGATATGAATGCTAGAATGAAAGTTATCAAGAAAGAAAGAAAGAAAGTAGTAAAGAAACTAAAGATAGAACGAGAGAAGGTATGAAAGCAAGAATGAATGATATGAAGAATGAAAGAAAAAAGAAATCAACAGAGAAATTAAAGATGAAATGAGAGCAGGTATGAAAGCTAGAATGAAAGATATCAAGTAAGAAAGAAAGAAAGTAATAAAGAAACTAAAGATAGAATGAGAGAAGGTATGAAAGCTAGAATGAAAGATATCAAGAAAGAAAAAAGGAACAAAGTAGAAATAATGTAATAAAGAAAATAAAGATTGAATGAGTGAAGATATGAATGTTAGAATGAAAGTTATCAAGAAAGAAAGAAAGAAAGAAAGAAAGTAGGAAAGAAACTAAAGATAGAATCAGAGAAGGTATGAGAGCTAGAATGAGATATCAAGAAAGAAAGAAAGAAAGAAAGAAAGAACGAAAGTAATTAATAAAGAAACTAAAGATAGAATGAAAGAAGGTATGAAAGCAAGAATGAAAGATATCAAGAAAGAAAGAAATAAAGAAAGAAAGAAAGTAATAAAGAAACTAAAGACAGAACGAATGAAGGTATGAAAGCTAGAATGTAAGATATGAAGAAAGAAAGAAATTAAAGTAAGTAAAAAAGAAACTAAAGATAGAATGAGAGAAGCTATGAAAGCTAGAATGAAAGATATCAAGAAAGAAAAAAGGAACAAAGTAGAAATAATGTAATAAAGAAAATAAAGATTGAATGAGTGAAGATATGAATGCTACAATGAAAGTTATCAAGAAAGAAAGAAAGAAAGAAAGTAGTAAAGAAACTAAAGATAGAACGAGAGAAGGTATGAAAGCAAGAATGAAAGATATCAAGAAAGAAAGAAAAAAGAAATCAACAGAGAAATTAAAGATGAAATGAGAGCAGGTATGAAAGCTAGAATGAAAGATATCAAGTAAGAAAAAAAGTAAGAAAGTAATAAAGAAACTAAAGATAGAACGAGAGAAGGTATGAAAGATAGAATGAAAGATATCAAGAAAGAAAGAAATGAAAGTAAGTAAACAAGAAACTAAAGATAGAATGAGAGAAGGTATGAAAGCTAGAATGAAAGATATCAAGAAAGAAAAAAGGAACAAAGTAGAAATAATGTAATAAAGAAAATAAAGATTGAATGAGTGAAGATATGAATGTTAGAATGAAAGTTATCAAGAAAGAAAGAAAGAAAGAAAGAAAGTAGGAAAGAAACTAAAGATAGAATCAGAGAAGGTATGAGAGCTAGAATGAGATCAAGAAAGAAAGAAAGAAAGAACGAAAGTAATTAATAAAGAAACTAAAGATAGAAAGAAAGAAGGTATGAAAGCAAGAATGAAAGATATCAAGAAAGAAAGAAATAAAGAAAGAAAGAAAGTAATAAAGAAACTAAAGACAGAACGAATGAAGGTATGAAAGCTAGAATGTAAGATATGAAGAAAGAAAGAAAGAAAGTAGTAAATAAACTAAAGATAGAACGAGAGAAGGTATGAAAGCTAGAATGAAAGATATCAAGAAAGAAAAAAGGAACAAAGTAGAAATAATGTAATAAAGAAAATAAAGATTGAATGAGTGAAGATATGAATGTTAGAATGAAAGTTATCAAGAAAGAAAGAAAGAAAGAAAGAAAGTAGGAAAGAAACTAAAGATAGAATCAGAGAAGGTATGAGAGCTAGAATGAGATATCAAGAAAGAAAGAAAGAAAGAAAGAACGAAAGTAATTAATAAAGAAACTAAATATAGAATGAAAAAAGGTATGAAAGCAAGAATGAAAAATATCAAGAAAGAAAGAAAGAAAGAAAGAAAGAAAGTAATAAAGAAACTAAAGACAGAACGAATGAAGGTATGAAAGCTAGAATGTAAGATATGAAGAAAGAAATTACAGTAAGTAAAAAAGAAACTAAAGATAGAATGAGAGAAGCTATGAAAGCTAGAATGAAAGATATCAAGAAAGAAAAAAGGAACAAAGTAGAAATAATGTAATAAAGAAAATAAAGATTGAATGAGTGAAGATATGAATGCTACAATGAAAGTTATCAAGAAAGAAAGAAAGAAAGAAAGAAAGTAGTAAAGAAACTAAAGATAGAACGAGAGAAGGTATGAAAGCAAGAATGAAAGATATCAAGAAAGAAAGAAAAAAGAAATCAACAGAGAAATTAAAAATGAAATGAGAGCAGGTATGAAAGCTAGAATGAAAGATATCAAGTAAGAAAAAAAGTAAGAAAGTAATAAAGAAACTAAAGATAGAACGAGAGAAGGTATGAAAGATAGAATGAAAGATATCAAGAAAGAAAGAAAGTAATAAAGAAACTAAAGATAGAATCAGAGAAGGTATGAGAGCTAGAATGAGATATCAAGAAAGAAAGAAAGAAAGAACGAAAGTAATTAATAAAGAAACTAAAGATAGAAAGAAAGAAGGTATGAAAGCTAGAATGAAAGATATCAAGAAAGAAAGAAAGAAAGAAAGAAAGAAATTAATAAAGAAACTAAAGATAGAATGAGAGAAGGTATAAAAGGTAGAATGTAAGATATCAAGAAAGAAAGAAATGAAAGTAAGTAAACAAGAAACTAAAGATAGAATGAGAGAAGGTATGAAAGCTAGAATGAAAGATATCAAGAAAGAAAAAAGGAACAAAGTAGAAATAATGTAATAAAGAAAATAAAGATTGAATGAGTGAAGATATGAATGTTAGAATGAAAGTTATCAAGAAAGAAAGAAAGAAAGAAAGAAAGTAGGAAAGAAACTACAGATAGAATCAGAGAAGGTATGAGAGCTAGAATGAGATATCAAGAAAGAAAGAAAGAAAGAAAGAAAGAAAGTAATTAATAAAGAAACTAAAGATAGAAAGAAAGAAGGAATGAAAGCTAGAATGAAAGATATCAAGAAAGAAAGAAAGAAAGAAAGAAAGAAAGAAAGAAAGAAAGAAATTAATAAAGAAACTAAAGATAGAATGAGAGAAGGTAGGAAAGCTAGAATGAAAGATATCAAGAAAGAAAAAAGGAACAAAGTAGAAATAATGTAATAAAGAAAATAAAGATTCAATGATTGAAGATATGAATGCTAGAATGAAAGTTATCAAGAAAGAAAGAAAGAAAGAAAGAAAGTAGTAAAGAAACTAAAGATAGAATTAGAGAAGGTATGAGAGCTATAATGAGATATCAAGAAAGAAAGAAAGAAAGAAGGAAAGAATGAAAGTTATTAATAAAGAAACTAAAGATAGAATGAAAGAAGGTATGAAATCTAGAATGAAAGATATCAAGACAGAAAGAAAGAAAGTAACTACTAAAGAATCTAAAGATAGAAGGAGAGAAGGTATGAAAGCTAGAATGAAAGATATCAAGAAAGAAAGAAAGAAAGTAATAAAGAAACTAAAGATAGAATGAGAGATGGTATGAAAGCTAGAATGCAAGATATGAAGAAAGAAATAAATGAAAGTAAGTAAAAAAGAAACTAAAGATAGAATGAGAGAAATTTTGAAAGCTAGAATGAACCATATCAAGAAAGAGAAAAGGAACAAAGTAGAAATAATGTAATAAAGAAAATAAAGATTGAATGAGTGAAGATATGAATGCTAGAATGAAAGTTATCAATAAAGAAAGAAAGAAAGTAATAAAGAAACTAAAGATATAATCAGAGAAGGTATGAGATCTAGAATGAGATATCAAGAAAGAAAGAAAGAAAGGAATAAAGAAACTAAAGATAGAATGAGAGAAGGTATGAAAGTTAGAATGTAAGATATCAAGAAAGAAAGAAATGAAAGTAAGTAAAAAAGAAACTAAACATAGAATGAGAGAAGGTATGAAAGCTAGAAAGAAGATATCAAGAAAGAAAGAAAGAAAGAAAGAAAGATATCAATAAAGAAACTAAAGATAAAATGAGAGAAGGTATGAAATCTAGAATGAAAGATATCAATACAGAAAGAAAGAAAGTAACTACTATTGAAACTAAAGATAGAAGGAGAGAAGGTATGAAAGCTAGAATGAAAGATATCAAGAAAGAAAGAAAGTAATAAAGAAACTAAAGAGAGAATGAGAGATGGTATGAAAGCTAGAATGCAAGATATGAAGAAAGAAAAAAATGAAAGTAAGTAAAAAAGAAACTAAAGATAGAATGAGAGAAGGTTTGAAAGCTAGAATGAACCATATCAAGAAAGAGAAAAGGAACAAAGTAGAAATAATGTAATAAAGAAAATAAAGATTGAATGAGTGAAGATATGAATGTTAGAATGAAAGTTATCAAGAAAGAAAGAAAGAAAGAAAGAAAGTAGGAAAGAAACTAAAGATAGAATCAGAGAAGGTATGAGAGCTAGAATGAGATATCAAGAAAGATAGAAAAAAAGAAAGAACGAAAGTAATTAATAAAGAAACTAAAGATAGAAAGAAAGAAGGAATGAAAGCTAGAATGAAAGATATCAAGAAAGAAAGAAAGAAAGAAAGAAAGAAAGAAATTAATAAAGAAACTAAAGATAGAATGAGAGAAGGTATGCAAGGTAGAATGTAAGATATCAAGAAAGAAAGAAATGAAAGTAAGTAAAAAAGAAACTAAAGATAGAATGAGAGAAGGTATGAAAGCTAGAATGAAACATATCAAGAAAGAAAAAAGGAACAAAGTAGAAATAATGTAATAAAGAAAATAAAGATTGAATGAGTGAAGATATGAATGCTAGAATGAAAGTTATCAAGAAAGACAGAAAGAAAGAAAGAAAGTAGTAAAGAAACTAAAGATAGAATGAGAGAAGGTATGAAAGCTAGAAAGAAAGATATCAGGAAAGAAAGAAAGAAAGAAAGAAAGAAAGAAACAAAGAAAGAAAGAAAGAAAGAAAGAGAGAAAGAAAGAAAGATATCAATAAAGAAACTAAAGATAAAATTAGAGAAGGTATGAAATCTAGAATGAAAGATATCAAGAAATAAAGAAATGAAAGTAAGTTAAAAAGAAACTAAAGATAGAATGAGAGAAGGTATGAAAGCTAGAAAGAAAGATATCAAGAAAGAAAGAAAGAAAGAAAGAAAGATATCAATAAAGAAACTAAAGATAAAATGAGAGAAGGTATGAAAGCTAGAATGAAAGATATCAAGAAAGAAAGAAAGAAAGTAATAAAGAAACTAAAGAGAGAATGAGAGATGGTATGAAAGCTAGAATGCAAGATATGAAGAAAGAAAAAAAATGAAAGTAAGTAAAAAAGAAACTAAAGATAGAATGAGAGAAGGTTTGAAAGCTAGAATGAACCATATCAAGAAAGAGAAAAGGAACAAAGCAGAAATAATGTAATAAAGAAAATAAAGATTGAATGAGTGAAGATATGAATGCTAGAATGAAAGTTATCAAGAAAGAAAGAAAGAAAGAAAGAAAGTAGTAAAGAAGCTAAAGATACAATCAGAGAAGGTATGAGAGCTAGAATGAGATATCAAGAAAGAAAGAAAGAAAGAAAGAACCAAAGTAATTAATAAAGAAACTAAAGATAGAATGAGAGAAGGTATGAAAGCTAGAATGAAAGATATCAAGAAAGAAAGAAATAAATAAAGAAAGAAAGTAATAAAGAAACTAAAGATAGAACGAGTGAAGGTATGAAAGCTAGAATGTAAGATATGAAGAAAGAAAGAAATGAAAGTAAGTAAAAAAGAAACTAAAGATAGAATGAGAGAAGGTATGAAAGCTAGAATGAAAGATATCAAGAAAGAAAAAAGGAACAAAGTAGAAATAATGTAATAAAGAAAATAAAGATTGAATGAGTGAAGATATGAATGCTAGAATGAAAGTTATCAAGAAAGAAAGAAAGAAAGTAGTAAAGAAACTAAAGATAGAACGAGAGAAGGTATGAAAGCAAGAATGAAAGATATGAAGAATGAAAGAAAAAAGAAATCAACAGAGAAATTAAAGATGAAATGAGAGCAGGTATGAAAGCTAGAATGAAAGATATCAAGTAAGAAAGAAAGAAAGTAATAAAGAAACTAAAGATAGAATGAGAGAAGGTATGAAAGCTAGAATGAAAGATATCAAGAAAGAAAAAAGGAACAAAGTAGAAATAATGTAATAAAGAAAATAAAGATTGAATGAGTGAAGATATGAATGTTAGAATGAAAGTTATCAAGAAAGAAAGAAAGAAAGAAAGAAAGTAGGAAAGAAACTAAAGATAGAATCAGAGAAGGTATGAGAGCTAGAATGAGATATCAAGAAAGAAAGAAAGAAAGAAAGAAAGAACGAAAGTAATTAATAAAGAAACTAAAGATAGAATGAAAGAAGGTATGAAAGCAAGAATGAAAGATATCAAGAAAGAAAGAAATAAAGAAAGAAAGTAATAAAGAAACTAAAGACAGAACGAATGAAGGTATGAAAGCTAGAATGTAAGATATGAAGAAAGAAAGAAATTAAAGTAAGTAAAAAAGAAACTAAAGATAGAATGAGAGAAGCTATGAAAGCTAGAATGAAAGATATCAAGAAAGAAAAAAGGAACAAAGTAGAAATAATGTAATAAAGAAAATAAAGATTGAATGAGTGAAGATATGAATGCTACAATGAAAGTTATCAAGAAAGAAAGAAAGAAAGAAAGTAGTAAAGAAACTAAAGATAGAACGAGAGAAGGTATGAAAGCAAGAATGAAAGATATCAAGAAAGAAAGAAAAAAGAAATCAACAGAGAAATTAAAGATGAAATGAGAGCAGGTATGAAAGCTAGAATGAAAGATATCAAGTAAGAAAAAAAGTAAGAAAGTAATAAAGAAACTAAAGATAGAACGAGAGAAGGTATGAAAGATAGAATGAAAGATATCAAGAAAGAAAGAAATGAAAGTAAGTAAACAAGAAACTAAAGATAGAATGAGAGAAGGTATGAAAGCTAGAATGAAAGATATCAAGAAAGAAAAAAGGAACAAAGTAGAAATAATGTAATAAAGAAAATAAAGATTGAATGAGTGAAGATATGAATGTTAGAATGAAAGTTATCAAGAAAGAAAGAAAGAAAGAAAGAAAGTAGGAAAGAAACTAAAGATAGAATCAGAGAAGGTATGAGAGCTAGAATGAGATCAAGAAAGAAAGAAAGAAAGAACGAAAGTAATTAATAAAGAAACTAAAGATAGAAAGAAAGAAGGTATGAAAGCAAGAATGAAAGATATCAAGAAAGAAAGAAATAAAGAAAGAAAGAAAGTAATAAAGAAACTAAAGACAGAACGAATGAAGGTATGAAAGCTAGAATGTAAGATATGAAGAAAGAAAAAAATTAAAGTAAGTAAAAAAGAAACTAAAGATAGAATGAGAGAAGCTATGAAAGATAGAATGAAAGATATCAAGAAAGAAAAAAGGAACAAAGTAGAAATAATGTGATAAAAAAATAAAGATTGAATGAGTGAAGATATGAATGCTAGAATGAAAGTTATCAAGAAAGAAAGAAAGAAAGAAAGTAGTAAATAAACTAAAGATAGAACGAGAGAAGGTATGAAAGCTAGAATGAAAGATATCAAGAAAGAAAAAAGGAACAAAGTAGAAATAATGTAATAAAGAAAATAAAGATTGAATGAGTGAAGATATGAATGTTAGAATGAAAGTTATCAAGAAAGAAAGAAAGAAAGAAAGAAAGTAGGAAAGAAACTAAAGATAGAATCAGAGAAGGTATGAGAGCTAGAATGAGATATCAAGAAAGAAAGAAAGAAAGAAAGAACGAAAGTAATTAATAAAGAAACTAAATATAGAATGAAAAAAGGTATGAAAGCAAGAATGAAAAATATCAAGAAAGAAAGAAATAAAGAAAGAAAGAAAGTAATAAAGAAACTAAAGACAGAACGAATGAAGGTATGAAAGCTAGAATGTAAGATATGAAGAAAGAAAGAAATTACAGTAAGTAAAAAAGAAACTAAAGATAGAATGAGAGAAGCTATGAAAGCTAGAATGAAAGATATCAAGAAAGAAAAAAGGAACAATGTAGAAATAATGTAATAAAGAAAATAAAGATTGAATGAGTGAAGATATGAATGCTACAATGAAAGTTATCAAGAAAGAAAGAAAGAAAGAAAGAAAGTAGTAAAGAAACTAAAGATAGAACGAGAGAAGGTATGAAAGCAAGAATGAAAGATATCAAGAAAGAAAGAAAAAAGAAATCAACAGAGAAATTAAAGATGAAATGAGAGCAGGTATGAAAGCTAGAATGAAAGATATCAAGTAAGAAAAAAAGTAAGAAAGTAATAAAGAAACTAAAGATAGAACGAGAGAAGGTATGAAAGATAGAATGAAAGATATCAAGAAAGAAAGAAAGTAATAAAGAAACTAAAGATAGAATCAGAGAAGGTATGAGAGCTAGAATGAGATATCAAGAAAGAAAGAAAGAAAGAACGAAAGTAATTAATAAAGAAACTAAAGATAGAAAGAAAGAAGGTATGAAAGCTAGAATGAAAGATATCAAGAAAGAAAGAAAGAAAGAAAGAAAGAAAGAAATTAATAAAGAAACTAAAGATAGAATGAGAGAAGGTATAAAAGGTAGAATGTAAGATATCAAGAAAGAAAGAAATGAAAGTAAGTAAAAAAGAAACTAAAGATAGAATGAGAGAAGCTATGAAAGCTAGAATGAAAGATATCAAGAAAGAAAAAAGGAACAAAGTAGAAATAATGTAATAAAGAAAATAAAGATTGAATGAGTGAAGATATGAATGCTACAATGAAAGTTATCAAGAAAGAAAGAAAGAAAGAAAGTAGTAAAGAAACTAAAGATAGAACGAGAGAAGGTATGAATGCAAGAATGAAAGATATCAAGAAAGAAAGAAAAAAGAAATCAACAGAGAAATTAAAGATGAAATGAGAGCAGGTATGAAAGCTAGAATGAAAGATATCAAGTAAGAAAGAAAGTAAGAAAGTAATAAAGAAACTAAAGATAGAACGAGAGAAGGTATGAAAGATAGAATGAAAGATATCAAGAAAGAAAGAAATGAAAGTAAGTAAACAAGAAACTAAAGATAGAATGTGAGAAGGTATGAAAGCTAGAATGAAAGATATCAAGAAAGAAAAAAGGAACAAAGTAGAAATAATGTAATAAAGAAAATAAAGATTGAATGAGTGAAGATATGAATGTTAGAATGAAAGTTATCAAGAAAGAAAGAAAGAAAGAAAGAAAGTAGGAAAGAAACTAAAGATAGAATCAGAGAAGGTATGAGAGCTAGAATGAGATATCAAGAAAGAAAGAAAGAAAGAAAGAAAGAACGAAAGTAATTAATAAAGAAACTAATGATAGAAAGAAAGAAGGAATGAAAGCTAGAATGAAAGATATCAAGAAAGAAAGAAAGAAAGAAAGAAAGAAAGAAATTAATAAAGAAACTAAAGATAGAATGAGAGAAGGTATAAAAGGTAGAATGTAAGATATCAAGAAAGAAAGAAATGAAAGTAAGTAAAAAAGAAACTAAAGATAGAATGAGAGAAGGTATGAAAGCTAGAATGAAAGATATCAAGAAAGAAAAAAGGAACAAAGTAGAAATAATGTAATAAAGAAAATAAAGATTGAATGAGTGAAGATATGAATGCTAGAATGAAAGTTATCAAGAAAGAAAGGAAGAAAGAAAGTAGTAAAGAAACTAAAGATAGTACGAGAGAAAGTATGAAAGCAAGAATGAAAGATATCAAGAAAGAAAGAAAAAAGAAATCAACAGAGAAATTAAAGATGAAATGAGAGCAGGTATGAAAGCTAGAATGAAAGATATCAAGTAAGAAAGAAAGTAAGAAAGTAATAAAGAAACTAGAGAAAGAACGAGAGAAGGTATGAAAGATAGAATGAAAGATATCAAGAAAGAAAGAAAGAAAGTAATAAAGAAACTAAAGATAGAATCAGAGAAGGTATGAGAGCTAGAATGAGATATCAAGAAAGAAAGAAAGAAAGAAAGAACGAAAGTAATTAATAAAGAAACTAATGATAGAAAGAAAGAAGGAATGAAAGCTAGAATGAAAGATATCAAGAAAGAAAGAAAGAAAGAAAGAAAGAAAGAAATTAATAAAGAAACTAAAGATAGAATGAGAGAAGGTATAAAAGGTAGAATGTAAGATATCAAGAAAGAAAGAAATGAAAGTAAGTAAAAAAGAAACTAAAGATAGAATGAGAGAAGGTATGAAAGCTAGAATGAAAGATATCAAGAAAGAAAAAAGGAACAAAGTAGAAATAATGTAATAAAGAAAATAAAGATTGAATGAGTGAAGATATGAATGCTAGAATGAAAGTTATCAAGAAAGAAAGAAAGAAAGTAGTAAAGAAACTAAAGATAGAACGAGAGAAGGTATGAAAGCAAGAATGAAAGATATGAAGAATGAAAGAAAAAAGAAATCAACAGAGAAATTAAAGATGAAATGAGAGCAGGTATGAAAGCTAGAATGAAAGATATCAAGAAAGAAAGAAATAAATAAAGAAAGAAAGTAATAAAGAAACTAAAGATAGAACGAGTGAAGGTATGAAAGCTAGAATGTAAGATATAAAGAAAGAAAGAAATGAAAGTAAGTAAAAAAGAAACTAAAGATAGAATGAGAGAAGGTATGAAAGCTAGAATGAAAGATATCAAGAAAGAAAAAAGGAACAAAGTAGAAATAATGTAATAAAGAAAATAAAGATTGAATGAGTGAAGATATGAATGCTAGAATGAAAGTTATCAAGGAAGAAAGAAAGAAAGTAGTAAAGAAACTAAAGATAGAACGAGAGAAGGTATGAAAGCAAGAATGAAAGATATGAAGAATGAAAGAAAAAAGAAATCAACAGAGAAATTAAAGATGAAATGAGAGCAGGTATGAAAGCTAGAATGAAAGATATCAAGTAAGAAAGAAAGAAAGTAATAAAGAAACTAAAGATAGAATGAGAGAAGGTATGAAAGCTAGAATGAAAGATATCAAGAAAGAAAAAAGGAACAAAGTAGAAATAATGTAATAAAGAAAATAAAGATTGAATGAGTGAAGATATGAATGTTAGAATGAAAGTTATCAAGAAAGAAAGAAAGAAAGAAAGAAAGTAGGAAAGAAACTAAAGATAGAATCAGAGAAGGTATGAGAGCTAGAATGAGATATCAAGAAAGAAAGAAAGAAAGAAAGAAAGAACGAAAGTAATTAATAAAGAAACTAAAGATAGAATGAAAGAAGGTATGAAAGCAAGAATGAAAGATATCAAGAAAGAAAGAAAGAAAGAAAGAAAGAAAGTAATAAAGAAACTAAAGACAGAACGAATGAAGGTATGAAAGCTAGAATGTAAGATATGAAGAAAGAAAGAAATTAAAGTAAGTAAAAAAGAAACTAAAGATAGAATGAGAGAAGCTATGAAAGCTAGAATGAAAGATATCAAGAAAGAAAAAAGGAACAAAGTAGAAATAATGTAATAAAGAAAATAAAGATTGAATGAGTGAAGATATGAATGCTACAATGAAAGTTATCAAGAAAGAAAGAAAGAAAGAAAGTAGTAAAGAAACTAAAGATAGAACGAGAGAAGGTATGAAAGCAAGAATGAAAGATATCAAGAAAGAAAGAAAAAAGAAATCAACAGAGAAATTAAAGATGAAATGAGAGCAGGTATGAAAGCTAGAATGAAAGATATCAAGTAAGAAAAAAAGTAAGAAAGTAATAAAGAAACTAAAGATAGAACGAGAGAAGGTATGAAAGATAGAATGAAAGATATCAAGAAAGAAAGAAATGAAAGTAAGTAAACAAGAAACTAAAGATAGAATGAGAGAAGGTATGAAAGCTAGAATGAAAGATATCAAGAAAGAAAAAAGGAACAAAGTAGAAATAATGTAATAAAGAAAATAAAGATTGAATGAGTGAAGATATGAATGTTAGAATGAAAGTTATCAAGAAAGAAAGAAAGAAAGAAAGAAAGTAGGAAAGAAACTAAAGATAGAATCAGAGAAGGTATGAGAGCTAGAATGAGATATCAAGAAAGAAAGAAAGAAGGAAAGAATGAAAGTTATTAATAAAGAAACTAAAGATAGAATGAAAGAAGGTATGAAAGTTAGAATGAAAGATATAAAGAAAGAAAGAAAGAAAGAAAGAAAGAAAGAAATTAAAAAAACTAAACATAGAATGAGAGAAGGTATGAAAGCTAGAATGTAACATATCAAGAAAGCAAGAAATGAAAGTAAGTAAAAAAGGAACTAAAGATAGAATGAGAGAAGATTTGAAAGCTAGAATGAAACATATCAAGAAAGAAAAAAGGAACAAAGTAGAAATAATGTAATAAAGAAAATAAAGATTGAATGAGTGAAGATATGAATGCTAGAATGAAAGTTATCAAGAAAGAAAGAAAGAAAGTAGTAAAGACACTAAAGATAGAACGAGAGAAGGTATGAAAGCAAGAATGAAAGATATGAAGAATGAAAGAAAAAAGAAATCAACAGAGAAATTAAAGATGAAATGAGAGCAGGTATGAAAGCTAGAATGAAAGATATCAAGAAAGAAAGAAATAAATAAAGAAAGAAAGTAATAAAGAAACTAAAGATAGAACGAGTGAAGGTATGAAAGCTAGAATGTAAGATATAAAGAAAGAAAGAAATGAAAGTAAGTAAAAAAGAAACTAAAGATAGAATGAGAGAAGGTATGAAAGCTAGAATGAAAGATATCAAGAAAGAAAAAAGGAACAAAGTAGAAATAATGTAATAAAGAAAATAAAGATTGAATGAGTGAAGATATGAATGCTAGAATGAAAGTTATCAAGAAAGAAAGAAAGAAAGTAGTAAAGAAACTAAAGATAGAACGAGAGAAGGTATGAAAGCAAGAATGAAAGATATGAAGAATGAAAGAAAAAAGAAATCAACAGAGAAATTAAAGATGAAATGAGAGCAGGTATGAAAGCTAGAATGAAAGATATCAAGTAAGAAAGAAAGAAAGTAATAAAGAAACTAAAGATAGAATGAGAGAAGGTATGAAAGCTAGAATGAAAGATATCAAGAAAGAAAAAAGGAACAAAGTAGAAATAATGTAATAAAGAAAATAAAGATTGAATGAGTGAAGATATGAATGTTAGAATGAAAGTTATCAAGAAAGAAAGAAAGAAAGAAAGAAAGTAGGAAAGAAACTAAAGATAGAATCAGAGAAGGTATGAGAGCTAGAATGAGATATCAAGAAAGAAAGAAAGAAAGAAAGAAAGAACGAAAGTAATTAATAAAGAAACTAAAGATAGAATGAAAGAAGGTATGAAAGCAAGAATGAAAGATATCAAGAAAGAAAGAAATAAATAAAGAAAGAAAGTAATAAAGAAACTACAGACAGAACGAATGAAGGTATGAAAGCTAGAATGTAAGATATGAAGAAAGAAAGAAATTAAAGTAAGTAAAAAAGAAACTAAAGATAGAATGAGAGAAGCTATGAAAGCTAGAATGAAAGATATCAAGAAAGAAAAAAGGAACAAAGGAGAAATAATGTAATAAAGAAAATAAAGATTGAATGAGTGAAGATATGAATGCTACAATGAAAGTTATCAAGAAAGAAAGAAAGAAAGAAAGTAGTAAAGAAACTAAAGATAGAACGAGAGAAGGTATGAAAGCAAGAATGAAAGATATCAAGAAAGAAAGAAAAAAGAAATCAACAGAGAAATTAAAGATGAAATGAGAGCAGGTATGAAAGCTAGAATGAAAGATATCAAGTAAGAAAAAAAGTAAGAAAGTAATAAAGAAACTAAAGATAGAACGAGAGAAGGTATGAAAGATAGAATGAAAGATATCAAGAAAGAAAGAAATGAAAGTAAGTAAACAAGAAACTAAAGATAGAATGAGAGAAGGTATGAAAGCTAGAATGAAAGATATCAAGAAAGAAAAAAGGAACAAAGTAGAAATAATGTAATAAAGAAAATAAAGATTGAATGAGTGAAGATATGAATGTTAGAATGAAAGTTATCAAGAAAGAAAGAAAGAAAGAAAGAAAGTAGGAAAGAAACTAAAGATAGAATCAGAGAAGGTATGAGAGCTAGAATGAGATATCAAGAAAGAAAGAAAGAAGGAAAGAATGAAAGTTATTAATAAAGAAACTAAAGATAGAATGAAAGAAGGTATGAAAGTTAGAATGAAAGATATAAAGAAAGAAAGAAAGAAAGAAAGAAAGAAATTAAAAAAACTAAACATAGAATGAGAGAAGGTATGAAAGCTAGAATGTAACATATCAAGAAAGCAAGAAATGAAAGTAAGTAAAAAAGGAACTAAAGATAGAATGAGAGAAGATTTGAAAGCTAGAATGAAACATATCAAGAAAGAAAAAAGGAACAAAGTAGAAATAATGTAATAAAGAAAATAAAGATTGAATGAGTGAAGATATGAATGCTAGAATGAAAGTTATCAAGAAAGAAAGAAAGAAAGTAGTAAAGAAACTAAAGATAGAACGAGAGAAGGTATGAAAGCAAGAATGAAAGATATGAAGAATGAAAGAAAAAAGAAATCAACAGAGAAATTAAAGATGAAATGAGAGCAGGTATGAAAGCTAGAATGAAAGATATCAAGAAAGAAAGAAATAAAGAAAGAAAGAAAGTAATAAAGAAACTAAAGATAGAACGAGTGAAGGTATGAAAGCTAGAATGTAAGATATGAAGAAAGAAAGAAATGAAAGTAAGTAAAAAAGAAACTAAAGATAGAATGAGAGAAGGTATGAAAGCTAGAATGAAAGATATCAAGAAAGAAAAAAGGAACAAAGTAGAAATAATGTAATAAAGAAAATAAAGATTGAATGAGTGAAGATATGAATGCTAGAATGAAAGTTATCAAGAAAGAAAGAAAGAAAGTAGTAAAGAAACTAAAGATAGAACGAGAGAAGGTATGAAAGCAAGAATGAAAGATATGATGAATGAAAGAAAAAAGAAATCAACAGAGAAATTAAAGATGAAATGAGAGCAGGTATGAAAGCTAGAATGAAAGATATCAAGTAAGAAAGAAAGAAAGTAATAAAGAAACTAAAGATAGAATGAGAGAAGGTATGAAAGCTAGAATGAAAGATATCAAGAAAGAAAAAAGGAACAAAGTAGAAATAATGTAATAAAGAAAATAAAGATTGAATGAGTGAAGATATGAATGTTAGAATGAAAGTTATCAAGAAAGAAAGAAAGAAAGTAGGAAAGAAACTAAATATAGAATCAGAGAAGGTATGAGAGCTAGAATGAGATATCAAGAAAGAAAGAAAGAAAGAAAGAAAGAACGAAAGTAATTAATAAAGAAACTAAAGATAGAATGAAAGAAGGTATGAAAGCAAGAATGAAAGATATCAAGAAAGAAAGAAATAAAGAAAGAAAGAAAGTAATAAAGAAACTAAAGACAGAACGAATGAAGGTATGAAAGCTAGAATGTAAGATATGAAGAAAGAAAGAAATGAAAGTAAGTAAAAAAGAAACTAAAGATAGAATGAGAGAAGCTATGAAAGCTAGAATGAAAGATATCAAGAAAGAAAAAAGGAACAAAGTAGAAATAATGTAATAAAGAAAATAAAGATTGAATGAGTGAAGATATGAATGCTACAATGAAAGTTATCAAGAAAGAAAGAAAGAAAGAAAGTAGTAAAGAAACTAAAGATAGAACGAGAGAAGGTATGAAAGCAAGAATGAAAGATATCAAGAAAGAAAGAAAAAAGAAATCAACAGAGAAATTAAAGATGAAATGAGAGCAGGTATGAAAGCTAGAATGAAAGATATCAAGTAAGAAAGAAAGTAAGAAAGTAATAAAGAAACTAAAGATAGAACGAGAGAAGGTATGAAAGATAGAATGAAAGATATCAAGAAAGAAAGAAATGAAAGTAAGTAAACAAGAAACTAAAGATAAAATGAGAGAAGGTATGAAAGCTAGAATGAAAGATATCAAGAAAGAAAAAAGGAACAAAGTAGAAATAATGTAATAAAGAAAATAAAGATTGAATGAGTGAAGATATGAATGTTAGAATGAAAGTTATCAAGAAAGAAAGAAAGAAAGAAAGAAAGTAGGAAAGAAACTAAAGATAGAATCAGAGAAGGTATGAGAGCTAGAATGAGATATCAAGAAAGAAAGAAAGAAAGAACGAAAGTAATTAATAAAGAAACTAAAGATAGAATGAAAGAACGTATAAAAGCAAGAATGAAAGATATCAAGTAAGAAAGAAAGTAAGAAAGTAATAAAGAAACTAAAGATAGAACGAGAGAAGGTATGAAAGATAGAATGAAAGATATCAAGAAAGAAAGAAATGAAAGTAAGTAAACAAGAAACTAAAGATAGAATGAGAGAAGGTATGAAAGCTAGAATGAAAGATATCAAGAATGAAAAAAGGAACAAAGTAGAAATAATGTAATAAAGAAAATAAAGATTGAATGAGAGAAGCTATGAAAGCTAGAATGAAAGATATCAAGAAAGAAAAAAGGAACAAAGTAGAAATAATGTAATAAAGAAAATAAAGATTGAATGAGTGAAGATATGAATGCTATAATGAAAGTTATCAAGAAAGAAAGAAAGAAAGAAAGTAGTAAATAAACTAAAGATAGAACGAGAGAAGGTATGAAAGCAAGAATGATAGATATCAAGAAAGAAAGAAAAAAGAAATCAACAGAGAAATTAAAGATGAAATGAGAGCAGGTATGAAAGCTAGAATGAAAGATATCAAGTAAGAAAGAAAGTAAGAAAGTAATAAAGAAACTAGAGAAAGAACGAGAGAAGGTATGAAAGATAGAATGAAAGATATCAAGAAAGAAAGAAAGAAAGTAATAAAGAAACTAAAGATAGAATCAGAGAAGGTATGAGAGCTAGAATGAGATATCAAGAAAGAAAGAAAGAAAGAACGAAAGTAATTAATAAAGAAACTAAAGATAGAAAGAAAGAAGGTATGAAAGCTAGAATGAAAGATATCAAGAAAGAAAGAAAGAAAGAAAGAAATTAATAAAGAAACTAAAGACAGAATGAGAGAAGGTATGAAAGCTAGAATGAAAGATATCAAGAAAGAAAAAAGGAACAAAGTAGAAATAATGTAATAAAGAAAATAAAGATTGAATGAGTGAAGATATGAATGCTACAATGAAAGTTATCAAGAAAGAAAGAAAGAAAGAAAGTAGTAAAGAAACTAAAGATAGAACGAGAGAAGGTATGAATGCAAGAATGAAAGATATCAAGAAAGAAAGAAAAAAGAAATTAACAGAGAAATTAAAGATGAAATGAGAGCAGGTATGAAAGCTAGAATGAAAGATATCAAGTAAGAAAGAAAGTAAGAAAGTAATAAAGAAACTAAAGATAGAACGAGAGAAGGCATGAAAGATAGAATGAAAGATATCAAGAAAGAAAGAAATGAAAGTAAGTAAACAAGAAACTAAAGATAGAATGAGAGAAGGTATGAAAGCTAGAATGAAAGATATCAAGAAAGAAAAAAGGAACAAAGTAGAAATAATGTAATAAAGAAAATAAAGATTGAATGAGTGAAGATATGAATGTTAGAATGAAAGTTATCAAGAAAGAAAGAAAGAAAGAAAGAAAGTAGGAAAGAAACTAAAGATAGAATCAGAGAAGGTATGAGAGCTAGAATGAGATATCAAGAAAGAAAGAAAGAAAGAAAGAACGAAAGTAATTAATAAAGAAACTAATGATAGAAAGAAAGAAGGAATGAAAGCTAGAATGAAAGATATCAAGAAAGAAAGAAAGAAAGAAAGAAAGAAAGAAATTAATAAAGAAACTAAAGATAGAATGAGAGAAGGTATAAAAGGTAGAATGTAAGATATCAAGAAAGAAAGAAATGAAAGTAAGTAAAAAAGAAACTAAAGATAGAATGAGAGAGGACGTATGAAAGCTAGAATGAAAGATATCAAGAAAGAAAAAAGGAACAAAGTAGAAATAATGTAATAAAGAAAATAAAGATTGAATGAGTGAAGATATGAATGCTAGAATGAAAGTTATCAAGAAAGAAAGAAAGAAAGAAAGTAGTAAAGAAACTAAAGATAGTACGAGAGAAAGTATGAAAGCAAGAATGAAAGATATCAAGAAAGAAAGAAAAAAGAAATCAACAGAGAAATTAAAGATGAGATGAGAGCAGGTATGAAAGCTAGAATGAAAGATATCAAGTAAGAAAGAAAGTAAGAAAGTAATAAAGAAACTAGAGAAAGAACGAGAGAAGGTATGAAAGATAGAATGAAAGATATCAAGAAAGAAAGAAAGAAAGTAATAAAGAAACTAAAGATAGAATCAGAGAAGGTATGAGAGCTAGAATGAGATATCAAGAAAGAAAGAAAGAACGAAAGTAATTAATAAAGAAACTAAAGATAGAAAGAAAGAAGGTATGAAAGCTAGAATGAAAGATATCAAGAAAGAAAGAAAGAAAGAAAGAAATTAATAAAGAAACTAAAGATAGAATGAGAGAAGGTATAAAAGGTAGAATGTAAGATATCAAGAAAGAAAGAAATGAAAGTAAGTAAAAAAGAAACTAAAGATAGAATGAGAGAAGGTATGAAAGCTAGAATGAAAGATATCAAGAAAGAAAAAAGGAACAAAGTAGAAATAATGTAATAAAGAAAATAAAGATTGAATGAGTGAAGATATGAATGTTAGAATGAAAGTTATCAAGAAAGAAAGAAAGAAAGAAAGAAAGTAGGAAAGAAACTAAAGATAGAATCAGAGAAGGTATGAGAGCTAGAATGAGATATCAAGAAAGAAAGAAAGAAGGAAAGAATGAAAGTTATTAATAAAGAAACTAAAGATAGAATGAAAGAAGGTATGAAAGTTAGAATGAAAGATATAAAGAAAGAAAGAAAGAAAGAAAGAAAGAAATAAAAAAACTAAACATAGAATGAGAGAAGGTATGAAAGCTAGAATGTAACATATCAAGAAAGCAAGAAATGAAAGTAAGTAAAAAAGGAACTAAAGATAGAATGAGAGAAGATTTGAAAGCTAGAATGAAACATATCAAGAAAGAAAAAAGGAACAAAGTAGAAATAATGTAATAAAGAAAATAAAGATTGAATGAGTGAAGATATGAATGTTAGAATGAAAGTTATCAAGAAAGAAAGAAAGAAAGTAATAAAGAAACCAAAGATATAATCAGAGAAGGTATGAAAGCTAGAAAGAAAGATATCAGGAAAGAAAGAAAGAAAGAAAGAAAGATATCAATAAAGAAACTAAAGATAAAAGGACAGAAGGTATGAAATCTAGAATGAAAGATATCAAGACAGAAAGAAAGAAAGTAACTACTAAAGAATCTAAAGATAGAAGGAGAGAATGTATGAAAGCTAGAATGAAAGATATCAAGAAAGAAAGAAAGAAAGTAATAAAGAAACTAAAGATAGAATGAGAGATGGTATGAAAGCTAGAATGCAAGATATGAAGAAAGAAAAAAATGAAAGTAAAAAAGAAACTAAAGATAGAATGAGAGAAATTTTGAAAGCTAGAATGAACCATATCAAGAAAGAGAAAAGGAACAAAGTAGAAATAATGTAATAAAGAAAATAAAGACTGAATGAGTGAAGATATGAATGCTAGAATGAAAGTTATCAAGAAAGAAAGAAAGAAAGTAGTAAAGAAACTAAAGATATAATCAGAGAAGGTATGAGAGCTAGAATGAGATATCAAGAAAGAAAGAAAGAAAGTAATAAAGAAACTAAAGATAGAATGAGAGAAGGTATGAAAGCTAGAATGTAAGATATCAAGAAATAAAGAAATGAAAGTAAGTTAAAAAGAAACTAAAGATAGAATGAGAGAAGGTATGAAAGCTAGAAAGAAAGATATCAAGAAAGAAAGAAAGAAAGAAAGAAAGATATCAATAAAGAAACTAAAGATAAAATGAGAGAAGGTATGAAATCTAGAATGAAAGATATCAAGACAGAAAGAAAGAAAGTAACTACTAAAGAAACTAAAGATAGAAGGAGAGAAGGTATGAAAGCTAGAATGAAAGATATCAAGAAAGAAAGAAAGAAAGTAATAAAGAAACTAAAGAGAGAATGAGAGATGGTATGAAAGCTAGAATGCAAGATATGAAGAAAGAAAAAATGAAAGTAAGTAAAAAAGAAACTAAAGATAGAATGAGAGAAGGTTTGAAAGCTAGAATGAACCATATCAAGAAAGAGAAAAGGAACAAAGCAGAAATAATGTAATAAAGAAAATAAAGATTGAATGAGTGAAGATATGAATGCTAGAATGAAAGTTATCAAGAAAGAAAGAAAGAAAGAAAGAAAGTAGTAAAGAAGCTAAAGATACAATCAGAGAAGGTATGAGAGCTAGAATGAGATATCAAGAAAGAAAGAAAGAAAGAAAGAAAGAAAGAAAGAAAGAAAGAAAGTAATTAATAAAGAAACTAAAGATAGAATGAAAGAAGGTATGAAAGCTAGAATGAAAGATATCAAGAAAGAAAGAAATAAATAAAGAAAGAAAGTAATAAAGAAACTAAAGATAGAACGAGTGAAGGTATGAAAGCTAGAATGTAAGATATGAAGAAAGAAAGAAATGAAAGTAAGTAAAAAAGAAACTAAAGATAGAATGAGAGAAGGTATGAAAGCTAGAATGAAAGATATCAAGAAAGAAAAAAGGAACAAAGTAGAAATAATGTAATAAAGAAAATAAATATTGAATGAGTGAAGATATGAATGCTAGAATGAAAGTTATCAAGAAAGAAAGAAAGAAAGTAGTAAAGAAACTAAAGATAGAACGAGAGAAGGTATGAAAGCAAGAATGAAAGATATGAAGAATGAAAGAAAAAAGAAATCAACAGAGAAATTAAAGATGAAATGAGAGCAGGTATGAAAGCTAGAATGAAAAATATCAAGTAAGAAAGAAAGTAAGAAAGTAATAAAGAAACTAAAGATAGAACGAGAGAAGGTATGAAAGATAGAATGAAAGATATCAAGAAAGAAAGAAAGAAAGTAATAAAGAAACTAAAGATAGAATGAGAGAAGGTATGAAAGCTAGAATGAAAGATATCAAGAAAGAAAAAAGGAACAAAGTAGAAATAATGTAATAAAGAAAATAAAGATTGAATGAGTGAAGATATGAATGTTAGAATGAAAGTTATCAAGAAAGAAAGAAAGAAAGAAAGAAAGTAGGAAAGAAACTAAAGATAGAATCAGAGAAGGTATGAGAGCTAGAATGAGATATCAAGAAAGAAAGAAAGAAAGAAAGAAAGAACGAAAGTAATTAATAAAGAAACTAAAAATAGAATGAAAGAAGGTATGAAAGCAAGAATGAAAGATATCAAGAAAGAAAGAAATAAAGAAAGAAAGAAAGTAATAAAGAAACTAAAGACAGAACGAATGAAGGTATGAAAGCTAGAATGTAAGATATGAAGAAAGAAAGAAATTAAAGTAAGTAAAAAAGAAACTAAAGATAGAATGAGAGAAGCTATGAAAGCTAGAATGAAAGATATCAAGAAAGAAAAAAGGAACAAAGTAGAAATAATGTAATAAAGAAAATAAAGATTGAATAAGTGAAGATATGAATGCTACAATGAAAGTTATCAAGAAAGAAAGAAAGAAAGAAAGTAGTAAAGAAACTAAAGATAGAACGAGAGAAGGTATGAAAGCTAGAATGAAAAATATCAAGTAAGAAAGAAAGTAAGAAAGTAATAAAGAAACTAAAGATAGAACGAGAGAAGGTATGAAAGATAGAATGAAAGATATCAAGAAAGAAAGAAAGAAAGTAATAAAGAAACTAAAGATAGAATGAGAGAAGGTATGAAAGCTAGAATGAAAGATATCAAGAAAGAAAAAAGGAACAAAGTAGAAATAATGTAATAAAGAAAATAAAGATTGAATGAGTGAAGATATGAATGTTAGAATGAAAGTTATCAAGAAAGAAAGAAAGAAAGAAAGAAAGTAGGAAAGAAACTAAAGATAGAATCAGAGAAGGTATGAGAGCTAGAATGAGATATCAAGAAAGAAAGAAAGAAAGAAAGAAAGAACGAAAGTAATTAATAAAGAAACTAAAGATAGAATGAAAGAAGGTATGAAAGCAAGAATGAAAGATATCAAGAAAGAAAGAAATAAAGAAAGAAAGAAAGTAATAAAGAAACTAAAGACAGAACGAATGAAGGTATGAAAGCTAGAATGTAAGATATGAAGAAAGAAAGAAATTAAAGTAAGTAAAAAAGAAACTAAAGATAGAATGAGAGAAGCTATGAAAGCTAGAATGAAAGATATCAAGAAAGAAAAAAGGAACAAAGTAGAAATAATGTAATAAAGAAAATAAAGATTGAATAAGTGAAGATATGAATGCTACAATGAAAGTTATCAAGAAAGAAAGAAAGAAAGAAAGTAGTAAAGAAACTAAAGATAGAACGAGAGAAGGTATGAAAGCAAGAATGAAAGATATCAAGAAAGAAAGAAATGAAAGTAAGTAAAAAAGAAACTAAAGATAGAATGAGAGAAGCTATGAAAGCTAGAATGAAAGATATCAAGAAAGAAAAAAGGAACAAAGTAGAAATAATGTAATAAAGAAAATAAAGATTGAATGAGTGAAGATATGAATACTACAATGAAAGTTATCAAGAAAGAAAGAAAGAAAGAAAGTAGTAAAGAAACTAAAGATAGAACGAGAGAAGGTATGAAAGCAAGAATGAAAGATATCAAGAAAGAAAGAAAAAAGAAATCAACAGAGAAATTAAAGATGAAATGAGAGCAGGTATGAAAGCTAGAATGAAAGATATCAAGTAAGAAAGAAATGAAAGTAAGTAAACAAGAAACTAAAGATAGAATGAGAGAAGGTATGAAAGCTAGAATGAAAGATATCAAGAAAGAAAAAAGGAACAAAGTAGAAATAATGTAATAAAGAAAATAAAGATTGAATGAGTGAAGATATGAATGTTAGAATGAAAGTTATCAAGAAAGAAAGAAAGAAAGAAAGAAAGTAGGAAAGAAACTAAAGATAGAATCAGAGAAGGTATGAGAGCTAGAATGAGATATCAAGAAAGAAAGAAAGAAAGAAAGAACGAAAGTAATTAATAAAGAAACTAAAGATAGAAAGAAAGAAGGTATGAAAGCTAGAATGAAAGATATCAAGAAAGAAAGAAAGAAAGAAAGAGAGTAATAAAGAAACTAAAGATAGAATGAGAGTAGGTATTAAAGCTAGAATGAAAGATATCAAGAAAGAAAGAAATGAAAGTAAGTAAAAAAGAAACTAAAGATAGAATGAGAGAAGGTATGAGAGCTAGAATGAGATATCAAGAAAGAAAGAAAGAAAGAAAGAACGAAAGTAATTAATAAAGAAACTAAAGATAGAATGAAAGAAGGTATGAAAGCTAGAATGAAAGATATCAAGAAAGAAAGAAATAAAGAAAGAAAGTAATAAAGAAACTAAAGACAGAACGAGTGAAGGTATGAAAGCTAGAATGTAAGATATGAAGAAAGAAAGAAATGAAAGTAAGTAAAAATGAAACTAAAGATAGAATGAGAGAAGGTATGAAAGCTAGAATGAAAGATATCAAGAAAGAAAAAGGAACAAAGTAGAAATAATGTAATAAAGAAAATAAAGACTGAATGAGTGAAGATATGAATGCTAGAATGAAAGTTATCAAGAAAGAAAGACAGAAAGAAAGTAGTAAAGAAACTAAAGATAGAACAAGAGAAGGTATGAAAGCAAGAATGAAAGATATCAAGAAAGAAAGAAAAAAGAAATCAACAGAGAAATTAAAGATGAAATGAGAGCAGGTATGAAAGCTAGAATGAAAGATATCAAGTAAGAAAGAAAGTAAGAAATTAAGAAAGAAACTAAAGATAGAACGAGAGAAGGTATAAAAGATAGAATGAAAGATATCAAGAAAGAAAGAAAGAAAGTAATAAAGAAACTAAAGATAGAATGAGAGAAGGTATAAAAGCTAGAATGTAAGATATCAAGAAAGAAAGAAATGAAAGTAAGTAAAAAAGAAACTAAAGAGAATGAGAGAAGGTATGAAAGCTAGAATGAAAGATATCAAGAAAGAAAGTAAGAAAGTAAAAAAGAAACTAAAGATAGAAAGAGAGAAGGTATGAGAGCTAGAATGAAAGATATCAAGAAAGAAAGAAAGAAAGGAAGAAAGTAATAAAGAAACTAAAGATAGAACGAGAGAAGGAATGAAAGCTAGAATGAACGATATCAAGAAAGAAAGACAAAAGGAATCAATAAAGAAATTAAAGATGAAATGAGAGAAAGTAGGAAAGCAAGAAGGAAAGATATCAAGAAAGAAAGAAAGAAAGAAAGAAAGTAATAAAGAAACTAAAGCTAGAAAGAGAGAAGATATGAGAGCTAGAATGAAAGAAATCAAGAAAGGAAGAAAGAAATAAAGAAAGAAAGTAATAAAGAAACTAAAGATAGAATGAGAGAAGGTATGAAAGCTAGAATGTGTGATATCAAGAAAGAAAGAATGAAAGTAATTAATAAAGAAACTAAAGATAGAATGGAAGAAGGCATGAAAGCTAGAATGAAAGATATCAAGAAAGAAAGAAAGAAAGAAAGAAAGAAAGAAAGAAAGAAAGAAAGTAATAAAGAAACTAAAGATAGAATGAGAGAAGGTATGAAAGCTAGAATGTAACATATTAAGAAAGCAAGAAATGAAAGGAAGTAAAAAAGAAACTAAAGATAGAATGAGAGGAGGTATGAAAGCAAGAATGAAAGATATCAAGAAAGAAAAAAAGAAAGATATCAATAACGAAACTAAAGATAAAACGAGAGAAGGTATGAAATTTAGAATGAAAGATATCAAGAAAGAAAGAAAGAAAGAAACTAATAAAGAAACGAAAGATAGAATGAGAGAAGGTATGAAATCTAGAATGATAGATATCAAGAGAGAAAGAAAGAAAGTAAAAAAGAAACTAAAGATAGAATGAGAGAATGTATGAAAGCTAGACTGAAAGATATCAAGAAAGAAAGAAAGAAAGATATCAATAAAGAAACTAAAGATAGAATGAGAGAAGGTATGAAATCTAGAATGAAAGATATCAAGAAAGAAAGAAAGAAAGTAACTAATAAAGAAACGAAAGATAGAATGAGAGAAGGTATGAAAGCTAGAATGAAAGATATCAAGAAAGAAAGAAAGAAAGTAATAAAGAAACTAAAGATAGAATGAGAGATGGTATGAAAGCTAGAACGCAAGATATGAAGAAGGAAAAAAATGAAAGTAAGTAAAAAAGAAACTAAAGATAGAATGAGAGAAGGTTTGAAAGCTAGAATGAACCATATCAAGAAAGAGAAAAGGAACAAAGTAGAAATAATGTAATAAAAAAAATAAAGATTGAATGAGTGAAGATATGAATGCTAGAAAGAAAGTTATCCAGAAAGAAAGAAAGAAAGAAAGTAGTAAAGAAACTAAAGATATAATTAGAGAAGGTATGAGAGCTAGAATCAGATATCAAGAAAGAAAGAAAGAAAGAAAGAACGAAAGTAATTAATGAAGAAACTAAAGATAGAATGAAAGAAGGTATGAAAGCTAGAATGAAAGATATCAAGAAAGAAAGAAAGAAATAAAGAAAGAAAGAAATAAAGAAACTAAAGATAGAATGAGTGAAGGTATGAAAGCTAGAATGTAAGATATGAAGAAAGAAAGAAATGAAAGTAAGTAAAAAAGAAACTAAAGATACAATGAGAGAAGGTATGAAAGCTAGAATGAAAGATATCAAGAAAGAAAAAGGAACAAAGTAGAAAAAATGTAATAAAGAAAATAAAGATTGAATGAGTGAAGATATGAATGCTAGAATGAAAGTTATCAAGAAAGAAAGACAGAAAGAAAGTAGTAAAGAAACTAAAGATAGAATGAGAGAAGGTATGAAAGCTAGAATGAAAGATATCAAGAAAGAAAGAAATGAAAGTAAGTAAAAAAGAAACTAAAGATAGAATGAGAGAAGGTATGAAAGCTAGAATGAAAGATATCAAGAAAGAAAGTAAGAAAGTAAAAAAGAAACTAAAGATAGAAAGAGAGAAGGTATGAGAGCTAGAATGAAAGATATCAAGAAAGAAAGAAAGAAAGGAAGAAAGTAATAAAGAAACTAAAGATAGAACGAGAGAAGGAATGAAAGCTAGAATGTAAGATATCAAGAAAGAAAAAAGGAACAAAGTAGAAATAATATAATAAAGAAAATAAAGATTGACTGAGTGAAGATATGAATGCTAGAATGAAAGTTATCAAGAAAGAAAGAAAGAAATTAGTAAAGAAACTAGAGATAGAATCAGAGAAGGTATGAGAGCTAGAATGAGATATCAGGAAAGAAAGAAAGAAAGAAATAACGAAAGTAATTAATAAAGAAACTAAAGATAGAAGGAAAAAAGGTATGAAATCTGGAATGAAAGATATCCAGAAAGAAAGAAAGAAGGAAAGAAAGCAGTAAAGATACTAAAGATAGAATGAGAGAAGGTATGAAAGCAAGAATGAACGATATCAAGAAAGAAAGACAAAAGGAATCAATAAAGAAATTAAAGATGAAATGAGAGAAGGTATGAAAGCAAGAATGAAAGATATCAAGAAAGAAAGAAAGAAAGAAAGAAAGTAATAAAGAAACTAAAGCTAGAAAGAGAGAAGATATGAGAGCTAGAATGAAAGAAATCATGAAAGGAAGAAAGAAATAAAGAAAGAAAGTAATAAAGAAACTAAAGATTGAATGAGAGAAGGTATGAAAGCTAGAATGTGTGATATCAAGAAAGAAAGAAATGAAAGGAAGTAAAAAAGAAACTAAAGATAGAATGAGAGAAGGTATGAAAGCAAGAATGAAAGATATCAAGAAAGAAAAAAAGAAAGATATCAATAAAGAAACTAAAGATAAAACGAGAGAAGGTATGAAATTTAGAATGAAAGATATCAAGAAAGAAAGAAAGAAAGAAACTAATAAAGAAACGAAAGATAGAATGAGAGAAGGTATGAAATCTAGAATGATAGATATCAAGAGATAAAGAAAGTAATAAATAAACTAAAGATAGAATGAGAGAAGGTATGAAAGCTAGACTGAAAGATATCAAGAAAGAAAGAAAGAAAGAAAGATATCAATAAAGAAACTAAAGATAAAATGAGAGAAGGTATGAAATCTAGAATGAAAGATATCAAGAAAGAAAGAAAGAAAGTAATAAAGAAACTAAAGATAGAATGAGAGATGGTATGAAAGCTAGAACGCAAGATATGAAGAAAGAAAAAAATGAAAGTAAGTAAAAAAGAAACTAAAGATAGAATGAGAGAAGGTATGAAAGCTAGAATGTAAGATATCAAGAAAGAAAGAAATGAAAGTAAGTAAAAAAGAAACTAAAGATAGAATGAGAGAAGGTTTGAAAGCTAGAATGAACCATATCAAGAAAGAGAAAAGGAACAAAGTAGAAATAATGTAATAAAAAAAATAAAGATTGAATGAGTGAAGATATGAATGCTAGAAAGAAAGTTATCCAGAAAGAAAGAAAGAAAGAAAGTAGTAAAGAAACTAAAGATATAATCAGAGAAGGTATGAGAGCTAGAATGAGATATCAAGAAAGAAAGAAAGAAAGAAAGAACGAAAGTAATTAATAAAGAAACAAAAGATAGAATGAAAGAAGGTATGAAAGCTAGAATGAAAGATATCAAGAAATAAAGAAATAAAGAAAGAAAGTAATAAAGAAACTAAAGATAGAACGAGTGAAGGTATGAAAGCTAGAATGTAAGATATGAAGAAAGAAAGAAATGAAAGTAAGTAAAAAAGAAACTAAAGATAGAATGAGAGAAGGTATGAAAGCTAGAATGAAAGATATCAAGAAAGAAAAAGGAACAAAGTAGAAATAATGAAATAAAGAAAATAAAGATTGAATGACTGAAGATATGAATGCTAGAATGAAAGTTATTAAGAAAGAAAGAAAGAAAGAAAGTAGTAAAGAAACTAAAGATAGAACAAGAGAAGGTATGAAAGCAAGAATGAAAGATATCAAGAAAGAAAGAAAAAAGAAATCAACAGAGAAATTAAAGATGAAATGAGAGCAGGTATGAAAGCTAGAATGAAAGATATCAAGTAAGAAAGAAAGTAAGAAAGTAAGAAAGAAACTAAAGATAGAACGAGAGAAGGTATGAAAGATAGAATGAAAGATATCAAGAAAGAAAGAAAGAAAGTAATAAAGAAACTAAAGATAGAACGAGTGAAGGTATGAAAGCTAGAATGTAAGATATGAATAAAGAAAGAAATGAAAGTAAGTAAAAAAGAAACTAAAGATAGAATGAGAGAAGGTATGAAAGCTAGAATGAAAGATATCAAGAAAGAAAGAAAGATATCAATAAAGAAACTAAAGATAAAATGAGAGAAGGTATGAAATCTAGAATGAAAGATATCAAGACAGAAAGAAAGAAAGTAACTACTAAAGAAACTAAAGATAGAAGGAGAGAAGGCATGAAAGCTAGAATGAAAGATATCAAGGAAGAAAGAAAGAAAGAAAGAAAGAAAGAAAGAAAGAAACTAAAGATAGAATGAGAGAAGGTATGAAAGCTAGAATGTAACATATCAAGAAAGCAAGAAATGAAAGTAAGTAAAAAAGAAACTAAAGATAGAATGAGAGAAGGTACGAAAGCTAGAATGTAAGATCTCAAGAAAGAAAGAAATGAAAGTAAGTAAAAAAGAAACTAAAGATAGAATGAGAGAATTTATGAAAGCTAGAATGAAAGATATAAAGAAAGAAAGAAAGAAAGAAAGTAATAAAGAAACTAAAGATAGAAAGAGAGAAGGGATGAGAGCTAGAATGAAAGATATCAAGAAAGAAAGAAATGAAAGTAAGTTAAAAAGAAACTATAGGTAGAATGAGCGAATTTATGAAAGCTAGAATGAAAGATATCAAGAAAGGAAGAAAGAAAGAAAGAAATTAATAAAGAAACTAAAGATAAAATGAGAGAAGGAATGAAATCTAGAATGAAAGATATAAAGAAAGAAAGAAAGTAACTAATAAAGAAAGTAAAGATAGAATGAGAGTAGGTATTAAAGCTAGAATGAAAGATATCAAGAAAGAAAGAAATGAAAGTAAGTAAAAAAGAAACTAAAGATAGAATGAGAGAAGGTATGAAATTTAGAATGAAAGATATCAAGACAGAAAGAAAGAAAGTAACTACTAAAGAAACTAAAGATAGAAGGAGAGAAGGTATGAAAGCTAGAATGAAAGATATCAAGAAAGAAAGAAAGAAAGTAATAAAGAAACTTAAGATAGAATGAGAGATGGTATGAAAGCTAGAATGTAACATATCAAAAAAGCAAGAAATGAAAGTAAGTAACAAAGAAACTAAAGAGAGAATGAGAGAAGGTACGAAAGCTAGAATGTAAGATCTCAAGAAAGAAAGAAATGAAAGTAAGTAAAAAAGAAACTAAAGATAGAATGAGAGAAGGTATGAAAGCTAGAATGAAAGATAACAAGAAAGAAAGAAAGAAAGAAAGTAATAAAGAAACTAAAGATAGAAAGAGAGAAGGGATTAGAGCTAGAATGAAAGATATCAAGAAAGAAAGAAATGAAAGTAAGTTAAAAAGAAACTATAGGAAGAATGAGAGAATTTATGAAAGCTAGAATGAAAGATATCAAGAAAGGAAGAAAGGAGGAAATCAATAAAGAAACTAAAGATAAAATGAGAGAAGGTATGAAATCTAGAATGAAAGATATCAAGAAAGAAAGAAAGAAAGAAATCAATAAAGAAACTGAAGATAAAATGAGAGAAGGAATGATATCTAGAATGAAAGATATCAAGAAAGAAAGAAAGTAACTAATAAAGAAACTAAAGATAGAATGAGAGAAGTTATTAAAGCTAGAATGAAAGATATCAAGGAAAGAAATGAAAGTAAGTAAAAAAGAAACTAAAGATAGAATGAGAGAAAGTATGATAGCTAGAATGAAAGATATCAAGAAAGAAAGAAAGAAAGTAAGAAAGTAAAAAAGAAACTAAAGATAGAAAGAGAGAAGTTATGAGAGCTAGAATGAAAGATATCAAGAAAGAAAGAAATAAAGTAAGAAAGTAATAAAGAAACTAAAGATAGAATGAGAGAAGGTATGAAAGCTAGAATGTAAGATATCAAGAAAGAAAAAAGGAACCAAGTAGAAATAATGTAATAAAGAAAATAAAGATTGATTGAGTGAAGATATGAATGCTAGAATGAAAGTTATCAAGAAAGAAAGAAAGAAAGTAGGAAAGAAAATAAAGATAGAATCAGAGAAGGTATGAGAGCTTGAATGAGATATCAAGAAAGAAAGAAAGAAAGAAAGAAAGAAAGAAAGAAAGAAAGAAAGAAAGAAAGAAAGAACGAAAGTAATTAATAAAGAAACTAAAGATAAAATGAGAGTAGGTATGAAAGCTAGAATGAAGGATATCAAGAAAGAAAGAAATGAAAGTAGGTAAAAAAGAAACTAAAGATAGAATGAGAGAAGGTATGAAAGATAGAATGAAAGATATCAAGAAATAAAGAAAGAAAGAGCGTAATAAAGAAACTAAAGATAGAATGAGAGAAGGTATGAAAGCTAGAATGAAAGATATCAAGAAAGAAAAAAGGAACAAAGTAGAAATAATGTAATAAAGAAAATAAAGATTGACTGAGTGAAGATATGAATGCTAGAATGAAAGTTATCAAGAAAGAAAGAAAGAAAGTAGTAAAGAAACTAAAGATAGAATCAGAGAAGGTATCAGAGCTAGAATGAGATATCAAGAAAGAAAGAAAGAAAGAAAGAAAGAAGGAAAGAAAGAAAGAAAGAAAGAAAGAAAGAAAGAAAGAAAGAAAGTAATTAATAAAGAAACTAAAGATAGAATGAGAGAAGGTATGAAAGCTAGAATGTAACATATCAAGACAGAAAGAAAGAAAGTAACTACTAAAGAAACTAAAGATAGAAGGAGAGAAGGTATGAAAGCTAGAATGAAAGATATCAAGAAAGAAAGAAAGTAATAAAGAAACTTAAGATAGAATGAGAGATGGTATGAAAGCTAGAATGTAACATATCAAGAAAGCAAGAAATGAAAGTAAGTAAAAAAGAAACTAAAGAGAGAATGAGAGAAGGTACGAAAGCTAGAATGTAAGATCTCAAGAAAGAAAGAAAAAAAGAAATCAATAAAGAAATTATAGATGAAAAGAGAGAAGGTATGAAATCTAGAATGATAGATATCAAGAGAGATAGAAATAAATTAATAAAGAAACTAAAGATAGAAGGAGAGAAGGTATGAAAGCTAGAATGAAAGATATCAAGAAAGAAAGAAAGAAAGTAATAAAGAAACTAAAGATAGAATGAGTGATGGTATGAAAGCTAGAATGACAGATATCAAGAAAGAAAAAAGGAAGAAAGTAGAAATAAAGTAATAAAGAAACTAAAGATAGAATGAGTGATGGTATGAAAGCTAGAATGCAAGATATGAAGAAAGAAAGAAATGAAAGTAAGTAAAAAAGAAACTAAAGATAGAATGGGAGAATTTATGAAAGCTAGAAAGAAAGATATCAAGAAAGAAAGAAAGAAAGAAAGAAAGAAAGAAAGATATCAATAAAGAAACTAAAGATAAAATGAGAGAAGGTATGAAATTTAGAATGAAAGATATCAAGACAGAAAGAAAGAAAGTAACTACTAAAGAAACTAAAGATAGAAGGAGTAAAGGTATGAAAGCTAGAATGAAAGATATCAAGAAAGAAAGAAAGAAAGTAATGAAGAAACTAAAGATAGAATGAGAGATGGTATGAAAGCTAGAATGTAACATATCAAGAAAGCAAGAAATGAAAGTAAGTAAAAAAGAAACTAAAGATAGAATGAGAGAAGGTATGAAAGCAAGAATGAAAGATATCAAGAAAGAAAGAAAAAAAGAAATCAATAAAGAAATTATAGATGAAAAGAGAGAAGGTATGAAATCTAGAATGATAGATATCAAGAGAGATAGAAATAAATTAATAAAGAAACTAAAGATAGAAGGAGAGAAGGTATGAAAGCTAGAATGAAAGATATCAAGAAAGAAAGAAAGAAAGTAATAAATAAACTAAAGATAGAATGAGTGATGGTATGAAAGCTAGAATGACAGATATCAAGAAAGAAAAAAGGAAGAAAGTAGAAATAAAGTAATAAAGAAACTAAAGATAGAATGAGTGATGGTATGAAAGCTAGAATGCAAGATATGAAGAAAGAAAGAAATGAAAGTAAGTAAAAAAGAAACTAAAGATAGAATGGGAGAATTTATGAAAGCTAGAAAGAAAGATATCAAGAAAGAAAGAAAGAAAGAAAGAAAGAAAGATATCAATAAAGAAACTAAAGATAAAATGAGAGAAGGTATGAAATTTAGAATGAAAGATATCAAGACAGAAAGAAAGAAAGTAACTACTAAAGAAACTAAAGATAGAAGGAGAGAAGGTATGAAAGCTAGAATGAAAGATATCAAGAAAGAAAGAAAGAAAGTAATAAAGAAACTTAAGATAGAATGAGAGATGGTATGAAAGCTAGAATGTAACATATCAAGAAAGCAAGAAATGAAAGTAAGTAAAAAAGAAACTAAAGAGAGAATGAGAGAAGGTACGAAAGCTAGAATGTAAGATCTCAAGAAAGAAAGAAATGAAAGTAAGTAAAAAAGAAACTAAAGATAGAATGAGAGAAGGTATGAAAGCTAGAATGAAAGATAACAAGAAAGAAAGAAGGAAAGAAAGTAATAAAGAAACTAAAGATAGAAAGAGAGAAGGGATGAGAGCTAGAATGAAAGATATCAAGAAAGAAAGAAATGAAAGTAAGTTAAAAAGAAACTATAGGAAGAATGAGAGAATTTATGAAAGCTAGAATGAAAGATATCAAGAAAGGAAGAAAGGAGGAAATCAATAAAGAAACTAAAGATAAAATGAGAGAAGGTATGAAATCTAGAATGAAAGATATCAAGAAAGAAAGAAAGAAAGAAATCAATAAAGAAACTAAAGATAAAATGAGAGAAGGAATGATATCTAGAATGAAAGATATCAAGAAAGAAAGAAAGTAACTAATAAAGAAACTAAAGATAGAATGAGAGAAGGTATTAAAGCTAGAATGAAAGATATCAAGGAAAGAAATGAAAGTAAGTAAAAAAGAAACTAAAGATAGAATGAGAGAAAGTATGATAGCTAGAATGAAAGATATCAAGAAAGAAAGAAAGAAAGTAAGAAAGTAAAAAAGAAACTAAAGATAGAAAGAGAGAAGTTATGAGAGCTAGAATGAAAGATATCAAGAAAGAAAGAAAGAAAGTAATAAAGAAACTAAAGATAGAATGAGTGATGGTATGAAAGCTAGAATGACAGATATCAAGAAAGAAAAAAGGAAGAAAGTAGAAATAAAGTAATAAAGAAACTAAAGATAGAATGAGTGATGGTATGAAAGCTAGAATGCAAGATATGAAGAAAGAAAGAAATGAAAGTAAGTAAAAAAGAAACTAAAGATAGAATGGGAGAATTTATGAAAGCTAGAAAGAAAGATATCAAGAAAGAAAGAAAGAAAGAAAGAAAGAAAGATATCAATAAAGAAACTAAAGATAAAATGAGAGAAGGTATGAAATTTAGAATGAAAGATATCAAGACAGAAAGAAAGTAACTACTAAAGAAACTAAAGATAGAAGGAGAGAAGGTATGAAAGCTAGAATGAAAGATATCAAGAAAGAAAGAAAGAAAGTAATAAAGAAACTTAAGATAGAATGAGAGATGGTATGAAAGCTAGAATGTAACATATCAAGAAAGCAAGAAATGAAAGTAAGTAACAAAGAAACTAAAGAGAGAATGAGAGAAGGTACGAAAGCTAGAATGTAAGATCTCAAGAAAGAAAGAAAGAAAGAAAGAAAGTAATAAAGAAACTAAAGATAGAAAGAGAGAAGGGATTAGAGCTAGAATGAAAGATATCAAGAAAGAAAGAAATGAAAGTAAGTTAAAAAGAAACTATAGGAAGAATGAGAGAATTTATGAAAGCTAGAATGAAAGATATCAAGAAAGAAAGAAAGAAAGAAATCAATAAAGAAACTAAAGATAAAATGAGAGAAGGAATGATATCTAGAATGAAAGATATCAAGAAAGAAAGAAAGTAACTAATAAAGAAACTAAAGATAGAATGAGAGAAGTTATTAAAGCTAGAATGAAAGATATCAAGGAAAGAAATGAAAGTAGGTAAAAAAGAAACTAAAGATAGAATGAGAGAAAGTATGATAGCTAGAATGAAAGATATCAAGAAAGAAAGAAAGAAAGTAAGAAAGTAAAAAAGAAACTAAAGATAGAAAGAGAGAAGTTATGAGAGCTAGAATGAAAGATATCAAGAAAGAAAGAAATAAAGTAAGAAAGTAATAAAGAAACTAAAGATAGAATGAGAGAAGGTATGAAAGCTAGAATGTAAGATATCAAGAAAGAAAAAAGGAACCAAGTAGAAATAATGTAATAAAGAAAATAAAGATTGATTGAGTGAAGATATGAATGCTAGAATGAAAGTTATCAAGAAAGAAAGAAAGAAAGTAGGAAAGAAACTAAAGATAGAATCAGAGAAGGTATGAGAGCTTGAATGAGATATCAAGAAAGAAAGAAAGAAAGAAAGAAAGAAAGAAAGAACGAAAGTAATTAATAAAGAAACTAAAGATAAAATGAGAGTAGGTATGAAAGCTAGAATGAAGGATATCAAGAAAGAAAGAAATGAAAGTAGGTAAAAAAGAAACTAAAGATAGAATGAGAGAAGGTATGAAAGATAGAATGAAAGATATCAAGAAATAAAGAAAGAAAGAGCGTAATAAAGAAACTAAAGATAGAATGAGAGAAGGTATGAAAGCTAGAATGAAAGATATCAAGAAAGAAAAAAGGAACAAAGTAGAAATAATGTAATAAAGAAAATAAAGATTGACTGAGTGAAGATATGAATGCTAGAATGAAAGATATCAAGAAAGAAAGAAAGAAAGTAGTAAAGAAACTAAAGATAGAATCAGAGAAGGTATGAGAGCTAGAATGAGATATCAAGAAAGAAAGAAAGAAAGAAAGAAAGAAAGAAAGAAAGAAAGAAAGAAAGAAAGAAAGAAAGAAAGAATGTAATTAATAAAGAAACTAAAGATAGAATGAGAGAAGGTATGAAAGCTAGAATGTAACATATCAAGAAAGCAAGAAATGAAAGTAAGTAAAAAAGAAACTATAGATAGAATGAGAGAAGGTATTAAAGCTAGAATGAAAGATATGAAGAGAGGAAGAAAGAAAGTAATAAAGAAACTAAAGATAGAATGAGAGAAGGTATGAAAGCAAGAATGAAAGAAATCAAGAAAGAAAGAAAAAAAGAAGTCAATAAAGAAATTAAAGATGAAAAGAGAGAAGGTATGAAATCTAGAATGATAGATATCAAGAGAGATAGAAATAAATTAATAAATAAACTAAAGATAGAATGAGAGAAGGTATGAAAGCTAGAATGAAAGATATCAAGAAAGAAAGAAAGAAAGTAATAAAGAAACTAAAGATAGAATGAGTGATGGTATGAAAGCTAGAATGACAGATATCAAGAAAGAAAAAAGGAAGAAAGTAGAAATAAAGTAATAAAAAAACGAAAGATATAATGAGTGATGGTATGAAAGCTAGAATGCAAGATCTGAAGAAAGAAAGAAATGAAAGTAAGTAAAAAAGAAACTAAAGATAGAATGAGAGAAGGTTTGAAAGCTAGAATGAAACATATCAAGAAAGAAAAAAGGAACAAAGTAGAAATAATGTAATAAAGAAAATAAAGATTGAATGAGTGAAGATATGAATGCTAGAATGAAAGTTATCAAGAAAGAAAGAAAGAAAGTAGTAAAGAAACTAAAGATAGAATCAGAGAAGGTATGAGAGCTAGAATGAGACATCAAGAAAGAAAGAAAGAAAGAAAGAAAGAAAGAATGTAATAAATAAACTAAAGATAGAAAGAGAGAAGGGATGAGAGCTAGAATGAAAGATATCAAGAAAGCAAGAAATGAAAGTAAGTTAAAAAGAAACTATAGGTAGAATGAGAGAATTTATGAAAGCTAGAATGAAAGATATCAAGAAAGGAAGAAAGGAGGAAATCAATAAAGAAACTAAAGATAAAATGAGAGAAGGTATGAAATCTAGAATTGAAGATATCAGGAATGAAAGAAAGAAAGAAATCAATAAAGAAACTAAAGATAAAATGAGAGAAGGAATGAAATCTAGAATGAAAGATATCAAGAAAGAAAGAAAGTAACTAATAAAGAAACTAAAGATAGAATGAGAGAAGGTATTAAAGCTAGAATGAAAGATCTCAAGAAGGATAGAAATGAAAGTAAGTAAAAAAGAAACTAAAGATAGAATGAGAGAAAGTATGAAAGCTAGAATGAAAGATATCAAGAAAGAAAGAAAGTAAGAAAGTAAAAAAGAAACTAAAGATAGAAAGAGAGAAGGTATGAGAGCTAGAATGAAAGACATCAAGAAAGAAAGAAAGAAAGTAAGAAAGTAATAAAGAAACTAAAGATAGAACGAGAGAAGGTATGAAAGCTAGAATGTAAGATATCAAGAAAAAAAAAAGGAACCAAGTAGAAATAATGTAATAAAGAAAATAAAGATTGATTGAGTGAAGATATGAATGCTAGAATGAAAGTTATCAAGAAAGAAAGAAAGAAAGTAGGAAAGAAACTAAAGATAGAATCAGAGAAGGTATGAGAGCTAGAATGAGATATCAAGAAAGAAAGAAAGAAAGAAAGAAAGAACGAAAGTAATTAATAAAGAAACTAAAGATAAAATGAGAGAAGGTATGAAAGCTAGAATGAAAGATATCAAGAAAGAAAGAAAGAAAGAAATCAATAAAGAATCTAAAGATAAAATGAGAGATGGAATGAAATCTAGAATGAAAGATATCAAGAAAGAAAGAAAGTAACTAATAAAGAAAGTAAAGATAGAATGAGAGTAGGTATTAAAGCTAGAATGAAAGATATTAAGAAAGAAAGAAATGAAAATAAGTAAAAAAGAAACTAAAGATAGAATGAGAGAAGGTATGAAAGCTAGAATGAAAGATATCAAGAAAGAAAGAAAGAAAGTAAAAAAGAAACTAAAGATAGAACGAGAGAAGGTATGAAAGATAGAATGAAAGATATCAAGAAATAAAGAAATAAAGAGCGTAATTAAAGAAACTAAAGATAGAATGAGAGAAGGTACGAAAGGTAGAATGAAAGATATCAAGAAAGAAAAAAGGAACAAAGTAGAAATAATGTAATAAAGAAAATAAAGATTGACTGAGTGAAGATATGAATGCTAGAATGAAAGTTATCAAGAAAGAAAGAAAGAAAGTAGTAAAGAAACTAAAGATAGAATCAGAGAAGGTATGAGAGCTAGAATGAGATATCAAGAAAGAAAGAAAGAAAGAAAGAAGAACGAAAGTAATTAATAAAGAAACTAAAGATAGAATGAGAGAAGGTATGAAAGCTAGAATGTAACATATCAAGAAAGCAAGAAATGAAAGTAAGTAAAAAAGAAACTATAGATAGAATGAGAGAAGGTATTAAAGCTAGAATGAAAGATATCAAGAAAGAAAGAAATGAAAGTAAGTAAAAAAGAAACTAAAGATAGAATGAGAGAAGGTATGAGAGCTAGAATGAGATATCAAGAAAGAAAGAAAGAAAGAAAGAACGAAAGTAATTAATAAAGAAACTAAAGATAGAATGAAAGAAGGTATGAAAGCTAGAATGAAAGATATCAAGAAAGAAAGAAATAAAGAAAGAAAGTAATAAAGAAACTAAAGATAGAACGAGTGAAGGTATGAAAGCTAGAATGTAAGATATGAAGAAAGAAAGAAATGAAAGTAAGTAAAAAAGAAACTAAAGATAGAATGAGAGAAGGTATGAAAGCTAGAATGAAAGATATCAAGAAAGAAAAAGGAACAAAGTAGAAATAATGTAATAAAGAAAATAAAGACTGAATGAGTGAAGATATGAATGCTAGAATGAAAGTTATCAAGAAAGAAAGACAGAAAGAAAGTAGTAAAGAAACTAAAGATAGAACAAGAGAAGGTATGAAAGCAAGAATGAAAGATATCAAGAAAGAAAGAAAAAAGAAATCAACAGAGAAATTAAAGATGAAATGAGAGCAGGTATGAAAGTTAGAATGAAAGATATCAAGTAAGAAAGAAAGTAAGAAATTAAGAAAGAAACTAAAGATAGAACGAGAGAAGGTATGAAAGATAGAATGAAAGATATCAAGAAAGAAAGAAAGAAAGTAATAAAGAAACTAAAGATAGAATGAGAGAAGGTATAAAAGCTAGAATGTAAGATATCAAGAAAGAAAGAAATGAAAGTAAGTAAAAAAGAAACTAAAGATAGAATGAGAGAAGGTATGAAAGCTAGAATGAAAGATATCAAGAAAGAAAAAAGGAACAAAGTAGAAATAATGTAATAAAGAAAATAAAGATTGAATGAGTGAAGATATGAATGCTAGAATGAAAGTTATCAAGAAAGAAAGAAAGAAAGAAAGTAGTAAAGAAACTAAAGATAGAACGAGAGAAGGTATGAAAGCAAGAATGAAAGATATCAAGAAAGAAAGAAAAAAAAATGAATAGAGAAATTAAAGATGAAATGAGAGCAGGTATGAAAGCTAGAATGAAAGATATCAAGTAAGAAAGAAAGTAAGAAAGTAATAAAGAAACTAGAGAAAGAACGAGAGAAGGTATGAAAGATAGAATGAAAGATATCAAGAAAGAAAGAAAGAAAGTAATAAAGAAACTAAAGATAGAATCAGAGAAGGTATGAGAGCTAGAATGAGATATCAAGAAAGAAAGAAAGAAAGAACGAAAGTAATTAATAAAGAAACTAAAGATAGAAAGAAAGAAGGTATGAAAGCTAGAATGAAAGATATCAAGAAAGAAAGAAAGAAAGAAAGAAAGAAAGTAATAAAGAAACTAAAGATAGAACGAGTGAAGGTATGAAAGCTAGAATGTAAGATATGAAGAAAGAAAGAAATGAAAGTAAGTAAAAATGAAACTAAAGATAGAATGAGAGAAGGTATGAAAGCTAGAATGAAAGATATCAAGAAAGAAAAAAGGATCAATGTAGAAATAATGTAATAAAGAAAATAAAGATTGAATGAGTGAAGATATGAATGCTAGAATGAAAGTTATCTAGAAAGCAAGAAAGAAAGTAGTAAAGAAACTAAAGATAGAACGAGAGAAGGTATGAAAGCAAGAATGAAAGATATGAAGAATGAAAGAAAAAAGAAATCAACAGAGAAATTAAAGATGAAATGAGAGCAGGTATGAAAGCTAGAATGAAAGATATCAAGTAAGAAAGAAAGTAAGAAAGTAATAAAGAAACTAAAGATAGAACGAGAGAAGGTATGAAAGATAGAATGAAAGATATCAAGAAAGAAAGATATGAAAGTAAGTAAACAAAAAACTAAAGATAGAATGAGAGAAGGTATGAAAGCTAGAATGAAAGTTATCAAGAAAGAAAGAAAGAAAGAAAGAAAGTAGGAAAGAAACTAAAGATAGAATCAGAGAAGGTATGAGAGCTAGAATGAGATATCAAGAAAGAAAGAAAGAAGGAAAGAATGAAAGTTATTAATAAAGAAACTAAAGATAGAATGAAAGAAGGTATGAAAGTTAGAATGAAAGATATAAAGAAAGAAAGAAATAGAGAAATAAAGAAATAAAAAAACTAAACATAGAATGAGAGAAGGTATGAAAGCTAGAATGTAACATATCAAGAAAGCAAGAAATGAAAGTAAGTAAAAAAGGAACTAAAGATAGAATGAGAGAAGGTTTGAAAGCTAGAATGAAACATATCAAGAAAGAAAAAAGGAACAAAGTAGAAATAATGTAATAAAGAAAATAAAGATTGAATGAGTGAAGATATGAATGTTAGAATGAAAGTTATCAAGAAAGAAAGAAAGAAAGTAATAAAGAAACCAAAGATATAATCAGAGAAGGTATGAAAGCTAGAAAGAAAGATATCAGGAAAGAAAGAAAGAAAGAAAGAAAGATATCAATAAAGAAACTAAAGATAAAAGGAGAGAAGGTATGAAATCTAGAATGAAAGATATCAAGACAGAAAGAAAGAAAGTAACTACTAAAGAATCTAAAGATAGAAGGAGAGAAGGTATGAAAGCTAGAATGAAAGATATCAAGAAAGAAAGAAAGTAATAAAGAAACTAAAGAGAGAATGAGAGATGGTATGAAAGCTAGAATGCAAGATATGAAGAAAGAAAAAAGGAACAAAGTAGAAATAATGTAATAAAGAAAATAAAGATTGAATGAGTGAAGATATGAATGTTAGAATGAAAGTTATCAAGAAAGAAAGAAAGAAAGAAAGAAAGTAGGAAAGAAACTAAAGATAGAATCAGAGAAGGTATGAGAGCTAGAATGAGATATCAAGAAAGATAGAAAGAAAGAAAGAACGAAAGTAATTAATAAAGAAACTAAAGATAGAAAGAAAGAAGGAATGAAAGCTAGAATGAAAGATATCAAGAAAGAAAGAAAGAAAGAAAGAAAGAAAGAAAAAAATTAATAAAGAAACTAAAGATAGAATGAGAGAAGGTATGCAAGGTAGAATGTAAGATATCAAGAAAGAAAGAAATGAAAGTAAGTAAAAAAGAAACTAAAGATAGAATGAGAGAAGGTATGAAAGCTAGAATGAAACATATCAAGAAAGAAAAAAGGAACAAAGTAGAAATAATGTAATAAAGAAAATAAAGATTGAATGAGTGAAGATATGAATGCTAGAATGAAAGTTATCAAGAAAGACAGAAAGAAAGAAAGTAGTAAAGAAACTAAAGATAGAATGAGAGAAGGTATGAAAGCTAGAAAGAAAGATATCAGGAAAGAAAGAAAGAAAGAAAGAAAGAAAGAAAGAAAGAAAGAAAGAAAGAAAGAAAGAAAGAAAGAAAGAAAGAGAGAAAGAAAGAAAGATATCAATAAAGAAACTAAAGATAAAATTAGAGAAGGTATGAAATCTAGAATGAAAGATATCAAGACAGAAAGAAAGAAAGTAACTTCTAAAGAAACTAAAGATAGAAGGAGAGAAGGTATGAAAGCTAGAATGAAAGATATCAAGAAAGAAAGAAAGAAAGTAATAAAGAAACTAAAGATAGAATGAGAGATGGTATGAAAGCTAGAATGTAAGATATGAAGAAAGAAAAAAATGAAAGTAAGTAAAAAAGAAACTAAAGATAGAATGAGAGAAGCTTTGAAAGCTAGAATGAACCATATCAAGAAAGAGAAAAGGAACAAGGTAGAAATAATGTAATAAAGAAAATAAAGATTGAATGAGTGAAGATATGAATGCTAGAATGAAAGTTATCAAGCAAGAAATGAAAGTAAGTAAAAAAGAAACTAAAGATAGAATGAGAGAAGGTATGAAAGCTAGAATGTAAGATATCAAGAAAGAAAGAAATGAAAGTAAGTTAAAAAGAAACTAAAGATAGAATGAGAGAAGGTATGAAAGCTAGAAAGAAAGATATCAAGAAAGAAAGAAAGAAAGAAAGAAAGATATCAATAAAGAAACTAAAGATAAAATGAGAGAAGGTATGAAATCTAGAATGAAAGATATCAAGACAGAAAGAAAGAAAGTAACTACTAAAGAAACTAAAGATAGAAGGAGAGAAGGTATGAAAGCTAGAATGAAAGATATCAAGAAAGAAAGAAAGAAAGTAATAAAGAAACTAATGAGAGAATGAGATGGTATGAAAGCTAGAATGAACCATATCAAGAAAGAGAAAAGGAACAAAGCAGAAATAATGTAATAAAGAAAATAAAGATTGAATGAGTGAAGATATGAATGCTAAAATGAAAGTTATTAAGAAAGAAAGAAAGAAAGAAAGAAAGTAGTAAAGAAGCTAAAGATATAATCAGAGAAGGTATGAGAGCTAGAATGAGATATCAAGAAAGAAAGAAAGAAAGAAAGAACGAAAGTAATTAATAAAGAAACTAAAGATAGAATGAAAGAAGTTATGAAAGCTGGAATGAAAGATATCAAGAAAGAAATAAAGAAAGAAAGAAAGAAATTAATAAAGAAATTAAAGATAGAATCAGAGAAGGTATGAAAGCTAGAATGTAACATATCAAGAAAGAAAGAAAAAAAGAAATCAATAGAGAAATTAAAAATGAAATGAGAGAACGTATGAAAGCTAGAATGAAAGATATCAGGAAAGATACAAAGAAAGTAAGAAAGTAATAAAGAAACTAAAGATAGAAAGAGAGAAGGGATGAGAGCTAGATTGAAAGATATCAAGAAAGAAAGAAATGAAAGTAAGTTAAAAAAGAAACTAGAGGTAGAATGAGAGAATTTATGAAAGCTAGAATGAAAGATATCAAGAAAGGAAGAAAGGAGGAAATCAATAAAGAAACTAAAGATAAAATGAGAGAAGGTATGAAATCTAGAATGAAAGATATCAAGAAAGAAAGAAAGAAATCAATAAAGAAACTAAAGATAAAATGAGAGAAGGAATGAAATCTAGAATGAAAGATATTAAGAAAGAAAGAAAGTAACTAATAAAGAAACTAAAGATAGAATGAGAGAAGGTATGAAAGCTAGAATGAAAGATATCAAGAAAGAAAGTAAGAAAGTAAAAAAGAAACTAAAGATAGAAAGAGAGAAGGTATGAGAGCTAGAATGAAAGATATCAAGAAAGAAAGAAAGAAAGGAAGAAAGTAATAAAGAAACTAAAGATAGAACGAGAGAAGGAATGAAAGCTAGAATGAACGATATCAAGAAAGAAAGACAAAAGGAATCAATAAAGAAATTAAAGATGAAATGAGAGAAAGTAGGAAAGCAAGAAGGAAAGATATCAAGAAAGAAAGAAAGAAAGAAAGAAAGTAATAAAGAAACTAAAGCTAGAAAGAGAGAAGATATGAGAGCTAGAATGAAAGAAATCAAGAAAGGAAGAAAGAAATAAAGAAAGAAAGTAATAAAGAAACTAAAGATAGAATGAGAGAAGGTATGAAAGCTAGAATGTGTGATATCAAGAAAGAAAGAATGAAAGTAATTAATAAAGAAACTAAAGATAGAATGGAAGAAGGCATGAAAGCTAGAATGAAAGATATCAAGAAAGAAAGAAAGAAAGAAAGAAAGAAAGAAAGAAAGAAAGAAAGTAATAAAGAAACTAAAGATAGAATGAGAGAAGGTATGAAAGCTAGAATGTAACATATTAAGAAAGCAAGAAATGAAAGGAAGTAAAAAAGAAACTAAAGATAGAATGAGAGGAGGTATGAAAGCAAGAATGAAAGATATCAAGAAAGAAAAAAAGAAAGATATCAATAACGAAACTAAAGATAAAACGAGAGAAGGTATGAAATTTAGAATGAAAGATATCAAGAAAGAAAGAAAGAAAGAAACTAATAAAGAAACGAAAGATAGAATGAGAGAAGGTATGAAATCTAGAATGATAGATATCAAGAGAGAAAGAAAGAAAGTAAAAAAGAAACTAAAGATAGAATGAGAGAATGTATGAAAGCTAGACTGAAAGATATCAAGAAAGAAAGAAAGAAAGATATCAATAAAGAAACTAAAGATAGAATGAGAGAAGGTATGAAATCTAGAATGAAAGATATCAAGAAAGAAAGAAAGAAAGTAACTAATAAAGAAACGAAAGATAGAATGAGAGAAGGTATGAAAGCTAGAATGAAAGATATCAAGAAAGAAAGAAAGAAAGTAATAAAGAAACTAAAGATAGAATGAGAGATGGTATGAAAGCTAGAACGCAAGATATGAAGAAGGAAAAAAATGAAAGTAAGTAAAAAAGAAACTAAAGATAGAATGAGAGAAGGTTTGAAAGCTAGAATGAACCATATCAAGAAAGAGAAAAGGAACAAAGTAGAAATAATGTAATAAAAAAAATAAAGATTGAATGAGTGAAGATATGAATGCTAGAAAGAAAGTTATCCAGAAAGAAAGAAAGAAAGAAAGTAGTAAAGAAACTAAAGATATAATTAGAGAAGGTATGAGAGCTAGAATCAGATATCAAGAAAGAAAGAAAGAAAGAAAGAACGAAAGTAATTAATGAAGAAACTAAAGATAGAATGAAAGAAGGTATGAAAGCTAGAATGAAAGATATCAAGAAAGAAAGAAAGAAATAAAGAAAGAAAGAAATAAAGAAACTAAAGATAGAATGAGTGAAGGTATGAAAGCTAGAATGTAAGATATGAAGAAAGAAAGAAATGAAAGTAAGTAAAAAAGAAACTAAAGATACAATGAGAGAAGGTATGAAAGCTAGAATGAAAGATATCAAGAAAGAAAAAGGAACAAAGTAGAAAAAATGTAATAAAGAAAATAAAGATTGAATGAGTGAAGATATGAATGCTAGAATGAAAGTTATCAAGAAAGAAAGACAGAAAGAAAGTAGTAAAGAAACTAAAGATAGAATGAGAGAAGGTATGAAAGCTAGAATGAAAGATATCAAGAAAGAAAGAAATGAAAGTAAGTAAAAAAGAAACTAAAGATAGAATGAGAGAAGGTATGAAAGCTAGAATGAAAGATATCAAGAAAGAAAGTAAGAAAGTAAAAAAGAAACTAAAGATAGAAAGAGAGAAGGTATGAGAGCTAGAATGAAAGATATCAAGAAAGAAAGAAAGAAAGGAAGAAAGTAATAAAGAAACTAAAGATAGAACGAGAGAAGGAATGAAAGCTAGAATGTAAGATATCAAGAAAGAAAAAAGGAACAAAGTAGAAATAATATAATAAAGAAAATAAAGATTGACTGAGTGAAGATATGAATGCTAGAATGAAAGTTATCAAGAAAGAAAGAAAGAAATTAGTAAAGAAACTAGAGATAGAATCAGAGAAGGTATGAGAGCTAGAATGAGATATCAGGAAAGAAAGAAAGAAAGAAATAACGAAAGTAATTAATAAAGAAACTAAAGATAGAAGGAAAAAAGGTATGAAATCTGGAATGAAAGATATCCAGAAAGAAAGAAAGAAGGAAAGAAAGCAGTAAAGATACTAAAGATAGAATGAGAGAAGGTATGAAAGCAAGAATGAACGATATCAAGAAAGAAAGACAAAAGGAATCAATAAAGAAATTAAAGATGAAATGAGAGAAGGTATGAAAGCAAGAATGAAAGATATCAAGAAAGAAAGAAAGAAAGAAAGAAAGTAATAAAGAAACTAAAGCTAGAAAGAGAGAAGATATGAGAGCTAGAATGAAAGAAATCATGAAAGGAAGAAAGAAATAAAGAAAGAAAGTAATAAAGAAACTAAAGATTGAATGAGAGAAGGTATGAAAGCTAGAATGTGTGATATCAAGAAAGAAAGAAATGAAAGGAAGTAAAAAAGAAACTAAAGATAGAATGAGAGAAGGTATGAAAGCAAGAATGAAAGATATCAAGAAAGAAAAAAAGAAAGATATCAATAAAGAAACTAAAGATAAAACGAGAGAAGGTATGAAATTTAGAATGAAAGATATCAAGAAAGAAAGAAAGAAAGAAACTAATAAAGAAACGAAAGATAGAATGAGAGAAGGTATGAAATCTAGAATGATAGATATCAAGAGATAAAGAAAGTAATAAATAAACTAAAGATAGAATGAGAGAAGGTATGAAAGCTAGACTGAAAGATATCAAGAAAGAAAGAAAGAAAGAAAGATATCAATAAAGAAACTAAAGATAAAATGAGAGAAGGTATGAAATCTAGAATGAAAGATATCAAGAAAGAAAGAAAGAAAGTAATAAAGAAACTAAAGATAGAATGAGAGATGGTATGAAAGCTAGAACGCAAGATATGAAGAAAGAAAAAAATGAAAGTAAGTAAAAAAGAAACTAAAGATAGAATGAGAGAAGGTATGAAAGCTAGAATGTAAGATATCAAGAAAGAAAGAAATGAAAGTAAGTAAAAAAGAAACTAAAGATAGAATGAGAGAAGGTTTGAAAGCTAGAATGAACCATATCAAGAAAGAGAAAAGGAACAAAGTAGAAATAATGTAATAAAAAAAATAAAGATTGAATGAGTGAAGATATGAATGCTAGAAAGAAAGTTATCCAGAAAGAAAGAAAGAAAGAAAGTAGTAAAGAAACTAAAGATATAATCAGAGAAGGTATGAGAGCTAGAATGAGATATCAAGAAAGAAAGAAAGAAAGAAAGAACGAAAGTAATTAATAAAGAAACAAAAGATAGAATGAAAGAAGGTATGAAAGCTAGAATGAAAGATATCAAGAAATAAAGAAATAAAGAAAGAAAGTAATAAAGAAACTAAAGATAGAACGAGTGAAGGTATGAAAGCTAGAATGTAAGATATGAAGAAAGAAAGAAATGAAAGTAAGTAAAAAAGAAACTAAAGATAGAATGAGAGAAGGTATGAAAGCTAGAATGAAAGATATCAAGAAAGAAAAAGGAACAAAGTAGAAATAATGAAATAAAGAAAATAAAGATTGAATGACTGAAGATATGAATGCTAGAATGAAAGTTATTAAGAAAGAAAGAAAGAAAGAAAGTAGTAAAGAAACTAAAGATAGAACAAGAGAAGGTATGAAAGCAAGAATGAAAGATATCAAGAAAGAAAGAAAAAAGAAATCAACAGAGAAATTAAAGATGAAATGAGAGCAGGTATGAAAGCTAGAATGAAAGATATCAAGTAAGAAAGAAAGTAAGAAAGTAAGAAAGAAACTAAAGATAGAACGAGAGAAGGTATGAAAGATAGAATGAAAGATATCAAGAAAGAAAGAAAGAAAGTAATAAAGAAACTAAAGATAGAACGAGTGAAGGTATGAAAGCTAGAATGTAAGATATGAATAAAGAAAGAAATGAAAGTAAGTAAAAAAGAAACTAAAGATAGAATGAGAGAAGGTATGAAAGCTAGAATGAAAGATATCAAGAAAGAAAGAAAGATATCAATAAAGAAACTAAAGATAAAATGAGAGAAGGTATGAAATCTAGAATGAAAGATATCAAGACAGAAAGAAAGAAAGTAACTACTAAAGAAACTAAAGATAGAAGGAGAGAAGGCATGAAAGCTAGAATGAAAGATATCAAGGAAGAAAGAAAGAAAGAAAGAAAGAAAGAAAGAAAGAAACTAAAGATAGAATGAGAGAAGGTATGAAAGCTAGAATGTAACATATCAAGAAAGCAAGAAATGAAAGTAAGTAAAAAAGAAACTAAAGATAGAATGAGAGAAGGTACGAAAGCTAGAATGTAAGATCTCAAGAAAGAAAGAAATGAAAGTAAGTAAAAAAGAAACTAAAGATAGAATGAGAGAATTTATGAAAGCTAGAATGAAAGATATAAAGAAAGAAAGAAAGAAAGAAAGTAATAAAGAAACTAAAGATAGAAAGAGAGAAGGGATGAGAGCTAGAATGAAAGATATCAAGAAAGAAAGAAATGAAAGTAAGTTAAAAAGAAACTATAGGTAGAATGAGCGAATTTATGAAAGCTAGAATGAAAGATATCAAGAAAGGAAGAAAGAAAGAAAGAAATTAATAAAGAAACTAAAGATAAAATGAGAGAAGGAATGAAATCTAGAATGAAAGATATAAAGAAAGAAAGAAAGTAACTAATAAAGAAAGTAAAGATAGAATGAGAGTAGGTATTAAAGCTAGAATGAAAGATATCAAGAAAGAAAGAAATGAAAGTAAGTAAAAAAGAAACTAAAGATAGAATGAGAGAAGGTATGAAATTTAGAATGAAAGATATCAAGACAGAAAGAAAGAAAGTAACTACTAAAGAAACTAAAGATAGAAGGAGAGAAGGTATGAAAGCTAGAATGAAAGATATCAAGAAAGAAAGAAAGAAAGTAATAAAGAAACTTAAGATAGAATGAGAGATGGTATGAAAGCTAGAATGTAACATATCAAAAAAGCAAGAAATGAAAGTAAGTAACAAAGAAACTAAAGAGAGAATGAGAGAAGGTACGAAAGCTAGAATGTAAGATCTCAAGAAAGAAAGAAATGAAAGTAAGTAAAAAAGAAACTAAAGATAGAATGAGAGAAGGTATGAAAGCTAGAATGAAAGATAACAAGAAAGAAAGAAAGAAAGAAAGTAATAAAGAAACTAAAGATAGAAAGAGAGAAGGGATTAGAGCTAGAATGAAAGATATCAAGAAAGAAAGAAATGAAAGTAAGTTAAAAAGAAACTATAGGAAGAATGAGAGAATTTATGAAAGCTAGAATGAAAGATATCAAGAAAGGAAGAAAGGAGGAAATCAATAAAGAAACTAAAGATAAAATGAGAGAAGGTATGAAATCTAGAATGAAAGATATCAAGAAAGAAAGAAAGAAAGAAATCAATAAAGAAACTGAAGATAAAATGAGAGAAGGAATGATATCTAGAATGAAAGATATCAAGAAAGAAAGAAAGTAACTAATAAAGAAACTAAAGATAGAATGAGAGAAGTTATTAAAGCTAGAATGAAAGATATCAAGGAAAGAAATGAAAGTAAGTAAAAAAGAAACTAAAGATAGAATGAGAGAAAGTATGATAGCTAGAATGAAAGATATCAAGAAAGAAAGAAAGAAAGTAAGAAAGTAAAAAAGAAACTAAAGATAGAAAGAGAGAAGTTATGAGAGCTAGAATGAAAGATATCAAGAAAGAAAGAAATAAAGTAAGAAAGTAATAAAGAAACTAAAGATAGAATGAGAGAAGGTATGAAAGCTAGAATGTAAGATATCAAGAAAGAAAAAAGGAACCAAGTAGAAATAATGTAATAAAGAAAATAAAGATTGATTGAGTGAAGATATGAATGCTAGAATGAAAGTTATCAAGAAAGAAAGAAAGAAAGTAGGAAAGAAAATAAAGATAGAATCAGAGAAGGTATGAGAGCTTGAATGAGATATCAAGAAAGAAAGAAAGAAAGAAAGAAAGAAAGAAAGAAAGAAAGAAAGAAAGAAAGAACGAAAGTAATTAATAAAGAAACTAAAGATAAAATGAGAGTAGGTATGAAAGCTAGAATGAAGGATATCAAGAAAGAAAGAAATGAAAGTAGGTAAAAAAGAAACTAAAGATAGAATGAGAGAAGGTATGAAAGATAGAATGAAAGATATCAAGAAATAAAGAAAGAAAGAGCGTAATAAAGAAACTAAAGATAGAATGAGAGAAGGTATGAAAGCTAGAATGAAAGATATCAAGAAAGAAAAAAGGAACAAAGTAGAAATAATGTAATAAAGAAAATAAAGATTGACTGAGTGAAGATATGAATGCTAGAATGAAAGTTATCAAGAAAGAAAGAAAGAAAGTAGTAAAGAAACTAAAGATAGAATCAGAGAAGGTATCAGAGCTAGAATGAGATATCAAGAAAGAAAGAAAGAAAGAAAGAAAGAAGGAAAGAAAGAAAGAAAGAAAGAAAGAAAGAAAGAAAGAAAGTAATTAATAAAGAAACTAAAGATAGAATGAGAGAAGGTATGAAAGCTAGAATGTAACATATCAAGACAGAAAGAAAGAAAGTAACTACTAAAGAAACTAAAGATAGAAGGAGAGAAGGTATGAAAGCTAGAATGAAAGATATCAAGAAAGAAAGAAAGTAATAAAGAAACTTAAGATAGAATGAGAGATGGTATGAAAGCTAGAATGTAACATATCAAGAAAGCAAGAAATGAAAGTAAGTAAAAAAGAAACTAAAGAGAGAATGAGAGAAGGTACGAAAGCTAGAATGTAAGATCTCAAGAAAGAAAGAAAAAAAGAAATCAATAAAGAAATTATAGATGAAAAGAGAGAAGGTATGAAATCTAGAATGATAGATATCAAGAGAGATAGAAATAAATTAATAAAGAAACTAAAGATAGAAGGAGAGAAGGTATGAAAGCTAGAATGAAAGATATCAAGAAAGAAAGAAAGAAAGTAATAAAGAAACTAAAGATAGAATGAGTGATGGTATGAAAGCTAGAATGACAGATATCAAGAAAGAAAAAAGGAAGAAAGTAGAAATAAAGTAATAAAGAAACTAAAGATAGAATGAGTGATGGTATGAAAGCTAGAATGCAAGATATGAAGAAAGAAAGAAATGAAAGTAAGTAAAAAAGAAACTAAAGATAGAATGGGAGAATTTATGAAAGCTAGAAAGAAAGATATCAAGAAAGAAAGAAAGAAAGAAAGAAAGAAAGAAAGATATCAATAAAGAAACTAAAGATAAAATGAGAGAAGGTATGAAATTTAGAATGAAAGATATCAAGACAGAAAGAAAGAAAGTAACTACTAAAGAAACTAAAGATAGAAGGAGTAAAGGTATGAAAGCTAGAATGAAAGATATCAAGAAAGAAAGAAAGAAAGTAATGAAGAAACTAAAGATAGAATGAGAGATGGTATGAAAGCTAGAATGTAACATATCAAGAAAGCAAGAAATGAAAGTAAGTAAAAAAGAAACTAAAGATAGAATGAGAGAAGGTATGAAAGCAAGAATGAAAGATATCAAGAAAGAAAGAAAAAAAGAAATCAATAAAGAAATTATAGATGAAAAGAGAGAAGGTATGAAATCTAGAATGATAGATATCAAGAGAGATAGAAATAAATTAATAAAGAAACTAAAGATAGAAGGAGAGAAGGTATGAAAGCTAGAATGAAAGATATCAAGAAAGAAAGAAAGAAAGTAATAAATAAACTAAAGATAGAATGAGTGATGGTATGAAAGCTAGAATGACAGATATCAAGAAAGAAAAAAGGAAGAAAGTAGAAATAAAGTAATAAAGAAACTAAAGATAGAATGAGTGATGGTATGAAAGCTAGAATGCAAGATATGAAGAAAGAAAGAAATGAAAGTAAGTAAAAAAGAAACTAAAGATAGAATGGGAGAATTTATGAAAGCTAGAAAGAAAGATATCAAGAAAGAAAGAAAGAAAGAAAGAAAGAAAGATATCAATAAAGAAACTAAAGATAAAATGAGAGAAGGTATGAAATTTAGAATGAAAGATATCAAGACAGAAAGAAAGAAAGTAACTACTAAAGAAACTAAAGATAGAAGGAGAGAAGGTATGAAAGCTAGAATGAAAGATATCAAGAAAGAAAGAAAGAAAGTAATAAAGAAACTTAAGATAGAATGAGAGATGGTATGAAAGCTAGAATGTAACATATCAAGAAAGCAAGAAATGAAAGTAAGTAAAAAAGAAACTAAAGAGAGAATGAGAGAAGGTACGAAAGCTAGAATGTAAGATCTCAAGAAAGAAAGAAATGAAAGTAAGTAAAAAAGAAACTAAAGATAGAATGAGAGAAGGTATGAAAGCTAGAATGAAAGATAACAAGAAAGAAAGAAGGAAAGAAAGTAATAAAGAAACTAAAGATAGAAAGAGAGAAGGGATGAGAGCTAGAATGAAAGATATCAAGAAAGAAAGAAATGAAAGTAAGTTAAAAAGAAACTATAGGAAGAATGAGAGAATTTATGAAAGCTAGAATGAAAGATATCAAGAAAGGAAGAAAGGAGGAAATCAATAAAGAAACTAAAGATAAAATGAGAGAAGGTATGAAATCTAGAATGAAAGATATCAAGAAAGAAAGAAAGAAAGAAATCAATAAAGAAACTAAAGATAAAATGAGAGAAGGAATGATATCTAGAATGAAAGATATCAAGAAAGAAAGAAAGTAACTAATAAAGAAACTAAAGATAGAATGAGAGAAGGTATTAAAGCTAGAATGAAAGATATCAAGGAAAGAAATGAAAGTAAGTAAAAAAGAAACTAAAGATAGAATGAGAGAAAGTATGATAGCTAGAATGAAAGATATCAAGAAAGAAAGAAAGAAAGTAAGAAAGTAAAAAAGAAACTAAAGATAGAAAGAGAGAAGTTATGAGAGCTAGAATGAAAGATATCAAGAAAGAAAGAAAGAAAGTAATAAAGAAACTAAAGATAGAATGAGTGATGGTATGAAAGCTAGAATGACAGATATCAAGAAAGAAAAAAGGAAGAAAGTAGAAATAAAGTAATAAAGAAACTAAAGATAGAATGAGTGATGGTATGAAAGCTAGAATGCAAGATATGAAGAAAGAAAGAAATGAAAGTAAGTAAAAAAGAAACTAAAGATAGAATGGGAGAATTTATGAAAGCTAGAAAGAAAGATATCAAGAAAGAAAGAAAGAAAGAAAGAAAGAAAGATATCAATAAAGAAACTAAAGATAAAATGAGAGAAGGTATGAAATTTAGAATGAAAGATATCAAGACAGAAAGAAAGTAACTACTAAAGAAACTAAAGATAGAAGGAGAGAAGGTATGAAAGCTAGAATGAAAGATATCAAGAAAGAAAGAAAGAAAGTAATAAAGAAACTTAAGATAGAATGAGAGATGGTATGAAAGCTAGAATGTAACATATCAAGAAAGCAAGAAATGAAAGTAAGTAACAAAGAAACTAAAGAGAGAATGAGAGAAGGTACGAAAGCTAGAATGTAAGATCTCAAGAAAGAAAGAAAGAAAGAAAGAAAGTAATAAAGAAACTAAAGATAGAAAGAGAGAAGGGATTAGAGCTAGAATGAAAGATATCAAGAAAGAAAGAAATGAAAGTAAGTTAAAAAGAAACTATAGGAAGAATGAGAGAATTTATGAAAGCTAGAATGAAAGATATCAAGAAAGAAAGAAAGAAAGAAATCAATAAAGAAACTAAAGATAAAATGAGAGAAGGAATGATATCTAGAATGAAAGATATCAAGAAAGAAAGAAAGTAACTAATAAAGAAACTAAAGATAGAATGAGAGAAGTTATTAAAGCTAGAATGAAAGATATCAAGGAAAGAAATGAAAGTAGGTAAAAAAGAAACTAAAGATAGAATGAGAGAAAGTATGATAGCTAGAATGAAAGATATCAAGAAAGAAAGAAAGAAAGTAAGAAAGTAAAAAAGAAACTAAAGATAGAAAGAGAGAAGTTATGAGAGCTAGAATGAAAGATATCAAGAAAGAAAGAAATAAAGTAAGAAAGTAATAAAGAAACTAAAGATAGAATGAGAGAAGGTATGAAAGCTAGAATGTAAGATATCAAGAAAGAAAAAAGGAACCAAGTAGAAATAATGTAATAAAGAAAATAAAGATTGATTGAGTGAAGATATGAATGCTAGAATGAAAGTTATCAAGAAAGAAAGAAAGAAAGTAGGAAAGAAACTAAAGATAGAATCAGAGAAGGTATGAGAGCTTGAATGAGATATCAAGAAAGAAAGAAAGAAAGAAAGAAAGAAAGAAAGAACGAAAGTAATTAATAAAGAAACTAAAGATAAAATGAGAGTAGGTATGAAAGCTAGAATGAAGGATATCAAGAAAGAAAGAAATGAAAGTAGGTAAAAAAGAAACTAAAGATAGAATGAGAGAAGGTATGAAAGATAGAATGAAAGATATCAAGAAATAAAGAAAGAAAGAGCGTAATAAAGAAACTAAAGATAGAATGAGAGAAGGTATGAAAGCTAGAATGAAAGATATCAAGAAAGAAAAAAGGAACAAAGTAGAAATAATGTAATAAAGAAAATAAAGATTGACTGAGTGAAGATATGAATGCTAGAATGAAAGATATCAAGAAAGAAAGAAAGAAAGTAGTAAAGAAACTAAAGATAGAATCAGAGAAGGTATGAGAGCTAGAATGAGATATCAAGAAAGAAAGAAAGAAAGAAAGAAAGAAAGAAAGAAAGAAAGAATGTAATTAATAAAGAAACTAAAGATAGAATGAGAGAAGGTATGAAAGCTAGAATGTAACATATCAAGAAAGCAAGAAATGAAAGTAAGTAAAAAAGAAACTATAGATAGAATGAGAGAAGGTATTAAAGCTAGAATGAAAGATATGAAGAGAGGAAGAAAGAAAGTAATAAAGAAACTAAAGATAGAATGAGAGAAGGTATGAAAGCAAGAATGAAAGAAATCAAGAAAGAAAGAAAAAAAGAAGTCAATAAAGAAATTAAAGATGAAAAGAGAGAAGGTATGAAATCTAGAATGATAGATATCAAGAGAGATAGAAATAAATTAATAAATAAACTAAAGATAGAATGAGAGAAGGTATGAAAGCTAGAATGAAAGATATCAAGAAAGAAAGAAAGAAAGTAATAAAGAAACTAAAGATAGAATGAGTGATGGTATGAAAGCTAGAATGCAAGATCTGAAGAAAGAAAGAAATGAAAGTAAGTAAAAAAGAAACTAAAGATAGAATGAGAGAAGGTTTGAAAGCTAGAATGAAACATATCAAGAAAGAAAAAAGGAACAAAGTAGAAATAATGTAATAAAGAAAATAAAGATTGAATGAGTGAAGATATGAATGCTAGAATGAAAGTTATCAAGAAAGAAAGAAAGAAAGTAGTAAAGAAACTAAAGATAGAATCAGAGAAGGTATGAGAGCTAGAATGAGACATCAAGAAAGAAAGAAAGAAAGAAAGAAAGAAAGAATGTAATAAATAAACTAAAGATAGAAAGAGAGAAGGGATGAGAGCTAGAATGAAAGATATCAAGAAAGCAAGAAATGAAAGTAAGTTAAAAAGAAACTATAGGTAGAATGAGAGAATTTATGAAAGCTAGAATGAAAGATATCAAGAAAGGAAGAAAGGAGGAAATCAATAAAGAAACTAAAGATAAAATGAGAGAAGGTATGAAATCTAGAATTGAAGATATCAGGAATGAAAGAAAGAAAGAAATCAATAAAGAAACTAAAGATAAAATGAGAGAAGGAATGAAATCTAGAATGAAAGATATCAAGAAAGAAAGAAAGTAACTAATAAAGAAACTAAAGATAGAATGAGAGAAGGTATTAAAGCTAGAATGAAAGATCTCAAGAAGGATAGAAATGAAAGTAAGTAAAAAAGAAACTAAAGATAGAATGAGAGAAAGTATGAAAGCTAGAATGAAAGATATCAAGAAAGAAAGAAAGTAAGAAAGTAAAAAAGAAACTAAAGATAGAAAGAGAGAAGGTATGAGAGCTAGAATGAAAGACATCAAGAAAGAAAGAAAGAAAGTAAGAAAGTAATAAAGAAACTAAAGATAGAACGAGAGAAGGTATGAAAGCTAGAATGTAAGATATCAAGAAAAAAAAAAGGAACCAAGTAGAAATAATGTAATAAAGAAAATAAAGATTGATTGAGTGAAGATATGAATGCTAGAATGAAAGTTATCAAGAAAGAAAGAAAGAAAGTAGGAAAGAAACTAAAGATAGAATCAGAGAAGGTATGAGAGCTAGAATGAGATATCAAGAAAGAAAGAAAGAAAGAAAGAAAGAACGAAAGTAATTAATAAAGAAACTAAAGATAAAATGAGAGAAGGTATGAAAGCTAGAATGAAAGATATCAAGAAAGAAAGAAAGAAAGAAATCAATAAAGAATCTAAAGATAAAATGAGAGATGGAATGAAATCTAGAATGAAAGATATCAAGAAAGAAAGAAAGTAACTAATAAAGAAAGTAAAGATAGAATGAGAGTAGGTATTAAAGCTAGAATGAAAGATATTAAGAAAGAAAGAAATGAAAATAAGTAAAAAAGAAACTAAAGATAGAATGAGAGAAGGTATGAAAGCTAGAATGAAAGATATCAAGAAAGAAAGAAAGAAAGTAAAAAAGAAACTAAAGATAGAACGAGAGAAGGTATGAAAGATAGAATGAAAGATATCAAGAAATAAAGAAATAAAGAGCGTAATAAAGAAACTAAAGATAGAATGAGAGAAGGTACGAAAGGTAGAATGAAAGATATCAAGAAAGAAAAAAGGAACAAAGTAGAAATAATGTAATAAAGAAAATAAAGATTGACTGAGTGAAGATATGAATGCTAGAATGAAAGTTATCAAGAAAGAAAGAAAGAAAGTAGTAAAGAAACTAAAGATAGAATCAGAGAAGGTATGAGAGCTAGAATGAGATATCAAGAAAGAAAGAAAGAAAGAAAGAAAGAACGAAAGTAATTAATAAAGAAACTAAAGATAGAATGAGAGAAGGTATGAAAGCTAGAATGTAACATATCAAGAAAGCAAGAAATGAAAGTAAGTAAAAAAGAAACTATAGATAGAATGAGAGAAGGTATTAAAGCTAGAATGAAAGATATCAAGAAAGGAAGAAAGAAAGAAAGAAAGAAACTAAAGAGAGAAAGAGAGAAGGGATGAGAGCTAGAATGAAAGATATCAAGAAAGAAAGAAAGAAAGAAAGTAATAAAGAAACTAAAGATAGAAAGAGAGAAGGGATGAGAGCTTGAATGAAAGATATCAAGAAAGAAAGAAATGAAAGTAAGTTAAAAAAGAAACTATAGATAGAATGAGAGAAGGTATGAAAGCTAGAATGAAAGATATCAAGAAAGGAAGAAAGGAGGAAAACAATAAAGAAACTAAAGATAAAATGAGAGAAGGTATGAAAGCTAGAATGAAAGATATCAAGAAAGAAAGAAAGAAAGAAATCAATAAAGAATCTAAAGATAAAATGAGAGATGGAATGAAATCTAGAATGAAAGATATCAAGAAAGAAAGAAAGTAACTAATAAAGAAACTAAAGATAGAATGAGAGAAGGTATTAAAGCTAGAATGAAAGATATCAAGGAAAGAAATGAAAGTAAGTAAAAAAGAAATTAAAGATAGAATGAGAGAAGGTATGAAAGCTAGAATGAAAGATATCAAGAAAGAAAGAAAGAAAGTAAAAAAGAAACTAAAGATAGAACGAGAGAAGGTATGAAAGCTAGAATGTAAGATATCAAGAAAGAAAAAAGGAACCAAGTAGAAATAATGTAATAAAGAAAATAAAGATTGATTGAGTGAAGATATGAATGCTAGAATGAAAGTTATCAAGAAAGAAAGAAAGAAAGTAGGAAAGAAACTAAAGATAGAATCAGTGAAGGTATGAGAGCTAGAATGAGATATCAAGAAAGAAAGAAAGAAAGAAAGAAAGAACGAAAGTAATTAATAAAGAAACTAAAGATAAAATGAGAGAAGGTATGAAAGCTAGAATGAAAGATATCAAGAAAGAAAGAAAGAAAGAAATCAATAAAGAATCTAAAGATAAAATGAGAGATGGAATGAAATCTAGAATGAAAGATATCAAGAAAGAAAGAAAGTAACTAATAAAGAAAGTAAAGATAGAATGAGAGTAGGTATTAAAGCTAGAATGAAAGATATTAAGAAAGAAAGAAATGAAAATAAGTAAAAAAGAAACTGAAGATAGAATGAGAGAAGGTATGAAAGCTAGAATGAAAGATATCAAGAAAGAAAGAAAGAAAGTAAAAAAGAAACTAAAGATAGAACGAGAGAAGGTATGAAAGATAGAATGAAAGATATCAAGAAATAAAGAAATAAAGAGCGTAATAAAGAAACTAAAGATAGAATGAGAGAAGGTACGAAAGGTAGAATGAAAGATATCAAGAAAGAAAAAAGGAACAAAGTAGAAATAATGTAATAAAGAAAATAAAGATTGACTGAGTGAAGATATGAATGCTAGAATGAAAGTTATCAAGAAAGAAAGAAAGAAAGTAGTAAAGAAACTAAAGATAGAATCAGAGAAGGTATGAGAGCTAGAATGAGATATCAAGAAAGAAAGAAAGAAAGAAAGAAAGAACGAAAGTAATTAATAAAGAAACTAAAGATAGAATGAGAGAAGGTATGAAAGCTAGAATGTAACATATCAAGAAAGCAAGAAATGAAAGTAAGTAAAAAAGAAACTATAGATAGAATGAGAGAAGGTATTAAAGCTAGAATGAAAGATATCAAGAAAGGAAGAAAGAAAGAAAGAAAGAAACTAAAGAGAGAAAGAGAGAAGGGATGAGAGCTAGAATGAAAGATATCAAGAAAGAAAGAAAGAAAGAAAGTAATAAAGAAACTAAAGATAGAAAGAGAGAAGGGATGAGAGCTTGAATGAAAGATATCAAGAAAGAAAGAAATGAAAGTAAGTTAAAAAAGAAACTATAGATAGAATGAGAGAAGGTATGAAAGCTAGAATGAAAGATATCAAGAAAGGAAGAAAGGAGGAAATCAATAAAGAAACTAAAGATAAAATGAGAGAAGGTATGAAAGCTAGAATGAAAGATATCAAGAAAGAAAGAAAGAAAGAAATCAATAAAGAATCTAAAGATAAAATGAGAGATGGAATGAAATCTAGAATGAAAGATATCAAGAAAGAAAGAAAGTAACTAATAAAGAAACTAAAGATAGAATGAGAGAAGGTATTAAAGCTAGAATGAAAGATATCAAGGAAAGAAATGAAAGTAAGTAAAAAAGAAATTAAAGATAGAATGAGAGAAGGTATGAAAGCTAGAATGAAAGATATCAAGAAAGAAAGAAAGAAAGTAAAAAAGAAACTAAAGATAGAACGAGAGAAGGTATGAAAGCTAGAATGTAAGATATCAAGAAAGAAAAAAGGAACCAAGTAGAAATAATGTAATAAAGAAAATAAAGATTGATTGAGTGAAGATATGAATGCTAGAATGAAAGTTATCAAGAAAGAAAGAAAGAAAGTAGGAAAGAAACTAAAGATAGAATCAGTGAAGGTATGAGAGCTAGAATGAGATATCAAGAAAGAAAGAAAGAAAGAAAGAAAGAACGAAAGTAATTAATAAAGAAACTAAAGATAAAATGAGAGAAGGTATGAAAGCTAGAATGAAAGATATCAAGAAAGAAAGAAAGAAAGAAATCAATAAAGAATCTAAAGATAAAATGAGAGATGGAATGAAATCTAGAATGAAAGATATCAAGAAAGAAAGAAAGTAACTAATAAAGAAAGTAAAGATAGAATGAGAGTAGGTATTAAAGCTAGAATGAAAGATATTAAGAAAGAAAGAAATGAAAATAAGTAAAAAAGAAACTAAAGATAGAATGAGAGAAGGTATGAAAGCTAGAATGAAAGATATCAAGAAAAAAAGAAAGAAAGTAAAAAAGAAACTAAAGATAGAACGAGAGAAGGTATGAAAGATAGAATGAAAGATATCAAGAAATAATGAAAGAAAGAGCGTAATAAAGAAACTAAAGATAGAATGAGAGAAGGTATGAAAGCTAGAATGAAAGATATCAAGAAAGAAAAAAGGAACAAAGTAGAAATAATGTAATAAAGAAAATAAAGATTGACTGAGTGAAGATATGAATGCTAGAATGAAAGTTATCAAGAAAGAAAGAAAGAAAGTAGTAAAGAAACTAAAGATAGAATCAGAGAAGGTATGAGAGCTAGAATGAGATATCAAGAAAGAAAGAAAGAAAGAAAGAAAGAACGAAAGTAATTACTAAAGAAACTAAAGATAGAATGAGAGAAGGTATGAAAGCTAGAATGTAACATATCAAGAAAGCAAGAAATGAAAGTAAGTAAAAAAGAAACTATAGATAGAATGAGAGAAGGTATTAAAGCTAGAATGAAAGATATCAAGAAAGGAAGAAAGAAAGTAATAAAGAAACTAAAGATAGAATGAGTGATGGTATGAAAGCTAGAATGCAAGATATGAAGAAAGAAGGAAATGAAAGTAAGTAAAAAAGAAACTAAAGATAGAATGAGAGAAGGTATGAAAGCAAGAATGAAAGAAATCAAGAAAGAAAGAAAAAAAGAAATCAATAAAGAAATTAAAGATGAAAAGAGAGAAGGTATGAAATCTAGAATGATAGATATCAAGAGAGATAGAAATAAATTAATAAATAAACTAAAGATAGAATGAGAGAAGGTATGAAAGATAGAATGAAAGATATCAAGAAAGAAAGAAAGAAAGTAATAAAGAAACTAAAGATAGAATGAGTGATGGTATGAAAGCTAGAATGACAGATATCAAGAAAGAAAAAAGGAAGAAAGTAGAAATAAAGTAATAAAAAACGAAAGATATAATGAGTGATGGTATGAAAGCTAGAATGCAAGATATGAAGAAAGAAAGAAATGAAAGTAAGTAAAAGAGAAACTAAAGATAGAATGAGAGAAGGTTTGAAAGCTAGAATGAAACATATCAAGAAAGAAAAAAGGAACAAAGTAGAAATAATGTAATAAAGAAAATAAAGATTGAATGAGTGAAGATATGAATGCTAGAATGAAAGTTATCAAGAAAGAAAGAAAGAAAGTAGTAAAGAAACTAAAGATAGAATCAGAGAAGGTATGAGAGCTATAATGAGATATCAAGAAAGAAAGAAAGAAAGAAAGAAAGAATGTAATAAAGAAACTAAAGATAGAAAGAGAGAAGGGATGAGAGCTAGAATGAAAGATATCAAGAAAGCAAGAAATGAAAGTAAGTTAAAAAGAAACTATAGGTAGAATGAGAGAATTTATGAAAGCTAGAATGAAAGATATCAAGAAAGGAAGAAAGGAGGAAATCAATAAAGAAACTAAAGATAAAATGAGAGAAGGTATGAAATCTAGAATTGAAGATATCAAGAATGAAAGAAAGAAAGAAATCAATAAAGAAACTAAAGATAAAATGAGAGAAGGAATGAAATCAAGAATGAAAGATATCAAGAAAGAAAGAAAGTAACTAATAAAGAAACTAAAGATAGAATGAGAGAAAGTATTAAAGCTAGAATGAAAGATCTCAAGAAGGAAAGAAATGAAAGTAAGTAAAAAAGAAACTAAAGATAGAATGAGAGAAAGTATGAAAGCTAGAATGAAAGATATCAAGAAAGAAAGAAAGTAAGAAAGTAAAAAAGAAACTAAAGATAGAAAGAGAGAAGGTATGAGAGCTAGAATGAAAGATATCAAGAAAGAAAGAAAGAAAGTAAGAAAGTAAGAAAGAAACTAAAGATAGAACGAGAGAAGGTATGAAAGCTAGAATGTAAGATATCAAGAAAGAAAAAAGGAACCAAGTAGAAATAATGTAATAAAGAAAATAAAGATTGATTGAGTGAAGATATGAATGCTAGAATGAAAGTTATCAAGAAAGAAAGAAAGAAAGTACGAAAGAAACTAAAGATAGAATCAGAGAAGGTATGAGAGCTAGAATGAGATATCAAGAAAGAAAGAAAGAAAGAAAGAAAGAACGAAAGTAATTAATAAAGAAACTAAAGATAAAATGAGAGAAGGTATGAAAGCTAGAATGAAAGATATCAAGAAAGAAAGAAAGAAAGAAATCAATAAAGAATCTAAAGATAAAATGAGAGATGGAATGAAATCTAGAATGAAAGATATCAAGAAAGAAAGAAAGTAACTAATAAAGAAAGTAAAGATAGAATGAGAGTAGGTATTAAAGCTAGAATGAAATATATCAAGAAAGAAAGAAAGAAAGAAAGTAATAAAGAAACTAAAGATAGAATGAGAGAAGGTATGAAAGCTAGAATGAAAGATATCAAGAAAGAAAAAAGGAACAAAGTAGAAATAATGTAATAAAGAAAATAAAGATTGACTGAGTGAAGATATGAATGCTAGAATGAAAGTTATCAAGAAAGAAAGAAAGAAAGTAGTAAAGAAACTAAAGATAGAATCAGAGAAGGTATGAGAGCTAGAATGAGATATAAAGAAAGAAAGAAAGAACGAAAGTAATTAATAAAGAAACAAAAGATAGAATGAGAGAAGGTATGAAAGCTAGAATGTAACATATAAAGAAAGCAAGAAATGAAAGTAAGTAAAAAAGAAACTATAGAATGAGAGAAGGTATTAAAGCTAGAATGAAATATATGAAAAAGGAACATAGAAAGTAATAAAGAAACTAAAGATAGAATGAGTGATGGTATGAAAGCTAGAATGCAAGATATGAAGAAAGAAAGAAATGAAAGTAAGTAAAAAAGAAACTAAAGATAGAATGAGAGAAGGTATGAAAGCAAGAATGAAAGATATCAAGAAAGAAAGAAAAAAAGAAATCAATAAAGAAATTATAGATGAAAAGAGAGAAGGTATGAAATCTAGAATGATAGATATCAAGAGAGATAGAAATAAATTAATAAATAAACTAAAGATAGAATGAAAGAAGGTATGAAAGCTAGAATGAAAGTTATCAAGAAAGAAAGAAAGAAAGTAATAAAGAAACTAAAGATAGAATGAGTGATGGTATGAAAGCTAGAATGCCAGATATCAAGAAAGAAAAAAGGAAGAAAGTAGAAATAAAGTAATAAAGAAACTAAAGATAGAATGAGTGATGGTATGAAAGCTAGAATGCAAGATATGAAGAAAGAAAGAAATGAAAGTAAGTAAAAAAGAAACTAAAGATAGAATGAGAGAAGGTACGAAAGCTAGAATGAAACATATCAAGAAAGAAAAAAGGAACAAAGTAGAAATAATGTAATAAAGAAAATAAAGATTGAATGAGTGAAGATATGAATGCAAGAATGAAAGTTATCAAGAAAGAAAGAAGGAAAGAAAGAAAGTAGTAAAGAAACTAAAGATAGAATCACAGAAGGTATGAGAGCTAGAATGAGATATCAAGAAAGAAACAAAGAAAGAAAGAACAAAAGTAATTAATAAAGAAACTAAAGATAGAATGAGAGAAGGTACGAAAGCTAGAATGTAAGATCTCAAGAAAGAAAGAAATGAAAGTAAGTAAAAAAGAAACTAAAGATAGAATGAGAGAAGTTATGAAAGCTAGAATGAAAGATATCAAGAAAGAAAGAAAGAAAGAAAGTAATAAAGAAACTAAAGATAGAAAGAGAGATGGGATGAGAGCTAGAATGAAAGATATCAAGAAAGAAAAAAGGAAGAAAGTAGAAATAAAGTAATAAAGAAACTAAAGATAGAATGAGAGAAGGTATGAAAGCTAGAATGTAACATATCAAGAAAGCAAGTAATGAAAGTAAGTAAAAAAGAAACTAAAGATAGAATTAGAGAAGGTATGAAAGCTAGAATGTAAGATCTCAAGAAAGAAAGAAATGAAAGTAAGTAAAAAAGAAACTAAAGATAGAATGAGAGAACGGATGAGAGCTAGAATGAAAGATATCAAGAAAGAAAGTAATGAAAGTAAGTAAAAAAGAAGCTAAAGATAGAATGAGAGAAGGTATGAAAGCTAGAATGAAAGATATCAAGAAAGAAAGAAAGAAAGTAAGAAAGTAAAAAAGAAACTAAAGATAGAAAGAGAGAAGTTATGTGAGCTAGAAAGAAAGATATCAAGAAAGAAAGAAAGAAAGAAAGAAAGTAATAAAGAAACTAAATATAGAACGAGAGAAGGTATGAAAGATAGAATGAAAGATATCAAGAAATAAAGAAAGAAAGAGCGTAATAAAGAAACTAAAGATAGAATGAGAGAAGGTATGAAAGCTAGAATGAAAGATATCAAGAAAGAAAAAAGAAACAAAGTATAAATAAAGTAATAAAGAAAATAAAGATTGACTGAGTGAAGATATGAATGCTAGAATGAAAGTTATCAGGAAAGAAAGAAAGAAAGTAGTAAAGAAACTAAAGATAGAATCTGAGAAGGTATGAGAGCTAGAATGAGATATCAAGAAAGAAAGAAAGAAAGAAAGAAAGAACGAAAGTAATTAATAAAGAAAGTAAAGATAGAATGAGAGAAGGTATGAAAGCTAGAATGTAACATATTAAGAAAGCAAGAAATGAAAGTAAGTAAAAAAGAAACTATAGATAGAATGAGAGAAGGTATTAAAGCTAGAATGAAAGATATGAAGAAAGGAAAAAAGAAAGTAATAAAGAAACTAAAGATAGAATGAGTGATGGTATGAAAGCTAGAATGCAAGATATGAAGAAAGAAAGAAATGAAAGTAAGTAAAAAAGAAACTAAAGATAGAATGAGAGAAGGTATGAAAGCAAGAATGAAAGATATCAAGAAAGAAAGAAAAAAAGAAATCAATAAAGAAATTATAGATGAAAAGAGAGAAGGTATGAAATCTAGAATGATAGATATCAAGAGAGATAGAAATAAATTAATAAAGAAACTAAAGATAGAATGAGAGAAGGTATGAAAGCTAGAGTGAAAGATATCCAGAAAGAAAGAAAGAAAGTAATAAAGAAACTAAAGATAGAATGAGTGATGGTATGAAAGCTAGAATGACAGATATCAAGAAAGAAAAAAGGAAGAAAGTAGAAATAAAGTAATAAAGAAACTAAAGATAGAATGAGTGATGGTATGAAAGCTAGAATGCAAGATATGAAGAAAGAAAGAAATGAAAGTAAGCAAAAAAGAAACTAAAGATAGAATGAGAGAAGGTATGAAAGATAGAAAGAAAGATATCAAGAAAGAAAGAAAGAAAGAAAGATATCAATAAAGAAACTAAAGATAAAATGAGAGAAGGTATGAAATCTAGAATGAAAGATATCAAGACAGAAAGAAAGAAACTACTAAAGAAACTAAAGATAGAAGGAGAGAAGGTATGAAAGCTAGAATGAAAGATATCAAGGAAGAAAGAAAGAAAGAAAGAAATTAATAAAGAAACTAAAGATAGAATGAGAGAAGGTATGAAAGCTATAATGTAACATATCAAGAAAGCAATAAATGAAAGTAAGTAAAAAAGAAACTAAAGATAGAATGAGAGAAGGTACGAAAGCTAGAATGTAAGATCTCAAGAAAGAAAGAAATGAAAGTCAGTTAAAAAGAAACTATAGGTAGAATGAGAGAATTTATGAAAGCTAGAATGAAAGATATCAAGAAAGGAAGAAATTAGGAAATCAATAAAGAAACTAAAGATAAAATGAGAGAAGGCATGAAATCTAGAATGAAAGATATCAAGAAAGAAAGAAAGAAAGAAATCAATAAAGAAACTAAAGAGAAAATGAGAGAAGGAATGAAATCTAGAATGAAAGATATCAAGAAAGAAAGAAAGTAACTAATAAAGAAACTAAAGATAGAATGAGAGAAGGTATTAAAGCTAGAATGAAAGATATCAAGAAGGAAAGAAATGAAAGTAAGTAAAAAAGAAACTAAAGATAGAATGAGAGAAGGTATGAAAGCTAGAATGAAAGATATCAAGAAAGAAAGAAAGAAAGTAAGAAAGTAAAAAAGAAACTAAAGATAGAAAGAGAGAAGGGATGAGAGCTAGAATGAAAGATATCAAGAAAGAAAGAAATGAAAGTAAGTAAAAAAGAAACTAAAGATAGAATGATAGAAGGTATGAAAGCTAGAATGAAAGATATCAAGAAAGAAAGAAAGAAAGTAAGAAAGTAAAAAAGTAACTAAAGATAGAAAGAGAGAAGTTATGTGAGCTAGAATGAAAGATATCAAGAAAGAAAGAAAGAAAGAAAGAAAGAAAGAAAGAAAGTAAGTAATAAAGAAACTAAAGATGGAATGAGAGAAGGTATGAAAGCTAGAATGAAAGATATCAAGAAAGAAAAAAGGAACAAAGTATAAATAATGTAATAAAGAAAATAAAGATTGAGTGAAGATATGAATGCTAGAATGAAAGTTATCAAGAAAGAAAGAAAGAAAGTAGTAAAGAAACTAAAGATAGAATCTGAGAAGGTATGAGAGCTAGAATGAGATATAAAGAAAGAAAGAAAGAAAGAAAGAAAGAACGAAAGTAAATAATAAAGAAACTAAAGATAGAATGAGAGAAGGTATGAAACCTAGAATGTAACATATCAAGAAAGCAAGAAATGAAAGTAAGTAAAAAAGAAACTATAGATAGAATGAGAGAAGGTATTAAAGCTAGAATGAAAGATATGAAGAAAGGAAGAAAGAAAGTAATAAAGAAACTAAAGATAGAATGAGTGATGGTATGAAAGCTAGAATGCAAGATATGAAGAAAGAAAGAAATGAAAGTAAGTAAAAAAGAAACTAAAGATAGAATGAGAGAAGGTATGAAAGCAAGAATGAAAGATATCAAGAAAGAAAGAAAAAAAGAAATCAATAAAGAAATTATAGATGAAAAGAGAGAAGGTATGAAATCTAGAATGATAGATATCAAGAGAGATAGAAATAAATTAATAAAGAAACTAAAGATAGAATGAGAGAAGGTATGAAAGCTAGAATGAAAGATATCCTGAAAGAAAGAGAGAAAGTAATAAAGAAACTAAAGATAGAATGAGTGATGGTATGAAAGCTAGAATGACAGATATCAAGAAAGAAAAAAGGAAGAAAGTAGAAATAAAGTAATAAAGAAACTAAAGATAGAATGAGTGATGGTATGAAAGCTAGAATGCAAGATATGAAGAAAGAAAGAAATGAAAGTAAGCAAAAAAGAAACTAAAGATAGAATGAGAGAAGGTATGAAAGCTACAAAGAAAGATATCAAGAAAGAAAGAAAGAAAGAAAGATATCAATAAAGAAACTAAAGGTAAAATGAGAGAAGGTATGAATTCTAGAATGAAAGATATCAAGACAGAAAGAAAGAAAGTAACTACTAAAGAAACTAAAGATAGAATGAGAGAAGGTATGAAAGCTAGAATGTAACATATCAAGAAAGCAATAAATGAAAGTAAGTAAAAAAGAAACTAAAGATAGAATGAGAGAAGGTACGAAAGCTAGAATGTAAGATCTCAAGAAAGAAAGAAATGAAAGTAAGTAAAAAAGAAACTAAAGATAGAATGAGAGAAGGTACGAAAGCTAGAATGTAAGATCTCAAGAAAGAAAGAAATGAAAGTCAGTTAAAAAGAAACTATAGGTAGAATGAGAGAATTTATGAAAGCTAGAATGAAAGATATCAAGAAAGGAAGAAAGGAGGAAATCAATAAAGAAACTAAAGGTAAAATGAGAGAAGGTATGAAATCTAGAATGAAAGATATCAAGAAAGAAAGAAAGAAAGAAATCAATAAAGAAGCTAAAGATAAAATGAGAGAAGGAATGAAATCTAGAATGAAAGATATCAAGAAAGAAAGAAAGTAACTAATAAAGAAACGAAAGATAGAATGAGAGAAGGTATTAAAGCTAGAATGAAAGATATCAAGAAGGAAAGAAATGAAAGTAAGTAAAAAAGAAACTAAAGATAGAATGAGAGAAGGTATGAAAGCTAGAATGAAAGATATCAAGAAAGAAAGAAAGAAAGTAAGAAAGTAAAAAAGAAAATAAAGACAGAAAGAGAGAAGGTATGAGAGCTAGAATGAAAGATATCAAGAAAGAAAGAAATAAAGTAAGAAAGTAATAAAGAAACTAAAGATAGAACGAGAGAAGGTATGAAAGCTAGAATGAAAGAAATCAAGAATAAAAGAAAGAAAGAAATCATAAAAGAAACTAAAGATAATAAGAGAGAAGGTATGAAATCCAGAATGAAAGATATCAAGAAAGAAAGAAAGAAAGAAAGAAAGAAAGAAAGAAAGAAAGAAAGAAAGAAAGAAAGTAGTAAAGAAACTAAAGATAGAATGAAAGAAGGTATTAAACCTAGAATGAAAGATATCAAGAAAGAAAGAAATAAAGAAAGTAATAAAGAAACTAAAGATAGAATCAGAGAAGGTATGAAAGGTAGAATGAAAGATATCAAGAAAGAAAGAAAGAAAGAAATCATTAAAGAAACTAAAGATAAAATTAGAGAAGGTATGAAATCCAGAATGAAAGATATCAAGAAAGAAAGAAAGAAAGAAACTAATAAAGAAACTAAAGATTAAATGAGAGAGGTATGAAATCCAGAATGAAATATATCAAGAAATAAGTAAGGAAAGTAATTAATAAGGAAACTAAAGTTAGAATGAGTGAAAATATGAAAGCTAGAATGAAAGATATCAAGAAAGAAAAAAAGAAAGAAAGTAATGAAGAAACTAAAGATGAAATGAGAGAATGTATGAAAGCGAGAATGAAAGATAATCAATAAAAAAGAAAGAAAGAAAGAAAGAAACTAAAGATAGAATGAGAGAAGGTATGAAAGCTAGTATGAAAGATATCAAGAAAGAAAGAAAAAAAGAAATCAATAAAGAAATTAAAGATGAAATGAGAGAAGGTATGAAAGCTAGATGGAAAGATATCAAGAAAGAAAGAAAGAAAGTAATAAAGAAACTAAATATAGAATGAGAGAAGGTATGAAAGCTAGAATGAAAAATATCAAGAAAGAAAGATAGAAAGCAATTTAGAAACTGAAGATAAAATGAGAGAAGTAATGAAATCAAGAATGAAAGATATCAAGAAAGAAAGACAGAAAGAAAGAAAGTATCTAATAAAGAAACTAAAGATAGAATGAGAGATGGTATGAAAGCTAGAATGAAAGATATCAAGAAAGAAAGAAAAAGAAAGTAATAAAGAAACTAAAGATGAAATGAGAGAAGGTATGAAAGCTAGAATGAAAGATATCAATAAAAAAGAAAGAAAGAAAGTAATAAAGAATCTAAAGATAGAATGAGAGAAGATATGAAAGCTAGATTGAAAGATATCAAGAAAGAAAGAAAAAAAGAAATCAATAAAGAAATTAAAGATGAAATGAGAGAAGGCATGAAAGCTAGAAGGAAAGATATCAAGAAGGACAGAAAGAAAGTAATAAAGAAACTAAATATAGAATGAGAGAAGATTTGAAAGCTAGAATGAAAGATATCAAGAAAGAAAGATAGAAAGCAATTTAGAAACTGAAGATAAAATGAGAGAAGTAATGAAATCCAGAATGAAAGATATCAAGAAAGAAAGAAAGAAAGAAAGAAAGTATCTAATAAAGAAACTAAAGATAGAATGAGAGATGGTATTAAAGCTAAAATGAAATATATCAAGAAAGAAAGAGAGAAAGAAATCAATAAAGAAACTAAAGATAAAATGAGAGAGGTATGAAATCCAGAATGAAATATATCAAGAAATAAGTAAGGAAAGTAATTAATAAGGAAACTAAAGTTAGAATGAGTGAAGATATGAAAGCTAGAATGAAAGATATCAAGAAAGAAAAAAAGAAAGAAAGTAATGAAGAAAGTAAAGATGAAATGAGAGAAGGTATGAAAGCTAGAATGAAAGATATCAATAAAAAAGAAAGAAAGAAAGAAACTAAAGATAGAATGAGAGAAGGTATGAAAGCTAGAATGAAAGATATCAAGAAAGAAAGAAAAAACGAAATCAATAAAGAAATTAAAGATGAAATGAGAGAAGGTATGAAAGCTAGAAGGAAAGATATCAAGAAAGAAAGAAAGAAAGTAATAAAGAAACCAAATATAGAATGAGAGAAGGTATGAAAGCTAGAATGAAAGATATCAAGAAAGAAAGAAAGAAATTCATATAGAAACTGAAGATAAAATGAGAGAAGTAATGAAATCCAGAATGAAAGATATCAAGAAAGAAAGAAAGAAAGAAACAAATAAAGAAACTAAAGATAGAATGAGAGAAGGTATTAAAGATAGAATGAAAGATATCAAGAAAGAAAGAAAGAAAGTAAGAAAGTAATAAAGAAACTAAAGTTGGAACGCGAGAAGGTATGAGAGCTAGAATGAAAGATATCAAGAAAGAAAAAAGGAAGAAAGTAGAAATGAAGTAATAAAGAAACTAAAGATAGAATGAGAGAAGGCATGAAAGCTAGAACGAAAGATATCAAGAAAGAAAAAAGAAAGTAAGTAAGAATATAATAAAGAAACTAAAGGTAAAGTGAGAAAAGGTAGAAGAGCTAGAATGAGAGCTATCTAGAAAGAAAAAAGGAAGAAAGTAGAAATGAAGTAATAAAGAAACTAAAGATAGAATGAGTGAAGATATGAAAACCTGAATGAAATATATCAAGAATGAAAGAAAGAAAGAAAGAAAGAAACTAAAGATAGAATGAAAGAAGGTATGAAAGCTAGAATGAAAGATATCAAGAAAGAAATAAATAAAGAAAGAAATCACTAAAGAAACTAAAGATGAAATGAGAGAAGGTATGAAACCTAGAATGAAAGATATCAAGAAAGAAAGAAAGTAATAAAGAAACTAAAGATAGAATGAGAGAAGGTTATGAAAGCTAGAATGAAAGATATTAAGAAAGAAAGAAAAAAGAAATCAATAAAGAAATTAAAGATGAAATGAGAGAAGGTATGAAAGCTAGAAGGAAAGATATCAAGAAAGAAAGAAAGAAAGTAATAAAGAAACTAAATATAGAAAGAGAGAAGGAATGAAAACTAGAATGAAAGATATCAAGAAAGTAAGAAAGAAAGTAGGAAAGAAACTAAAGATAGAATCAGTGAAGGTATGAGAGCTAGAATGAGATATCAAGAAAGAAAGAAAGAAAGAAAGAAAGAACGAAAGTAATTAATAAAGAAACTAAAGATAAAATGAGAGAAGGTATGAAAGCTAGAATGAAAGATATCAAGAAAGAAAGAAAGAAAGAAATCAATAAAGAATCTAAAGATAAAATGAGAGATGGAATGAAATCTAGAATGAAAGATATCAAAAAAGAAAGAAAGTAACTAATAAAGAAAGTAAAGATAGAATGAGAGTAGGTATTAAAGCTAGAATGAAAGATATTAAGAAAGAAAGAAATGAAAATAAGTAAAAAAGAAACTAAAGATAGAATGAGAGAAGGTATGAAAGCTAGAATGAAAGATATCAAGAAAGAAAGAAAGAAAGTAAAAAAGAAACTAAAGATAGAACGAGAGAAGGTATGAAAGATAGAATGAAAGATATCAAGAAATAAAGAAATAAAGAGCGTAATAAAGAAACTAAAGATAGAATGAGAGAAGGTACGAAAGGTAGAATGAAAGATATCAAGAAAGAAAAAAGGAACAAAGTAGAAATAATGTAATAAAGAAAATAAAGATTGACTGAGTGAAGATATGAATGCTAGAATGAAAGTTATCAAGAAAGAAAGAAAGAAAGTAGTAAAGAAACTAAAGATAGAATCAGAGAAGGTATGAGAGCTAGAATGAGATATCAAGAAAGAAAGAAAGAAAGAAAGAAAGAAAGAAAGTAATTAATAAAGAAACTAAAGATAGAATGAGAGAAGGTATGAAAGCTAGAATGTAACATATCAAGAAAGCAAGAAATGAAAGTAAGTAAAAAAGAAACTATAGATAGAATGAGAGAAGGTATTAAAGCTAGAATGAAAGATATCAAGAAAGGAAGAAAGAAAGAAAGAAAGAAACTAAAGAGAGAAAGAGAGAAGGGATGAGAGCTAGAATGAAAGATATCAAGAAAGAAAGAAAGAAAGAAAGTAATAAAGAAACTAAAGATAGAAAGAGAGAAGGGATGAGAGCTTGAATGAAAGATATCAAGAAAGAAAGAAATGAAAGTAAGTTAAAAAAGAAACTATAGATAGAATGAGAGAAGGTATGAAAGCTAGAATGAAAGATATCAAGAAAGGAAGAAAGGAGGAAATCAATAAAGAAACTAAAGATAAAATGAGAGAAGGTATGAAAGCTAGAATGAAAGATATCAAGAAAGAAAGAAAGAAAGAAATCAATAAAGAATCTAAAGATAAAATGAGAGATGGAATGAAATCTAGAATGAAAGATATCAAGAAAGAAAGAAAGTAACTAATAAAGAAACTAAAGATAGAATGAGAGAAGGTATTAAAGCTAGAATGAAAGATATCAAGGAAAGAAATGAAAGTAAGTAAAAAAGAAATTAAAGATAGAATGAGAGAAGGTATGAAAGCTAGAATGAAAGATATCAAGAAAGAAAGAAAGAAAGTAAAAAAGAAACTAAAGATAGAACGAGAGAAGGTATGAAAGCTAGAATGTAAGATATCAAGAAAGAAAAAAGGAACCAAGTAGAAATAATGTAATAAAGAAAATAAAGATTGATTGAGTGAAGATATGAATGCTAGAATGAAAGTTATCAAGAAAGAAAGAAAGAAAGTAGGAAAGAAACTAAAGATAGAATCAGTGAAGGTATGAGAGCTAGAATGAGATATCAAGAAAGAAAGAAAGAAAGAAAGAAAGAACGAAAGTAATTAATAAAGAAACTAAAGATAAAATGAGAGAAGGTATGAAAGCTAGAATGAAAGATATCAAGAAAGAAAGAAAGAAAGAAATCAATAAAGAATCTAAAGATAAAATGAGAGATGGAATGAAATCTAGAATGAAAGATATCAAGAAAGAAAGAAAGTAACTAATAAAGAAAGTAAAGATAGAATGAGAGTAGGTATTAAAGCTAGAATGAAAGATATTAAGAAAGAAAGAAATGAAAATAAGTAAAAAAGAAACTAAAGATAGAATGAGAGAAGGTATGAAAGCTAGAATGAAAGATATCAAGAAAAAAAGAAAGAAAGTAAAAAAGAAACTAAAGATAGAACGAGAGAAGGTATGAAAGATAGAATGAAAGATATCAAGAAATAATGAAAGAAAGAGCGTAATAAAGAAACTAAAGATAGAATGAGAGAAGGTATGAAAGCTAGAATGAAAGATATCAAGAAAGAAAAAAGGAACAAAGTAGAAATAATGTAATAAAGAAAATAAAGATTGACTGAGTGAAGATATGAATGCTAGAATGAAAGTTATCAAGAAAGAAAGAAAGAAAGTAGTAAAGAAACTAAAGATAGAATCAGAGAAGGTATGAGAGCTAGAATGAGATATCAAGAAAGAAAGAAAGAAAGAAAGAAAGAACGAAAGTAATTACTAAAGAAACTAAAGATAGAATGAGAGAAGGTATGAAAGCTAGAATGTAACATATCAAGAAAGCAAGAAATGAAAGTAAGTAAAAAAGAAACTATAGATAGAATGAGAGAAGGTATTAAAGCTAGAATGAAAGATATCAAGAAAGGAAGAAAGAAAGTAATAAAGAAACTAAAGATAGAATGAGTGATGGTATGAAAGCTAGAATGCAAGATATGAAGAAAGAAGGAAATGAAAGTAAGTAAAAAAGAAACTAAAGATAGAATGAGAGAAGGTATGAAAGCAAGAATGAAAGAAATCAAGAAAGAAAGAAAAAAAGAAATCAATAAAGAAATTAAAGATGAAAAGAGAGAAGGTATGAAATCTAGAATGATAGATATCAAGAGAGATAGAAATAAATTAATAAATAAACTAAAGATAGAATGAGAGAAGGTATGAAAGCTAGAATGAAAGATATCAAGAAAGAAAGAAAGAAAGTAATAAAGAAACTAAAGATAGAATGAGTGATGGTATGAAAGCTAGAATGACAGATATCAAGAAAGAAAAAAGGAAGAAAGTAGAAATAAAGTAATAAAAAACGAAAGATATAATGAGTGATGGTATGAAAGCTAGAATGCAAGATATGAAGAAAGAAAGAAATGAAAGTAAGTAAAAGAGAAACTAAAGATAGAATGAGAGAAGGTTTGAAAGCTAGAATGAAACATATCAAGAAAGAAAAAAGGAACAAAGTAGAAATAATGTAATAAAGAAAATAAAGATTGAATGAGTGAAGATATGAATGCTAGAATGAAAGTTATCAAGAAAGAAAGAAAGAAAGTAGTAAAGAAACTAAAGATAGAATCAGAGAAGGTATGAGAGCTAGAATGAGATATCAAGAAAGAAAGAAAGAAAGAAAGAAAGAATGTAATAAAGAAACTAAAGATAGAAAGAGAGAAGGGATGAGAGCTAGAATGAAAGATATCAAGAAAGCAAGAAATGAAAGTAAGTTAAAAAGAAACTATAGGTAGAATGAGAGAATTTATGAAAGCTAGAATGAAAGATATCAAGAAAGGAAGAAAGGAGGAAATCAATAAAGAAACTAAAGATAAAATGAGAGAAGGTATGAAATCTAGAATTGAAGATATCAACAATGAAAGAAAGAAAGAAATCAATAAAGAAACTAAAGATAAAATGAGAGAAGGAATGAAATCAAGAATGAAAGATATCAAGAAAGAAAGAAAGTAACTAATAAAGAAACTAAAGATAGAATGAGAGAAAGTATTAAAGCTAGAATGAAAGATCTCAAGAAGGAAAGAAATGAAAGTAAGTAAAAAAGAAACTAAAGATAGAATGAGAGAAAGTATGAAAGCTAGAATGAAAGATATCAAGAAAGAAAGAAAGTAAGAAAGTAAAAAAGAAACTAAAGATAGAAAGAGAGAAGGTATGAGAGCTAGAATGAAAGATATCAAGAAAGAAAGAAAGAAAGTAAGAAAGTAAGAAAGAAACTAAAGATAGAACGAGAGAAGGTATGAAAGCTAGAATGTAAGATATCAAGAAAGAAAAAAGGAACCAAGTAGAAATAATGTAATAAAGAAAATAAAGATTGATTGAGTGAAGATATGAATGCTAGAATGAAAGTTATCAAGAAAGAAAGAAAGAAAGTACGAAAGAAACTAAAGATAGAATCAGAGAAGGTATGAGAGCTAGAATGAGATATCAAGAAAGAAAGAAAGAAAGAAAGAAAGAACGAAAGTAATTAATAAAGAAACTAAAGATAAAATGAGAGAAGGTATGAAAGCTAGAATGAAAGATATCAAGAAAGAAAGAAAGAAAGAAATCAATAAAGAATCTAAAGATAAAATGAGAGATGGAATGAAATCTAGAATGAAAGATATCAAGAAAGAAAGAAAGTAACTAATAAAGAAAGTAAAGATAGAATGAGAGTAGGTATTAAAGCTAGAATGAAATATATCAAGAAAGAAAGAAAGAAAGAAAGTAATAAAGAAACTAAAGATAGAATGAGAGAAGGTATGAAAGCTAGAATGAAAGATATCAAGAAAGAAAAAAGGAACAAAGTAGAAATAATGTAATAAAGAAAATAAAGATTGACTGAGTGAAGATATGAATGCTAGAATGAAAGTTATCAAGAAAGAAAGAAAGAAAGTAGTAAAGAAACTAAAGATAGAATCAGAGAAGGTATGAGAGCTAGAATGAGATATAAAGAAAGAAAGAAAGAAAGAAAGAAAGAACGAAAGTAATTAATAAAGAAACAAAAGATAGAATGAGAGAAGGTATGAAAGCTAGAATGTAACATATAAAGAAAGCAAGAAATGAAAGTAAGTAAAAAAGAAACTATAGAATGAGAGAAGGTATTAAAGCTAGAATGAAATATATGAAAAAGGAACATAGAAAGTAATAAAGAAACTAAAGATAGAATGAGTGATGATATGAAAGCTAGAATGCAAGATATGAAGAAAGAAAGAAATGAAAGTAAGTAAAAAAGAAACTAAAGATAGAATGAGAGAAGGTATGAAAGCAAGAATGAAAGAAATCAAGAAAGAAAGAAAAAAAGAAATCAATAAAGAAATTATAGATGAAAAGAGAGAAGGTATGAAATCTAGAATGATAGATATCAAGAGAGATAGAAATAAATTAATAAATAAACTAAAGATAGAATGAAAGAAGGTATGAAAGCTAGAATGAAAGTTATCAAGAAAGAAAGAAAGAAAGTAATAAAGAAACTAAAGATAGAATGAGTGATGGTATGAAAGCTAGAATGCCAGATATCAAGAAAGAAAAAAGGAAGAAAGTAGAAATAAAGTAATAAAGAAACTAAAGATAGAATGAGTGATGGTATGAAAGCTAGAATGCAAGATATGAAGAAAGAAAGAAATGAAAGTAAGTAAAAAAGAAACTAAAGATAGAATGAGAGAAGGTTTGAAAGCTAGAATGAAACATATCAAGAAAGAAAAAAGGAACAAAGTAGAAATAATGTAATAAAGAAAATAAAGATTGAATGAGTGAAGATATGAATGCAAGAATGAAAGTTATCAAGAAAGAAAGAAGGAAAGAAAGAAAGTAGTAAAGAAACTAAAGATAGAATCACAGAAGGTATGAGAGCTAGAATGAGATATCAAGAAAGAAACAAAGAAAGAAAGAACAAAAGTAATTAATAAAGAAACTAAAGATAGAATGAGAGAAGGTACGAAAGCTAGAATGTAAGATCTCAAGAAAGAAAGAAATGAAAGTAAGTAAAAAAGAAACTAAAGATAGAATGAGAGAAGTTATGAAAGCTAGAATGAAAGATATCAAGAAAGAAAGAAAGAAAGAAAGAAAGTAATAAAGAAACTAAAGATAGAAAGAGAGATGGGATGAGAGCTAGAATGAAAGATATCAAGAAAGAAAAAAGGAAGAAAGTAGAAATAAAGTAATAAAGAAACTAAAGATAGAATGAGAGAAGGTATGAAAGCTAGAATGTAACATATCAAGAAAGCAAGTAATGAAAGTAAGTAAAAAAGAAACTAAAGATAGAATTAGAGAAGGTATGAAAGCTAGAATGTAAGATCTCAAGAAAGAAAGAAATGAAAGTAAGTAAAAAAGAAACTAAAGATAGAATGAGAGAACGGATGAGAGCTAGAATGAAAGATATCAAGAAAGAAAGAAATGAAAGTAAGTAAAAAAGAAGCTAAAGATAGAATGAGAGAAGGTATGAAAGCTAGAATGAAAGATATCAAGAAAGAAAGAAAGAAAGTAAGAAAGTAAAAAAGAAACTAAAGATAGAAAGAGAGAAGTTATGTGAGCTAGAAAGAAAGATATCAAGAAAGAAAGAAAGAAAGAAAGAAAGTAATAAAGAAACTAAATATAGAACGAGAGAAGGTATGAAAGCTAGAATGAAAGATATGAAGAAAGAAAGAAAGAAAGTAATAAAGAAACTAAAGATAGAATGAGAGAAGGTATGAAAGCTAGAATGAAAGATATCAAGAAAGAAAAAAGGAACAAAGTATAAATAATGTAATAAAGAAAATAAAGATTGACTGAGTGAAGATATGAATGCTAGAATGAAAGTTATCAGGAAAGAAAGAAAGAAAGTAGTAAAGAAACTAAAGATAGAATCTGAGAAGGTATGAGAGCTAGAATGAGATATCAAGAAAGAAAGAAAGAAAGAAATCAATAAAGAAATTATAGATGAAAAGAGAGAAGGTATGAAATCTAGAATGATAGATATCAAGAGAGATAGAAATAAATTAATAAAGAAACTAAAGATAGAATGAGAGAAGGTATGAAAGCTAGAGTGAAAGATATCCAGAAAGAAAGAAAGAAAGTAATAAAGAAACTAAAGATAGAATGAGTGATGGTATGAAAGCTAGAATGACAGATATCAAGAAAGAAAAAAGGAAGAAAGTAGAAATAAAGTAATAAAGAAACTAAAGATAGAATGAGTGATGGTATGAAAGCTAGAATGCAAGATATGAAGAAAGAAAGAAATGAAAGTAAGCAAAAAAGAAACTAAAGATAGAATGAGAGAAGGTATGAAAGATAGAAAGAAAGATATCAAGAAAGAAAAAAAGAAAGAAAGATATCAATAAAGAAACTAAAGATAAAATGAGAGAAGGTATGAAATCTAGAATGAAAGATATCAAGACAGAAAGAAAGAAACTACTAAAGAAACTAAAGATAGAAGGAGAGAAGGTATGAAAGCTAGAATGAAAGATATCAAGGAAGAAAGAAAGAAAGAAAGAAATTAATAAAGAAACTAAAGATAGAATGAGAGAAGGTATGAAAGCTATAATGTAACATATCAAGAAAGCAATAAATGAAAGTAAGTAAAAAAGAAACTAAAGATAGAATGAGAGAAGGTACGAAAGCTAGAATGTAAGATCTCAAGAAAGAAAGAAATGAAAGTCAGTTAAAAAGAAACTATAGGTAGAATGAGAGAATTTATGAAAGCTAGAATGAAAGATATCAAGAAAGGAAGAAATTAGGAAATCAATAAAGAAACTAAAGATAAAATGAGAGAAGGCATGAAATCTAGAATGAAAGATATCAAGAAAGAAAGAAAGAAAGAAATCAATAAAGAAACTAAAGAGAAAATGAGAGAAGGAATGAAATCTAGAATGAAAGATATCAAGAAAGAAAGAAAGTAACTAATAAAGAAACTAAAGATAGAATGAGAGAAGGTATTAAAGCTAGAATGAAAGATATCAAGAAGGAAAGAAATGAAAGTAAGTAAAAAAGAAACTAAAGATAGAATGATAGAAGGTATGAAAGCTAGAATGAAAGATATCAAGAAAGAAAGAAAGAAAGTAAGAAAGTAAAAAAGTAACTAAAGATAGAAAGAGAGAAGTTATGTGAGCTAGAATGAAAGATATCAAGAAAGAAAGAAAGAAAGAAAGAAAGAAAGAAAGAAAGAAAGAAAGAAAGAAAGAAAGAAAGAAAGTAATAAAGAAACTAAAGATGGAATGAGAGAAGGTATGAAAGCTAGAATGAAAGATATCAAGAAAGAAAAAAGGAACAAAGTATAAATAATGTAATAAAGAAAATAAAGATTGAGTGAAGATATGAATGCTAGAATGAAAGTTATCAAGAAAGAAAGAAAGAAAGTAGTAAAGAAACTAAAGATAGAATCTGAGAAGGTATGAGAGCTAGAATGAGATATAAAGAAAGAAAGAAAGAAAGAAAGAAAGAACGAAAGTAAATAATAAAGAAACTAAAGATAGAATGAGAGAAGGTATGAAAGCTAGAATGTAACATATCAAGAAAGCAAGAAATGAAAGTAAGTAAAAAAGAAACTATAGATAGAATGAGAGAAGGTATTAAAGCTAGAATGAAAGATATGAAGAAAGGAAGAAAGAAAGTAATAAAGAAACTAAAGATAGAATGAGTGATGGTATGAAAGCTAGAATGCAAGATATGAAGGAAGAAAGAAATGAAAGTAAGTAAAAAAGAAACTAAAGATAGAATGAGAGAAGGTATGAAAGCAAGAATGAAAGATATCAAGAAAGAAAGAAAAAAAGAAATCAATAAAGAAATTATAGATGAAAAGAGAGAAGGTATGAAATCTAGAATGATAGATATCAAGAGAGATAGAAATAAATTAATAAAGAAACTAAAGATAGAATGAGAGAAGGTATGAAAGCTAGAATGAAAGATATCCTGAAAGAAAGAGAGAAAGTAATAAAGAAACTAAAGATAGAATGAGTGATGGTATGAAAGCTAGAATGACAGATATCAAGAAAGAAAAAAGGAAGAAAGTAGAAATAAAGTAATAAAGAAACTAAAGATAGAATGAGTGATGGTATGAAAGCTAGAATGCAAGATATGAAGAAAGAAAGAAATGAAAGTAAGCAAAAAAGAAACTAAAGATAGAATGAGAGAAGGTATGAAAGCTAGAAAGAAAGATATCAAGAAAGAAAGAAAGAAAGAAAGATATCAATAAAGAAACTAAAGGTAAAATGAGAGAAGGTATGAATTCTAGAATGAAAGATATCAAGACAGAAAGAAAGAAAGTAACTACTAAAGAAACTAAAGATAGAAGGAGAGAAGGTATGAAAGCTAGAATGAAAGATATCAAGGAAGAAAGAAAGAAAGAAAGAAATTAATAAAGAAACTAAAGATAGAATGAGAGAAGGTATGAAAGCTAGAATGTAACATATCAAGAAAGCAATAAATGAAAGTAAGTAAAAAAGAAACTAAAGATAGAATGAGAGAAGGTACGAAAGCTAGAATGTAAGATCTCAAGAAAGAAAGAAATGAAAGTAAGTAAAAAAGAAACTAAAGATAGAATGAGAGAAGGTACGAAAGCTAGAATGTAAGATCTCAAGAAAGAAAGAAATGAAAGTCAGTTAAAAAGAAACTATAGGTAGAATGAGAGAATTTATGAAAGCTAGAATGAAAGATATCAAGAAAGGAAGAAAGGAGGAAATCAATAAAGAAACTAAAGGTAAAATGAGAGAAGGTATGAAATCTAGAATGAAAGATATCAAGAAAGAAAGAAAGAAAGAAATCAATAAAGAAGCTAAAGATAAAATGAGAGAAGGAATGAAATCTAGAATGAAAGATATCAAGAAAGAAAGAAAGTAACTAATAAAGGAACGAAAGATAGAATGAGAGAAGGTATTAAAGCTAGAATGAAAGATATCAAGAAGGAAAGAAATGAAAGTAAGTAAAAAAGAAACTAAAGATAGAATGAGAGAAGGTATGAAAGCTAGAATGAAAGATATCAAGAAAGAAAGAAAGAAAGTAAGAAAGTAAAAAAGAAAATAAAGACAGAAAGAGAGAAGGTATGAGAGCTAGAATGAAAGATATCAAGAAAGAAAGAAAGAAAGTAAGAAAGTAATAAAGAAACTAAAGATAGAACGAGAGAAGGTATGAAAGCTAGAATGAAAGAAATCAAGAATAAAAGAAAGAAAGAAATCATAAAAGAAACTAAAGATAATAAGAGAGAAGGTATGAAATCCAGAATGAAAGATATCAAGAAAGAAAGAAAGAAAGAAAGAAAGAAAGAAAGAAAGAAAGAAAGAAAGTAGTAAAGAAACTAAAGATAGAATGAAAGAAGGTATTAAACCTAGAATGAAAGATATCAAGAAAGAAAGAAATAAAGAAAGTAATAAAGAAACTAAAGATAGAATCAGAGAAGGTATGAAAGGTAGAATGAAAGATATCAAGAAAGAAAGAAAGAAAGAAATCATTAAAGAAACTAAAGATAAAATTAGAGAAGGTATGAAATCCAGAATGAAAGATATCAAGAAAGAAAGAAAGAAAGAAACTAATAAAGAAACTAAAGATTAAATGAGAGAGGTATGAAATCCAGAATGAAATATATCAAGAAATAAGTAAGAAAAGTAATTAATAAGGAAACTAAAGTTAGAATGAGTGAAAATATGAAAGCTAGAATGAAAGATATCAAGAAAGAAAAAAAGAAAGAAAGTAATGAAGAAACTAAAGATGAAATGAGAGAATGTATGAAAGCGAGAATGAAAGATAATCAATAAAAAAGAAAGAAAGAAAGAAAGAAACTAAAGATAGAATGAGAGAAGGTATGAAAGCTAGTATGAAAGATATCAAGAAAGAAAGAAAAAAAGAAATCAATAAAGAAATTAAAGATGAAATGAGAGAAGGTATGAAAGCTAGATGGAAAGATATCAAGAAAGAAAGAAAGAAAGTAATAAAGAAACTAAATATAGAATGAGAGAAGGTATGAAAGCTAGAATGAAAAATATCAAGAAAGAAAGATAGAAAGCAATTTAGAAACTGAAGATAAAATGAGAGAAGTAATGAAATCAAGAATGAAAGATATCAAGAAAGAAAGACAGAAAGAAAGAAAGTATCTAATAAAGAAACTAAAGATAGAATGAGAGATGGTATGAAAGCTAGAATGAAAGATATCAAGAAAGAAAAAAAAAGAAAGTAATAAAGAAACTAAAGATGAAATGAGAGAAGGTATGAAAGCTAGAATGAAAGATATCAATAAAAAAGAAAGAAAGAAAGTAATAAAGAATCTAAAGATAGAATGAGAGAAGATATGAAAGCTAGATTGAAAGATATCAAGAAAGAAAGAAAAAAAGAAATCAATAAAGAAATTAAAGATGAAATGAGAGAAGGCATGAAAGCTAGAAGGAAAGATATCAAGAAGGACAGAAAGAAAGTAATAAAGAAACTAAATATAGAATGAGAGAAGATTTGAAAGCTAGAATGAAAGATATCAAGAAAGAAAGATAGAAAGCAATTTAGAAACTGAAGATAAAATGAGAGAAGTAATGAAATCCAGAATGAAAGATATCAAGAAAGAAAGAAAGAAAGAAAGAAAGTATCTAATAAAGAAACTAAAGATAGAATGAGAGATGGTATTAAAGCTAAAATGAAATATATCAAGAAAGAAAGAGAGAAAGAAATCAATAAAGAAACTAAAGATAAAATGAGAGAGGTATGAAATCCAGAATGAAATATATCAAGAAATAAGTAAGGAAAGTAATTAATAAGGAAACTAAAGTTAGAATGAGTGAAGATATGAAAGCTAGAATGAAAGATATCAAGAAAGAAAAAAAGAAAGAAAGTAATGAAGAAAGTAAAGATGAAATGAGAGAAGGTATGAAAGCTAGAATGAAAGATATCAATAAAAAAGAAAGAAAGAAAGAAACTAAAGATAGAATGAGAGAAGGTATGAAAGCTAGAATGAAAGATATCAAGAAAGAAAGAAAAAACGAAATCAATAAAGAAATTAAAGATGAAATGAGAGAAGGTATGAAAGCTAGAAGGAAAGATATCAAGAAAGAAAGAAAGAAAGTAATAAAGAAACCAAATATAGAATGAGAGAAGGTATGAAAGCTAGAATGAAAGATATCAAGAAAGAAAGAAAGAAATTCATATAGAAACTGAAGATAAAATGAGAGAAGTAATGAAATCCAGAATGAAAGATATCAAGAAAGAAAGAAAGAAAGAAACAAATAAAGAAACTAAAGATAGAATGAGAGAAGGTATTAAAGATAGAATGAAAGATATCAAGAAAGAAAGAAAGAAAGTAAGAAAGTAATAAAGAAACTAAAGTTGGAACGCGAGAAGGTATGAGAGCTAGAATGAAAGATATCAAGAAAGAAAAAAGGAAGAAAGTAGAAATGAAGTAATAAAGAAACTAAAGATAGAATGAGAGAATTCATGAAAGCTAGAACGAAAGATATCAAGAAAGAAAAAAGAAAGTAAGTAAGAATATAATAAAGAAACTAAAGGTAAAGTGAGAAAAGTTAGAAGAGCTAGAATGAGAGCTATCTAGAAAGAAAAAAGGAAGAAAGTAGAAATGAAGTAATAAAGAAACTAAAGATAGAATGAGTGAAGATATGAAAACCTGAATGAAATATATCAAGAATGAAAGAAAGAAAGAAAGAAAGAAACTAAAGATAGAATGAAAGAAGGTATGAAAGCTAGAATGAAAGATATCAAGAAAGAAATAAATAAAGAAAGAAATCACTAAAGAAACTAAAGATGAAATGAGAGAAGGTATGAAACCTAGAATGAAAGATATCAAGAAAGAAAGAAAGTAATAAAGAAACTAAAGATAGAATGAGAGAAGGTTATGAAAGCTAGAATGAAAGATATTAAGAAAGAAAGAAAAAAGAAATCAATAAAGAAATTAAAGATGAAATGAGAGAAGGTATGAAAGCTAGAAGGAAAGATATCAAGAAAGAAAGAAAGAAAGTAATAAAGAAACTAAATATAGAAAGAGAGAAGGAATGAAAACTAGAATGAAAGATATCAAGAAAGAAAGAAAGAAAGTAGGAAAGAAACTAAAGATAGAATCAGTGAAGGTATGAGAGCTAGAATGAGATATCAAGAAAGAAAGAAAGAAAGAAAGAAAGAAAGAACGAAAGTAATTAATAAAGAAACTAAAGATAAAATGAGAGAAGGTATGAAAGCTAGAATGAAAGATATCAAGAAAGAAAGAAAGAAAGAAATCAATAAAGAATCTAAAGATAAAATGAGAGATGGAATGAAATCTAGAATGAAAGATATCAAGAAAGAAAGAAAGTAACTAATAAAGAAAGTAAAGATAGAATGAGAGTAGGTATTAAAGCTAGAATGAAAGATATTAAGAAAGAAAGAAATGAAAATAAGTAAAAAAGAAACTAAAGATAGAATGAGAGAAGGTATGAAAGCTAGAATGAAAGATATCAAGAAAGAAAGAAAGAAAGTAAAAAAGAAACTAAAGATAGAACGAGAGAAGGTATGAAAGATAGAATGAAAGATATCAAGAAATAAAGAAATAAAGAGTGTAATAAAGAAACTAAAGATAGAATGAGAGAAGGTACGAAAGGTAGAATGAAAGATATCAAGAAAGAAAAAAGGAACAAAGTAGAAATAATGTAATAAAGAAAATAAAGATTGACTGAGTGAAGATATGAATGCTAGAATGAAAGTTATCAAGAAAGAAAGAAAGAAAGTAGTAAAGAAACTAAAGATAGAATCAGAGAAGGTATGAGAGCTAGAATGAGATATCAAGAAAGAAAGAAAGAAAGAAAGAAAGAAAGAAAGTAATTAATAAAGAAACTAAAGATAGAATGAGAGAAGGTATGAAAGCTAGAATGTAACATATCAAGAAAGCAAGAAATGAAAGTAAGTAAAAAAGAAACTATAGATAGAATGAGAGAAGGTATTAAAGCTAGAATGAAAGATATCAAGAAAGGAAGAAAGAAAGAAAGAAAGAAACTAAAGAGAGAAAGAGAGAAGGGATGAGAGCTAGAATGAAAGATATCAAGAAAGAAAGAAAGAAAGAAAGTAATAAAGAAACTAAAGATAGAAAGAGAGAAGGGATGAGAGCTTGAATGAAAGATATCAAGAAAGAAAGAAATGAAAGTAAGTTAAAAAAGAAACTATAGATAGAATGAGAGAAGGTATGAAAGCTAGAATGAAAGATATCAAGAAAGGAAGAAAGGAGGAAATCAATAAAGAAACTAAAGATAAAATGAGAGAAGGTATGAAAGCTAGAATGAAAGATATCAAGAAAGAAAGAAAGAAAGAAATCAATAAAGAATCTAAAGATAAAATGAGAGATGGAATGAAATCTAGAATGAAAGATATCAAGAAAGAAAGAAAGTAACTAATAAAGAAACTAAAGATAGAATGAGAGAAGGTATTAAAGCTAGAATGAAAGATATCAAGGAAAGAAATGAAAGTAAGTAAAAAAGAAATTAAAGATAGAATGAGAGAAGGTATGAAAGCTAGAATGAAAGATATCAAGAAAGAAAGAAAGAAAGTAAAAAAGAAACTAAAGATAGAACGAGAGAAGGTATGAAAGCTAGAATGTAAGATATCAAGAAAGAAAAAAGGAACCAAGTAGAAATAATGTAATAAAGAAAATAAAGATTGATTGAGTGAAGATATGAATGCTAGAATGAAAGTTATCAAGAAAGAAAGAAAGAAAGTAGGAAAGAAACTAAAGATAGAATCAGTGAAGGTATGAGAGCTAGAATGAGATATCAAGAAAGAAAGAAAGAAAGAAAGAAAGAACGAAAGTAATTAATAAAGAAACTAAAGATAAAATGAGAGAAGGTATGAAAGCTAGAATGAAAGATATCAAGAAAGAAAGAAAGAAAGAAATCAATAAAGAATCTAAAGATAAAATGAGAGATGGAATGAAATCTAGAATGAAAGATATCAAGAAAGAAAGAAAGTAACTAATAAAGAAAGTAAAGATAGAATGAGAGTAGGTATTAAAGCTAGAATGAAAGATATTAAGAAAGAAAGAAATGAAAATAAGTAAAAAAGAAACTAAAGATAGAATGAGAGAAGGTATGAAAGCTAGAATGAAAGATATCAAGAAAAAAAGAAAGAAAGTAAAAAAGAAACTAAAGATAGAACGAGAGAAGGTATGAAAGATAGAATGAAAGATATCAAGAAATAATGAAAGAAAGAGCGTAATAAAGAAACTAAAGATAGAATGAGAGAAGGTATGAAAGCTAGAATGAAAGATATCAAGAAAGAAAAAAGGAACAAAGTAGAAATAATGTAATAAAGAAAATAAAGATTGACTGAGTGAAGATATGAATGCTAGAATGAAAGTTATCAAGAAAGAAAGAAAGAAAGTAGTAAAGAAACTAAAGATAGAATCAGAGAAGGTATGAGAGCTAGAATGAGATATCAAGAAAGAAAGAAAGAAAGAAAGAAAGAACGAAAGTAATTACTAAAGAAACTAAAGATAGAATGAGAGAAGGTATGAAAGCTAGAATGTAACATATCAAGAAAGCAAGAAATGAAAGTAAGTAAAAAAGAAACTATAGATAGAATGAGAGAAGGTATTAAAGCTAGAATGAAAGATATCAAGAAAGGAAGAAAGAAAGTAATAAAGAAACTAAAGATAGAATGAGTGATGGTATGAAAGCTAGAATGCAAGATATGAAGAAAGAAGGAAATGAAAGTAAGTAAAAAAGAAACTAAAGATAGAATGAGAGAAGGTATGAAAGCAAGAATGAAAGAAATCAAGAAAGAAAGAAAAAAAGAAATCAATAAAGAAATTAAAGATGAAAAGAGAGAAGGTATGAAATCTAGAATGATAGATATCAAGAGAGATAGAAATAAATTAATAAATAAACTAAAGATAGAATGAGAGAAGGTATGAAAGCTAGAATGAAAGATATCAAGAAAGAAAGAAAGAAAGTAATAAAGAAACTAAAGATAGAATGAGTGATGGTATGAAAGCTAGAATGACAGATATCAAGAAAGAAAAAAGGAAGAAAGTAGAAATAAAGTAATAAAAAACGAAAGATATAATGAGTGATGGTATGAAAGCTAGAATGCAAGATATGAAGAAAGAAAGAAATGAAAGTAAGTAAAAGAGAAACTAAAGATAGAATGAGAGAAGGTTTGAAAGCTAGAATGAAACATATCAAGAAAGAAAAAAGGAACAAAGTAGAAATAATGTAATAAAGAAAATAAAGATTGAATGAGTGAAGATATGAATGCTAGAATGAAAGTTATCAAGAAAGAAAGAAAGAAAGTAGTAAAGAAACTAAAGATAGAATCAGAGAAGGTATGAGAGCTAGAATGAGATATCAAGAAAGAAAGAAAGAAAGAAAGAAAGAATGTAATAAAGAAACTAAAGATAGAAAGAGAGAAGGGATGAGAGCTAGAATGAAAGATATCAAGAAAGCAAGAAATGAAAGTAAGTTAAAAAGAAACTATAGGTAGAATGAGAGAATTTATGAAAGCTAGAATGAAAGATATCAAGAAAGGAAGAAAGGAGGAAATCAATAAAGAAACTAAAGATAAAATGAGAGAAGGTATGAAATCTAGAATTGAAGATATCAAGAATGAAAGAAAGAAAGAAATCAATAAAGAAACTAAAGATAAAATGAGAGAAGGAATGAAATCAAGAATGAAAGATATCAAGAAAGAAAGAAAGTAACTAATAAAGAAACTAAAGATAGAATGAGAGAAAGTATTAAAGCTAGAATGAAAGATCTCAAGAAGGAAAGAAATGAAAGTAAGTAAAAAAGAAACTAAAGATAGAATGAGAGAAAGTATGAAAGCTAGAATGAAAGATATCAAGAAAGAAAGAAAGTAAGAAAGTAAAAAAGAAACTAAAGATAGAAAGAGAGAAGGTATGAGAGCTAGAATGAAAGATATCAAGAAAGAAAGAAAGAAAGTAAGAAAGTAAGAAAGAAACTAAAGATAGAACGAGAGAAGGTATGAAAGCTAGAATGTAAGATATCAAGAAAGAAAAAAGGAACCAAGTAGAAATAATGTAATAAAGAAAATAAAGATTGATTGAGTGAAGATATGAATGCTAGAATGAAAGTTATCAAGAAAGAAAGAAAGAAAGTGCGAAAGAAACTAAAGATAGAATCAGAGAAGGTATGAGAGCTAGAATGAGATATCAAGAAAGAAAGAAAGAAAGAAAGAAAGAACGAAAGTAATTAATAAAGAAACTAAAGATAAAATGAGAGAAGGTATGAAAGCTAGAATGAAAGATATCAAGAAAGAAAGAAAGAAAGAAATCAATAAAGAATCTAAAGATAAAATGAGAGATGGAATGAAATCTAGAATGAAAGATATCAAGAAAGAAAGAAAGTAACTAATAAAGAAAGTAAAGATAGAATGAGAGTAGGTATTAAAGCTAGAATGAAATATATCAAGAAAGAAAGAAAGAAAGAAAGTAATAAAGAAACTAAAGATAGAATGAGAGAAGGTATGAAAGCTAGAATGAAAGATATCAAGAAAGAAAAAAGGAACAAAGTAGAAATAATGTAATAAAGAAAATAAAGAATGACTGAGTGAAGATATGAATGCTAGAATGAAAGTTATCAAGAAAGAAAGAAAGAAAGTAGTAAAGAAACTAAAGATAGAATCAGAGAAGGTATGAGAGCTAGAATGAGATATAAAGAAAGAAAGAAAGAACGAAAGTAATTAATAAAGAAACAAAAGATAGAATGAGAGAAGGTATGAAAGCTAGAATGTAACATATAAAGAAAGCAAGAAATGAAAGTAAGTAAAAAAGAAACTATAGAATGAGAGAAGGTATTAAAGCTAGAATGAAATATATGAAAAAGGAACATAGAAAGTAATAAAGAAACTAAAGATAGAATGAGTGATGGTATGAAAGCTAGAATGCAAGATATGAAGAAAGAAAGAAATGAAAGTAAGTAAAAAAGAAACTAAAGATAGAATGAGAGAAGGTATGAAAGCAAGAATGAAAGATATCAAGAAAGAAAGAAAAAAAGAAATCAATAAAGAAATTATAGATGAAAAGAGAGAAGGTATGAAATCTAGAATGATAGATATCAAGAGAGATAGAAATAAATTAATAAATAAACTAAAGATAGAATGAAAGAAGGTATGAAAGCTAGAATGAAAGTTATCAAGAAAGAAAGAAAGAAAGTAATAAAGAAACTAAAGATAGAATGAGTGATGGTATGAAAGCTAGAATGACAGATATCAAGAAAGAAAAAAGGAAGAAAGTAGAAATAAAGTAATAAAGAAACTAAAGAAAGAATGAGTGATGGTATGAAAGCTAGAATGCAAGATATGAAGAAAGAAAGAAATGAAAGTAAGTAAAAAAGAAACTAAAGATAGAATGAGAGAAGGTTTGAAAGCTAGAATGAAACATATCAAGAAAGAAAAAAGGAACAAAGTAGAAATAATGTAATAAAGAAAATAAAGATTGAATGAGTGAAGATATGAATGCAAGAATGAAAGTTATCAAGAAAGAAAGAAGGAAAGAAAGAAAGTAGTAAAGAAACTAAAGATAGAATCACAGAAGGTATGAGAGCTAGAATGAGATATCAAGAAAGAAACAAAGAAAGAAAGAACAAAAGTAATTAATAAAGAAACTAAAGATAGAATGAGAGAAGGTACGAAAGCTAGAATGTAAGATCTCAAGAAAGAAAGAAATGAAAGTAAGTAAAAAAGAAACTAAAGATAGAATGAGAGAAGTTATGAAAGCTAGAATGAAAGATATCAAGAAAGAAAGAAAGAAAGAAAGTAATAAAGAAACTAAAGATAGAAAGAGAGATGGGATGAGAGCTAGAATGAAAGATATCAAGAAAGAAAAAAGGAAGAAAGTAGAAATAAAGTAATAAAGAAACTAAAGATAGAATGAGAGAAGGTATGAAAGCTAGAATGTAACATATCAAGAAAGCAAGTAATGAAAGTAAGTAAAAAAGAAACTAAAGATAGAATTAGAGAAGGTATGAAAGCTAGAATGTAAGATCTCAAGAAAGAAAGAAATGAAAGTAAGTAAAAAAGAAACTAAAGATAGAATGAGAGAACGGATGAGAGCTAGAATGAAAGATATCAAGAAAGAAAGAAATGAAAGTAAGTAAAAAAGAAGCTAAAGATAGAATGAGAGAAGGTATGAAAGCTAGAATGAAAGATATCAAGAAAGAAAGAAAGAAAGTAAGAAAGTAAAAAAGAAACTAAAGATAGAAAGAGAGAAGTTATGTGAGCTAGAAAGAAAGATATCAAGAAAGAAAGAAAGAAAGAAAGAAAGTAATAAAGAAACTAAATATAGAACGAGAGAAGGTATGAAAGATAGAATGAAAGATATCAAGAAATAAAGAAAGAAAGAGCGTAATAAAGAAACTAAAGATAGAATGAGAGAAGGTATGAAAGCTAGAATGAAAGATATCAAGAAAGAAAAAAGGAACAAAGTATAAATAAAGTAATAAAGAAAATAAAGATTGACTGAGTGAAGATATGAATGCTAGGATGAAAGTTATCAGGAAAGAAAGAAAGAAAGTAGTAAAGAAACTAAAGATAGAATCTGAGAAGGTATGAGAGCTAGAATGAGATATCAAGAAAGAAAGAAAGAAAGAAAGAAAGAACGAAAGTAATTAATAAAGAAACTAAAGATAGAATGAGAGAAGGTATGAAAGCTAGAATGTAACATATTAAGAAAGCAAGAAATGAAAGTAAGTAAAAAAGAAACTATAGATAGAATGAGAGAAGGTATTAAAGCTAGAATGAAAGATATGAAGAAAGGAAAAAAGAAAGTAATAAAGAAACTAAAGATAGAATGAGTGATGGTATGAAAGCTAGAATGCAAGATATGAAGAAAGAAAGAAATGAAAGTAAGTAAAAAAGAAACTAAAGATAGAATGAGAGAAGGTATGAAAGCAAGAATGAAAGATATCAAGAAAGAAAGAAAAAAAGAAATCAATAAAGAAATTATAGATGAAAAGAGAGAAGGTATGAAATCTAGAATGATAGATATCAAGAGAGATAGAAATAAATTAATAAAGAAACTAAAGATAGAATGAGAGAAGGTATGAAAGCTAGAGTGAAAGATATCCAGAAAGAAAGAAAGAAAGTAATAAAGAAACTAAAGATAGAATGAGTGATGGTATGAAAGCTAGAATGTAAGATATGAAGAGAGAAAGAAAGAAAGAAAGTAATGAAGAAACTAAAGATGAAATGAGAGAAGGTATGAAAGCTAGAATGAAAGATATCAATGAAAAAGAAAGAAAGAAAGTAATAAAGAAAATAAAGATAGAATGAGTGATGGTATGAAAGCTAGAATGACAGATATCAAGAAAGAAAGAAATGAAAGTAAGTAAAAAAGAAACTAAAGATAGAATGAGAGAAGGTATGAAAGCTAGAAGGAAAGATATCAAGAAAGAAAGAAAGAAAGTAATAAAGAAACTAAATATAGAATGAGAGAAGGTATGAAAGCTAGAATGAAAGATATCAAGAAAGAAAGAAAGAAATCAATATAGAAACTGAAGAAAAAATGAGAGAAGTAATGAAATCCAGAATGAAAGATATCAATAAAAAAGAAAGAAAGAAAGAAAGTAATTAAAAACTAAAGATAGAATGGGAGAAGATATGAAATCCAGAATGAAATATATCAAGAAAGAAAGAAAGAAAGAAACTAATAAAGAAATTAAAGATTAAATGAGAGAGGTATGAAATCCAGAATGAAATATATCAAGAAAGAAGTAAGGAAAGTAATTAATAAGGAAACTAAATTTAGAATGAGTGAAGATATGAAAGCTAGAATGAAAGATATCAAGAAAGAAAAAAAGAAAGAAAGTAATGAAGAAACTAAAGATAGAATGAGAGAAGGTATGAAAGGTAGAATGAAAGATATCAATAAAAAAGAAAGAAAGAAAGAACATTATAAAGAAACTAAAGATAGAATGAGAGAACATATGAAAGCTAGAATGAAAGATATCAAGAAAGAAAGAAAAAAAGAAATCAATAAAGAAATTAAAGATGAAATGAGAAAAGGTATGAAAGCTAGAAGGAAAGATATCAAGAAAGAAAGAAAGAAAGAAAGAAAGTAATAAAGAAACTAAATATAGAATGAGAGAAGGTATTAAAGCTAGAATGAAAGATATCAAGAAAGTAAGAAAGAAATCCATATAGAAACTGAAGATAAAATGAGAGAAGTAATGAAATCCAGAATGAAAGATATCAAGAAATAAAGAAAGAAGGAAACTAATAAAGAAACTAAAGATAGAAAGAGAGAAGGGATGAGAGCTTGAATGAAAGAAAGAAAGAAAGAAGGAACGAAAGTAATTAATAAAGAAACTGAAGATAGAATGAGAGAAGGTATGAAAGCTAGAATGAAAGATATCAAGAAAGAAAGAAAAAAAGAAATCAATAAAAAATTAAAGATGAAATGAGAGAAGGTATGGAAGCTAGAATGAAAGATATCGAGAAAGAAAGAAGGAAAGTAATAAAGAAACTAAAGATAGAATGAGAGAATGTATGAAAGCTAGAAAGAAAGATATCAAGAAAGATAGAAAGAAAGAAATCAATGAAGAAACTAAAGATAAAATGAGAGAAGGTATGAAATCCAGAATGAAATATATCAAGAAAGAAACAAGGAATGTAACTAATAAAGAAACTAAAGATAGAATGAGAGAAGATATAAAAGCTAGATTGAAAGATATCAAGAAAGAAAAAAAAAAGAAATCAATAAAGAAATTAAAGATGAAATGAGAAAAGGTATGAAAGCTAGAAGGAAAGATATCAAGAAAGACAGAAAGAAAGTAATAAAGAAACTAAATATAGAATGAGTAAGGTATGAAAGCTAGAATGAAAGATATCAAGAAAGAAAGAAAGAAAGAAATTAATATAGAAACTGAAGATAAAATGAGAGAAGTAATGAAATCCAGAATGAAAGATATCAAGAAAGAAAGAAAGAAAGAGAGTAACTAATAAAGAAACTAAAGATAGAATGAGAGAAGGTATAAAAGCTAGAATGAAAGATATCAAGAAAGAAAGAAAGAAATAAAGAAAGTAATAAAGAAACTAAAGATAGAACGCGAGAAGGTATGAGAGCTAGAATGAAAGATATCAATAAAGAAAAAATCAAGAATGTAGAAATGAAGTAATAAAGAAACTAAAGATAGAATGAGTGAAGATATGAAAGCTAGAATGAAAGATATCATGAAAGAAGGAAAGAAAGAAAGTAATAAAGAAACTAAACATAGAATGAGAGAAGGTATGAAAGCTAGAATGAAAGATATCAAGAAAGAAAAAAGAAAGTAAGTAAGAATATAATAAAGAAACTAAAGATAGAATGAGAAAAGGTAGAAGAGCTAGAATGAGAGCTATCTAGAAAGAAAAAAGGAAGAAAGTAGAAATGAAGTAATAAAAAACTAAAGATAGAATGAGTGAAGATATGAAAGCTTGAATGAAATATATCAAGAAATAAAGAAAGAAAGAAAGAATCTAAAGATAGAATGAGAGAAGGTATGAAAGCTAGAATGAAAGATATCAAGAAATAAATAAATAAATAAATCACTAAGGAAACTAAAGATGAAATGAGAGAAGGTATGAAAGCTAGAATGAAAGATATCAATAAAGAAAGAAATGAAAGTAAGTAAAAAAGAAACTTAGGATAGAATGAGATAAGGTATGAAAGCTAGGATAAAAGATATCAAGAAAGAAATGATGAAACAAGCTAAAGAATGAATGTTAGAAGGTATTAGAGCTAGAATAAAAGGAATACAGCAAGGAATCAAGTAACAAGCTAAAGAATGAATGTATTAGAGCTAGAATACAAGGAATCAAGCAAGAAATGATGAAACAAGCTAAAGAATGAATGTTAGAAGGTATTAGACCTAGAATAAAAGGAATACAGCAAGGAATCAAGTAACAAGCTAAAGAATGAATGTATTAGAGCTAGAATAAAAGGAATCAAGCAAGAAATGATGAAACAAGCTAAAGAATGAATGTTAGAAGGTATTAGAGCTAGAATAAAAGGAATACAGCAAGGAATCAAGTAACAAGCTAAAGAATGAATGTATTAGAGCTAGAAAAAAAGGAATTAAGCAGGAAATGATGAAACAAGCTAAAGAATGAATGTTAGAAGGTATTAGAGCTAGAATAAAAGGAATACAGCAAGGAATCAAGTAACAAGCTAAAGAATGAATGTATTAGAGCTAGAATAAAAGGAATCAAGCAGGAAATGATGAAACAAGCTAAAGAATGAATGTTAGAAGGTATTAGAGCTAGATTAAAGGAATACAGCAGGAATCAAGTAACAAGCTAAAGAATGAATGTATTAGAGCTAGAATAAAAGGAATCAAGCAGGAAATGATGAAACAAGCTAAAGAATGAATGTTAGAAGTTATTAGAGCTAGAATAAAAGGAATACAGCAAGGAATCAAGTAACAAGCTAAAGAATGAATGTATTTGAGCTAGAATACAAGGAATCAAGCAAGAAATGATGAAACAAGCTAAAGAATGAATGTTAGAAGGTATTAGAGCTAGAATAATAGGAATACAGCAAGGAATCAAGTAACAAGCTAAAGAATGAATGTATTAGAGCTAGAATAAAAGGAATCAAGCAAGAAATGATGAAACAAGCAAAAGAATGAATGTTAGAAGGTATTAGACCTAGAATAAAAGGAATACAGCAAGGAATCAAGTAACAAGCCTAAAGAATGAATGTATTAGAGCTAGAATAAAAGGAATCAAGCAGGAAATGATGAAACAAGCTAAAGAATGAATGTTAGAAGGTATTAGAGCTAGAATAAAAGGAATACAGCAAGGAATCAAGTAACAAGCTAAAGAATGAATGTATTTGAGCTAGAATACAAGGAATCAAGCAAGAAATGATGAAACAAGCTAAAGAATGAATGTTAGAAGGTATTAGAGCTAGAATAATAGGAATACAGCAAGGAATCAAGTAACAAGCTAAAGAATGAATGTATTAGAGCTAGAATAAAAGGAATCAAGCAAGAAATGATGAAACAAGCTAAAGAATGAATGTTAGAAGGTATTAGAGCTAGAATAATAGGAATACAGCAAGGAATCAAGTAACAAGCTAAAGAATGAATGTATTAGAGCTAGAATAAAAGGAATCAAGCAAGAAATGATGAAACAAGCTAAAGAATGAATGTTAGAAGTTATTAGAGCTAGAATAAAAGGAATACAGCAAGGAATCAGGTAACAAGCTAAAGAATGAATGTATTAGAGCTAGAATAAAAGGAATCAAGCAAGAAATGATGAAACAAGCTAAAGAATGAATGTTAGAAGGTATTAGACCTAGAATAAAAGGAATACAGCAAGGAATCAAGTAACAAGCTAAAGAATGAATGTATTAGAGCTAGAATAAAAGGAATCAAGCAGGAAATGATGAAACAAGCTAAAGAATGAATGTTAGAAGGTATTAGAGCTAGAATAAAAGGAATACAGCAAGGAATCAAGTAACAATCTAAAGAATGAATGTATTTGAGCTAGAATACAAGGAATCAAGGAAGAAATGATGAAACAAGCTAAAGAATGAATGTTAGAAGGTATTAGAGCTAGAATAATAGGAATACAGCACGGAATCAAGTAACAAGCTAAAGAATGAATGTATTAGAGCTAGAATAAAAGGAATCAAGCAAGAAATGATGAAACAAGCTAAAGAATGAATGTTAGAATTTATTAGAGCTAGAATAAAAGGAATACAGCAAGGAATCAAGTAACAAGCTAAAGAATGAATGTATTAGAGCTAGAATAAAAGGAATCAAGCAAGAAATGATGAAACAAGCTAAAGAATGAATGTTAGAAGTTATTAGAGCTAGAATAAAAGGAATACAGCAAGGAATCAAGTAACAAGCTAAAGAATGAATGTATTAGAGATAGAATAAAAGGAATCAAGCAAGAAATGATGAAACAAGCTAAAGAATGAATGTTAGAAGGTATTAGAGCTAGAATAAAAGGAATACAGCAAGGAATCAAGTAACAAGCTAAAGAATGAATGTATTAGAGCTAGAATAAAAGAATGAAGCAAGAAATGATGAAACAAGCTAAAGAATGAATGTTAGAAGTTATTAGACCTAGAATAAAAGGCATACAGCAAGAATCAAGTAACAAGCTAAAGAATGAATGTATTAGAGCTAGAATAAAAGGAATCAAGCAAGAAATGATGAAACAAGCTGATGAATGAATGTTAGAAGGTATTAGAGCTAGAATAAAAGGAATACAGCAAGGAATCAAGTAACAAGCTAAAGAATGAATGTTAGAAGGTATTAGAGCTAGAATAAAAGGAATACAGCAAGGAATCAAGTAACAAGCTAAAGAATGAATGTTAGAAGGTATTAGAGCTAGAATAAAAGGAATACAGCAAGGAATCAAGTAACAAGCTAAAGAATGAATGTATTACACCTAGAATAAAAGGAATACAGCAAGGAATCAAGTAACAAGCTAAAGAATGAATGTTAGAAGGTATTAGAGCTAGAATAAAAGGAATACAGCAAGGAATCAAGTAACAAGCTAAAGAATGAATGTATTACACCTAGAATACAAGGAATCAAGCAAGAAATGATGAAACAAGCTAAAGAATGAATGTTAGAAGGTATTAGAGCTAGAATAAAAGGAATACAGCAAGGAATCAAGTAACAAGCTAAAGAATGAATGTATTAGAGCTAGAATAAAAGGAATCAAGCAAGAAATGATGAAACAAGCTAAAGAATGAATGTTAGAAGGTATTAGAGCTAGAATAAAAGGAATAGAGCAAGGAATCAAGTAACAAGCTAAAGAATGAATGTATTAGAGCTAGAATGAAAGGAATCAAGCAAGAAATGATGAAACAAGCTAAAGAATGAATGTTAGAAGGTATTAGAGCTAGAATAAAAGGAATACAGCAAGGAATCAAGTAACAAGCTAAAGAATGAATGTATTAGAGCTAGAATAAAAGGAATCAAGCAAGAAATGATGAAACAAGCTAAAGAATGAATGTTAGAAGTTATTAGAGCTAGAATAAAAGGAATACAGCAAGGAATCAAGTAACAAGCTAAAGAATGAATGTATTAGAGCTAGAATAAAAGGAATCAAGCAAGAAATGATGAAAGAAGCTAAAGAATGAATGTTAGAAGGTATTAGAGCTAGAATAAAAGGAATACAGCAAGGAATCAAGTAACAAGCTAAAGAATGAATGTATTAGAGCTAGAATAAAAGGAATCAAGCAAGAAATGATGAAACAAGCTAAAGAATGAATGTTAGAAGGTATTAGACCTAGAATAAAAGGCATACAGCAAGGAATCAAGTAACAACCTAAAGAATGAATGTATTAGAGCTAGAATAAAAGGAATCAAGCAAGAAATGATGAAACAAGCTAAAGAATGAATGTTAGAAGGTATTAGAGCTAGAATAAAAGGAATACAGCAAGGAATCAAGTAACAAGCTAAAGAATGAATGTATTAGAGCTAGAATAAAAGGAATCAAGCAAGAAATGATGAAACAAGCTAAAGAATGAATGTTAGAAGGTATTAGAGCTAGAATAAAAGGAATACAGCAAGGAATCAAGTAACAAGCTAAAGAATGAATGTATTAGAGCTAGAATAAAAGGAATCAAGCAAGAAATGATGAAACAAGCTAAAGAATGAATGTTAGAAGGTATTAGAGCGAGAATAAAAGGAATACAGCAAGGAATCAAGTAACAAGCTAAAGAATGAATGTATTAGAGCTAGAATAAAAGGAATAACGCAGGAAATGATGAAACAAGCTAAAGAATGAATGTTAGAAGGTATTAGAGCTAGAATAAAAGGAATACAGCAAGGAATCAACTAACAAGCGAAAGAATGAATGTATTAGAGCTAGAATAAAAGGAATCAAGTAGGAAATGATGAAACAAGCTAAAGAATGAATGTTAGAAGGTATTAGAGCTAGAAGAAAAGGAATACAGCAAGGAATCAACTAACAAGCGAAAGAATGAATGTATTAGAGCTAGAATAAAAGGAATCAAGCAGGAAATGATGAAACAAGCTAAAGAATGAATGTTAGAAGTTATTAGAGCTAGAATAAAAGGAATACACTAAGGAATCAAGTAACAAGCTAAAGAATGAATGTATTAGAGCTAGAATAAAAGGAATCAAGCAAGAAATGATGAAACAAGCTAAAGAATGAATGTTAGAAGGTATTAGAGCTACAAGAAAAGGAATACAGCAAGGAATCAAGTAACAAGCTAAAGAATGAATGTATTAGAGCTAGAATAAAAGGAATCAAGCAAGAAATGATGAAACAAGTTAAGAATGAATTTTAGAAGTTATTAGAGCTAGAATAAAAGGAATACAGCAAGGAATCAAGTAACAAGCTAAAGAATGAATGTATTAGAGCTAGAATACAAGGAATCAAGCAAGAAATGATGAAACAAGCTAAAGAATGAATGTTAGAAGGTATTAGAGCTAGAATAAAAGGAATACAGCAAGGAATCAAGTAACAAGCTAAAGAATGAATGTATTAGAGCTAGAATAAAAGGAATCAAGCAAGAAATGATGAAACAAGCTGAAGAATGAACGTTAGAAGGTATTAGAGCTAGAATAAAAGGAATCAAGCAAGAAATGATGAAACAAGCTAAAGAATGAATGTTAGAAGTTATTAGAGCTAGAATAAAAGGAATATAGCAAGGAATCAAGTAACAAGCTAAAGAATGAATGTATTGGAGCTAGAATAAAAGGAATCAAGCAAGAAATGATGAAACAAGCTAAAGAATGAATGTTAGAAGGTATTAGAGCTAGAATAAAAGGAATACAGCAAGGAATCAAGTAACAAGCTAAAGAATGAATGTATTAGAGCTAGAATAAAAGGAATCAAGCAAGAAATGATGAAAGAAGCTAAAGAATGAATTTTAGAAGGTATTAGAGCTAGAATAAAAGGAATACAGCAAGGAATCAATTAACAAGCTAAAGAATGAATGTATTAGAGCTAGAATAAAAGGAATCAAGCAGGAAATGATGAAACAAGCTAAAGAATGAATGTTAGAAGGTATTAGAGCTAGAATAAAAGGAATACAGCAAGGAATCAATTAACAAGCTAAAGAATGAATGTATTAGAGCTAGAATAAAAGGAATCAAGCAGGAAATGATGAAACAAGCTAAAGAATGAATGTTAGAAGGTATTAGAGCTAGAATAAAAGGAATACAGCAAGGAATCAAGTAACAAGCTAAAGAATGAATGTATTAGAGCTAGAATAAAAGGAATCAAGCAGGAAATGATGAAACAAGCTAAAGAATGAATGTTAGAAGGTATTAGAGCTAGAATAAAAGGAATACAGCAAGGAATCAAGTAACAAGCTAAAGAATGAATGTATTAGAGCTAGAATAAAAGGAATCAAGCAGGAAATGATGAAACAAGCTAAAGAATGAATGTTAGAAGGTATTAGAGCTAGAATAAAAGGAATACACTAAGGAATCAAGTAACAAGCTAAAGAATGAATGTATTAGAGCTAGAATTAAAGTAATCAAGCAGGAAATGATGAAACAAGCTAAAGAATGAATGTTAGAAGGTATTAGAGCTAGAATAAAAGGAATACAGCAAGGAATCAAGTAACAAGCTAAAGAATGAATGTATTAGAGCTAGAATAAAAGGAATCAAGCAAGAAATGATGAAACAAGCTAAAGAATGAATGTTAGAAGTTATTAGAGCTAGAATAAAAGGAATACAGCAGGGAATAAAGAAACAAGCTAAAGAATGAATGTATTAGAGCTAGAATAAAGGGAATCAAGCAAAAAATGATGAAACAAGCTAAAGAATGAATGTTAGTAGTTATTAGAGCTACAATAAAACGAATACAGCAAGGAATCAAGTAACAAGCTAAAGAATGAATGTATTAGAGCTAGAATAAAAGGAATCAAGCAAGAAATGATGAAAAAAGCTAAAGACTGAATGTTAGAAGGTATTAGAGCTAGAATAAAAGGAATACAGCAAGGAATCAAGTAACAAGCTAAAGAATGTATGTATTAGAGCTAGAATACAAGGAATCAAGTAAGAAATGATGAAACAAGCTAAAGAATGAATGTTAGAAGGTATTAGAGCAAGAATAAAAGGAATACAGCAAGGAATCAAGTAACAAGCTAAAGAATGAATGTATTAGAGCTAAAATAAAGGGAATCAAGCAAGAAATGATGAAACAAGCTAAAGAATGAATGTTAGAAGGTATTAGAGCTAGAATAAAAGGAATACAGCAAGGAATCAAGTAACAAGCTAAAGAATGAATGTATTAGAGCTAGAATAAAAGGAATCAAGCAAGAAATGATGAAACAAGCTAAAGAATGAATGTTAGAAGTTATTAGAGCTAGAATAAAAGGAATACAGCAAGGAATCAAGTAACAAGCTAAAGAATGAATGTATTAGAGCTAGAATAAAAGGAATCAAGCAAGAAATGATGAAAGAAGCTAAAGAATGAATGTTAGAAGGTATTAGAGCTAGAATAAAAGGAATACAGCAAGGAATCAAGTAACAAGCTAAAGAATGAATGTATTAGAGCTAGAATAAAAGGAATCAAGCAAGAAATGATGAAACAAGCTAAAGAATGAATGTTAGAAGGTATTAGACCTAGAATAAAAGGCATACAGCAAGGAATCAAGTAACAACCTAAAGAATGAATGTATTAGAGCTAGAATAAAAGGAATCAAGCAAGAAATGATGAAACAAGCTAAAGAATGAATGTTAGAAGGTATTAGAGCTAGAATAAAAGGAATACAGCAAGGAATCAAGTAACAAGCTAAAGAATGAATGTATTAGAGCTAGAATAAAAGGAATCAAGCAAGAAATGATGAAACAAGCTAAAGAATGAATGTTAGAAGGTATTAGAGCTAGAATAAAAGGAATACAGCAAGGAATCAAGTAACAAGCTAAAGAATGAATGTATTAGAGCTAGAATAAAAGGAATCAAGCAAGAAATGATGAAACAAGCTAAAGAATGAATGTTAGAAGGTATTAGAGCGAGAATAAAAGGAATACAGCAAGGAATCAAGTAACAAGCTAAAGAATGAATGTATTAGAGCTAGAATAAAAGGAATAAAGCAGGAAATGATGAAACAAGCTAAAGAATGAATGTTAGAAGTTATTAGAGCTAGAATAAAAGGAATACAGCAAGGAATCAACTAACAAGCGAAAGAATGAATGTATTAGAGCTAGAATAAAAGGAATCAAGTAGGAAATGATGAAACAAGCTAAAGAATTAATGTTAGAAGGTATTAGAGCTAGAAGAAAAGGAATACAGCAAGGAATCAAGTAACAAGCTAAAGAATGAATGTATTAGAGCTAGAATAAAAGGAATCAAGCAGGAAATGATGAAACAAGCTAAAGAATGAATGTTAGAAGGTATTAGAGCTAGAATAAAAGGAATACAGCAAGGAATCAAGTAACAAGCTAAAGAATGAATGTATTAGAGCTAGAATAAAAGGAATCAAGCAGGAAATGATGAAACAAGCTAAAGAATGAATGTTAGAAGTTATTAGAGCTAGAATAAAAGGAATACACTAAGGAATCAAGTAACAAGCTAAAGAATGAATGTATTAGAGCTAGAATAAAAGGAATCAAGCAAGAAATGATGAAACAAGCTAAAGAATGAATGTTAGAAGGTATTAGAGGTACAAGAAAAGGAATACAGCAAGGAATCAAGTAACAAGCTAAAGAATGAATGTATTAGAGCTAGAATAAAAGGAATCAAGCAAGAAATGATGAAACAAGTTAAGAATGAATTTTAGAAGTTATTAGAGCTAGAATAAAAGGAATACAGCAAGGAATCAACTAACAAGCGAAAGAATGAATGTATTAGAGCTAGAATAAAAGGAATCAAGTAGGAAATGATGAAACAAGCTAAAGAATTAATGTTAGAAGGTATTAGAGCTAGAAGAAAAGGAATACAGCAAGGAATCAAGTAACAAGCTAAAGAATGAATGTATTAGAGCTAGAATAAAAGGAATCAAGCAGGAAATGATGAAACAAGCTAAAGAATGAATGTTAGAAGGTATTAGAGCTAGAATAAAAGGAATACAGCAAGGAATCAAGTAACAAGCTAAAGAATGAATGTATTAGAGCTAGAATAAAAGGAATCAAGCAGGAAATGATGAAACAAGCTAAAGAATGAATGTTAGAAGTTATTAGAGCTAGAATAAAAGGAATACACTAAGGAATCAAGTAACAAGCTAAAGAATGAATGTATTAGAGCTAGAATAAAAGGAATCAAGCAAGAAATGATGAAACAAGCTAAAGAATGAATGTTAGAAGGTATTAGAGCTACAAGAAAAGGAATACAGCAAGGAATCAAGTAACAAGCTAAAGAATGAATGTATTAGAGCTAGAATAAAATGAATCAAGCAAGAAATGATGAAACAAGTTAAGAATGAATTTTAGAAGTTATTAGAGCTAGAATAAAAGGAATACAGCAAGGAATCAAGTAACAAGCTAAAGAATGAATGTATTAGAGCTAGAATACAAGGAATCAAGCAAGAAATGATGAAACAAGCTAAAGAATGAATGTTAGAAGGTATTAGAGCTAGAATAAAAGGAATACAGCAAGGAATCAAGTAACAAGCTAAAGAATGAATGTATTAGAGCTAGAATAAAAGGAATCAAGCAAGAAATGATGAAACAAGCTGAAGAATGAACGTTAGAAGGTATTAGAGCTAGAATAAAAGGAATCAAGCAAGAAATGATGAAACAAGCTAAAGAATGAATGTTAGAAGTTATTAGAGCTAGAATAAAAGGAATACAGCAAGGAATCAAGTAACAAGCTAAAGAATGAATGTATTGGAGCTAGAATAAAAGGAATCAAGCAAGAAATGATGAAACAAGCTAAAGAATGAATGTTAGAAGGTATTAGAGCTAGAATAAAAGGAATACAGCAAGGAATCAAGTAACAAGCTAAAGAATGAATGTATTAGAGCTAGAATAAAAGGAATCAAGCAAGAAATGATGAAAGAAGCTAAAGAATGAATTTTAGAAGGTATTAGAGCTAGAATAAAAGGAATACAGCAAGGAATCAATTAACAAGCTAAAGAATGAATGTATTAGAGCTAGAATAAAAGGAATCAAGCAGGAAATGATGAAACAAGCTAAAGAATGAATGTTAGAAGGTATTAGAGCTAGAATAAAAGGAATACAGCAAGGAATCAAGTAACAAGCTAAAGAATGAATGTATTAGAGCTAGAATAAAAGGAATCAAGCAGGAAATGATGAAACAAGCTAAAGAATGAATGTTAGAAGGTATTAGAGCTAGAATAAAAGGAATACAGCAAGGAATCAAGTAACAAGCTAAAGAATGAATGTATTAGAGCTAGAATAAAAGGAATCAAGCAGGAAATGATGAAACAAGCTAAAGAATGAATGTTAGAAGGTATTAGAGCTAGAATAAAAGGAATACAGCAAGGAATCAAGTAACAAGCTAAAGAATGAATGTATTAGAGCTAGAATAAAAGGAATCAAGCAGGAAATGATGAAACAAGCTAAAGAATGAATGTTAGAAGGTATTAGAGCTAGAATAAAAGGAATACACTAAGGAATCAAGTAACAAGCTAAAGAATGAATGTATTAGAGCTAGAATTAAAGTAATCAAGCAGGAAATGATGAAACAAGCTAAAGAATGAATGTTAGAAGGTATTAGAGCTAGAATAAAAGGAATACAGCAAGGAATCAAGTAACAAGCTAAAGAATGAATGTATTAGAGCTAGAATAAAAGGAATCAAGCAAGAAATGATGAAACAAGCTAAAGAATGAATGTTAGAAGGTATTAGAGCTAGAATAAAAGGAATACAGCAAGGAATCAAGTAACAAGCTAAAGAATGAATGTATTAGAGCTAGAATAAAAGGAATCAAGCAAGAAATGATGAAACAAGCTAAAGAAAGAATGTTAGAAGGTATTAGAGCTAGAATAAAAGGAATACAGCAAGGAATCAAGTAACAAGCTAAAGAATGAATGTATTAGAGCTTGAATAAAAGGAATCAAACAGGAAATGATGAAACAAGCTAAAGAATGAATGTTAGAAGGTATTAGAGCTAGAAAAAGGAATACAGCAAGGAATCAAGTAACAAGCTAAATAATGAATGTATTAGAGCTAGAATAAAAGGAATCAAGCAGGAAATGATGAAACAAGCTAAATAATGAATGTTAGAAGGTATTAGAGCTAGAATAAAAGGAATACAGCAAGGAATCAAGTAACAAGCTAAAGAATGAATGTATTAGAGCTAGAATAAAAGGAATCAAGCAGGAAATGATGAAACAAGCTAAAGAATGAATGTTAGAAGTTATTAAAGCTAGAATAAAAGGAATACACTAAGGAATCAAGTAACAAGCTAAAGAATGAATGTATTAGAGCTAGAATTAAAGTAATCAAGCAAGAAATGATGAAACAAGCTAAGGAATGAATGTTAGAAGGTTTTAGAGCTAGAAGAAAAGGAATACAGCAAGGAATGAAGTAACAAGCTAAAGAATGAATGTATTAGAGCTAGAATAAAAGGAATCAAGCAAGAAATGATGAAACAAGCTAAAGAATGAATGTTAGAAGTTATTAGAGCTAGAATAAAAGGAATACAGCAAGGAATAAAGTAACAAGCTAAAGAATGAATGTATTAGAGCTAGAATAAAGGGAATCAAGCAAGAAATGATGAAACAAGCTAAAGAATGAATGTTAGTAGTTATTAGAGCTAGAATAAAAGGAATACAGCAAGGAATCAAGTAACAAGCTAAAGAATGAATGTATTAGAGCTAGAATAAAAGGAATCAAGCAAGAAATGATGAAAAAAGCTAAAGACTGAATGTTAGAAGGTATTAGAGCTAGAATAAAAGGAATACAGCAAGGAATCAAGTAACAAGCTAAAGAATGTTTGTATTAGAGCTAGAATACAAGGAATCAAGCAAGAAATGATGAAACAAGCTAAAGAATGAATGTTAGAAGGTATTAGAGCTAGAATAAAAGGAATACAGCAAGGAATCAAGTAACAAGCTAAAGAATGAATGTATTAGAGCTAGAATAAAAGGAATCAAGCAAGAAATGATGAAACAAGCTAAAGAATGAATGTTAGAAGGTATTAGAGCTAGAATAAAAGGAATACAGCAAGGAATCAAGTAACAAGCTAAAGAATGAATGTATTACAGCTAGAATTAAAGTAATCAAGCAAGAAATGATGAAACAAGATAAGGAATGAATGTTAGAAGGTTTTAGAGCTAGAAGAAAAGGAATACAGCAAGGAATGAAGTAACAAGCTAAAGAATGAATGTATTAGAGCTAGAATAAAAGGAATTAAGCAGGAAATGATGAAACAAGTTAAGAATGAATTTTAGAAGTTTTTAGAGCTAGAAAAAAAGGAATACAGCAAGGAATCAAGTAACAAGCTAAAGAATGAATGTATTAGAGCTAGAATAAAAGGAATCAAGCAAGAAATGATGAAACAAGCTAAACAATGAATGTTAGAAGGTAATAGAGCTAGAATAAAAGGAATACAGCAAGGAATCAAGTAACAAGCTAAAGAATGAATGTATTAGAGCTAGAATAAAAGGAATCAAGCAAGAAATGATGAAACAAGCTAAAGAATGAATGTTAGAAGTTATTAGAGCTAGAATAAAAGGAATACAGCAAGGAATAAAGTAACAAGCTAAAGAATGAATGTATTAGAGCTAGAATAAAGGGAATCAAGCAAGAAATGATGAAACAAGCTAAAGACTGAATGTTAGAAGGTATTAGAGCTAGAATAAAAGGAATACAGCAAGGAATCAAGTAACAAGCTAAAGAATGTATGTATTAGAGCTAGAATACAAGGAATCAAGCAAGAAATGATGAAACAAGCTAAAGAATGAATGTTAGAAGGTATTAGAGCTAGAATAAAAGGAATACAGCAAGGAATCAAGTAACAAGCTAAAGAATGAATGTATTAGAGCTAGAATAAAAGGAATCAAGCAAGAAATGATGAAACAAACTAAAGAATGAATGTTAGAGGGTATTAGAGCTAGAATAAAAGGAATACAGCAAGGAATCAAGTAACAAGCTAAAGAATGAATGTATTAGAGCTAGAATAAAGGGAATCAAGCAAGAAATGATGAAACAAGCTAAAGAATGAATGTTAGAAGGTATTAGAGCTAGAATAAAAGGAATACAGCAAGGAATCAAGTAACAAGCTAAAGAATGAATGTATTAGAGCTAGAATAAAAGGAATCAAGCAGGAAATGATGAAACAAGCTAAAGAAAGAATGTTAGAAGGTATTAGAGCTAGAATAAAAGGAATACAGCAAGGAATCAAGTAACAAGCTAAAGAATGAATGTATTAGAGCTTGAATAAAAGGAATCAAACAGGAAATGATGAAACAAGCTAAAGAATGAATGTTAGAAGGTATTGGAGCTAGAATAAAAGGAATACAGCAAGGAATCAAGTAACAAGCTAAATAATGAATGTATTAGAGCTAGAATAAAAGGAATCAAGCAGGAAATGATGAAACAAGCTAAATAATGAATGTTAGAAGGTATTAGAGCTAGAATAAAAGGAATACAGCAAGGAATCAAGTAACAAGCTAAAGAATGAATGTATTAGAGCTAGAATAAAAGGAATCAAGCAGGAAATTATGAAACAAGCTAAAGAATGAATGTTAGAAGTTATTAAAGCTAGAATAAAAGGAATACACTAAGGAATCAAGTAACAAGCTAAACAATGAATGTATTAGAGCTAGAATTAAAGTAATCAAGCAAGAAATGATGAAACAAGCTAAGGAATGAATGTTAGAAGGTTTTAGAGCTAGAAGAAAAGGAATACAGCAAGGAATGAAGTAACAAGCTAAAGAATGAATGTATTAGAGCTAGAATAAAGGGAATCAAGCAAGAAATGATGAAACAAGCTAAAGAATGAATGTTAGTAGTTATTAGAGCTAGAATAAAAGGAATACAGCAAGGAATCAAGTAACAAGCTAAAGAATGAATGTATTAGAGCTAGAATAAAAGGAATCAAGCAAGAAATGATGAAAAAAGCTAAAGACTGAATGTTAGAAGGTATTAGAGCTAGAATAAAAGGAATACAGCAAGGAATCAAGTAACAAGCTAAAGAATGTTTGTATTAGAGCTAGAATACAAGGAATCAAGCAAGAAATGATGAAACAAGCTAAAGAATGAATGTTAGAAGGTATTAGAGCTAGAATAAAAGGAATACAGCAAGGAATCAAGTAACAAGCTAAAGAATGAATGTATTAGAGCTAGAATAAAAGGAATCAAGCAAGAAATGATGAAACAAGCTAAAGAATGAATGTTAGAAGGTATTAGAGCTAGAATAAAAGGAATACAGCAAGGAATCAAGTAACAAGCTAAAGAATGAATGTATTAGAGCTAGAATAAAGGGAAACAAGCAAGAAACGATGAAACAAGCTAAAGAATGAATGTTAGAAGGTATTAGAGCTAGAATAAAAGGAATACAGCAAGGAATCAAGTAACAAGCTAAAGAATGAATGTATTAGAGCTAGAATAAAAGGAATCAAGCAAGAAATGATGAAACAAGCTAAAGAATGAATGTTAGAAGTTATTAGAGCTAGAATAAAAGGAATACAGCAAGGAATCAAGTAACAAGCTAAAGAATGAATGTATTAGAGCTAGAATAAAAGGAATCAAGCGAGAAATGATGAAACAAGCTAAAGAATGAATGTTAGAAGGTATTAGAGCTAGTATAAAAGGAATACAGCAAGGAATCAAGTAACAAGCTAAAGAATGAATGTATTAGAGCTAGAATAAAAGGAATCAAGCAAGAAATGATGAAACAAGCTAAAGAATGAATGTTAGAAGGTATTAGATCTAGAATAAAAGGCATACAGCAAGGAATCAAGTAACAAGCTAAAGAATGAATGTATTAGAGCTAGAATAAAAGGAATCAAGCAAGAAATGATGAAACAAGCTGAAGAATGAACGTTAGAAGTTATTAGAGCTAGAATAAGAGGAATCAAGCAAGAAATGATGAAACAAGCTAAAGAATGAATGTATTAGAGCTAGAATAAAAGGAATCAAGCAAGAAATGATGAAACAAGCTAAAGAATGAATGTTAGAAGGTATTAGACCTAGAATAAAAGGAATACAGCAAGGAATCAAGTAACAAGATAAAGAATGAATGTATTAGAGCTAGAATAAAAGGAATCAAGCAAGAAATGATGAAACAAGCTAAAGAATGAATGTTAGAAGGTATTAGAGCTAGAATAAAAGGAATACAGCAAGGAATCAAGTAACAAGCTAAAGAATGAATGTATTAGAGCTAGAATAAAAGGAATCAAGCAGGAAATGATGAAACAAGCTAAAGAATGAATGTTAGAAGGTATTAGAGCTAGAATAAAAGGAATACAGCAAGGAATCAAGTAACAAGCTAAAGGGTGAATGTATTAGAGCTAGAATAAAGGGAATCAAGCAAGAAATGATGAAACAAGCTAAAGAATGAATGTTAGAAGTTAGTTATCTTTAGTTATAGAAACTAAAGATAGAACGAGAGAAGGTATGCAAGATAGAATGAAAGATATCAAGAAAGAAAGAAAGAAAGAAAGAAAGAAAGAAAGTAATAAAGAAACTAAAGATAGAAAGAGAGAAGGGATGAGAGCTAGAATGAAAGATATCAAGAAAGAAAGAAATGAAAGTAAGTTAAAAAAGAAACTATAGGTAGAATGAGAGAATTTATGAAAGCTAGAATGAAAGATATCAAGAAAGGAAGAAAGGAGGAAATCAATAAAGAAACTAAAGATAAAATGAGAGAAGGTATGAAATCTAGAATGAAAGATATCAAGAAAGAAAGAAAGAAAGAAAGAAAGAAATCAATAAAGAAACTAAAGAAAATGAGAGAAGGAATGAAATCTAGAATGAAAGATATTAAGAAAGAAAGAAAGTAACTAATAAAGAAACTAAAGATAGAATGAGACAATTTATTAAAGCTAGAATGAAAGACATCAAGAAAGAAAGAAATGAAAGTAAGTAAAAGAGAAACTAAAGATAGAATGAGAGAAGGTATGAAAGCTAGAATGAAAGATATCAAGAAAGAAAGTAAGAAAGTAAAAAAGAAACTAAAGATAGAAAGAGAGAAGGTATGAGAGCTAGAATGAAAGATATCAAGAAAGAAAGAAAGAAAGTAATAAAGAAACTAAAGATAGAACGAGAGAAGGTATGAAAGCTAGAATGTAAGATATCAAGAAAGAAAAAAGGAACAAAGTAGAAATAATGTAATAAAGAAAATAAAGATTGACTGAGTGAAGATATGAATGCTAGAATGAAAGTTATCAAGAAAGAAAGAAAGAAAGTAGTAAAGAAACTAAAGATAGAATCAGAGAAGGTATGAGAGCTAGAATGAGATATCAAGAAAGAAAGAAAGAAAGAAAGAACGAAAGTAATTAATAAAGAAGCTAAAGATAGAATGAAAGAAGGTATGAAAGCTAGAATGTAAGATATGAAGAAAGAAAGAAATGAAAGTAAGTAAAAAAGAAACTAAAGATAGAATGAGATAAGGTATGAAAGCTAGAATGAAAGATATCAAGAAAGAAAAAAGGTACAAAGTTGAAATAATGTAATAAAGAAAATAAAGATTGAATGAGTGAAGATATGAATGCTAGAATGAAAGTTATCAAGAAAGAAAGAAAGAAAGAAAGAAAGTAGTAAACAAACTAAAGATAGAACGAGAGAAGGTATGAAAGCAAGAATGAAAGATATCAAGAAAGAAAGAAAAAAGAAATCACTAGAGAGAAATTAAAGATGAAATGAGATCAGGTATGAAAGCTAGAATGAAAGATATCAAGTAAGAAAGAAAGTAAGAAAGTAATAAAGAAACTAAAGATAGAACGAGAGAAGGGATGAGAGCTAGAATGAAAGATATCAAGAAAGAAAGAAAGTAAGTAAGAATGTAATAGAGAAACTAAAGAGAGAACGAGAGAAGGTATGCAAGATAAAACGAAAGATATCAAGAAAGAAAGAAAGAAAGAAAAAAGTAATAAAGAAACTAAAGATAGAAAGAGAGAAGGGATGAGAGCTAGAATGTAAGATATCAAGAAAGAAAGAAATGAAAGTAAGTAAAAAAGAAACTATAGATAGAATTAGAGAAGGTATGAAAGCTAGAATAAAAGATATCAAGAAAGGAAGAAAGAAAGAAAGAAATTAATAAAGAAATTAAAGATGAAATGAGAGAATGTATGAAAGCTAGAATGAAAGATATCAAGAAAGTAAGAAAGAAAGTAAGAAATTAATAAAGAAACTAAAGATAGAAAGAGAGAAGGTATGAAAGCTAGAATGAAAGATATCAAGAAAGGAAGAAAGGAGGAAATCAATAAAGAAACTAAAGATAAAATGAGAGAAGGTATGAAAGCTAGAATGAAACATATCAAGAAAGAAAGAAAGAAAGAAATCAATAAAGAAACTAAAGATAGAATGAGTGATGGTATGAAAGCTAGAATGCAAGATATGAAGAAAGAAAGAAATGAGAGTAAGTAAAAAAGAAACTAAAGATAGAATCAGAGAAGGTATGAGAACTAGAATGAGATATCAAGAAAGAAATAAAGAAAGAAAGAAAGAAATTAATAAAGAAACTAAAGATAGAATGAGAGAAGGTATGAAAGCAAGAATGAAAGATATCAAGGAAGAAAGAAAAAAGAAATCAATAAAGAAATTAAAGATGAAATGAGAGAATGTATGAAAGCTAGAATGAAAGATATCAAGAAAGTAAGAAAGAAAGTAAGAAATTAATAAAGAAACTAAAGATAGAAAGAGAGAAGGTATGAAAGCTAGAATGAAAAATATCAAGAAAGGAAGAAAGGAGGAAATCAATAAAGAAACTAAAGATAAAATGAGAGAAGGTATGAAAGCTAGAATGAAACATATCAAGAAAGAAAGAAAGAAAGAAATCAATAAAGAAACTAAAGATAAAATGAGAGATGGAATGAAATCTAGAATGAAAGATATCAAGAAAGAAAGAAAGTAACAAATAAAGAAACTAAAGATAGAATGAGAGTAGGTATTAAAGCTAGAATGAAAGATATCAAGAAAGAAAGAAATGAAAGTAAGTAAAAAAGAAACTAAAGATAGAATGAGAGAAGGTATGAAAGCTAGAATGTAAGATATCAAGAAAGAAAAAAGGAACAAAGTAGAAATAATGTAATAAAGAAAATAAAGATTGACTGAGTGAAGATATGAATGCTAGAATGAAAGTTATCAAGAAAGAAAGAAAGAAATTAGTAAAGAAACTAAAGATAGAATCAGAGAAGGTATGAGAGCTAGAATGAGATATCAATAAAGAAAGAAAGAAAGAAAGAACGAAAGTAATTAATAAAGAAACTAAAGATAGAAAGAGAGAAGGAATGAGAGCTAGATTGAAAGATATCAAGAAAGAAAGAAAGAAAGTAAGAAAGTAATAAAGAAACTAAAGATAGAACGAGAGAAGGTATGAAAGCTAGAATGTAAGATATCAAGAAAGAAAGAAATGAAAGTAAGTAAAAAAGAAACTAAAGATAGAATGAGAGAGGGTATGAAAGCTATAATGAAAGATATCAAGAAAGAAAAAAGGAACAAAGTAGAAATAATGTAATAAAGAAAATAAAGATTGAATGAGTGAAGATATGAATGTTAGAATGAAAGTTATCAAGAAAGAAAGAAAGAAAGAAAGAAAGTAGTAAAGAAACTAAAGATAGAATCAGAGAAGGTATCAGAGATAGACTGAGATATAAAGAAAGAAAGAAAAAAAGAAAGAACGAAAGTAATTAATAAAGAAACTAAAGATAGAAAGAAAGAAGGTATGAAAGCTAGAATGAAAGATATCAAGGAAGAAAGAAAGAAAGAAAGAAATTAATAAAGAAACTAAAGATAGAATGAGAGAAGGTATGAAAGGTAGAATGTAAGATATCAAGAAAGAAAGATATGAAAGTAAGTAAAAAAGAAACTAAAGATAGAATGAGAGAAGGTATGAAAGCTAGAATGAAAGATATCAAGAAAGAAAAAAGGAACAAAGTAGAAATAATGTAATAAAGAAAATAAAGATTGACTGAGTGAAGATATGAATGCTAGAATGAAAGTTATCAAGAAAGAAAGAAAGAAAGAAAGTAGTAAAGAAACTAAAGATAGAATCAGAGAAGGTATGAGAGCTAGAATGATATATCAAGAAAGAAAGAAAGAAAGAAAGAACGAAAGTAATTACTAAAGAAACTAAAGATAGAATGAAAGAAGGTATGAAAGCTAGAATGAAAGATATCAAGAAAGAAAGAAAGAAATAAAGAAAGAAAGTAATAAAGAAACTAAAGATAGAACGAGTGAAGGTATGAAAGCTAGAATGTAAGATATCAAGAAAGAAAGAAATGAAAGTAAGTAAAAAAGAATCTAAAGATAGAATGAGAGAAGGTATGAAAGCAAGAATGAAAGATATCAAGAAAGAAAGAAAGAAAGTAATAAAGAAACTAAAGATAGAACGAGAGAAGGTATGAAAGCTAGAAAGAAAGATATCAAGAAAGAAAGACAGAAAGAAAGATATCAAAAAGAAACTAAAGATAAAATGAGAGAAGGTATGAAATCTGGAATGAAAGATATCAAGACAGAAAGAAAGAAAATAACTAATAAAGAAACTAAAGATAGAAGGAGAGAAGGTATGAAAGCTAGAATGAAAGATATCAAGAAAGAAAGAAAGAAAGTAATAAAGAAACTAAAGATAAAATGAGTGATGGTATGAAAGCTAGAATGCAAGATATGAAGGAAGAAAAAAATGAAAGTAAGTAAAAAAGAAAGTAAAGATAGAATGAGAGAAGGGATGAGAGCTAGAATGAAAGATATCAAGAAAGAAAGAAAGTAACTAAGAATGTAATAAAGAAACTAAAGATAGAACGAGAGAAGGTATGTAAGATAAAATGAAAGATATCAAGAAAGAGAGAAAGAAAGAAAAAACGTAATAAAGAAACTAAAGATAGAAAGAGAGAAGGGATGAAAGCTAGAATGTAAGATATCAAGAAAGAAAGAAATGAAAGTAAGTAAAAACGAAACTATAGATAGAATTAGAGAAGGTATGAAAGCTAGAATAAAAGATATCAAGAAAGGAAGAAAGAAAGTAATAAACTAAAGATAGAATGAGTGATGGTATGAAAGCTAGAATGCAAGATATGAAGAAAGAAAGAAATGAGAGTAAGTAAAAAAGAAACTAAAGATAGAATGAGAGAAGGTTTGAAAGCTAGAATGAAACATATTAAGAAAGAAAAAAGGAACAAAGTAGAAATAATATAAGAAAGAAAATAAAGATTGAATGAGTGAGGATATGAATGCTAGAATGAAAGTTATCAAGAAAGAAAGAAAGAAAGAAAGAAAGAAAGTAGTAAAGAAACTGAAGTAGAATCAGAGAAGGTATGAGAGCTAGAATGATATATCAAGAAAGAAATAAATAAAGAAAGAAATTAATAAAGAAACTAAAGATAGAATGAGAGAAGGTATGAAAGCTAGAATGTAACATATCAAGAAAGCAAGAAATGAAAGTAAGTAAAAAAGAATCTAAAGATAGAATGAGAGAAGGTATGAAAGCAAGAATGAAAGATATCAAGAAAGAAAGAAAGAAAGAAAGTAATAAAGAAACTAAAGATAGAACGAGAGAAGGTATGAAAGCTAGAAAGAAAGATATCAAGAAAGAAAGAAAGAAAGAAAGATATCAATAAAGAAACTAAAGATAAAATGAGAGAAGGTATGAAATCTAGAATGAAAGATATCAAGACAGAAAGAAAGAAAGTAACTAATAAAGAAACTAAAGATAGAAGGAGAGAAGGTATGAAAGCTAGAATGAAAGATATCAAGAAAGAAAGAAAGAAAGTAATAAAGAAACTAAAGATAAAATGAGTGATGGTATAAAAGCTAGAATGCAAGATATGAAGGAAGAAAAAATGAAAGTAAGTAAAAAAGAAAGTAAAGATAGAATGAGAGAAGGGATGAGAGCTAGAATGAAAGATATCAAGAAAGAAAGAAAGTAAGTAAGAATGTAATAAAGAAACTAAAGATAGAACGAGAGAAGGTATGCAAGATAAAATGAAAGATATCAAGAAAGAAAGAAAGAAAGAAAAAAAGTAATAAAGAAACTAAAGATAGAAAGAGAGAAGGGATGAGAGCTAGAATGTAAGATATCAAGAAAGAAAGAAATGAAAGTAAGTAAAAAAGAAACTATAGATAGAATTAGAGAAGGTATAAAAGCTAGAATAAAAGATATCAAGAAAGGAAGAAAGAAAGTAATAAACTAAAGATAGAATGAGTGATGGTATGAAAGCTAGAATGCAAGATATGAAGAAAGAAAGAAATGAGAGTAATTAAAAAAGAAACTAAAGATAGAATGTGAGAAGGTTTGAAAACTAGAATGAAACATATTAAGAAAGAAAAATGGAACAAAGTAGAAATAATATAAGAAAGAAAATAAAGATTGAATGAGTGAAGATATGAATGTTAGAATGAAAGTTATCAAGAAAGAAAGAAAGAAAGAAAGAAAGAAAGAAAGTAGTAAAGAAACTAAAGATAGAATCAGAGAAGGTATGAGAACTAGAATGAGATATCAAGAAAGAAATAAAGAAAGAAAGAAATTAATAAAGAAACTAAAGATAGAATGAGAGAAGGTATGAAAGCTAGAATGTAACATATCAAGAAAGCAAGAAATGAAAGTAAGTAAAAAAGAAACTAAAGATAGAATGAGAGAAGGTATGAAAGAAAGAATGAAAGATATCAAGAAAGAAAGAAAAAAAATCAATAAAGAAATTAAAGATGAAATGAGAGAATGTATGAAAGCTAGAATGAAAGATATCAAGAAAGTAAGAAAGAAAGTAAGAAAGTAATAAAGAAACTAAAGATAGAAAGAGAGGATGAGAGCTAGAATGAAAGATATCAAGAAAGAAAGAAAGAAAGAAAGAAAGAAAGAAAGTAATAAAGAAACTAAAGATAGAAAGAGAGAAGGGATGAGAGCTTGAATGAAAGATATCAAGAAAGAAAGAAATGAAAGTAAGTTAAAAAAGAAACTATAGATAGAATGAGAGAAGGTATGAAAGCTAGAATGAAAGATATCAAGAAAGGAAGAAAGGAGGAAATCAATAAAGAAACTAAAGATAAAATGAGAGAAGGTATGAAAGCTAGAATGAAAGATATCAAGAAAGAAAGAAAGAAAGAAATCAATAAAGAAACTAAAGATAAAATGAGAGATGGAATGAAATCTAGAATGAAAGATATCAAGAAAGAAAGAAAGTAACTAATAAAAAAACTAAAGATACAATGAGAGTAGGTATTAAAGCTAGAATGAAAGATATCAAGAAAGAAAGAAATGAAAGTAAGTAACAAAGAAACTAAAGATAGAATGAGAGAAGGTATGAAAGCTAGAATGAAAGATATCAAGAAAGAAAGAAAGAAAGTAATAAAGAAACTAAAGATAAAATGAGTGATGGTATAAAAGCTAGAATGCAAGATATGAAGGAAGAAAAAATGAAAGTAAGTAAAAAAGAAAGTAAAGATAGAATGAGAGAAGGGATGAGAGCTAGAATGAAAGATATCAAGAAAGAAAGAAAGTAAGTAAGAATGTAATAAAGAAACTAAAGATAGAACGAGAGAAGGTATGCAAGATAAAATGAAAGATATCAAGAAAGAAAGAAAGAAAGAAAAAAAGTAATAAAGAAACTAAAGATAGAAAGAGAGAAGGGATGAGAGCTAGAATGTAAGATATCAAGAAAGAAAGAAATGAAAGTAAGTAAAAGAGAAACTATAGATAGAATTAGAGAAGGTATGAAAGCTAGAATAAAAGATATCAAGAAAGGAAGAAAGAAAGTAATAAACTAAAGATAGAATGAGTGATGGTATGAAAGCTAGAATGCAAGATATGAAGAAAGAAAGAAATGAGAGTAAGTAAAAAAGAAACTAAAGATAGAATGAGAGAAGGTTTGAAAACTAGAATGAAACATATAAAAAAGAAAAAAGGAACAAAGTAGAAATAATATAAGAAAGAAAATAAAGATTGAATGAGTGAAGATATGAATGTTAGAATGAAAGTTATCAAGAAAGAAAGAAAGAAAGAAAGAAAGAAAGAAAGAAAGTAGTAAAGAAACTAAAGATAGAATCAGAGAAGGTATGAGAACTAGAATGAGATATCAAGAAAGAAATAAAGAAAGAAAGAAATTAATAAAGAAACTAAAGATAGAATGAGAGAAGGTATGAAAGCTAGAATGTAACATATCAAGAAAGCAAGAAATGAAAGTAAGTAAAAAAGAAACTAAAGATAGAATGAGAGAAGGTATGAAAGAAAGAATGAAAGATATCAAGAAAGAAAGAAAAAAAATCAATAAAGAAATTAAAGATGAAATGAGAGAATGTATGAAAGCTAGAATGAAAGATATCAAGAAAGTAAGAAAGAAAGTAAGAAAGTAATAAAGAAACTAAAGATAGAAAGAGAGAAGGGATGAGAGCTAGAATGAAAGATATCAAGAAAGAAAGAAAGAAAGAAAGTAATAAAGAAACTAAAGATAGAAAGAGAGAAGGGATGAGAGCTTGAATGAAAGATATCAAGAAAGAAAGAAATGAAAGTAAGTTAAAAAAGAAACTATAGATAGAATGAGAGAAGGTATGAAAGCTAGAATGAAAGATATCAAGAAAGGAAGAAAGGAGGAAATCAATAAAGAAACTAAAGATAAAATGAGAGAAGGTATGAAAGCTAGAATGAAAGATATCAAGAAAGAAAGAAAGAAAGAAATCAATAAAGAAACTAAAGATAAAATGAGAGATGGAATGAAATCTAGAATGAAAGATATCAAGAAAGAAAGAAAGTAACTAATAAAAAAACTAAAGATACAATGAGAGTAGGTATTAAAGCTAGAATGAAAGATATCAAGAAAGAAAGAAATGAAAGTATGTAAAAAAGAAACTAAAGATAGAATGAGAGAAGGTATGAAAGCTAGAATGAAAGATATCAAGAAAGAAAAAAGGAACAAAGTAGAAATAATGTAATAATGAAAATAAAGATTCAATGAGTGAAGATATGAATGCTAGAATGAAAGTTATCAAGAAAGAAAGAAAGAAAGAAAGTAGTAAAGAAACTAAAGATAGAATCAGAGAAGGTATGAGAGCTAGAATGAGATATCAAGAAAGAAAGAAAGAAAGAACGAAAGTAATTAATAAAGAAACTAAAGATAGAATGAAAGAAGGTATGAAAGCTAGAATGAAAGATATCAAGAAAGAAAGAAAGAAATAAAGAAAGAAAGTAATAAAGAAACTAAAGATAGAACGAGTGAAGGTATGAAAGCTAGAATGTAAGATATCAAGAAAGAAAGAAATGAAAGTAAGTAAAAAAGAAACTAAAGATAGAATGAGAGAAGGTATGAAAGCAAGAATGAAAGATATCAAGAAAGAAAGAAAGAAAGAAAGTAATAAAGAAACTAAAGATAGAACGAGAGAAGGTATGAAAGCTAGAAAGAAAGATATCAAGAAAGAAAGAAAGAAAGAAAGATATCAATAAAGAAACTAAAGATAAAATGAGAGAAGGTATGAAATCTAGAATGAAAGATATCAAGACAGAAAGAAAGAAAGTAACTAATAAAGAAACTAAAGATAGAAGGAGAGAAGGTATGAAAGCTAGAATGAAAGATATCAAGAAAGAAAGAAAGAAAGTAATAAAGAAACTAAAGATAAAATGAGTGATGGTATAAAAGCTAGAATGCAAGATATGAAGGAAGAAAAAAATGAAAGTAAGTAAAAAAGAAAGTAAAGATAGAATGAGAGAAGGGATGAGAGCTAGAATGAAAGATATCAAGAAAGAAAGAAAGTAAGTAAGAATGTAATAAAGAAACTAAAGATAGAACGAGAGAAGGTATGCAAGATAAAATGAAAGATATCAAGAAAGAAAGAAAAAAAGAAAAAAAGTAATAAAGAAACTAAAGATAGAAAGAGAGAAGGGATGAGAGCTAGAATGTAAGATATCAAGAAAGAAAGAAATGAAAGTAAGTAAAAAAGAAACTATAGATAGAATTAGAGAAGGTATGAAAGCTAGAATAAAAGATATCAAGAAAGGAAGAAAGAAAGTAATAAACTAAAGATAGAATGAGTGATGGTATGAAAGCTAGAATGCAAGATATGAAGAAAGAAAGAAATGAGAGTAAGTAAAAAAGTAACTAAAGATAGAATGAGAGAAGGTTTGAAAACTAGAATGAAACATATTAAGAAAGAAAAAAGGAACAAAGTAGAAATAATATAAGAAAGAAAATAAAGATTGAATGAGTGAAGATATGAATGTTAGAATGAAAGTTATCAAGAAAGAAAGAAAGAAAGAAAGAAAGAAAGTAGTAAAGAAACTAAAGATAGAATCAGAGGAGGTATGAGAACTAGAATGAGATATCAAGAAAGAAATAAAGAAAGAAAGAAAGAAATTAATAAAGAAACTAAAGATAGAATGAGAGAAGGTATGAAAGCTAGAATGTAACATATCAAGAAAGCAAGAAATGAGAGTAAGTAAAAAAGAAACTAAAGATAGAATGAGAGAAGGTATGAAAGAAAGAATGAAAGATATCAAGAAAGACAGAAAAAAAATCAATAAAGAAATTAAAGATGAAATGAGAGAATGTATGAAAGCTAGAATGAAAGATATCAAGAAAGTAAGAAAGAAAGTAAGAAAGTAATAAAGAAACTAAAGATAGAAAGAGAGAAGGGATGAGAGCTAGAATGAAAGATATCAAGAAAGAAAGAAAGAAAGAAAGAAAGTAATAAAGAAATTAAAGATAGAAAGAGAGAAGGGATGAGAGCTTGAATGAAAGATATCAAGAAAGAAAGAAATGAAAGTAAGTTAAAAAAGAAACTATAGATAGAATGAGAGAAGGTATGAAAGCTAGAATGAAAGATATCAAGAAAGGAAGAAAGGAGGAAATCAATAAAGAAACTAAAGATAAAATGAGAGAAGGTATGAAAGCTAGAATGAAAGATATCAAGAAAGAAAGAAAGAAAGAAATCAATAAAGAAACTAAAGATAAAATGAGAGATGGAATGAAATCTAGAATGAAAGATATCAAGAAAGAAAGAAAGTAACTAATAAGAAAACTAAAGATACAATGAGAGTAGGTATTAAAGCTAGAATGAAAGATATCAAGAAAGAAAGAAATGAAAGTATGTAAAAAAGAAACTAAAGATAGAATGAGAGAAGGTATGAAAGCTAGAATGAAAGATATCAAGAAAGAAAAAAGGAACAAAGTAGAAATAATGTAATAATGAAAATAAAGATTCAATGAGTGAAGATATGAATGCTAGAATGAAAGTTATCAAGAAAGAAAGAAAGAAAGAAAGTAGTAAAGAAACTAAAGATAGAATCAGAGAAGGTATGAGAGCTAGAATGAGATATCAAGAAAGAAAGAAAGAAAGAAAGAACGAAAGTAATTAATAAAGAAACTAAAGATAGAATGAAAGAAGGTATGAAAGCTAGAATGAAAGATATCAAGAAAGAAAGAAAGAAATAAAGAAAGAAAGTAATAAAGAAACTAAAGATAGAACGAGTGAAGGTATGAAAGCTAGAATGTAAGATATCAAGAAAGAAAGAAATGAAAGTAAGTAAAAAAGAAACTAAAGATAGAATGAGAGAAGGTATGAAAGCAAGAATGAAAGATATCAAGAAAGAAAGAAAGAAAGAAAGTAATAAAGAAACTAAAGATAGAACGAGAGAAGGTATGAAAGCTAGAAAGAAAGATATCAAGAAAGAAAGAAAGAAAGAAAGATATCAATAAAGAAACTAAAGATAAAATGAGAGAAGGTATGAAATCTAGAATGAAAGATATCAAGACAGAAAGAAAGAAAGTAACTAATAAAGAAACCAAAGATAGAAGGAGAGAAGGTATGAAAGCTAGAATGAAAGATATCAAGAAAGAAAGAAAGAAAGTAATAAAGAAACTAAAGATAAAATGAGTGATGGTATAAAAGCTAGAATGCAAGATATGAAGGAAGAAAAAAATGAAAGTAAGTAAAAAAGAAAGTAAAGATAGAATGAGAGAAGGGATGAGAGCTAGAATGAAAGATATCAAGAAAGAAAGAAAGTAAGTAAGAATGTAATAAAGAAACTAAAGATAGAACGAGAGAAGGTATGCAAGATAAAATGAAAGATATCAAGAAAGAAAGAAAAAAAGAAAAAAAGTAATAAAGAAACTAAAGATAGAAAGAGAGAAGGGATGAGAGCTAGAATGTAAGATATCAAGAAAGAAAGAAATGAAAGTAAGTAAAAAAGAAACTATAGATAGAATTAGAGAAGGTATGAAAGCTAGAATAAAAGATATCAAGAAAGGAAGAAAGAAAGTAATAAACTAAAGATAGAATGAGTGATGGTATGAAAGCTAGAATGCAAGATATGAAGAAAGAAAGAAATGAGAGTAAGTAAAAAAGTAACTAAAGATAGAATGAGAGAAGGTTTGAAAACTAGAATGAAACATATTAAGAAAGAAAAAAGGAACAAAGTAGAAATAATATAAGAAAGAAAATAAAGATTGAATGAGTGAAGATATGAATGTTAGAATGAAAGTTATCAAGAAAGAAAGAAAGAAAGAAAGAAAGAAAGTAGTAAAGAAACTAAAGATAGAATCAGAGGAGGTATGAGAACTAGAATGAGATATCAAGAAAGAAATAAAGAAAGAAAGAAAGAAATTAATAAAGAAACTAAAGATAGAATGAGAGAAGGTATGAAAGCTAGAATGTAACATATCAAGAAAGCAAGAAATGAGAGTAAGTAAAAAAGAAACTAAAGATAGAATGAGAGAAGGTATGAAAGAAAGAATGAAAGATATCAAGAAAGACAGAAAAAAAATCAATAAAGAAATTAAAGATGAAATGAGAGAATGTATGAAAGCTAGAATGAAAGATATCAAGAAAGTAAGAAAGAAAGTAAGAAAGTAATAAAGAAACGAAAGATAGAAAGAGAGAAGGGATGAGAGCTAGAATGAAAGATATCAAGAAAGAAAGAAAGAAAGAAAGAAAGTAATAAAGAAATTAAAGATAGAAAGAGAGGATGAGAGCTTGAATGAAAGATATCAAGAAAGAAAGAAATGAAAGTAAGTTAAAAAAGAAACTATAGATAGAATGAGAGAAGGTATGAAAGCTAGAATGAAAGATATCAAGAAAGGAAGAAAGGAGGAAATCAATAAAGAAACTAAAGATAAAATGAGAGAAGGTATGAAAGCTAGAATGAAAGATATCAAGAAAGAAAGAAAGAAAGAAATCAATAAAGAAACTAAAGATAAAATGAGAGATGGAATGAAATCTAGAATGAAAGATATCAAGAAAGAAAGAAAGTAACTAATAAGAAAACTAAAGATACAATGAGAGTAGGTATTAAAGCTAGAATGAAAGATATCAAGAAAGAAAGAAATGAAAGTATGTAAAAAAGAAACTAAAGATAGAATGAGAGAAGGTATGAAAGCTAGAATGAAAGATATCAAGAAAGAAAAAAGGAACAAAGTAGAAATAATGTAATAATGAAAATAAAGATTCAATGAGTGAAGATATGAATGCTAGAATGAAAGTTATCAAGAAAGAAAGAAAGAAAGAAAGTAGTAAAGAAACTAAAGATAGAATCAGAGAAGGTATGAGAGCTAGAATGAGATATCAAGAAAGAAAGAAAGAAAGAAAGAACGAAAGTAATTAATAAAGAAACTAAAGATAGAATGAAAGAAGGTATGAAAGCTAGAATGAAAGATATCAAGAAAGAAAGAAATAAATAAAGAAAGAAAGTAATAAAGAAACTAAAGATAGAACGAGTGAAGGTATGAAAGCTAGAATGTAAGATATCAAGAAAGAAAGAAATGAAAGTAAGTAAAAAAGAAACTAAAGATAGAATGAGAGAAGGTATGAAAGAAAGAATGAAAGATATCAAGAAAGAAAGAAAGAAAGAAAGTAATAAAGAAACTAAAGATAGAACGAGAGAAGGTATGAAAGCTAGAAAGAAAGATATCAAGAAAGAAAGAAAGAAAGAAAGATATCAATAAAGAAACTAAAGATAAAATGAGAGAAGGTATGAAACCTAGAATGAAAGATATCAAGACAGAAAGAAAGAAAGTAACTAATAAAGAAACTAAAGATAGAAGGAGAGAAGGTATGAAAGCTAGAATGAAAGATATCAAGAAAGAAAGAAATAAAGTAATAAAGAAACTAAAGATAAAATGAGTGATGGTATAAAAGCTAGAATGCAAGATATGAAGGAAGAAAAAAATGAAAGTAAGTAAAAAAGAAAGTAAAGATAGAATGAGAGAAGGGATGAGAGCTAGAATGAAAGATATCAAGAAAGAAAGAAAGTAAGTAAGAATGTAATAAAGAAACTAAAGATAGAACGAGAGAAGGTATGCAAGATAAAATGAAAGATATAAAGAAAGAAAGAAAGAAAGAAAAAAAGTAATAAAGAAACTAAAGATAGAAAGAGAGAAGGGATGAGAGCTAGAATGTAAGATATCAAGAAAGAAAGAAATGAAAGTAAGTAAAAAAGAAACTATAGATAGAATTAGAGAAGGTATGAAAGCTAGAATAAAAGATATCAAGAAAGGAAGAAAGAAAGTAATAAACTAAAGATAGAATGAGTGATGGTATGAAAGCTAGAATGCAAGATATGAAGAAAGAAAGAAATGAGAGTAAGTAAAAAAGAAACTAAAGATAGAATGAGAGAAGGTTTGAAAACTAGAATGAAACATATTAAGAAAGAAAAAAGGAACAAAGTAGAAATAATATAAGAAAGAAAATAAAGATTGAATGAGTGAAGATATGAATGTTAGAATGAAAGTTATCAAGAAAGAAAGAAAGAAAGAAAGAAAGAAAGAAAGAAAGAAAGTAGTAAAGAAACTAAAGATAGAATCAGAGAAGGTATGAGAACTAGAATGAGATATCAAGAAAGAAATAAAGAAAGAAAGAAAGAAATTAATAAAGAAACTAAAGATAGAATGAGAGAAGGTATGAAAGCAAGAATGAAAGATATCAAGGAAGATAGAAAATAGAAATCAATAAAGAAATTAAAGATGAAATGAGAGAATGTATGAAAGCTAGAATGAAAGATATCAAGAAAGTAAGAAAGAAAGTAAGAAAGTAATAAAGAACTAAAGATAGAAAGAGAGAAGGTATGAAAGCTAGAATGAAAGATATCAAGAAAGGAAGAAAGGAGGAAATCAATAAAGAAACTAAAGATAAAATGAGAGAAGGTATGAAAGCTAGAATGAAAGATATCAAGAAAGAAAGAAAGAAAGAAATCAATAAAGAAACTAAAGATAAAATGAGAGATGGAATGAAATCTAGAATGAAAGATATCAAGAAAGAAAGAAAGTAACTAATAAAGAAACTAAAGATAGAATGAGAGTAGGTATTAAAGCTAGAATGAAAGATATCAAGAAAGAAAGAAATGAAAGTAAGTAAAAAAGAAACTAAAGATAGAATGACAGATGGTATGAAAGCTAGAATGTAAGATATCAAGAAAGAAAAAAGGAACAAAGTAGAAATAATGTAATAAAGAAAATAAAGATTGACTGATTGAAGATATGAATGCTAGAATGAAAGTTATCAAGAAAGAAAGAAAGAAATTAGTAAAGAAACTAAAGATACAATCAGAGAAGGTATGAGAGCTAGAATGAGATATCAATAAAGAAAGAAAGAAAGAAAGAACGAAAGTAATTAATAAAGAAACTAAAGATATAAAGAGAGAAGGGATGAGAGCTAGATTGAAAGATATCAAGAAAGAAAGAAAGAAATTAAGAAAGTAATAGAGAAACTAAAGATAGAACGAGAGAAGGTATGGAAGATAGAATGATAGATATCAAGAAAGAAAGAAAGAAAGAAAGAAAGAAAGAAAGAAAGAAAGAAAGAAAGAAAGTAATAAAGAAACTAAAGATAGGAAGAGAGAAGGGATGAGAGCTAGAATGAAAGATATCAAGAAAGAAAGAAATGAAAGTAAGTTAAAAAAGAAACTATAGGTAGAATGAGATAATTTATGAAAGCTAGAATGAAAGATATCAAGAAAGGAAGAAAGGAGGAAATCAATAAAAAACTAAAGATAAAATGAGAGAAGGTATGAAATCTAGAATGAAAGATATCAAGAAAGAAAGAAAGAAAGAAATCAATAAAGAAACTAAAGATAAAATGAGAGAAGGAATGAAATCTAGAATGAACGATATTAAGAAAGAACGAAAGTAACTAATAAAGAAACTAAAGATAGAATGAGAGAAGGTATTAAAGCTAGAATGAAAGACATCAAGAAAGAAAGAAAGAAGGAAAGAAAGTAATAAAGAAACTAAAGATAGAATCAGAGAAGGTATGAGAACTAGAATGAGATATCAAGAAAGAAAGAAAGAAAGAAAGAAATTAATAAAGAAACTAAAGATAGAATGAGAGAAGGTATGAAAGCTAGAATGTAACATATCAAGAAAGCAAGAAATGAAAGTAAGTAAAAAAGAAACTAAAGATAAAATGAGAGAAGGTATGAAAGCAAGAATGAAAGATATCAAGAAAGAAAGAAAAAAAATCAATAAAGAAATTAAAGATGAAATGAGAGAATGTATGAAAGCTAGAATGAAAGATATCAAGAAAGTAAGAAAGAAAGAAAGTAATAAAGAAACTAAAGATAGAAAGAGAGAAGGGATGAGAGCTAGAATGAAAGATATCAAGAAAGAAAGAAAGAAAGAAAGAAAGAAAGAAAGTAATAAAGAAACTAAAGATAGAATGAGAGAAGGTATGAAAGCTAGAATGTGTGATATCAAGAAAGAAAGAAATGAAAGTAAGTAAAAAAGAAACTAAAGATAAAATGAGTGAAGGTATGAAAGCTAGAATGAAAGATATCAAGAAAGAAAAAAGGAACAAAGTAGAAATAATGTAATAAAGAAAATAAAGATTGAATGAAGGAAGATATGAATGCTAGAATGAAAGTTATCAAGAAAGAAAGAAAAAAGAAAGAAAGTAGTAAAGAAACTAAAGATAGAATCAGAGAAGGTATGAGAGCTAGAATGAGATATCAAGAAAGAAAGAAAGAAAGAAAGTAATTAATAAAGAAACTAAAGATAGAAAGAAAGAAGGTATGAAAGCTAGAATGAAAGATATCAAGAAAGAAAGAAAGAAAGAAATTAATAAAGAAACTAAAGATAGAATGAGAGAAGGTATGAAAGGTAGAATGTAAGATATCAAGAAAGAAAGAAATGAAAGTAAGTAAAAAAGAAACTAAAGATAGAATGAGTGAAGAAATGAAAGCTAGAATGAAAGATATCAAGAAAGAAAAAAAGAACAAAGTAGAAATAATGTTATAAAGAAAATAAAGATTCAATGAGTGAAGATATGAATGCTAGAAAGAAAGATATCAAGAAAGAAAGAAAGAAAGAAAGATATCAATAAAGAAACTAAAGATAAAATGAGAGAAGGTATGAAATCTAGAATGAAAGATATCAAGACAGAAAGAAAGAAAGTAACTAATAAAGAAACTAAAGATAGAAGGAGAGAAGGTATGAAAGCTAGAATGAAAGATATCAAGAAAGAAAGAAAGAAAGTAATAAAGAAACTAAAGATAAAATGAGTGATGGTATGAAAGCTAGAATGCAAGATATGAAGGAAGAAAAAAATGAAAGTAAGTAAAAAAGAAACTAAAGATAGAATGAGAGAAGGGATGAGAGCTAGAATGAAAGATATCAAGAAAGAAAGAAAGAAAGTAAGAATGTAATAAAGAAACTAAAGATAGAAAGAGAGAAGTTATGAGAGCTAGAATGAAAGATATCAAGAAAGAAAGAAAGAAAGAAAAAAAGTAATAAAGAAACTAAAGATAGAAAGAGAGAAGGGATGAGAGCTAGAATGTAAGATATCAAGAAAGAAAGAAATGAAAGTAAGTAAAAAAGAAACTATAGATAGAATTAGAGAAGGTATGAAAGCTAGAATAAAAGATATCAAGAAAGGAAGAAAGAAAGTAATAAACTAAAGATAGAATGAGAGAAGGTATGAAAGCTAGAATGTAACATATCAAGAAAGCAAGAAATGAAAGTAAGTAAAAAAGAAACTAAAGATAAAATGAGAGAAGGTATGAAAGCTTGAATGAAAGATATCAAGAAAGAAAAAAGGAACAAAGTAGAAATAATGTAATAAAGAAAATAAAGATTGAATGAAGGAAGATATGAATGCTAGAATGAAAGTTATCAAGAAAGTAAGAAAAAAGAAAGAAAGTAGTAAAGAAACTAAAGATAGAATCAGAGAAGGTATGAGTGCTAGAATGAGATATCAAGAAAGAAAGAAAGAAAGAAAGAAAGTAATTAATAAAGAAACTAAAGATAGAAAGAAAGAAGGTATGAAAGCTAGAATGAAAGATATCAAGAAAGAAAGAAAGAAAGAAATTAATAAAGAAACTAAAGATAGAATGAGAGAAGGTATGAAAGGTAAAATGTAAGATATCAAGAAAGAAAGAAATGAAAGTAAGTAAAAAAGAAACTGAAGATAGAATGAGAGAAGGAATGAAAGCTAGAATGAAAGATATCAAGAAAGAAAAAAGGAACAAATTAGAAATAATGTTATAAAGAAAATAAAGTTTCAATGAGTGAAGATATGAATGCTAGAATGAAAGTTATCAAGAAAGAAAGAAAGAAAGAAAGTAGTAAAGAAACTAAAGATAGAATCAGAGAAGGTATGAAAGCTAGAATGAAAGATATCAAGAAAGAAAAAAGGAGCAAAGTAGAAATAATGTAATAAAGAAAATAAAGATTCAATGAGTGAAGATATGAATGCTAGAATGAAAGTTATCAAGAAAGAAAGAAAGAAAGAAAGTAGTAAAGAAATTAAAGATAGAATCAGAGAAGGTATGAGAGCTAGAATGAAAGATATCAAGACAGAAAGAAAAAAGAAAGAAAGAAAGAAAGAAAGAAAGAAACTAAAGATAGAACGAGAGAAGGTATGAAAGCTAGAAAGAAAGATATCAAGAAAGAAAGAAAGAAAGAAAGAAAAAAAGATATCAATAAAGAAACTAAAGATAAAATGAGAGAAGGTATGAAATCTAGAATGAAAGATATCAAGACAGAAAGAAAGAAAGTAACTAATAAAGAAACTAAAGATAGAAGGAGAGAAGGTATGAAAGCTAGAATGAAATATATCAAGAAAGAAAGAAAGAAAGTAATAAAGAAACTAAAGATAGAATGAGTGATGGTATGAAAGCTAGAATGCAAGATATGAAGAAAGAAAAAATGAAAGTAAGTAAAAAAGAAACGAAAGATAGAATGAGAGAAGGGATGAGAGCTAGAATGAAAGATATCAAGAAAGAAAGAAAGTAAGTAAGAATGTAATAAAGAAACTAAAGATAGAACGAGAGAAGGTATGCAAGATAAAATGAAAGATATCAAGAAAGAAAGAAAGAAAGAAAGAAAGTAATAAAGAAACTAAAGATAGAAAGAGAGAAGGGATGAGAGCTAGAATGTATGATATCAAGAAAGAAAGAAATGAAAGTAAGTAAAAAAGAAACTATAGATAGAATTAGAGAAGGTATGAAAGCTAGAATAAAAGATATCAAGAAAGGAAGAAAGAAAGTAATAAACTAAAGATAGAATGAGTGATGGTATGAAAGCTAGAATGCAAGATATGAAGAAAGAAAGAAATGAAAGTAAGTAAAAAAGAAACTAAAGGTAGAATGAGAGAAGGTTTGAAAGCTAGAATGAAACATATTAAGAAAGAAAAAAGGAACAAAGTAGAAATAATATGAGAAAGAAAATAAAGATTGAATGAGTGAAGATATGAATGCTAGAATGAAAGTTATCAAGAAAGAAAGAAAGAAAGAAAGTAGTAAAGAAACTAAAGATAGAATCAGAGAAGGTATGAGAACTAGAATGAGATATCAAGAAAGAAATAAATAAAGAAAGAAATTAATAAAGAAACTAAAGATAGAATGAGAGAAGGTATGAAAGCTAGAATGCAACGTATCAAGAAAGCAAGAAATGAAAGTAAGTAAAAAAGAAACTAAAGATAGAATGAGAGAAGGTATGAAAGCAAGAATGAAAGATATCAAGAAAGAAAGAAAAAAAATCAATAAAGAAATTAAAGATGAAATGAGTGAATGTATGAAAGCTAGAATGAAAGATATCAAGAAAGTAAGAAAGAAAGTAAGAAAGTAATAAAGAAACTAAAGATAGAAAGAGAGAAGGGATGAGAGCTAGAATGAAAGATATCAAGAAAGAAAGAAAGAAAGAAAGAAAGAAAGTAATAAAGAAACTATAGATAGAAAGAGAGAAGGGATGAGAGCTTGAATGAAAGATATCAAGAAAGAAAGAAATGAAAGTAAGTTAAAAAAGAAACTATAGATAGAATGAGAGAAGGTATGAAAGCTAGAAGGAAAGAAATCAAGAAAGGAAGAAAGGAGGAAATCAATAAAGAAACTAAAGATAAAATGAGAGAAGGTATGAAAGCTAGAATGAAAGATATCAAGGAAGAAAGAAAGAAAGAAATCAATAAAGAAACTAAAGATAAAATGAGAGATGGAATGAAATCTAGAATAAAAGATATCAAGAAAGAAAGAAACTTACTAATAAAAAAACTAAAGATAGAATGAGAGTAGGTATTAAAGCTAGAATGAAAGATATCAAGAAAGAAAGAAATGAAAGTATGTAAAAAAGAAACTAAAGATAGAATGAGAGAAGGTATGAAAGCTAGAATGAAAGATATCAAGAAAGAGAGAAAGAAAGTAAGAAATTAAAAAAGAAACTAAAGATAGAAAGAGAGAAGTTATGTGAGGTAGAATGAAATATATCAAGAAAGAAAGAAAGAAAGTAAGAAAGTAATAAAGAAACTAAAGATAGAACGAGAGAAGGTATGAAAGATAGAATGAAAGATATCAAGAAATAAAGAAAGAAAGAAAGAGCGTAATAAAGAAACTAAAGATAGAATGAGAGAAGGTATGAAAGCTAGAATGAAAGATATCAAGAAAGAAAAAAGGAACAAAGTAGAAATAATGTAATAAAGAAAATAAAGATTGACTGAGTGAAGATATGAATGCTAGAATGAAAGTTATCAAGAAAGAAAGAAAGAAAGTAGTAAAGAAAATAAAGATAGAATTAGAGGAGGTATGAGAGCTAGAATGAGATATCAAGAAAGAAAGAAATGAAAGTAAGTAAAAAAGAAACTATAGATAGAATTAGAGAAGGTATGAAAGCTAGAATAAAAGATATCAAGAAAGGAAGAAAGAAAGTAATAAACTAAAGATAGAATGAGTGATGGTATGAAAGCTAGAATGCAAGATATGAAGAAAGAAAGAAATGAAAGTAAGTAAAAAAGAAACTAAAGGTAGAATGAGAGAAGGTTTGAAAGCTAGAATGAAACATATTAAGAAAGAAAAAAGGAACAAAGTAGAAATAATATGAGAAAGAAAATAAAGATTGAATGAGTGAAGATATGAATGCTAGAATGAAAGTTATCAAGAAAGAAAGAAAGAAAGAAAGTAGTAAAGAAACTAAAGATAGAATCAGAGAAGGTATGAGAACTAGAATGAGATATCAAGAAAGAAATAAATAAAGAAAGAAATTAATAAAGAAACTAAAGATAGAATGAGAGAAGGTATGAAAGCTAGAATGCAACGTATCAAGAAAGCAAGAAATGAAAGTAAGTAAAAAAGAAACTAAAGATAGAATGAGAGAAGGTATGAAAGCAAGAATGAAAGATATCAAGAAAGAAAGAAAAAAAATCAATAAAGAAATTAAAGATGAAATGAGTGAATGTATGAAAGCTAGAATGAAAGATATCAAGAAAGTAAGAAAGAAAGTAAGAAAGTAATAAAGAAACTAAAGATAGAAAGAGAGAAGGGATGAGAGCTAGAATGAAAGATATCAAGAAAGAAAGAAAGAAAGAAAGAAAGAAAGTAATAAAGAAACTATAGATAGAAAGAGAGAAGGGATGAGAGCTTGAATGAAAGATATCAAGAAAGAAAGAAATGAAAGTAAGTTAAAAAAGAAACTATAGATAGAATGAGAGAAGGTATGAAAGCTAGAAGGAAAGAAATCAAGAAAGGAAGAAAGGAGGAAATCAATAAAGAAACTAAAGATAAAATGAGAGAAGGTATGAAAGCTAGAATGAAAGATATCAAGGAAGAAAGAAAGAAAGAAATCAATAAAGAAACTAAAGATAAAATGAGAGATGGAATGAAATCTAGAATAAAAGATATCAAGAAAGAAAGAAACTAACTAATAAAAAAACTAAAGATAGAATGAGAGTAGGTATTAAAGCTAGAATGAAAGATATCAAGAAAGAAAGAAATGAAAGTATGTAAAAAAGAAACTAAAGATAGAATGAGAGAAGGTATGAAAGCTAGAATGAAAGATATCAAGAAAGAGAGAAAGAAAGTAAGAAATTAAAAAAGAAACTAAAGATAGAAAGAGAGAAGTTATGTGAGGTAGAATGAAATATATCAAGAAAGAAAGAAAGAAAGTAAGAAAGTAATAAAGAAACTAAAGATAGAACGAGAGAAGGTATGAAAGATAGAATGAAAGATATCAAGAAATAAATAAAGAAAGAAAGAGCGTAATAAAGAAACTAAAGATAGAATGAGAGAAGGTATGAAAGCTAGAATGAAAGATATCAAGAAAGAAAAAAGGAACAAAGTAGAAATAATGTAATAAAGAAAATAAAGATTGACTGAGTGAAGATATGAATGCTAGAATGAAAGTTATCAAGAAAGAAAGAAAGAAAGTAGTAAAGAAAATAAAGATAGAATTAGAGGAGGTATGAGAGCTAGAATGAGATATCAAGAAAGAAAGAAAGAAAGAAAGAAAGAAAGAAAGAAAGAAAGAAAGAAAGAAAGAAAGAAAGAAAGAAAGAAAGAAAGAAAGAACGAAAGTAATTAATAAAGAAACCAAAGATAGAATGAGAGAAGGTATGAAAGCTAGAATGTAACATATCAAGAAAGCAAGAAATGAAAGTAAGTAAAAAAGAAACTATAGATAGAATGAGAGAAGGTATTAAAGCTAGAATGTAACATATCAAGAAAGCAAGAAATGAAAGTAAGTAAAAAAGAAACTATAGATAGAATGAGAGAAGGTATGAAAGCTAAAATGAAAGATATCAAGAAAGGAAGAAAGAAAGTAATAAAGAAACTAAAGATAGAATGAGTGATGGTATGAAAGATAGAATGCAAGATATGAAGAAAGAAAGAAATGAAAGTTAGTAAAAAAGAAACTAAAGATAGAATGAGAGAAGGTTTGAAAGCTAGAATGAAACATATCAAGAAAGAAAAAAGGAACAAAGTAGAAATAATGTAATAAAGAAAATAAAGATTGAATGAGTGAAGATATGAATGCTAGAATGAAAGTTATCAAGAAAGAAAGAAAGAAAGAAAGTAGTAAAGAAACTAAAGATAGAATCAGAGAAGGTATGACAGCTAGAATGAGATATTAAGAAAGAAAGAAAGAAAGAAAGAAAGAAAGAAATTAATAAAGAAACTAAAGATAGAATGAGAGAAGGTATGAAAGCTAGAATGTAACATATGAAGAAAGCAAGAAATGAAAGGAAGTAAAAAAGAAACTAAAGACAGAATGAGAGAAGGTATGAAAGCAAGAATGAAAGATATCAAGATAGAAAAAAAGAAAGATATCAATAAAGAAACTAAAGATAAAATGTGAGAAGGTATGAAATTTAGAATGAAAGATATCAAGAAAGAAAGAAAGAAAGTAACTAATAAAGAAACTAAAGATAGAAGGAGAGAAGGTATGAAAGCTAGAATGAAAGATATCAAGAAAGAAAGAAAGTAACTAATAAAGAAACTAAAGATAGAAGGAGAGAAGGTATGAAAGCTAGAATGAAAGATATGAAGAAAGAAAGAAAGAAACTAATAAAGAAACGAAAGATAGAATGAGAGAAGGTATGAAATCTAGAATGATAGATATCAAGAGAGAAAGAAAGAAAGTAATAAATAAACTAAAGATAGAATGGGAGAAGGTACGAAAGCAAGAATGAAAGATATCAAGAAAGAAAGAAAAAAGAAATCAACAGAGAAATTAAATATGAAATGAGAGCAGGTATGAAAGCTAGAATGAAAGATATCAAGTAAGAAAGAAAGTAAGAAAGTAATAAAGAAATGAAAGATAGAATGAGAGAAGGTATGAAATCTAGAATGATAGATATCAAGAGAGAAAGAAAGAAAGTAATAAATAAACTAAAGATAGAATGAGAGAAGGTATGAAAGCTAGAATGTAAGATATCAAGAAAGAAAGAATTGAAAGTAAGTAAAAAAGAAACTAAAGATAGAATGAGAGAAGGTATGAAAGCAAGAATGAAAGATATCAAGAAAGAAAGAAAGAAAGAAAGAAAGTAATAAAGAAACTAAAGATAGAACGAGAGAAGGTATGAAAGCTAGAAAGAAAGATATCAAGAAAGAAAGAAAGAAAGAAAGAAAGAAAGATATCAATATAGAAACTAAAGATAAAATGAGAGAAGGTATGAAATCTAGAATGAAAGATATCAAGACAGAAAGAAAGAAAGTAACTAATAAAGAAACTAAAGATAGAAGGAGAGAAGGTATGAAAGCTAGAATGAAAGATATCAAGACAGAAAGAAAGAAAGTAACTAATAAAGAAACTAAAGATAGAAGGAGAGAAGGTATGAAAGTTAGAATGAAAGATATCAAGAAAGAAAGAAAGAAAGTAATAAAGAAACTAAAGATAGAATGAGTGATGGTATGAAAGCTAGAATGCAAGATATGAAGAAAGAAAAAAATGAAAGTAAGTAAAAAAGAAACTAAAGATAGAATGAGAGAAGGGATGAGAGCTAGAATGAAAGATATCAAGAAAGAAAGAAAGTAAGTAAGAATGTAATAAAGAAACTAAAGATAGAACGAGAGAAGGAATGCAAGATAAAATGAAAGATATCAAGAAAGAAAGAAAGAAAGAAAGAAAGTAATAAAGAAACTAAAGATAGAAAGAGAGAAGGGATGAGAGCTAGAATGTATGATATCAAGAAAGAAAGAAATGAAAGTTGGTAAAAAAGAAACTATAGATAGAATTAGAGAAGGTATGAAAGCTAGAATAAAAGATATCAAGAAAGGAAGAAAGAAAGTAATAAACTAAAGATAGATTGAGTGATGGTATGAAAGCTAGAATGCAAGATATGAAGAAAGAAAGAAATGAAAGTAAGTAAAAAAGAAACTAAAGGTAGAATGAGAGAAGGTTTGAAAGCTAGAATGAAACATATTAAGAAAGAAAAAAGGAACAAAGTAGAAATAATATAAGAAAGAAAATAAAGATTCAATGAGTGAAGATATGAATGCTAGAATGAAAGTTATCAAGAAAGAAAGAAAGAAAGAAAGTAGTAAAGAAACTAAAGATAGAATCAGAGAAGGTATGAGAACTAGAATGAGATATCAAGAAAGAAAGAAAGAAAGGAAGAACGAAAGTAATTAATAAAGAAACTAAAGATAGAATTAAAGAAGTTATGAAAGCTAGAATGAAAGATATCAAGAAAGAAATAAAGAAAGAAAGAAAGAAATTAATAAAGAAACTAAAGATAGAATGAGAGAAGGTATGAAAGCTAGAATGTAACATATGAAGAAAGCAAGAAATGAAAGTAAGTAAAAAAGAAACTAAAGATAGAATGGGAGACGGTATGAAAGCAAGAATGAAAGATATCAAGAAAGAAAGAAAAAAAGAAATCAATAGAGAAATTAAAAATGAAATGAGAGAACGTATGAAAGCTAGAATGAAAGATATCAAGAAAGATACAAAGAAAGTAAGAAAGTAATAAAGAAACTAAGATAGAAAGAGAGAAGTTATGCAAGATAGAATGAAAGATATCAAGAAAGAAAGAAAGAAAGAAAGAAAGAAAGTAATAAAGAAACTAAAGATAGAAAGAGAGAAGGGATGAGAGCTAGATTGAAAGATATCAAGAAAGAAAGAGAGAAAGTAAGAAAGTAATATAGAAACTAAAGATAGAACGAGAGAAGTTATGCAAGATAGAATGAAAGATATCAAGAAAGAAAGAAAGAAAGAAAGAAAGAAAGAAAGTAATAAAGAAACTAAAGATAGAAAGAGAGAAGGGATGAGAGCTAGAATGAAAGATATCAAGAAAGAAAGAAATGAAAGTAAGTTAAAAAAGAAACTATAGTCAGAATGAGAGAATTTATGAAAGCTAGAATGAAAGATATCAAGAAAGGAAGAAAGGATGAAATCAATAAAGAAACTAAAGATAAAATGAGAGAAGGTATGAAATCTAGAATGAAACGTATTAAGAAAGAAAAAAGGAACAAAGTAGAAATAATATAAGAAAGAAAATAAAGATTGAATGAGTGAAGATATGAATGTTAGAATGAAAGTTCTCAAGAAAGAAAGAAAGAAAGAAAGAAAGAAAGAAAGTAGTAAAGAAACTAAAGATAGAATCAGAGAAGGTATGAAAGCTAGAATGAAAGATATCAAGAAAGGAAGAAAGGAGGAAATCAATAAAGAAACTAAAGATAAAATGAGAGAAGGTATGAAAGCTAGAATGAAAGATATCAAGAAAGAAAGAAAGAAATTAGTAAAGAAACTAAAGATAGAAAGAGAGAAGGAATGAGAGCTAGATTGAAAGATATCAAGAAAGAAAGAAAGAAATTAAGAAAGTAATAGAGAAACTAAAGATAGAACGAGAGAAGGTATGGAAGATAGAATGAAAGATATCAAGAAAGAAAGAAAAGAAAGAAAGAAAGATAGAAAGAAAGAAAGTAATAAAGAAACTAAAGAAAGGAAGAGAGAAGGGATGAGAGCTAGAATGAAAGATATCAAGAAAGAAAGAAATGAAAGTAAGTTAAAAAAGAAACTATAGGTAGAATGAGATAATTTATGAAATCTAGAATGAAAGATATCAAGAAAGGAAGAAAGGAGGAAATCAATAAAGAAACTAAAGATAAAATGAGAGAAGGTATGAAATCTAGAATGAAAGATATCAAGAAAGAAAGAAAGAAAGAAATCAATAAAGAAATTAAAGATAAAATGAGATAAGGAATGAAATCTAGAATGAACGATATTAAGAAAGAACGAAAGTAAGTAAAAAAGAAACTAAAGATAGAATGAGAGAAGGTATGAAAGCTAGAATGAAAGATATCAAGAATGAAAGTAAGAAAGGAAAAAAGAAACTAAAGATAGAAAGAGAGAAGGTATGAGAGCTAGAATGAAAGATATCAAGAAAGAAAGAAAGAAAGTAAGAAAGTAATAAAGAAACTAAAGATAGAAAGAGAGAAGGTATGAAAGCTAGAATGTAAGATATCAAGAAAGAAAAAAGGAACAAAGTAGAAATAATGTAATAAAGAAAATAATGATTGACTGAGTGAAGATATGAGTGCTAGAATGAAAGTTATCAAGAAAGAAAGAAAGAAATTAGTAAAGAAACTAAAGATAGAATCAGAGAAGGTATGAGAGCTAGAATGAGATATCAAGAAAGAAAGAAAGAAAGAACGAAAGTAATTAATAAAGAAACTAAAGATAGAATGAAAAAAGGTATGAAAGCTAGAATGAAAGATATCAAGAAAGAAAGAAAGAAGGAAAGAAAGTAATAAAGAAACTAAAGATAGAATGAGAGAAGGTATGAAAACAAGAATGAACGATATGAAGAAAGAAAGATAAAAGGAATCAATAAAAAAATTAAAGATGAAATGAGAGAAGGTATGAATGCTAGAATGAAAGTTATCAAGAAAGAAAGAAAGAAAGTAAAGAAACTAAAGATAGAATCACAGAAGGTATGAGAACTAGAATGAGATATCAAGAAAGAAATAAAGAAAGAAATTAATAAAGAAACTAAAGATAGAATGAGAGAAGGTATGAAAGCTAGAATGTAACATATCAAAAAAGCAAGAAATGAAAGTAAGTAAAAAAGAAACTAAAGATAGAATGAGAGAAGGTATGAAAGCAAGAATGAAAGATATCAAGAAAGAAAGAAAAAAAATCAATAAAGAAATTAAAGATGAAATGAGAGAATGTATGAAAGCTAGAATGAAAGATATCAAGAAAGTAAGAAAGAAAGTAAGAAAGTAATAAAGAAACTAAAGATAGAAAGAGAGAAGGGATGAGAGCTAGAATGAAAGATATCAAGAAAGAAAGAAAGAAAGAAAGAAAGAAAGTAATAAAGAAACTAAAGATAGAATGAGAGAAGGTATGAAAGCTAGAATGTGTGATATCAAGAAAGAAAGAAATGAAAGTAAGTAAAAAAGAAACTAAAGATAAAATGAGAGAAGGTATGAAAGCTAGAATGAAAGATATCAAGAAAGAAAAAAGGAACAAAGTAGAAATAATGTAATAAAGAAAATAAAGATTGAATGAAGGAAGATATGAATGCTAGAATGAAAGTTATCAAGAAAGAAAGAAAAAAGACAGAAAGCAGTAAAGAAACTAAAGATAGAATCAGAGAAGGTATGAGAGCTAGAATGAGATATCAAGAAAGAAAGAAAGAAAGAAAGAAAGTAATTAATAAAGAAACTAAAGATAGAAAGAAAGAAGGTATGAAAGCTAGAATGAAAGATATCAAGAAAGAAAAAAAGAAAGAAATTAATAAAGAAACTAAAGATAGAATGAGAGAAGGTATGAAAGGTAGAATGTAAGATATCAAGAAAGAAAGAAATGAAAGTAAGTAAAAAAGATACTAAAGATAGAATGAGAGAAGGAATGAAAGCTAGAATGAAAGATATCAAGAAAGAAAAAAGGAACAAAGTAGAAATAATGTTATAAAGAAAATAAAGATTCAATGAGTGAAGATATGAATGCTAGAATGAAAGTTATCAAGAAAGAAAGAAAGAAAGTAGTAAAGAAACTAAAGATAGAATCAGAGAAGGTATGAAAGCTAGAATGAAAGATATCAAGAAAGAAAAAAGGAACAAAGTAGAAATAATGTAATAAAGAAAATAAAGATTCAATGAGTGAAGATATGAATGCTAGAATGAAAGTTATCAAGAAAGAAAGAAAGAAAGAAAGTAGTAAAGAAACTAAAGATAGAATCAGAGAAGGTATGAGAGCTAGAATGAGATATCAAGAAAGAAAGAAAGAAAGAACGAAAGTAATTAATAAAGAAACTAAAGATAGAATGAAAGAAGGTATGAAAGCTAGAATGAAAGATATCAAGAAAGAAATAAATAAAGAAAGAAAGAAAGTAATAAAGAAACTAAAGATAGAACGAGTGAAGGTATGAAAGCTAGAATGTAAGATATTAAGAAAGAAAGAAATGAAAGTAAGTAAAAAAGAAACTAAAGATAGAATGAGAGAAGGTATGAAAGCAAGAATGAAAGATATCAAGAAAGAAAGAAAGAAAGTAATAAAGAAACTAAAGATAGAACGAGAGAAGGTATGAAAGCTAGAAAGAAAGATATCAAGAAAGAAAGAAAGAAAGATATCAATAAAGAAACTAAAGATAAAATGAGAGAAGGTATGAAATCTAGAATGAAAGATATCAAGACAGAAAGAAAGAAAGTAACTAATAAAGAAACTAAAGATAGAAGGAGAGAAGGTATGAAAGCTAGAATGAAATATATCAAGAAAGAAAGAAAGAAAGTAATATAGAAACTAAAGATAGAATGAGTGATGGTATGAAAGCTAGAATGCAAGATATGAAGAAAGAAAAAATGAAAGTAAGTAAAAAAGAAACTAAAGATAGAATGAGAGAAGGGATGAGAGCTAGAATGAAAGATATCAAGAAAGAAAGAAAGTAAGAAAGAATGTAATAAAGAAACTAAAGATAGAACGAGAGAATGTATGCAAGATAAAATGAAAGATATCAAGAAAGAAATAAAGAAAGAAAGTAATAAAGAAACTAAAGATAGAAAGAGAGAAGGGATGAGAGCTAGAATGTATGATATCAAGAAAGAAAGAAATGAAAGTAAGTAAAAAAGAAACTATAGATAGAATTAGAGAAGGTATGAAAGCTAGAATAAAAGATATCAAGAAAGGAAGAAAGAAAGTAATAAACTAAAGATAGAATGAGTGATGGTATGAAAGCTAGAATGCAAGATATGAAGAAAGAAAGAAATGAAAGTAAGTAAAAAAGAAACTAAAGGTAGAATGAGAGAAGGTTTGAAAGCTAGAATGAAACATATTAAGAAAGAAAAAAGGAACAAAGTAGAAATAATATAAGAAAGAAAATAAAGATTGAATGAGTGAAGATATGAATGCTAGAATGAAAGTTATCAAGAAAGAAAGAAAGAAAGAAAGTAGTAAAGAAACTAAAGATAGAATCAGAGAAGGTATGAGAACTAGAATGAGATATCAAGAAAGAAATAAAGAAAGAAAGAAATTAATAAAGAAACTAAAGATAGAATGAGAGAAGGTATGAAAGCTAGAATGAAAGATATCAAGAAAGAAAGAAAAAAAATCAATAAAATTAAAGATGAAATGACAGAATGTATGAAAGCTAGAATGAAAGATATCAAGAAAGTAAGAAAGAAAGTAAGAAAGTAATAAAGAAACTAAAGATAGAAAGAGAGAAGGGATGAGAGCTAGAATGAAAGATATCAAGAAAGAAAGAAAGAAAGAAAGAAAGTAATAAAGAAAGTAAAGATAGAAAGAGAGAAGGGATGAGAGCTTGAATGAAAGATATCAAGAAAGAAAGAAATGAAAGTAAATTAAAAAAGAAACTATAGATAGCATGAGAGAAGGTATGAAAGCTAGAATGAAAGATATCAAGAAAGGAAGAAAGGAGGAAATCAATAAAGAAACTAAAGATAAAATGAGAGAAGGTATGAGAGCTAGAATGAAAGATATCAAGAAAGAAAGAAAGAAAGAAATCAATAAAGAAACTAAAGATAAAATGAGAGATGGAATGAAATCTAGAATGAAAGATATCAAGAAATAAAGAAAGTAACTAATAAAAAAACTAAAGATAGAATGAGAGTAGGTATTAAAGCTAGAATGAAAGATATCAAGAAAGAAAGAAATGAAAGTATGTAAAAAAGAAACTAAAGATAGAATGAGAGAAGGTATGAAAGCTAGAATGAAAGATATCAAGAAAGAAAGAAAGTAAGTAAGAAAGTAAAAAAGAAACTAAAGATAGAAAGAGAGAAGTTATGTGAGCTAGAATGAAATATATCAAGAAAGAAAGAAAGAAAGTAAGAAAGTAATAAAGAAACTAAAGATAGAACGAGAGAAGGTATGAAAGATAGAGTGAAAGATATCAAGAAATAAAGAAAGAAAGAAAGAGCGTAATAAAGAAACTAAAGATAGAATGAGAGAAGGTATGACAGCTAGAATGAAAGATATCAAGAAAGAAAAAAGGAACAAAGTAGAAATAATGTAATAAAGAAAATAAAGATTGACTGAGTGAAGATATGAATGCTAGAATGAAAGTTAGCAAGAAAGAAAGAAAGAAAGTAGTAAAGAAAATAAAGATAGAATTAGAGGAGGTATGAGAGCTAGAATGAGATATCAAGAAAGAAAGAAAGAAAGAAAGAAAGAAAGAAAGAAAGAAAGAAAGAAAGAAAGAAAGAAAGAAAGAAAGAAAGAACGAAAGTAATTAATAAAGAAACTAAAGATAGAATGAGAGAAGGTATGAAAGCTAGAATGTAACATATCAAAAAAGCAAGAAATGAAAGTAAGTAAAAAAGAAACTATAGATAGAATGAGAGAAGGTATTAAAGCTAGAATGTAACATATCAAGAAAGCAAGAAATGAAAGTAAGTAAAAAAGAAACTATAGATAGAATGAGAGAAGGTATAAAAGCTAGAATGAAAGATATCAAGAAAGGAAGAAAGAAAGTAATAAAGAAACTAAAGATAGAATGAGTGATGGTATGAAAGCTAGAATGCAAGATATGAAGAAAGAAAGAAATGAAAGTTAGTAAAAAAGAAACTAAAGATAGAATGAGAGAAGGTTTGAAAGCTAGAATGAAACATATCAAGAAAGAAAAAAGGAACAAAGTAGAAATAATGTAATAAAGAAAATAAAGATTGAATGAGTGAAGATATGAATGCTAGAATGAAAGTTATCAAGAAAGAAAGAAAGAAAGAAAGTTGTAAAGAAACTAAAGATAGAATCAGAGAAGGTATGACAGCTAGAATGAGATATTAAGAAAGAAAGAAAAAAAGAAAGAAAGAAAGAAATTAATAAAGAAACTAAAGATAGAATGAGAGAAGGTATGAAAGCTAGAATGTAACATATGAAGAAAGCAAGAAATGAAAGGAAGTAAAAAAGAAACTAAAGACAGAATGAGAGAAGGTATGAAAGCAAGAATGAAAGATATCAAGAAAGAAAAAAAGAAAGATATCAATAAAGAAACGAAAGATAGAATGAGAGAAGGTATGAAATCTAGAATGATAGATATCAAGAGAGAAAGAAAGAAAGTAATAAATAAACTAAAGATAGAATGAGAGAAGGTATGAAAGCAAGAATGAAAGATATCAAGAAAGAAAGAAAAAAGAAATCAACAGAGAAATTAAATATGAAATGAGAGCAGGTATGAAAGCTAGAATGAAAGATATCAAGTAAGAAAGAAAGTAAGAAAGTAATAAAGAAATGAAAGATAGAATGAGAGAAGGTATGAAATCTAGAATGATAGATATCAAGAGAGAAAGAAAGAAAGTAATAAATAAACTAAAGATAGAATAAGAGAAGGTATGAAAGCTAGAATGTAAGATATCAAGAAAGAAAGAATTGAAAGTAAGTAAAAAAGAAACTAAAGATAGAATGAGAGAAGGTATGAAAGCAAGAATGAAAGATATCAAGAAAGAAAGAAAGAAAGAAAGAAAGAAAGTAATAAAGAAACTAAAGATAGAACGAGAGAAGGTATGAAAGCTAGAAAGAAAGATATCAAGAAAGAAAGAAAGAAAGAAAGAAAGAAATCAATATAGAAACTAAAGATAAAACGAGAGTAGGTATGAAATCTAGAATGAAAGATATAAAGACAGAAAGAAAGAAAGTAACTAATAAAGAAACTAAAGATAGAAGGAGAGAAGGAATGAAAGCTAGAATGAAAGATATCAAGAAAGAAAGAAAGAAAGTAATAAAGAAACTAAAGATAGAATGAGTGATGGTATGAAAGCTAGAATTCAAGATATGAAGAAAGAAAAAAATGAAAGTAAGTAAAAAAGAAACTAAAGATAGAATGAGAGAAGGGATGAGAGCTAGAATGAAAGATATCAAGAAAGAAAGAAAGAAAAAAAGTAGTAAAGAAACTAAAGATAGAATCAGAGAAGGTATGAGAACTAGAATGAGATATCAAGAAAGAAATAAAGAAAGGAAGAACGAAAGTAATTAATAAAGAAACTAAAGATAGAATTAAAGAAGTTATGAAAGCTAGAATGAAAGATATCAAGAAAGAAATAAAGAAAGAAAGAAAGAAATTAATAAAGAAACTCAAGGTAGAATGAGAGAAGGTATGAAAGCTAGAATGTAACATATCAAGAAAGCAAGAAATGAAAGTAAGTAAAAAAGAAACTAAAGATAGAATGGGAGACGGTATGAAAGCAAGAATGAAAGATATCAAGAAAGAAAGAAAAAAAGAAATCAATAGAGAAATTAAAAATGAAATGAGAGAACGTATGAAAGCTAGAATGAAAGATATCAAGAAAGATACAAAGAAAGAAAGAAAGTAATAAACTAAGATAGAAAGAGAGAAGGGATGAGAGCTAGATTGAAAGATATCAAGAAAGAAAGAAAGAAAGAAAGAAAGTAATATAGAAACTAAAGATAGAACGAGAGAAGATATGCAAGATAGAATGAAAGATATCAAGAAAGAAAGAAAGAAAGAAAGTAATAAAGAAACTAAAGATAGAAAGAGAGAAGGGATGAGAGCTAGAATGAAAGATATCAAGAAAGAAATGAAAGTAAGTTAAAAAAGAAACTATAGGTAGAATGAGAGAATTTATGAAAGCTAGAATGAAAAATATCAAGAAAGGAAGAAAGGATGAAATCAATAAAGAAACTAAAGATAAAATGAGAGAAGGAATGAAATCTAGAATGAAAGATATTAAGAAAGAAAGAAAGTAACTAATAAAGAAACTAAAGATAGAATGAGAGAATTTATTAAAGCTAGAATGAAAGACATCAAGAAAGAAAGAAATGAAAGTAAGTAAAAAAGAAACTAAAGATAGAATGAGAAAATTTATTAAAGCTAGAATGAAAGACATCAAGAAAGAAAGAAATGAAAGTAAGTAAAGAAGAAACTAAAGATAGAAAGAGAGAAGGTATGAGAGCTAGAATGAATGATATCAAGAAAGAAAGAAAGAAAGAAAGTAATGAAGAAACTAAAGATAGAACGAGAGAAGGTATGAAAGCTAGAATGTAAGATATCAAGAAAGAAAAAAGGAACAAAGTAGAAATAATGTAATAAAGAAAATAAAGATTGACTGAGTGAAGATATGAATGCTAGAATGAAAGTTATCAAGAAAGAAAGAAAGAAAGTAGTAAAGAAACTAAAGATAGAATCAGAGAAGGTATGAGAGCTAGAATGAGATATCAAGAAAGAAAGAAAGAAAGAAAGAACGAAAGTAAGTAATAAAGAAACTAAAGATAGAATGAGAGAACATATGAAAGCAAGAATGAACGATATCAAGAAAGAAAGATAAAAGGAATCAATAAAGAAATTAAAGATGAAATGAGAGAAGGTATGAAAGCAAGAATGAAAGATATCAAGAAAGAAAGAAAGAAAGAAAGAAAGAAAGTAATAAAGAAACTAAAGCTAGAAAGAGAGAAGATATGAGAGCTAGAATGAAAGATATCAAGAAAGGAAGAAAGAAAGAAAGAAAGAAAGTAATAAAGAAACTAAAGATAGAATGAGAGAAGGTATGAAAGCTAGAATGTGTGATATGAAGAAAGAAAGAAATGAAAGTAAGTAAAAAAGAAACTAAAGATAAAATGAGAGAAGGTATGAAAGCTAGAATGAAAGATATCAAGAAAGAAAAAAGGAACAAAGTAGAAATAATGTAATAAATAAAATAAAGATGGAATGAGTGAAGATATGAATGCTAGAATTAAAGTTATCAAGAAAGAAAGAAAGAAAGAATGAAAGTAATTAATAAAGAAACTAAAGATAGAATGGAAGAAGGCATGAAAGCTAGAATGAAAGATATCAAGAAAGAAAGAATGAAGGAAAAATGTAATAAAGAAACTAAAGATAGAATGAGAGAAGGTATGAAAGCTAGAATGTAACATATGAAGAAAGCAAGAAATGAAAGGAAGTAAAAAAGAAACTAATGATAGAATGAGAGAAGGTATGAAAGCAAGAATGAAAGATATCAAGAAAGAAAAAAGAAAGATATCAATAAAGAAACTAAAGATAAAATGAGAGAAGGTATGAAATTTAGAATGAAAGATATCAAGAAAGAAAGAAAGAAAGAAACTAATAAAGAAACGAAAGATACAATGAGAGAAGGTATGAAATCTAGAATGATAGATATCAAGAGAGAAAGAAAGAAAGTAATAAATAAACTAAAGATAGAATGAGTGATGGTATGAAAGCTAGAATGCAAGATATGAAGAAAGAAAAACATGAAAGTAAGTAAAAAAGAAACTAACGATAGAATGAAAGAAGGTATGAAAGCAAGAATGAAAGATATCAAGAAAGAAAGAAAGAAAGAAAGAAAGTAATAAAGAAACTAAAGATAGTACGAGAGAAGGTATGAAAGCTAGAAAGAAAGATATCAAGAAAGAAAGAAAGAAAGAAAGAAAAAAGATATCAATAAAGAAACTAAAGATAAAATGAGAGAAGGAAAGAAATCTAGAATAAAAGATATCAAGACAGAAAGAAAGAAAGTAACTAATAAAGAAACTAAAGATAGAAGGAGAGAAGGTATGAAAGCTAGAATGAAAGATACCAAGAAAGAAAGAAAGAAAGTAATAAAGAAACTAAAGATAGAATGAGTGATGGTATGAAAGCTAGAATGCAAGATATGAAGAAAGAAAAAAATGAAAGTAAGTAAAAAAGAAACTAAAGATAGAATGAGAGAAGGTATGAAAGCTAGAATGAAAGATATCAAGAAAGAAAGAAAGAAAGAATGTAAAAAAGAAACTAAAGATAGAAAGAGAGAAGTTATGTGAGCTAGAATGAAATATATCAAGAAAGAAAAAGAAAGTAAGAAAGTAATAAAGAAACTAAAGATAGAACGAGAGAAGTTATGTGAGCTAGAATGAAATATATCAAGAAAGAAAGAAAGAAAGTAAGAAAGTAATAAAGAAACTAAAGATAGAAGGAGAGAAGGTATGAAAGCTAGAATGAAAGATACCAAGAAAGAAAGAAAGAAAGTAATAAAGAAACTAAAGATAGAATGAGTGATGGTATGAAAGCTAGAATGCAAGATATGAAGAAAGAAAAAAATGAAAGTAAGTAAAAAAGAAACTAAAGATAGAATGAGAGAAGGTATGAAAGCTAGAATGAAAGATATCAAGAAAGAAAGAAATGAAAGTAAGTAAAAAAGAAACTAACGATAGAATGAAAGAAGGTATGAAAGCAAGAATGAAAGATATCAAGAAAGAAAGAAAGAAAGAAAGAAAGAAAGTAATAAAGAAACTAAAGATAGTACGAGAGAAGGTATGAAAGCTAGAAAGAAAGATATCAAGAAAGAAAGAAAGAAAGAAAGAAAAAAGATATCAATAAAGAAACTAAAGATAAAATGAGAGAAGGAAAGAAATCTAGAATAAAAGATATCAAGACAGAAAGAAAGAAAGTAACTAATAAAGAAACTAAAGATAGAAGGAGAGAAGGTATGAAAGCTAGAATGAAAGATATCAAGAAAGAAAGAAAGAAAGTAATAAAGAAACTAAAGATAAAATGAGAGATGGAATGAAATCTTGAATGAAAGATATCAAGAAAGAAAGAAAGTAACTAATAAAGAAAGTAAAGATAGAATGAGAGTAGGTATTAAAGCTAGAATGAAAGATATCAAGAAAGAAAGAAATGAAAGTAAGTAAAAAAGAAACTAAAGATAGAATGAGAGAAGGTATGAAAGCTAGAATGAAAGATATCAAGAAAGAAAGAAAGTAAGTAAGAAAGTAAAAAAGAAACTAAAGATAGAAAGAGAGAAGTTATGTGAGCTAGAATGAAAGATATCAAGAAAGAAAGTAATAAAGAAACTAAAGATAGAACGAGAGAAGGTATGAGATAGAATGAAAGATATCAAGAAATAAGGAAAGAAAGAGCGTAATAAAGAAACTAGAGATAGAATGAGAGAAGGTTTGAAAGCTAGAATGAAAGATATCAAGAAAGAAAAAAGGAACAAAGTAGAAATAATGTAATAAAGAAAATAAAGATTGACTGAGTGAAGATATGAATGCTAGAATGAAAGTTATCAAGAAAGAAAGAAAGAAAGTAGTAAAGAAAATAAAGATAGAATTAGAGGAGGTATGAGAGCTAGAATGAGATATCAAGAAAGAAAGAAAGAAAGAAAGAAAGAAAGAAAGAAAGAAAGAAAGAAAGAAAGAAAGAAAGAAAGAACGAAAGTAATTAATAAAGAAACTAAAGATAGAATGAGAGAAGGTATGAAAGCTAGAATGTAACATATCAAGAAAGCAAGAAATGAAAGTAAGTAAAAAAGAAACTATAGATAGAATGAGAGAAGGTATGAAAGCTAGAATGAAAGATATCAAGAAAGGAAGAAAGAAAGTAATAAAGAAACTAAAGATAGAATGAGTGATGGTATGAAAGCTAGAATGCAAGATATGAAGAAAGAAAGAAATGAAAGTTAGTAAAAAAGAAACTAAATATAGAATGAGAAGGTTTGAAAGCTAGAATGAAACATATCAAGAAAGAAAAAAGGAACAAAGTAGAAATAATGTAATAAAGAAAATAAAGATTGAATGAGTGAAGATATGAATGCTAGAATGAAAGTTATCAAGAAAGAAAGAAAGAAAGAAAGTAGTAAAGAAACTAAAGATAGAATCAGAGAAGGTATGACAGCTGGAATGAGATATTAAGAAAGAAAGAAAAAAAGAAAGAAAGAAAGAAATTGAGAAAAGGTATGAAAGCTAGAATGTAACATATCAAGAAAGCAAGAAATGAAAGTAAGTAAAAAAGAAACTAAAGATAGAATGAGAGACGGTATGAAAGCAAGAATGAAAGATATCAAGAAAGAAAGAATGTAGGAAAAATGTAATAAAGAAACTAAAGATAGAATGAGAGAAGGTATGAAAGCTAGAATGTAACATATGAAGAAAGCAAGAAATGAAAGGAAGTAAAAAAGAAACTAAAGACAGAATGAGAGAAGGTATGAAAGCAAGAATGAAAGATATCAAGAAAGAAAAAAAGAAAGATATCAATAAAGAAACTAAAGATAAAATGAGAGAAGGTATGAAATCTAGAATGATAGATATCAAGAGAGAAAGAAAGAAAGTAATAAATAAACTAAAGATAGAATGAGAGAAGGTATGAAAGCAAGAATGAAAGATATCAAGAAAGAAAGAAAAAAGAAATCAACAGAGAAATTAAATATGAAATGAGAGCAGGTATGAAAGCTAGAATGAAAGATATCAAGTAAGAAAGAAAGTAAGAAAGTAATAAAGAAATGAAAGATAGAATGAGAGAAGGTATGAAATCTAGAAAGATAGATATCAAGAGAGAAAGAAAGAAAGTAATAAAAAAACTAAAGATAGAATGAGAGAAGGTATGAAAGCTAGAATGTAAGATATCAAGAAAGAAAGAATTGAAAGTAAGTAAAAAAGAAACTAAAGATAGAATGAGAGAAGGTATGAAAGCAAGAATGAAAGATATCAAGAAAGAAAGAACGAAAGAAAGAAAGTAATAAAGAAACTAAAGAGAGAACGAGAGAAGGTATGAAAGCTAGAAAGAAAGATATCAAGAAAGAAAGAAAGAAAGAAAGAAAGAAAGATATCAATATAGAAACTAAAGATAAAATGAGAGAAGGTATGAAATCTAGAATGAAAGATATCAAGACAGAAAGAAAGAAAGTAACTAATAAAGAAACTAAAGATAGAAGGAGAGAAGGTATGAAAGCTAGAATGAAAGATATCAAGAAAGAAAGAAAGAAAGTAATAAAGAAACTAAAGACAGAATGAGTGATGGTATGAAAGCTAGAATGCAAGATATGAAGAAAGAAAAAAATGAAAGTAAAAAAGAAACTAAAGATAGAATGAGAGAAGGGATGAGAGCTAGAATGAAAGATATCAAGAAAGAAAGAAAGTAAGTAAGAATGTAATAAAGAAACTAAAGATAGAACGAGAGAAGGTATGCAAGATAAAATGAAAGATATCAAGAAAGAAAGAAAGAAGGAAAGAAAGTAATAAAGAAACTAAAGATAGAAAGAGAGAAGGGATGAGAGCTAGAATGTATGATATCAAGAAAGAAAGAAATGAAAGTAAGTAAAAAAGAAACTATAGATAGAATTAGAGAAGGTATGAAAGCTAGAATAAAAGATATCAAGAAAGGAAGAAAGAAAGTAATAAACTAAAGATAGAATGAGTGATGGTATGAAAGCTAGAATGCAAGATATGAAGAAAGAAAGAAATGAAAGTAAGTAAAAAAGAAACTAAAGGTAGAATGAGAGAAGGTTTGAAAGCTAGAATGAAACATATTAAGAAAGAAAATAGGAACAAAGTAGAAATAATATAAGAAAGAAAATAAAGATTGAATGAGTGAAGATATGAATGCTAGAATGAAAGTTATCAAGAAAGAAAGAAAGAAAGAAAGTAGTAAAGAAACTAAAGATAGAATCAGAGAAGGTATGAGAACTAGAATGAGATATCAAGAAAGAAATAAAGAAAGGAAGAACGAAAGTAATTAATAAAGAAACTAAAGATAGAATTAAAGAAGTTATGAAAGCTAGAATGAAAGATATCAAGAAAGAAAGAAAGAAAGAAAGAAAGAAATTAATAAAGAAACTAAAGATAGAATGAGAGAAGGTATGAAAGCTAGAATGTAACATATCAAGAAAGCAAGAAATGAAAGTAAGTAAAAAAGAAACTAAAGATAGAATGGGAGACGGAATGAAAGCAAGAATGAAAGATATCAAGAAAGAAAGAAAAAAAGAAATCAATAGAGAAATTAAAAATGAAATGAGAGAACGTATGAAAGCTAGAATGAAAGATATCAAGAAAGATACAAAGAAAGTAAGAAAGTAATAAAGAAACTAAGATAGAAAGAGAGAAGGGATGAGAGCTAGATTGAAAGATATCAAGAAAGAAAGAAAGAAAGTAAGAAAGTAATATAGAAACTAAAGATAGAACGAGAGAAGGTTTGCAAGATAGAATGAAAGATATCAAGAAAGAAAGAAAGAAAGAAAGAAAGTAATAAAGAAACTAAAGATAGAAAGAGAGAAGGAATGAGAGCTAGAATGAAAGATATCAAGAAAGAAAGAAATGAAAGTAAGTTAAAAAAGAAACTATAGGTAGAATGAGAGAATTTATGAAAGCTAGAATGAAAGATATCAAGAAAGGAAGAAAGGATGAAATCAATAAAGAAACTAAAGATAAAATGAGAGAAGGTATGAAATCTAGAATGAAAGATATCAAGAAAGAAAGAAAGAAAGAAATCAATAAAGAAACTAAAGATAAAATGAGAGAAGGAATGAAATCTAGAATGAAAGATATTAAGAAAGAAAGAAAGTAACTAATAAAGAAACTAAAGATAGAATGAGAGAATTTATTAAAGCTAGAATGAAAGACATCAAGAAAGAAAGAAATGAAAGTAAGTAAAAAAGAAACTAAAGATAGAATGAGAGAATTTATTAAAGCTAGAATGAAAGACATCAAGAAAGAAAGAAATGAAAGTAAGTAAAAAAGAAACTAAAGATATAAAGAGAGAAGGTATGAGAGCTAGAATGAAAGATATCAAGAAAGAAAGAAAGAAAGAAAGAAAGTAATGAAGAAACTAAAGATAGAACGAGAGAAGGTATGAAAGCTAGAATGTAAGATATCAAGAAAGAAAAAAGGAACAAAGTAGAAATAATGTAAAAAAGAAAATAAAGATTGACTGAGTGAAGATATGAATGCTAGAATGAAAGTTATCAAGAAAGAAAGAAAGAAAGTAGTAAAGAAACTAAAGATAGAATCAGAGAAGGTATGAGAGCTAGAATGAGATATCAAGAAAGAAAGAAAGAAAGAAAGAACGAAAGTAAGTAATAAAGAAACTAAAGATAGAATGAGAGAAGATATGAAAGCAAGAATGAACGATATCAAGAAAGAAAGATAAAAGGAATCAATAAAGAAATTAAAGATGAAATGAGAGAAGGTATGAAAGCAAGAATGAAAGATATCAAGAAAGAAAGAAAGAAAGAAAGAAAGAAAGTAATAAAGAAACTAAAGCTAGAAAGAGAGAAGATATGAGAGCTAGAATGAAAGATATCAAGATAGGAAGAAAGAAAGAAAGAAAGAAAGTAATAAAGAAACTAAAGATAGAATGAGAGAAGGTATGAAAGCTAGAATGTGTGATATGAAGAATGTAAGAAATGAAAGTAAGTAAAAAAGAAACTAAAGATAAAATGAGAGAAGGTATGAAAGCTAGAATGAAAGATATCAAGAAAGAAAAAAGGAACAAAGTAGAAATAATGTAATAAAGAAAATAAAGATGGAATGAGTGAAGATATGAATGCTAGAATTAAAGTTATCAAGAAAGAAAGAAAGAAAGAATGAAAGTAATTAATAAAGATACTAAAGATAGAATGGAAGAAGGCATGAAAGCTAGAATGAAAGATATCAAGAAAGAAAGAATGAAGGAAAAATGTAATAAAGAAACTAAAGATAGAATGAGAGAAGGTATGAAAGCTAGAATGTATCATATGAAGAAAGCAAGAAATGAAAGGAAGTAAAAAAGAAACTAAAGATAGAATGAGAGAAGGTATGAAAGCAAGAATGAAAGATATCAAGAAAGAAAAAAGAAAGATATCAATAAAGAAACTAAAGATAAAATGAGAGAAGGTATGAAATTTAGAATGAAAGATATCAAGAAAGAAAGAAAGAAAGAAACTAATAAAGAAACGAAAGAAAGAATGAGAGAAGGTATGAAATCTAGAATGATAGATATCAAGAGAGAAAGAAAGAAAGTAATAAATAAACTAAAGATAGAATGAGAGAAGGTATGAAAGCAAGAATGAAAGATAACAAGAAAGAAAGAAAAAAGAAATCAACAGAGAAATTAAAAATGAAATGAGAGCAGGTATGAAAGCTAGAATAAAAGATATCAAGTAAGAAAGAAAGTAAGAAAGTAATAAAGAAACGAAAGATAGAATAAGGCAAGGTATGAAATCTAGAATGATAGATATCAAGAGAGAAACAAAGAAAGTAATAAATAAACAAAAGATAGAATGAGAGAAGTTATGAAAGCTAGAATGTAAGATATCAAGAAAGAAAGAAATGAAAGTAAGTAAAAAAGAAACTAAAGATAGAATGAAAGAAGGTATGAAAGCAAGAATGAAAGATATCAAGAAAGAAAGAAAGAAAGAAAAAAAGTAATAAAGAAACTAAAGATAGTACGAGAGAAGGTATGAAAGCTAGAAAGAAAGATATCAAGAAAGAAAGAAAGAAAGAAAGAAAAAAGATATCAATATAGAAACTAAAGATAAAATGAGAGAAGGAAAGAAATCTAGAATGAAAGATATCAAGACAGAAAGAAAGAAAGTAACTAATAAAGAAACTAAAGATAGAAGGAGAGAAGGTATGAAAGCTAGAATGAAAGATATCAAGAAAGAAAGAAAGAAAGTAATAAAGAAACTAAAGATAGAATGAGTGATGGTATGAAAGCTAGAATGCAAGATATGAAGAAAGAAAAAAATGAAAGTAAGTAAAAAAGAAACTAAAGATAGAATGAGAGAAGGGATGAGAGCTAGAATGAAAGATATCAAGAAAGAAAGAAAGTAAGTAAGAATGTAATAAAGAAACTAAAGATAGAACGAGAGAAGGTATGCAAGATAAAATGAAAGATATCAAGAAAGAAAGAAAGAAAGAAAGTAATAAAGAAACTAAAGATAGAAAGAGAGAAGGGATGAGAGCTAGAATGTATGATATCAAGAAAGAAAGAAATGAAAGTAAGTAAAAAAGAAACTATAGATAGAATTAGAGAAGGTATGAAAGCTAGAATAAAAGATATCAAGAAAGGAAGAAAGAAAGTAATAAACTAAAGATAGAATGATTGATGGTATGAAAGCTAGAATGCAAGATATGAAGAAAGAAAGAAATGAAAGTAAGTAAAAAAGAAACTAAAGGTAGAATGAGAGAAGGTTTGAATGCTAGAATGAAACATATTAAGAAAGAAAAAAGGAACAAAGTAGAAATAATATAAGAAAGAAAATAAAGATAGAATGAGTGAAGATATGAATGCTAGAATGAAAGTTATCATGAAAGAAAGAAAGAAAGAAAGTAGTAAAGAAACTAAAGATAGAATCAGAGAAGGTATGAGAACTAGAATGAGATATCAAGAAAGAAATAAAGAAAGAAAGAAATTAATAAAGAAACTAAAGATAGAATGAGAGAAGGTATGAAAGCTAGAATGTAACATATCAAGAAAGCAAGAAATGAAAGTAAGTAAAAAAGAAACGAAAGATAGAATGAGAGAAGGTATGAAAGCAAGAATGAAAGATATCAAGAAAGAAAGAAAAAAAATCAATAAAGAAATTAAAGATGAAATGAGAGAATGTATGAAAGCTAGAATGAAAGATATCAAGAAAGTAAGAAAGAAAGTAAGAAAGTAATAAAGAAACTAAAGATAGAAAGATAGAAGGGATGAGCTAGAATGAAAGATATCAAGAAAGAAAGAAAGAAAGAAAGAAAGAAAGTAATAAAGAAACTAAAGATAGAAATAGAGAAGGGATGAGAGCTTGAATGAAAGATATCAAGAAAGAAAGAAATGAAAGTAAGTTAAAAAAGAAACTATAGATAGAATGAGAGAAGGTATGAAAGCTAGAATGAAAGATATCAAGAAAGGAAGAAAGGAGGAAATCAATAAAGAAACTAAAGATAAAATGAGAGAAGGTATGAAAGCTAGAATGAAAGATATCAAGAAAGAAAGAAAGAAAGAAATCAATAAAGAAACTAAAGATAAAATGAGAGATGGAATGAAATCTAGAATGAAAGATATCAAGAAAGAAAGAAAGTAACTAATAAAAAAAACTAAAGATAGAATGAGAGTAGGTATTAAAGCTAGAATGAAAGATATCAAGAAAGAAAGAAATTAAATTATGTAAAAAAGAAACTAAAGATAGAATGAGAGAAGGTATGAAAGCTAGAATGAAAGATATCAAGAAAGAAAGAAAGAAAGTAAGAAAGTAAAAAAGAAACTAAAGATAGAAAGAGAGAAGTTATGAAAGCTAGAATGAAAGATATCAAGAAAGAAAAAAGGAACAAAGTAGAAATAATGTAATAAAGAAAATAAAGATTGACTGAGTGAAGATATGAATGCTAGAATGAAAGTTATCAAGAAAGAAAGTAGAAAAGAAAATAAAGATAGAATCAGAGGAGGTATGAGAGCTAGAATGAGATATCAAGAAAGAAAGAAAGAAAGAAAGAAAGAAAGAAAGAATGAAAGTAATTAATAAAGAAACTAAAGATAGAATGAGAGAAGGGATGAAAGCTAGAATGTAACATATCAAGAAAGCAAGAAATGAAAGTAAGTAAAAAAGAAACTAAAGATAGAATGAGAGTAGGTATTAAAGCTAGAATGAAAGATATCAAGAAAGAAAGAAATGAAAGTATGTAAAAAGAAACTAAAGATAGAATGAGAGAAGGTATGAAAGCTAGAATGAAAGATATCAAGAAAGAAAGAAAGAAAGTAAGAAAGTAAAAAAGAAACTAAAGATAGAAAGAGAGAAGTTATGTGAGCTAGAATGAAACATATCAAGAAAGAAAGAAAGAAAGTAAGAAATTAATAAAGAAACTAAAGATAGAATGAGAGAAGGTATGAAAGCTAGAATGAAAGATATCAAGAAAGAAAAAAGGAACAAAGTAGAAATAATGTAATAAAGAAAATAAAGATTGAATGAGTGAATATATGAATGCTAGAATGAAAGTTATCAAGAAAGAAAGTAGTAAAGAAAATAAAGATAGAATCAGAGGAGGTATGAGAGCTAGAATGAGATATCAAGAAAGAAAGAAAGAAAGAAAGAAAGAAAGAAAGAAAGAAAGAAAGAACGAAAGTAATTAATAAAGAAACTAAAGATAGAATGAGAGAAGGTATGAAAGCTAGAATGTAACATATCAAGAAAGCAAGAAATGAAAGTATGTAAAAAAGAAACTATAGATAGAATGAGAGAAGGTATTAAAGCTAGAATGTAACATATCAAGAAAGCAAGAAATGAAAGTAAGTAAAAAAGAAACTATAGATAGAATGAGAGAAGGTATGAAAGCTAGAATGAAAGATATCAAGAAAGGAAGAAAGACAGTAATAAAGAAACTAAAGATAGAATGAGTGATGTTATGAAAGCTAGAATGCAAGATATGAAGAAAGAAAGAAATGAAAGTTAGTAAAAAAGGAACTAAAGATAGAATGAGAGAAGGTTTGAAAGCTAGAATGAAACATATCAAGAAAGAAAAAAGGAACAAAGTAGAAATAATGTAATAAAGAAAATAAAGATTGAATGAGAGAAGATATAAATGCTAGAATGAAAGTTATCAAGAAAGAAAGAAAGAAAGAAAGAAAGTAGTAAAGAAACTATAGATAGATTCAGAGAAGGTATGACAGCTAGAAAGAGATATTAAGAAAGAAAGGAAGGAAGGAAGAAGGAAAGTAATTAATAAAGAAACTAAAGATAGAATTAAAGAAGTTATGAAAGCTAGAATGAAAGATATCAAGAAAGAAATAAAGAAAGAAATAAAGAAATTAATAAAGAAACTAAAGATAGAATGAGAAAAGGTATGAAAGCTAGAATGTAACATATCAAGAAAGCAAGAAATGAAAGTAAGTAAAAAAGAAACTAAAGATAGAATGAGAGACGGTATGAAAGCAAGAATGAAAGATATCAAGAAAGAAAGAAAAAAAGAAATCAATAGAGAAATTAAAAATGAATTGAGAGAACGTATGAAAGCTAGAATGAAAGATATCAAGAAAGATACAAAGAAAGTAAGAAAGTAATAAAGAAACTAAAGATTGAAAGAGAGAAGGGATGAGAGCTAGATTGAAAGATATCAAGAAAGAAAGAAAGAAAGTAAGAAAGTAATATAGAAACTAAAGATAGAACGAGAGAAGGTATGCAAGATAGAATGAAAGATATCAAGAAAGAAAGAAAGAAAGAAAGTAATAAAGAAACTAAAGATAGAAAGAGAGAAGGGATGAGAGCTAGAATGAAAGATATCAAGAAAGAAATAAATGAAAGTAAGTTAAAAAAGAAACTATAGGTAGAATGAGAGAATTTATGAAAGCTAGAATGAAAGATACCAAGAAAGGAAGAAAGAAATCAATAAAGAAACTAAAGATAAAATGAGAGAAGGAATGAAATCTAGAATGAAAGATATTAAGAAAGAAAGAAAGTAACTAATAAAGAAACTAAAGATAGAATGAGAGAAGGTATGAAAGCTAGAATGTGTGATATGAAGAAAGAAAGAAATGAAAGTAAGTAAAAAAGAAACTAAAGATAAAATGAGAGAAGGTATGAAAGCTAGAATGAAAGATATCAAGAAAGAAAGAAAGAAAGTAAGAAAGTAAAAAAGAAACTAAAGATAGAAAGAGAGAAGTTATGTGAGCTAGAATGAAATATATCAAGAAAGAAAGAAAGAAAGTAAGAAATTAATAAAGAAACTAAAGATAGAATGAGAGAAGGTATGAAAGCTAGAATGAAAGATATCAAGAAAGAAAAAAGGAACAAAGTAGAAATAATGTAATAAAGAAAATAAAGATTGAATGAGAGAAGATATAAATGCTAGAATGAAAGTTATCAAGAAAGAAAGAAAGAAAGAAAGAAAGTAGTAAAGAAACTATAGATAGATTCAGAGAAGGTATGACAGCTAGAAAGAGATATTAAGAAAGAAAGAAAGGAAGGAAGAAGGAAAGTAATTAATAAAGAAACTAAAGATAGAATTAAAGAAGTTATGAAAGCTAGAATGAAAGATATCAAGAAAGAAATAAAGAAAGAAATAAAGAAATTAATAAAGAAACTAAAGATAGAATGAGAAAAGGTATGAAAGCTAGAATGTAACATATCAAGAAAGCAAGAAATGAAAGTAAGTAAAAAAGAAACTAAAGATAGAATGAGAGACGGTATGAAAGCAAGAATGAAAGATATCAAGAAAGAAAGAAAAAAAGAAATCAATAGAGAAATTAAAAATGAATTGAGAGAACGTATGAAAGCTAGAATGAAAGATATCAAGAAAGATACAAAGAAAGTAAGAAAGTAATAAAGAAACTAAAGATTGAAAGAGAGAGGGAATGAGAGCTAGATTGAAAGATATCAAGAAAGAAAGAAAGAAAGTAAGAAAGTAATATAGAAACTAAAGATAGAACGAGAGAAGGTATGCAAGATAGAATGAAAGATATCAAGAAAGAAAGAAAGAAAGAAAGTAATAAAGAAACTAAAGATAGAAAGAGAGAAGGGATGAGAGCTAGAATGAAAGATATCAAGAAAGAAATAAATGAAAGTAAGTTAAAAAAGAAACTATAGGTAGAATGAGAGAATTTATGAAAGCTAGAATGAAAGATACCAAGAAAGGAAGAAAGGAGGAAATCAATAAAGAAACTAAAGATAAAATTAGAGAAGGTATGAAATCTAGAATGAAAGATATCAAGAAAGAAAGAAAGAAATCAATAAAGAAACTAAAGATAAAATGAGAGAAGGAATGAAATCTAGAATGAAAGATATTAAGAAAGAAAGAAAGTAACTAATAAAGAAACTAAAGATAGAATGAGAGAATTTATTAAAGCTAGAATGAAAGACATCAAGAAAGAAAGAAATGAAAGTAAGTAAAAAAGAAACTAAAGATAGAATGAGAGAAGGTATGAAAGCTAGAATGAAAGATATCAAGAAAGAAAGTAAGAAAGTAAAAAAGAAACTAAAGATAGAAAGAGAGAAGGTATGAGAGCTAGAATGAAAGATATCAAGAAAGAAAGAAAGAAAGAAAGAAAGTAATAAAGAAACTAAAGATAGAACGAGAGAAGGTATGAAAGCTTGAATGTAAGATATCAAGAAAGAAAAAAGGAACAAAGTAGAAATAATGTAATAAAGAAAATAAAGATTGACTGAGTGAAGATATGAATGCTAGAATGAAAGTTATCAAGAAAGAAAGAAAGAAAGTAGTAAAGAAACTAAAGATAGAATCAGAGAAGGTATGAGAGCTAGAATGAGATATCAAGAAAGAAAGAAAGAAAGAAAGAACAAAAGTAATTAATAAAGAAACTAAAGATAGAATGAGAGAAGATATGAAAGCAAGAATGAACGATATCAAGAAAGAAAGATAAAAGGAATCAATAAAGAAATTAAAGATGAAATGAGAGAATGTATGAAAGCAAGAATGAAACATATCAAGAAAGAAAGAAAGAAAGAAAGAAAGAAAGTAATAAAGAAACTAAAGCTAGAAAGAGAGAAGATATGAGAGCTAGAATGAAAGATATCAAGAAAGGAAGAAAGAAAGAAAGAAAGAAAGTAATAAAGAAACAAAAGATAGAATGAGAGAAGGTATGAAAGCTAGAATGTGTGATATGAAGAAAGAAAGAAATGAAAGTAAGTAAAAAAGAAACTAAAGATAAAATGAGAGAAGGTATGAAAGCTAGAATGAAAGATATCAAGAAAGAAAAAAGGAACAAAGTAGAAATAATGTAATAAAGAAAATAAAGATGGAATGAGTGAAGATATGAATGCTAGAATTAAAGTTATCAAGAAAGAAAGACAGAAAGAATGAAAGTAATTAATAAAGAAACTAAAGATAGAATGGAAGAAGGCATGAAAGCTAGAATGAAAGATATCAAGAAAGAAAGAATGAAGGAAAAATGTAATAAAGAAACTAAAGATAGAATGAGAGAAGGTATGAAAGCTAGAATGTAACATATGAAGAAAGCAAGAAATGAAAGGAAGTAAAAAAGAAACTAAAGATAGAATGAGAGAAGGTATGAAAGCAAGAATGAAAGATATCAAGAACAAAAAGAAAGATATCAATAAAGAAACTGAAGATAAAATGAGAGAAGGTAAAAATTTAGAATGAAAGATATCAAGAAAGAAAGAAAGAAAGAAACTAATAAAGAAACGAAAGATAGAATGAGAGAAGGTATGAAATCTAGAATGATAGATATCAAGAGAGAAAGAAAGAAAGTAAAAAATAAACTAAAGATAGAATGAGAGAAGGTTTGAAAGCTAGAATGAAACATATCAAGAAAGAAAAAAGGAACAAAGTAGAAATAATGTAAAAAGAAAATAAAGATTGAATGAGTGAAGATATGAATGCTAGAATGAAAGTTATCAAGAAAGAAAGAAAGAAAGAAAGAAAGTAGTAAAGAAACTATAGATAAAATGAGAGAAGGTATGAAATCTAGAATGATAGATATCAAGAAAGAAAGAAAGGAAGAAAGTAATAAACAAACTAAAGATAGAATGAGAGAAGGTATTAAAGCTAGTATGAAAGATATCAAGAAAGAAAGAAAAAATTGAAGTAAGTAAAAAAGAAAGTAAAGATAGAATGAGAGAAGGTATGAAAGCTAGAATGAAAGATATCAAGAAAGAAATTAAGAAAGTAATAAAGAAACTAAAGATAGAATGACAGAAGGTATGAAATCTGGAATGAAAGATATCAAGAAAGTAAGAAAGTAACTAACAAAGAACCTAAAGATAGAATGAGAGAAGGGATTAAAGCTAGAATGAAAGATATCAAGAAAGAAAGTAAGAAAGTAATAAAGAAACTATAGATAGAACGAGAGAAGGTATGAAAGCTAGAATGAGATATGAAGGAAGAAAGAAAGAAAGAAAGAAAGAAAGAAAGAAAGAAAGAAAGTAATTAATAGAGAAACTAAAGATAGAATGAAAGAATGTATGAAAGCTAGAATGAAAGATATCAAGAAAGAAAGAAAGAAAGAAAGAAAGTAATAAAGAAACTAAAGATAAAATGAGAGAAGGTATGAAATCTAGAATGACAGATATCAAGAAAGAAAGAAAGGAAGAAAGTAATAAACAAACTAAAGATAGAATGAGAGAAGGTATGAAAGCTATAATGAAAGATGTGAAGAAAGAAAGAAATCAATAAAGAAACTAAAGATAAAATGAGAGAAGGTATGAAATCTAGAATGAAAGATGTCAAGAAAGAAAGAAAGCAACTAATAAAGAAATTAAAGATAGAATGAGAGAAGGGATTAAAGCTAGAATGAAAGATATCAAGAAAGAAAGTAAGAAAGTAATAAAGAAACTATAGATAGAACGAGAGATGGTATGAAAGATAGAATGAAAGATATCAAGAAAGAAAGAAAGAAAGTAATAAAGAAACTAAAGATAGAATGAGAGAAGGTATGAAAGCTAGAATGAAAGATGTGAAGAAAGAAAGAAAGAAAGAAATTAATAAAGAAACTAAAGATAAAATGAGAGAAGGTATGAAATCTAGAATGAAAGATATCAAGAAAGAAAGAAAGTATCTAATAAAGAAACTAAAGATAGATTGAGAGAAGGGATTAAAGCTAGGATGAAAGATATCAAGAAAGAAAGAAATGAAAGTAAGTAAAAAAGAAACTAAAGATAGAACGAGAGAAGGTGTGAAAGATAGAATGAAAGATATCAAGAAAGAAAGAAAGAAAGTAATAAAGAAACTAAAGATAGAACGAGAGAAGGTATGAAAGATAGAATGAAAGATATCAAGAAAGAAAGAAAGAAAGTAATAAAGAAACTAAAGATAGAATGAGAGAAGGTATGAAAGCTAGAATGTAAGATATCAAGAAAGAAAGAAATGAAAGTAAGTAAAAAAGAAACTAAAGATAGAATGAGAGAGGGTATGAAAGCTAGAATGAAAGATATCAAGAAAGAAAAAAGGAACAAAGTAGAAATAATGTAATAAAGAAAATACAGATTGAATGAGTGAAGATATGAATGTTAGAATGAAAGTTATCAAGAAAGAAAGAAAGAAAGAAAGTAGTAAAGAAACTAAAGATAGAATCAGAGAAGGTATGACAGCTAGAATGAGATATCAAGAAAGAAAGAAAGAAAGGAAGAACGAAAGTAATTAATAAAGAAACTAAGGATAGAATTAAAGACGTTATGAAAGCTAGAATGAAAGATATCAAGAAAGAAAGAAAGAAAGAAAGAAAGAAAGAAATTAATAAAGAAACTAAAGATAGAATGAGAAAAGGTATGAAAGCTAGAATGTAACATATCAAGAAGGCAAGAAATGAAAGTAAGTAAAAAAGAAACTAAAGATAGAATGAGAGACGGTATGAAAGCAAGAATGAAAGATATCAAGAAAGAAAGAAAAAAAGAAATCAATAGAGAAATTAAAAATGAAATGAAAGAACGTATGAAAGCTAGAATGAAAGATATCAAGAAAGATACAAAGAAAGTAAGAAAGTAATATAGAAACTAAAGATAGAACGAGAGAAGGTATGCAAGATAGAATGAAAGAAATCAAGAAAGAAAGAAAGAAAGAAAGAAAGAAATAAAGAAACTAAAGATAGAAAGAGAGAAGGTATGAAAGCTTGAATGTAAGATATCAAGAAAGAAAAAAGGAACAAAGTAGAAATAATGTAATAAAGAAAATAAAGATTGACTGAGTGAAGATATGAATGCTAGAATGAAAGTTATCAAGAAAGAAAGAAAGAAAGTAGTAAAGAAACTAAAGATAGAATCAGAGAAGGTATGAGAGCTAGAATGAGATATCAAGAAAGAAAGAAAGAAAGAAAGAACAAAAGTAATTAATAAAGAAACTAAAGATAGAATGAGAGAAGATATGAAAGCAAGAATGAACGATATCAAGAAAGAAAGATAAAAGGAATCAATAAAGAAATTAAAGATGAAATGAGAGAATGTATGAAAGCAAGAATGAAACATATCAAGAAAGAAAGAAAGAAAGAAAGAAAGAAAGTAATAAAGAAACTAAAGCTAGAAAGAGAGAAGATATGAGAGCTAGAATGAAAGATATCAAGAAAGGAAGAAAGAAAGAAAGAAAGAAAGTAATAAAGAAACAAAAGATAGAATGAGAGAAGGTATGAAAGCTAGAATGTGTGATATGAAGAAAGAAAGAAATGAAAGTAAGTAAAAAAGAAACTAAAGATAAAATGAGAGAAGGTATGAAAGCTAGAATGAAAGATATCAAGAAAGAAAAAAGGAACAAAGTAGAAATAATGTAATAAAGAAAATAAAGATGGAATGAGTGAAGATATGAATGCTAGAATTAAAGTTATCAAGAAAGAAAGACAGAAAGAATGAAAGTAATTAATAAAGAAACTAAAGATAGAATGGAAGAAGGCATGAAAGCTAGAATGAAAGATATCAAGAAAGAAAGAATGAAGGAAAAATGTAATAAAGAAACTAAAGATAGAATGAGAGAAGGTATGAAAGCTAGAATGTAACATATGAAGAAAGCAAGAAATGAAAGGAAGTAAAAAAGAAACTAAAGATAGAATGAGAGAAGGTATGAAAGCAAGAATGAAAGATATCAAGAAAAAAAAGAAAGATATCAATAAAGAAACTAAAGATAAAATGAGAGAAGGTAAAAATTTAGAATGAAAGATATCAAGAAAGAAAGAAAGAAAGAAACTAATAAAGAAACGAAAGATAGAATGAGAGAAGGTATGAAATCTAGAATGATAGATATCAAGAGAGAAAGAAAGAAAGTAAAAAATAAACTAAAGATAGAATGAGAGAAGGTTTGAAAGCTAGAATGAAACATATCAAGAAAGAAAAAAGGAACAAAGTAGAAATAATGTAATAAAGAAAATAAAGATTGAATGAGTGAAGATATGAATGCTAGAATGAAAGTTATCAAGAAAGAAAGAAAGAAAGTAGTAAAGAAACTATAGATAGATTCAGAGAAGGTATGACAGCTAGAAAGAGATATTAAGAAAGAAAGAAAGGAAGGAAGAAGGAAAGTAATTAATAAAGAAACTAAAGATAGAATTAAAGAAGTTATGAAAGCTAGAATGAAAGATATCAAGAAAGAAATAAAGAAAGAAATAAAGAAATTAATAAAGAAACTAAAGATAGAATGAGAAAAGGTATGAAAGCTAGAATGTAACATATCAAGAAAGCAAGAAATGAAAGTAAGTAAAAAAGAAACTAAAGATAGAATGAGAGACGGTATGAAAGCAAGAATGAAAGATATCAAGAAAGAAAGAAAAAAAGAAATCAATAGAGAAATTAAAAATGAATTGAGAGAAGTATGAAAGCTAGAATGAAAGATATCAAGAAAGATACAAAGAAAGTAAGAAAGTAATAAAGAAACTAAAGATAGAAAGAGAGAAGGGATGAGAGCTAGATTGAAAGATATCAAGAAAGAAAGAAAGAAAGTAAGAAAGTAATATAGAAACTAAAGATAGAACGAGAGAAGGTATGCAAGATAGAATGAAAGATATCAAGAAAGAAAGAAAGAAAGAAAGTAATAAAGAAACTAAAGATAGAAAGAGAGAAGGGATGAGAGCTAGAATGAAAGATATCAAGAAAGAAATAAATGAAAGTAAGTTAAAAAAGAAACTATAGGTAGAATGAGAGAATTTATGAAAGCTAGAATGAAAGATACCAAGAAAGGAAGAAAGGAGGAAATCAATAAAGAAACTAAAGATAAAATGAGAGAAGGTATGAAATCTAGAATGAAAGATATCAAGAAAGAAAGAAAGAAATCAATAAAGAAACTAAAGATAAAATGAGAGAAGGAATGAAATCTAGAATGAAAGATATTAAGAAAGAAAGAAAGTAACTAATAAAGAAACTAAAGATAGAATGAGAGAATTTATTAAAGCTAGAATGAAAGACATCAAGAAAGAAAGAAATGAAAGTAAGTAAAAAAGAAACTAAAGATAGAATGAGAGAAGGTATGAAAGCTAGAATGAAAGATATCAAGAAAGAAAGTAAGAAAGTAAAAAAGAAACTAAAGATAGAAAGAGAGAAGGTATGAGAGCTAGAATGAAAGATATCAAGAAAGAAAGAAAGAAAGAAAGAAAGTAATAAAGAAACTAAAGATAGAACGAGAGAAGGTATGAGAGCTAGAATGAGATATCAAGAAAGAAAGAAAGAAAGAAAGAACAAAAGTAATTAATAAAGAAACTAAAGATAGAATGAGAGAAGATATGAAAGCAAGAATGAACGATATCAAGAAAGAAAGATAAAAGGAATCAATAAAGAAATTAAAGATGAAATGAGAGAAGGTATGAAAGCAAGAATGAAAGATATCAAGAAAGAAAGAAAGAAAGAAAGAAAGAAAGAAAGAAAGAAAGTAATAAAGAAACTAAAGCTAGAAAGAGAGAAGATGAGAGCTAGAATGAAAGATATCAAGAAAGAAAGAAAGAAAGTAATAAAGAAACTAAAGATAGAATGAGAGAAGGTATGAAAGCTAGAATGTGTGATATGAAGAAAGAAAGAAATGAAAGTAAGTAAAAAAGAAACTAAAGATAAAATGAGAGAAGGTATGAAAGCTAGAATGAAAGATATCAAGAAAGAAAAAAGGAACAAAGTAGAAATAATGTAATAAAGAAAATAAAGATGGAATGAGTGAAGATATGAATGCTAGAATTAAAGTTATCAAGAAAGAAAGAAAGAAAGAATGAAAGTAATTAATAAAGAAACTAAAGATAGAATGGAAGAAGGCATGAAAGCTAGAATGAAAGATATCAAGAAAGAAAGAATGAAGGAAAAATGTAATAAAGAAACTTAAGATAGAATGAGAGAAGGTATGAAAGCTAGAATGTAACATATGAAGAAAGCAAGAAATGAAAGGAAGTAAAAAAGAAACTAAAGATAGAATGAGAGAAGGTATGAAAGCAAGAATGAAAGATATCAAGAAAAAAAAGAAAGATATCAATAAAGAAACTAAAGATAAAATGAGAGAAGGTAAAAATTTAGAATGATAGATATCAAGAGAGAAAGAAAGAAAGTAAAAAATAAACTAAAGATAGAATGAGAGAAGGTATGAAAGCTAGAATGAAAGATATCAAGAAAGAAAGAAAGAAAGTAACTAATAAAGAAACGAAAGATAGAATGAGAGAAGGTATGAAATCTAGAATGAAAGATATCAAGAAAGAAAGAAAGAAAGTAATAAAGAAACTAAAGATAGAATGAGAGATGGTATGAAAGCTAGTATGCAAGATATGAAGAAAGAAAAAAATGAAAGTAAGTAAAAAAGAAACTAAAGATAGAATGAGAGAAGGTTTGAAAGCTAGAGTGAACCATATCAAGAAAGAGAAAAGGAACAAAGTAGAAATAATGTAATAAAGAAAATAAAGATTGAATGAGTGAAGATATGAATGCTAGAATGAAAGTTTTCAAGAAAGAAAGAAAGAAAGAAAGTAGTAAAGAAACTAAAGATAGAACGAGAGAAGGTATGAAAGTAAGAATGAAAGATATCAAGTAAGAAAGAAAGTAAAAAAGTAATAAAGAAACTAAAGATAGAACGAGAGAAGGTATGAAAGAGAATGAAAGATATCAAGAAAGAAAGAAAGTAAAAAAGTAATAAAGAAACTAAAGATAGAACGAGAGAAGGTATGAAAGAGAATGAAAGATATCAAGAAAGAAAGAAAGAAAGTAATAAAAAAACTAAAGATAGAATGAGAGAAGGTATGAAAGCTAGAATGAAAGATATGAAGAAAGAAAAAAGGAACAAAGTAGAAATAATGTAATAAAGAAAATAAAGGTTCAATGAGTGAAGATATGAATGCTAGAATGAAAGTTATCAAGAAAGAAAGCAAGAAAGAAAGTAGTAAAGAAACTAAAGAGAGAATCAGAGAACGTATGAGAGCTAGAATGAGATTTCAAGAAAGAAATGAAGAAAGAACGAAAGTAATTAATAAAGAAACTAAAGATAGAATGAAAGAAGGTATGAAAGCTAGAATGAAAGATATCAAGATAGAAAAAAGGAACAAAGTAGAAATAATGTAATAAAGAAAATAAAGATTGAATGAGTGAAGATATGAATGCTAGAATGAAAGTTATCAAGAAAGAAAGAAAGAAAGAAAGTAGTAAAGAAATTAAAGATTGAACGAGAGAAGGTATGAAAGATAGAATGAAAGATATCAAGAAAGAAAGAAAAAAGAAATCAACAGAGAAATTAAAGATGAAATGAGAGCAGGTATGAAAGCTAGAATGAAAGATATCAAGAAAGAAAGAAAGAAAGTAATAAAGAAACTAAAGATAGAATGAGAGAAGGTATGAAAGCTAGAATGTAAGATATCAAGAAAGAAAGAAATGAAAGTAAGTAAAAAAGAAACTAAAGATAGAATGAGAGAGGGTATGAAAGCTAGAATGAAAGATATCAAGAAAGAAAGAAATGAAAGTAAGTAAAAAAGAAACTAAAGATAGAATGAGAGAAGGGATTAAATCTAGAATGAAAGATATCAAGAAAGAAAGTAAGAAAGTAATAAAGAAACTATAGATAGAACGAGAGAAGGTATGAAAGATAGAATGAAAGATATCAAGAAAAAAAGAAAGAAAGTAATAAAGAAACAAAAGATAGAATGAGAGAAGGTATGAAAGCTAGAATGAAAGATATGAAGAAAGAAAGAAAGAAAGAAAGTAATAAAGAAACTAAAGCTAAAATGAGAGAAGGTATGAAAGCTAGAATGTAAGATATCAAGAAAGAAAGAAATGAAAGTAATTAAAAAAGAAACTATAGATAGAATGATAGAAGGTATGAAAGCTAGAATGAAAGATATCAAGAAAGGAAGAAAGAAAGAAATCAATAAAGAAACAAAATAAAATGAGATAAGGTATGAGATCTAGTATGATAGATATCAAGAAAGAAAGAAAGAAAGAAAGAAAGTAATAAAGAAACTAAAGATAGAATGAGAGAAGGTATGAAAGCTAGAATGAAAGATATCAAGAAAGGAAGAAAGAAAGAAATCAATAAAGAAACAAAATAAAATGAGAGAAGGTATGAGATCTAGTATGATAGATATCAAGAAAGAAAGAAAGAAAGAAAGTAATTAATAGAGAAACTAAAGATAGAATGAAAGAATGTATGAAAGCTAGAATGAAAGATATCAAGAAAGAAAGAAAGAAAGAAAGAAAGTAATAAAGAAACTAAAGATAAAATGAGAGAAGGTATGAAATCTAGAATGATAGATATCAAGAAAGAAAGAAAGGAAGAAAGTAATAAACAAACTAAAGATAGAATGAGAGAAGGTATGAAAGCTATAATGAAAGATGTGAAGAAAGAAAGAAATCAATAAAGAAACTAAAGATAAAATGAGAGAAGGTATGAAATCTAGAATGAAAGATATCAAGAAAGAAAGAAAGTAACTAATAAAGAAACTAAAGATAGAATGAGAGAAGGGATTGAAACTAGAATGAAAGATATCAAGAAAGAAAGAAATGAAAGTAAGTAAAAAAGAAACTAAAGATAGAATGAGAGAAGGGATTAAAGCTAGAATGAAAGATATCAAGAAAGAAAGTAAGAAAGTAGTAAAGAAACTATAGATAGAACGAGAGAAGGTATGAAAGCTAGAATGAAAGATGTGAAGAAAGAAAGAAAGAAAGAAATTAATAAAGAAACTAAAGATAAAATGAGAGAAGGTATGAAATCTAGAATGAAAGATATCAAGAAAGAAAGAAAGTAACTAATAAAGAAACTAAAGATAGATTGAGAGAAGGGATTAAAGCTAGGATGAAAGATATCAAGAAAGAAAGAAATGAAAGTAAGTAAAAAAGAAACTAAAGATAGAACGAGAGAAGGTGTGAAAGATAGAATGAAAGATATGAAGAAAGAAAGAAAGAAAGAAAGAAAGTAATAAAGAAACTAAAGATAAAATGAGAGAAGGTATGAAAGCTAGAATGTAAGATATTAAGAAAGAAAGAAATGAAAGTAAGTAAAAAAGAAACTATAGATAGAATTAGAGAAGGTATGAAAGCTAGAATGAAAGATATCAAGAAAGGAAGAAAGAAAGAAATCAATAAAGAAACTAAAAATAAAATGAGAGAAGGTATGAGATCTAGTATGATAGATATCAAGAAAGAAAGAAAGAAAGAAAGAAAGAGAGTAATAAAGAAACTAAAGATAAAATGAGAGAAGGTATGAAATCTAGAATGATAGATATCAAGAAAGAAAGAAAGGAAGAAAGTAATAAACAAACTAAAGATAGAATGAGAGAAGGTATTAAAGCTATAATGAAAGATGTGAAGAAAGAAAGAAAAAATTGAAGTAAGTAAAAAAGAAAGTAAAGATAGAATGAGAGAAGGTATGAAAGCTAGAATGAAAGATATCAAGAAAGAAATTAAGAAAGTAATAAAGAAACTAAAGATAGAATGACAGAAGGTATGAAATCTGGAATGAAAGATATCAAGAAAGAAAGAAAGTAACTAATAAAGAAACTAAAGATAGAATGAGAGAAGGGATTAAAGCTAGAATGAAAGATATCAAGAAAGAAAGTAAGAAAGTAATAAAGAAACTATAGATAGAACGAGAGAAGGTATGAAAGCTAGAATGAGATATGAAGGAAGAAAGAAAGAAAGAAAGAAAGAAAGAAAGAAAGAAAGAAAGAAAGAAAGAAAGAAAGAAAGAAAGAAAGAAAGAAAGAAAGAAAGAAAGAAAGTAATTAATAGAGAAACTAAAGATAGAATGAAAGAATGTATGAAAGCTAGAATGAAAGATATCAAGAAAGAAAGAAAGAAAGAAAGAAAGTAATAAAGAAACTAAAGATAAAATGAGAGAAGGTATGAAATCTAGAATGATAGATATCAAGAAAGAAAGAAAGGAAGAAAGTAATAAACAAACTAAAGATAGAATGAGAGAAGGTATGAAAGCTATAATGGAAGATGTGAAGAAAGAAAGAAATCAATAAAGAAACTAAAGATAAAATGAGAGAAGGTATGAAATCTAGAATGAAAGATGTCAAGAAAGAAAGAAAGCAACTAATAAAGAAACTAAAGATAGAATGAGAGAAGGGATTAAAGCTAGAATGAAAGATATCAAGAAAGAAAGTAAGAAAGTAATAAAGAAACTATAGATAGAACGAGAGATTTTATGAAAGATAGAATGAAAGATATCAAGAAAGAAAGAAAGAAAGTAATAAAGAAACTAAAGATAGAATGAGAGAAGGTATGAAAGCTAGAATAAAAGATGTGAAGAAAGAAAGAAAGAAAGAAATTAATAAAGAAACTAAAGATAAAATGAGAGAAGGTATGAAATCTAGAATGAAAGATATCAAGAAAGAAAGAAAGTATCTAATAAAGAAACTAAAGATAGATTGAGAGAAGGGATTAAAGCTAGGATGAAAGATATCAAGAAAGAAAGAAATGAAAGTAAGTAAAAAAGAAACTAAAGATAGAACGAGAGAAGGTGTGAAAGATAGAATGAAAGATATCAAGAAAGAAAGAAAGAAAGTAATAAAGAAACTAAAGATAGAACGAGAGAAGGTATGAAAGCTAGAATGAAAGATATCAAGAAAGAAAGAAAGAAAGTAATAAAGAAACTAAAGATAGAATGAGAGAAGGTATGAAAGCTAGAATGTAAGATATCAAGAAAGAAAGAAATGAAAGTAAGTAAAAAAGAAACTAAAGATAGAATGAGAGACGGTATGAAAGCTAGAATGAAAGATATCAAGAAAGAAAAAAGGAACAAAGGAGAAATAATGTAATAAAGAAAATACAGATTGAATGAGTGAAGATATGAATGTTAGAATGAAAGTTATCAAGAAAGAAAGAAAGAAAGAAAGTAGTAAAGAAACAAAAAATAGAATCAGAGAAGGTATGACAGCTAGAATGAGATATCAAGAAAGAAAGAAGGAAAGGAAGAACGAAAGTAATTAATAAAGAAACTAAGGATAGAATTAAAGACGTTATGAAAGCTAGAATGAAAGATATCAAGAAAGAAATAAAGAAAGAAAGAAAGAAATTAATAAAGAAACTAAAGATAGAATGAGAAAAGGTATGAAAGCTAGAATGTAACATATCAAGAAGGCAAGAAATGAAAGTAAGTAAAATAGAAACTAAAGATAGAATGAGAGACGGTATGAAAGCAAGAATGAAAGATATCAAGAAAGAAAGAAAAAAAGAAATCAATAGAGAAATTAAAAATGAAATGAGAGAACGTATGAAAGCTAGAATGAAAGATATCAAGAAAGATACAAAGAAAGTAAGAAAGTAATATAGAAACTAAAGATAGAACGAGAGAAGGTATGCAAGATAGAATGAAAGAAATCAAGAAAGAAAGAAAGAAAGAAAGAAAGAAAGAAAGTAATAAAGAAACTAAAGATAGAAAGAGAGAAGGGATGAGAGCTAGAATGAAAGATATCAAGAAAGAAAGAAATGAAAGTGAGTTAAAAAAGAAACTATAGGTAGAATGAGAGAATTTATGAAAGCTAGAATGAAAGATATCAAGAAAGGAAGAAAGGAGGAAATCAATAAAGAAACTAAAGATAAAATGAGAGAAGTAATGAAATCTAGAATGAAAGATACTGAGAAAGAAAGAAAGTAACTAATAAAGAAACTAAAGATAGAATGAGAGAATTTATTAAAGCTAGAATGAAAGACATCTAGAAAGAAAGAAATGAAATTAAGTAAAAAAGAAACTAAAGATAGAATGAGAGAAGGTATGAAAGCTAGAATGAAAGATATCAAGAAAGAAAGTAAGAAAGTAAAAAAGAAACTAAAGATAGAAAGACAGAAGGTATGAGAGCTAGAATGAAAGATATCAAGAAAGAAAGAAAGAAAGTAAGAAAGTAATAAAGAAACTAAAGATAGAACGAGAGAAGGTATGAAAGCTAGAATGTAAGATATCAAGAAAGAAAAAAGGAACAAAGTAGAAATAATGTAATAAAGAAAATAAAGATTGACTGAGTGAAGATATGAATGCTAGAATGAAAGTTATCAAGAAAGAAAGAAAGAAAGTAGTAAAGAAACTAAAGATAGAATCAGAGAAGGTATGAGAGCTAGAATGAGATATCAAGAATGAAAGAAAGAAAGAACGAAAGTAATTAATAAAGAAACTAAAGATAGAATGAGAGAAGATATGAAAGCAAGAATGAACGATATCAAGAAAGAAAGATAAAAGGAATCAATAAAGAAATTAAAGATGAAATGGGAGAAGGTATGAAAGCAAGAATGAAAGATATCAAGAAAGAAAGAAAGAAAGAAAGAAAGAAAGAAAGAAAGAAAGAAAGAAAGAAAGAAAGAAAGAAAGTAATAAAGAAACTAAAGCTAGAAAGAGAGAAGATATGAGAGCTAGAATGAAAGATATCAAGAAAGGAAGAAAGAAATAAAGAAAGAAAGTAATAAAGAAACTAAAGCTAGAATGAGAGAAGGCATGAAAGCTAGAATGTGTGATATGAAGAAAGAAAGAAATGAAAGTAAGTAAAAAAGAAACTAAAGATAAAATGAGAGAAGGTATGAAAGCTAGAATGAAAGATATCAAGAAAGAAAAAAAGAAAGATATCAATAAAGAAACTAAAGATAAAATGAGAGAAGGTATGAAATTTAGAATGAAAGATATCAAGAAAGAAAGAAAGAAAGAAACTAATAAAGAAACGAAAGATAGAACGAGAGAAGGTATGAAAGCAAGAATGAAAGATATCAAGAAAGAAAGAAAAAAGAAATCAACAGAGAAATTAAAGATGAAATGAGAGCAGGTATGAAAGCTAGAATGAAAGATATCAAGTAAGAAAGAAAGTAAGAAAGTAATAAAGAAACTAAAGATAGAACGAGAGAAGGTATGAAAGATAGAATGAAAGATATCAAGAAAGAAAGAAAGAAAGTAAGAAAGAAACTAAAGATAGAATGAGAGAAGGTATGAAAGCTAGAATGTAAGATATCAAGAAAGAAAGAAATGAAAGTAAGTAAAAAAGAAACTAAAGATAGAATGAGAGAGGGTATGAAAGCTAGAATGAAAGATATCAAGAAAGAAAAAAGGAACAAAGTAGAAATAATGTAATAAAGAAAATACAGATTGAATGAGTGAAGATATGAATGTTAGAATGAAAGTTATCAAGAAAGAAAGAAAGAAAGAAAGAAAGTAGTAAAGAAACTAAAGATAGAATCAGAGAAGGTATGACAGCTAGAATGAGATATCAAGAAAGAAAGAAAGAAAGGAAGAACGAAAGTAATTAATAAAGAAACTAAAGATAGAATTAAAGACGTTATGAAAGCTAGAATGAAAGATATCAAGAAAGAAATAAATAAAGAAAGAAAGAAATTAATAAAGAAACTAAAGATAGAATGAGCAAAGGTATGAAAGCTAGAATGTAACATATCAAGAAGGCAAGAAATGAAAGTAAGTAAAAAAGAAACTAAAGATAGAATGAGAGACGGTATGAAACCAAGAATGAAAGATATCAAGAAAGAAAGAAAAAAAGAAATCAATAGAGAAATTAAAAATGAAATGAGAGAACGTATGAAAGCTAGAATGAAAGATATCAAGAAAGATACAAAGAAAGTAAGAAAGTAATATAGAAACTAAAGATAGAACGAGAGAAGGTATGCAAGATAGAATGAAAGAAATCAAGAAAGAAAGAAAGAAAGAAAGAAAGAAAGTAATAAAGAAACTAAAGATAGAAAGAGAGAAGGGATGAGAACTAGAATGAAAGATATCAAGAAAGAAAGAAATGAAAGTAAGTTAAAAAAGAAACTATAGGTAGAATGAGAGAATTTATGAAAGCTAGAATGAAAGATATCAAGAAAGGAAGAAAGGAGGAAATCAATAAAGAAACTAAAGATAAAATGAGAGAAGGAATGAAATCTAGAATGAAAGATACTAAGAAAGAAAGAAAGTAACTAATAAAGAAACTAAAGATAGAATGAGAGATTTTATTAAAGCTAGAATGAAAGACATCAAGAAAGAAAGAAATGAAAGTAAGTAAAAAAGAAACTAAAGATAGAATGAGAGAAGGTATGAAAGCTAGAATGAAAGATATCAAGAAAGAAAGTAAGAAAGTAAAAAAGAAACTAAAAATAGAAACAGAGAAGGTATGAGAGCTAGAATGAAAGATATCAAGAAAGAAAGAAAGAAAGTAAGAAAGTAATAAAGAAACTAAAGATAGAACGAGAGAAGGTATGAAAGCTAGAATGTAAGATATCAAGAAAGAAAAAAGGAACAAAGTAGAAATAATGTAATAAAGAAAATAAAGATTGACTGAGTGAAGATATGAATGAAAGTTATCAAGAAACAAAGAAAGAAAGTAGTAAAGAAACTAAAGATAGAATCAGAGAAGGTATGAGAGCTAGAATGAGATATCAAGAATGAAAGAAAGAAAGAACGAAAGTAATTAATAAAGAAACTAAAGATAGAATGAGAGAAGATATGAAAGCAAGAATGAACGATATCAAGAAAGAAAGATAAAAGGAATCAATAAAGAAATTAAAGATGAAATGGGAGAAGGTATGAAAGCAAGAATGAAAGATATCAAGAAAGAAAGAAAGAAAGAAAGATAGAAAGAAAGAAAGAAAGAAAGAAAGAAAGTAATAAAGAAACTAAAGCTAGAAAGAGAGAAGATATGAGAGCTAGAATGAAAGATATCAAGAAAGGAAGAAAGAAATAAAGAAAGAAAGTAATAAAGAAACTAAAGATAGAATGAGAGAAGGTATGAAAGCTAGAATGTGTGATATGAAGAAAGAAAGAAATGAAAGTAAGTAAAAAAGAAACTAAAGATAAAATGAGAGAAGGTATGAAAGCTAGAATGAAAGATATCAAGAAAGAAAAAAGGAACAAAGTAGAAATAATGTAATAAAGAAAATAAAGATGGAATGAGTGAAGATATGAATGCTAGAATTAAAGTTATCAAGAAAGAAAGAAAGAAAGAATGAAAGTAATTAATAAAGAAACTAAAGATAGAATGGAAGAAGGCATGAAAGCTAGAATGAAAGATATCAAGAAAGAAAGAATGAAGGAAAAATGTAATAAAGAAACTAAAGATAGAATGAGAGAAGGTATGAAAGCTAGAATGTAACATATGAAGAAAGCAAGAAATGAAAGGAAGTAAAAAAGAAACTAAAGATAGAATGAGAGAAGGTATGAAAGCAAGAATGAAAGATATCAAGAAAGAAAAAAGAAAGATATCAATAAAGAAACTAAAGATAAAATGAGAGAAGGTATGAAATTTAGAATGAAAGATATCAGGAAAGAAAGAAAGAAAGAAACTAATAAAGAAACGAAAGATAGAATGAGAGAAGGTATGAAATCTAGAATGATAGATATCAAGAGAGAAAGAAAGAAAGTAATAAATAAACTAAAGATACAATGAGAGAAGGTATGAAAGCTAGAATGAAAGATATCAAGAAAGAAAGTAAGAAAGTAAAAAAGAAACTAAAAATAGAAACAGAGAAGGTATGAGAGCTAGAATGAAAGATATCAAGAAAGAAAGAAAGAAAGTAAGAAAGTAATAAAGAAACTAAAGATAGAACGAGAGAAGGTATGAAAGCTAGAATGTAAGATATCAAGAAAGAAAAAAGGAACAAAGTAGAAATAATGTAATAAAGAAAATAAAGATTGACTGAGTGAAGATATGAATGAAAGTTATCAAGAAACAAAGAAAGAAAGTAGTAAAGAAACTAAAGATAGAATCAGAGAAGGTATGAGAGCTAGAATGAGATATCAAGAATGAAAGAAAGAAAGAACGAAAGTAATTAATAAAGAAACTAAAGATAGAATGAGAGAAGATATGAAAGCAAGAATGAACGATATCAAGAAAGAAAGATAAAAGGAATCAATAAAGAAATTAAAGATGAAATGGGAGAAGGTATGAAAGCAAGAATGAAAGATATCAAGAAAGAAAGAAAGAAAGAAAGATAGAAAGAAAGAAAGAAAGAAAGAAAGAAAGTAATAAAGAAACTAAAGCTAGAAAGAGAGAAGATATGAGAGCTAGAATGAAAGATATCAAGAAAGGAAGAAAGAAATAAAGAAAGAAAGTAATAAAGAAACTAAAGATAGAATGAGAGAAGGTATGAAAGCTAGAATGTGTGATATGAAGAAAGAAAGAAATGAAAGTAAGTAAAAAAGAAACTAAAGATAAAATGAGAGAAGGTATGAAAGCTAGAATGAAAGATATCAAGAAAGAAAAAAGGAACAAAGTAGAAATAATGTAATAAAGAAAATAAAGATGGAATGAGTGAAGATATGAATGCTAGAATTAAAGTTATCAAGAAAGAAAGAAAGAAAGAATGAAAGTAATTAATAAAGAAACTAAAGATAGAATGGAAGAAGGCATGAAAGCTAGAATGAAAGATATCAAGAAAGAAAGAATGAAGGAAAAATGTAATAAAGAAACTAAAGATAGAATGAGAGAAGGTATGAAAGCTAGAATGTAACATATGAAGAAAGCAAGAAATGAAAGGAAGTAAAAAAGAAACTAAAGATAGAATGAGAGAAGGTATGAAAGCAAGAATGAAAGATATCAAGAAAGAAAAAAGAAAGATATCAATAAAGAAACTAAAGATAAAATGAGAGAAGGTATGAAATTTAGAATGAAAGATATCAGGAAAGAAAGAAAGAAAGAAACTAATAAAGAAACGAAAGATAGAATGAGAGAAGGTATGAAATCTAGAATGATAGATATCAAGAGAGAAAGAAAGAAAGTAATAAATAAACTAAAGATACAATGAGAGAAGGTATGAAAGCTAGAATGAAAGATATCAAGAAAGAAAGAAAGATATCAATAAAGAAACTAAAGATAATATGAAAGAAGGTATGAAATCTAGAATGAAAGATATCAAGAAAGAAAGAAAGAAATCAATAAAGAAACTAAAGATAAAATGAGAGAAGGAATGAAATCTAGAATGAAAGATATTAAGAAAGAAAGAAAGTAACTAATAAAGAAACTAAAGATAGAATGAGAGAATTTATTAAAGCTAGAATGAAAGACATCGAGAAAGAAAGAAATGAAAGTAAGTAAAAAAGAAACTAAAGATAGAATGAGAGAAGGTATGAAAGCTAGAATGAAAGATATCAAGAAAGAAAGTAAGAAAGTAAAAAAGAAACTAAAGATAGAAAGAGAGAAGGTATGAGAGCTAGAATGAAAGATATCAAGAAAGAAAGAAAGAAAGAAAGAAAGTAATAAAGAAACTAAAGATAGAACGAGAGAAGGTATGAGAGCTAGAATGAGATATCAAGAAAGAAAGAAAGAAAGAAAGAACAAAAGTAATTAATAAAGAAACTAAAGATAGAATGAGAGAAGATATGAAAGCAAGAATGAACGATATCAAGAAAGAAAGATAAAAGGAATCAATAAAGAAATTAAAGATGAAATGAGAGAAGGTATGAAAGCAAGAATGAAAGATATCAAGAAAGAAAGAAAGAAAGAAAGAAAGAAAGAAAGTAATAAAGAAACTAAAGCTAGAAAGAGAGAAGATATGAGAGCTAGAATGAAAGATATCAAGAAAGGAAGAAAGAAAGAAAGAAAGAAAGTAATAAAGAAACAAAAGATAGAATGAGAGAAGGTATGAAAGCTAGAATGTGTGATATGAAGAAAGAAAGAAATGAAAGTAAGTAAAAAAGAAACTAAAGATAAAATGAGAGAAGGTATGAAAGCTAGAATGAAAGATATCAAGAAAGAAAAAAGGAACAAAGTAGAAATAATGTAATAAAGAAAATAAAGATGGAATGAGTGAAGATATGAATGCTAGAATTAAAGTTATCAAGAAAGAAAGAAAGAAAGAATGAAAGTAATTAATAAAGAAACTAAAGATAGAATGGAAGAAGGCATGAAAGCTAGAATGAAAGATATCAAGAAAGAAAGAATGAAGGAAAAATGTAATAAAGAAACTTAAGATAGAATGAGAGAAGGTATGAAAGCTAGAATGAAAGATATCAAGAAAGAAAGTAAGAAAGTAAAAAAGAAACTAAAGATAGAAAGAGAGAAGGTATGAGAGCTAGAATGAAAGATATCAAGAAAGAAAGAAAGAAAGAAAGAAAGTAATAAAGAAACTAAAGATAGAACGAGAGAAGGTATGAGAGCTAGAATGAGATATCAAGAAAGAAAGAAAGAAAGAAAGAACAAAAGTAATTAATAAAGAAACTAAAGATAGAATGAGAGAAGATATGAAAGCAAGAATGAACGATATCAAGAAAGAAAGATAAAAGGAATCAATAAAGAAATTAAAGATGAAATGAGAGAAGGTATGAAAGCAAGAATGAAAGATATCAAGAAAGAAAGAAAGAAAGAAAGAAAGAAAGAAAGTAATAAAGAAACTAAAGCTAGAAAGAGAGAAGATATGAGAGCTAGAATGAAAGATATCAAGAAAGGAAGAAAGAAAGAAAGAAAGAAAGTAATAAAGAAACAAAAGATAGAATGAGAGAAGGTATGAAAGCTAGAATGTGTGATATGAAGAAAGAAAGAAATGAAAGTAAGTAAAAAAGAAACTAAAGATAAAATGAGAGAAGGTATGAAAGCTAGAATGAAAGATATCAAGAAAGAAAAAAGGAACAAAGTAGAAATAATGTAATAAAGAAAATAAAGATGGAATGAGTGAAGATATGAATGCTAGAATTAAAGTTATCAAGAAAGAAAGAAAGAAAGAATGAAAGTAATTAATAAAGAAACTAAAGATAGAATGGAAGAAGGCATGAAAGCTAGAATGAAAGATATCAAGAAAGAAAGAATGAAGGAAAAATGTAATAAAGAAACTTAAGATAGAATGAGAGAAGGTATGAAAGCTAGAATGTAACATATGAAGAAAGCAAGAAATGAAAGGAAGTAAAAAAGAAACTAAAGATAGAATGAGAGAAGGTATGAAAGCAAGAATGAAAGATATCAAGAAAAAAAAGAAAGATATCAATAAAGAAACTAAAGATAAAATGAGAGAAGGTAAAAATTTAGAATGAAAGATATCAAGAAAGAAAGAAAGAAAGAAACTAATAAAGAAACGAAAGATAGAATGAGAGAAGGTATGAAATCTAGAATGATAGATATCAAGAGAGAAAGAAAGAAAGTAAAAAATAAACTAAAGATAGAATGAGAGAAGGTATGAAAGCTAGAATGAAAGATATCAAGAAAGAAAGAAAGAAAGTAACTAATAAAGAAACGAAAGATAGAATGAGAGAAGGTATGAAAGCTAGAATGAAAGATATCAAGAAAGAAAGAAAGAAAGTAATAAAGAAACTAAAGATAGAATGAGAGATGGTATGAAAGCTAGTATGCAAGATATGAAGAAAGAAAAAAATGAAAGTAAGTAAAAAAGAAACTAAAGATAGAATGAGAGAAGGTTTGAAAGCTAGAGTGAACCATATCAAGAAAGAGAAAAGGAACAAAGTAGAAATAATGTAATAAAGAAAATAAAGATTGAATGAGTGAAGATATGAATGCTAGAATGAAAGTTTTCAAGAAAGAAAGAAAGAAAGAAAGTAGTAAAGAAACTAAAGATAGAACGAGAGAAGGTATGAAAGTAAGAATGAAAGATATCAAGTAAGAAAGAAAGTAAAAAAGTAATAAAGAAACTAAAGATAGAACGAGAGAAGGTATGAAAGAGAATGAAAGATATCAAGAAAGAAAGAAAGTAAAAAAGTAATAAAGAAACTAAAGATAGAACGAGAGAAGGTATGAAAGAGAATGAAAGATATCAAGAAAGAAAGAAAGAAAGTTATAAAAAAACTAAAGATAGAATGAGAGAAGGTATGAATGCTAGAATGTAAGATATCAAGAAAGAATGAAATGAAAGTAAGTAAAAAGAAATTAAAGATAGAATGAGAGAAGGTATGAAAGCTAGAATGAAAGATATGAAGAAAGAAAAAAGGAACAAAGTAGAAATAATGTAATAAAGAAAATAAAGGTTCAATGAGTGAAGATATGAATGCTAGAATGAAAGTTATCAAGAAAGAAAGCAAGAAAGAAAGTAGTAAAGAAACTAAAGAGAGAATCAGAGAACGTATGAGAGCTAGAATGAGATTTCAAGAAAGAAATGAAGAAAGAACGAAAGTAATTAATAAAGAAACTAAAGATAGAATGAAAGAAGGTATGAAAGCTAGAATGAAAGATATAAAGAAAGAAAGAAATGAAAGTAAGTAAAAAAGAAACTAAAGATAGAATGAGAGAAGGTATGAAAGCTAGAATGAAAGATATCAAGATAGAAAAAAGGAACAAAGTAGAAATAATGTAATAAAGAAAATAAAGATTGAATGAGTGAAGATATGAATGCTAGAATGAAAGTTATCAAGAAAGAAAGAAAGAAAGAAAGTAGTAAAGAAATTAAAGATTGAACGAGAGAAGGTATGAAAGATAGAATGAAAGATATCAAGAAAGAAAGAAAAAAGAAATCAACAGAGAAATTAAAGATGAAATGAGAGCAGGTATGAAAGCTAGAATGAAAGATATCAAGTAAGAAAGAAAGTAAGAAAGTAATAAAGAAACTAAAGATAGAACGAGAGAAGGTATGAAAGATAGAATGAAAGATATCAAGAAAGAAAGAAAGAAAGTAATAAAGAAACTAAAGATAGAATGAGAGAAGGTATGAAAGCTAGAATGTAAGATATCAAGAAAGAAAGAAATGAAAGTAATTAAAAAGAAACTAAAGATAGAATGAGAGAGGGTATGAAAGCTAGAATGAAAGATATCAAGAAAGAAAGAAATGAAAGTAAGTAAAAAAGAAACTAAAGATAGAATGAGAGAAGGGATTAAAGCTAGAATGAAAGATATCAAGAAAGAAAGTAAGAAAGTAATAAAGAAACTATAGATAGAACGAGAGAAGGTATGAAAGATAGAATGAAAGATATCAAGAAAAAAAGAAAGAAAGTAATAAAGAAACTAAAGATAGAATGAGAGAAGGTATGAAAGCTAGAATGAAAGATATGAAGAAAGAAAGAAAGAAAGAAAGAAAGTAATAAAGAAACTAAAGATAAAATGAGAGAAGGTATGAAAGCTAGAATGTAAGATATCAAGAAAGAAAGAAATGAAAGTAATTAAAAAAGAAACTATAGATAGAATGATAGAAGGTATGAAAGCTAGAATGAAAGATATCAAGAAAGGAAGAAAGAAAGAAATCAATAAAGAAACAAAATAAAATGAGAGAAGGTATGAGATCTAGTATGATAGATATCAAGAAAGAAAGAAAGAAAGAAAGAAAGTAATAAAGAAACTAAAGATAGAATGAGAGAAGGTATGAAAGCTAGAATGATAGATATCAAGAAAGAAAGAAAGGAAGAAAGTAATAAACAAACTAAAGATAGAATGAGAGAAGGTATGAAAGCTATAATGAAAGATATCAAGAAAGAAAGAAATGAAAGTAAGTAAAAAAGAAACTATAGATAGAATGAGAGAAGGTATGAAAGCTAGAATGAAAGATATCAAGAAAGGAAGAAAGAAAGAAATCAATAAAGAAACAAAATAAAATGAGAGAAGGTATGAGATCTAGTATGATAGATATCAAGAAAGAAAGAAAGAAAGAAAGTAATTAATAGAGAAACTAAAGATAGAATGAAAGAATGTATGAAAGCTAGAATGAAAGATATCAAGAAAGAAAGAAAGAAAGAAAGAAAGTAATAAAGAAACTAAAGATAAAATGAGAGAAGGTATGAAATCTAGAATGATAGATATCAAGAAAGAAAGAAAGGAAGAAAGTAATAAACAAACTAAAGATAGAATGAGAGAAGGTATGAAAGCTATAATGAAAGATGTGAAGAAAGAAAGAAATCAATAAAGAAACTAAAGATAAAATGAGAGAAGGTATGAAATTTAGAATGAAAGATATCAAGAAAGAAAGAAAGTAACTAATAAAGAAACTAAAGATAGAATGAGAGAAGGGATTGAAACTAGAATGAAAGATATCAAGAAAGAAAGAAATGAAAGTAAGTAAAAAAGAAACTAAAGATAGAATGAGAGAAGGGATTAAAGCTAGAATGAAAGATATCAAGAAAGAAAGTAAGAAAGTAGTAAAGAAACTATAGATAGAACGAGAGAAGGTATGAAAGATAGAATGAAAGATATCAAGAAAGAAAGAAAGAAAGAAAGTAATAAAGAAACTAAAGATAGAATGAGAGAAGGTATGAAAGCTAGAATGAAAGATGTGAAGAAAGAAAGAAAGAAAGAAATTAATAAAGAAACTAAAGATAAAATGAGAGAAGGTATGAAATCTAGAATGAAAGATATCAAGAAAGAAAGAAAGTAACTAATAAAGAAACTAAAGATAGATTGAGAGAAGGGATTAAAGCTAGGATGAAAGATATCAAGAAAGAAAGAAATGAAAGTAAGTAAAAAAGAAACTAAAGATAGAACGAGAGAAGGTGTGAAAGATAGAATGAAAGATATGAAGAAAGAAAGAAAGAAAGAAAGAAAGTAATAAAGAAACTAAAGATAAAATGAGAGAAGGTATGAAAGCTAGAATGTAAGATATCAAGAAAGAAAGAAATGAAAGTAAGTAAAAAAGAAACTATAGATAGAATGAGAGAAGGTATGAAAGCTAGAATGAAAGATATCAAGAAAGGAAGAAAGAAAGAAATCAATAAAGAAACTAAAAATAAAATGAGAGAAGGTATGAGATCTAGTATGATAGATATCAAGAAAGAAAGAAAGAAAGAAAGAAAGAGAGTAATAAAGAAACTAAAGATAAAATGAGAGAAGGTATGAAATCTAGAATGATAGATATCAAGAAAGAAAGAAAGGAAGAAAGTAATAAACAAACTAAAGATAGAATGAGAGAAGGTATTAAAGCTAGTATGAAAGATATCAAGAAAGAAAGAAAAAATTGAAGTAAGTAAAAAAGAAAGTAAAGATAGAATGAGAGAAGGTATGAAAGCTAGAATGAAAGATATCAAGAAAGAAATTAAGAAAGTAATAAAGAAACTAAATATAGAATGACAGAAGGTATGAAATCTGGAATGAAAGATATCAAGAAAGAAAGAAAGTAACTAATAAAGAAACTAAAGATAGAATGAGAGAAGGGATTAAAGCTAGAATGAAAGATATCAAGAAAGAAAGTAAGAAAGTAATAAAGAAACTATAGATAGAACGAGAGAAGGTATGAAAGCTAGAATGAGATATGAAGGAAGAAAGAAAGAAAGAAAGAAAGAAAGAAAGAAAGAAAGAAAGAAAGAAAGTAATTAATAGAGAAACTAAAGATAGAATGAAAGAATGTATGAAAGCTAGAATGAAAGATATCAAGAAAGAAAGAAAGAAAGAAAGAAAGTAATAAAGAAACTAAAGATAAAATGAGAGAAGGTATGAAATCTAGAATGATAGATATCAAGAAAGAAAGAAAGGAAGAAAGTAATAAACAAACTAAAGATAGAATGAGAGAAGGTATGAAAGCTATAATGAAAGATGTGAAGAAAGAAAGAAATCAATAAAGAAACTAAAGATAAAATGAGAGAAGGTATGAAATCTAGAATGAAAGATGTCAAGAAAGAAAGAAAGCAACTAATAAAGAAACTAAAGATAGAATGAGAGAAGGGATTAAAGCTAGAATGAAAGATATCAAGAAAGAAAGTAAGAAAGTAATAAAGAAACTATAGATAGAACGAGAGATGGTATGAAAGATAGAATGAAAGATATCAAGAAAGAAAGAAAGAAAGTAATAAAGAAACTAAAGATAGAATGAGAGAAGGTATGAAAGCTAGAATGAAAGATGTGAAGAAAGAAAGAAAGAAAGAAATTAATAAAGAAACTAAAGATAAAATGAGAGAAGGTATGAAATCTAGAATGAAAGATATCAAGAAAGAAAGAAAGTATCTAATAAAGAAACTAAAGATAGATTGAGAGAAGGGATTAAAGCTAGGATGAAAGATATCAAGAAAGAAAGAAATGAAAGTAAGTAAAAAAGAAACTAAAGATAGAACGAGAGAAGGTGTGAAAGATAGAATGAAAGATATCAAGAAAGAAAGAAAGAAAGTAATAAAGAAACTAAAGATAGAACGAGAGAAGGTATGAAAGATAGAATGAAAGATATCAAGAAAGAAAGAAAGAAAGTAATAAAGAAACTAAAGATAGAATGAGAGAAGGTATGAAAGCTAGAATGTAAGATATCAAGAAAGAAAGAAATGAAAGTAAGTAAAAAAGAAACTAAAGATAGAATGAGAGAGGGTATGAAAGCTAGAATGAAAGATATCAAGAAAGAAAAAAGGAACAAAGGAGAAATAATGTAATAAAGAAAATACAGATTGAATGAGTGAAGATATGAATGTTAGAATGAAAGTAATCAAGAAAGAAAGAAAGAAAGAAAGTAGTAAAGAAACTAAAGATAGAATCAGAGAAGGTATGACAGCTAGAATGAGATATCAAGAAAGAAAGAAAGAAAGGAAGAACGAAAGTAATTAATAAAGAAACTAAGGATAGAATTAAAGACGTTATGAAAGCTAGAATGAAAGATATCAAGAAAGAAATAAAGAAAGAAAGAAAGAAATTAATAAAGAAACTAAAGATAGAATGAGAAAAGGTATGAAAGCTAGAATGTAACATATCAAGAAGGCAAGAAATGAAAGTAAGTAAAAAAGAAACTAAAGATAGAATGAGAGACGGTATGAAAGCAAGAATGAAAGATATCAAGAAAGAAAGAAAAAAAGAAATCAATAGAGAAATTAAAAATGAAATGAGAGAACGTATGAAAGCTAGAATGAAAGATATCAAGAAAGATACAAAGAAAGTAAGAAAGTAATATAGAAACTAAAGATAGAACGAGAGAAGGAATGCAAGATAGAATAAAAGAAATCAAGAAAGAAAGAAAGAAAGAAAGAAAGAAAGTAATAAAGAAACTAAAGATAGAAAGAGAGAAGGGATGAGAGCTAGAATGAAAGATATCAAGAAAGAAAGAAATGAAAGTGAGTTAAAAAAGAAACTATAGGTAGAATGAGAGAATTTATGAAAGCTAGAATGAAAGATATCAAGAAAGGAAGAAAGGAGGAAATCAATAAAGAAACTAAAGATAAAATGAGAGAAGGAATGAAATCTAGAATGAAAGATACAGAGAAAGAAAGAAAGTAACTAATAAAGAAACTAAAGATAGAATGAGAGAATTTATTAAAGCTAGAATGAAAGACATCTAGAAAGAAAGAAATGAAATTAAGTAAAAAAGAAACTAAAGATAGAATGAGAGAAGGTATGAAAGCTAGAATGAAAGATATCAAGAAAGAAAGTAAGAAAGTAAAAAAGAAACTAAAGATAGAAAGATAGAAGGTATGAGAGCTAGAATGAAAGATATCAAGAAAGAAAGAAAGAAAGTAAGAAAGTAATAAAGAAACTAAAGATAGAACGAGAGAAGGTATGAAAGCTAGAATGTAAGATATCAAGAAAGAAAAAAGGAACAAAGTAGAAATAATGTAATAAAGAAAATAAAGATTGACTGAGTGAAGATATGAATGCTAGAATGAAAGTTATCAAGAAACAAAGAAAGAAAGTAGTAAAGAAACTAAAGATAGAATCAGAGAAGGTATGAGAGCTAGAATGAGATATCAAGAATGAAAGAAAGAAAGAACGAAAGTAATTAATAAAGAAACTAAAGATAGAATGAGAGAAGATATGAAAGCAAGAATGAACGATATCAAGAAAGAAAGATAAAAGGAATCAATAAAGAAATTAAAGATGAAATGGGAGAAGGTATGAAAGCAAGAATGAAAGATATCAAGAAAGAAAGAAAGAAAGAAAGGAAGAAAGAAATAAAGAAAGAAAGTAATAAAGAAACTAAAGATAGAATGAGAGAAGGTATGAAAGCTAGAATGTGTGATATGAAGAAAGAAAGAAATGAAAGTAAGTAAAAAAGAAACTAAAGATAAAATGAGAGAAGGTATGAAAGCTAGAATGAAAGATATCAAGAAAGAAAAAAAGAAAGATATCAATAAAGAAACTAAAGATAAAATGAGAGAAGGTATGAAATTTAGAATGAAAGATATCAAGAAAGAAAGAAAGAAAGAAACTAATAAAGAAACGAAAGATAGAACGAGAGAAGGTATGAAAACAAGAATGAAAGATATCAAGAAAGAAAGAAAAAAGAAATCAACAGAGAAATTAAAGATGAAATGAGAGCAGGTATGAAAGCTAGAATGAAAGATATCAAGTAAGAAAGAAAGTAAGAAAGTAATAAAGAAACTAAAGATAGAACGAGAGAAGGTATGAAAGATAGAATGAAAGATATCAAGAAAGAAAGAAAGAAAGTAAGAAAGAAACTAAAGATAGAATGAGAGAAGGTATGAAAGCTAGAATGTAAGATATCAAGAAAGAAAGAAATGAAAGTAAGTAAAAAAGAAACTAAAGATAGAACGAGAGAGGGTATGAAAGCTAGAATGAAAGATATCAAGAAAGAAAAAAGGAACAAAGTAGAAATAATGTAATAAAGAAAATACAGATTGAATGAGTGAAGATATGAATGTTAGAATGAAAGTTATCAAGAAAGAAAGAAAGAAAGAAAGAAAGTAGTAAAGAAACTAAAGATAGAATCAGAGAAGGTATGACAGCTAGAATGAGATATCAAGAAAGAAAGAAAGAAAGGAAGAACGAAAGTAATTAATAAAGAAACTAAAGATAGAATTAAAGACGTTATGAAAGCTAGAATGAAAGATATCAAGAAAGAAATAAAGAAAGAAAGAAAGAAATTAATAAAGAAACTAAAGATAGAATGAGCAAAGGTATGAAAGCTAGAATGTAACATATCAAGAAGGCAAGAAATGAAAGTAAGTAAAAAAGAAACTAAAGATAGAATGAGAGACGGTATGAAACCAAGAATGAAAGATATCAAGAAAGAAAGAAAAAAAGAAATCAATAGAGAAATTAAAAATGAAATGAGAGAACGTATGAAAGCTAGAATGAAAGATATCAAGAAAGATACAAAGAAAGTAAGAAAGTAATATAGAAACTAAAGATAGAACGAGAGAAGGTATGCAAGATAGAATGAAAGAAATCAAGAAAGAAAGAAAGAAAGAAAGAAAGAAAGTAATAAAGAAACTAAAGATAGAAAGAGAGAAGGGATGAGAACTAGAATGAAAGATATCAAGAAAGAAAGAAATGAAAGTAAGTTAAAAAAGAAACTATAGTTAGAATGAGAGAATTTATGAAAGCTAGAATGAAAGATATCAAGAAAGGAAGAAAGGAGGAAATCAATAAAGAAACTAAAGATAAAATGAGAGAAGGAATGAAATCTAGAATGAAAGATACTAAGAAAGAAAGAAAGTAACTAATAAAGAAACTAAAGATAGAATGAGAGATTTTATTAAAGCTAGAATGAAAGACATCAAGAAAGAAAGAAATGAAAGTAAGTAAAAAAGAAACTAAAGATAGAATGAGAGAAGGTATGAAAGCTAGAATGAAAGATATCAAGAAAGAAAGTAAGAAAGTAAAAAAGAAACTAAAAATAGAAAGAGAGAAGGTATGAGAGCTAGAATGAAAGATATCAAGAAAGAAAGAAAGAAAGTAAGAAAGTAATAAAGAAACTAAAGATAGAACGAGAGAAGGTATGAAAGCTAGAATGTAAGATATCAAGAAAGAAAAAAGGAACAAAGTAGAAATAATGTAATAAAGAAAATAAAGATTGACTGAGTGAAGATATGAATGCTAGAATGAAAGTTATCAAGAAACAAAGAAGGAAAGTAGTAAAGAAACTAAAGATAGAATCAGAGAAGGTATGAGAGCTAGAATGAGATATCAAGAATGAAAGAAAGAAAGAACGAAAGTAACTAATAAAGAAACTAAAGATAGAATGAGAGAAGATATGAAAGCAAGAATGAACGATATCAAGAAAGAAAGATAAAAGGAATCAATAAAGAAATTAAAGATGAAATGGGAGAAGGTATGAAAGCAAGAATGAAAGATATCAAGAAAGAAAGAAAGAAAGAAAGATAGAAAGAAAGAAAGAAAGAAAGAAAGAAAGTAATAAAGAAACTAAAGCTAGAAAGAGAGAAGATATGAGAGCTAGAATGAAAGATATCAAGAAAGGAAGAAAGAAATAAAGAAAGAAAGTAATAAAGAAACTAAAGATAGAATGAGAGAAGGTATGAAAGCTAGAATGTGTGATATGAAGAAAGAAAGAAATGAAAGTAAGTAAAAAAGAAACTAAAGATAAAATGAGAGAAGGTATGAAAGCTAGAATGAAAGATATCAAGAAAGAAAAAAGGAACAAAGTAGAAATAATGTAATAAAGAAAATAAAGATGGAATGAGTGAAGATATGAATGCTAGAATTAAAGTTATCAAGAAAGAAAGAAAGAAAGAATGAAAGTAATTAATAAAGAAACTAAAGATAGAATGGAAGAAGGCATGAAAGCTAGAATGAAAGATATCAAGAAAGAAAGAATGAAGGAAAAATGTAATAAAGAAACTAAAGATAGAATGAGAGAAGGTATGAAAGCTAGAATGTAACATATGAAGAAAGCAAGAAATGAAAGGAAGTGAAAAAGAAACTAAAGATAGAATGAGAGAAGGTATGAAAGCAAGAATGAAAGATATCAAGAAAGAAAAAAAGAAAGATATCAATAAAGAAACTAAAGATAAAATGAGAGAAGGTATGAAATTTAGAATGAAAGATATCAGGAAAGAAAGAAAGAAAGAAACTAATAAAGAAACGAAAGATAGAATGAGAGAAGGTATGAAATCTAGAATGATAGATATCAAGAGAGAAAGAAAGAAAGTAATAAATAAACTAAAGATACAATGAGAGAAGGTATGAAAGCTAGAATGAAAGATATCAAGAGAGAAAGAAAGATATCAATAAAGAAACTAAAGATAATATGAAAGAAGGTATGAAATCTAGAATGAAAGATATCAAGAAAGAAAGAAAGAAAGTAACTAATAAACAAACGAAAGTTAGAATGAGAGAAGGTATGAAAGCTAGAATGAAAGATATCAAGAAAGAAAGAAAGAAAGTAATAAAGAAACTAAAGATAGAATGAGAGAAGGTATGAAAGCTAGAATGAAAGATATCAAGATAGAAAAAAGGAACAAAGTAGAAATAATGTAATAAAGAAAATAAAGATTGAATGAGTGAAGATATGAATGCTAGAATGAAAGTTATCAAGAAAGAAAGAAAGAAAGAAAGTAGTGAAGAAACTAAAGATAGAACGAGAGAAGGTATGAAAGCAAGAATGAAAGATATCAAGAAAGAAAGAAAGAAGAAATCAACAGAGAAATTAAAGATGAAATGAGAGCAGGTATGAAAGCTAGAATGAAAGATATCAAGTAAGAAAGAAAGTAAGAAAGTAATAAAGAAACTAAAGATAGAACGAGAGAAGGTATGAAAGATAGAATGAAAGATATCAAGAAAGAAAGAAAGAACGTAATAAAGAAACTAAAGATAGAATGAGAGAAGCTATGAAAGCTAGAATGTAAGATATCAAGAAAGATAGAAATGAAAGTAATTAAAAAAGAAACTAAAGATAGAACGAGAGAAGGTATGAAAGCTAGAATGTAAGATATCAAGAAAGAAAAAAGGAACAAAGTAGAAATAATGTAATAAAGAAAATAAAGATTGACTGAGTGAAGATATGAATGCTAGAATGAAAGTTATCAAGAGAGAAAGAAAGAAAGTAGTAAAGAAACTTATGATAGAATCAGAGAAGGTATGAGACCTAGAATGAGATATCAAGAAAGAAAGAAAGAAAGAAAGAACGAAAGTAATAAAGAAACTAAGGATAGAATGAGAGAAGATATGAAAGCATGAATGAACGATATCAAGAAAGAAAGATAAAAGGAATCAATAAAGAAATTAAAGATGAAATGAGAAAAGGTATGAAAGCAAGAATGAAAGATATCAAGAAAGAAAGAAAGAAAGAAAGAAAGAAAGTAATAAAGAAACTAAAGCTAGAAAGAGAGAAGATATGAGAGCCAGAATGAAAGATATCAAGAAAGGAAGAAAGAAAGAAAGAAAGAAAGTAATAAAGAAACAAAAGATAGAATGAGAGAAGGTATGAAAGCTAGAATGTGTGATATGAAGAAAGAAAGAAATGAAAGTAAGTAAAAAAGAAACTAAAGATAAAATGAGAGAAGGTATGAAAGCTAGAATGAAAGATATCAAGAAAGAAAAAAGGAACAAAGTAGAAATATTGTAATAAAGAAAATAAAGATGGAATGAGTGAAGATATGAATGCTAGAATTAAAGTTATCAAGAAAGAAAGAAAGAAACTAATAAAGAAACGAAAGATAGAATGAGAGAAGGTATGAAAGCTAGAATGAAAGATATCAAGAAAGAAAGAAAGTAAGTAACTAATAAAGAAACGAAAGATAGAATGAGAGAAGGTATGAAAGCTAGAATGAAAGATATCAAGATAGAAAAAAGGAACAAAGTAGAAATAATGTAATAAAGAAAATAAAGATTGAATGATTGAAGATATGAATGTTAGAATGAAAGTTATCAAGAAAGAAAGAAAGAAAGAAAGAAAGAAAGAAAGTAGTAAAGAAACTAAAGATAGAATCAGAGAAGGTATGACAGCTAGAATAAGATATCAAGAAAGAAAGAAAGAAAGGAAGAACGAAAGTAATTAATTAAGAAACTAAAGATAGAATTAAAGACGTTATGAAAGCTAGAATGAAAGATATCAAGAAAGAAAGAAAGAAAGAAAGAAAGAAATTAATAAAGAAACTAAAGATAGAATGAGAAAAGGTATGAAAGCTAGAATGTAACATATCAAGAAGGCAAGAAATGAAAGTAAGTAAAAAAGAAACTAAAGATAGAATGAGAGACGGTATGAAAGCAAGAATGAAAGATATCAAGAAAGAAAGAAAAAAAGAAATCAATAGAGAAATTAAAAATGAAATGAGAGAACGTATGAAAGCTAGAATGAAAGATATCAAGAAAGATAAAAGAAAGTAAGAAAGTAATATAGAAACTAAAGATAGAACGAGAGAAGGTATGCAAGATAGAATGAAAGAAATCAAGAAAGAAAGAAAGAAAGAAAGAAAGAAAGTAATAAAGAAACTAAAGATAGAAAGAGAGAAGGGATGAGAGCTAGAATGAAAGATATCAAGAAAGAAAGAAATGAAAGTAAGTTAAAAAAGAAACTATAGGTAGAATGAGAGAATTTATGAAAGCTAGAATGAAAGATATCAAGAAAGGAAGAAAGGAGGAAATCAATAAAGAAACTAAAGATAAAATGAGAGAAGGAATGAAATCTAGAATGAAAGATACTAAGAAAGAAAGAAAGTAACTAATAAAGAAACTAAAGATAGAATGAGAGAATTTATTAAAGCTAGAATGAAAGACATCAAGAAAGAAAGAAATGAAAGTAAGTAAAAAAGAAACTAAAGTTAGAATGAGAGAAGGTATGAAAGCTAGAATGAAAGATATCAAGAAAGAAAGTAAGAAAGTAAAAAAGAAACTAAAGATAGAAAGAGAGAAGGTATGAGAGCTAGAATGAAAGATATCAAGAAAGAAAGAAAGAAAGTAAGAAAGTAATAAAGAAACTAAAGATCGAACGAGAGAAGGTATGAAAGCTAGAATGTAAGATATCAAGAAAGAAAAAAGGAACAAAGTAGAAATAATGTAATAAAGATAATAAAGATTGACTGAGTGAAGATATGAATGCTAGAATGAAAGTTATCAAGAAACAAAGAAAGAAAGTAGTAAAGAAACTAAAGATAGAATCTGAGAAGGTATGAGAGCTAGAATGAGATATCAAGAATGAAAGAAAGAAAGAACGAAAGTAATTAATAAAGAAACTAAAGATAGAATAAGAGTAGATATGAAAGCAAGAATGAACGATATCAAGAAAGAAAGATAAAAGGAATCAATAAAGAAATTAAAGATGAAATGGGAGAAGGTATGAAAGCAAGAATGAAAGATATCAAGAAAGAAAGAAAGAAAGAAAGAAAGAAAGAAAGAAAGAAAGAAAGAAAGAAAGAAAGAAAGAAAGTAATAAAGAAACTAAAGCTAGAAAGAGAAGATATGAGAGCTAGAATGAAAGATATCAAGAAAGGAAGAAAGAAATAAAGAAAGAAAGTAATAAAGAAACTAAAGATAGAATGAGAGAAGGTATGAAAGCTAGAATGTGTGATATGAAGAAAGAAAGAAATGAAAGTAAGTAAAAAAGAAACTAAAGATAAAATGAGAGAAGGTATGAAAGCTAGAATGAAAGATATCTAGAAAGAAAAAAGGAACAAAGTAGAAATAATGTAATAAAGAAAATAAAGATGGAATGAGTGAAGATATGAATGCTAGAATTAAAGTTATCAAGAAAGAAAGAAAGAATGAAAGTAATTAATAAAGAAACTAAAGATAGAATGGAAGAAGGCATCAAAGCTAGAATGAAAGATATCAAGAAAGAAAGAATGAAGGAAAAATGTAATAAAGAAACTAAAGATAGAATGAGAAGGTATGAAAGCTAGAATGTAACATATGAAGAAAGCAAGAAATGAAAGGAAGTAAAAAAGAAACTAAAGATAGAATGAGAGAAGGTATGAAAGCAAGAATGAAAGATATCAAGAAAGAAAAAAGATATCAATAAAGAAACTAAAGATAAAATGAGAGAAGGTATGAAATTTAGAATGAAAGATATCAAGAAAGAAAGAAAGAAAGAAACTAATAAAGAAACGAAAGATAGAACGAGAGAAGGTATGAAAGCAAGAATGAAAGATATCAAGAAAGAAAGAAAAAAGAAATCAACAGAGAAATTAAAGATGAAATGAGAGCAGGTATGAAAGCTAGAATGAAAGATATCAAGTAAGAAAGAAAGTAAGAAAGTAATAAAGAAACTAAAGAAAGAATGAGAGAAGGTATGAAAGATAGAATGAAAGATATCAAGAAAGAAAGAAAGAAAGTAATAAAGAAACTAAAGATAGAATGAGAGAAGGTATGAAAGCTAGAATGTAAGATATCAAGAAAGAAAGAAATGAAAATAAGTAAAAAAGAAACTAAAGATAGAATGAGAGAAGGTATGAAAGCTAGAATGAAAGATATGAAGAAAGAAAAAAGGAACAAAGTAGAAATAATGTAATAAAGAAAATAAAGATTCAATGAGTGAAGATATGAATGCTAGAATGAAAGTTATCAAGAAAGAAAGCAAGAAAGAAAGTAGTAAAGAAAATAAAGAGAGAATCAGAGAAGGTATGAGAGCTAGAATGAGATTTCAAGAAATAAATAAATAAAGAACGAAAGTAATTAATAAAGAAACTAAAGATAGAATGAAAGAAGGTATGAAAGCAAGAATGAAAGATATCAAGAAAGAAAGAAATAAAGAAAGAAAGAAAGTAATAAAGAAACTAAAGATAGAACAAGTGAAGGTATGAAAGCTAGAATGTAAGATATAAAGAAAGAAAGAAATGAAAGTAAGTAAAAAAGAAACTAAAGATAGAATGAGATACGGTATGAAAGCTAGAATGAAAGATATCAAGATAGAAAAAAGGAACAAAGTAGAAATAATGTAATAAAGAAAATAAAGATTCAATGAGTGAAGATATGAATGCTAGAATGAAAGTTATCAAGAAAGAAAGAAAGAAAGTAGTAAAGAAATTAAAGATAGAACGAGAGAAGGTATGAAAGATAGAATGAAAGATATCAAGAAAGAAAGAAAAAAGAAATCAACAGAGAAATTAAAGATGAAATGAGAGCAGGTATGAAAGCTAGAATGAAAGATATCAAGTAAGAAAGAAAGTAAGAAAGTAATAAAGAAACTAAAGATAGAACGAGAGAAGGTATGAAAGATAGAATGAAAGATATCAAGAAAGAAAGAAAGAAAGTAATAAAGAAACTAAAGATAGAATGAGAGAAGGTATGAAAGCTAGAATGTAAGATATCAAGAAAGAAAGAAATGAAAGTAAGTAAAAAAGAAACTAAAGATAGAATGAGAGAGGGTATGAAAGCTAGAATGAAAGATATCAAGAAAGAAAAAAGGAACAAAGTAGAAATAATGTAATAAAGAAAATACAGATTGAATGAGTGAAGATATGAATGCTAGAATGAAAGTTATCAAGAAAGAAAGCAAGAAAGAAAGTAGTAAAGAAACTAAAGAGAGAATCAGAGAAGGTATGAGAGCTAGAATGAGATTTCAAGAAATAAATAAATAAAGAACGAAAGTAATTAATAAAGAAACTAAAGATAGAATTAAAGACGTTATGAAAGCTAGAATGAAAGATATCAAGAAAGAAATAAAGAAAGAAAGAAAGAAATTAATAAAGAAACTAAAGATAGAATGAGAAAAGGTATGAAAGCTAGAATGTAACATATCAAGAAGGCAAGAAATAAAAGTAAGTAAAAAAGAAACTAAAGATAGAATGAGAGACGGTATGAAAGCAAGAATGAAAGATATCAAGAAAGAAAGAAAAAAAGAAATCAATAGAGAAATTAAAAATGAAATGAGAGAACGTATGAAAGCTAGAATGAAAGATATCAAGAAAGATACAAAGAAAGTAAGAAAGTAATATAGAAACTAAAGAGAACTAGAGAAGGTATGCAAGATAGAATGAAAGAAATCAAGAAAGAAAGAAAGAAAGAAAGAAAGAAAGAAAGAAAGAAAGAAAGTAATAAAGAAACTAAAGATAGAAAGAGAGAAGGGATGAGAGCTAGAATGAAAGATATCAAGAAAGAAAGAAAGGAGGAAATCAATAAAGAAACTAAAGATAAAATGAGAGAAGGAATGAAATCTAGAATGATAGATATCAAGAAAGAAAGAAAGTAACTAATAAAGAAAATAAAGATAGAATGAGAGAAGGTATTAAAGCTAGAATGAAAGATATCAAGGAAAGAAATGAAAGTAAGTAACAAAGAAACTAAAGATAGAATGAGAGAAGGTATGAAAGCTAGAATGAAAGATATGAAGAAAGCAAGAAATGAAAGGAAGTAAAAAAGAAACTAAAGATAGAATGAGAGAAGGTATGAAAGCAAGAATGAAAGATATCAAGAAAGAAAAAAAGAAAGATATCAATAAAGAAACGAAAGATAGAATGAGAGAAGGTATGAAATCTAGAATGATAGATATCAAGAGAGAAAGAAAGAAAGTAATAAATAAACTAAAGATACAATGAGAGAAGGTATGAAAGCTAGAATGAAAGATATCAAGAAAGAAAGAAAGATATCAATAAAGAAACTAAAGATCATATGAGAGAAGGTATGAAATCTAGAATGAAAGATATCAAGAAAGAAAGAAAGAAAGTAACTAATAAAGAAACGAAAGATAGAATGAGAGAAGGTATGAAAGCTAGAATGAAATATATCAAGAAAGAAAGAAAGAAAGAAAGAAAGTAATTAATAAAGAAACTAAAGATAGAAAGAAAGAAGGTATGAAAGCTAGAAAGAAAGATATCAAGAAAGAAAGAAAGAAAGAAAGAAAGAAAGAAAGAAAGAAACTAAAGATAGAATGAGAGAAGGTATGAAAGGTAGAATGTAAGATATCAAGAAAGAAAGAAATGAAAGTAAGTAATAAAGAAACTAAAGATAGAATGAGAGAAGGTATGAAAGCTAGAATGAAAGATATCAAGAAAGAAAAAAGGAACAAAGTAGAAATAATGTAATAAAGAAAATAAAGATTGAATGAGTGAAGATATGAATTCTAGAATCAAAGTTATCAAGAAAGAAAGAAAGAAAGAAAGTAGTAAAGAAACTAAAGATAGAACGAGAGAAGGTATGAAAGCAAGAATGAAAGATATCAATAAGAAAGAAGAAAGAAATCAACAGAGAAATTAAAGATGAAATGAGAGCAGGTATGAAAGCTAGAATGAAAGATATCAAGTAAGAAAGAAAGTAAGAAAGTAATAAAGAAACTAAAGATAGAACGAGAGAAGGTATGAAAGATAGAATGAAAGATATCAAGAAAGAAAGAAAGTAATAAAGAAACTAAAGATAGAATGAGAGAAGGTATGAAAGCTAGAATGTAAGATATCAAGAAAGAAAGAAATGAAAGTAAGTAAAAAAGAAACTAAAGATAGAGTGAGAGAAGGTATGAAAGCTAGAATGAAATATATCATGAAAGAAAAAAGGAACAAAGTAGAAATAATGTAATAAAGAAAATAAAGATTGAATGAGTGAAGATATGAATGTTAGACTGAAAGTTATCAAGAAAGAAAGAAAGAAAGAAAGAAAGTAGTAAAGAAACTAAAGATAGAATCAGAGAAGGTATGAGTGCTAGAATGAGATATCAAGAAAGAAAGAAAGAAAGAAAGAAAGAAAGTAATTAATAAAGAAACTAAAGATAGAAAGAAAGAAGGTATGAAAGCTAGAATGAAAGATATCAAGAAAGAAAGAAAGAAAGAAAGAAAGAAAGAAAGAAAGAAAGAAAGAAATTAATAAAGAAACTAAAGATAGAATGAGAGAAGGTATGAAAGGTAGAATATAAGATATCAAGAAAGAAAGAAATGAAAGTAAGTAAAAAAGAAACTAAAGATAGAATGAGAGAAGGTATGAAAGCTAGAATGAAAGATATCAAGAAAGAAAAAAGGAACAAAGTAGAAATAATGTAATAAAGAAAATAAAGATTGAATGAGTGAAGATATGAATTCTAGAATGAAAGTTATCAAGAAAGAAAGAAAGAAAGAAAGTAGTAAAGAAACTAAAGATAGAACGAGAGAAGGTATGAAAGCAAGAATGAAAGATATCAATAAGAAAGAAAAAAGAAATCAACAGAGAAATTAAAGATGAAATGAGAGCAGGTATGAAAGCTAGAATGAAAGATATCAAGTAAGAAAGAAAGTAAGAAAGTAATAAAGAAACTAAAGATAGAATGAGAGAAGGTATGAAAGCTAGAATGTAAGATATCAAGAAAGAAAAAAGGAACAAAGTAGAAATAATGTAATAAAGAAAATAAAGATTGAATGAGTGAGGATATGAATGTTAGAATGAAAGTTATCAAGAAAGAAAGAAAGAAAGAAAGAAAGTAGTATAGAAACTAAAGATAGAATCAGAAAAGGTATGAGTGCTAGAATGAGATATCAAGAAAGAAAGAAAGAAAGAAAGAAAGAAAGAAAGAAAGAAAGAAAGTAATTAATAAAGAAACTAAAGATAGAAAGAAAGAAGGTATAAAAGGTAGAATGTAAGATATCAAGAAAGAAAGAAATGAAAGTAAGTAAAAAGAAACTAAAGATAGAATGAGAGAAGGTATGAAAGATAGAATGAAAGATATCAAGAAAGAAAGAAAGAAAGTAATAAAGAAACTAAAGATAGAATGAAAAAAGGTATGAAAGCTAGAATGTAAGATATCAAGAAAGAAAGAAAAGAAAGTAGTAAAGAAACTAAAGATAGAATCAGAAAAGGTATGAGTGCTAGAATGAGATATCAAGAAAGAAAGAAAGAAAGAAAGAAAGAAAGAAAGTAATTAATAAAGAAACTAAAGATAGAAAGAAAGAAGGTATGAAAGCTAGAATGAAAGATATCAAGAAAGAAAGAAAGAAAGAAAGATAGAAATTAATAAAGAAACTAAAGATAGAATGAGAGAAGGTATAAAAGGTAGAATGTAAGATATCAAGAAAGAAAGAAATGAAAGTAAGTAAAAAAGAAACTAAAGATAGAATGAGAGAAGGTATGAAAGATAGAATGAAAGATATCAAGAAAGAAAGAAAGAAAGTAATAAAGAAACTAAAGATAGAATGAAAGAAGGTATGAAAGCTAGAATGTAAGATATCAAGAAAGAAAGAAATGAAAGTAAGTAAAAAAGAAACTAAAGATAGAGTGAGAGAAGGTATGAAAGATAGAATGAAAGATATCAAGAAAGAAAGAAAGAAAGTAATAAAGAAACTAAAGATAGAATGAGAGAAGGTATGAAAGCTAGAATGTAAGATATCAAGAAAGAAAGAAAGAAATTAATAAAGAAACTAAAGATAGAACGAGAGAAGGTATGAAAGATAGAATGAAATATATCAAGAAAGAAAGAAAGAAAGAAAGAACGAAAGTAATTAATAAAGAAACTAAAGATAGAAAGAAAGATGGTATGAAAGATAGAATGAAAGATATCAAGAAAGAAAGAAAGAAAGATAGAAATTAATAAAGAAACTAAAGATAGAATGAGAGAAGGTATAAAAGGTAGAATGTAAGATATGAAGAAAGAAAGAAATGAAAGTAAGTAAAAAAGAAGCTAAAGATAGAATGAGAGAAGGTATGAAAGATAGAATGAAAGTTATCAAGAAAGAAAGAAAGAAAGAAAGTAGTAAAGAAACTAAAGATAGAACGAGAGAAGGTATGAAAGCAAGAATGAAAGATATCAAGAAAGAAAGAAAAAAGAAATCAACAGAGAAATTAAAGATGAAATGAGAGCAGGTATGAAAGCTAGAATGAAAGATATCAAGTAAGAAAGAAAGTAAGAAAGTAATAAAGAAACTAAAGATAGAACGAGAGAAGGTATGAAAGATAGAATGAAAGATATCAAGAAAGAAAGAAAGAAAGTAATAAAGAAACTAAAGATAGAATGAGAGAAGGTATGAAAGCTAGAATGTAAGATATCAAGAAAGAAAGAAATGAATGTAAGTAAAAAAGAAACTAAAGATAGAATGAGAGAGGGTATGAAAGCTAGAATGAAAGATATCAAGAAAGAAAAAAGGAACAAAGTAGAAACAATGTAATAAAGAAAATAAAGATTGAATGAGTGAAGATATGAATGTTAGAATGAAAGTTATCAAGAAAGAAAGAAAGAAAGAAAGAAAGTAGTAAAGAAACTAAAGATAGAGTCAGAGAAGGTATGAGAGCTAGAATGAGATATCAAGAAAGAAAGAAAGAAAGAAAGAACGAAAGTAATTAATAAAGAAACTAAAGATAGAAAGAAAGATGGTATGAAAGCTAGAATGAAAGATATCAAGAAAGAAAGAAAGAAAGAAAGATAGAAATTAATAAAGAAACTAAAGATAGAATGAGAGAAGGTATAAAAGGTAGAATGTAAGATATCAAGAAAGAAAGAAATGAAAGTAAGTAAAAAAGAAACTAAAGATAGAATGAGAGAAGGTATGAAAGATAGAATGAAAGATATCAAGAAAGAAAGAAAGAAAGTAATAAAGAAACTAAAGATAGAATGAAAGAAGGTATGAAAGCTAGAATGTAAGATATCAAGAAAGAAAGAAATGAAAGTAAGTAAAAAAGAAACTAAAGATAGAGTGAGAGAAGGTATGAAAGTTAGAATGAAAGATATCAAGAAAGAAAGAAAGAAAGTAATAAAGAAACTAAAGATAGAATGAGAGAAGGTATGAAAGCTAGAATGTAAGATATCAAGAAAGAAAGAAAGAAATTAATAAAGAAACTAAAGATAGATCGAGAGAAGGTATGAAAGATAGAATGAAAGATATCAAGAAAGAAAGAAAGTAAGAAAGTAATAAAGAAACTAAAGATAGATCGAGAGAAGGTATGAAAGATAGAATGAAAGATATCAAGAAAGAAAGAAAGAAAGAAAGAACGAAAGTAATTAATAAAGAAACTAAAGATAGAAAGAAAGATGGTATGAAAGATAGAATGAAAGATATCAAGAAAGAAAGAAAGAAAGAAAGATAGAAATTAATAAAGAAACTAAAGATAGAATGAGAGAAGGTATAAAAGGTAGAATGTAAGATATCAAGAAAGAAAGAAATGAAAGTAAGTAAAAAAGAAGCTAAAGATAGAATGAGAGAAGGTATGAAAGATAGAATGAAAGTTATCAAGAAAGAAAGAAAGAAAGAAAGAAAGAAAGTAGTAAAGAAACTAAAGCTAGAACGAGAGAAGGTATGAAAGCAAGAATGAAAGATATCAAGAAAGAAAGAAAAAAGAAATCAACAGAGAAATTAAAGATGAACTGAGAGCAGGTATGAAAGCTAGAATGAAAGATATCAAGTAAGAAAGAAAGTAAGAAAGTAATAAAGAAACTAGAGATACAACGAGAGAAGGTATGAAAGTTAGAATGAAAGATATCAAGAAAGAAAGAAAGAAAGTAATAAAGAAACTAAAGATAGAATGAGAGAAGGTATGAAAGCTAGAATGTAAGATATCAAGAAAGAAAGAAATGAATATAAGTAAAAAAGAAACTAAAGATAGAATGAGAGAGGGTATGAAAGCTAGAATGAAAGATATCAAGAAAGAAAAAAGGAACAAAGTAGAAACAATGTAATAAAGAAAATAAAGATTGAATGAGTGAAGATATGAATGTTAGAATGAAAGTTATCAAGAAAGAAAGAAAGAAAGAAAGAAAGTAGTAAAGAAACTAAAGATAGAGTCAGAGAAGGTATGAGAGCTAGAATGAGATATCAAGAAAGAAAGAAAGAAAGAAAGAACGAAAGTAATTAATAAAGAAACTAAAGATAGAAAGAAAGATGGTATGAAAGCTAGAATGAAAGATATCAAGAAAGAAAGAAAGAAAGAAAGATAGAAATTAATAAAGAAACTAAAGATAGAATGAGAGAAGGTATAAAAGGTAGAATGTAAGATATCAAGAAAGAAAGAAATGAAAGTAAGTAAAAAAGAAACTAAAGATAGAATGAGAGAAGGTATGAAAGATAGAATGAAAGATATCAAGAAAGAAAGAAAGAAAGTAATAAAGAAACTAAAGATAGAATGAAAGAAGGTATGAAAGCTAGAATGTAAGATATCAAGAAAGAAAAAAATGAAAGTAAGTAAAAAAGAAACTAAAGATAGAGTGAGAGAAGGTATGAAAGATAGAATGAAAGATATCAAGAAAGAAAGAAAGAAAGTAATAAAGAAACTAAAGATAGAATGAGAGAAGGTATGAAAGCTAGAATGTAAGATATCAAGAAAGAAAGAAAGAAATTAATAAAGAAACTAAAGATAGAATGAGAGAAGGTATGAAAGATAGAATGAAAGATATCAAGAAAGAAAGAAAGTAAGAAAGTAACAAAGAAACTAAAGATAGAACGAGAGAAGGTATGAAAGATAGAATGAAAGATATCAAGAAAGAAAGAAAGAAAGAAAGAACGAAAGTAATTAATAAAGAAACTAAAGATAGAAAGAAAGATGGTATGAAAGATAGAATGAAAGATATCAAGAAAGAAAGAAAGAAAGATAGAAATTAATAAAGAAACTAAAGATAGAATGAGAGAAGGTATAAAAGGTAGAATGTAAGATATCAAGAAAGAAAGAAATGAAAGTAAGTAAAAAAGAAGCTAAAGATAGAACGAGAGAAGGTATGAAAGCAAGAATGAAAGATATCAAGAAAGAAAGAAAAAAGAAATCAACAGAGAAATTAAAGATGAAATGAGAGCAGGTATGAAAGCTAGAATGAAAGATATCAAGTAAGAAAGAAAGTAAGAAAGTAATAAAGAAACTAAAGATAGAACGAGAGAAGGTATGAAAGATAGAATGAAAGATATCAAGAAAGAAAGAAAGAAAGTAATAAAGAAACTAAAGATAGAATGAGAGAAGGTATGAAAGCTAGAATGTAAGATATCAAGAAAGAAAGAAATGAATGTAAGTAAAAAAGAAACTAAAACTAGAATGAGAGAGGGTATGAAAGCTAGAATGAAAGATATCAAGAAAGAAAAAAGGAACAAAGTAGAAACAATGTAATAAAGAAAATAAAGATTGAATGAGTGAAGATATGAAAGTTAGAATGAAAGTTATCAAGAAAGAAAGAAAGAAAGAAAGAAAGAAAGTAGTAAAGAAACTAAAGATAGAGTCAGAGAAGGTATGAGAGCTAGAATGAGATATCAAGAAAGAAAGAACGAAAGTAATTAATAAAGAAACTAAAGATAGAAAGAAAGATGGTATGAAAGCTAGAATGAAAGATATCAAGAAAGAAAGAAAGAAAGATAGAAATTAATAAAGAAACTAAAGATAGAATGAGAGAAGGTATAAAAGGTAGAATGTAAGATATCAAGAAAGAAAGAAATGAAAGTAAGTAAAAAAGAAACTAAAGATAGAATGAGAGAAGGTATGAAAGATAGAATGAAAGATATCAAGAAAGAAAGAAAGAAAGTAATAAAGAAACTAAAGATAGAATGAAAGAAGGTATGAAAGCTAGAATGTAAGATATCAAGAAAGAAAGAAATGAAAGTAAGTAAAAAAGAAACTAAAGATAGAGTGAGAGAAGGTATGAAAGTTAGAATGAAAGATATCAAGAAAGAAAGAAAGAAAGTAATAAAGAAACTAAAGATAGAATGAGAGAAGGTATGAAAGCTAGAATGTAAGATATCAAGAAAGAAAGAAAGAAATTAATAAAGAAACTAAAGATAGATCGAGAGAAGGTATGAAAGATAGAATGAAAGATATCAAGAAAGAAAGAAAGTAAGAAAGTAATAAAGAAACTAAAGATAGATCGAGAGAAGGTATGAAAGATAGAATGAAAGATATCAAGAAAGAAAGAAAGAAAGAAAGAACGAAAGTAATTAATAAAGAAACTAAAGATAGAAAGAAAGATGGTATGAAAGATAGAATGAAAGATATCAAGAAAGAAAGAAAGAAAGAAAGATAGAAATTAATAAAGAAACTAAAGATAGAATGAGAGAAGGTATAAAAGGTAGAATGTAAGATATCAAGAAAGAAAGAAATGAAAGTAAGTAAAAAAGAAGCTAAAGATAGAATGAGAGAAGGTATGAAAGATAGAATGAAAGTTATCAAGAAAGAAAGAAAGAAAGAAAGAAAGAAAGTAGTAAAGAAACTAAAGCTAGAACGAGAGAAGGTATGAAAGCAAGAATGAAAGATATCAAGAAAGAAAGAAAAAAGAAATCAACAGAGAAATTAAAGATGAACTGAGAGCAGGTATGAAAGCTAGAATGAAAGATATCAAGTAAGAAAGAAAGTAAGAAAGTAATAAAGAAACTAGAGATACAACGAGAGAAGGTATGAAAGTTAGAATGAAAGATATCAAGAAAGAAAGAAAGAAAGTAATAAAGAAACTAAAGATAGAATGAGAGAAGGTATGAAAGCTAGAATGTAAGATATCAAGAAAGAAAGAAATGAATATAAGTAAAAAAGAAACTAAAGATAGAATGAGAGAGGGTATGAAAGCTAGAATGAAAGATATCAAGAAAGAAAAAAGGAACAAAGTAGAAATAATGTAATAAAGAAAATAAAGATTGAATGAGTGAGGATATGAATGTTAGAATGAAAGTTATCAAGAAAGAAAGAAAGAAAGAAAGAAAGAAGTAAAGAAACTAAAGATAGAATCAGAGAAGGTATGAGTGCTAGAATGAGATATCAAGAAAGAAAGAAAGAAAGAAAGAAAGAAAGAAAGTAATTAATAAAGAAACTAAAGATAGAAAGAAAGAAGGTATGAAAGCTAGAATGAAAGATATCAAGAAAGAAAGAAAGAAAGAAAGAAAGAAAGAAAGAAATTAATAAAGAAACTAAAGATAGAATGAGAGAAGGTATGAAAGGTTGAATGTAAGATATCAAGAAAGAAAGAAATGAAAGTAAGTAAAAAAGAAACTAAAGATAGAATGAGAGAAGGTATGAAAGCTAGAATGAAAGATATGAAGAAAGAAAGAAAGTAATAAAGAAACTAAAGATAGAATGAGAGAAGGTATGAAAACTAGAATGTAAGATATCAAGAAAGAAAGAAATGAAAGTAAGTAAAAAAGAAACTAAAGATAGAGTGAGAGAAGGTATGAAAGCTAGAATGAAATATATCATGAAAGAAAAAAGGAACAAAGTAGAAATAATGTAATAAAGAAAATAAAGATTGAATGAGTGAAGATATGAATGTTAGACTGAAAGTTATCAAGAAAGAAAGAAAGAAAGAAAGAAAGTAGTAAAGAAACTAAAGATAGAATCAGAGAAGGTATGAGAGCTAGAATGAGATATCAAGAAAGAAAGAAAGAAAGAAAGAACGAAAGTAATTAATAAAGAAACTAAAGATAGAAAGAAAGTAGGTATGAAAGCTAGAATAAAAGATATCAAGAGAGAAAGAAAGAAAGAACGAAAGTAATTAATAAAGAAACTAAAGATAGAATGAGAGAAGGTAGGAAAGGTAGAATGTAAGATATCAAGAAAGAAAGAAATGAAAGTAAGTAAAAAAGAAATTAAAGATAGAATGAGAGAAGGTATGAAAGCTAGAATGAAAGATATGAAGAAAGAAAAAAGGAACAAAGTAGAAATAATGTAATAAAGAAAATAAAGATTCAATGAGTGAAGATATGAATGCTAGAATGAAAGTTATAAAGAAAGAAAGCAAGAAAGAAAGTAGTAAAGAAACTAAAGAGAGAATCAGGGAAGGTATGAGAGCTAGAATGAGATTTCAAGAAATAAATAAATAAAGAACGAAAGTAATTAATAAAGAAACTAAAGATAGAATGAAAGAAGGTATGACAGCTAGAATGAAAGATATCAAGAAATAAAGAAAGAAAGAAAGAAAGAAAGTAATAAAGAAACTAAAGATAGAACGAGTGAAGGTATGAAAGGTAGAATGTAAGATATGAAGAAAGAAGGAAATGAAAGTAAGTAAAAAAGAAACTAAAGATAGAATGAGAGAAGGTATGAAAGCTAGAATGAAAGATATCAAGATAGAAAAAAGGAACAAAGTAGATATAATGTAATAAAGAAAATAAAGATTGAATGAGTGAAGATATGAATGCTAGAATGAAAGTTATCAAGAAAGACAGAAAGAAAGAAAGTAGTAAAGAAACTAAAGATAGAACGAGAGAAGGTATGAAAGCAAGAATGAAAGATATCAAGAAAGAAAGAAAAAAGAAATCAACAGAGAAATTAAAGATGAAATGAGAGCAGGTATGAAAGCTAGAATGAAAGATATCAAGTAAGAAAGAAAGTAAGAAAGTAATAAAGAAACTAAAGATAGAACGAGAGAAGGTATGAAAGATAGAATGAAAGATATCAAGAAAGAAAGAAAGAAAGTAATAAAGAAACTAAAGATAGAATGAGAGAAGGTATGAAAGCTAGAATGTAAGATATCAAGAAAGATAGAAATGAAAGTAAGTAAAAAAGAAACAAAAGATAGAATGAGAGAGGGTATGAAAGCTAGAATGAAAGATATCAAGAAAGAAAAAAGGAACAAAGTAGAAATAATGTAATAAAGAAAATAAAGATTGAATGAGTGAGGATATGAATGTTAGAATGAAAGTTATCAAGAAAGAAAGAAAGAAAGAAAGTAGTAAAGAAACTAAAGATAGAATCAGAGAAGGTATGAGTGCTAGAATGAGATATCAAGAAAGAAAGAAAGAAAGAAAGAAAGAAAGAAAGAAAGAAAGAAAGAAAGAAAGTAATTAATAAAGGAACTAAAGATAGAAAGAAAGAAGGTATGAAAGCTAGAATGAAAGATATCAAGAAAGAAAGAAAGAAAGAAAGATAGAAATTAATAAAGAAACTAAAGATAGAATGAGAGAAGGTATAAAAGGTAGAATGTAAGATATCAAGAAAGAAAGAAATGAAAGTAAGTAAAAAAGAAACTAAAGATAGAATGAGAGAAGGTATGAAAGATAGAATGAAAGATATCAAGAAAGAAAGAAAGAAAGTAATAAAGAAACTAAAGATAGAATGAAAGAAGGTATGAAAGCTAGAATGTAAGATATCAAGAAAGAAAGAAATGAAAGTAAGTAAAAAAGAAACTAAAGATAGAGTGAGAGAAGGTATGAAAGATAGAATGAAAGATATCAAGAAAGAAAGAAAGAAAGTAATAAAGAAACTAAAGATAGAATGAGAGAAGGTATGAAAGCTAGAATGTAAGATATCAAGAAAGAAAGAAAGAAATTAATAAAGAAACTAAAGATAGTACGAGAGAAGGTATGAAAGATAGAATGAAAGATATCAAGAAAGAAAGAAAGAAAGAAAGAAAGAACGAAAGTAATTAATAAAGAAACTAAAGATAGAAAGAAAGATGGTATGAAAGATAGAATGAAAGATATCAAGAAAGAAAGAAAGAAAGATAGAAATTAATAAAGAAACTAAAGATAGAATGAGAGAAGGTATAAAAGGTAGAATGTAAGATATCAAGAAAGAAAGAAATGAAAGTAAGTAAAAAAGAAGCTAAAGATAGAATGAGAGAAGGTATGAAAGATAGAATGAAAGTTATCAAGAAAGAAAGAAAGAAAGAAAGTAGTAAAGAAACTAAAGATAGAATGAGAGAAGGTATGAAAGCTAGAATGTAAGATATCAAGAAAGAAAGAAATGAATGTAAGTAAAAAAGAAACTAAAGATAGAATGAGAGAGGGTATGAAAGCAAGAATGAAAGATATCAAGAAAGAAAGAAAAAAGAAATCAACAGAGAAATTAAAGATGAAATGAGAGCAGGTATGAAAGCTAGAATGAAAGATATCAAGTAAGAAAGAAAGTTAGAAAGTAATAAAGAAACTAAAGATAGAACGAGAGAAGGTATGAAAGATAGAATGAAAGATATCAAGAAAGAAAGAAAGAAAGTAATAAAGAAACTAAAGATAGAATGAGAGAAGGTATGAAAGCTAGAATGTAAGATATCAAGAAAGAAAGAAATGAATGTAAGTAAAAAAGAAACTAAAGATAGAATGAGAGAGGGTATGAAAGCTAGAATGAAAGATATCAAGAAAGAAAAAAGGAACAAAGTAGAAACAATGTAATAAAGAAAATAAAGATTGAATGAGTGAAGATATGAATGTTAGAATGAAAGTTATCAAGAAAGAAAGAAAGAAAGAAAGTAGTAAAGAAACTAAAGATAGAATCAGAGAAGGTATGAGAGCTAGAATGAGATATCAAGAAAGAAAGAAAGAAAGAAAGAACGAAAGTAATTAATAAAGAAACTAAAGATAGAAAGAAAGAAGGTATGAAAGCTAGAATAAAAGATATCAAGAGAGAAAGAAAGAAAGAACGAAAGTAATTAATAAAGAAACTAAAGATAGAATGAGAGAAGGTAGGAAAGGTAGAATGTAAGATATCAAGAAAGAAAGAAATGAAAGTAAGTAAAAAAGAAACTAAAGATAGAATGAGAGAAGGTATGAAAGCTAGAATGAAAGATATGAAGAAAGAAAAAAGGAACAAAGTAGAAATAATGTAATAAAGAAAATAAAGATTCAATGAGTGAAGATATGAATGCTAGAATGAAAGTTATAAAGAAAGAAAGCAAGAAAGAAAGTAGTAAAGAAACTAAAGAGAGAATCAGGGAAGGTATGAGAGCTAGAATGAGATTTCAAGAAATAAATAAATAAAGAACGAAAGTAATTAATAAAGAAACTAAAGATAGAATGAAAGAAGGTATGACAGCTAGAATGAAAGATATCAAGAAATAAAGAAAGAAAGAAAGAAAGAAAGTAATAAAGAAACTAAAGATAGAACGAGTGAAGGTATGAAAGGTAGAATGTAAGATATGAAGAAAGAAAGAAATGAAAGTAAGTAAAAAAGAAACTAAAGATAGAATGAGAGAAGGTATGAAAGCTAGAATGAAAGATATCAAGATAGAAAAAAGGAACAAAGTAGATATAATGTAATAAAGAAAATAAAGATCGAATGAGTGAAGATATGAATGCTAGAATGAAAGTTATCAAGAAAGACAGAAAGAAAGAAAGTAGTAAAGAAACTAAAGATAGAACGAGAGAAGGTATGAAAGCAAGAATGAAAGATATCAAGACAGAAAGAAAAAAGAAATCAACAGAGAAATTAAAGATGAAATGAGAGCAGGTATGAAAGCTAGAATGAAAGATATCAAGTAAGAAAGAAAGTAAGAAAGTAATAAAGAAACTAAAGATAGAACGAGAGAAGGTATGAAAGATAGAATGAAAGATATCAAGAAAGAAAGAAAGAAAGTAATAAAGAAACTAAAGATAGAATGAGAGAAGGTATGAAAGATAGAATGTAAGATATCAAGAAAGAAAGAAAGAAAGTAATAAAGAAACTAAAGATAGAATGAAAGAAGGTATGAAAGCTAGAATGTAAGATATCAAGAAAGAAAGAAATGAAAGTAAGTAAAAAAGAAACTAAAGATAGAGTGAGAGAAGGTATGAAAGATAGAATGAAAGATATCAAGAAAGAAAGAAAGAAAGTAATAAAGAAACTAAAGATAGAATGAGAGAAGGTATGAAAGCTAGAATGTAAGATATCAAGAAAGAAAGAAAGAAATTAATAAAGAAACTAAAGATAGAACGAGAGGAGGTATGAAAGATAGAATGAAAGATATCAAGAAAGAAAGAAAGAAAGAAAGAACGAAAGTAATTAATAAAGAAACTAAAGATAGAAACAAAGATGGTATGAAAGATAGAATGAAAGATATCAAGAAAGAAAGAAAGAAAGATAGAAATTAATAAAGAAACTAAAGATAGAATGAGAGAAGGTATAAAAGGTAGAATGTAAGATATCAAGAAAGAAAGAAATGAAAGTAAGTAAAAAAGAAGCTAAAGATAGAATGAGAGAAGGTATGAAAGATAGAATGAAAGATATCAAGAAAGAAAGAAAGAAAGAAAGAAAGAAAGTAGTAAAGAAACTAAAGATAGAACGAGAGAAGGTATGAAAGATAGAATGAAAGATATCAAGAAAGAAAGAAAGAAAGTAATAAAGAAACTAAAGATAGAATGAGAGAAGGTATGAAAGCTGGAATGTAAGATATCAAGAAAGATAGAAAGGAAAGTAAGTAAAAAAGAAACAAAAGATAGAATGAGAGAGGGTATGAAAGCTAGAATGAAAGATATCAAGAAAGAAAAAAGGAACAAAGTAGAAATAAGGTAATAAAGAAAATAAAGATTGAATGAGTGAGGATATGAATGTTAGAATGAAAGTTATCAAGAAAGAAAGAAAGAAAGAAAGAAAGTAGTAAAGAAACTGAAGATAGAATCAGAGAAGTTATGAGTGCTAGAATGAGATATCAAGAAAGAAAGAAAGAAAGAAAGAAAGAAAGTAATTAATAAAGAAACTAAAGATAGAAAGAAAGAAGGTATGAAAGCTAGAATGAAAGATATCAAGAAAGAAAGAAAGAAAGAAAGAAAGAAAGAAATTAATAAAGAAACTAAAGATAGAATGAGAGAAGGTATGAAAGGTAGAATGTAAGATATCAAGAAAGAAAGAAATGAAAGTAAGTAAAAAAGAAACTAAAGATAGAATGAGAGAAGGTATGAAAGCTAGAATGAAAGATATCAAGAAAGAAAAAAGGAACAAAGTAGAAATAATGTAATAAAGAAAATAAAGATTGAATGAGTGAAGATATGAATTCTAGAATGAAAGTTATCAAGAAAGAAAGAAAGAAAGAAAGTAGTAAAGAAACTAAAGATAGAACGAGAGAAGGTATGAAAGGAAGAATAAAAGATATCAATAAGAAAGAAAAAAGAAATCAACAGAGATATTAAAGATGAAATGAGAGCAGGTATGAAAGCTAGAATGAAAGATATCAAGTAAGAAAGAAAGTAAGAAAGTAATAAAGAAACTAAAGATAGAACGAGAGAAGGTATGAAAGATAGAATGAAAGATATCAAGAAAGAAAGAAAGAAAGTAATAAAGAAACTAAAGATAGAATGAGAGAAGGTATGTAAGCCAGAATGAAAGATATCAAGAAAGAAAAAAGGAACAAAGTAGAAATAATGTAATAAAGAAAATAAAGATCGAATGAGTGAAGATATGAATGTTAGACTGAAAGTTAACAAGAAAGAAAGAAAGAAAGAAAGTAGTAAAGAAACTAAAGATAGAATCAGAGAAGGTATGAGAGCTAGAATGAGATATCAAGAAAGAAAGAAAGAAAGGAAGAACGAAAGTAATTAATAAAGAAACTAAAGATAGAAAGAAAGATGGTATGAAAGCTAGAATGAAAGATATCAAGAAAGAAAGAAAGAAAGAAAGATAGAAATTAATAAAGAAACTAAAGATAGAATGAGAGAAGGTATAAAAGGTAGAATGTAAGATATCAAGAAAGAAAGAAATGAAAGTAAGTAAAAAAGAAACTAAAGATAGAATGAGAGAAGGTATGAAAGATAGAATGAAAGATATCAAGAAAGAAAGAAAGAAAGTAATAAAGAAACTAAAGATAGAATGAGAGAAGGTATGAAAGCTAGAATGTAAGATATCAAGAAAGAAAGAAATGAAAGTAAGTAAAAAAGAAACTAAAGATAGAGTGAGAGAAGGTATGAAAGATAGAATGAAAGATATCAAGAAAGAAAGAAAGAAAGTAATAAGGAAACTAAAGATAGAATGAGAGAAGGTATGAAAGCTAGAATGTAAGATATCAAGAAAGAAAGAAAGAAATTAATAAAGAAACTAAAGATAGAATGAGAGAAGGTATGAAAGATAGAATGAAAGATATCAAGAAAGAAAGAAAGAAAGTAATAAAGAAACTAAAGATAGAATGAGAGAAGGTATGAAAGCTAGAATGTAAGATATCAAGAAAGAAAGAAATGAAAGTAAGTAAAAAAGAAACTAAAGATAGAGTGAGAGAAGGTATGAAAGCTAGAATGAAATATATCATGAAAGAAAAAAGGAACAAAGTAGAAATAATGTAATAAAGAAAATAAAGATTGAATGAGTGAAGATATGAATGTTAGACTGAAAGTTATCAAGAAAGAAAGAAAGAAAGAAAGAAAGTAGTAAAGAAACTAAAGATAGAATCAGAGAAGGTATGAGAGCTAGAATGAGATATCAAGAAAGAAAGAAAGAAAGAAAGAACGAAAGTAATTAATAAAGAAACTAAAGATAGAAAGAAAGAAGGTATGAAAGCTAGAATGAAAGATATCAAGAGAGAAAGAAAGAAAGAACGAAAGTAATTAATAAAGAAACTAAAGATAGAACGAGTGAAGGTATGAAAGCTAGAATGAAAGATATGAAGAAAGAAAGCAAGAAAGAAAGTAGTAAAGAAACGAAAGAGAGAATCAGAGAAGGTATGAGAGCTAGAATGAGATTTCAAGAAATAAATAAATAAAGAACGAAAGTAATTAATAAAGAAACTAAAGATAGAATGAAAGAAGGTATGACAGCTAGAATGAAAGAAATCAAGAAAGAAAGAAATAAAGAAAGAAAGAAAGGAATAAAGAAACTAAAGATAGAACGAGTGAAGGTATGAAAGCTAGAATGTAAGATATGAAGAAAGAAAGAAATGAAAGTAAGTAAAAAAGAAACTAAAGATAGAATGAGAGAAGGTATGAAAGCTAGAATGAAAGATATCAAGATAGAAAAAAGGAACAAAGTAGAAATAATGTAATAAAGAAAATAAAGATTGAATGAGTGAAGATATGAATGCTAGAATGAAAGTTATCAAGAAAGAAAGAAAGAAAGAAAGTAGTAAAGAAACTAAAGATAGAACGAGAGAAGGTATGAAAGCAAGAATGAAAGATATCAAGAAAGAAAGAAAAAAGAAATCAACAGAGAAATTAAAGATGAAATGAGAGCAGGTATGAAAGCTAGAATGAAAGATATCAAGTAAGAACGAAAGTAAGAAAGTAATAAAGAAACTAAAGATAGAACGAGAGAAGGTATGAAAGATAGAATGAAAGATATCAAGAAAGAAAGAAAGAACGTAATAAAGAAACTAAAGATAGAATGAGAGAAGGTATGAAAGCTAGAATGTAAGATATCAAGAAAGATAGAAATGAAAGTAAGTAAAAAAGAAACTAAAGATAGAATGAGAGAAGGTATGAAAGCTAGAAAGAAAGATATCAAGAAAGAAAGAAAGAAAGAAAGATATCAATAAAGAAACTAAAGATAAAATGAGAGAAGGTATGAAATCTAGAATGAAAGATATCAATACAGAAAGAAAGAAAGTAACTACTAAAGAAACTAAAGATAGAAGGAGAGAAGGTATGAAAGCTAGAATGAAAGATATCAAGAAAGAAAGAAAGTAATAAAGAAACTAAAGAGAGAATGAGAGATGGTATGAAAGCTAGAATGCAAGATATGAAGAAAGAAAAAAATGAAAGTAAGTAAAAAAGAAACTAAAGATAGAATGAGGGAAGGTTTGAAAGCTAGAATGAACCATATCAAGAAAGAGAAAAGGAACAAAGTAGAAATAATGTAATAAAGAAAATAAGGATTGAATGAGTGAAGATATGAATGTTAGAATGAAAGTTATCAAGAAAGAAAGAAAGAAAGAAAGAAAGTAGGAAAGAAACTAAAGATAGAATCAGAGAAGGTTTGAGAGCTAGAATGAGATATCAAGAAAGATAGAAAGAAAGAAAGAAAGAAAGTAATTAATAAAGAAACTAAAGATAGAAAGAAAGAAGGAATGAAAGCTAGAATGAAAGATATCAAGAAAGAAAGAAAGAAAGAAAGAAAGAAAGAAAGAAAGAAAGAAAGAAAGAAAGAAAGAAATTAATAAAGAAACTAAAGATAGAATGAGAGAACGTATGCAAGGTAGAATGTAAGATATCGAGAAAGAAAGAAATGAAAGTAAGTAAAAAAGAAACTAAAGATAGAATGAGATAAGGTATGAAAGCTAGAATGAAAGATATCAAGAAAGAAAAAAGGAACAAAGTAGAAATAATGTAATAAAGAAAATAAAGATTCAATGAGTGAAGATATGAATGCTAGAATGAAAGTTATCAAGAAAGAAAGAAAGAAAGAAAGTAGTAAAGAAACTAAAGATAGAATCAGAGAAGGTATGAGAGCTAGAATGAGATATCAAGAAAGAAAGAAAGAAAGAAGGAAAGAATGAAAGTTATTAATAAAGAAACTAAAGATAGAATGAAAGAAGGTATGAAAGTTAGAATGAAAGATATCAAGAAAGAAAGAAAGAAAGAAAGAAAGAAATTAATAAAAAAACTAAAGGTAGAATGAGAGAAGGTATGAAAGGTAGAATGTAACATATCAAGAAAGCAAGAAATGAAAGTAAGTAAAAAGAAACTAAAGATAGAATGAGAGAAGGTTTGAAAGCTAGAATGAAACATATCAAGAAAGAAAAAAGGAACAAAGTAGAAATAATGTAATAAAGAAAATAAAGATTGAATGAGTGAAGATATGAATGCTAGAATGAAAGTTATCAAGAAAGAAAGAAAAAAGAAATCAACAGAGAAATTAAAGATGAAATGAGAGCAGGTATGAAAGCTAGAATGAAAGATATCAAGTAAGAACGAAAGTAAGAAAGTAATAAAGAAACTAAAGATAGAACGAGAGAAGGTATGAAAGATAGAATGAAAGATATCAAGAAAGAAAGAAAGAAAGTAATAAAGAAACTAAAGATAGAATGAGAGAAGGTATGAAAGCTAGAATGTAAGATATCAAGAAAGATAGAAATGAAAGTAAGTAAAAAAGAAACTAAAGATAGAATGAGAGAAGGTATGAAAGCTAGAAAGAAAGATATCAAGAAAGAAAGAAAGAAAGAAAGATATCAATAAAGAAACTAAAGATAAAATGAGAGAAGGTTTGAAATCTAGAATGAAAGATATCAATACAGAAAGAAAGAAAGTAACTACTAAAGAAACTAAAGATAGAAGGAGAGAAGGTATGAAAGCTAGAATGAAAGATATCAAGAAAGAAAGAAAGTAATAAAGAAACTAAAGAGAGAATGAGAGATGGTATGAAAGCTAGAATGCAAGATATGAAGAAAGAAAAAAATGAAAGTAAGTAAAAAAGAAACTAAAGATAGAATGAGGGAAGGTTTGAAAGCTAGAATGAACCATATCAAGAAAGAGAAAAGGAACAAAGTAGAAATAATGTAATAAAGAAAATAAGGATTGAATGAGTGAAGATATGAATGTTAGAATGAAAGTTATCAAGAAAGAAAGAAAGAAAGAAAGAAAGTAGGAAAGAAACTAAAGATAGAATCAGAGAAGGTTTGAGAGCTAGAATGAGATATCAAGAAAGATAGAAAGAAAGAAAGAACGAAAGTAATTAATAAAGAAACTAAAGATAGAAAGAAAGAAGGAATGAAAGCTAGAATGAAAGATACCAAGAAAGAAAGAAAGAAAGAAAGAAAGAAAGAAAGAAAGAAAGAAAGAAAGAAATTAATAAAGAAACTAAAGATAGAATGAGAGAACGTATGCAAGGTAGAATGTAAGATATCGAGAAAGAAAGAAATGAAAGTAAGTAAAAAAGAAACTAAAGATAGAATGAGATAAGGTATGAAAGCTAGAATGAAAGATATCAAGAAAGAAAAAAGGAACAAAGTAGAAATAATGTAATAAAGAAAATAAAGATTCAATGAGTGAAGATATGAATGCTAGAATGAAAGTTATCAAGAAAGAAAGAAAGAAAGAAAGTAGTAAAGAAACTAAAGATAGAATCAGAGAAGGTATGAGAGCTAGAATGAGATATCAAGAAAGAAAGAAAGAAAGAAAGAAGGAAAGAATGAAAGTTATTAATAAAGAAACTAAAGATAGAATGAAAGAAGGTATGAAAGTTAGAATGAAAGATATCAAGAAAGAAAGAAAGAAAGAAAGAAAGAAAGAAATTAATAAAAAAACTAAAGGTAGAATGAGAGAAGGTATGAAAGGTAGAATGTAACATATCAAGAAAGCAAGAAATGAAAGTAAGTAAAAAGAAACTAAAGATAGAATGAGAGAAGGTTTGAAAGCTAGAATGAAACATATCAAGAAAGAAAAAAGGAACAAAGTAGAAATAATGTAATAAAGAAAATAAAGATTGAATGAGTGAAGATATGAATGCTAGAATGAAAGTTATCAAGAAAGAAAGAAAGAAAGAAAGTAGTAAAGAAACTAAAGATAAAATGAGAGAAGGTATGAAAGCTAGAATGAAAGATATCAAGAAAGAAAGAAAGAAAGTAATAAAGAAACTAAAGATAGAATGAGAGATGGTATGAAAGCTAGAACGCAAGATATGAAGAAAGAAAAAAATGAAAGTAAGTAAAAAAGAAACTAAAGATAGAATGAGAGAAGGTTTGAAAGCTAGAATGAACCATATCAAGAAAGAGAAAAGGAACAAAGTAGAAATAATGTAATAAAAAAAATAAAGATTGAATGAGTGAAGATATGAATGCTAGAAAGAAATTTATCCAGAAAGAAAGAAAGAAAGAAAGTAGTAAAGAAACTAAAGATATAATCAGAGAAGGTATGAGAGCTAGAATGAACGATATCAAGAAAGAAAGATAAAAGGAATCAATAAAGAAATTAAAGATGAAATGAGAGAAGGTATGAAAGCAAGAATGAAAGATATCAAGAAAGAAAGAAAGAAAGAAAGAAAGTAATAAAGAAACTAAAGCTAGAAAGAGAGAAGATATGAGAGCTAGAATGAAAGAAATCAAGAAAGGAAGAAAGAAATAAAGAAAGAAAGTAATAAAGAAACTAAAGATAGAATGAGAGAAGGTATGAAAGCTAGAATGTGTGATATCAAAAAAGAAAGAAATGAAAGTATGTAAAAAAGAAACTAAAGATAAAAAGAGAGAAGGTATGAAAGCTAGAATGAAAGATATCAAGAAAGAAAAAAGGAACAAAGTAGAAATAATGTAATAAAGAAAATAAAGATTGAATGAGTGAAGATATGAATGCTAGAATGAAAGTTATCAAGAAAGAAAGAAAGAAAGTAGTAAAGAAACTAAAGATAGAACGAGAGAAGGTATGAAAGCTAGAATGTAAGATATCAAGAAAGAAAGAAAGAAATTAATAAAGAAACTAAAGATAGAATGAGAGAAGGTATGAAAGATAGAATGAAAGATATCAAGAAAGAAAGAAAGAAAGTAATAAAGAAACTAAAGATAGAATGAGAGAAGGTATGAAAGCTAGAATGTAAGATATCAAGAAAGAAAGAAATGAAAGTAAGTAAAAAAGAAACTAAAGATAGAGTGAGAGAAGGTATGAAAGCTAGAATGAAATATATCATGAAAGAAAAAAGGAACAAAGTAGAAATAATGTAATAAAGAAAATAAAGATTGAATGAGTGAAGATATGAATGTTAGACTGAAAGTTATCAAGAAAGAAAGAAAGAAAGAAAGAAAGTAGTAAAGAAACTAAAGATAGAATCAGAGAAGGTATGAGAGCTAGAATGAGATATCAAGAAAGAAAGAAAGAAAGAAAGAACGAAAGTAATTAATAAAGAAACTAAAGATAGAAAGAAAGAAGGTATGAAAGCTAGAATGAAAGATATCAAGAGAGAAAGAAAGAAAGAACGAAAGTAATTAATAAAGAAACTAAAGATAGAACGAGTGAAGGTATGAAAGCTAGAATGAAAGATATGAAGAAAGAAAGCAAGAAAGAAAGTAGTAAAGAAACGAAAGAGAGAATCAGAGAAGGTATGAGAGCTAGAATGAGATTTCAAGAAATAAATAAATAAAGAACGAAAGTAATTAATAAAGAAACTAAAGATAGAATGAAAGAAGGTATGACAGCTAGAATGAAAGAAATCAAGAAAGAAAGAAATAAAGAAAGAAAGAAAGGAATAAAGAAACTAAAGATAGAACGAGTGAAGGTATGAAAGCTAGAATGTAAGATATGAAGAAAGAAAGAAATGAAAGTAAGTAAAAAAGAAACTAAAGATAGAATGAGAGAAGGTATGAAAGCTAGAATGAAAGATATCAAGATAGAAAAAAGGAACAAAGTAGAAATAATGTAATAAAGAAAATAAAGATTGAATGAGTGAAGATATGAATGCTAGAATGAAAGTTATCAAGAAAGAAAGAAAGAAAGAAAGTAGTAAAGAAACTAAAGATAGAACGAGAGAAGGTATGAAAGCAAGAATGAAAGATATCAAGAAAGAAAGAAAAAAGAAATCAACAGAGAAATTAAAGATGAAATGAGAGCAGGTATGAAAGCTAGAATGAAAGATATCAAGTAAGAACGAAAGTAAGAAAGTAATAAAGAAACTAAAGATAGAACGAGAGAAGGTATGAAAGATAGAATGAAAGATATCAAGAAAGAAAGAAAGAACGTAATAAAGAAACTAAAGATAGAATGAGAGAAGGTATGAAAGCTAGAATGTAAGATATCAAGAAAGATAGAAATGAAAGTAAGTAAAAAAGAAACTAAAGATAGAATGAGAGAAGGTATGAAAGCTAGAAAGAAAGATATCAAGAAAGAAAGAAAGAAAGAAAGATATCAATAAAGAAACTAAAGATAAAATGAGAGAAGGTATGAAATCTAGAATGAAAGATATCAATACAGAAAGAAAGAAAGTAACTACTAAAGAAACTAAAGATAGAAGGAGAGAAGGTATGAAAGCTAGAATGAAAGATATCAAGAAAGAAAGAAAGTAATAAAGAAACTAAAGAGAGAATGAGAGATGGTATGAAAGCTAGAATGCAAGATATGAAGAAAGAAAAAAATGAAAGTAAGTAAAAAAGAAACTAAAGATAGAATGAGGGAAGGTTTGAAAGCTAGAATGAACCATATCAAGAAAGAGAAAAGGAACAAAGTAGAAATAATGTAATAAAGAAAATAAGGATTGAATGAGTGAAGATATGAATGTTAGAATGAAAGTTATCAAGAAAGAAAGAAAGAAAGAAAGAAAGTAGGAAAGAAACTAAAGATAGAATCAGAGAAGGTTTGAGAGCTAGAATGAGATATCAAGAAAGATAGAAAGAAAGAAAGAAAGAAAGTAATTAATAAAGAAACTAAAGATAGAAAGAAAGAAGGAATGAAAGCTAGAATGAAAGATATCAAGAAAGAAAGAAAGAAAGAAAGAAAGAAAGAAAGAAAGAAAGAAAGAAAGAAAGAAAGAAATTAATAAAGAAACTAAAGATAGAATGAGAGAACGTATGCAAGGTAGAATGTAAGATATCGAGAAAGAAAGAAATGAAAGTAAGTAAAAAAGAAACTAAAGATAGAATGAGATAAGGTATGAAAGCTAGAATGAAAGATATCAAGAAAGAAAAAAGGAACAAAGTAGAAATAATGTAATAAAGAAAATAAAGATTCAATGAGTGAAGATATGAATGCTAGAATGAAAGTTATCAAGAAAGAAAGAAAGAAAGAAAGTAGTAAAGAAACTAAAGATAGAATCAGAGAAGGTATGAGAGCTAGAATGAGATATCAAGAAAGAAAGAAAGAAAGAAGGAAAGAATGAAAGTTATTAATAAAGAAACTAAAGATAGAATGAAAGAAGGTATGAAAGTTAGAATGAAAGATATCAAGAAAGAAAGAAAGAAAGAAAGAAAGAAATTAATAAAAAAACTAAAGGTAGAATGAGAGAAGGTATGAAAGGTAGAATGTAACATATCAAGAAAGCAAGAAATGAAAGTAAGTAAAAAGAAACTAAAGATAGAATGAGAGAAGGTTTGAAAGCTAGAATGAAACATATCAAGAAAGAAAAAAGGAACAAAGTAGAAATAATGTAATAAAGAAAATAAAGATTGAATGAGTGAAGATATGAATGCTAGAATGAAAGTTATCAAGAAAGAAAGAAAAAAGAAATCAACAGAGAAATTAAAGATGAAATGAGAGCAGGTATGAAAGCTAGAATGAAAGATATCAAGTAAGAACGAAAGTAAGAAAGTAATAAAGAAACTAAAGATAGAACGAGAGAAGGTATGAAAGATAGAATGAAAGATATCAAGAAAGAAAGAAAGAAAGTAATAAAGAAACTAAAGATAGAATGAGAGAAGGTATGAAAGCTAGAATGTAAGATATCAAGAAAGATAGAAATGAAAGTAAGTAAAAAAGAAACTAAAGATAGAATGAGAGAAGGTATGAAAGCTAGAAAGAAAGATATCAAGAAAGAAAGAAAGAAAGAAAGATATCAATAAAGAAACTAAAGATAAAATGAGAGAAGGTTTGAAATCTAGAATGAAAGATATCAATACAGAAAGAAAGAAAGTAACTACTAAAGAAACTAAAGATAGAAGGAGAGAAGGTATGAAAGCTAGAATGAAAGATATCAAGAAAGAAAGAAAGTAATAAAGAAACTAAAGAGAGAATGAGAGATGGTATGAAAGCTAGAATGCAAGATATGAAGAAAGAAAAAAATGAAAGTAAGTAAAAAAGAAACTAAAGATAGAATGAGGGAAGGTTTGAAAGCTAGAATGAACCATATCAAGAAAGAGAAAAGGAACAAAGTAGAAATAATGTAATAAAGAAAATAAGGATTGAATGAGTGAAGATATGAATGTTAGAATGAAAGTTATCAAGAAAGAAAGAAAGAAAGAAAGAAAGTAGGAAAGAAACTAAAGATAGAATCAGAGAAGGTTTGAGAGCTAGAATGAGATATCAAGAAAGATAGAAAGAAAGAAAGAACGAAAGTAATTAATAAAGAAACTAAAGATAGAAAGAAAGAAGGAATGAAAGCTAGAATGAAAGATACCAAGAAAGAAAGAAAGAAAGAAAGAAAGAAAGAAAGAAAGAAAGAAAGAAAGAAATTAATAAAGAAACTAAAGATAGAATGAGAGAACGTATGCAAGGTAGAATGTAAGATATCGAGAAAGAAAGAAATGAAAGTAAGTAAAAAAGAAACTAAAGATAGAATGAGATAAGGTATGAAAGCTAGAATGAAAGATATCAAGAAAGAAAAAAGGAACAAAGTAGAAATAATGTAATAAAGAAAATAAAGATTCAATGAGTGAAGATATGAATGCTAGAATGAAAGTTATCAAGAAAGAAAGAAAGAAAGAAAGTAGTAAAGAAACTAAAGATAGAATCAGAGAAGGTATGAGAGCTAGAATGAGATATCAAGAAAGAAAGAAAGAAAGAAAGAAGGAAAGAATGAAAGTTATTAATAAAGAAACTAAAGATAGAATGAAAGAAGGTATGAAAGTTAGAATGAAAGATATCAAGAAAGAAAGAAAGAAAGAAAGAAAGAAAGAAATTAATAAAAAAACTAAAGGTAGAATGAGAGAAGGTATGAAAGGTAGAATGTAACATATCAAGAAAGCAAGAAATGAAAGTAAGTAAAAAGAAACTAAAGATAGAATGAGAGAAGGTTTGAAAGCTAGAATGAAACATATCAAGAAAGAAAAAAGGAACAAAGTAGAAATAATGTAATAAAGAAAATAAAGATTGAATGAGTGAAGATATGAATGCTAGAATGAAAGTTATCAAGAAAGAAAGAAAGAAAGAAAGTAGTAAAGAAACTAAAGATAAAATGAGAGAAGGTATGAAAGCTAGAATGAAAGATATCAAGAAAGAAAGAAAGAAAGTAATAAAGAAACTAAAGATAGAATGAGAGATGGTATGAAAGCTAGAACGCAAGATATGAAGAAAGAAAAAAATGAAAGTAAGTAAAAAAGAAACTAAAGATAGAATGAGAGAAGGTTTGAAAGCTAGAATGAACCATATCAAGAAAGAGAAAAGGAACAAAGTAGAAATAATGTAATAAAAAAAATAAAGATTGAATGAGTGAAGATATGAATGCTAGAAAGAAATTTATCCAGAAAGAAAGAAAGAAAGAAAGTAGTAAAGAAACTAAAGATATAATCAGAGAAGGTATGAGAGCTAGAATGAACGATATCAAGAAAGAAAGATAAAAGGAATCAATAAAGAAATTAAAGATGAAATGAGAGAAGGTATGAAAGCAAGAATGAAAGATATCAAGAAAGAAAGAAAGAAAGAAAGAAAGTAATAAAGAAACTAAAGCTAGAAAGAGAGAAGATATGAGAGCTAGAATGAAAGAAATCAAGAAAGGAAGAAAGAAATAAAGAAAGAAAGTAATAAAGAAACTAAAGATAGAATGAGAGAAGGTATGAAAGCTAGAATGTGTGATATCAAAAAAGAAAGAAATGAAAGTATGTAAAAAAGAAACTAAAGATAAAAAGAGAGAAGGTATGAAAGCTAGAATGAAAGATATCAAGAAAGAAAAAAGGAACAAAGTAGAAATAATGTAATAAAGAAAATAAAGATTGACTGAGTGAAGATATGAATGCTAGAATGAAAGTTATCAAGAAAGAAAGAAAGAAAGTAGTAAAGAAACTAAAGATAGAACGAGAGAAGGTATGAAAGCTAGAATGTAAGATATCAAGAAAGAAAGAAATGAAAGTAACTAATAAAGAAACGAAAGATAGAATGAGAGAAGGTATGAAAGCTAGAATGTAAGGTATCAAGAAAGAAAGAAATGAAAGTAAGTAAAAAAGAAACTAAAGATAGAAAGAGAGAAGGTATGAAAGCTAGAATGAAAGATATCAAGAAAGAAAGTAAGTAAGTAAGAAAGTAATAAAGAAACTAAAGCTAGAAAGAGAGAAGGTATGAGAGCTAGAATGAGATATCAAGGAAGAAAGAAAGAAAGCAATAAAGAAACTAAAGATAGAATGAGTGATGGTATGAAAGCTAGAATGACAGATATCAAGAAAGAAAAAAGGAAGAATGTAGAAATAAAGTAATAAAGAAACTAATGATATAATGAGTGATGGTATGAAAGCTAGAATGCAAGATATGAAGAAAGAAAGAAATGAAAGTAAGTAAAAAAGGAACTAAAGATAGAATGAGAGAAGGTTTGAAAGCTAGAATGAAAGATATCAAGAAAGAAAAAAGGAACAAAGTAGAAATAATGTAATAAAGAAAATAAAGATTGAATGAGTGAAGATATGAATGTTAGAATGAAAGTTATCAAGAAAGAAAGAAAGAAAGTAATAAAGAAACTAAAGATATAATCAGAGAAGGTATGAAAGCTAGAAAGAAAGATATCAGGAAAGAAAGAAAGAAAGAAAGAAAGATATCAATAAAGAAACTAAAGATAAAAGGAGAGAAGGTATGAAATCTAGAATGAAAGATATCAAGACAGAAAGAAAGAAAGTAACTACTAAAGAATCTAAAGATAGAAGGAGAGAAGGTATGAAAGCTAGAATGAAAGATATCAAGAAAGGAAGAAAGAAAGTAATAAAGAAACTAAAGATAGAATGAGAGATGGTATGAAAGCTAGAATGCAAGATATGAAGAAAGAAAAAAATGAAAGTAAGTAAAAAAGAAACTAAAGATAGAATGAGAGAAATTTTGAAAGCTAGAATGAACCATATCAAGAAAGAGAAAAGGAACAAAGTAGAAATAATGTAATAAAGAAAATAAAGATTGAATGAGTGAAGATATGAATGCTAGAATGAAAGTTATCAAGAAAGAAAGAAAGAAAGTAATAAAGAAACTAAAGATATAATCAGAGATGGTATGAGAGCTAGAATGAGATATCAAGAAAGAAAGAAAGAAAGAAAGTAATAAAGAAACTAAAGATAGAATGAGAGAAGGTATGAGAGCTAGAATGTAAGTTATGAAGAAAGAAAGAAATGAAAGTAAGTAAAAAAGAAATTAAAGATAGAATGAGAGAAGGTATGAAAGCTAGAAAGAAAGATATCAAGAAAGAAAGAAAGAAAGAAAGATATCAATAAAGAAACTAAAGATAAAATGAGAGAAGGTATGAAATCTAGAATGAAAGATATCAATACAGAAAGAAAGAAAGTAACTACTAAAGAAACTAAAGATAGAAGGAGAGAAGGTATGAAAGCTAGAATGAAAGATATCAAGAAAGAAAGAAAGTAATAAAGAAACTAAAAAGAGAATGAGAGATGGTATGAAAGCTAGAATGCAAGATATGAAGAAAGAAAAAAATGAAAGTAAGTAAAAAAGAAACTAAAGATAGAATGAGGGAAGGTTTGAAAGCTAGAATGAACCATATCAAGAAAGAGAAAAGGAAAAAAGTAGAAATAATGTAATAAAGAAAATAAAGATTGAATGAGTGAAGATATGAATGTTAGAATGAAAGTTATCAAGAAAGAAAGAAAGAAAGAAAGAAAGTAGGAAAGAAACTAAAGATAGAATCAGAGAAGGTTTGAGAGCTAGAATGAGATATCAAGAAAGATAGAAAGAAAGAAAGAACGAAAGTAATTAATAAAGAAACTAAAGATAGAAAGAAAGAAGGAATGAAAGCTAGAATGAAAGATATCAAGAAAGAAAGAAAGAAAGAAAGAAAGAAATTAATAAAGAAACTAAAGATAGAATGAGAGAAGGTATGCAAGGTAGAATGTAAGATATCAAGAAAGAAAGAAATGAAAGTAAGTAAAAAAGAAACTAAAGATAAAATGAGAGAAGGTATGAAAACTAGAATGAAAGATATCAAGAAAGAAAAAAGGAACAAAGTAGAAATAATGTAATAAAGAAAATAAAGATTGAATGAGTGAAGATATGAATGCTAGAATGAAAGTTATCAAGAAAGAAAGAAAGAAAGAAAGTAGTAAAGAAACTAAAGATAGAATCAGAGAAGGTATGAGAGCTAGAATGAGATATCAAGAAAGAAAGAAAGAAAGAAGGAAAGAATGAAAGTTATTAATAAAGAAACTAAAGATAGAATGAAAGAAGGTATGAAAGTTAGAATGAAAGATATCAAGAAAGAAAGAAAGAAAGAAAGAAAGAAATTAATAAAAAAACAAAAGATAGAATGAGAGAAGGTATGAAAGGTAGAATGTAAGATATCAAGAAAGCAAGAAATGAAAGTAAGTAAAAAAGAAACTAAAGATAGAATGAGAGAAGGTTTGAAAGCTAGAATGAAACATATCAAGAAAGAAAAAAGGAACAAAGTAGAAATAATGTAATAAAGAAAATAAAGACTGAATGAGTGAAGATATGAATGCTAGAATGAAAGTTATCAAGAAAGAAAGAAAGAAAGAAAGAAAGTAGTAAAGAAACTAAAGATAGAATGAGAGAAGGTATGAAAGCTAGAAAGAAAGATATCAGGAAGAAGAAAGAAAGAAAGAAAGAAAGAAAGAAAGAAAGAAAGAAAGAAAGAAAGAAAGAAAGAAAGAAAGAAAGAAAGAAAGAAATTAATAAAGAAACTAAAGATAGAATGAGAGAAGGTATGAAATCTAGAATGAAAGATATCAAGAAAGAAAGAAAGAAAGTAATAAAGAAACTAAAGATAGAATGAGAGAAGGTTTGAAAGCTAGAATGAACCATATCAAGAAAGAGAAAAGGAACAAAGTAGAAATAATGTAATAAAGAAAATAAAGATTGAATGAGTGAAGATATGAATGCTAGAATGAAAGTTATCAAGAAAGAAAGAAAGAAAGTAGTAAAGAAACTAAAGATATAATCAGAGAAGGTATGAGAGCTAGAATGAGATATCAAGAAAGAAAGAAAGAAAGTAATAAAGAAACTAAAGATAGAATGAGAGAAGGTATGAAAGCTAGAATGTAAGATATCAAGAAAGAAAGAAATGAAAGTAAGTTAAAAAGAAACTAAAGATAGAATGAGAGAAGGTATGAAAGCTAGAAAGAAAGATATCAAGAAAGAAAGAAAGAAAGAAAGAAAGATATCAATAAAGAAACAAAAGATAAAATGAGAGAAGGTATGAAATCTAGAATGAAAGATATCAAGACAGAAAGAAAGAAAGTAACTACTAAAGAAACTAAAGATAGAAGAAGGTATGAAAGCTAGAATGAAAGATATCAAGAAAGAAAGAAAGAAAGTAATAAAGAAACTAAAGAGAGAATGAGAGATGGTATGAAAGCTAGAATGCAAGATATGAAGAAAGAAAAAAATGAAAGTAAGTTAAAAAGAAACTAAAGATAGAATGAGAGAAGGTTTGAAAGCTAGAATGAACCATATCAAGAAAGAGAAAAGGAACAAAGTAGAAATAATGTAATAAAGAAAATAAAGATTGAATGAGTGAAGATATGAATGCTAGAATGAAAGTTATCAAGAAAGAAAGAAAGAAAGTAGTAAAGAAACTAAAGATAGAACGAGAGAAGGTATGAAAGCAAGAATGAAAGATATGAAGAATGAAAGAAAAAAGAAATCAACAGAGAAATTAAAGATGAAATGAGAGCAGGTATGAAAGCTAGAATGAAAGATATCAAGTAAGAAAGAAAGTGAGAAAGTAATAAAGAAACTAAAGATAGAACGAGAGAAGGTATGAAAGATAGAATGAAAGATATCAAGAAAGAAAGAAAGAAAGTAATAAAGAAACTAAAGATAGAATGAGAGAAGGTATGAAAGCTAGAATGTAAGATATCATGAAAGAAAGAAATGAAAGTAAGTAAAAAAGAAACTAAAGATAGAATGAGAGAAGGTATGAAAGCTAGAATGAAAGATATCAAGAAAGAAAAAAGGAACAAAGTAGAAATAATGTAATAAAGAAAATAAAGATTGAATGAGTGAAGATATGAATGATAGAATGAAAGTTATCAAGAAAGAAAAAAAGAAAGAAAGAAAGTAGTAAAGAAACTAAAGATAGAATCAGAGAAGGTATGAGAGCTAGAATGAGATATCAAGAAAGAAAGAAAGAAAGAAAGAAAGAACGAAAGTAATTAATAAAGAAACTAAAGATAGAAAGAAAGAAGGTATGAAAGCTAGAATGAAAGATATCAAGAAAGAAAGAAAGAAATTAATAAAGAAACTAAAGATAGAATGAGAGAAGGTATGAAAGGTAGAATGTAAGATATCAAGAAAGAAAGAAATGAAAGTAAGTAAAAAAGAAACTAAAGATAGAATGAGAGAAGGTATGAAAGCTAGAATGAAAGATATCAAGAAAGAAAAAAGGAACAAAGTAGAAATAATGTAATAAAGAATATAAAGATTCAATGAGTGAAGATATGAATGCTAGAATGAAAGTTATCAAGAAAGAAAGAAAGAAAGTAGTAAAGAAACTAAAGATAGAATCAGAGAATGTATGAGAGCTAGAATGAGATATCAAGAAAGAAAGAAAGAAAGAACGAAAGTAATTAATAAAGAAACTAAAGATAGAATGAAAAAAGGTATGAAAGCTAGAAAGAAAGATATCAAGAAAGAAAGAAAGAAAGAAAGAAAGAAAGTAATAAAGAAACTAAAGATAGAATGAGAGATGGTATGAAAGCTAGAATGTAAGGTATCAAGAAAGAAAGAAATGAAAGTAAGTAAAAAAGAAACTAAAGATAGAAAGAGAGAAGGTATGAAAGCTAGAATGAAAGATATCAAGAAAGAAAGTAAGTAAGTAAGAAAGTAAGAAAGAAACTAAAGCTAGAAAGAGAGAAGGTATGAGAGCTAGAATGAGATATCAAGGAAGAAAGAAAGAAAGTAATAAAGAAACTAAAGATAGAATGAGTGACGGTATGAAAGCTAGAATGACAGATATCAAGAAAGAAAAAAGGAAGAATGTAGAAATAAAGTAATAAAGAAACTAATGATATAATGAGTGATGGTATGAAAGCTAGAATGCAAGATATGAAGAAAGAAAGAAATGAAAGTAAGTAAAAAAGAAACTAAAGATAGAATGAGAGAAGGTTTGAAAGCTAGAATGAAACATATCAAGAAAGAAAAAAGGAACAAAGTAGAAATAATGTAATAAAGAAAATAAAGATTGAATGAGTGAAGATATGAACGCTAGAATGAAAGTTATCAAGAAAGAAAGAAAGAAAGAAAGTAGTAAAGAAACTAAAGATAGAATCAGAGAAGGTATGACAGCTAGAATGAGATATCAAGAACGAAAGAAAGAAAGAAAGAAAGAAAGAACGAAAGTAATTAGTAAAGAAACTAAAGATAGAATTAAAGAAGTTATGAAAGCTAGAATGAAAGATATCAAGAAAGAAATAAAGAAAGAAAGAAAGAAATTAATAAAGAAACTAAAGATAGAATCAGAGAAGGTATGAAAGCTAGAATGTAACATATCAAGAAAGCAAGAAATGAAAGTAAGTAAAAAAGAAACTAAAGATAGAATGAGAGAAGATATGAAAGCAAGAATGAAAGATATCAAGAAAGAAAGAAAAAAAGAAACCAATAGAGAAATTAAAAATGAAATGAGAGAACGTATGAAAGCTAGAATGAAAGATATCAGGAAAGATACAAAGAAAGTAAGAAAGTAATAAAGAAACTAAAGATAGAAAGAGAGAAGGGATGAGAGCTAGATTGAAAGATATCAAGAAAGAAAGAAATGAAAGTAAGTTAAAAAAGAAACTATAGGTAGAATGAGAGAATTTATGAAAGCTAGAATGAAAGATATCAAGAAAGGAAGAAAGGAGGAAATCAATAAAGAAACTAAAGATAAAATGAGAGAAGGTATGAAATCTAGAATGAAAGATATCAAGAAAGAAAGAAAGAAATCAATAAAGAAACTAAAGATAAAATGAGAGAAGGAATGAAATCTAGAATGAAAGATATTAAGAAAGAAAGAAAGTAACTAATAAAATAACTAAAGATAGAATGAGAGAAGGTATGAAAGCTAGAATGAAAGACATCAAGAAAGAAAGAAATGAAAGTAAGTAAAAAAGAAACTAAAGATAGAATGAGAGAAGGTATGAAAGCTAGAATGAAAGATATCAAGAAAGAAAGTAAGAAAGTAAAAAAGAAACTAAAGATAGAAAGAGAGAAGGTATGAGAGCTAGAATGAAAGATATCAAGAAAGAAAGAAAGAAAGGAAGAAAGTAATAAAGAAACTAAAGATAGAACGAGAGAAGGTATGAAAGCTAGAATGTAAGATATCAAGAAAGAAAAAAGGAACAAAGTAGAAATAATGTAATAAAGAAAATAAAGATTGACTGAGTGAAGATATGAATGCTAGAATGAAAGTTATCAAGAAAGAAAGAAAGAAATTAGTAAAGAAACTAAAGATTGAATCAGAGAAGGTATGAGAGCTAGAATGAGAAATCAAGAGAGAAAGAAAGAAAGAAAGAACGAAAGTAATTAATAAAGAAACTAAAGATAGAATGAAAAAAGGTATGAAATCTGGAATGAAAGATATCAAGAAAGAAAGAAAGAAGGAAAGAAAGTAATAAAGAACCTAAAGATAGAATGAGAGAAGGTATGAAAGCAAGAATGAACGATATCAAGAAAGAAAGATAAAAGGAATCAATAAAGAAATTAAAGATGAAATGAGAGAAGGTATGAAAGCAAGAATGAAAGATATCAAGAAAGAAAGAAAGAAATGAAGAAAGAAAGTAATAAAGAAACTAAAGCTAGAAAGAGAGAAGATATGAGAGCTAGAATGAAAGAAATCAAGAAAGGAAGAAAGAAATAAAGAAAGAAAGTAATAAAGAAACTAAAGATAGAATGAGAGAAGGTATGAAAGCTAGAATGTGTGATATCAAAAAAGAAAGAAATGAAAGTAAGTAAAAAAGAAACTAAAGATAAAAAGAGAGAAGGTATGAAAGCTAGAATGAAAGATATCAAGAAAGAAAAAAGGAACAAAGTAGAAATAATGTAATAAAGAAAATAAAGATTGAATGAGTGAAGATATGAATGCTAGAATGAAAGTTATCAAGAAAGAAAGAAAGAAAGAAAGTAGTAAAGAAACTAAAGATAGAACGAGAGAAGGTATGAAAGCTAGAATGTAACATATTAAGAAAGCAAGAAATGAAAGGAAGTAAAAAAGAAACTAAAGATAGAATGAGAGAAGGTATGAAAGCAAGAATGAAAGATATCAAGAAAGAAAGAAAGAAAGAAACTAATAAAGAAACGAAAGATAGAATGAGAGAAGGTATGAAATCTAGAATGATAGATATCAAGAGAGAAAGAAAGAAAGTAATAAATAAACTAAAGATAGAATGAGAGAAGGTATGAAAGCTAGAATGAAAGATATCAAGAAAGAAAGAAAGAAAGATATCAATAAAGAAACTAAAGATAAAATGAGAGAAGGTATGAAATCTAGAATGAAAGATATCAAGAAAGAAAGAAAGAAAGTAACTAATAAAGAAACGAAAGATAGAATGAGAGAAGGTATGAAAGCTAGAATGAAAGATATCAAGAAAGAAAGAAAGAAAGTAATAAAGAAACTAAAGATAGAATGAGAGATGGTATGAAAGCTAGAACGCAAGATATGAAGAAAGAAAAAAATGAAAGTAAGTAAAAAAGAAACTAAAGATAGAATGAGAGAAGATTTGAAACCTAGAATGAACCATATCAAGAAAGAGAAAAGGAACAAAGTAGAAATAATGTAATAAAAAAAATAAAGATTGAATGAGTGAAGATATGAATGCTAGAAAGAAATTTATCCAGAAAGAAAGAAAGAAAGAAAGTAGTAAAGAAACTAAAGATATAATCAGAGAAGGTATGAGAGCTAGAATGAGATATCAAGAAAGAAAGAAAGAAAGAAAGAACGAAAGTAATTAATAAAGAAACTAAAGATAGAATGAAAGAAGGTATGAAAGCTAGAAAGAAAGATATCAAGAAAGAAAGAAAGAAAGAAAGTAATAAAGAAACTAAAGATAGAACGAGTGAAGGTATGAAAGCTAGAATGTAAGATATGAAGAAAGAAAGAAATGAAAGTAAGTATAAAAGAAACTAAAGATAGAATGAGAGAAGGTATGAAAGCTAGAATGAAAGATATCAAGAAAGAAAAAAGGAACAAAGTAGAAAAAATGTAATAAAGAAAATAAAGATTGAATGAGTGAAGATATGAATGCTAGAATGAAAGTTATCAAGAAAGAAAGACAGAAAGAAAGTAGTAAAGAAACTAAAGATAGAACAAGAGAAGGTATGAAAGCAAGAATGAAAGATATCAAGAAAGAAAGAAAAAAGAAATCAACAGAGAAATTAAAGATGAAATGAGAGCAGGTATGAAAGCTAGAATGAAAGATATCAAGTAAGAAAGAAAGTAAGAAAGTAAGAAAGAAACTAAAGATAGAACGAAAGAAGGTATGAAAGATGGAATGAAAGATATCAAGAAAGAAAGAAATGAAAGTAAGTAAACAAGAAACTAAAGATAGAATGAGAGAAGGTATGAAAGCTAGATTGAAAGATATCAAGAAAGAAAGAAAGAAAGAAAGAAAGAAAGTAATAAAGAAACTAAAGATAGAACGAGTGAAGGTATGAAAGCTAGAATGTAAGATATGAAGAAAGAAAGAAATGAAAGTAAGTATAAAAGAAACTAAAGATAGAATGAGAGAAGGTATGAAAGCTAGAATGAAAGATATCAAGAAAGAAAAAAGGAACAAAGTAGAAAAAATATAATAAAGAAAATAAAGATTGAATGAGTGAAGATATGAATGCTAGAATGAAAGTTATCAAGAAAGAAAGACAGAAAGAAAGTAGTAAAGAAACTAAAGATAGAACAAGAGAAGGTATGAAAGCAAGAATGAAAGATATCAAGAAAGAAAGAAAAAAGAAATCAACAGAGAAATTAAAGATGAAATGAGAGCAGGTATGAAAGCTAGAATGAAAGATATCAAGTAAGAAAGAAAGTAAGAAAGTAAGAAAGAAACTAAAGATAGAACGAAAGAAGGTATGAAAGATAGAATGAAAGATATCAAGAAAGAAAGAAATGAAAGTAAGTAAAAAAGAAACTAAAGATAGAATGAGAGAAGGTATGAAAGCTAGAATGAAAGATATCAAGAAAGAAAATAGGAACAAAGTAGAAATAATGTAATAAAGAAAATAAAGATTGAATGAGTGAAGATATGAATGTTAGAATGAAAGTTATCAAGAAAGGAAGAAAGAAAGAAAGTAGTAAAGAAACTAAAGATAGAATCAGAGAAGGTATGACAGCTAGAATGAGATATCAAGAAAGAAAGAAAGAAAGAAAGAACGAAAGTAATTAATAAAGAAACTAAAGATAGAATGAAAGAAGGTATGAAAGCTAGTATGAAAGATATCAAGAAAGAAAGAAATAAAGAAAGAAAGAAAGTAATAAAGAAACTAAAGATAGAACAAGTGAAGGTATGAAAGCTAGAATGTAAGATATTAAGAAAGAAAGAAATGAAAGTAAGTAAAAAAGAAACTAAAGATAGAATGAGAGAAGGTATGAAAGCTAGAATGAAAGATATCAAGAAAGAAAGAAAGAAAGAAAGATATCAATAAAGAAACTAAAGATAAAATGAGAGAAGGTATGAAATTTAGAATGAAAGATATCAAGACAGAAAGAAAGAAAGTAACTACTAAAGAAACTAAAGATAGAAGGAGAGAAGGTATGAAAGCTAGAATGAAAGATATCAAGGAAGAAAGAAAGAAAGAAAGAAAGAAATAAAGAAACTAAAGATAGAATGAGAGAAGGTATGAAAGCTAGAATGTAACATATCAAGAAAGCAAGAAATGAAAGTAAGTAAAAAAGAAACTAAAGATAGAATGAGAGAAGGTACGAAAGCTAGAATGTAAGATCTCAAGAAAGAAAGAAATGAAAGTAAGTAAAAAAGAAACTAAAGATAGAAAGAGAGAAGGGATGAGAGCTAGAATGAAAGATATCAAGAAAGAAAGAAATGAATGTAAGTTAAAAAGAAACTATAGGTAGAATGAGCGAATTTATGAAAGCTAGAATGAAAGATATCAAGAAAGGAAGAAAGAAAGAAATCAATAAAGAAACTAAAGATAAAATGAGAGAAGGAATGAAATCTAGAATGAAAGATATCAAGAAAGAAAGAAAGTAACTAATAAAGAAAGTAAAGATAAAATGAGAGTAGGTATTAAAGCTAGAATGAAAGATATCAAGAAAGAAAGAAATGAAAGTAAGTAAAAAAGAAACTAAAGATAGAATGAGAGAAGGTAAGAAAGCTAGAATGAAAGATATCAAGAAAGAAAGAAAGAAAGTAAGAAAGTAATAAAGAAACTAAAGATAGAACAAGAGAAGGTATGAAAGATAGAATGAAAGATATCAAGAAATAAAGAAAGAAAGAGCGTAATAAAGAAACGAAAGATAGAATGAGAGAAGGTATGAAAGCTAGAATGAAAGATATCAAGAAAGAAAAAAGGAACAAAGTAGAAATAATGTAATAAAGAAAATAAAGATTGACTGAGTGAAGATATGAATGATAGAATGAAAGTTATCAAGAAAGAAAGAAAGAAAGTAGTAAAGAAACTAAAGATAGAATCAGAGAAGGTATGAGAGCTAGAATGAGATATCAAGAAAGAAAGAAAGAAAGAAAGAAAGAAAGAAAGAAAGTAATTAATAAAGAAACTAAAGATAAAATGAGAGAAGGTATGAAAGCTAGAATGAAAGATATCAAGAAAGAAAGAAAGAAAGAAATCAATAAAGAATCTAAAGATAAAATGTGAGATGGAATGAAATCTAGAATGAAAGATATCAAGAAAGAAAGAAAGTAACTAATAAAGAAAGAAAAGATAGAATGAGAGTAGGAATTAAAGCTAGAATGTAAGATATTAAGAAAGAAAGAAATGAAAGTAAGTAAAAAAGAAACTAAAGATAGAATGAGAGAAGGTATGAAAGCTAGAATGAAAGATATCAAGAAAGAAAGAAAGAAAGAAAGATATCAATAAAGAAACTAAAGATAAAATGAGAGAAGGTATGAAATTTAGAATGAAAGATATCAAGACAGAAAGAAAGAAAGTAACTACTAAAGAAACTAAAGATAGAAGGAGAGAAGGTATGAAAGCTAGAATGAAAGATATCAAGGAAGAAAGAAAGAAAGAAAGAAAGAAATAAAGAAACTAAAGATAGAATGAGAGAAGGTATGAAAGCTAGAATGTAACATATCAAGAAAGCAAGAAATGAAAGTAAGTAAAAAAGAAACTAAAGATAGAATGAGAGAAGGTACGAAAGCTAGAATGTAAGATCTCAAGAAAGAAAGAAATGAAAGTAAGTAAAAAAGAAACTAAAGATAGAAAGAGAGAAGGGATGAGAGCTAGAATGAAAGATATCAAGAAAGAAAGAAATGAATGTAAGTTAAAAAGAAACTATAGGTAGAATGAGCGAATTTATGAAAGCTAGAATGAAAGATATCAAGAAAGGAAGAAAGAAAGAAAGTAATAAAGAAACTAAAGATAGAATGAGAGAAGGTATGAAAGCTAGAATGAAAGATATCAAGAAAGAAAGAAAGAAAGAAATCAATAAAGAATCTAAAGATAAAATGTGAGATGGAATGAAATCTAGAATGAAAGATATCAAGAAAGAAAGAAAGTAACTAATAAAGAAAGAAAAGATAGAATGAGAGTAGGAATTAAAGCTAGAATGAAAGATATCAAGAAAGAAAGAAATGAAAGTAAGTAAAAAAGAAACTAAAGATAGAATGAGAGAAGGTAAGAAAGCTAGAATGAAAGATATCAAGAAAGAAAGAAAGAAAGTAAGAAAGTAATAAAGAAACTAAAGATAGAACGAGAGAAGGTATGAAAGATAGAATGAAAGATATCAAGAAATAAAGAAAGAAAGAGCGTAATAAAGAAACTACAGATAGAATGAGAGAAGGTATGAAAGCTAGAATGAAAGATATCAAGAAAGAAAAAAGGAACAAAGTAGAAATAATGTAATAAAGAAAATAAAGATTGACTGAGTGAAGATATGAATGCTAGAATGAAAGTTATCAAGAAAGAAAGAAAGAAAGTAGTAAAGAAACTAAAGATAGAATCAGAGAAGGTATGAGAGCTAGAATGAGATATCAAGAAAGAAAGAAAGAAAGAAAGAACGAAAGTAATTAATAAAGAAACTAAAGATAGAATGAGAGAAGGTATGAAAGCTAGAATGTAACATACCAAGAAAGCAAGAAATGAAAGTAAGTAAAAAAGAAACTATAGATAGAATGAGAGAAGGTATTAAAGCTAGAATGAAAGATATGAAGAAAGGAAGAAAGAAAGTAATAAAGAAACTAAAGATTGAATGAGTGATGGTATGAAAGCTAGAATGCAAGATATGAAGTAAGAAAGAAATGAAAGTAAGTAAAAAAGAAACTAAAGATAGAATGAGAGAAGGTATGAAAGCAAGAATGAAAGATATCAAGAAAGAAAGAAAAAAAGAAATCAATAAAGAAATTATAGATGAAAAGAGAGAAGGTATGAAATCTAGAATGATAGATATCAAGAGAGATAGAAATAAATTAATAAAGAAACTAAAGATAGAATGGGAGAACGTATGAAAGCTAGAAAGAAAGATATCAAGAAAGAAAGAAAGAAAGAAAGATATCAATAAAGAAACTAAAGATAAAATGAGAGAAGGTATGAAATCTAGAATGAAAGATATCAAGAAAGAAAGAAAGTAATAAAGAAACTAAAGATAGAATGAGTGATGGTATGAAAGCTAGAATGCCAGATATCAAGAAAGAAAAAAATAAGAAAGTAGAAATAAAGTAATAAAGAAACTAAAGATAGAATGAGTGATGTTATGAAAGCTAGAATGCAAGATATGAAGAAAGAAAGAAATGAAAGTAAGTAAAAAAGAAACTAAAGATAGAATGAGAGAAGGTATGCAAGCTAGAAAGAAAGATATCAAGAAAGAAAGAAAGAAAGAAAGAAAGATATCAATAAAGAAACTAAAGATAAAATGAGAGAAGGTATGAAACCTAGAATGAAAGATATCAAGAAAGAAAGAAAGAAAGAAATAAAGAAACTAAAGATAGAATGAGAGATGGTATGAAAGCAAGAATGTAACATATCAAGAAAGCAAGAAATGAAAGTAAGTAAAAAAGAAACTAAAGATAGAATGAGAGAAGTTATGTGAGCTAGAATGAAAGATATCAAGAAAGAAAGTAAGAAAGTAATAAAGAAACTAAAGATAGAAAGAGAGATGGGATGAGAGCTAGAATGAAAGATATCAAGAAAGAAAGAAATGAAAGTAAGTTAAAAAGAAACTATAGGTAGAATGAGAGAATTTATGAAAGCTAGAATGAAAGATATCAAGAAAGGAAGAAAGAAAGTAATAAAGAAACTAAAGATAGAATGAGTGATGGTATGAAAGCTAGAATGACAGATATCAAGAAAGGAAGAAAGGAGGAAATCAATAAAGAAACTAAAGATAAAATGAGAGAAGGTATGAAATCTAGAATGAAAGATATCAAGAAAGAAAGAAAGAAAGAAATCAATAAAGAAACTAAAGATAAAATGAGAGAAGGAATGATATCTAGAAAGAAAGATATCAAGAAAGAAAGAAAGTAACTAATAAAGAAACTAAAGATGGAATGAGAGAAGGTATTAAAGCTAGAATGAAAGATATCAAGGAAAGAAATGAAAGTAAGTAAAAAAGAAACTAAAGATAGAATGAGAGAAGGTATGAAAGCTAGAATGAAAGATATCAAGAAAGAAAGAAAGTAAGAAAGTAAAAAAGAAACTAAAGATAGAAAGAGAGAAGGTATGAGAGCTAGAATGAAAGATATCAAGAAAGAAAGAAATAAAGTAAGAAAGTAATAAAGAAACTAAAGAAAGAATGAGAGAAGGTATGACAGATAGAATGAAAGATATCAAGAAATAAAGAAAGAAAGAGCGTAATAAAGAAAGTAAAGATAGAATGAGAGAAGGTATGAAAGCTAGAATGAAAGATATCAAGAAAGAAAAAAGGAACCAAGTAGAAATAATGTAATAAAGAAAATAAAGATTGATTGAGTGAAGATATGAATGCTAGAATGAAAGTTATCAAGAAAGAAAGAAAGAAAGTAGGAAAGAAACTAAAGATAGAATCAGAGAAGGTATAAGAGCTAGAATGAGATATCAAGAAAGAAAGAAAGAAAGAAAGAAAGAACGAAAGTAATTAATAAAGAAAAACTAAAGATAAAATGAGAGAAGTTATGAAAGCTAGAATGAAAGATATCAAGAAAGAAAGAAAGAAAGAAATCAATAAAGAATCTAAAGATAAAATGAGAGATGGAATGAAATCTAGAATGAAAGATATCAAGAAAGAAAGTAACTAATAAAGAAAGAAAAGATAGAATGAGAGTAGGTATTAAAGCTAGAATGAAAGATATCAAGAAAGAAAGAAATGAAAGTAAGTAAAAAAGAAACTAAAGATAGAATGAGAGAAGGTAAGAAAGCTAGAATGAAAGATATCAAGAAAGAAAGAAAGAAAGTAAGAAAGTAAAAAAGAAACTAAAGATAGAAAGAGAGAAGTTATGTGAGCTAGAATGAAAGATATCAAGAAAGAAAGAAAGAAATAAGAAAGTAATAAAGAAACTAAAGATAGAACGAGAGAAGGTATGAAAGATAGAATGAAAGATATCAAGAAATAAAGAAAGAAAGAGCGTAATAAAGAAACTAAAGATAGAATGAGAGAAGGTATGAAAGCTAGAATGAAAGATATCAAGAAAGAAAAAAGGAACAAAGTAGAAATAATGTAATAAAGAAAATAAAGATTGACTGAGTGAAGATATGAATGCTAGAATGAAAGTTATCAAGAAAGAAAGAAAGAAAGTAGTAAAGAAACTAAAGATAGAATCAGAGAAGGTATGAGAGCTAGAATAAGATATCAAGAAAGAAAGAAAGAAAGAAAGAAAGAAAGAACGAAAGTAATTAATAAAGAAACTAAAGATAGAATGAGAGAAGGTATGAAAGCTAGAATGTAACATATCAAGAAAGCAAGAAATGAAAGTAAGTAAAAAAGAAACTATAGATAGAATGAGAGAAGGTATTAAAGCTAGAATGAAAGATATGAAGGAAGGAAGAAAGAAAGTAATAAAGAAACTAAAGATTGAATGAGTGATGGTATGAAAGCTAGAATGCAAGATATGAAGGAAGAAAGAAATGAAAGTAAGTAAAAAGAAACTAAAGATAGAATGAGAGAAGGTATGAAAGCAAGAATGAAAGGTATCAAGAAAGAAAGAAAAAAAGAAATCAATAAAGAAATTATAGATGAAAAGAGAGAAGGTATGAAATCTAGAGTGATAGATATCAAGAGAGATAGAAATAAATTAATAAAGAAACTAAAGATAGAATGAGAGAAGGTATGAAATCTAGAATGAAAGATATCAAGAAAGAAAGAAAGAAAGTAATAAAGAAACTAAAGATAGAATGAGAGATGGTATGAAAGCAAGAATGTAACATATCAAGAAAGCAAGAAATGAAAGTAAGTAAAAAAGAAACTAAAGATAGAATGAGAGAAGGTACGAAAGCTAGAATGTAAGATCTCAAGAAAGAAAGAAATGAAAGTAAGTAAAAAAGAAACTAAAGATAGAATGAGAGAAGGTATGAAAGCTAGAATGAAAGATAACAAGAAAGAAAGAAAGAAAGAAAGTAATAAAGAAACTAAAGATAGAAAGAGAGAAGGGATGAGAGCTAGAATGAAAGATATCAAGAAAGAAAGAAAGAAATCAATAAAGAAACTAAAGATAAAATGAGAGAAGGAATGAAATCTAGAATGAAAGATATCAAGAAAGAAAGAAAGTAACTAATAAAGAAACTAAAGATAGAATGAGAGAAGGTATTAAAGCTAGAATGAAAGATATCAAGGAAAGAAATGAAAGTAAGTAACAAAGAAACTAAAGATAGAATGAGAGAAGGTATGAAAGCTAGAATGAAAGATATCAAGAAAGAAAGAAATGATAGTAAGTTAAAAAGAAACTATAGGAAGAATGAGAGAATTTATGAAAGCTAGAATGAAAGATATCAAGAAAGGAAGAAAAGAGGAAATCAATAAAGAAACTAAAGATAAAATGAGAGAAGGTATGAAATCTAGAATGAAAGATATCAAGAAAGAAAGAAAGAAAGAAGGAAAGAAATCAATAAAGAAACTAAAGATAAAATGAGAGAAGGAATGATATCTAGAAAGAAAGATATCAAGAAAGAAAGAAAGTAACTAATAAAGAAACTAAAGATGGAATGAGAGAAGGTATTAAAGCTAGAATGAAAGATATCAAGAAAGAAAGAAAGAAAGTAATAAAGAAACTAAAGATAGAATGAGAGATGGTATGAAAGCAAGAATGTAACATATCAAGAAAGCAAGAAATGAAAGTAAGTAAAAAAGAAACTAAAGATAGAATGAGAGAAGGTACGAAAGCTAGAATGTAAGATCTCAAGAAAGAAAGAAATGAAAGTAAGTAAAAAAGAAACTAAAGATAGAATGAGAGAAGGTATGAAAGCTAGAATGAAAGATATAAAGAAAGAAAGAAATGAAAGTAAGTTAAAACGAAACTATAGGAAGAATGAGAGAATTTATGAAAGCTAGAATGAAAGATATCAAGAAAGGAAGAAAGGAGGAAATCAATAAAGAAACTAAAGATAAAATGAGAGAAGGTATGAAATCTAGAATGAAAGATATCAAGAAAGAAAGAAAGAAAGAAATCAATAAAGAAACTAAAGATAAAATGAGAGATGGAATGATATCTAGAATGAAAGATATCAAGAAAGAAAGAAAGTAACTAATAAAGAAACTAAAGATAGAATGAGAGAAGGTATTAAAGCTAGAATGAAAGATATCAAGGAAAGAAATGAAAGTAAGTAAAAAAGAAACTGAAGATAGAATGAGAGAAGGTATGAAAGCTAGAATGAAAGATATCAAGAAAGAAAGAAAGAAAGAAAGAAAGAAAGTAAAAAAGAAACTAAAGATAGAAAGAGAGAAGGTATGAGAGCTAGAATGAAAGATATCAAGAAAGAAAGAAATAAAGTAAGAAAGTAATAAAGAAACTAAAGATAGAATGAGAGAAGGTATGAATGCTAGAATGTAAGATATCAAGAAAGAAAAAATTAACAAAGTAGAAATAATGTAATAAAGAAAATAAAGATTGACTGAGTGAAGATATGAATGCTAGAATGAAAGTTATCAAGAAAGAAAGAAAGAAAGTAGTAAAGAAACTAAAGATAGAATCAGAGAAGGTATGAGAGCTAGAATGAGATATCAAGAAAGAAAGAAAGAAAGAAAGAACGAAAGTAATTAATAAAGAAACTAAAGATAGAATGAGAGAAGGTATGAAAGCTAGAATGTAACATATCAAGAAAGCAAGAAATGAAAGTAAGTAAAAAAGAAACTATAGATAGAATGAGAGAAGGTATTAAAGCTAGAATGAAAGATATGAAGAAAGGAAGAAAGAAAGTAATAAAGAAACTAAAGATTGAATGAGTGTTGGTATGAAAGCTAGAATGCAAAATATGAAGTAAGAAAGAAATGAAAGTAAGTAAAAAAAAAATAAAGATAGAATGAGAGAAGGTATGAAAGCAAGAATGAAAGGTATCAAGAAAGAAAGAAAAAAAGAAATCAATAAAGAAATTATAGATGAAAAGAGAGAAGGTATGAAATCTAGAATGATAGATATCAAGAGAGATAGAAATAAATTAATAAAGAAACTAAAGATAGAATGAGAGAAGGTATGAAAGCTAGAATGAAAGATATCAAGAAAGAAAGAAAGAAAGTAATAAAGAAACTAAAGATAGAATGAGTGATGGTATGAAAGCTAGAATGACAGATATCAAGAAAGAAAAAAGGAAGAAAGTAGAAATAAAGTAATAAAGAAACTAAAGATAGAATGAGTGATGATATGAAAGCTAGAATGCAAGATATGAAGAAAGAAAGAAATGAAAGTAAGTAAAAAAGAAACTAAAGATAGAATGAGGGAAGGTATGCAAGCTAGAAAGAAAGATATCAAGAAAGAAAGAAAGAAAGAAAGAAAGTAAAAAAGAAACTAAAGATAAAATGAGAGAAGGTATGAAATCTAGAATGAAAGATATCAAGACAGAAAGAAAGAAAGTAACTACTAAAGAAACTAAAGATAGAAGGAGAGAACGTATGAAAGCTAGAATGAAAGATATCAAGAAAGAAAGAAAGAAAGTAATAAAGAAACTAAAGATAGAATGAGAGATGGTATGAAAGCTAGAATGTAACATATCAAGAAAGCAAGAAATGAAAGTAAGTAAAAAAGAAACTAAAGATAGAATGAGAGAAGGTATGAAAGCTAGAATGAAAGTTATCAAGAAAGAAAGAAAGAAAGTATTAATGAAACTAAAGATAGAATCAGAGAAGGTATGAGAGCTAGAATGAGATATCAAGAAAGAAAGAAAGAAAGAAAGAAAGAAAGAACGAAAGTAATTAATAAAGAAACTAAAGATAAAATGAGAGAAGGTATGAAAGCTAGAATGAAAGATATCAAGAAAGAAAGAAATGAAAGTAAGTAAAAAAGAAACTAAAGATAGAATGAGAGAAGGTAAGAAAGCTAGAATGAAAGATATCAAGAAAGAAAGAAAGAAAGTAAGAAAGTAAAAAAGAAACTAAAGATAGAAAGAGAGAAGTTATGTGAGCTAGAATGAAAGATATCAAGAAAGAAAGAAAGAAAGTAAGAAAGTAATAAAGAAACTAAAGATAGAACGAGAGAAGGTATGAAAGATAGAATGAAAGATATCAAGAAATAAAGAAAGAAAGAGCGTAATAAAGAAACTAAAGATAGAATGAGAGAAGGTATGAAAGCTAGAATGAAAGATATCAAGAAAGAAAAAAGGAACAAAGTAGAAATAATGTAATAAAGAAAATAAAGATTGACTTAGTGAAGATATGAATGCTAGAATGAAAGTTATCAAGAAAGAAAGAAAGAAAGTAGTAAAGAAACTAAAGATAGAATGAGTGATGGTATGAAAGCTAGAATGCAAGATATGAAGAAAGAAAGAAATGAAAGTAAGTAAAAAAGAAACTAAAGATAGAATGAGAGAAGGTATGCAAGCTAGAAAGAAAGATATCAAGAAAGAAAGAAAGAAAGAAAGAAAGAAAGCAAGAAAGATAACAATAAGAAACTAAAGATAAAATGAGAGAAGGTATGAAATCTAGAATGAAAGATATCAAGACAGAAAGAAAGAAAGTAACTACTAAAGAAACTAAAGATAGAAGGAGAGAAGGTATGAAAGCTAGAATGAAAGATATCAAGAAAGAAAGAAAGAAAGTAATAAAGAAACTAAAGATAGAATGAGAGATGGTATGAAAGCAAGAATAACATATCAAGAAAGCAAGAAATGAAAGTAAGTAATAAAGAAACTAAAGATAGAATGAGAGAAGGTACGAAAGCTAGAATGTAAGATCTCAAGAAAGAAAGAAATGAAAGTAAGTAAAAAAGAAACTATAGGTAGAATGAGAGAATTTATGAAAGCTAGAATGAAAGATATCAAGAAAGGAAGAAAGGAGGAAATCAATAAAGAAACTAAGGATAAAATGAGAGAAGGTATGAAATCTAGAATGAAAGATATCAAGAAAGAAAGACAGAAAGAAATCAATAAAGAAACTAAAGATAAAATGAGAGAAGGAATGAAATCTAGAATGAAAGATATCAAGAAAGAAAGAAAGTAACTAATAAAGAAACTAAAGATAGAATGAGAGAAGGTATTAAAGCTAGAATGAAAGATATCAAGGAAAGAAATGAAAGTAAGTAACAAAGAAACTAAAGATAGAATGAGAGAAGGTATGAAAGCTAGAATGAAAGATATAAAGAAAGAAAGAAATGAAAGTAAGTTAAAAAGAAACTATAGGAAGAATGAGAGAATTTATGAAAGCTAGAATGAAAGATATCAAGAAAGGAAGAAAGGAGGAAATCAATAAAGAAACTAAAGATAAAATGAGAGAATGTATGAAATCTGGAATGAAAGATATCAAGAAAGAAAGAAAGAAAGAAAGAAAGAAATCAATAAAGAAACTAAAGATAAAATGAGAGAAGGAATGATATCTAGAATGAAAGATATCAAGAAAGAAAGAAAGTAACTAATAAAGAAACTAAAGATAGAATGAGAGAAGGTATTAAACCTAGAATGAAAGATATCAATTAAAGAAATGAAAGTAAGTAAAAAAGAAACTGAAGATAGAATGAGAGAAGGTATGAAAGCTAGAATGAAAGATATCAAGAAAGAAAGAAAGAAAGAAAGAAAGAAAGAAAGAAAGTAAAAAAGAAACTAAAGATAGAAAGAGAGAAGGTATGAGAGCTAGAATGAAAGATATCAAGAAAGAAAGAAATAAAGTAAGAAAGTAATAAAGAAACTAAAGATAGAATGAGAGAAGGTATGAAAGCTAGAATGTAAGATATCAAGAAAGAAAAAAGGAACAAAGTAGAAATAATGTAATAAAGAAAATAAAGATTGACTGAGTGAAGATATGAATGCTAGAATGAAAGTTATCAAGAAAGAAAGAAAGAAAGTAAAAAAGAAACTAAAGATAGAATGAGAGAAGGTATGAAAGCAAGAATGAAAGGTATCAAGAAAGAAAGAAAAAAAGAAATCAATAAAGAAATTATAGATGAAAAGAGAGAAGGTATGAAATCTAGAATGATAGATATCAAGAGAGATAGAAATAAATTAATAAAGAAACTAAAGATAGAATGAGAGAAGGTATGAAAGCTAGAATGAAAGATATCAAGAAAGAAAGAAAGAAAGTAATAAAGAAACTAAAGATAGAATGAGTGATGGTATGAAAGCTAGAATGACAGATATCAAGAAAGAAAAAAGGAAGAAAGTAGAAAAAAAGTAATAAAGAAACTAAAGATAGAATGAGTGATGGTATGAAAGCTAGAATGACAGATATCAAGAAAGAAAAAAGGAAGAAAGTAGAAAAAAAGTAATAAAGAAACTAAAGATAGAATGAGTGATGTTATGAAAGCTAGAATGCAAGATATGAAGAAAGAAAGAAATGAAAGTAAGTAAAAAAGAAACTAAAGATAGAATGAGGGAAGGTATGCAAGCTAGAAAGAAAGATATCAAGAAAGAAAGAAAGAAAGAAATCAATAAAGAATCTAAAGATAAACTGAGAGAAGGAATGAAATCTAGAATGAAAGATATCAAGAAAGAAAGAAAGAAAGAAATCAATAAAGAAACTAAAGATAAACTGAGAGAAGGAATGAAATCTAGAATGAAAGATATCAAGAAAGAAAGAAAGTAACTAATAAAGAAATTAAAGATAGAATGAGAGAAGGTATTAAAGCTAGAATGAAAGATATCAAGGAAAGAAATGAAAGTAAGTAACAAAGAAACTAAAGATAGAATGAGAGAAGGTATGAAAGCTGGAATGAAAGATATCAAGAAAGAAAGAAATGAAAGTAAGTTAAAAAGAAACTATAGGAAGAATGAGAGAATTTATGAAAGCTAGAATGAAAGATATCAAGAAAGGAAGAAAGGAGGAAATCAATAAAGAAACTAAAGATAAAATGAGAGAAGGTATGAAATCTAGAATGAAAGATATCAAGAAAGAAAGAAAGAAATCAATAAAGAAACTAAAGATAAAATGAGAGAAGGAATGATATCTAGAATGAAAGATATCAAGAAAGAAAGAAAGTAACTAATAAAGAAACTAAAGATAGAATGAGAGAAGGTATTAAAGCTAGAATGAAAGATATCAAGGAAAGAAATGAAAGTAAGTAAAAAAGAAACTAAAGATAGAAAGAGAGAAGGTATGAGAGCTAGAATGAAAGATATCAAGAAAGAAAGAAATAAAGTAAGAAAGTAATAAAGAAACTAAAGATAGAATGAGAGAAGGTATGAAAGCTAGAATGTAAGATATCAAGAAAGAAAAAAGGAACCAAGTAGAAATAATGTAATAAAGAAAATAAAGATTGATTGAGTGAAGATATGAATGCTAGAATGAAAGTTATCAAGAAAGAAAGAAAGAAAGTAGGAATGAAACTAAAGATAGAATCAGAGAAGGTATGAGAGCTAGAATGAGATATAAAGAAAGAAAGAAAGAAAGAAAGAAAGAACGATAGTAATTAATAAAGAAACTAAAGATAAAATGAGAGAAGGTATGAAAGCTAGAATGAAAGATATCAAGAAAGAAAGAAAGAAAGAAATCAATAAAGAATCTAAAGATAAAATGAGAGATGGAATGAAATCTAGAATGAAAGATATCAAGAAAGAAAGAAAGTAACTAATAAAGGAAGAAAAGATAGAATGAGAGTAGGTATTAAAGCTAGAATGAAAGATATCAAGGAAAGAATTGAAAGTAAGTAACAAAGAAACTAAAGATAGAATGAGAGAAGGTAAGAAAGCTAGAATGAAAGATATCAAGAAAGAAAGAAAGAAAGAAAGTAAAAAAGAAACTAAAGATAGAAAGAGAGAAGTTATGTGAGCTAGAATGAAAGATATCAAGAAAGAAAGAAAGTAAGAAAGTAATAAAGAAACTAAAGATAGAACGAGAGAAGGTATGAAAGATAGAATGAAAGATATCAAGAAATAAAGAAAGAAAGAGCGTAATAAAGAAACGAAAGATAGAATGAGAGAAGGTATGTGAGCTAGAATGAAAGATATCAAGAAAGAAAGAAAGAAAGTAAGGAAGTAATAAAGAAACTAAAGATAGAACGAGAGAAGGTATGAAAGATAGAATGAAAGATATCAAGAAAGAAAAAAGGAACAAAGTAGAAATAATGTAATAAAGAAAATAAAGATTGACTGAGTGAAGATATGAATGCTAGAATGAAAGTTATCAAGAAAGAAAGAAAGAAAGTAGTAAAGAAACTAAAGATAGAATCAGAGAAGGTATGAGAGCTAGAATGAGATATCAAGAAAGAAAGAAAGAAAGAAAGAAAGAAAGAAAGAAAGAACGAAAGTAATTAATAAAGAAACTAAAGATAGAATGAGAGAAGGTATGAAAGCTAGAATGTAACATATCAAGAAAGCAAGAAATGAAAGTAAGTAAAAAAGAAACTATAGATAGAATGATAGAAGGTATTAAAGCTAGAATGAAAGATATGAAGGAAGGAAGAAAGAAAGTAATAGAGAAACTAAAGATTGAATGAGTGATGGTATGAAAGCTAGAATGACAGATATCAGGAAAGAAAAAAGGAAGAAAGTAGAAATAAAGTAATAAAGAAACTAAAGATAGAATGAGTGATGGTATGAAAGCTAGAATGCAAGATATGAAGAAAGAAAGAAATGAAAGTAAGTAAAAAAGAAACTAAAGATAGAATGAGAGAAGGTATGCAAGCTAGAAAGAAAGATATCAAGAAAGAAAGAAAGAAAGAAAGAAAGATATCAATAAAGAAACTAAAGATAAAATGAGAGAAGGTATGAAATCTAGAATGAAAGATATCAAGAAAGAAAGAAAGAAAGAAAGAAACTAAAGATAGAATGAGAGATGGTATGAAAGCAAGAATGTAACATATCAAGAAAGCAAGAAATGAAAGTAAGTAAAAAAGAAACTAAAGATAGAATGAGAGAAGGTACGAAAGCTAGAATGTAAGATCTCAAGAAAGAAAGAAATGAAAGTAAGTAAAAAAGAAACTAAAGATAGAATGAGAGAAGGTATGAAAGCTAGAATGAAAGATAACAAGAAAGAAAGAAAGAAAGAAAGTAATAAAGAAACTAAAGATAGAAAGAGAGAAGGGATGAGAGCTAGAATGAAAGATATCAAGAAAGAAAGAAATGAAAGTAAGTTAAAAAGAAACTATAGGAAGAATGAGAGAATTTATGAAAGCTAGAATGAAAGATATCAAGAAAGGAAGAAAGGAGGAAATCAATAAAGAAACTAAAGATAAAATGAGAGAAGGTATGAAATCTAGAATGTAAGATATCAAGAAAGAAAGAAAGAAAGAAATCAATAAAGAAACTAAAGATAAAATGAGAGAAGGAATGATATCTAGAAAGAAAGATATCAAGAAAGAAAGAAAGTAACTAATAAAGAAACTAAAGATGGAATGAGAGAAGGTATTAAAGCTAGAATGAAAGATATCAAGGAAAGAAATGAAAGTAAGTAAAAAAGAAACTAAAGATAGAATGAGAGAAGGTATGAAAGCTAGAATGAAAGATATCAAGAAAGAAAGAAAGTAAGAAAGTAAAAAAGAAACTAAAGATAGAAAGAGAGAAGGTATGAGAGCTAGAATGAAAGATATCAAGAAAGAAAGAAATAAAGTAAGAAAGTAATAAAGAAACTAAAGAAAGAATGAGAGAAGGTATGACAGATAGAATGAAAGATATCAAGAAATAAAGAAAGAGCGTAATAAAGAAACTAAAGATAGAATGAGAGAAGGTATGAAAGCTAGAATGAAAGATATCAAGAAAGAAAAAAGGAACCAAGTAGAAATAATGTAATAAAGAAAATAAAGATTGATTGAGTGAAGATATGAATGCTAGAATGAAAGTTATCAAGAAAGAAAGAAAGAAAGTAGGAAAGAAATTAAAGATAGAATCAGAGAAGGTATGAGAGCTAGAATGAGATATCAAGAAAGAAAGAAAGAAAGAAAGAAAGAACGAAAGTAATTAATAAAGAAACTAAGAATAAAATGAGAGAAGGTATGAAAGCTAGAATGAAAGATATCAAGAAAGAAAGAAAGAAAGAAATCAATAAAGAATCTAAAGATAAAATGAGAGATGGAATTAAATCTAGAATGAAAGATATCAAGAAAGAAAGTAACTAATAAAGAAAGAAAAGATAGAATGAGAGTAGGTATTAAAGCTAGAATGAAAGATATCAAGAAAGAAAGAAATGAAAGTAAGTAAAAAAGAAACTAAAGATAGAATGAGAGAAGGTAAGAAAGCTAGAATGAAAGATATCAAGAAAGAAAGAAAGAAAGTAAGAAAGTAAAAAAGAAACTAAAGATAGAAAGAGAGAAGTTATGTGAGCTAGAATGAAAGATATCAAGAAAGAAAGAAAGAAAGTAAGAAAGTAATAAAGAAACTAAAGATAGAACGAGAGAAGGTATGAAAGATAGAATGAAAGATATCAAGAAATAAAGAAAGAAAGAGCGTAATAAAGAAACTAAAGATAGAATGAGAGAAGGTATGAAAGCTAGAATGAAAGATATCAAGAAAGAAAAAAGGAACAAAGTAGAAATAATGTAATAAAGAAAATAAAGATTGACTGAGTAAAGATATGAATGCTAGAATGAAAGTTATCAAGAAAGAAAGAAAGAAAGTAGTAAAGAAACTAAAGATAGAATCAGAGAAGGTATGAGAGCTAGAATGAGATATCAAGAAAGAAAGAAAGAAAGAAAGAAAGAACGAAAGTAATTAATAAAGAAACTAAAGATAGAATGAGAGAAGGTATGAAAGCTAGAATGTAACATATCAAGAAAGCAAGAAATGAAAGTAAGTAAAAAAGAAACTATAGATAGAATGAGAGAAGGTATTAAAGCTAGAATGAAAGATATGAAGGAAGGAAGAAAGAAAGTAATTAATAAAGAAACTAAAGATAGAATGAGAGAAGGTATGAAAGCTAGAATGTAACATATCAAGAAAGCAAGAAATGAAAGTAAGTACAAAAGAAACTATAGATAGAATGAGAGAAGGTACGAAAGATAGAATGTAAGATCTCAAGAAAGAAAGAAATGAAAGTAAGTAACAAAGAAACTAAAGATAGAATGAGAGAAGGTATGAAAGCTGGAATGAAAGATATCAAGAAAGAAAGAAATGAAAGTAAGTTAAAAAGAAACTATAGGAAGAATGAGAGAATTTATGAAAGTTAGAATGAAAGATATCAAGAAAGGAAGAAAGGAGGAAATCAATAAAGAAACTAAAGATAAAATGAGAGAAGGTATGAAATCTAGAATGAAAGATATCAAGAAAGAAAGAAAGTAACTAATAAAGAAACTAAAGATAGAATGAGAGAAGGTATAAAAGCTAGAATGAAAGATATCAAGGAAAGAAATGAAAGTAAGTAAAAAAAAAACTAAAGATAGAAAGAGAAAAGGTATGAGAGCTAGAATGAAAGATATCAAGAAAGAAAGAAATAAAGTAAGAAAGTAATAAAGAAACTAAAGATAGAATGAGAGAAGGTATGAAAGCTAGAATGAAAGATATCAAGAAAGAAAAAAGGAACAAAGTACAAATAATGTAATAAAGAAAATAAAGATTGACTGAGTGAAGATATGAATGCTAGAATGAAAGTTATCAAGAAAGAACGACAGTAATTAATAAAGAAACTAAAGATAGAATGAGAGAAGGTATGAAAGCTAGAATGTAACATATCAAGAAAGCAAGAAATGAAAGTAAGTAAAAAAGAAACTATAGATAGAATGAGAGAAGGTATTAAAGCTAGAATGAAAGATATGAAGAAAGGAAGAAAGAAAGTAATAAAGAAACTAAAGATTGAATGAGTGATGGTATGAAAGCTAGAATGCAAGTTATGAAGTAAGAAAGAAATGAAAGTAAGTAAAAAAGAAACTAAAGATAGAATGAGAGAAGGTATGAAAGCAAGAATGAAAGGTATCAAGAAAGAAAGAAAAAAAGAAATCAATAAAGAAATTATAGATGAAAAGAGAGAAGGTATGAAATCTAGAATGATAGATATCAAGAGAGATAGAAATAAATTAATAAAGAAACTAAAGATAGAATGAAAGAAGGTATGAAAGCTAGAATGAAAGATATCAAGAAAGAAAGAAAGAAAGTAATAAAGAAACTAAAGATAGAATGAGTGATGGTATGAAAGCTAGAATGACAGATATCAAGAAAGAAAAAAGGAAGAAAGTAGAACTAAAGTAATAAAGAAACTAAAGATAGAATGAGTGATGGTATGAAAGCTAGAATGCAAGATATGAAGAAAGAAAGAAATGAAAGTAAGTAAAAAAGAAACTAAAGATAGAATGAGAGAAGGTATGCAAGCTAGAAAGAAAGATATCAAGAAAGAAAGAAAGAAAGAAAGAAAGATATCAATAAAGAAACTAAAGATAAAATGAGAGAAGGTATGAAATCTAGAATGAAAGATATCAAGACAGAAAGAAAGAAAGTAACTACTAAAGAAACTAAAGATAGAAGGAGAGAAGGTATGAAAGCTAGAATGAAAGATATCAAGAAAGAAAGAAAGAAAGTAAGAAAGAAACTAAAGATAGAATGAGAGATGGTATGAAAGCAAGAATGTAACATATCAAGAAAGCAAGAAATGAAAGTAAGTAATAAAGAAACTAAAGATAGAATGAGAGAAGGTACGAAAGCTAGAATGTAAGATCTCAAGAAAGAAAGAAATGAAAGTAAGTAAAAAAAAAAATAAAGATAGAATGAGAGAAGGTATGCAAGCTAGAAAGAAAGATATCAAGAAAGAAAGAAAGAAAGAAAGAAAGAAAGAAAGAAAGAAAGAAAGAAAGAAAGAAAGAAAGAAAGAAAGATATCAATAAGAAACTAAAGATAAAATGAGAGAAGGTATGAAATCTAGAATGAAAGATATCAAGACAGAAAGAAAGAAAGTAACTACTAAAGAAACTAAAGATAGAAGGAGAGAAGGTATGAAAGCTAGAATGAAAGATATCAAGAAAGAAAGAAAGAAAGTAATAAAGAAACTAAAGATAGAATGAGAGATGGTATGAAAGCAAGAATGTAACATATCAAGAAAGCAAGAAATGAAAGTAAGTAATAAAGAAACTAAAGATAGAATGAGAGAAGGTACGAAAGCTAGAATGTAAGATCTCAAGAAAGAAAGAAATGAAAGTAAGTAAAAAAGAAACTATAGGTAGAATGAGAGAATTTATGAAAGCTAGAATGAAAGATATCAAGAAAGGAAGAAAGGAGGAAATCAATAAAGAAACTAGAGATAAAATGAGAGAAGGTATGAAATCTAGAATGAAAGATATCAAGAAAGAAAGAAAGTAAGAAATCAATAAAGAAACTAAAGATAAAATGAGAGAAGGAATGAAATCTAGAATGAAAGATATCAAGAAAGAAAGAAAGTAACTAATAAAGAAACTAAAGATAGAATGAGAGAAGGTATTAAAGCTAGAATGAAAGATATCAAGGAAAGAAATGAAAGTAAGTAACAAAGAAACTAAAGATAGAATGAGAGAAGGTATGAAAGCTAGAATGAAAGATATAAAGAAAGAAAGAAATGAAAGTAAGTTAAAAAGAAACTATAGGAAGAATGAGAGAATTTATGAAAGCTAGAATGAAAGATATCAAGAAAGGAAGAAAGGAGGAAATCAATAAAGAAACTAAAGATAAAATGAGAAAAGGTATGAAATCTAGAATGAAAGATATCAAGAAAGAAAGAAAGAAAGAAATCAATAAAGAAACTAAAGATAAAATGAGAGAAGGAATGATATCTAGAATGAAAGATATCAAGAAAGAAAGAAAGTAACTAATAAAGAAACTAAAGATAGAATGAGAGAAGGTATTAAACCTAGAATGAAAGATATCAAGGAAAGAAATGAAAGTAAGTAAAAAAGAAACTGAAGATAGAATGAGAGAAGGTATGAAAGCTAGAATGAAAGATATCAAGAAAGAAAGAAAGAAAGAAAGAAAGAAAGTAAAAAAGAAAATAAAGATAGAAAGAGAGAAGGTATGAGAGCTAAAATGAAAGATATCAAGAAAGAAAGAAATAAAGTAAGAAAGTAAGAAAGAAACTAAAGATAGAATGAGAGAAGGTATGAAAGCTAGAATGTAAGATATCAAGAAAGAAAAAAGGAACAAAGTAGAAATAATGTAATAAAGAAAATAAAGATTGACTGAGTGAAGATATGAATGCTAGAATGAAAGTTATCAAGAAAGAAAGAAATAAAGTAAAAAAGAAACTAAAGATAGAATGAGAGAAGGTATGAAAGCAAGAATGAAAGGTATCAAGAAAGAAAGAAAAAAAGAAATCAATAAAGAAATTATAGATGAAAAGAGAGAAGGTATGAAAGCTAGAATGAAAGATATCAAGAAAGAAAGAAAGAAAGTAATAAAGAAACTAAAGATAGAATGAGTGATGGTATGAAAGCTAGAATGACAGATATCAAGAAAGAAATAAGGAAGAAAGTAGAAAAAAAGTAATAAAGAAACTAAAGATAGAATGAGTGATGGTATGAAAGCTAGAATGACAGATATCAAGAAAGAAAAAAGGAAGAAAGTAGAAAAAAAGTAATAAAGAAACTAAAGATAGAATGAGTGATGGTATGAAAGCTAGAATGCAAGATATGAAGAAAGAAAGAAATGAAAGTAAGTAAAAAAGAAACTAAAGATAGAATGAGGGAAGGTATGCAAGGTAGAAAGAAAGATATCAAGAAAGAAAGAAAGAAATCAATAAAGAAACTAAAGATAAACTGAGAGAAGGAATGAAATCTAGAATGAAAGATATCAAGAAAGAAAGAAAGAAATAAATCAATAAAGGAACTAAAGATAAACTGAGAGAAGGAATGAAATCTAGAATGAAAGATATCAAGAAAGAAAGAAAGTAACTAATAAAGAAACTAAAGATAGAATGAGAGAAGGTATTAAAGCTAGAATGAAAGATATCAAGGAAAGAAATGAAAGTAAGTAAAAAAGAAACTAAAGATAGAATGAGAGGAGGTATGAAAGCTGGAATGAAAGATATCAAGAAAGAAAGAAATGAAAGTAAGTTAATAAGAAACTATTGGAAGAATGAGAGAATTTATGAAAGCTAGAATGAAAGATATCAAGAAAGGAAGAAAGGAGGAAATCAATAAAGAAACTAAAGATAAAATGAGAGAAGGTATGAAATCTAGAATGAAAGATATCAAGAAAGAAAGACAGAAAGAAATCAATAAAGAAACTAAAGATAAAATGAGAGAAGGAATGATATCTAGAATGAAAGATATCAAGAAAGAAAGAAAGTAACTAATAAAGAAACTAAAGATAGAATGAGAGAAGGTATTAAAGCTAGAATGAAAGATGTCAAGGAAAGAAATGAAAGTAAGTAAAAAAGAAACTAAAGATAGAAAGTGAGAAGGTATGAGAGCTAGAATGAAAGATATCAAGAAAGAAAGAAATAAAGTAAGAAAGTAATAAAGAAACTAAAGATAGAATGAGAGAAGGTATGAAAGCTAGAATGTAATATATCAAGAAAGAAAAAAGGAACCAAGTTGAAATAATGTAATAAAGAAAATAAAGATTGATTGAGTGAAGATATGAATGCTAGAATGAAAGTTATCAAGAAAGAAAGAAAGAAAGTAGGAATGAAACTAAAGATAGAATCAGAGAAGGTATGAGAGCTAGAATGAGATATCAAGAAAGAAAGAAAGAAAGAAAGAAAGAAAGAACGAAAGTAATTAATAAAGAAACTAAAGATAAAATGAGAGAAGGTATGAAAGCTAGAATGAAAGATATCAAGAAAGAAAGAAAGAAAGAAATCAATAAAGAATCTAAAGATAAAATGAGAGATGGAATGAAATCTAGAATGAAAGATATCAAGAAAGAAAGAAAGTAACTAATAAAGAAAGAAAAGGTAGAATGAGAGTAGGTATTAAAGCTAGAATGAAAGATATCAAGGAAAGAAATGAAAGTAAGTAACAAAGAAACTAAAGATAGAATGAGAGAAGGTAAGAAAGCTAGAATGAAAGATATCAAGAAAGAAAGAAAGAAAGAAAGTAAAAAAGAAACTAAAGATAGAAAGAGAGAAGTTATGTGAGCTAGAATGAAAGATATCAAGAAAGAAAGAAAGTAAGAAAGTAATAAAGAAACTAAAGATAGAACGAGAGAAGGTATGAAAGATAGAATGAAAGATATCAAGAAATAAAGAAAGAAAGAGCGTAATAAAGAAACTAAAGATAGAATGAGAGAAGGTATGAAAGCTAGAATGAAAGATATCAAGAAAGAAAAAAGGAACAAAGTAGAAATAATGTAATAAAGAAAATAAAGATTGACTGAGTAAAGATATGAATGCTAGAATGAAAGTTATCAAGAAAGAAAGAAAGAAAGTAGTAAAGAAACTAAAGATAGAATCAGAGAAGGTATGAGAGCTAGAATGAGATATCAAGAAAGAAAGAAAGAAAGAAAGAAAGAACGAAAGTAATTAATAAAGAAACTAAAGATAGAATGAGAGAAGGTATGAAAGCTAGAATGTAACATATCAAGAAAGCAAGAAATGAAAGTAAGTAAAAAAGAAACTATAGATAGAATGAGAGAAGGTATTAAAGCTAGAATGAAAGATATGAAGGAAGGAAGAAAGAAAGTAATTAATAAAGAAACTAAAGATAGAATGAGAGAAGGTATGAAAGCTAGAATGTAACATATCAAGAAAGCAAGAAATGAAAGTAAGTACAAAAGAAACTATAGATAGAATGAGAGAAGGTATTAAAGCTAGAATGAAAGATATGAAGGAAGGAAGAAAGAAAGTAATAAAGAAACTAAAGATTGAATGAGTGATGGTATGAAAGCTAGAATGCAAGTTATGAAGTAAGAAAGAAATGAAAGTAAGTAAAAAAGAAACTAAAGATAGAATGAGAGAAGGTATGAAAGCAAGAATGAAAGGTATCAAGAAAGAAAGAAAAAAAGAAATCAATAAAGAAATTATAGATGAAAAGAGAGAAGGTATGAAATCTAGAATGATAGATATCAAGAGAGATAGAAATATATTAATAAAGAAACTAAAGATAGAATGAGAGAAGGTATGAAATCTAGAATGAAAGATATCAAGAAAGAAAGAAAGAAAGTAATAAAGAAACTAAAGATAGAATGAGAGATGGTATGAAAGCAAGAATGTAGCATATCAAGAAAGCAAGAAATGAAAGTAAGTAAAAAAGAAACTAAAGATAGAATGAGAGAAGGTACGAAAGATAGAATGTAAGATCTCAAGAAAGAAAGAAATGAAAGTAAGTAACAAAGAAACTAAAGATAGAATGAGAGAAGGTATGAAAGCTGGAATGAAAGATATCAAGAAAGAAAGAAATGAAAGTAAGTTAAAAAGAAACTATAGGAAGAATGAGAGAATTTATGAAAGTTAGAATGAAAGATATCAAGAAAGGAAGAAAGGAGGAAATCAATAAAGAAACTAAAGATAAAATGAGAGAAGGTATGAAATCTAGAATGAAAGATATCAAGAAAGAAAGAAAGTAACTAATAAAGAAACTAAAGATAGAATGAGAGAAGGTATAAAAGCTAGAATGAAAGATATCAAGGAAAGAAATGAAAGTAAGTAAAAAAAAAACTAAAGATAGAAAGAGAAAAGGTATGAGAGCTAGAATGAAAGATATCAAGAAAGAAAGAAATAAAGTAAGAAAGTAATAAAGAAACTAAAGATAGAATGAGAGAAGGTATGAAAGCTAGAATGAAAGATATCAAGAAAGAAAAAAGGAACAAAGTACAAATAATGTAATAAAGAAAATAAAGATTGACTGAGTGAAGATATGAATGCTAGAATGAAAGTTATCAAGAAAGAACGACAGTAATTAATAAAGAAACTAAAGATAGAATGAGAGAAGGTATGAAAGCTAGAATGTAACATATCAAGAAAGCAAGAAATGAAAGTAAGTAAAAAAGAAACTATAGATAGAATGAGAGAAGGTATTAAAGCTAGAATGAAAGATATGAAGAAAGGAAGAAAGAAAGTAATAAAGAAACTAAAGATTGAATGAGTGATGGTATGAAAGCTAGAATGCAAGTTATGAAGTAAGAAAGAAATGAAAGTAAGTAAAAAAGAAACTAAAGATAGAATGAGAGAAGGTATGAAAGCAAGAATGAAAGGTATCAAGAAAGAAAGAAAAAAAGAAATCAATAAAGAAATTATAGATGAAAAGAGAGAAGGTATGAAATCTAGAATGATAGATATCAAGAGAGATAGAAATAAATTAATAAAGAAACTAAAGATAGAATGAAAGAAGGTATGAAAGCTAGAATGAAAGATATCAAGAAAGAAAGAAAGAAAGTAATAAAGAAACTAAAGATAGAATGAGTGATGGTATGAAAGCTAGAATGACAGATATCAAGAAAGAAAAAAGGAAGAAAGTAGAACTAAAGTAATAAAGAAACTAAAGATAGAATGAGTGATGGTATGAAAGCTAGAATGCAAGATATGAAGAAAGAAAGAAATGAAAGTAAGTAAAAAAGAAACTAAAGATAGAATGAGAGAAGGTATGCAAGCTAGAAAGAAAGATATCAAGAAAGAAAGAAAGAAAGAAAGAAAGATATCAATAAAGAAACTAAAGATAAAATGAGAGAAGGTATGAAATCTAGAATGAAAGATATCAAGACAGAAAGAAAGAAAGTAACTACTAAAGAAACTAAAGATAGAAGGAGAGAAGGTATGAAAGCTAGAATGAAAGATATCAAGAAAGAAAGAAAGAAAGTAAGAAAGAAACTAAAGATAGAATGAGAGATGGTATGAAAGCAAGAATGTAACATATCAAGAAAGCAAGAAATGAAAGTAAGTAAAAAAGAAACTAAAGATAGAATGAGAGATGGTATGAAAGCAAGAATGTAGCATATCAAGAAAGCAAGAAATGAAAGTAAGTAAAAAAGAAACTAAAGATAGAATGAGAGAAGGTACGAAAGATAGAATGTAAGATCTCAAGAAAGAAAGAAATGAAAGTAAGTAACAAAGAAACTAAAGATAGAATGAGAGAAGGTATGAAAGCTGGAATGAAAGATATCAAGAAAGAAAGAAATGAAAGTAAGTTAAAAAGAAACTATAGGAAGAATGAGAGAATTTATGAAAGTTAGAATGAAAGATATCAAGAAAGGAAGAAAGGAGGAAATCAATAAAGAAACTAAAGATAAAATGAGAGAAGGTATGAAATCTAGAATGAAAGATATCAAGAAAGAAAGAAAGTAACTAATAAAGAAACTAAAGATAGAATGAGAGAAGGTATAAAAGCTAGAATGAAAGATATCAAGGAAAGAAATGAAAGTAAGTAAAAAAAAAACTAAAGATAGAAAGAGAAAAGGTATGAGAGCTAGAATGAAAGATATCAAGAAAGAAAGAAATAAAGTAAGAAAGTAATAAAGAAACTAAAGATAGAATGAGAGAAGGTATGAAAGCTAGAATGAAAGATATCAAGAAAGAAAAAAGGAACAAAGTACAAATAATGTAATAAAGAAAATAAAGATTGACTGAGTGAAGATATGAATGCTAGAATGAAAGTTATCAAGAAAGAACGACAGTAATTAATAAAGAAACTAAAGATAGAATGAGAGAAGGTATGAAAGCTAGAATGTAACATATCAAGAAAGCAAGAAATGAAAGTAAGTAAAAAAGAAACTATAGATAGAATGAGAGAAGGTATTAAAGCTAGAATGAAAGATATGAAGAAAGGAAGAAAGAAAGTAATAAAGAAACTAAAGATTGAATGAGTGATGGTATGAAAGCTAGAATGCAAGTTATGAAGTAAGAAAGAAATGAAAGTAAGTAAAAAAGAAACTAAAGATAGAATGAGAGAAGGTATGAAAGCAAGAATGAAAGGTATCAAGAAAGAAAGAAAAAAAGAAATCAATAAAGAAATTATAGATGAAAAGAGAGAAGGTATGAAATCTAGAATGATAGATATCAAGAGAGATAGAAATAAATTAATAAAGAAACTAAAGATAGAATGAAAGAAGGTATGAAAGCTAGAATGAAAGATATCAAGAAAGAAAGAAAGAAAGTAATAAAGAAACTAAAGATAGAATGAGTGATGGTATGAAAGCTAGAATGACAGATATCAAGAAAGAAAAAAGGAAGAAAGTAGAACTAAAGTAATAAAGAAACTAAAGATAGAATGAGTGATGGTATGAAAGCTAGAATGCAAGATATGAAGAAAGAAAGAAATGAAAGTAAGTAAAAAAGAAACTAAAGATAGAATGAGAGAAGGTATGCAAGCTAGAAAGAAAGATATCAAGAAAGAAAGAAAGAAAGAAAGAAAGATATCAATAAAGAAACTAAAGATAAAATGAGAGAAGGTATGAAATCTAGAATGAAAGATATCAAGACAGAAAGAAAGAAAGTAACTACTAAAGAAACTAAAGATAGAAGGAGAGAAGGTATGAAAGCTAGAATGAAAGATATCAAGAAAGAAAGAAAGAAAGTAAGAAAGAAACTAAAGATAGAATGAGAGATGGTATGAAAGCAAGAATGTAACATATCAAGAAAGCAAGAAATGAAAGTAAGTAAAAAAGAAACTAAAGATAGAATGAGAGAAGGTACGAAAGCTAGAATGTAAGATCTCAAGAAAGAAAGAAATGAAAGTAAGTAAAAAAAAAAATAAAGATAGAATGAGAGAAGGTATGCAAGCTAGAAAGAAAGATATCAAGAAAGAAAGAAAGAAAGAAAGAAAGAAAGAAAGAAAGAAAGAAAGAAAGAAAGATATCAATAAGAAACTAAAGATAAAATGAGAGAAGGTATGAAATCTAGAATGAAAGATATCAAGACAGAAAGAAAGAAAGTAACTACTAAAGAAACTAAAGATAGAAGGAGAGAAGGTATGAAAGCTAGAATGAAAGATATCAAGAAAGAAAGAAAGAAAGTAATAAAGAAACTAAAGATAGAATGAGAGATGGTATGAAAGCAAGAATGTAACATATCAAGAAAGCAAGAAATGAAAGTAAGTAATAAAGAAACTAAAGATAGAATGAGAGAAGGTACGAAAGCTAGAATGTAAGATCTCAAGAAAGAAAGAAATGAAAGTAAGTAAAAAAGAAACTATAGGTAGAATGAGAGAATTTATGAAAGCTAGAATGAAAGATATCAAGAAAGGAAGAAAGGAGGAAATCAATAAAGAAACTAGAGATAAAATGAGAGAAGGTATGAAATCTAGAATGAAAGATATCAAGAAAGAAAGAAAGTAAGAAATCAATAAAGAAACTAAAGATAAAATGAGAGAAGGAATGAAATCTAGAATGAAAGATATCAAGAAAGAAAGAAAGTAACTAATAAAGAAACTAAAGATAGAATGAGAGAAGGTATTAAAGCTAGAATGAAAGATATCAAGGAAAGAAATGAAAGTAAGTAACAAAGAAACTAAAGATAGAATGAGAGAAGGTATGAAAGCTAGAATGAAAGATATAAAGAAAGAAAGAAATGAAAGTAAGTTAAAAAGAAACTATAGGAAGAATGAGAGAATTTATGAAAGCTAGAATGAAAGATATCAAGAAAGGAAGAAAGGAGGAAATCAATAAAGAAACTAAAGATAAAATGAGAAAAGGTATGAAATCTAGAATGAAAGATATCAAGAAAGAAAGAAAGAAAGAAATCAATAAAGAAACTAAAGATAAAATGAGAGAAGGAATGATATCTAGAATGAAAGATATCAAGAAAGAAAGAAAGTAACTAATAAAGAAACTAAAGATAGAATGAGAGAAGGTATTAAACCTAGAATGAAAGATATCAAGGAAAGAAATGAAAGTAAGTAAAAAAGAAACTGAAGATAGAATGAGAGAAGGTATGAAAGCTAGAATGAAAGATATCAAGAAAGAAAGAAAGAAAGAAAGAAAGAAAGTAAAAAAGAAAATAAAGATAGAAAGAGAGAAGGTATGAGAGCTAAAATGAAAGATATCAAGAAAGAAAGAAATAAAGTAAGAAAGTAAGAAAGAAACTAAAGATAGAATGAGAGAAGGTATGAAAGCTAGAATGTAAGATATCAAGAAAGAAAAAAGGAACAAAGTAGAAATAATGTAATAAAGAAAATAAAGATTGACTGAGTGAAGATATGAATGCTAGAATGAAAGTTATCAAGAAAGAAAGAAATAAAGTAAAAAAGAAACTAAAGATAGAATGAGAGAAGGTATGAAAGCAAGAATGAAAGGTATCAAGAAAGAAAGAAAAAAAGAAATCAATAAAGAAATTATAGATGAAAAGAGAGAAGGTATGAAAGCTAGAATGAAAGATATCAAGAAAGAAAGAAAGAAAGTAATAAAGAAACTAAAGATAGAATGAGTGATGGTATGAAAGCTAGAATGACAGATATCAAGAAAGAAAAAAGGAAGAAAGTAGAAAAAAAGTAATAAAGAAACTAAAGATAGAATGAGTGATGGTATGAAAGCTAGAATGACAGATATCAAGAAAGAAAAAAGGAAGAAAGTAGAAAAAAAGTAATAAAGAAACTAAAGATAGAATGAGTGATGGTATGAAAGCTAGAATGCAAGATATGAAGAAAGAAAGAAATGAAAGTAAGTAAAAAAGAAACTAAAGATAGAATGAGGGAAGGTATGCAAGGTAGAAAGAAAGATATCAAGAAAGAAAGAAAGAAATCAATAAAGAAACTAAAGATAAACTGAGAGAAGGAATGAAATCTAGAATGAAAGATATCAAGAAAGAAAGAAAGAAATAAATCAATAAAGGAACTAAAGATAAACTGAGAGAAGGAATGAAATCTAGAATGAAAGATATCAAGAAAGAAAGAAAGTAACTAATAAAGAAACTAAAGATAGAATGAGAGAAGGTATTAAAGCTAGAATGAAAGATATCAAGGAAAGAAATGAAAGTAAGTAAAAAAGAAACTAAAGATAGAATGAGAGGAGGTATGAAAGCTGGAATGAAAGATATCAAGAAAGAAAGAAATGAAAGTAAGTTAATAAGAAACTATTGGAAGAATGAGAGAATTTATGAAAGCTAGAATGAAAGATATCAAGAAAGGAAGAAAGGAGGAAATCAATAAAGAAACTAAAGATAAAATGAGAGAAGGTATGAAATCTAGAATGAAAGATATCAAGAAAGAAAGACAGAAAGAAATCAATAAAGAAACTAAAGATAAAATGAGAGAAGGAATGATATCTAGAATGAAAGATATCAAGAAAGAAAGAAAGTAACTAATAAAGAAACTAAAGATAGAAAGTGAGAAGGTATGAGAGCTAGAATGAAAGATATCAAGAAAGAAAGAAATAAAGTAAGAAAGTAATAAAGAAACTAAAGATAGAATGAGAGAAGGTATGAAAGCTAGAATGTAATATATCAAGAAAGAAAAAAGGAACCAAGTTGAAATAATGTAATAAAGAAAATAAAGATTGATTGAGTGAAGATATGAATGCTAGAATGAAAGTTATCAAGAAAGAAAGAAAGAAAGTAGGAATGAAACTAAAGATAGAATCAGAGAAGGTATGAGAGCTAGAATGAGATATCAAGAAAGAAAGAAAGAAAGAAAGAAAGAACGAACGAAAGTAATTAATAAAGAAACTAAAGATAAAATGAGAGAAGGTATGAAAGCTAGAATGAAAGATATCAAGAAAGAAAGAAAGAAAGAAATCAATAAAGAATCTAAAGATAAAATGAGAGATGGAATGAAATCTAGAATGAAAGATATCAAGAAAGAAAGAAAGTAACTAATAAAGAAAGAAAAGGTAGAATGAGAGTAGGTATTAAAGCTAGAATGAAAGATATCAAGGAAAGAAATGAAAGTAAGTAACAAAGAAACTAAAGATAGAATGAGAGAAGGTAAGAAAGCTAGAATGAAAGATATCAAGAAAGAAAGAAAGAAAGAAAGTAAAAAAGAAACTAAAGATAGAAAGAGAGAAGTTATGTGAGCTAGAATGAAAGATATCAAGAAAGAAAGAAAGTAAGAAAGTAATAAAGAAACTAAAGATAGAACGAGAGAAGGTATGAAAGATAGAATGAAAGATATCAAGAAATAATGAAAGCAAGAGCGTAATAAAGAAACTAAAAATAGAATGAGAGAAGGTATGAAAGCTAGAATGAAAGATATCAAGAAAGAAAAAAGGAACAAAGTAGAAATAATGTAATAAAGAAAATAAAGATTGACTGAGTGAAGATATGAATGCTAGAATGAAAGTTATCAAGAAAGAACGACAGTAATTAATAAAGAAACTAAAGATAGAATGAGAGAAGGTATGAAAGCTAGAATGTAACATATCAAGAAAGCAAGAAATGAAAGTAAGTAAAAAAGAATCTATAGATAGAATGAGAGAAGGTATTAAAGCTAGAATGAAAGATATGAAGAAAGGAAGAAAGAAAGTAATAAAGAAACTAAAGATTGAATGAGTGATGGTATGAAAGCTAGAATGCAAGTTATGAAGTAAGAAAGAAATGAAAGTAAGTAAAAAAGAAACTAAAGATAGAATGAGAGAAGGTATGAAAGCAAGAATGAAAGGTATCAAGAAAGAAAGAAAAAAAGAAATCAATAAAGAAATTATACATGAAAAGAGAGAAGGAATGAAATCTAGAATGATAGATATCAAGAGAGATAGAAATAAATTAATAAAGAAACTAAAGATAGAATGAGAGAAGGTATGAAATCTAGAATGAAAGATATCAAGACAGAAAGAAAGAAAGTAACTACTAAAGAAACTAAAGATAGAAGGAGAGAAGGTATGAAAGCTAGAATGAAAGATATCAAGAAAGAAAGAAAGAAAGTAATAAAGAAACTAAAGATAGAATGAGAGATGGTATGAAAGCAAGAATGTAACATATCAAGAAAGCAAGAAATGAAAGTAAAAAAGAAACTAAAGATAGAATGAGAGAAGGTACGAAAGCTAGAATGTAAGATCTCAAGAAAGAAAGAAATGAAAGTAAGTAAAAAAGAAACTAAAGATAGAATGAGAGAAGGTATGCAATCTAGAAAGAAAGATATCAAGAAAGAAAGAAAGAAAGAAAGAAAGAAAGAAAGAAAGAAAGAAAGAAAGAAAGAAAGAAAGATATCAATAAGAAACTAAAGATAAAATGAGAGAAGGTATGAAATCTAGAATGAAAGATATCAAGACAGAAAGAAAGAAAGTAACTACTAAAGAAACTAAAGACAGAAGGAGAGAAGGTATGAAAGCTAGAATGAAAGATATCAAGAAAGAAAGAAAGAAAGTAATAAAGAAACTAAAGATAGAATGAGAGATGGTATGAAAGCAAGAATGTAACATATCAAGAAAGCAAGAAATGAAAGTAAGTAATAAAGAAACTAAAGATAGAATGAGAGAAGGTACGAAAGCTAGAATGTAAGATCTCAAGAAAGAAAGAAATGAAAGTAAGAAAAAAAGAAACTATAGGTAGAATGAGAGAATTTATGAAAGCTAGAATGAAAGATATGAAGAAAGGAAGAAAGGAGGAAATCAATAAAGAAACTAAAGATAAAATGAGAGAAGGTATGAAATCTAGAATGAAAGATATCAAGAAAGAAAGAAAGAAAGAAATCAATAAAGAAACTAAAGATAAAATGAGAGAAGGAATGATATCTAGAATGAAAGTTATCAAGAAAGAAAGAAAGTAACTAATAAAGAAACTAAAGATAGAATGAGAGAAGGTATTAAACCTAGAATGAAAGATATCAAGGAAAGAAATGAAAGTAAGTAAAAAAGAAACTGAAGATAGAATGAGAGAAGGTATGAAAGCTAGAATGAAAGATATCAAGAAAGAAAGAAAGAAAGAAAGAAAGAAAGAAAGTAAAAAAGAAACTAAAGATAGAAAGAGAGAAGGTATGAGAGCTAGAATGAAAGATATCAAGAAAGAAAGAAATAAAGTAAGAAAGTAATAAAGAAACTAAAGATAGAATGAGAGAAGGTATGAAAGCTAGAATGTAAGATATCAAGAAAGAAAAAAGGAACAAAGTAGAAATAATGTAATAAAGAAAATAAAGATTGACTGAGTGAAGATATGAATGCTAGAATGAAAGTTATCAAGAAAGAAAGAAAGAAAGTAAAAAGAAACTAAAGATAGAATGAGAGAAGGTATGAAAGCAAGAATGAAAGGTATCAAGAAAGAAAGAAAAAAAGAAATCAATAAAGAAATTATAGATGAAAAGAGAGAAGGTATGAAATCTAGAATGATAGATATCAAGAGAGTTAGAAATAAATTAATAAAGAAACTAAAGATAGAATGAGAGAAGGTATGGAAGCTAGAATGAAAGATATCAAGAAAGAAAGAAAGAAAGTAATAAAGAAACTAAAGATAGAATTAGTGATGGTATGAAAGCTAGAATGACAGATATCAAGAAAGAAAAAAGGAAGAAAGTAGAAAAAAAGTAATAAAGAAACTAAAGATAGAATGAGTGATGGTATGAAAGCTAGAATGACAGATATCAAGAAAGAAAAAAGGAAGAAAGTAGAAAAAAAGTAAAAAAGAAACTAAAGATAGAATGAGGGAAGGTATGCAAGCTAGAAAGAAAGATATCAAGAAAGAAAGAAAGAAATCAATAAAGAAACTAAAGATAAACTTAGAGAAGGAATGAAATCTAGAATGAAAGATATCAAGAAAGAAAGAAAGAAAGAAATCAATAAAGAAACTAAAGATAAACTGAGAGAAGGAATGAAATCTAGAATGAAAGATATCAAGAAAGAAAGAAAGTAACTAATAAAGAAACTAAAGATAGAATGAGAGAAGGTATGAAAGCTAGAATGAAAGATATCAAGAAAGAAAAAAGGAACAAAGTAGAAATAATGTAATAAAGAAAATAAAGATTGACTGAGTGAAGATATGAATGCTAGAATGAAAGTTATCAAGAAAGAACGACAGTAATTAATAAAGAAACTAAAGATAGAATGAGAGAAGGTATGAAAGCTAGAATGTAACATATCAAGAAAGCAAGAAATGAAAGTAAGTAAAAAAGAAACTATAGATAGAATGAGAGAAGGTATTAAAGCTAGAATGAAAGATATGAAGAAAGGAAGAAATAAAGTAATAAAGAAACTAAAGATTGAATGAGTGATGGTATGAAAGCTAGAATGCAAGTTATGAAGTAAGAAAGAAATGAAAGTAAGTAAAAAAGAAACTAAAGATAGAATGAGAGAAGGTATGAAAGCAAGAATGAAAGGTATCAAGAAAGAAAGAAAAAAAGAAATCAATAAAGAATTTATAGATGAAAAGAGAGAAGGTATGAAATCTAGAATGATAGATATCAAGAGAGATAGAAATAAATTAATAAAGAAACTAAAGATAGAATGAGAGAAGGTATGAAATCTAGAATGAAAGATATCAAGACAGAAAGAAAGAAAGTAACTACTAAAGAAACTAAAGATAGAAGGAGAGAAGGTATGAAAGCTAGAATGAAAGATATCAAGAAAGAAAGAAAGAAAGTAATAAAGAAACTAAAGATAGAATGAGAGATGGTATGAAAGCAAGAATGTAACATATCAAGAAAGCAAGAAATGAAAGTAAGTAAAAAAGAAACTAAAGATAGAATGAGAGAAGGTATGCAAGCTAGAAAGAAAGATATCAAGAAAGAAAGAAAGAAAGAAAGAAAGAAAGAAAGAAAGAAAGAAAGAAAGATATCAATAAGAAACTAAAGATAAAATGAGAGAAGGTATGAAATCTAGAATGAAAGATATCAAGACAGAAAGAAAGAAAGTAACTACTAAAGAAACTAAAGATAGAAGGAGAGAAGGTATGAAAGCTAGAATGAAAGATATCAAGAAAGAAAGAAAGAAAGTAATAAAGAAACTAAAGATAGAATGAGAGATGGTATGAAAGCAAGAATGTAACATATCAAGAAAGCAAGCAATGAAAGTAAGTAATAAAGAAACTAAAGATAGAATGAGAGAAGGTACGAAAGCTAGAATGTAAGATCTCAAGAAAGAAATAAATGAAAGTAAGTAAAAAAGAAACTATAGGTAGAATGAGAGAATTTATGAAAGCTAGAATGAAAGATATCAAGAAAGGAAGAAAGGAGGAAATCAATAAAGAAACTAAAGATAAAATGAGAGAAGGTATGAAATCTAGAATGAAAGATATCAAGAAAGAAAGAAAGAAAGAAATCAATAAAGAAACTAAAGATAAAATGAGAGAAGGAATGATATCTAGAATGAAAGTTATCAAGAAAGAAAGAAAGTAACTAATAAAGAAACTAAAGATAGAATGAGAGAAGGTATTAAACCTAGAATGAAAGATATCAAGGAAAGAAATGAAAGTAAGTAAAAAAGAAACTGAAGATAGAATGAGAGAAGGTATGAAAGCTAGAATGAAAGATATCAAGAAAGAAAGAAAGAAAGAAAGAAAGTAAAAAAGAAACTAAAGATAGAAAGAGAGAAGGTATGAGAGCTAGAATGAAAGATATCAAAAAAGAAAGAAAAAAAGTAAGAAAGTAATAAAGAAACTAAAGATAGAATGAGAGAAGGTATGAAAGCTAGAATGTAAGATATCAAGAAAGAAAAAAGGAACAAAGTAGAAATAATGTAATAAAGAAAATAAAGATTGACTGAGTGAAGATATGAATGCTAGAATGAAAGTTATCAAGAAAGAAAGAAAGAAAGTAAAAAGAAACTAAATATAGAATGAGAGAAGGTATGAAAGCAAGAATGAAAGGTATCAAGAAAGAAAGAAAAAAAGAAATCAATAAAGAAATTATAGATGAAAAGAGAGAAGGTATGAAATCTAGAATGATAGATATCAAGAGAGATAGAAATAAATTAATAAAGAAACTAAAGATAGAATGAGAGAAGGTATGGAAGCTAGAATGAAAGATATCAAGAAAGAAAGAAAGAAAGTAATAAAGAAACTAAAGATAGAATGAGTGATGGTATGAAAGCTAGAATGACAGATATCAAGAAAGAAAAAAGGAAGAAAGTAGAAAAAAAGTAATAAAGAAACTAAAGATAGAATGAGTGATGGTATGAAAGCTAGAATGACAGATATCAAGAAAGAAAAAAGGAAGAAAGTAGAAAAAAAGTAATAAAGAAACTAAAGATAGAATGAGTGATGGTATGAAAGCCAGAATGCAAGATATGAAGAAAGAAAGAAATGAAAGTAAGTAAAAAAGAAACTAAAGATAGAATGAGGGAAGGTATGCAAGCTAGAAAGAAAGATATCAAGAAAGAAAGAAAGAAAGAAATCAATAAAGAAACTAAAGATAAACTGAGAGAAGGAATGAAATCTAGAATGAAAGATATCAAGAAAGAAAGAAAGAAAGAAATCAATAAAGAAACTAAAGATAGAATGAGAGAAGGTATTAAAGCTAGAATGAAAGATATCAAGGAAAGAAATGAAAGTAAGTAACAAAGAAACTAAAGATAGAATGAGAGAAGCAATGAAAGCTGGAATGAAAGATATCAAGAAAGAAAGAAATGAAAGTAAGTTAAAAAGAAACTATAGGAAGAATGAGAGAATTTATGAAAGCTAGAATGAAAGATATCAAGAAAGGAAGAAAAGAGGAAATCAATAAAGAAACTAAAGATAAAATGAGAGAAGGTATGAAATCTAGAATGAAAGATATCAAGAAAGAAAGAAAGAAAGAAATCAATAAAGAAACTAAAGATAAAATGAGAGAAGGAATGATATCTAGAATGAAAGATATCAAGAAAGAAAGAAAGTAACTAATAAAGAAACTAAAGATAGAATGAGAGAAGGTATTAAAGCTAGAATGAAAGATATCAAGGAAAGAAATGAAAGTAAGTAAAAAAGAAACTAAAGATAGAAAGAGAGAAGGTATGAGAGCTAGAATGAAAGATATCAAGAAAGAAAGAAATAAAGTAAGAAAGTAATAAAGAAACTAAAGATAGAATGAGAGAAGGTATGAAAGCTAGAATGTAAGATATCAAGAAAGAAAAAAGGAACCAAGTAGAAATAATGTAATAAAGAAAATAAAGATTGATTGAGTGAAGATATGAATGCTGGAATGAAAGTTATCAAGAAAGAAAGAAAGAAAGTAGGAATGAAACTAAAGATAGAATCAGAGAATTTATGAGAGCTAGAATGAGATATCAAGAAAGAAAGAAAGAAAGAAAGAAAGAAAGAAAGAAAGAACAAAAGTAATTAATAAAGAAACTAAAGATAAAATGAGAGAAGGTATGAAAGCTAGAATGAAAGATATCAAGAAAGAAAGAAAGAAAGAAATCAATAAAGAATCTAAAGATAAAATGAGAGATGGAATGAAATCTAGAATGAAAGATATCAAGAAAGAAAGAAAGTAACTAATAAAGAAAGAAAAGATAGAATGAGAGTCGGTATTAAAGCTAGAATGAAAGATATCAAGGAAAGAAATGAAAGTAAGTAACAAAGAAACTAAAGATAGAATGAGAGAAGGTAAGAAAGCTAGAATGAAAGATATCAAGAAAGAAAGAAAGAAAGAAAGTAAAAAAGAAACTAAAGATAGAAAGAGAGAAGTTATGTGAGCTAGAATGAAAGATATCAAGAAAGAAAGAAAGTAAGAAAGTAATAAAGAAACTAAAGATAGAACGAGAGAAGGTATGAAAGATAGAATGAAAGATATCAAGAAATAATGAAAGAAAGAGCGTAATAAAGAAACTAAAGATAGAATGAGAGAACGTATGAAAGCTAGAATGAAAGATATCAAGAAAGAAAAAAGGAACAAAGTAGAAATAATGTAATAAAGAAAATAAAGATTGACTGAGTGAAGATATGAATGCTAGAATGAAAGTTATCAAGAAAGAACGACAGTAATTAATAAAGAAACTAAAGATAGAATGAGAGAAGGTATGAAAGCTAGAATGTAACATATCAAGAAAGCAAGAAATGAAAGTAAGTAAAAAAGAAACTATAGATAGAATGAGAGAAGGTATTAAAGCTAGAATGAAAGATATGAAGAAAGAAAGAAAGAAAGTAATAGAGAAACTAAAGATAGAATGAGTGATGGTATGAAAGCTAGAATGACAGATATCAAGAAAGAAAAAAGGAAGAAAGTAGAAATTAAGTAATAAAGAAACTAAAGATAGAATGAGTGATGGTATGAAAGCTAGAATGCAAGATATGAAGAAAGAAAGAAATGAAAGTAAGTAAAAAAGAAACTAAAGATAGAATGAGAGAAGGTATGAAATCTAGAATGAAAGATATCAAGACAGAAAGAAAGAAAGTAACTACTAAAGAAACTAAAGATAGAAGGAGAGAAGGTATGAAAGCTAGAATGAAAGATATCAAGAAAGAAAGTAATAAAGAAACTAAAGATAGAATGAGAGATGGTATGAAAGCAAGAATGTAACATATCAAGGAAGCAAGAAATGAAAGTAAGTAAAAAAGAAACTAAAGATAGAATGAGAGAAGGTACGAAAGCTAGAATGTAAGATCTCAAGAAAGAAAGAAATGAAAGTAAGTAAAAAAGAAACTAAAGATAGAATGAGAGAAGGTATGAAAGCTAGAATGAAAGATAACAAGAAAGAAAGAAAGAAAGAAAGAAAGTAATAAAGAAACTAAAGATAGAAAGAGAGAAGGGATGAGAGCTAGAATGAAAGATATCAAGAAAGAAAGAAATGAAAGTAGGTTAAAAAGAAACTATAGGTAGAATGAGAGAAGGTGTGAAAGCTAGAATGAAAGATATCAAGAAAGGAAGAAAGGAGGAAATCAATAAAGAAACTAAAGATAAAATGAGAGAAGGTATGAAATCTAGAATGAAAGATATCAAGAAAGAAAGAAAGAAAGAAATCAATAAAGAAACTAAAGATAAAATGAGAGAAGGAATGAAATCTAGAATGAAAGATATCAAGAAAGAAAGAAAGAAACTAATAAAGAAACTAAAGAAAGAATGAGAGAAGCTATTAAAGCTAGAATGAAAGATATCAAGGAAAGAAATGAAAGTAAGTAACAAAGAAACTAAAGATAGAATGAGAGAAGGTATGAAAGTTAGAATGAAAGATATCAAGAAAGAAAGAAATGAAAGTAAGTTAAAAAGAAACTATAGGAAGAATGAGAGAATTTATGAAAGCTAGAATGAAAGATATCAAGAAAGGAAGAAAGGAGGAAATCAATAAAGAAACTAAAGATAAAATGAGAGAATTTATGAAATCTAGAATGAAAGATATCAAGAAAGAAAGAAAGAAATCAATCAATAAAGAAACTAAAGATAAAATGAGAGAAGGAATGATATCTAGAATGAAAGATATCAAGAAAGAAAGAAAGTAACTAATAAAGAAACTAAAGATGGAATGAGAGAAGGTATTAAAGCTAGAATGAAAGATATCCAGGAAAGAAATGAAAGTAAGTAAAAAAGAAACTAAAGATAGAATGAGAGAAGGTATGAAAGCTAGAATGAAAGATATCAAGAAAGAAAGAAAGAAAGTAAGAAAGTAAAAAATAAACTAAAGATAGAAAGAGAGAAGGTATGAGAGCTAGAATGAAAGATATCAAGAAAGAAAGAAATAAAGTAAGAAAGTAATAAAGAAACTAAAGAAAGAATGAGAGAAGTTATGAAAGCTAGAATGTAAGATATCAAGAAAGCAAGAAATGAAAGTAAGTAAAAAAGAAACTATAGATAGAATGAGAGAAGGTATTAAAGCTAGAATGAAAGATATGAAGAAAGGAAGAAATAAAGTAATAAAGAAAGTAAAGATTGAATGAGTGATGGTATGAAAGCTAGAATGCAAGTTATGAAGTAAGAAAGAAATGAAAGAAAGTAAAAAAGAAACTAAAGATAGAATGAGAGAAGGTATGAAAGCAAGAATGAAAGGTATCAAGAAAGAAAGAAAAAAAGAAATCAATAAAGAAATTATAGATGAAAAGAGAGAAGGTATGAAATCTAGAATGATAGATATCAAGAGAGATAGAAATAAATTAATAAAGAAACTAAAGATAGAATGAGAGAAGGTATGAAATCTAGAATGAAAGATATCAAGACAGAAAGAAAGAAAGTAACTACTAAAGAAACTAAAGATAGAAGGAGAGAAGGTATGAAAGCTAGAATGAAAGATATCAAGAAAGAAAGAAAGAAAGTAATAAAGAAACTAAAGATAGAATGAGAGATGGTATGAAAGCAAGAATGTAACATATCAAGAAAGCAAGAAATGAAAGTAAGTAAAAAAGAAACTAAAGATAGAATGAGAGAAGGTATGCAAGCTAGAAAGAAAGATATCAAGAAAGAAAGAAAGAAAGAAAGAAAGAAAGAAAGAAAGAAAGAAAGAAAGATATCAATAAGAAACTAAAGATAAAATGAGAGAAGGTATGAAATCTAGAATGAAAGATATCAAGACAGAAAGAAAGAAAGTAACTACTAAAGAAACTAAAGATAGAAGGAGAGAAGGTATGAAAGCTAGAATGAAAGATATCAAGAAAGAAAGAAAGAAAGTAATAAAGAAACTAAAGATAGAATGAGAGATGGTATGAAAGCAAGAATGTAACATATCAAGAAAGCAAGAAATGAAAGTAACTAATAAAGAAACTAAAGATAGAATGAGAGAAGGTACGAAAGCTAGAATGTAAGATCTCAAGAAAGAAAGAAATGAAAGTAAGTAAAAAAGAAACTATAGGTAGAATGAGAGAATTTATGAAAGCTAGAATGAAAGATATCAAGAAAAGAAGAAAGGAGGAAATCAATAAAGAAACTAAAGATAAAATGAGAGAAGGTATGAAATCTAGAATGAAAGATATCAAGAAAGAAAGAAAGTAAGAAATCAATAAAGAAACTAAAGATAAAATGAGAGAAGGAATGAAATCTAGAATGAAAGATATCAAGAAAGAAAGAAAGTAACTAATAAAGAAACTAAAGATAGAATGAGAGAAGGTATTAAAGCTAGAATGAAAGATATCAAGGAAAGAAATGAAAGTAAGTAACAAAGAAACTAAAGATAGAATGAGAGAAGGTATGAAAGCTAGAATGAAAGATATAAAGAAAGAAAGAAATGAAAGTAAGTTAAAAAGAAACTATAAGAAGAATGAGAGAATTTATGAAAGCTAGAATGAAAGATATCAAGAAAGGAAGAAAGGAGGAAATCAATAAAGAAACTAAAGATAAAATGAGAGAAGGTATGAAATCTAGAATGAAAGATATCAAGAATGAAAGAAAGAAAGAAATCAATAAAGAAACTAAAGATAAAATGAGAGAAGGAATGATATCTAGAATGAAAGTTATCAAGAAAGAAAGAAACTAATAAAGAAACTAAAGATAGAATGAGAGAAGGTATTAAACCTAGAATGAAAGATATCAAGGAAAGAAATGAAAGTAAGTAAAAAAGAAACTGAAGATAGAATGAGAGAAGGTATGAAAGCTAGAATGAAAGATATAAAGAAAGAAAGAAAGAAAGAAAGAAAGTAAAAAAGAAACTAAAGATAGAAAGAGAGAAGGTATGAGAGCTAGAATGAAAGATATCAAGAAAGAAAGAAAAAAAGTAAGAAAGTAATAAAGAAACTAAAGATAGAATGAGAGAAGGTATGGAAGCTAGAATGTAAGATATCAAGAAAGAAAAAAGGAACAAAGTAGAAATAATGTAATAAAGAAAATAAAGATTGACTGAGTGAAGATATGAATGCTAGAATGAAAGTTATCAAGAAAGAAAGAAAGAAAGTAAAAAGAAACTAAATATAGAATGAGAGAAGGTATGAAAGCAAGAATGAAAGGTATCAAGAAAGAAAGAAAAAAAGAAATCAATAAAGAAATTATAGATGAAAAGAGAGAAGGTATGAAATCTAGAATGATAGATATCAAGAGAGATAGAAATAAATTAATAAAGAAACTAAAGATAGAATGAGAGAAGGTATGAAAGCTAGAATGAAAGATATCAAGAAAGAAAGAAAGAAAGTAATAAAGAAACTAAAGATAGAATGAGTGATGGTATGAAAGCTAGAATGACAGATATCAAGAAAGAAAAAAGGAAGAAAGTAGAAAAAAAGTAATAAAGAAACTAAAGATAGAATGAGTGATGGTATGAAAGCTAGAATGACAGATATCAAGAAAGAAAGAAATGAAAGTAAGTAAAAAAGAAACTAAAGATAGAATGAGGGAAGGTATGCAAGCTAGAAAGAAAGATATCAAGAAAGAAAGAAAGAAAGAAATCAATAAAGAAACTAAAGATAAACTGAGAGAAGGAATGAAATCTAGAATGAAAGATATCAAGAAAGAAAGAAAGAAAGAAATCAATAAAGAAACTAAAGATAAACTGAGAGAAGGTATTAAAGCTGGAATGAAAGATATCAAGAAAGAAAGAAATGAAAGTAAGTTAAAAAGAAACTATAGGAAGAATGAGAGAATTTATGAAAGCTAGAATGAAAGATATCAAGAAAGGAAGAAAGGAGGAAATCAATAAAGAAACTAAAGATAAAATGAGAGAAGGTATGAAATCTAGAATGAAAGATATCAAGAAAGAAAGAAAGAAAGAAATCAATAAAGAAACTAAAGATAAAATGAGAGAAGGAATGATATCTAGAATGAAAGATATCAAGAAAGAAAGAAAGTAACTAATAAAGAAACTAAAGATAGAATGAGAGAAGGTATTAAAGCTAGAATGAAAGATATCAAGGAAAGAAATGAAAGTAAGTAAAAAAGAAACTAAAGATAGAAAGAGAGAAGGTATGAGAGCTAGAATGAAAGATATCAAGAAAGAAAGAAATAAAGTAAGAAAGTAATAAAGAAACTAAAGATAGAATGAGAGAAGGTATGAAAGCTAGAATGTAAGATATCAAGAAAGAAAAAAGGAACCAAGTAGAAATAATGTAATAAAGAAAATAAAGATTGATTGAGTGAAGATATGAATGCTAGAATGAAAGTTATCAAGAAAGAAAGAAAGAAAGTAGGAATGAAACTAAAGATAGAATCAGAGAAGGTATGAGAGCTAGAATGAGATATCAAGAAAGAAAGAAAGAAAGAAAGAAAGAAAGAACGAAAGTAATTAATAAAGAAACTAAAGATAAAATGAGAGAAGGTATGAAAGCTAGAATGAAAGATATCAAGAAAGAAAGAAAGAAAGAAATCAATAAAGAATCTAAAGATAAAATGAGAGATGGAATGAAATCTAGAATGAAAGATATCAAGAAAGAAAGAAAGTAACTAATAAAGAAAGAAAAGATAGAATGAGAGTAGGTATGAAAGCTAGAATGAAAGATATCAAGGAAAGAAATGAAAGTAAGTAACAAAGAAACTAAAGATAGAATGAGAGAAGGTAAGAAAGCTAGAATGAAAGATATCAAGAAAGAAAGAAAGAAAGAAAGTAAAAAAGAAACTAAAGATAGAAAGAGAGAAGTTATGAGCTAGAATGAAAGATATCAAGAAAGAAAGAAAGTAAGAAAGAAATAAAGAAACTAAAGATAGAACGAGAGAAAGTATGAAAGATAGAATGAAAGATATCAAGAAATAATGAAAGAAAGAGCGTAATAAAGAAACTAAAGATAGAATGAGAGAAGGTATGAAAGCTAGAATGAAAGATATCAAGAAAGAAAAAAGGAACAAAGTAGAAATAATGTAATAAAGAAAATAAAGATTGACTGAGTGAAGATATGAATGCTAGAATGAAAGTTATCAAGAAAGAACGACAGTAATTAATAAAGAAACTAAAGATAGAATGAGAGAAGGTATGAAAGCTAGAATGTAACATATCAAGAAAGCAAGAAATGAAAGTAAGTAAAAAAGAAACTATAGATAGAATGAGAGAAGGTATTAAAGCTAGAATGAAAGATATGAAGAAAGAAAGAAAGAAAGTAATAGAGAAACTAAAGATAGAATGAGTGATGGTATGAAAGCTAGAATGACAGATATCAAGAAAGAAAAAAGGAAGAAAGTAGAAATTAAGTAATAAAGAAACTAAAGATAGAATGAGTGATGGTATGAAAGCTAGAATGCAAGATATGAAGAAAGAAAGAAATGAAAGTAAGTAAAAAAGAAACTAAAGATAGAATGAGAGAAAGTATGCAAGCTAGAAAGAAAGATATCAAGAAAGAAAGAAAGAAAGAAAGAAAGAAAGATATCAATAAAGAAACTAAAGATAAAATGAGAGAAGGTATGAAATCTAGAATGAAAGATATCAAGACAGAAAGAAAGAAAGTAACTACTAAAGAAACTAAAGATAGAAGGAGAGAAGGTATGAAAGCTAGAATGAAAGATATCAAGAAAGAAAGTAATAAAGAAACTAAAGATAGAATGAGAGATGGTATGAAAACAAGAATGTAACATATCAAGAAAGCAAGAAATGAAAGTAAGTAAAAAAGAAACTAAAGATAGAATGAGAGAAGGTACGAAAGCTAGAATGTAAGATCTCAAGAAAGAAAGAAATGAAAGTAAGTAAAAAAGAAACTAAAGATAGAATGAGAGAAGGTATGAAAGCTAGAATGAAAAATAACAAGAAAGAAAGAAAGAAAGAAAGAAAGTAATAAAGAAACTAAAGATAGAAAGAGAGAAGGGATGAGAGCTAGAATGAAAGATATCAAGAAAGAAAGAAATGAAAGTAGGTTAAAAAGAAACTATAGGTAGAATGAGAGAAGGTATGAAAGCTAGAATGAAAGATATCAAGAAAGGAAGAAAGGAGGAAATCAATAAAGAAACTAAAGATAAAATGAGAGAAGGTATGAAATCTAGAATGAAAGATATCAAGAAAGAAAGAAAGAAAGAAATCAATAAAGAAACTAAAGATAAAATGAGAGAAGGAATGAAATCTAGAATGAAAGATATCAAGAAAGAAAGAAAGTAACTAATAAAGAAACTAAAGAAAGAATGAGAGAAGCTATTAAAGCTAGAATGAAAGATATCAAGGAAAGAAATGAAAATAAGTAACAAAGAAACTAAAGATAGAATGAGAGAAGGTATGAAAGCTAGAATGAAAGATATCAAGAAAGAAAGAAATGAAAGTAAGTTAAAAAGAAACTATAGGAAGAATGAGAGAATTTATGAAAGCTAGAATGAAAGATATCAAGAAAGGAAGAAAGGAGGAAATCAATAAAGAAACTAAAGATAAAATGAGAGAATTTATGAAATCTAGAATGAAAGATATCAAGAAGGAAAGAAAGAAATCAATCAATAAAGAAACTAAAGATAAAATGAGAGAAGGAATGATATCTAGAATGAAAGATATCAAGAAAGAAAGAAAGTAACTAATAAAGAAACTAAAGATGGAATGAGAGAAGGTATTAAAGCTAGAATGAAAGATATCAAGGAAAGAAATGAAAGTAAGTAAAAAAGAAACTAAAGATAGAATGAGAGAAGGTATGAAAGCTAGAATGAAAGATATCAAGAAAGAAAGAAAGAAAGTAAGAAAGTAAAAAATAAACTAAAGATAGAAAGAGAGAAGGTATAAGAGCTAGAATGAAAGATATCAAGAAAGAAAGAAATAAAGTAAGAAAGTAATAAAGAAACTAAAGAAAGAATGAGAGAAGGTATGAAAGCTAGAATGTAAGATATCAAGAAAGAAAAAAGGAACCAAGTAGAAATAATGTAATAAAGAAAATAATGATTGACTGAGGGAAGATATGAATGCTAGAATGAAAGTTATCAAGAAAGAAAGAAAGAAAGTAGTAAAGAAACTAAAGATAGAATCAGAGAAGGTATGAGAGCTAGAATGAGATATCAAGAAAGAAAGAAAGAAAGAAAGAAAGAAAGAAAGAAAGAACGAAAGTAATTAATAAAGAAACTAAAGATAAAATGAGAGAAGGTATGAAAGCTAGAATGAAAGATATCAAGAAAGAAAGAAAGAAAGAAATCAATAAAGAATCTAAAGATAAAATGAGAGATGGAATGAAATCTAGAATGAAAGATATCAAGAAAGAAAGAAAGTAACTAATACAGAAAGAAAAGATAGAATGAGAGTAGGTATTAAAGCTAGAATGAAAGATATCAAGAAAGAAAGAAATGAAAGTAAGTAAAAAAGAAACTAAAGATAGAATGAGAGAAGGTAAGAAAGCTAGAATGAAAGATATCAAGAAAGAAAGAAAGAAAGTAAGAAAGTAAAAAAGAAACTAAAGATAGAAAGAGAGAAGTTATGTGAGCTAGAATGAAAGATATCAAGAAAGAAAGAAAGTAAGAAAGTAATAAAGAAACTAAAGATAGAATGGGAGAAGGTATGAAAGATAGAATGAAAGATATCAAGAAATAAAGAAAGAAAGAGCGTAATAAAGAAACTAAAGATAGAATGAGAGAAGGTATGAAAGCTAGAATGAAAGATATCAAGAAAGAAAAAAGGAACAAAGTAGAAATAATGTAATAAAGAAAATAAAGATTGACTGAGGGAAGATATGAATGCTAGAATGAAAGTTATCAAGAAAGAAAGAAAGAAAGTAGTAAAGAAACTAAAGATAGAATCAGAGAAGGTATGAGAGCTAGAATGAGATATCAAGAAAGAAAAAAAGAAAGAAAGAAAGAACGAAAGTAATTAATAAAGAAAATAAAGATAGAATGAGAGAAGGTATGAAAGCTAGAATGTAACATATCAAGAAAGCAAGAAATGAAAGTAAGTAAAAAAGAAACTATAGATAGAATGAGAGAAGGTATTAAAGCTAGAATGAAAGATATGAAGAAAGGAAGAAAGAAAGTAATAAAGAAACTAAAGATTGAATGAGTGATGGTATGAAAGCTAGAATGCAAGATATGAAGTAAGAAAGAAATGAAAGTAAGTAAAAAAGAAACTAAAGATAGAATGAGAGAAGGTATGAAAGCAAGAATGAAAGGTATCAAGAAAGAAAGAAAAAAAGAAATCAATAAAGAAATTATAGATGAAAAGAGAGAAGGTATGAAATCTAGAATGATAGATATCAAGAGAGATAGAAATAAATTAATAAAGAAACTAAAGATAGAATGAGAGAAGGTATGAAAGCTAGAATGAAAGATATCAAGAAAGAAAGAAAGAAAGTAATAAAGAAACTAAAGATAGAATGAGTGATGGTATGAAAGCTAGAATGACAGATATCAAGAAAGAAAAAAGGAAGAAAGTAGAAAAAAAGTAATAAAGAAACTAAAGATAGAATGAGTGATGGTATGAAAGCTAGAATGACAGATATCAAGAAAGAAAAAAGGAAGAAAGTAGAAAAAAAGTAATAAAGAAACTAAAGATAGAATGAGTGATGGTATGAAAGCTAGAATGCAAGATATGAAGAAAGAAAGAAATGAAAGTAAGTAAAAAAGAAACTAAAGATAGAATGAGGGAAGGTATGCAAGCTAGAAATAAAGATATCTAGAAAGAAAGAAAGAAAGAAATCAATAAAGAAACTAAAGATAAACTGAGAGAAGGAATGAAATCTAGAATGAAAGATATCAAGAAAGAAAGAAAGAAAGAAATCAATAAAGAAACTAAAGATAGAATGAGAGAAGGTATTAAAGCTAGAATGAAAGATATCAAGGAAAGAAATGAAAGTAAGTAACAAAGAAACTAAAGATAGAATGAGAGAAGGTATGAAAGCTAGAATGAAAGATATCAAGAAAGAAAGAAATGAAAGTAAGTTAAAAAGAAACTATAGGAAGAATGAGAGAATTTATGAAAGCTAGAATGAAAGATATCAAGAAAGGAAGAAAGGAGGAAATCAATAAAGAAACTAAAGATAAAATGAGATAAGGTATGAAATCTAGAATGAAAGATATCAAGAAAGAAAGAAAGAAAGAAATCAATAAAGAAACTAAAGATAAAATGAGAGAATGAATGATATCTAGAATGAAAGATATCAAGAAAGAAAGAAAGTAACTAATAAAGAAACTAAAGATAGAATGAGAAGAAGGTATTAAAGCTAGAATGAAAGATATCAAGGAAAGAAATGAAAGTAAGTAAAAAAGAAACTAAAGATAGAATGAGAGAAGGTATGAAAGCTAGAATGAAAGATATCAAGAAAGAAAGAAAGAAAGTAAGAAAGTAATAAAGAAACTAAAGATAGAACGAGAGAAGGTATGAAAGCTAGAATGTAAGATCTCAAGAAATAAAGAAATGAAAGTAAGTAAAAAAGAAACTAAAGATAGAATGAGAGAAGGTATGAAAGCTAGAATGAAAGATAACAAGAAAGAAAGAAAGAAAGAAAGTAATAAAGAAACTAAAGATAGATAGAGAGAAGGGATGAGAGCTAGAATGAAAGATATCAAGAAAGAAAGAAATGAAAGTAAGTTAAAAAGAAACTATAGGAAGAATGAGAGAATTTATGAAAGCTAGAATGAAAGATATCAGGAAAGGAAGAAAGGAGGAAATCAAAAAAGAAACTAAAGATAGAATGAGAAGAAGGTATTAAAGCTAGAATGAAAGATATCAAGGAAAGAAATGAAAGTAAGTAAAAAAGAAACTAAAGATAGAAAGAGAGAAGGTATGAGAGCTAGAATGAAAGATATCAAGAAAGAAAGAAATAAAGTAAGAAAGTAATAAAGAAACTAAAGAAAGAATGAGAGAAGGTATGAAAGCTAGAATGTAAGATATCAAGAAAGAAAAAAGGAACCAAGTAGAAATAATGTAATAAAGAAAATAATGATTGACTGAGGGAAGATATGAATGCTAGAATGAAAGTTATCAAGAAAGAAAGAAAGAAAGTAGTAAAGAAACTAAAGATAGAATCAGAGAAGGTATGAGAGCTAGAATGAGATATCAAGAAAGAAAGAAAGAAAGAAAGAAAGAAAGAAAGAAAGAAAGAACGAAAGTAATTAATAAAGAAACTAAAGATAAAATGAGAGAAGGTATGAAAGCTAGAATGAAAGATATCAAGAAAGAAAGAAAGAAAGAAATCAATAAAGAATCTAAAGATAAAATGAGAGATGGAATGAAATCTAGAATGAAAGATATCAAGAAAGAAAGAAAGTAACTAATACAGAAAGAAAAGATAGAATGAGAGTAGGTATTAAAGCTAGAATGAAAGATATCAAGAAAGAAAGAAATGAAAGTAAGTAAAAAAGAAACTAAAGATAGAATGAGAGAAGGTAAGAAAGCTAGAATGAAAGATATCAAGAAAGAAAGAAAGAAAGTAAGAAAGTAAAAAAGAAACTAAAGATAGAAAGAGAGAAGTTATGTGAGCTAGAATGAAAGATATCAAGAAAGAAAGAAAGTAAGAAAGTAATAAAGAAACTAAAGATAGAATGGGAGAAGGTATGAAAGATAGAATGAAAGATATCAAGAAATAAAGAAAGAAAGAGCGTAATAAAGAAACTAAAGATAGAATGAGAGAAGGTATGAAAGCTAGAATGAAAGATATCAAGAAAGAAAAAAGGAACAAAGTAGAAATAATGTAATAAAGAAAATAAAGATTGACTGAGGGAAGATATGAATGCTAGAATGAAAGTTATCAAGAAAGAAAGAAAGAAAGTAGTAAAGAAACTAAAGATAGAATCAGAGAAGGTATGAGAGCTAGAATGAGATATCAAGAAAGAAAGAAAGAAAGAACGAAAGTAATTAATAAAGAAACTAAAGATAGAATGAGAGAAGGTATGAAAGCTAGAATGTAACATATCAAGAAAGCAAGAAATGAAAGTAAGTAAAAAAGAAACTATAGATAGAATGAGAGAAGGTATTAAAGCTACAATGAAAGATATGAAGAAAGGAAGAAAGAAAGTAATAAAGAAACTAAAGATTGAATGAGTGATGGTATGAAAGCTAGAATGCAAGATATGAAGTAAGAAAGAAATGAAAGTAAGTAAAAAAGAAACTAAAGATAGAATGAGAGAAGGTATGAAAGCAAGAATGAAAGGTATCAAGAAAGAAAGAAAAAAAGAAATCAATAAAGAAATTATAGATGAAAAGAGAGAAGGTATGAAATCTAGAATGATAGATATCAAGAGAGATAGAAATAAATTAATAAAGAAACTAAAGATAGAATGAGAGAAGGTATGAAAGCTAGAATGAAAGATATCAAGAAAGAAAGAAAGAAAGTAATAAAGAAACTAAAGATAGAATGAGTGATGGTATGAAAGCTAGAATGACAGATATCAAGAAAGAAAAAAGGAAGAAAGTAGAAAAAAAGTAATAAAGAAACTAAAGATAGAATGAGTGATGGTATGAAAGCTAGAATGACAGATATCAAGAAAGAAAAAAGGAAGAAAGTAGAAAAAAAGTAATAAAGAAACTAAAGATAGAATGAGTGATGGTATGAAAGCTAGAATGCAAGATATGAAGAAAGAAAGAAATGAAAGTAAGTAAAAAAGAAACTAAAGATAGAATGAGGGAAGGTATGCAAGCTAGAAATAAAGATATCTAGAAAGAAAGAAAGAAATCAATAAAGAAACTAAAGATAAACTGAGAGAAGGAATGAAATCTAGAATGAAAGATATCAAGAAAGAAAGAAAGAAAGAAATCAATAAAGAAACTAAAGATAGAATGAGAGAAGGTATTAAAGCTAGAATGAAAGATATCAAGGAAAGAAATGAAAGTAAGTAACAAAGAAACTAAAGATAGAATGAGAGAAGGTATGAAAGCTAGAATGAAAGATATCAAGAAAGAAAGAAATGAAAGTAAGTTAAAAAGAAACTATAGGAAGAATGAGAGAATTTATGAAAGCTAGAATGAAAGATATCAAGAAAGGAAGAAAGGAGGAAATCAATAAAGAAACTAAAGATAAAATGAGATAAGGTATGAAATCTAGAATGAAAGATATCAAGAAAGAAAGAAAGAAAGAAATCAATAAAGAAACTAAAGATAAAATGAGAGAATGAATGATATCTAGAATGAAAGATATCAAGAAAGAAAGAAAGTAACTAATAAAGAAACTAAAGATAGAATGAGAAGAAGGTATTAAAGCTAGAATGAAAGATATCAAGGAAAGAAATGAAAGTAAGTAAAAAAGAAACTAAAGATAGAATGAGAGAAGGTATGAAAGCTAGAATGAAAGATATCAAGAAAGAAAGAAAGAAAGTAAGAAAGTAATAAAGAAACTAAAGATAGAACGAGAGAAGGTATGAAAGCTAGAATGTAAGATCTCAAGAAAGAAAGAAATGAAAGTAAGTAAAAAAGAAACTAAAGATAGAATGAGAGAAGGTATGAAAGCTAGAATGAAAGATAACAAGAAAGAAAGAAAGAAAGAAAGTAATAAAGAAACTAAAGATAGATAGAGAGAAGGGATGAGAGCTAGAATGAAAGATATCAAGAAAGAAAGAAATGAAAGTAAGTTAAAAAGAAACTATAGGAAGAATGAGAGAATTTATGAAAGCTAGAATGAAAGATATCAGGAAAGGAAGAAAGGAGGAAATCAAAAAAGAAACTAAAGATAAAATGAGAGAAGGTATGAAATCTAGAATGAAAGATATCAAGAAAGAAAGAAAGAAAGAAATCAATAAAGAAACTAAAGATAAAATGAGAGAAGGTATGAAAGCTAGAATGAAAGATAACAAGAAAGAAAGAAAGAAAGAAAGTAATAAAGAAACTAAAGATAGAAAGAGAGAAGGGATGAGAGCTAGAATGAAAGATATCAAGAAAGAAAGAAATGAAAGTAAGTAAAAAAGAAACTAAAGATAGAATGAGAGAAGGTATGAAAGCTAGAATGAAAGATATCAAGAAAGAAAGAAAGAAAGTAAGAAAGTAATAAAGAAACTAAAGAAAGAATGAGAGAAGGTATGAAAGCTAGAATGTAAGATATCAAGAAAGAAAAAAGGAACCAAGTAGAAATAATGTAATAAAGAAAATAAAGATTGATTGTGTGAAGATATGAATGCTAGAATGAAAGTTATCAAGAAAGAAAGAAAGAAAGTAGGAAAGAAACTAAAGATAGAATCAGAGAAGGTATGAGAGCTAGAATGAGATATCAAGAAAGAAAGAAAGAAAGAAAGAAAGAAAGAAAGAAAGAAAGAAAGAAAGAAAGAAAGAAAGAACGAAAGTAATTAATAAAGAAACTAAAGATAAAATGAGAGAAGGTATGAAAGCTAGAATGAAAGATATCAAGAAAGAAAGAAAGAAAGATATCAATAAAGAATCTAAAGATAAAATGAGAGATGGAATGAAATCTAGAATGAAAGATATCAAGAAAGAAAGAAAGTAACTAATAAAGAAAGAAAAGATAGAATGAGAGTAGGTATTAAAGCTAGAATGAAAGATATCAAGAAAGAAAGAAATGAAAGTAAGTAAAAAAGAAACTAAAGATAGAATGAGAGAAGGTAAGAAAGCTAGAATGAAAGATATCAAGAAAGAAAGAAAGAAAGTAAGAAAGTAAAAAAGAAACTAAAGATAGAAAGAGAGAAGTTATGTGAGCTAGAATGAAAGATATCAAGAAAGAAAGAAAGAAAGTAAGAAAGTAATAAAGAAACTAAAGATAGAACGAGAGAAGGTATGAAAGATAGAATGAAAGATATCAAGAAATAAAGAAAGAAAGAGCATAATAAAGAAACTAAAGATAGAATGAGAGAAGGTATGAAAGCTAGAATGAAAGATATCAAGAAAGAAAAAAGGAACAAAGTAGAAATAATGTAATAAAGAAAATAAAGATTGACTGAGTGAAGATATGAATGCTAGAATGAAAGTTATCAAGAAAGAAAGAAAGAAAGTAGGAAAGAAACTAAAGATAGAATCAGAGAAGGTATGAGAGCTAGAATGAGATATCAAGAAAGAAAGAAAAAAGAAAGAAAGAAAGAACGAAAGTAATTAATAAAGAAACTAAAGATAGAATGAGAGAAGGTATGAAAGCTAGAATGTAACATATCAAGAAAGCAAGAAATGAAAGTAAGTAAAAAAGAAACTATAGATAGAATGAGAGAAGGTATTAAAGCTAGAATGAAAGATATGAAGAAAGGAAAAAAGAAAGTAATAAAGAAACTAAAGATTGAATGAGTGTTGGTATGAAAGCTAGAATGCAAGATATGAAGTAAGAAAGAAATGAAAGTAAGTAAAAAAGAAACTAAAGATAGAATGAGAGAAGGTATGAAAGCAAGAATGAAAGGTATCAAGAAAGAAAGAAAAAAAGAAATCAATAAAGAAATTATAGATGAAAAGAGAGAAGGTATGAAATCTAGAATGATAGATATCAAGAGAGATAGAAATAAATTAATAAAGAAACTAAAGATAGAATGAGAGAAGGTATGAAAGCTAGAATGAAAGATATCAAGAAAGAAAGAAAGAAAGTAATAAAGAAACTAAAGATAGAATGAGTGATGGTATGAAAGCTAGAATGACAGATATCAAGAAAGAAAAAAGGAAGAAAGTAGAAATAAAGTAATAAAGAAACTAAAGATAGAATGAGTGATGGTATGAAAGCTAGAATGCAAGATATGAAGAAAGAAAGAAATGAAAGTAAGTAAAAAAGAAACTAAAGATAGAATGAGGGAAGGTATGCAAGCTAGAAAGAAAGATATCAAGAAAGAAAGAAAGAAAGAAATCAATAACGAAACTAAAGATAAACTGAGAGAAGGAATGAAATCTAGAATGAAAGATATCAAGAAAGAAAGAAAGAAAGAAATCAATAAGAAACTAAAGATAAACTGAGAGAAGGAATGAAATCTAGAATGAAAGATATCAAGAAAGAAAGAAAGTAACTAATAAAGAAACTAAAGATAGAATGAGAGAAGGTATTAAAGCTAGAATGAAAGATATCAAGGAAAGAAATGAAAGTAAGTAACAAAGAAACTAAAGATAGAATGAGAGAAGGAATGAAAGCTAGAATGAAAGATATCAAGAAAGAAAGAAATGAAAGTAAGTTAAAAAGAAACTATAGGAAGAATGAGAGAATTTATGAAAGCTAGAATGAAAGATATCAAGAAAGGAAGAAAGGAGGAAATCAATAAAGAAACTAAAGATAAAATGAGAGAAGGTATGAAATCTAGAATGAAAGATATCAAGAAAGAAAGAAAGAAAGAAATCAATAAAGAAACTAAAGATAAAATGAGAGAAGGAATGATATCTAGAATGAAAGATATCAAGAAAGAAAGAAAGTAACTAATAAAGGAAGAAAAGATAGAATGAGAGTAGGTATTAAAGCTAGAATGAAAGATATCAAGGAAAGAAATGAAAGTAAGTAAAGAAGAAACTAAAGATAGAATGAGAGAAGGTATGAAAGCTAGAATGAAAGATATCAAGAAAGAAAGAAAGAAAGAAAGAAAGTAAAAAAGAAACTAAAGATAGAAAGAGAGAAGGTATGAGAGCTAGAATGAAAGATATCATGAAAGAAATAAAGTAAGAAAGTAATAAAGAAACTAAAGATAGAATGAGAGAAGGTATGAAAGCTAGAATGTAAGATATCAAGAAAGAAAAAAGGAACCAAGTAGAAATAATGTAATAAAGAAAATAAAGATTCATTGAGTGAAGATATGAATGCTAGAATGAAAGTTATCAAGAAAGAAAGAAAGAAAGTAGGAATGAAACTAAAGATAGAATCAGAGAAGGTATGAGAGCTAGAATGAGATATCAAGAAAGAAAGAAAGAAAGAAAGAAAGAAAGAAAGAAAGAACGAAAGTAATTAATAAAGAAACTAAAGATAAAATGAGAGAAGGTATGAAAGCTAGAATGAAAGATATCAAGAAAGAAAGAAAGAAATCAATAAAGAATCTAAAGATAAAATGAGAGATGGAATGAAATCTAGAATGAAAGATATCAAGAAAGAAAGAAAGTAACTAATTAAGAAAGAAAAGATAGAATGAGAGTAGGTATTAAAGCTAGAATGAAAGATATCAAGGAAAGAAATGAAAGTAAGTAACAAAGAAACTAAAGATAGAATGAGAGAAGGTAAGAAAGCTAGAATGAAAGATATCAAGAAAGAAAGAAAGAAAGAAAGTAAAAAAGAAACTAAAGATAGAAAGAGAGAAGTTATGTGAGCTAGAATGAAAGATATCAAGAAAGAAAGAAAGAAAGTAATAAAGAAACTAAAGATAGAACGAGAGAAGGTATGAAAGATAGAATGAAAGATATCAAGAAATAATGAAAGAAAGAGCGTAATAAAGAAACTAAAGATAGAATGAGAGAAGGTATGAAAGCTAGAATGAAAGATATCAAGAAAGAAAAAAGGAACAAAGTAGAAATAATGTAATAAAGAAAATAAAGATTGACTGAGTGAAGATATGCATGCTAAAATGAAAGTTATCAAGAAAGAACGACAGTAATTAATAAAGAAACTAAAGATAGAATGAGAGAAGGTATGAAAGCTAGAATGTAACATATCAAGAAAGCAAGAAATGAAAGTAAGTAAAAAAGAAACTATAGATAGAATGAGAGAAGGTATTAAAGCTAGAATGAAAGATATGAAGAAAGGAAGAAAGAAAGTAATAAAGAAACTAAAGATTGAATGAGTGATGGTATGAAAGCTAGAATGCAAGTTATGAAGTAAGAAAGAAATGAAAGTAAGTAAAAAAGAAACTAAAGATAGAATGAGAGAAGGTATGAAAGCAAGAATGAAAGGTATCAAGAAAGAAAGAAAAAAAGAAATCAATAAAGAAATTATAGATGAAAAGAGAGAAGGTATGAAATCTAGAATGATAGATATCAAGAGAGATAGAAATAAATTAATAAACTAAAGATAGAATGAGAGAAGGTATGAAAGCTAGAATGAAAGATATCAAGAAAGAGAGAAAGAAAGTAATAGAGAAACTAAAGATAGAATGAGTGATGGTATGAAAGCTAGAATGACAGATATCAAGAAAGAAAAAAGGAAGAAAGTAGAAATAAAGTAATAGAGAAACTAAAGATAGAATGAGTGATGGTATGAAAGCTAGAATGCAAGATATGAAGAAAGAAAGAAATGAAAGTAAGTAAAAAAGAAACTAAAGATAGAATGAGAGAAGGTATGCAAGCTAGAAAGAAAGATATCAAGAAAGAAAGAAAGAAAGAAAGAAAGTAAAAAAGAAACTAAAGATAGAAAGAGAGAAGGTATGAGAGCTAGAATGAAAGATATCAAGAAAGAAAGAAATAAAGTAAGAAAGTAATAAAGAAACTAAAGATAGAATGAGAGAAGGTATGAAAGCTAGAATGTAAGATATCAAGAAAGAAAAAAGGAACAAAGTAGAAATAATGTAATAAAGATAATAAAGATTGACTGAGTGAAGATATGAATGCTAGAATGAAAGTTATCAAGAAAGAAAGAAAGAAAGTAAAAAAGAAACTAAAGATAGAATGAGAGAAGGTATGAAAGCAAGAATGAAAGGTATCAAGAAAGAAAGAAAAAAAGAAATCAATAAAGAAATTATAGATGAAAAGAGAGAAGGTATGAAATCTAGAATGATAGATATCAAGAGAGTTAGAAATAAATTAATAAAGAAACTAAAGATAGAATGAGAGAAGGTATGGAAGCTAGAATGAAAGATATCAAGAAAGAAAGAAAGAAAGTAATAAAGAAACTAACGATAGAATTAGTGATGGTATGAAAGCTAGAATGACAGATATCAAGAAAGAAAAAAGGAAGAAAGTAGAAATAAAGTAATAGAGAAACTAAAGATAGAATGAGTGATGGTATGAAAGCTAGAATGCAAGATATGAAGAAAGAAAGAAATGAAAGTAAGTGAAAAAGAAACTAAAGATAGAATGAGAGAAGGTTTGAAAGCTAGAATGAAAGATATCAAGAAAGAAAGAAAGAAAGAAAGAAAGTAAAAAAGAAACTAAAGATAGAAAGAGAGAAGGTATGAGAGCTAGAATGAAAGATATCAAGAAAGAAAGAAATAAAGTAAGAAAGTAATAAAGAAACTAAAGATAGAATGAGAGAAGGTATGAAAGCTAGAATGTAAGATATCAAGAAAGAAAAAAGGAACAAAGTAGAAATAATGTAATAAAGATAATAAAGATTGACTGAGTGAAGATATGAATGCTAGAATGAAAGTTATCAAGAAAGAAAGAAAGAAAGTAAAAAAGAAACTAAAGATAGAATGAGAGAAGGTATGAAAGCAAGAATGAAAGGTATCAAGAAAGAAAGAAAAAAAGAAATCAATAAAGAAATTATAGATGAAAAGAGAGAAGGTATGAAATCTAGAATGATAGATATCAAGAGAGTTAGAAATAAATTAATAAAGAAACTAAAGATAGAATGAGAGAAGGTATGGAAGCTAGAATGAAAGATATCAAGAAAGAAAGAAAGAAAGTAATAAAGAAACTAACGATAGAATTAGTGATGGTATGAAAGCTAGAATGACAGATATCAAGAAAGAAAAAAGGAAGAAAGTAGAAAAAAAGTAATAAAGAAACTAAAGATAGAATGAGTGATGGTATGAAAGCTAGAATGACAGATATCAAGAAAGAAAAAAGGAAGAAAGTAGAAAAAAAGTAAAAAAGAAACTAAAGATAGAATGAGGGAAGGTATGCAAGCTAGAAAGAAAGATATCAAGAAAGAAAGAAAGAAATCAATAAAGAAACTAAAGATAAACTTAGAGAAGGAATGAAATCTAGAATGAAAGATATCAAGAAAGAAAGAAAGAAAGAAATCAATAAAGAAACTAAAGATAAACTGAGAGAAGGAATGAAATCTAGAATGAAAGATATCAAGAAAGAAAGAAAGTAACTAATAAAGAAACTAAAGATAGAATGAGAGAAGGTATGAAAGCTAGAATGAAAGATATCAAGAAAGAAAAAAGGAACAAAGTAGAAATAATGTAATAAAGAAAATAAAGATTGACTGAGTGAAGATATGAATGCTAGAATGAAAGTTATCAAGAAAGAACGACAGTAATTAATAAAGAAACTAAAGATAGAATGAGAGAAGGTATGAAAGCTAGAATGTAACATATCAAGAAAGCAAGAAATGAAAGTAAGTAAAAAAGAAACTATAGATAGAATGAGAGAAGGTATTAAAGCTAGAATGAAAGATATGAAGAAAGGAAGAAATAAAGTAATAAAGAAACTAAAGATTGAATGAGTGATGGTATGAAAGCTAGAATGCAAGTTATGAAGTAAGAAAGAAATGAAAGTAAGTAAAAAAGAAACTAAAGATAGAATGAGAGAATTTATGAAAGCAAGAATGAAAGGTATCAAGAAAGAAAGAAAAAAAGAAATCAATAAAGAAATTATAGATGAAAAGAGAGAAGGTATGAAATCTAGAATGATAGATATCAAGAGAGATAGAAATAAATTAATAAAGAAACTAAAGATAGAATGAGAGAAGGTATGAAATCTAGAATGAAAGATATCAAGACAGAAAGAAAGAAAGTAACTACTAAAGAAACTAAAGATAGAAGGAGAGAAGGTATGAAAGCTAGAATGAAAGATATCAAGAAAGAAAGAAAGAAAGTAATAAAGAAACTAAAGATAGAATGAGAGATGGTATGAAAGCAAGAATGTAACATATCAAGAAAGCAAGAAATGAAAGTAAGTAAAAAAGAAACTAAAGATAGAATGAGAGAAGGTATGCAAGCTAGAAAGAAAGATATCAAGAAAGAAAGAAAGAAAGAAAGAAAGAAAGAAAGAAAGAAAGAAAGAAAGATATCAATAAGAAACTAAAGATAAAATGAGAGAAGGTATGAAATCTAGAATGAAAGATATCAAGACAGAAAGAAAGAAAGTAACTACTAAAGAAACTAAAGATAGAAGGAGAGAAGGTATGAAAGCTAGAATGAAAGATATCAAGAAAGAAAGAAAGAAAGTAATAAAGAAACTAAAGATAGAATGAGAGATGGTATGAAAGCAAGAATGTAACATATCAAGAAAGCAAGCAATGAAAGTAAGTAATAAAGAAACTAAAGATAGAATGAGAGAAGGTACGAAAGCTAGAATGTAAGATCTCAAGAAAGAAAGAAATGAAAGTAAGTAAAAAAGAAACTATAGGTAGAATGAGAGAATTTATGAAAGCTAGAATGAAAGATATCAAGAAAGGAAGAAAGGAGGAAATCAATAAAGAAACTAAAGATAAAATGAGAGAAGGTATGAAATCTAGAATGAAAGATATCAAGAAAGAAAGAAAGAAAGAAATCAATAAAGAAACTAAAGATAAAATGAGAGAAGGAATGATATCTAGAATGAAAGTTATCAAGAAAGAAAGAAAGTAACTAATAAAGAAACTAAAGATAGAATGAGAGAAGGTATTAAACCTAGAATGAAAGATATCAAGGAAAGAAATGAAAGTAAGTAAAAAAGAAACTGAAGATAGAATGAGAGAAGGTATGAAAGCTAGAATGAAAGATATCAAGAAAGAAAGAAAGAAAGAAAGAAAGTAAAAAAGAAACTAAAGATAGAAAGAGAGAAGGTATGAGAGCTAGAATGAAAGATATCAAGAAAGAAAGAAAAAAAGTAAGAAAGTAATAAAGAAACTAAAGATAGAATGAGAGAAGGTATGAAAGCTAGAATGTAAGATATCAAGAAAGAAAAAAGGAACAAAGTAGAAATAATGTAATAAAGAAAATAAAGATTGACTGAGTGAAGATATGAATGCTAGAATGAAAGTTATCAAGAAAGAAAGAAAGAAAGTAAAAAGAAACTAAATATAGAATGAGAGAAGGTATGAAAGCAAGAATGAAAGGTATCAAGAAAGAAAGAAAAAAAGAAATCAATAAAGAAATTATAGATGAAAAGAGAGAAGGTATGAAATCTAGAATGATAGATATCAAGAGAGATAGAAATAAATTAATAAAGAAACTAAAGATAGAATGAGAGAAGGTATGGAAGCTAGAATGAAAGATATCAAGAAAGAAAGAAAGAAAGTAATAAAGAAACTAAAGATAGAATGAGTGATGGTATGAAAGCTAGAATGACAGATATCAAGAAAGAAAAAAGGAAGAAAGTAGAAAAAAAGTAATAAAGAAACTAAAGATAGAATGAGTGATGGTATGAAAGCTAGAATGACAGATATCAAGAAAGAAAAAAGGAAGAAAGTAGAAAAAAAGTAATAAAGAAACTAAAGATAGAATGAGTGATGGTATGAAAGCCAGAATGCAAGATATGAAGAAAGAAAGAAATGAAAGTAAGTAAAAAAGAAACTAAAGATAGAATGAGGGAAGGTATGCAAGCTAGAAAGAAAGATATCAAGAAAGAAAGAAAGAAAGAAATCAATAAAGAAACTAAAGATAAACTGAGAGAAGGAATGAAATCTAGAATGAAAGATATCAAGAAAGAAAGAAAGAAAGAAATCAATAAAGAAACTAAAGATAAACTGAGAGAAGGAATGAAATCTAGAATGAAAGATATCAAGAAAGAAAGAAAGTAACTAATAAAGAAACTAAAGATAGAATGAGAGAAGGTATTAAAGCTAGAATGAAAGATATCAAGGAAAGAAATGAAAGTAAGTAACAAAGAAACTAAAGATAGAATGAGAGAAGCAATGAAAGCTGGAATGAAAGATATCAAGAAAGAAAGAAATGAAAGAAAGTTAAAAAGAAACTATAGGAAGAATGAGAGAATTTATGAAAGCTAGAATGAAAGATATCAAGAAAGGAAGAAAGGAGGAAATCAATAAAGAAACTAAAGATAAAATGAGAGAAGGTATGAAATCTAGAATGAAAGATATCAAGAAAGAAAGAAAGAAAGAAATCAATAAAGAAACTAAAGATAAAATGAGAGAAGGAATGATATCTAGAATGAAAGATATCAAGAAAGAAAGAAAGTAACTAATAAAGAAACTAAAGATAGAATGAGAGAAGGTATTAAAGCTAGAATGAAAGATATCAAGGAAAGAAATGAAAGTAAGTAAAAAAGAAACTAAAGATAGAAAGAGAGAAGGTATGAGAGCTAGAATGAAAGATATCAAGAAAGAAAGAAATAAAGTAAGAAAGTAATAAAGAAACTAAAGATAGAATGAGAGAAGGTATGAAAGCTAGAATGTAAGATATCAAGAAAGAAAAAAGGAACCAAGTAGAAATAATGTAATAAAGAAAATAAAGATTGATTGAGTGAAGATATGAATGCTAGAATGAAAGTTATCAAGAAAGAAAGAAAGAAAGTAGGAATGAAACTAAAGATAGAATCAGAGAAGGTATGAGAGCTAGAATGAGATATCAAGAAAGAAAGAAAGAAAGAAAGAAAGAAAGAACGAAAGTAATTAATAAAGAAACTAAAGATAAAATGAGAGAAGGTATGAAAGCTAGAATGAAAGATATCAAGAAAGAAAGAAAGAAAGAAATCAATAAAGAATCTAAAGATAAAATGAGAGATGGAATGAAATCTAGAATGAAAGATATCAAGAAAGAAAGAAAGTAACTAATAAAGAAAGAAAAGATAGAATGAGAGTCGGTATTAAAGCTAGAATGAAAGATATCAAGGAAAGAAATGAAAGTAAGTAACAAAGAAACTAAAGATAGAATGAGAGAAGGTAAGAAAGCTAGAATGAAAGATATCAAGAAAGAAAGAAAGAAAGAAAGTAAAAAAGAAACTAAAGATAGAAAGAGAGAAGTTATGTGAGCTAGAATGAAAGATATCAAGAAAGAAAGAAAGTAAGAAAGTAATAAAGAAACTAAAGATAGAACGAGAGAAGGTATGAAAGATAGAATGAAAGATATCAAGAAATAATGAAAGAAAGAGCGTAATAAAGAAACTAAAGATAGAATGAGAGAAGGTATGAAAGCTAGAATGAAAGATATCAAGAAAGAAAAAAGGAACAAAGTAGAAATAATGTAATAAAGAAAATAAAGATTGACTGAGTGAAGATATGAATGCTAGAATGAAAGTTATCAAGAAAGAACGACAGTAATTAATAAAGAAACTAAAGATAGAATGAGAGAAGGTATGAAAGCTAGAATGTAACATATCAAGAAAGCAAGAAATGAAAGTAAGTAAAAAAGAAACTATAGATAGAATGAGAGAAGGTATTAAAGCTAGAATGAAAGATATGAAGAAAGAAAGAAAGAAAGTAATAGAGAAACTAAAGATAGAATGAGTGATGGTATGAAAGCTAGAATGACAGATATCAAGAAAGAAAAAAGGAAGAAAGTAGAAATTAAGTAATAAAGAAACTAAATATAGAATGAGTGATGGTATGAAAGCTAGAATGTAAGATATGAAGAAAGAAAGAAATGAAAGTAAGTAAAAAAGAAACTAAAGATAGAATGAGAGAAGGTATGAAATCTAGAATGAAAGATATCAAGACAGAAAGAAAGAAAGTAACTACTAAAGAAACTAAAGATAGAAGGAGAGAAGGTATGAAAGCTAGAATGAAAGATATCAAGAAAGAAAGTAATAAAGAAACTAAAGATAGAATGAGAGATGGTATGAAAGCAAGAATGTAACATATCAAGAAAGCAAGAAATGAAAGTAAGTAAAAAAGAAACTAAAGATAGAATGAGAGAAGGTACGAAAGCTAGAATGTAAGATCTCAAGAAAGAAAGAAATGAAAGTAAGTAAAAAAGAAACTAAAGATAGAATGAGAGAAGGTATGAAAGCTAGAATGAAAGATAACAAGAAAGAAAGAAAGAAAGAAAGAAAGTAATAAAGAAACTAAAGATAGAAAGAGAGAAGGGATGAGAGCTAGAATGAAAGATATCAAGAAAGAAAGAAATGAAAGTAGGTTAAAAAGAAACTATAGGTAGAATGAGAGAAGGTATGAAAGCTAGAATGAAAGATATCAAGAAAGGAAGAAAGGAGGAAATCAATAAAGAAACTAAAGATAAAATGAGAGAAGGTATGAAATCTAGAATGAAAGATATCAAGAAAGAAAGAAAGAAAGAAATCAATAAAGAAACTAAAGATAAAATGAGAGAAGGAATGAAATCTAGAATGAAAGATATCAAGAAAGAAAGAAAGAAACTAATAAAGAAACTAAAGAAAGAATGAGAGAAGCTATTAAAGCTAGAATGAAAGATATCAAGGAAAGAAATGAAAGTAAGTAACAAAGAAACTAAAGATAGAATGAGAGAAGGTATGAAAGCTAGAATGAAAGATATCAAGAAAGAAAGAAATGAAAGTAAGTTAAAAAGAAACTATAGGAAGAATGAGAGAATTTATGAAAGCTAGAATGAAAGATATCAAGAAAGGAAGAAAGGAGGAAATCAATAAAGAAACTAAAGATAAAATGAGAGAATTTATGAAATCTAGAATGAAAGATATCAAGAAAGAAAGAAAGAAATCAATCAATAAAGAAACTAAAGATAAAATGAGAGAAGGAATGATATCTAGAATGAAAGATATCAAGAAAGAAAGAAAGTAACTAATAAAGAAACTAAAGATGGAATGAGAGAAGGCATTAAAGCTAGAATGAAAGATATCCAGGAAAGAAATGAAAGTAAGTAAAAAAGAAACTAAAGATAGAATGAGAGAAGGTATGAAAGCTAGAATGAAAGATATCAAGAAAGAAAGAAAGAAAGTAAGAAAGTAAAAAATAAACTAAAGATAGAAAGAGAGAAGGTATGAGAGCTAGAATGAAAGATATCAAGAAAGAAAGAAATAAAGTAAGAAAGTAATAAAGAAACTAAAGAAAGAATGAGAGAAGGTATGAAAGCTAGAATGTAAGATATCAAGAAAGCAAGAAATGAAAGTAAGTAAAAAAGAAACTATAGATAGAATGAGAGAAGGTATTAAAGCTAGAATGAAAGATATGAAGAAAGGAAGAAATAAAGTAATAAAGAAAGTAAAGATTGAATGAGTGATGGTATGAAAGCTAGAATGCAAGTTATGAAGTAAGAAAGAAATGAAAGTAAGTAAAAAAGAAACTAAAGATAGAATGAGAGAAGGTATGAAAGCAAGAATGAAAGGTATCAAGAAAGAAAGAAAAAAAGAAATCAATAAAGAAATTATAGATGAAAAGAGAGAAGGTATGAAATCTAGAATGATAGATATCAAGAGAGATAGAAATAAATTAATAAAGAAACTAAAGATAGAATGAGAGAAGGTATGAAATCTAGAATGAAAGATATCAAGACAGAAAGAAAGAAAGTAACTACTAAAGAAACTAAAGATAGAAGGAGAGAAGGTATGAAAGCTAGAATGAAAGATATCAAGAAAGAAAGAAAGAAAGTAATAAAGAAACTAAAGATAGAATGAGAGATGGTATGAAAGCAAGAATGTAACATATCAAGAAAGCAAGAAATGAAAGTAAGTAAAAAAGAAACTAAAGATAGAATGAGAGAAGGTATGCAAGCTAGAAAGAAAGATATCAAGAAAGAAAGAAAGAAAGAAAGAAAGAAAGAAAGAAAGAAAGAAAGAAAGAAAGAAAGAAAGATATCAATAAGAAACTAAAGATAAAATGAGAGAAGGTATGAAATCTAGAATGAAAGATATCAAGACAGAAAGAAAGAAAGTAACTACTAAAGAAACTAAAGATAGAAGGAGAGAAGGTATGAAAGCTAGAATGAAAGATATCAAGAAAGAAAGAAAGAAAGTAATAAAGAAACTAAAGATAGAATGAGAGATGGTATGAAAGCAAGAATGTAACATATCAAGAAAGCAAGAAATGAAAGTAACTAATAAAGAAACTAAAGATAGAATGAGAGAAGGTACGAAAGCTAGAATGTAAGATCTCAAGAAAGAAAGAAATGAAAGTAAGTAAAAAAGAAACTATAGGTAGAATGAGAGAATTTATGAAAGCTAGAATGAAAGATATCAAGAAAAGAAGAAAGGAGGAAATCAATAAAGAAACTAAAGATAAAATGAGAGAAGGTATGAAATCTAGAATGAAAGATATCAAGAAAGAAAGAAAGTAAGAAATCAATAAAGAAACTAAAGATAAAATGAGAGAAGGAATGAAATCTAGAATGAAAGATATCAAGAAAGAAAGAAAGTAACTAATAAAGAAACTAAAGATAGAATGAGAGAAGGTATTAAAGCTAGAATGAAAGATATCAAGGAAAGAAATGAAAGTAAGTAACAAAGAAACTAAAGATAGAATGAGAGAAGGTATGAAAGCTAGAATGAAAGATATAAAGAAAGAAAGAAATGAAAGTAAGTTAAAAAGAAACTATAAGAAGAATGAGAGAATTTATGAAAGCTAGAATGAAAGATATCAAGAAAGGAAGAAAGGAGGAAATCAATAAAGAAACTAAAGATAAAATGAGAGAAGGTATGAAATCTAGAATGAAAAATATCAAGAATGAAAGAAAGAAAGAAATCAATAAAGAAACTAAAGATAAAATGAGAGAAGGAATGATATCTAGAATGAAAATAATCAAGAAAGAAAGAAACTAATAAAGAAACTAAAGATAGAATGAGAGAAGGTATTAAACCTAGAATGAAAGATATCAAGGAAAGAAATGAAAGTAAGTAAAAAAGAAACTGAAGATAGAATGAGAGAAGGTATGAAAGCTAGAATGAAAGATATGAAGAAAGAAAGAAAGAAAGAAAGAAAGTAAAAAAGAAACTAAAGATAGAAAGAGAGAAGGTATGAGAGCTAGAATGAAAGATATCAAGAAAGAAAGAAAAAAAGTAAGAAAGTAATAAAGAAACTAAAGATAGAATGAGAGAAGGTATGAAAGCTAGAATTTAAGATATCAAGAAAGAAAAAAGGAACAAAGTAGAAATAATGTAATAAAGAAAATAAAGATTGACTGAGTGAAGATATGAATGCTAGAATGAAAGTTATCAAGAAAGAAAGAAAGAAAGTAAAAAGAAACTAAATATAGAATGAGAGAAGGTATGAAAGCAAGAATGAAAGGTATCAAGAAAGAAAGAAAAAAAGAAATCAATAAAGAAATTATAGATGAAAAGAGAGAAGGTATGAAATCTAGAATGATAGATATCAAGAGAGATAGAAATAAATTAATAAAGAAACTAAAGATAGAATGAGAGAAGGTATGGAAGCTAGAATGAAAGATATCAAGAAAGAAAGAAAGAAAGTAATAAAGAAACTAAAGATAGAATGAGTGATGGTATGAAAGCTAGAATGACAGATATCAAGAAAGAAAAAAGGAAGAAAGTAGAAAAAAAGTAATAAAGAAACTAAAGATAGAATGAGTGATGGTATGAAAGCTAGAATGACAGATATCAAGAAAGAAAGAAATGAAAGTAAGTAAAAAAGAAACTAAAGATAGAATGAGGGAAGGTATGCAAGCTAGAAAGAAAGATATCAAGAAAGAAAGAAAGAAAGAAATCAATAAAGAAACTAAAGATAAACTGAGAGAAGGAATGAAATCTAGAATGAAAGATATCAAGAAAGAAAGAAAGAAAGAAATCAATAAAGAAACTAAAGATAAACTGAGAGAATGTATTAAAGCTGGAATGAAAGATATCAAGAAAGAAAGAAATGAAAGTAAGTTAAAAAGAAACTATAGGAAGAATGAGAGAATTTATGAAAGCTAGAATGAAAGATATCAAGAAAGGAAGAAAGGAGGAAATCAATAAAGAAACTAAAGATAAAATGAGAGAAGGTATGAAATCTAGAATGAAAGATATCAAGAAAGAAAGAAAGAAAGAAATCAATAAAGAAACTAAAGATAAAATGAGAGAAGGAATGATATATAGAATGAAAGATATCAAGAAAGAAAGAAAGTAACTAATAAAGAAACTAAAGATAGAATGAGAGAAGGTATTAAAGCTAGAATGAAAGATATCAAGTAAAGAAATGAAAGTAAGTAAAAAAGAAACTAAAGATAGAAAGAGAGAAGGTATGAGAGCTAGAATGAAAGATATCAAGAAAGAAAGAAATAAAGTAAGAAAGTAATAAAGAAACTAAAGATAGAATGAGAGAAGGTATGAAAGCTAGAATGTAAGATATCAAGAAAGAAAAAAGGAACCAAGTAGAAATAATGTAATAAAGAAAATAAAGATTGATTGAGTGAAGATATGAATGCTAGAATGAAAGTTATCAAGAAAGAAAGAAAGAAAGTAGGAATGAAACTAAAGATAGAATCAGAGAAGGTATGAGAGCTAGAATGAGATATCAAGAAAGAAAGAAAGAAAGAAAGAAAGAAAGAACGAAAGTAATTAATAAAGAAACTAAAGATAAAATGAGAGAAGGTATGAAAGCTAGAATGAAAGATATCAAGAAAGAAAGAAAGAAAGAAATCAATAAAGAATCTAAAGATAAAATGAGAGATGGAATGAAATCTAGAATGAAAGATATCAAGAAAGAAAGAAAGTAACTAATAAAGAAAGAAAAGATAGAATGAGAGTAGGTATTAAAGCTAGAATGAAAGATATCAAGGAAAGAAATGAAAGTAAGTAACAAAGAAACTAAAGATAGAATGAGAGAAGGTAAGAAAGCTAGAATGAAAGATATCAAGAAAGAAAGAAAGAAAGAAAGTAAAAAAGAAACTAAAGATAGAAAGAGAGAAGTTATGAGCTAGAATGAAAGATATCAAGAAAGAAAGAAAGTAAGAAAGTAATAAAGAAACTAAAGATAGAACGAGAGAAAGTATGAAAGATAGAATGAAATATATCAAGAAATAATGAAAGAAAGAGCGTAATAAAGAAACTAAAGATAGAATGAGAGAAGGTATGAAAGCTAGAATGAAAGATATCAAGAAAGAAAAAAGGAACAAAGTAGAAATAATGTAATAAAGAAAATAAAGATTGACTGAGTGAAGATATGAATGCTAGAATGAAAGTTATCAAGAAAGAACGACAGTAATTAATAAAGAAACTAAAGATAGAATGAGAGAAGGTATGAAAGCTAGAATGAAAGATATCAAGAAAGAAAGAAAGAAAGAAATCAATAAAGAATCTAAAGATAAAATGAGAGATGGAATGAAATCTAGAATGAAAGATATCAAGAAAGAAAGAAAGTAACTAATACAGAAAGAAAAGATAGAATGAGAGTAGGTATTAAAGCTAGAATGAAAGATATCAAGAAAGAAAGAAATGAAAGTAAGTAAAAAAGAAACTAAAGATAGAATGAGAGAAGGTAAGAAAGCTAGAATGAAAGATATCAAGAAAGAAAGAAAGAAAGTAAGAAAGTAAAAAAGAAACTAAAGATAGAAAGAGAGAAGTTATGTGAGCTAGAATGAAAGATATCAAGAAAGAAAGAAAGTAAGAAAGTAATAAAGAAACTAAAGATAGAATGGGAGAAGGTATGAAAGATAGAATGAAAGATATCAAGAAATAAAGAAAGAAAGAGCGTAATAAAGAAACTAAAGATAGAATGAGAGAAGGTATGAAAGCTAGAATGAAAGATATCAAGAAAGAAAAAAGGAACAAAGTAGAAATAATGTAATAAAGAAAATAAAGATTGACTGAGGGAAGATATGAATGCTAGAATGAAAGTTATCAAGAAAGAAAGAAAGAAAGTAGTAAAGAAACTAAAGATAGAATCAGAGAAGGTATGAGAGCTAGAATGAGATATCAAGAAAGAAAGAAAGAAAGAAAGAAAGAACGAAAGTAATTAATAAAGAAACTAAAGATAGAATGAGAGAAGGTATGAAAGCTAGAATGTAACATATCAAGAAAGCAAGAAATGAAAGTAAGTAAAAAAGAAACTATAGATAGAATGAGAGAAGGTATTAAAGCTAGAATGAAAGATATGAAGAAAGGAAGAAAGAAAGTAATAAAGAAACTAAAGATTGAATGAGTGATGGTATGAAAGCTAGAATGCAAGATATGAAGTAAGAAAGAAATGAAAGTAAGTAAAAAAGAAACTAAAGATAGAATGAGAGAAGGTATGAAAGCAAGAATGAAAGGTATCAAGAAAGAAAGAAAAAAAGAAATCAATAAAGAAATTATAGATGAAAAGAGAGAAGGTATGAAATCTAGAATGATAGATATCAAGAGAGATAGAAATAAATTAATAAAGAAACTAAAGATAGAATGAGAGAAGGTATGAAAGCTAGAATGAAAGATATCAAGAAAGAAAGAAAGAAAGTAATAAAGAAACTAAAGATAGAATGAGTGATGGTATGAAAGCTAGAATGACAGATATCAAGAAAGAAAAAAGGAAGAAAGTAGAAAAAAAGTAATAAAGAAACTAAAGATAGAATGAGTGATGGTATGAAAGCTAGAATGACAGATATCAAGAAAGAAAAAAGGAAGAAAGTAGAAAAAAAGTAATAAAGAAACTAAAGATAGAATGAGTGATGGTATGAAAGCTAGAATGCAAGATATGAAGAAAGAAAGAAATGAAAGTAAGTAAAAAAGAAACTAAAGATAGAATGAGGGAAGGTATGCAAGCTAGAAATAAAGATATCAAGAAAGAAAGAAAGAAAGAAATCAATAAAGAAACTAAAGATAAACTGAGAGAAGGAATGAAATCTAGAATGAAAGATATCAAGAAAGAAAGAAAGAAAGAAATCAATAAAGAAACTAAAGATAGAATGAGAGAAGGTATTAAAGCTAGAATGAAAGATATCAAGGAAAGAAATGAAAGTAAGTAACAAAGAAACTAAAGATAGAATGAGAGAAGGTATGAAAGCTAGAATGAAAGATATCAAGAAAGAAAGAAATGAAAGTAAGTTAAAAAGAAACTATAGGAAGAATGAGAGAATTTATGAAAGCTAGAATGAAAGATATCAAGAAAGGAAGAAAGGAGGAAATCAATAAAGAAACTAAAGATAAAATGAGATAAGGTATGAAATCTAGAATGAAAGATATCAAGAAAGAAAGAAAGAAAGAAATCAATAAAGAAACTAAAGATAAAATGAGAGAAGGAATGATATCTAGAATGAAAGATATCAAGAAAGAAAGAAAGTAACTAATAAAGAAACTAAAGATAGAATGAGAAGAAGGTATTAAAGCTAGAATGAAAGATATCAAGGAAAGAAATGAAAGTAAGCAAAAAAGAAACTAAAGATAGAATGAGAGAAGGTATGAAAGCTAGAATGAAAGATATCAAGAAAGAAAGAAAGAAAGTAAGAAAGTAATAAAGAAACTAAAGATAGAACGAGAGAAGGTATGAAAGCTAGAATGTAAGATCTCAAGAAAGAAAGAAATGAAAGTAAGTAAAAAAGAAACTAAAGATAGAATGAGAGAAGGTATGAAAGCTAGAATGAAAGATAACAAGAAAGAAAGAAAAAAAGAAAGTAATAAAGAAACTAAAGATAGATAGAGAGAAGGGATGAGAGCTAGAATGAAAGATATCAAGAAAGAAAGAAATGAAAGTAAGTTAAAAAGAAACTATAGGAAGAATGAGAGAATTTATGAAAGCTAGAATGAAAGATATCAGGAAAGGAAGAAAGGAGGAAATCAAAAAAGAAACTAAAGATAAAATGAGAGAAGGTATGAAATCTAGAATGAAAGATATCAAGAAAGAAAGAAAGAAAGAAATCAATAAAGAAACTAAAGATAAAATGAGAGAAGGTATGAAAGCTAGAATGAAAGATAACAAGAAAGAAAGAAAGAAAGAAAGTAATAAAGAAACTAAAGATAGAAAGAGAGAAGGGATGAGAGCTAGAATGAAAGATATCAAGAAAGAAAGAAATGAAAGTAAGTAAAAAAGAAACTAAAGATAGAATGAGAGAAGGTATGAAAGCTAGAATGAAAGATATCAAGAAAGAAAGAAAGAAAGTAAGAAAGTAATAAAGAAACTAAAGAAAGAATGAGAGAAGGTATGAAAGCTAGAATGTAAGATATCAAGAAAGAAAAAAGGAACCAAGTAGAAATAATGTAATAAAGAAAATAAAGATTGATTGTGTGAAGATATGAATGCTAGAATGAAAGTTATCAAGAAAGAAAGAAAGAAAGTAGGAAAGAAACTAAAGATAGAATCAGAGAAGGTATGAGAGCTAGAATGAGATATCAAGAAAGAAAGAAAGAAAGAAAGAAAGAAAGAAAGAAAGAAAGAAAGAACGAAAGTAATTAATAAAGAAACTAAAGATAAAATGAGAGAAGGTATGAAAGCTAGAATGAAAGATATCAAGAAAGAAAGAAAGAAAGATATCAATAAAGAATCTAAAGATAAAATGAGAGATGGAATGAAATCTAGAATGAAAGATATCAAGAAAGAAAGAAAGTAACTAATAAAGAAAGAAAAGATAGAATGAGAGTAGGTATTAAAGCTAGAATGAAAGATATCAAGAAAGAAAGAAATGAAAGTAAGTAAAAAAGAAACTAAAGATAGAATGAGAGAAGGTAAGAAAGCTAGAATGAAAGATATCAAGAAAGAAAGAAAGAAAGTAAGAAAGTAAAAAAGAAACTAAAGATAGAAAGAGAGAAGTTATGTGAGCTAGAATGAAAGATATCAAGAAAGAAAGAAAGAAAGTAAGAAAGTAATAAAGAAACTAAAGATAGAACGAGAGAAGGTATGAAAGATAGAATGAAAGATATCAAGAAATAAAGAAAGAAAGAGCATAATAAAGAAACTAAAGATAGAATGAGAGAAGGTATGAAAGCTAGAATGAAAGATATCAAGAAAGAAAAAAGGAACAAAGTAGAAATAATGTAATAAAGAAAATAAAGATTGACTGAGTGAAGATATGAATGCTAGAATGAAAGTTATCAAGAAAGAAAGAAAGAAAGTAGGAAAGAAACTAAAGATAGAATCAGAGAAGGTATGAGAGCTAGAATGAGATATCAAGAAAGAAAGAAAAAAGAAAGAAAGAAAGAACGAAAGTAATTAATAAAGAAACTAAAGATAGAATGAGAGAAGGTATGAAAGCTAGAATGTAACATATCAAGAAAGCAAGAAATGAAAGTAAGTAAAAAAGAAACTATAGATAGAATGAGAGAAGGTATTAAAGCTAGAATGAAAGATATGAAGAAAGGAAAAAAGAAAGTAATAAAGAAACTAAAGATTGAATGAGTGTTGGTATGAGAGCTAGAATGCAAGATATGAAGTAAGAAAGAAATGAAAGTAAGTAAAAAAGAAACTAAAGATAGAATGAGAGAAGGTATGAAAGCAAGAATGAAAGGTATCAAGAAAGAAAGAAAAAAAGAAATCAATAAAGAAATTATAGATGAAAAGAGAGAAGGTATGAAATCTAGAATGATAGATATCAAGAGAGATAGAAATAAATTAATAAAGAAACTAAAGATAGAATGAGAGAAGGTATGAAAGCTAGAATGAAAGATATCAAGAAAGAAAGAAAGAAAGTAATAAAGAAACTAAAGATAGAATGAGTGATGGTATGAAAGCTAGAATGACAGATATCAAGAAAGAAAAAAGGAAGAAAGTAGAAATAAAGTAATAAAGAAACTAAAGATAGAATGAGTGATGGTATGAAAGCTAGAATGCAAGATATGAAGAAAGAAAGAAATGAAAGTAAGTAAAAAAGAAACTAAAGATAGAATGAGGGAAGGTATGCAAGCTAGAAAGAAAGATATCAAGAAAGAAAGAAAGAAAGAAATCAATAACGAAACTAAAGATAAACTGAGAGAAGGAATGAAATCTAGAATGAAAGATATCAAGAAAGAAAGAAAGAAAGAAATCAATAAGAAACTAAAGATAAACTGAGAGAAGGAATGAAATCTAGAATGAAAGATATCAAGAAAGAAAGAAAGTAACTAATAAAGAAACTAAAGATAGAATGAGAGAAGGTATTAAAGCTAGAATGAAAGATATCAAGGAAAGAAATGAAAGTAAGTAACAAAGAAACTAAAGATAGAATGAGAGAAGGAATGAAAGCTAGAATGAAAGATATCAAGAAAGAAAGAAATGAAAGTAAGTTAAAAAGAAACTATAGGAAGAATGAGAGAATTTATGAAAGCTAGAATGAAAGATATCAAGAAAGGAAGAAAGGAGGAAATCAATAAAGAAACTAAAGATAAAATGAGAGAAGGTATGAAATCTAGAATGAAAGATATCAAGAAAGAAAGAAAGAAAGAAATCAATAAAGAAACTAAAGATAAAATGAGAGAAGGAATGATATCTAGAATGAAAGATATCAAGAAAGAAAGAAAGTAACTAATAAAGAAACTAAAGATAGAATGAGAGAAGGTATTAAAGCTAGAATGAAAGATATCAAGGAAAGAAATGAAAGTAAGTAAAGAAGAAACTAAAGATAGAATGAGAGAAGGTATGAAAGCTAGAATGAAAGATATCAAGAAAGAAAGAAAGAAAGAAAGAAAGTAAAAAAGAAACTAAAGATAGAAAGAGAGAACGTATGAGAGCTAGAATGAAAGATATCAAGAAAGAAATAAAGTAAGAAAGTAATAAAGAAACTAAAGATAGAATGAGAGAAGGTATGAAAGCTAGAATGTAAGATATCAAGAAAGAAAAAAGGAACCAAGTAGAAATAATGTAATAAAGAAAATAAAGATTCATTGAGTGAAGATATGAATGCTAGAATGAAAGTTATCAAGAAAGAAAGAAAGAAAGTAGGAATGAAACTAAAGATAGAATCAGAGAAGGTATGAGAGCTAGAATGAGATATCAAGAAAGAAAGAAAGAAAGAAAGAAAGAAAGAAAGAACGAAAGTAATTAATAAAGAAACTAAAGATAAAATGAGAGAAGGTATGAAAGCTAGAATGAAAGATATCAAGAAAGAAAGAAAGAAATCAATAAAGAATCTAAAGATAAAATGAGAGATGGAATGAAATCTAGAATGAAAGATATCAAGAAAGAAAGAAAGTAACTAATTAAGAAAGAAAAGATAGAATGAGAGTAGGTATTAAAGCTAGAATGAAAGATATCAAGGAAAGAAATGAAAGTAAGTAACAAAGAAACTAAAGATAGAATGAGAGAAGGTAAGAAAGCTAGAATGAAAGATATCAAGAAAGAAAGAAAGAAAGAAAGTAAAAAAGAAACTAAAGATAGAAAGAGAGAAGTTATGTGAGCTAGAATGAAAGATATCAAGAAAGAAAGAAAGAAAGTAATAAAGAAACTAAAGATAGAACGAGAGAAGGTATGAAAGATAGAATGAAAGATATCAAGAAATAATGAAAGAAAGAGCGTAATAAAGAAACTAAAGATAGAATGAGAGAAGGTATGAAAGCTAGAATGAAAGATATCAAGAAAGAAAAAAGGAACAAAGTAGAAATAATGTAATAAAGAAAATAAAGATTGACTGAGTGAAGATATGCATGCTAAAATGAAAGTTATCAAGAAAGAACGACAGTAATTAATAAAGAAACTAAAGATAGAATGAGAGAAGGTATGAAAGCTAGAATGTAACATATCAAGAAAGCAAGAAATGAAAGTAAGTAAAAAAGAAACTATAGATAGAATGAGAGAAGGTATTAAAGCTAGAATGAAAGATATGAAGAAAGGAAGAAAGAAAGTAATAAAGAAACTAAAGATTGAATGAGTGATGGTATGAAAGCTAGAATGCAAGTTATGAAGTAAGAAAGAAATGAAAGTAAGTAAAAAAGAAACTAAAGATAGAATGAGAGAAGGTATGAAAGCAAGAATGAAAGGTATCAAGAAAGAAAGAAAAAAAGAAATCAATAAAGAAATTATAGATGAAAAGAGAGAAGGTATGAAATCTAGAATGATAGATATCAAGAGAGATAGAAATAAATTAATAAACTAAAGATAGAATGAGAGAAGGTATGAAAGCTAGAATGAAAGATATCAAGAAAGAGAGAAAGAAAGTAATAGAGAAACTAAAGATAGAATGAGTGATGGTATGAAAGCTAGAATGACAGATATCAAGAAAGAAAAAAGGAAGAAAGTAGAAATAAAGTAATAGAGAAACTAAAGATAGAATGAGTGATGGTATGAAAGCTAGAATGCAAGATATGAAGAAAGAAAGAAATGAAAGTAAGTAAAAAAGAAACTAAAGATAGAATGAGAGAAGGTATGCAAGCTAGAAAGAAAGATATCAAGAAAGAAAGAAAGAAAGAAAGAAAGATATCAATAAAGAAACTAAAGATAAAATGAGAGAAGGTATGAAATCTAGAATGAAAGATATCAAGACAGAAAGAAAGAAAGTAACTACTAAAGAAAATAAAAATAGAAGGAGAGAAGGTATGAAAGCTAGAATGAAAGATATCAAGAAAGAAAGAAAGAAAGTAATAAAGAAACTAAAGATAGAATGAGAGATGGTATGAAAGCAAGAATGTAACATATCAAGAAAGCAAGAAATGAAAGTAAGTAAAAAAGAAACTAAAGATAGAATGAGAGAAGGTACGAAAGCTAGAATGTAAGATCTCAAGAAAGAAAGAAATGAAAGTAAGTAAAAAAGAAACTAAAGATAGAATGAGAGAAGGTATGAAAGCTAGAATGAAAGATAACAAGAAAGAAAGAAAGAAAGAAAGAAAGTAATAAAGAAACTAAAGATAGAAAGAGAGAAGGGATGAGAGCTAGAATGAAAGATATCAAGAAAGAAAGAAATGAAAGTAGGTTAAAAAGAAACTATAGGTAGAATGAGAGAAGGTATGAAAGCTAGAATGAAAGATATCAAGGAAAGAAATGAAAGTAAGTAACAAAGAAACTAAAGATAGAATGAGAGAAGGTAAGAAAGCTAGAATGAAAGATATCAAGAAAGAAAGAAAGAAAGAAAGTAAAAAAGAAACTAAAGATAGAAAGAGAGAAGTTATGTGAGCTAGAATGAAAGATATCAAGAAAGAAAGAAAGAAAGTAATAAAGAAACTAAAGATAGAACGAGAGAAGGTATGAAAGATAGAATGAAAGATATCAAGAAATAATGAAAGAAAGAGCGTAATAAAGAAACTAAAGATAGAATGAGAGAAGGTATGAAAGCTAGAATGAAAGATATCAAGAAAGAAAAAAGGAACAAAGTAGAAATAATGTAATAAAGAAAATAAAGATTGACTGAGTGAAGATATGCATGCTAAAATGAAAGTTATCAAGAAAGAACGACAGTAATTAATAAAGAAACTAAAGATAGAATGAGAGAAGGTATGAAAGCTAGAATGTAACATATCAAGAAAGCAAGAAATGAAAGTAAGTAAAAAAGAAACTATAGATAGAATGAGAGAAGGTATTAAAGCTAGAATGAAAGATATGAAGAAAGGAAGAAAGAAAGTAATAAAGAAACTAAAGATTGAATGAGTGATGGTATGAAAGCTAGAATGCAAGTTATGAAGTAAGAAAGAAATGAAAGTAAGTAAAAAAGAAACTAAAGATAGAATGAGAGAAGGTATGAAAGCAAGAATGAAAGGTATCAAGAAAGAAAGAAAAAAAGAAATCAATAAAGAAATTATAGATGAAAAGAGAGAAGGTATGAAATCTAGAATGATAGATATCAAGAGAGATAGAAATAAATTAATAAACTAAAGATAGAATGAGAGAAGGTATGAAAGCTAGAATGAAAGATATCAAGAAAGAGAGAAAGAAAGTAATAGAGAAACTAAAGATAGAATGAGTGATGGTATGAAAGCTAGAATGACAGATATCAAGAAAGAAAAAAGGAAGAAAGTAGAAATAAAGTAATAGAGAAACTAAAGATAGAATGAGTGATGGTATGAAAGCTAGAATGCAAGATATGAAGAAAGAAAGAAATGAAAGTAAGTAAAAAAGAAACTAAAGATACAATGAGAGAAGGTATGCAAGCTAGAAAGAAAGATATCAAGAAAGAAAGAAAGAAAGAAAGAAAGATATCAATAAAGAAACTAAAGATAAAATGAGAGAAGGTATGAAATCTAGAATGAAAGATATCAAGACAGAAAGAAAGAAAGTAACTACTAAAGAAAATAAAAATAGAAGGAGAGAAGGTATGAAAGCTAGAATGAAAGATATCAAGAAAGAAAGAAAGAAAGTAATAAAGAAACTAAAGATAGAATGAGAGATGGTATGAAAGCAAGAATGTAACATATCAAGAAAGCAAGAAATGAAAGTAAGTAAAAAAGAAACTAAAGATAGAATGAGAGAAGGTACGAAAGCTAGAATGTAAGATCTCAAGAAAGAAAGAAATGAAAGTAAGTAAAAAAGAAACTAAAGATAGAATGAGAGAAGGTATGAAAGCTAGAATGAAAGATAACAAGAAAGAAAGAAAGAAAGAAAGAAAGTAATAAAGAAACTAAAGATAGAAAGAGAGAAGGGATGAGAGCTAGAATGAAAGATATCAAGAAAGAAAGAAATGAAAGTAGGTTAAAAAGAAACTATAGGTAGAATGAGAGAAGGTATGAAAGCTAGAATGAAAGATATCAAGAAAGGAAGAAAGGAGGAAATCAATAAAGAAACTAAAGATAAAATGAAAGAAGGTATGAAATCTAGAATGAAAGATATCAAGAAAGGAAGAAAGGAGGAAATCAATAAAGAAACTAAAGATAAAATGAGAGAAGGTATGAAATCTAGAATGAAAGATATCAAGAAGGAAAGAAAGAAAGAAATCAATAAAGAAACTAAAGATAAAATGAGAGAAGGAATGAAATCTAGAATGAAAGATATCAAGAAAGAAAGAAAGTAACTAATAAAGAAACTAAAGATAGAATGAGAGAAGGTATTAAAGCTAGAATAAAAGATATCAAGGAAAGAAATGAAAGTAAGTAACAAAGAAACTAAAGATAGAATGAGAGAAGGTATGAAAGCTAGAATGAAAGATATCAAGAAAGAAAGAAATGAAAGTAAGTTAAAAAGAAACTATAGGAAGAATGAGAGAATTTATGAAAGCTAGAATGAAAGATATCAAGAAAGGAAGAAAGGAGGAAATCAATAAAGAAACTAAAGATAAAATGAGAGAAGGTATGAAATCTAGAATGAAAGATATCAAGAAAGAAAGAAAGAAAGAAATCAATAAAGAAACTAAAGATAAAATGAGAGAAGGAATGATATCTAGAATGAAAGATATCAAGAAAGAAAGAAAGTAACTAATAAAGAAACTAAAGATGGAATGAGAGAAGGTATTAAAGCTAGAATGAAAGATATCAAGGAAAGAAATGAAAGTAAGTAAAAAAGAAACTAAAGATAGAATGAGAGAAGGTATGAAAGCTAGAATGAAAGATATCAAGAAAGAAAGAAAGAAAGTAAGAAAGTAATAAAGAAACTAAAGAAAGAATGAGAGAAGGTATGAAAGCTAGAATGTAAGATATCAAGAAAGAAAAAAGGAACCAAGTAGAAATAATGTAATAAAGAAAATAAAGATTGATTGAGTGAAGATATGAATGCTAGAATGAAAGTTATCAAGAGAGAAAGAAAGAAAGTAGGAAAGAAACTGAAGATAGAATCAGAGAAGGTATGAGAGCTAGAATGAGATATCAAGAAAGAAAGAAAGAAAGAAAGAAAGAAAGAAAGAAAGAAAGAAAGAACGAAAGTAATTAATAAAGAAACTAAAGATAAAATGAGAGAAGGTATGAAAGCTAGAATGAAAGATATCAAGAAAGAAAGAAAGAAATCAATAAAGAATCTAAAGATAAAATGAGAGATGGAATGAAATCTAGAATGAAAGATATCAAGAAAGAAAGTAACTAATAATGAAAGAAAAGATAGAATGAGAGAAGGTATTAAAGCTAGAATGAAAGATATCAAGAAAGAAAGAAATGAAAGTAAGTAAAAAAGAAACTAAAGATAGAATGAGAGAAGGTAAGAAAGCTAGAATGAAAGATATCAAGAAAGAAAGAAAGAAAGTAAGAAAGTAAAAAAGAAACTAAAGATAGAAAGAGAGAAGTTATGTGAGCTAGAATGAAAGATATCAAGAAAGAAAGAAAGAAAGTAAGAAAGTAATAAAGAAACTAAAGATAGAACGAGAGAAGGTATGAAAGATAGAATGAAAGATATCAAGAAATAAAGAAAGAAAGAGCGTAATAAAGAAACTAAAGATAGAATGAGAGAAGGTATGAAAGCTAGAATGAAAGATATCAAGAAAGAAAAAAGGAACAAAGTAGAAATAATGTAATAAAGAAAATAAAGATCAACTGAGTGAAGATATGAATGCTAGAATGAAAGTTATCAAGAAAGAAAGAAAGAAAGTAGTAAAGAAACTAAAGATAGAATCAGAGAAGGTATGAGAGCTAGAATGAGATATCAAGAAAGAAAGAAAGAAAGAACGAACGAAAGTAATTAATAAAGAAACTAAAGATAGAATGAGAGAAGGTATGAAAGCTAGAATGCAACATATCAAGAAAGCAAGAAATGAAAGTAAGTAAAAAAGAAACTATAGATAGAATGAGAGAAGGTATTAAAGCTAGAATGAAAGATATGAAGAAAGGAAGAAAGAAAGTAATAAAGAAACTAAAGATTGAATGAGTGATGGTATGAAAGCTAGAATGCAAGATATGAAGTAAGAAAGAAATGAAAGTAAGTAAAAAAGAAACTAAAGATAGAATGAGAGAAGGTATGAAAGCAAGAATGAAAGGTATCAAGAAAGAAAGAAAAAAAGAAATAAATAAAGAAATTATAGATGAAAAGAGAGAAGGTATGAAATCTAGAATGACAGATATCAAGAGAGATAGAAATAAATTAATAAAGAAACTAAAGATAGAATGAGAGAAGGTATGAAAGCTAGAATGAAAGATATCAAGATAGAAAGAAAGAAAGTAATAAAGAAACTAAAGATAGAATGAGTGATGGTATGAAAGCTAGAATGACAGATATCAAGAAAGAAAAAAGGAAGAAAGTAGAAATAAAGTAATAAAGAAACTAAAGATAGAATGAGTGATGGTATGAAAGTTAGAATGCAAGATATGAAGAAAGAGAGAAATGAAAGTAAGTAAAAAAGAAACTAATGATAGAATGAGAGAAGGTATGCAAGCTAGAAAGAAAGATATCAAGAAAGAAAGAAAGATATCAATAAAGAAACTAAAGATAAAATGAGAGAAGGTATGAAATCTAGAATGAAAGATATCAAGACAGAAAGAAAGAAAGTAACTACTAAAGAAACTAAAGATAGAAGGAGAGAAGGTATGAAAGCTAGAATGAAAGATATCAAGAAAGAAAGAAAGAAAGTAATAAAGAAACTAAAGATAGAATGAGAGATGGTATGAAAGCTAGAATGTAACATATCAAGAAAGCAAGAAATGAAAGTAAGTAAAAAAGAAACTAAAGATAGAATGAGAGAAGGTATGAAAGCTAGAATGAAAGATAACAAGAAGGAAAGAAAGAAAGAAAGTAATGAAGAAACTAAAGATAGAAAGAGAGAAGGGATGAGAGCTAGAATGAAAGATATCAAGAAAGAAAGAAATGAAAGTAAGTTAAAAAGAAACTATAGGTAGAATGAGAGAATTTATGAAAGCTAGAATGAAAGATATCAAGAAAGGAAGAAAGGAGGAATTCAATAAAGAAACTAAAGATAAAATGAGAGAAGGTATGAAATCTAGAATGAAAGATATCAAGAAAGAAAGAAAGAAAGAAATCAATAAAGAAACTAAAGATAAAATGAGAGAAGGAATGAAATCTAGAATGAAAGATATCAAGAAAGAAAGAAAGTAACTAATAAAGAAACTAAAGATAGAATGAGAGAAGGTATTAAAGCTAGAATGAAAGATATCAAGAAAGAAAGAAAGAAAGTAAGAAAGTAAAAAAGAAACTAAAGATAGAAAGAGAGAAGGTATGAGAGCTAGAATGAAAGATATCAAGAAAGAAAAAAGGAACCAAGTAGAAATAATGTAAGAAAGAAAATAAAGATTGATTGAGTGAAGATATGAATGCTAGAATGAAAGTTATCAAGAAAGAAAGAAAGAAAGTAGGAAAGAAACTAAAGATAGAATCAGAGAAGGTATGAGAGCTAGAATGAGATATCAAGAAAGAAAGAAAGAAAGAAAGAAAGAACGAAAGTAATTAATAAAGAAACAAAAAATAAAATGAGAGAAGGTATGAAAGCTAGAATGAAAGATATCAAGAAAGGAAGAAAGAAAGTAATAAAGAAACTAAAGATAGAATGAGTGATGGTATGAAAGCTAGAATGACAGAAATCAAGAAAGAAAAAAGGAAGAAAGTAGGAATAAAGTAATAAAGAAACTAAAGATAGAATGAGTGATGGTATGAAAGCTAGAATGCAAGATATGAAGAAAGAAAGAAATGAAAGTAAGTAAAAAAGAAACTAAAGATAGAATGAGAGAAGGTATGCAAGCTAGAAAGAAAGATGTCAAGAAAGAAAGAAAGAAAGAAAGATATCAATAAAGAAACGAAAGATAAAATGAGAGAAGGTATGAAATCTAGAATGAAAGATATCAAGACAGAAAGAAAGAAAGTAATAAAGAAACTAAAGATAGAATGAGAGATGGTATGAAAGCTAGAATGTAACATATCAAGAAAGCAAGAAATGAAAGTAAGTAAAAAAGAAACTAAAGATAGAATGAGAGAAGGTATGAAAGCTAGAATGAAAGATAACAAGAAAGAAAGAAAGAAAGAAAGTAATAAAGAAACTAAAGATGGAAAGAGAGAAGGGATGAGAGCTAGAATGAAAGATATCAAGAAAGAAAGAAATGAAAGTAAGTTAAAAAGAAACTATAGGTAGAATGAGAGAATTTATGAAAGCTAGAATGAAAGATATCAAGAAAGGAAGAAAGGAGGAAATCAATAAAGAAACTAAAGATAAAATGAGAGAAGTTGTGAAATCTAGAATGAAAGATATCAAGAAAGAAAGAAAGAAAGAAATCAATAAAGAAACTAAAGATAAAAAGAGAGAAGAAATGAAATCTAGAATGAAAGATATCAAGAAAGAAAGAAAGTAACTAATAAAGAAACTAAAGATAGAATGAGAGAAGGTATGAAAGCTAGAATGAAAGATATCAAGGAAAGAAATGAAAGTAAGTAACAAAGAAACTAAAGATAGAATGAGAGAAGGTATGAAAGCTAGAATGAAAGATATCAAGAAAGAAAGAAAGAAAGTAAGAAAGTAAAAAAGAAACTAAAGATAGAAAGAGAGAAGGTATGAGAGCTAGAATGAAAGATATCAAGAAAGAAAGAAATAAAGTAAGAAAGTAATAAAGAAACTAAAGATAGAAAGAGAGAAGGTATGAAAGCTAGAATGTAACATATCAAGAAAGCAAAAAGGAACCAAGTAGAAATAATGTAAGAAAGAAAATAAAGATTGATTGAGTGAAGATATGAATGCTAGAATGAAAGTTATCAAGAAAGAAAGAAAGAAAGTAGGAAAGAAACTAAAGATAGAATCAGAGAAGGTATGAGAGCTAGAATGAGATATCAAGAAAGAAAGAAAGAAAGAAAGAAAGAACGAAAGTAATTAATAAAGAAACAAAAAATAAAATGAGAGAAGGTATGAAAGCAAGAATGAAAGATATCAAGAAAGAAAGAAAGAAAGAAATCAAAAAGGAATCTAAAGATAAAATGAGAGATGGAATGAAATCTAGAATGAAAGATATCAAGAAAGAAAGAAAGTAACTAATAAAGAAAGAAAAGATAGAATGAGAGTAGGTATTAAAGCTAGAATGAAAGATATCAAGAAAGAAAGAAATGAAAGTAAGTAAAAAAGAAACTAAAGATAGAATGAGAGAAGGTAAGAAAGCTAGAATGAAAGATATCAAGAAAGAAAGAAAGAAAGTAAGAAAGTAAAAAAGAAACTAAAGATAGAAAGAGAGAAGTTATGTGAGCTAGAATGAAAGATATCAAGAAAGAAAGAAAGAAAGTAAGAAAGTAATAAAGAAACTAAAGATAGAACGAGAGAAGGTATGAAAGATAGAATGAGATATCAAGAAATAAAGAAAGAAAGAGCGTAATAAAGAAACTAAAGATAGAATGAGAGAAGGTATGAAAGCTAGAATGAAAGATATCAAGAAAGAAAAAAGGAACAAAGTAGAAATAATATAATAAAGAAAATAAAGATTGACTGAGTGAAGATATGAATGCTAGAATGAAAGTTATCAAAAAAGAAAGAAAGAAAGTAGTAAAGAAACTAAAGATAGAATCAGAGAAGGTATGAGAGCTAGAATGAGATATCAAGAAAGAAAGAAAGAAAGAAAGAAAGAAAGAACGAAAGTAATTAATAAAGAAACTAAAGATAGAATGAGAGAAGGTATGAAAGCTAGAATGTAACATATCAAGAAAGCAAGAAATGAAAGTAAGTAAAAAAGAAACTATAGATAAAATGAGAGAAGGTATTAAAGCTAGAATGAAAGATATGAAGAAAGGAAGAAAGAAAGTAATAAAGAAACTAAAGACAGAATGAGTGATAGTATGAAAGCTAGAATGCAAGATATGAAGAAAGAAAGAAATGAAAGTAAGTAAAAAAGAAACTAAAGATAGAATGAGAGAAGGTATGAAAGCAAGAATGAAAGATATCTAGAAAGAAAGAAAAAAAGAAATCAATAAAGAAATTATAGATGAAAAGAGAGAAGGTATGAAATCTAGAATGATAGATATCAAGAGGGATAGAAATAAATTAATAAAGAAACTAATGATAGAATGAGAGAAGGTATGAAAGCTAGAATGAAAGATATCAAGAAAGAAAGAAAGAAAGTAATAAAGAAACTAAAGATAGAATGAGTGATGGTATGAAAGCTAGAATGACAGATATCAAGAAAGAAAAAAGGAAGAAAGTAGAAATAAAGTAATAAAGAAACTAAAGATAGAATGAGTGATGGTATGAAAGCTAGAATGCAAGATATGAAGAAAGAAAGAAATGAAAGTAAGTAAAAAAGAAACTAAAGATAGAATGAGAGAAGGTATGAAAGCTAGAAAGAAAGACATCAAGAAAGAAAGAAAGAAAGAAAGAAAGAAAGAAAGAAAGAAAGATATCAATAAAGAAACTAAAGATAAAATGAGAGAAGGTATGAAATCTAGAATGAAAGATATCAAGACAGAAAGAAAGAAAGTAACTACTAAAGAAACTAAAGATAGAAGGAGAGAAGGTTTGAAAGCTAGAATGAAAGATATCAAGAAAGAAAGAAAGAAAGTAATAAAGAAACTAAAGATAGAATGAGAGATGGTATGAAAGCTAGAATGCAAGATATGAAGAAAGAAAAAAATGAAAGTAAGTAAAAAAGAAACTAAAGATAGAATGAGAGAAGGTTTGAAAGCTAGAATGAACCATATCAAGAAAGAGAAAAGGAACAAAGCAGAAATAATGTAATAAAGAAAATAAAGATTGAATGAGTGAAGATATGAATGCTAGAATGAAAGTTATCAAGAAAGAAAGAAAGAAAAACAGAAAGTAGTAAAGAAACTAAAGATATAATCAGAGAAGGTATGAGAGCTAGATTGAGATATCAAGAAAGAAAGAAAGAAAGAAAGACCGAAAGTAATTAATAAAGAAACTAAAGATAGAATGAAAGAAGGTATGAAAGCTAGAATGAAAGATATCAAGAAAGAAAGAAATAAAGAAAGAAAGAAAGTAATAAAGAAACTAAAGATAGAACGAGTGAAGGTATGAAAGCTAGAATGTAAGATATGAAGAAAGAAAGAAATGAAAGTAAGTAAAAAAGAAACTAAAGATAGAATGAGAGAAGGTATGAAAGCTAGAATGAAAGATATCAAGAAAGAAAAAAGGAACAAAGTAGAAATAATGTAATAAAGAAAATAAAGATTGAATGAGTGAAGATATGAATGCTAGAATGAAAGTTATCAAGAAAGAATGAAAGAAAGTAGTAAAGAAACTAAAGATAGAACGAGAGAAGGTATGAAAGCAAGAATGAAAGATATGAAGAATGAAAGAAAAAAGAAATCAACAGAGAAATTAAAGATGAAATGAGAGCAGGTATGAAAGCTAGAATGAAAGATATCAAGTAAGAAAGAAAGTAAGAAAGTAATAAAGAAACTAAAGATAGAACGAGAGAAGGTATGAAAGATAGAATGAAAGATATCAAGAAAGAAAGAAAGAAAGAAAGAACGAAAGTAATTAATAAAGAAACTAAAGATAGAATGAGAGAAGGTATGAAAGCTAGAATGAAAGATATGAAGAAAGGAAGAAAGAAAGTAATAAAGAAACTAAAGATTGAATGAGTGATGGTATGAAAGCTAGAATGCAAGATATGAAGTAAGAAAGAAATGAAAGTAAGTAAAAAAGAAACTAAAGATAGAATGAGAGAAGGTATGAAAGCAAGAATGAAAGGTATCAAGAAAGAAAGAAAAAAAGAAATAAATAAAGAAATTATAGATGAAAAGAGAGAAGGTATGAAATCTAGAATGACAGATATCAAGAGAGATAGAAATAAATTAATAAAGAAACTAAAGATAGAATGAGAGAAGGTATGAAAGCTAGAATGAAAGATATCAAGAAAGAAAGAAAGAAAGTAATAAAGAAACTAAAGATAGAATGAGTGATGGTATGAAAGCTAGAATGACAGATATCAAGAAAGAAAAAAGGAAGAAAGTAGAAATAAAGTAATAAAGAAACTAAAGATAGAATGAGTGATGGTATGAAAGCTAGAATGCAAGATATGAAGAAAGAGAGAAATGAAAGTAAGTAAAAAAGAAACTAAAGATAGAATGAGAGAAGGTATGCAAGCTAGAAAGAAAGATATCAAGAAAGAAAGAAAGAAAGAAAGATATCAAGAAAGAAACGAAAGATAAAATGAGAGAAGGTATGAAATCTAGAATGAAAGATATCAAGACAGAAAGAAAGAAAGTAACTACTAAAGAAACTAAAGATAGAAGGAGAGAAGGTATGAAAGCTAGAATGAAAGATATCAAGAAAGAAAGAAAGAAAGTAATAAAGAAACTAAAGATAGAATGAGAGATGGTATGAAAGCTAGAATGTAACATATCAAGAAAGCAAGAAATGAAAGTAAGTAAAAAAGAAACTAAAGATAGAATGAGAGAAGGTACGAAAGCTAGAATGTAAGATCTCAAGAAAGAAAGAAATGAAAGTAAGTAAAAAAGAAACTAAAGATAGAATGAGAGAAGGTATGAAAGCTAGAATGAAAGATAACAAGAAGGAAAGAAAGAAAGAAAGTAATGAAGAAACTAAAGATAGAAAGAGAGAAGGGATGAGAGCTAGAATGAAAGATATCAAGAAAGAAAGAAATGAAAGTAAGTTAAAAAGAAACTATAGGTAGAATGAGAGAATTTATGAAAGCTAGAATGAAAGATATCAAGAAAGGAAGAAAGGAGGAATTCAATAAAGAAACTAAAGATAAAATGAGAGAAGGTATGAAATCTAGAATGAAAGATATCAAGAAAGAAAGAAAGAAATCAATAAAGAAAATAAAGATAAAATGAGAGAAGGAATGAAATCTAGAATGAAAGATATCAAGAAAGAAAGAAAGTAACTAATAAAGAAACTAAAGATAGAATGAGAGAAGGTATTAAAGCTAGAATGAAAGATATCAAGAAAGAAAAAAGGAACCAAGTAGAAATAATGTAAGAAAGAAAATAAAGATTGATTGAGTGAAGATATGAATGCTAGAATGAAAGTTATCAAGAAAGAAAGAAAGAAAGTAGGAAAGAAACTAAAGATAGAATCAGAGAAGGTATGAGAGCTAGAATGAGATATCAAGAAAGAAAGAAAGAAAGAAAGAAAGAACGAAAGTAATTAATAAAGAAACAAAAAATAAAATGAGAGAAGGTATGAAAGCTAGAATTAAAGATATCAAGAAAGAAAGAAAGAAAGTAATAAAGAAACTAAAGATAGAATGAGTGATGGTATGAAAGCTAGAATGACAGAAATCAAGAAAGAAAAAAGGAAGAAAGTAGGAATAAAGTAATAAAGAAACTAAAGATAGAATGAGTGATGGTATGAAAGCTAGAATGCAAGATATGAAGAAAGAAAGAAATGAAAGTAAGTGAAAAAGAAACTAAAGATAGAATGAGAGAAGGTATGCAAGCTAGAAAGAAAGATGTCAAGAAAGAAAGAAAGAAAGAAAGATATCAATAAAGAAACTAAAGATAAAATGAGAGAAGGTATGAAATCTAGAATGAAAGATATCAAGAAAGGAAGAAAGAATGTAATAAAGAAACTAAAGATAGAATGAGAGATGGTATGAAAGCTAGAATGTAACATATCAAGAAAGCAAGAAATGAAAGTAAGTAAAAAAGAAACTAAAGATAGAATGAGAGAAGGTATGAAAGCTAGAATGAAAGATAACAAGAAAGAAAGAAAGAAAGAAAGTAATAAAGAAACTAAAGATGGAAAGAGAGAAGGGATGAGAGCTAGAATGAAAGATATCAAGAAAGAAAGAAATGAAAGTAAGTTAAAAAGAAACTATAGGTAGAATGAGAGAATTTATGAAAGCTAGAATGAAAGATATCAAGAATGAAGAAAGGAGGAAATCAATAAAGAAACTAAAGATAAAATGAGAGAAGGTGTGAAATATAGAATGAAAGATATCAAGAAAGAAAGAAAGAAAGAAATCAATAAAGAAACTAAAGATAAAAAGAGAGAAGAAATGAAATCTAGAATGAAAGATATCAAGAAAGAAAGAAAGTAACTAATAAAGAAACTAAAGATAGAATGAGAGAAGGTATTAAAGCTAGAATGAAAGATATCAAGGAAAGAAATGAAAGTAAGTAACAAAGAAACTAAAGATAGAATGAGAGGTATGAAAGCTAGAATGAAAGATATCAAGAAAGAAAGAAAGAAAGTAAGAAAGTAAAAAAGAAACTAAAGATAGAAAGAGAGAAGGTATGAGAGCTAGAATGAAAGATATCAAGAAAGAAAGAAATAAAGTAAGAAAGTAATAAAGAAACTAAAGATAGAAAGAGAGAAGGTATGAAAGCTAGAATGTAAGATATCAAGAAAGAAAAAAGGAACCAAGTAGAAATAATGTAAGAAAGAAAATAAAGATTGATTGAGTGAAGATATGAATGCTAGAATGAAAGTTATCAAGAAAGAAAGAAAGAAAGAAAGTAGGAAAGAAACTAAAGATAGAATCAGAGAAGGTATGAGAGCTAGAATGAGATATCAAGAAAGAAAGAAAGAAAGAAAGAAAGAACGAAAGTAATTAATAAAGAAACAAAAAATAAAATGAGAGAAGGTATGAAAGCAAGAATGAAAGATATCAAGAAAGAAAGAAAGAAAGAAATCAAAAAGGAATCTAAAGATAAAATGAGAGATGGAATGAAATCTAGAATGAAAGATATCAAGAAAGAAAGAAAGTAACTAATAAAGAAAGAAAAGATAGAATGAGAGTAGGTATTAAAGCTAGAATGAAAGATATCAAGAAAGAAAGAAAGAAAGTAATAAAGAAACTAAAGATAGAATGAGTGATGGTATGAAAGCTAGAATGACAGATATCAAGAAAGAAAAAAGGAAGAAAGTAGAAATAAAGTAATAAAGAAACTAAAGATAGAATGAGTGATGGTATGAAAGCTAGAATGCAAGATATGAAGAAAGAGAGAAATGAAAGTAAGTAAAAAAGAAACTAATGATAGAATGAGAGAAGGTATGCAAGCTAGAAAGAAAGATATCAAGAAAGAAAGAAAGAAAGAAAGATATCAATAAAGAAACTAAAGATAAAATGAGAGAAGGTATGAAATCTAGAATGAAAGATATCAAGACAGAAAGAAAGAAAGTAACTACTAAAGAAACTAAAGATAGAAGGAGAGAAGGTATGAAAGCTAGAATGAAAGATATCAAGAAAGAAAGAAAGAAAGAAATAAAGAAACTAAAGATAGAATGAGAGATGGTATGAAAGCTAGAATGTAACATACCAAGAAAGCAAGAAATGAAAGTAAGTAAAAAAGAAACTAAATATAGAATGAGAGAAGGTACGAAAGCTAGAATGTAAGATCTCAAGAAAGAAAGAAATGAAAGTAAGTAAAAAAGAAACTAAAGATAGAATGAGAGAAGGTATGAAAGCTAGAATGAAAGATAACAAGAAGGAAAGAAAGAAAGAAAGTAATGAAGAAACTAAAGATAGAAAGAGAGAAGGGATGAGAGCTAGAATGAAAGATATCAAGAAAGAAAGAAATGAAAGTAAGTTAAAAAGAAACTATAGGTAGAATGAGAGAATTTATGAAAGCTAGAATGAAAGATATCAAGAAAGGAAGAAAGGAGGAATTCAATAAAGAAACTAAAGATAAAATGAGAGAAGGTATGAAATCTAGAATGAAAGATATCAAGAAAGAAAGAAAGAAAGAAATCAATAAAGAAACTAAAGATAAAATGAGAGAAGGAATGAAATCTAGAATGAAAGATATCAAGAAAGAAAGAAAGTAACTAATAAAGAAACTAAAGATAGAATGAGAGAAGGTATTAAAGCTAGAATGAAAGATATCAAGAAAGAAAGAAAGAAAGTAAGAAAGTAAAAAAGAAACTAAAGATAGAAAGAGAGAAGGTATGAGAGCTAGAATGAAAGATATCAAGAAAGAAAAAAGGAACCAAGTAGAAATAATGTAAGAAAGAAAATAAAGATTGATTGAGTGAAGATATGAATGCTAGAATGAAAGTTATCAAGAAAGAAAGAAAGAAAGTAGGAAAGAAACTAAAGATAGAATCAGAGAAGGTATGAGAGCTAGAATGAGATATCAAGTAAGAAAGAAAGAAAGAAAGAAAGAACGAAAGTAATTAATAAAGAAACAAAGAATAAAATGAGAGAAGGTATGAAAGCTAGAATGAAAGATATCAAGAAAGAAAGAAAGAAAGTAATAAAGAAACTAAAGATAGAATGAGTGATGGTATGAAAGCTAGAATGACAGAAATCAAGAAAGAAAAAAGGAAGAAAGTAGGAATAAAGTAATAAAGAAACTAAAGATAGAATGAGTGATGGTATGAAAGCTAGAATGCAAGATATGAAGAAAGAAAGAAATGAAAGTAAGTAAAAAAGAAACTAAAGATAGAATGAGAGAAGGTATGCAAGCTAGAAAGAAAGATATCAAGACAGAAAGAAAGAAAGTAACTACTAAAGAAACTAAAGATAGAAGGAGAGAAGGTATGAAAGCTAGAATGAAAGATATCAAGAAAGAAAGAAAGAAAGTAATAAAGAAACTAAAGATAGAATGAGAGATGGTATGAAAGCTAGAATGTAACATATCAAGAAAGCAAGAAATGAAAGTAAGTAAAAAAGAAACTAAAGATAGAATGAGAGAAGGTATGAAAGCTAGAATGAAAGATAACAAGAAAGAAAGAAAGAAAGAAAGTAATAAAGAAACTAAAGATTTAAAGAGAGAAGGGATGAGAGCTAGAATGAAAGATATCAAGAAAGAAAGAAATGAAAGTAAGTTAAAAAGAAACTATAGGTAGAATGAGAGAATTTATGAAAGCTAGAATGAAAGATATCAAGAAAGGAAGAAAGGAGGAAATCAATAAAGAAACTAAAGATAAAAAGAGAGAAGAAATGAAATCTAGAATGAAAGATATCAAGAAAGAAAGAAAGTAACTAATAAAGAAACTAAAGATAAAATGAGAGAAGGTGTGAAATCTAGAATGAAAGATATCAAGAAAGAAAGAAAGAAAGAAATCAATAAAGAAACTAAAGATAAAAAGAGAGAAGAAATGAAATCTAGAATGAAATATATCAAGAAAGAAAGAAAGTAACTAATAAAGAAACTAAAGATAGAATGAGAGAAGGTATGAAAGCTAGAATGAAAGATATCAAGAAAGAAAGAAAGAAAGTAAGAAATTAAAAAAGAAACTAAAGATAGAAAGAGAGAAGGTATGAGAGCTAGAATGAAAGATATCAAGAAAGAAAGAAATAAAGTAAGAAAGTAATAAAGAAACTAAAGATAGAAAGAGAGAAGGTATGAAAGCTAGAATGTAAGATATCAAGAAAGCAAAAAGGAACCAAGTAGAAATAATGTAAGAAAGAAAATAAAGATTGATGGAGTGAAGATATGAATGCTAGAATGAAAGTTATCAAGAAAGAAAGAAAGAAAGTAGGAAAGAAACTAAAGATAGAATCAGAGAAGGTATGAGAGCTAGAATGAGATATCAAGAAAGAAAGAAAGAAAGAAAGAAAGAACGAAAGTAATTAATAAAGAAACAAAAAATAAAATGAGAGAAGGTATGAAAGCAAGAATGAAAGATATCAAGAAAGAAAGAAAGAAAGAAATCAAAAAGGAATCTAAAGATAAAATGAGAGATGGAATGAAATCTAGAATGAAAGATATCAAGAAAGAAAGAAAGTAACTAATAAAGAAAGAAAAGATAGAATGAGAGTAGGTATTAAAGCTAGAATGAAAGATATCAAGAAAGAAAGAAATGAAAGTAAGTAAAAAAGAAACTAAAGATAGAATGAGAGAAGGTAAGAAAGCTAGAATGAAAGATATCAAGAAAGAAAGAAAGAAAGTAAGAAAGTAAAAAAGAAACTAAAGATAGAAAGAGAGAAGTTATGTGAGCTAGAATGAAAGATATCAAGAAAGAAAAAAAGAAAGTAAGAAAGTAATAAAGAAACTAAAGATAGAACGAGAGAAGGTATGAAAGATAGAATGAGATATCAAGAAATAAAGAAAGAAAGAGCGTAATAAAGAAACTAAAGATAGAATGAGAGAAGGTATGAAAGGTAGAATGAAAGATATCAAGAAAGAAAAAAGGAACAAAGTAGAAATAATATAATAAAGAAAATAAAGATTGACTGAGTGAAGATATGAATGCTAGAATGAAAGTTATCAAAAAAGAAAGAAAGAAAGTAGTAAAGAAACTAAAGATAGAATCAGAGAAGGTATGAGAGCTGGAATGAGATATCAAGAAAGAAAGAAAGAAAGAAAGAAAGAACGAAAGTAATTAATAAAGAAACTAAAGATAGAATGAGAGAAGGTATGAAAGCTAGAATGTAACATATCAAGAAAACAAGAAATGAAAGTAAGTAAAAAAGAAACTATAGATAAAATGAGAGAAGGTATTAAAGCTAGAATGAAAGATATGAAGAAAGGAAGAAAGAAAGTAATAAAGAAACTAAAGATAGAATGAGTGATAGTATGAAAGCTAGAATGCAAGATATGAAGAAAGAAAGAAATGAAAGTAAGTAAAAAAGAAACTAAAGATAGAATGAGAGAAGGTATGAAAGCAAGAATGAAAGATATGAAGAAAGAAAGAAAGAAAGTAATAAAGAAACTAAAGATAGAATGAGTGATGGTATGAAAGCTAGAATGACAGATATCAAGAAAGAAAAAAGGAAGAAAGTAGAAATAAAGTAATAAAGAAACTAAAGATAGAATGAGTGATGGTATGAAAGCTAGAATGCAAGATATGAAGAAAGAAAGAAATGAAAGTAAGTAAAAAAGAAACTAAAGATAGAATGAGAGAAGGTATGAAAGCTAGAAAGAAAGACATCAAGAAAGAAAGAAAGAAAGAAAGAAAGATATCAATAAAGAAACTAAAGATAAAATGAGAGAAGGTATGAAATCTAGAATGAAAGATATCAAGACAGAAAGAAAGAAAGTAACTACTAAAGAAACTAAAGATAGAAGGAGAGAAGGTTTGAAAGCTAGAATGAAAGATATCAAGAAAGAAAGAAAGAAAGTAATAAAGAAACTAAAGATAGAATGAGAGATGGTATGAAAGCTAGAATGCAAGATATGAAGAATGAAAAAAATGAAAGTAAGTAAAAAAGAAACTAAAGATAGAATGAGAGAAGGTTTGAAAGCTAGAATGAACCATATCAAGAAAGAGAAAAGGAACAAAGCAGAAATAATGTAATAAAGAAAATAAAGATTGAATGAGTGAAGATATGAATGCTAGAATGAAAGTTATCAAGAAAGAAAGAAAGAAAAACAGAAAGTAGTAAAGAAACTAAAGATATAATCAGAGAAGGTATGAGAGCTAGATTGAGATATCAAGAAAGAAAGAAAGAAAGAAAGTCCGAAAGTAATTAATAAAGAAACTAAAGATAGAATGAAAGAAGGTATGAAAGCTAGAATGAAAGATATCAAGAAAGAAAGAAATAAAGAAAGAAAGAAAGTAATAAAGAAACTAAAGATAGAACGACTGAAGGTATGAAAGCTAGAATGTAAGATATGAAGAAAGAAAGAAATGAAAGTAAGTAAAAAAGAAACTAAAGATAGAATGAGAGAAGGTATGAAAGCTAGAATGAAAGATATCAAGAAAGAAAAAAGGAACAAAGTAGAAATAATGTAATAAAGAAAATAAAGATTGAATGAGTGAAGATATGAATGCTAGAATGAAAGTTATCAAGAAAGAATGAAAGAAAGTAGTAAAGAAACTAAAGATAGAATGAGAGAAGGTATGAAAGCAAGAATGAAAGATATGAAGAATGAAAGAAAAAAGAAATCAACAGAGAAATTAAAGATGAAATGAGAGCAGGTATGAAAGCTAGAATGAAAGATATCAAGTAAGAAAGAAAGTAAGAAAGTAATAAAGAAACTAAAGATAGAACGAGAGAAGGTATGAAAGATAGAATGAAAGATATCAAGAAAGAAAGAAAGAAAGAAAGAACGAAAGTAATTAATAAAGAAACTAAAGATAGAATGAGAGAAGGTATGAAAGCAAGAATGTAACATATCAAGAAAGCAAGAAATGAAAGTAAGTAAAAAAGAAACTATACATAGAATGAGAGAAGGTATTAAAGCTAGAATGAAAGATATGAAGAAAGGAAGAAAGAAAGTAATAAAGAAACTAAAGATTGAATAAGTGATGGTATGAAAGCTAGAATGCAAGATATGAAGTAAGAAAGAAATGAAAGTAAGTAAAAAAGAAACTAAAGATAGAATGAGAGAAGGTATGAAAGCAAGAATGAAAGTTATCAAGAAAGAAAGAAAAAAAGAAATCAATAAAGAAATTATAGATGAAAAGAGAGAAGGTATGAAATCTAGAATGATAGATATCAAGAGAGATAGAAATAAATTAATAAAGAAACTAAAGATAGAATGAGAGAAGGTATGAAAGCTAGAATGAAAGATATCAAGAAAGAAAGAAAGAAAGTAATAAAGAAACTAAAGATAGAATGAGTGATGGTATGAAAGCTAGAATGCAAGATATGAAGAAAGAAAGAAATGAAAGTAAGTAAAAAAGAAACTAAAGATAGAATGAGAGAAGGTATGCAAGCTAGAAAGAAAGATATCAAGAAAGAAAGAAAGAAAGAAAGATATCAATAAAGAAACTAAAGATAAAATGAGAGAAGGTATGAAAGCTAGAATGAAAGATATCATGACAGAAAGAAAGAAAGTAATAAAGAAAATAAAGATAGAATGAGAGATGGTATGAAAGCTAGAATGTAACATATCAAGAAAGCAAGAAATGAAAGTAAGTAAAAAAGAAACTAAAGATAGAATGAGAGAAGGTATGAAAGCTAGAATGAAAGATAACAAGAAAGAAAGAAAGAAAGTAATTAAGAAACTAAAGATAGAAAGAGAGAAGGGATGAGAGCTAGAATGAGAGATATCAAGAAAGAAAGAAATGAAAGTAAGTTAAAAAGAAACTATAGGTAGAATGAGAGAATTTATGAAAGCTAGAATGAAAGATATCAAGAAAGGAAGAAAGGAGGAAATCAATAAAGAAACTAAAGATAAAATGAGAGAAGGTATGAAATCTAGAATGAAAGATATCAAGAAAGAAAGAAAGAAAGAAATCAATAAAGAAACTAAAGATAAAATGAGAGAAGGTATGAAATCTAGAATGAAAGATATCAAGAAAGAAAGAAACTAATAAAGAAACTAAAGATAGAATGAGAGAAGGTATTAAAGCTAGAATGAAAGATATGAAGGAAAGAAATGAAAGTAAGTAACAAAGAAACTAAAGATAGAATGAGAGAAGGTATGAAAGCTAGAATGAAAGATATCAAGAAAGAAAGAAATGAAAGTAAGTTAAAAAGAAACTATAGGAAGAATGAGAGAATTTATGAAAGCTAGAATAAAGATATCAAGAAAGGAAGAAAGGAGGAAATCAATAAAGAAACTAAAGATAAAATGAGAGAAGGTATGAAATCTAGAATGAAAGATATCAAGAGAAAAAGAAAGAAAGAAATCAATAAAGAAACTAAAGATAAAATGAGAGAAGGAATGATATCTAGAATGAAAGATATCAATAAAGAAAGAAAGTAACTAATAAAGAAACTAAAGATAGAATGAGAGAAGTTATTAAAGCTAGAATGAAAGATATCAAGGAAAGAAATGAAAGTAAGTAAAAAAGAAGCTAAAGATAGAATGAGAGAAGGTATGAAAGCTAGAATGAAAGATATCAAGAAAGAAAGAAAGAAAGAAAGAAAGTAAAAAAGAAACTAAAGATAGAAAGAGAGAAAGTATGAGAGCTAGAATGAAAGATATCAAGAAAGAAAGAAATAAAGTAAGAAAGTAATAAAGAAACTAAAGATAGAATGAGAGAAGATATGAAAGCTAGAATGTAAGATATCAAGAAAGAAAAAAGGAACCAAGTAGAAATAATGTAATAAAGAAAATAAAGATTGACTGAGTGAAGATATGAATGCTAGAATGAAAGTTATCAAGAAGGAAAGAAAGAAAGTCGTAAAGAAACTAAAGATAGAATCAGAGAAGGTATGAGAGCTAGAATGAGATATCAAGAAAGAAAGAAAGAAAGAAAGAAAGAAAGAACGAAAGTAATTAATAAAGAAACTAAAGATAGAATGAGAGAAGGTATGAAAGCTAGAATGTAACATATCAAGAAAGCAAGAAATGAAAGTAAGTAAAAAAGAAACTATAGATAGAATGAGAGAAGGTATTAAAGCTAGAATGAAAGATATGAAGAAAGGAAGAAAGAAAGTAATAAAGAAACTAAAGATTGAATGAGTGATGGTATGAAAGCTAGAATGCAAGATATGAAGTAAGAAAGAAATGGAAGTAAGTAAAAAAGAAACTAAAGATAGAATGAGAGAAGGTATGAAAGCAAGAATGAAAGGTATCAAGAAAGAAAGAAAAAAAGAAATCAATAAAGAAATTATAGATGAAAAGAGAGAAGGTATGAAATCTAGAATGATAGATATCAAGAGAGATAGAAATAAATTAATAAAGAAACTAAAGATAGAATGAGAGAAGGTATGAAAGCTAGAATGAAAGATATCAAGAAAGAAAGAAAGAAAGTAATAAAGAAACTAAAGATAGAATGAGTGATGGTATGAAAGCTAGAATGCAAGATATGAAGAAAGAAAGAAATGAAAGTAAGTGAAAAAGAAACTAAAGATAGAATGAGAGAAGGTATGCAAGCTAGAAAGAAAGATATCAAGAAAGAAAGAAAGAAAGAAAGATATCAATAAAGAAACTAAAGATAAAATGAGAGAAGGTATGAAATCTAGAATGAAAGATATCAAGACAGAAAGAAAGAAAGTAACTACGAAAGAAACTAAAGATAGAAGGAGAGAAGGTATGAAAGCTAGAATGAAAGATATCATGACAGAAAGAAAGAAAGTAATAAAGAAAATAAAGATAGAATGAGAGATGGTATGAAAGCTAGAATGTAACATATCAAGAAAGCAAGAAATTAAAGTAAGTAAAAAAGAAACTAAAGATAGAATGAGAGAAGGTATGAAAGCTAGAATGAAAGATAACAAGAAAGAAAGAAAGAAAGTCATTAAGAAACTAAAGATAGAAAGAGAGAAGGGATGAGAGCTAGAATGAAAGATATCAAGAAAGAAATGAAAGTAAGTAAAAAAGAAACTATAGGAAGAATGAGAGAATTTATGAAAGCTAGAATGAAAGATATCAAGAAAGGAAGAAAGGAGGAAATCAATAAAGAAACTAAAGATAAAATGAGAGAAGGTATGAAATCTAGAATGAAAGATATCAAGAAAGAAAGAAAGAAAGAAATATCAAGAAAGATATCAAGAAAGAAAGAAATAAAGTAAGAAAGTAATAAAGAAACTAAAGATAGAATGAGAGAAGGTATGAAAGCTAGAATGTAAGATATCAAGAAAGAAAAAAGGAACCAAGTAGAAATAATGTAATAAAGAAAATAAAGATTGATTGAGTGAAGATATGAATGCAAGAATGAAAGTTATCAAGAAAGAAAGAAAGAAAGTAGGAAAGAAACTAAAGATAGAATCGGAGAAGGTATGAGAGCTAGAATGAGATATCAAGAAAGAAAGAAAGAAAGAAAGAAAGAAAGTAATTAATAAAGAAACTAAAGACAAAATCAGAGAAGGTATGAAAGCTAGAATGAAAGATATCAAGAAAGAAAGAAAGAAAGAAAGAAATCAATAAAGAATCTAAAGATAAAATGAGAGATCGAATGAAATCTAGAATGAAAGATATCAAGAAAGAAAGAAAGTAACTAATAAAGAAAGAAAAGATAGAATGAGAGAAGGTAAGAAAGCTAGAATGAAAGATATCAAGAAAGAAAGAAAGAAAGTAAGAAAGTAAAAAAGAAACTAAAGATAGAACGAGAGAAGGTATAAAAGCTAGAATGAAAGATATCAAGAAAGAAAGAAATGAAAGTAAGTTAAAAAGAAACTATAGGAAGAATGAGAGAATTTATGAAAGCTAGAATGAAAGATATCAAGAAAGGAAGAAAGGAGGAAATCAATAAAGAAACTAAAGATAAAATGAGAGAAGGTATGAAATCTAGAATGAAAGATATCAAGAAAGAAAGAAAGAAAGAAATCAATAAAGAAACTAAAGATAAAATGAGAGAAGGAATGATATCTAGAATGAAAGATATCAAGAAAGAAATGAAAGTAAGTAAAAAAGAAACTAATAAAGAAACTAAAGATAGAATGAGAGAAGGTATTAAAGCTAGAATGAAAGATATCAAGGAAAGAAATGAAAGTAAGTAAAAAAGAAACTAAAGATAGAATGAGAGAAGGTATGAAAGCTAGAATGAAAGATATCAAGAAAGAAAAAAGGAACAAAGTAGAAATAATGTAATAAAGAAAATAAAGATTGACTGAGTGAAGATATGAATGCTAGAATGAAAGTTATCAAGAAAGAAAGAAAGAAAGTAGTAAAGACACTAAAGATAGAATCAGAGAAGGTATGAGAGCTAGAATGAGATATCAAGAAAGAAAGAAAGAAAGAACGAAAGTAATTAATAAAGAAACTAAAGATAGAATGAGAGAAGCTATGAAAGCTAGAATGTAACATATCAAGAAAGCAAGAAATGAAAGTAAGTAAAAAAGAAACTATAGATAGAATGAGAGAAGGTATTAAAGCTAGAATGAAAGATATGAAGAAAGGAAGAAAGAAAGTAATAAAGAAACTAAAGATTGAATGAGTGATGGTATGAAAGCTAGAATGCAAGATATGAAGTAAGAAAGAATTGAAAGTAAGTAAAAAAGAAACTAAAGATAGAATGAGAGAAGGTATGAAAGCAAGAATGAAAGGTATCAAGAAAGAAAGAAAAAAAGAAATCAATAAAGAAATTATAGATGAAAAGAGAGAAGGTATGAAATCTAGAATGATAGATATCAAAAGAGATAGAAATAAATTAATAAAGAAACTAAAGATAGAATGAAAGAAGGTATGAAAGCTAGAATGAAAGATATCAAGAAAGAAAGAAAGAAAGTAATAAAGAAACTAAAGATAGAATGAGTGATGGTATGAAAGCTAGAATGACAGATATCAAGAAAGAAAAAAGGAAGAAAGTAGAAATAAAGTAATAAAGAAACTAAAGATAGAATGAGTGATAGTATGAAAGCTAGAATGCAAGATATGAAGAAAGAAAGAAATGAAAGTAAGTAAAAAAGAAACTAAAGATAGAATGAGAGAAGGTATACAAGCTAGAAAGAAAGCTATCAAGAAAGAAAGAAAAAAAGAAAGATATCAATAAAGAATCTAAAGATAAAATGAGAGAAGGTATGAAATCTAGAATGAAAGATATCAAGACAGAAAGAAAGAAAGTAATAAAGAAACTAAAGATAGAATGAGAGATGGTATGAAAGCAAGAATGTAACATATCGAGAAAGCAAGAAATGAAAGTAAGTAAAAAAGAAACTAAAGATAGAATGAGAGAAGGTACGAAAGCTAGAATGTAAGATCTCAAGAAAGAAAGAAATGAAAGTAATTAAAAAAGAAACTAAAGATAGAATGAGAGAAGGTATGAAAGCTAGAATGAAAGATAACAAGAAAGAAAGAAAGAAAGAAAGTAATAAAGAAACTAAAGATAAAAAGAGAGAAGGGATGAGAGCTAGAATGAAAGATATCAAGAAAGAAAGAAATGAAAGTAAGTTAAAAAGAAACTATAGGTAGAATGAGAGAATTTATGAAAGCTAGAATGAAAGATATCAAGAAAGGAAGAAAGGAGGAAATCAATAAAGAAACTAAAGATAAAATGAGAGTAGGTATGAAATCTAGAATGTAAGATATCAAGAAAGAAAGAAAGAAATCAATAAAGAAACTAAAGATAAAATGAGAGATCGCATGAAATCTAGAATGAAAGATATCAAGAAAGAAAGAAAGTAACAAATAAAGAAAGAAAAGATAGAATGAGAGTAGGCATTAAAGCCAGAATGAAAGATATCAAGAAAGAAAGAAATGAAAGTAAGTAAAAAAGAAACTAAAGATAGAATGAGAGAAGGTATGAAAGCTAGAATGAAAGATATCAGGAAAGAAAGAAATGAAAGTAAGTTAAAAAGAAACTATAGGAAGAATGAGAGAATTTATGAAAGCTAGAATGAAAGATATCAAGAAAGGAAGAAAGGAGGAAATCAATAAAGAAACTAAAGATAAAATGAGAGAAGGTATGAAATCTAGAATGAAAGATATCAAGAAAGAAAGAAAGAAAGAAATATCAAGAAAGATATCAAGAAAGAAAGAAATAAAGTAAGAAAGTAATAAAGAAACTAAAGATAGAATGAGAGAAGGTATGAAAGCTAGAACGCAAGATATCAAGAAAGAAAAAAGGAACCAAGTAGAAATAATGTAATAAAGAAAATAAAGATTGATTGAGTGAAGATATGAATGCTAGAATGAAAGTTATCAAGAAAGAAAGAAAGAAAGTAGGAAAGAAACTAAAGATAGAATCGGAGAAGGTATGAGAGCTAGAATGAGATATCAAGAAAGAAAGAAAGAAAGAAAGAAAGAAAGAAAGTTATTAATAAAGAAACTAAAGACAAAATGAGAGAAGGTATGAAAGCTAGAATGAAAGATATCAAGAAAGAAAGAAAGAAAGAAAGAAAGAAAGAAAGAATCTAAAGATAAAATGAGAGATCGAATGAAATCTAGAATGAAAGATATCAAGAAAGAAAGAAAGTAACTAATAAAGAAAGAAAAGATAGAATGAGAGAAGGTAAGAAAGCTAGAATGAAAGATATCAAGAAAGAAAGAAAGAAAGTAAGAAAGTAAAAAAGAAACTAAAGATAGAACGAGAGAAGGTATAAAAGCTAGAATGAAAGATATCAAGAAAGAAAGAAATGAAAGTAAGTTAAAAAGAAACTATAGGAAGAATGAGAGAATTTATGAAAGCTAGAATGAAAGAAATCAAGAAAGGAAGAAAGGAGGAAATCAATAAAGAAACTAAAGATAAAATGAGAGAAGGTATGAAATCTAGAATGAAATATATCAAGAAAGAAAGAAAGAAAGAAATCAATAAAGAAACTTAAGATTAAATGAGAGAAGGAATGATATCTAGAATGAAAGATATCAAGAAAGAAATGAAAGTAAGTAAAAAAGAAACTAATAAAGAAACTAAAGATAGAATGAGAGAAGGTATTAAAGCTAGAATGAAAGATATCAAGGAAAGAAATGAAAGTAAGTAAAAAAGAAACTAAAGATAGAATGAGAGAAGGTATGAAAGCTAGAATGAAAGATATCAAGAAAGAAAAAAGGAACAAAGTAGAAATAATGTAATAAAGAAAATAAAGATTGACTGAGTGAAGATATGAATGCTAGAATGAAAGTTATCAAGAAAGAAAGAAAGAAAGTAGTAAAGAAACTAAAGATAGAATCAGAGAAGGTATGAGAGCTAGAATGAGATATCAAGAAAGAAAGAAAGAAAGAAAGAAAGAACGAAAGTAATTAATAAAGAAACTAAAGATAGAATGAGAGAAGGTATGAAAGCTAGAATGTAACATATCAAGAAAGCAAGAAATGAAAGTAAGTAAAAAAGAAACTATAGATAGAATGAGAGAAGGTACTAAAGCTAGAATGAAAGATATGAAGAAAGGAAGAAAGAAAGTAATAAAGAAACTAAAGATTGAATGAGTGATGGTATGAAAGCTAGAATGCAAGATATGAAGTAAGAAAGAAATGAAAGTAAGTAAAAAAGAAACTAAAGATAGAATGAGAGAAGGTACGAAAGCTAGAATGTAAGATCTCAAGAAAGAAAGAAATGAAAGTAAGTAAAAAAGAAACTAAAGATAGAATGAGAGAAGGTATGAAAGCTAGAATGAAAGATAACAAGAAAGAAAGAAAGAAAGAAAGTAATAAAGAAACTAAAGATAAAAAGAGAGAAGGGATGAGAGCTAGAATGAAAGATATCAAGAAAGAAAGAAATGAAAGTAAGTTAAAAAGAAACTATAGGTAGAATGAGAGAATTTATGAAAGCTAGAATGAAAGATATCAAGAAAGGAAGAAAGGAGGAAATCAATAAAGAAACTAAAGATAAAATGAGAGTAGGTATGAAATCTAGAATGTAAGATATCAAGAAAGAAAGAAAGAAATCAATAAAGAAACTAAAGATAAAATGAGAGATCGAATAAAATCTAGAATGAAAGATATCAAGAAAGAAAGAAAGTAACAAATAAAGAAAGAAAAGATAGAATGAGAGTAGGCATTAAAGCCAGAATGAAAGATATCAAGAAAGAAAGAAATGAAAGTAAGTAAAAAAGAAACTAAAGATAGAATGAGAGAAGGTATGAAAGCTAGAATGAAAGATATCAAGAAAGAAAGAAATGAAAGTAAGTTAAAAAGAAACTATAGGAAGAATGAGAGAATTTATGAAAGCTAGAATGAAAGATATCAAGAAAGGAAGAAAGGAGGAAATCAATAAAGAAACTAAAGATAAAATGAGAGAAGGTATGAAATCTAGAATGAAAGATATCAAGAAAGAAAGAAAGAAAGAAATATCAAGAAAGATATCAAGAAAGAAAGAAATAAAGTAAGAAAGTAATAAAGAAACTAAAGATAGAATGAGAGAAGGTATGAAAGCTAGAACGCAAGATATCAAGAAAGAAAAAAGGAACCAAGTAGAAATAATGTAATAAAGAAAATAAAGATTGATTGAGTGAAGATATGAATGCTAGAATGAAAGTTATCAAGAAAGAAAGAAAGAAAGTAGGAAAGAAACTAAAGATAGAATCGGAGAAGGTATGAGAGCTAGAATGAGATATCAAGAAAGAAAGAAAGAAAGAAAGAAAGAAAGTTATTAATAAAGAAACTAAAGACAAAATGAGAGAAGGTATGAAAGCTAGAATGAAAGATATCAAGAAAGAAAGAAAGAAAGAAAGAAAGAAAGAAAGAATCTAAAGATAAAATGAGAGATCGAATGAAATCTAGAATGAAAGATATCAAGAAAGAAAGAAAGTAACTAATAAAGAAAGAAAAGATAGAATGAGAGAAGGTAAGAAAGCTAGAATGAAAGATATCAAGAAAGAAAGAAAGAAAGTAAGAAAGTAAAAAAGAAACTAAAGATAGAACGAGAGAAGGTATAAAAGCTAGAATGAAAGATATCAAGAAAGAAAGAAATGAAAGTAAGTTAAAAAGAAACTATAGGAAGAATGAGAGAATTTATGAAAGCTAGAATGAAAGATATCAAGAAAGGAAGAAAGGAGGAAATCAATAAAGAAACTAAAGATAAAATGAGAGAAGGTATGAAATCTAGAATGAAAGATATCAAGAAAGAAAGAAAGAAAGAAATCAATAAAGAAACTTAAGATTAAATGAGAGAAGGAATGATATCTAGAATGAAAGATATCAAGAAAGAAATGAAAGTAAGTAAAAAAGAAACTAATAAAGAAACTAAAGATAGAATGAGAGAAGGTATTAAAGCTAGAATGAAAGATATCAAGGAAAGAAATGAAAGTAAGTAAAAAAGAAACTAAAGATAGAATGAGAGAAGGTATGAAAGCTAGAATGAAAGATATCAAGAAAGAAAAAAGGAACAAAGTAGAAATAATGTAATAAAGAAAATAAAGATTGACTGAGTGAAGATATGAATGCTAGAATGAAAGTTATCAAGAAAGAAAGAAAGAAAGTAGTAAAGAAACTAAAGATAGAATCAGAGAAGGTATGAGAGCTAGAATGAGATATCAAGAAAGAAAGAAAGAAAGAAAGAAAGAACGAAAGTAATTAATAAAGAAACTAAAGATAGAATGAGAGAAGGTATGAAAGCTAGAATGTAACATATCAAGAAAGCAAGAAATGAAAGTAAGTAAAAAAGAAACTATAGATAGAATGAGAGAAGGTACTAAAGCTAGAATGAAAGATATGAAGAAAGGAAGAAAGAAAGTAATAAAGAAACTAAAGATTGAATGAGTGATGGTATGAAAGCTAGAATGCAAGATATGAAGTAAGAAAGAAATGAAAGTAAGTAAAAAAGAAACTAAAGATAGAATGAGAGAAGGTATGAAAGCAAGAATGAAAGATATCAAGAAAGAAAGAAAGAAAGTAGGAAAGAAACTAAAGATAGAATCAGAGAAGTTATGAGAGCTAGAATGAGATATCAAGAAAGAAAGAAAGAAAGAAAGATATCAATAAAGAATTTAAAGATAAAATGAGAGAAGGTATGAAATCTAGAATGATAGATATCAAAAGAGATAGAAATAAATTAAAAAAAAACTAAAGATAGAATGAGAGAAGGTATACAAGCTAGAAAGAAAGATATCAAGAAAGAAAGAAAGAAAGAAAGATATCAATAAAGAATCTAAAGATAAAATGAGAGAAGGTATGAAATCTAGAATGAAAGATATCAAGACAGAAAGAAAGAAAGTAATAAAGAAACTAAAGATAGAATGAGAGATGGTATGAAAGCAAGAATGTAACATATCAAGAAAGCAAGAAATGAAAGTAAGTAAAAAAGAAACTAAAGATAGAATGAGAGAAGGTACGAAAGCTAGAATATAAGATCTCAAGAAAGAAAGAAATGAAAGTAAGTAAAAAAGAAACTAAAGATAGAATGAGAGAAGGTATGAAAGCTAGAATGAAAGATAACAAGAAAGAAAGAAAGAAAGAAAGTAATAAAGAAACTAAAGATAAAAAGAGAGAAGGGATGAGAGCTAGAATGAAAGATATCAAGAAAGAAAGAAATGAAAGTAAGTTAAAAAGAAACTATAGGTAGAATGAGAGAATTTCTGAAAGCTAGAATGAAAGATATCAAGAAAGGAAGAAATGAGGAAATCAATAAAGAAACTAAAGATAAAATGAGAGAAGGTATGAAATCTAGAATGAAAGATATCAAGAAAGAAAGAAAGAAAGAAATCAATAAAGAAACTAAAGATAAAATGAGAGAAGGAATGATATCTAGAATGAAAGATATCAAGAAAGAAAGAAAGTAACTAATAAAGAAACTAAAGATAGAATGAGAGAAGGTATTAAAGCTAGAATGAAAGATATCAAGGAAAGAAATGAAAGTAAGTAAAAAAGAAACTAAAGATAGAATGAGAGAAGGTATGAAAGCTAGAATGAAAGATATCAAGAAAGAAAGAAAGAAAGAAAAAAAGTAAAAAAGAAACTAAAGATAGAAAGAGAGAAGGTATGAGAGCTAGAATGAAAGATATCAAGAAAGAAAGAAATAAAATAAGAAAGTAATAAAGAAACTAAAGATAGAATGAGAGAAGGTATGAAAGCTAGAATGTAAGATATCAAGAAAGAAAAAAGGAACCAAGTAGAAATAATGTAATAAAGAAAATAAAGATTGATTGAGTGAAGATATGAATGCTAGAATGAAAGTTATCAAGAAAGAAAGAAAGAAAGTAGGAAAGAAACTAAAGATAGAATCGGAGAAGGTATGAGAGCTAGAATGAGATATCAAGAACGAAAGAAAGAAAGAAAGAAAGAAAGAAAGAAAGAAAGAAAGAAAGAAAGTAATTAATAAAGAAACTAAAGACAAAATGAGAGTAGGCATTAAAGCTAGAATGAAAGATATCAAGAAAGAAAGAAAGTAACTAATAAAGAAACTAAAGATAGAATGAGAGAAGGTATTAAAGCTAGAATGAAAGATATCAAGGAAAGAAATGAAAGTAAGTAACAAAGAAACTAAAGATAGAATGAGAGAAGGTATGAAAGCTAGAATGAAAGATATCAAGAAAGAAAGAAATGAAAGTAAGTTAAAAAGAAACTATAGGAAGAATGAGAGAATTTATGAAAGCTAGAATGAAAGATATCAAGAAAGGAAGAAAGGAGGAAATCAATAAAGAAACTAAAGATAAAATGAGAGAAGGTATGAAATCTAGAATGAAAGATATCAAGAAAGAAAGAAAGAAAGAAATCAAGAAAGAAACTAAAGATAAAATGAGAGAAGGAATGATATCTAGAATGAACGATATCAAGAAAGTAAGAAAGTAACTAATAAAGAAACTAAAGATGGAATGAGAGAAGGTATTAAAGCTAGAATGAAAGATATCAAGGAAAGAAATGAAAGTAAGTAAAAAAGAAACTAAAGATAGAATGAGAGAAGGTATGAAAGCTATAATGAAAGATATCAAGAAAGAAAGAAAGAAAGTAAGAAAGTAAAAAAGAAACTAAAGATAGAAAGAGAGAAGGAATGAGAGCTAGAATGAAAGATATCAAGAAAGAAAGAAATAAAGTAAGAAAGTAATAAAGAAACTAAAGAAAGAATGAGAGAAGGTATGAAAGCTAGAATGTAAGATATCAAGAAAGAAAAAAGGAACCAAGTAGAAATAATGTAATAAAGAAAATAAAGATTGATTGAGTGAAGATATGAATGCTAGAATGAAAGTTATCAAGAAAGAAAGAAAGAAAGTAGGAAAGAAACTAAAGATAGAATCAGAGAAGGTATGAGAGCTAGAATGAGATATCAAGAAAGAAAGAAAGAAAGAAAGAAAGAAAGAAAGTAATTAATAAAGAAACTAAAGATAAAATGAGAGAAGGTATGAAAGCTAGAATGAAAGATATCAAGAAAGAAAGAAAGAAAGAAATCAATAAAGAATCTAAAGATAAAATGAGAGATGGAATGAAATCTAGAATGAAAGATATCAAGAAAGAAAGAAAGTAACTAATAAAGAAAGAAAGGATAGAATGAGAGTAGGTATTAAAGCTAGAATGAAAGATATCAAGAAAGAAAGAAATGAAAGTAAGTAAAAAAGAAACTAAAGATAGAATGAGAGAAGGTAAGAAAGCTAGAATGAAAGATATCAAGAAAGAAAGAAAGAAAGTAAGAAAGTAAAAAAGAAACTAAAGATAGAAAGAGAGAAGTTATGTGAGCTAGAATGAAAGATATCAAGAAAGAAAGAAAGAAAGTAAGAAAGTAATAAAGAAACTAAAGATAGAACGAGAGAAGGTATGAAAGCTAGAATGAAAGATATCAAGAAAGAAAAAAGGAACAAATTAGAAATAATGTAATAAAGAAAATAAAGATTGACTGAGTGAAGATATGAATGCTAGAATGAAAGTTATCAAGAAAGAAAGAAAGAAAGTAGTAAAGAAACTAAAGATAGATTCAGAGAAGGTATGAGAGCTAGAATGAGATATCAAGAAAGAAAGAAAGAAAGAAAGAAAGAACGAAAGTAATTAATAAAGAAACTAAAGATAGAATTGGAGAAGGTATGAAAGCTAGAATGTAACATATCAAGAAAGCAAGAAATGAAAGTAAGTAAAAAAGAAACTATAGATAGAATGAGAGAATGTATTGAAGCTAGAATGAAAGATATGAAGAAAGGAAGAAAGAAAGTAATAAAGAAACTAAAGATTGAATGAGTGATGGTATGAAAGCTAGAATGCAAGATATGAAGTAAGAAAGAAATGAAAGTAAGTAAAAAAGAAACTAAAGATAGAATGAGAGAAGGTATGCAAGCTAGAAAGAAAGATATCAAGAAAGAAAGAAAGAAAGAAAGAAAGATATCAATAAAGAATCTAAAGATAAAATGAGAGAAGGTATGAATTCTAGAATGAAAGATATCAAGACAGAAAGAAAGAAAGTAATAAAGAAACTAAAGATAGAATGAGAGATGGTATGAAAGCTAGAATGAAAGATAACAAGAAAGAAAGAAAGAAAGAAAGTAATAAAGAAACTAAAGATAGAAAGAGAGAAGGGATGAGAGCTAGAATGAAAGATATCAAGAAAGAAAGAAAGAAAGAAAGTAATAAAGAAACTAAAGATAGAAAGAGAGAAGGGATGAGAGCTAGAATGAAAGATAACAAGAAAGAAAGAAAGAAAGAAAGTAATAAAGAAACTAAAGATAGAAAGAGAGAAGGGATGAGAGCTAGAATGAAAGATATCAAGAAAGAAAGAAATGAAAGTAAGTTAAAAAGAAACTATAGGTAGAATGAGAGAATTTATGAAAGCTAGAATGAAAGATATCAAGAAAGGAAGAAAGGAGGAATTCAATAAAGAAACTAAAGATAAAATGAGAGAAGGTATGAAATCTAGAATGAAAGATATCAAGAAAGAAAGAAAGAAAGAAATCAATGAAGAAACTAAAGATAAAATGAGAGAAGGAATGAAATCTAGAATGAAAGATATCAAGAAAGAAAGAAAGTAACTAATAAAGAAACTAAAGATAGAATGAGAGAAGGTATTAAAGCTAGAATGAAAGATATCAAGGAAAGAAATGAAAGTAAGTAACAAAGAAACTAAAGATAGAATGAGAGAAGGTATGAAAGCTAGAATGAAAGATATCAAGAAAGAAAGAAAGAAAGTAAGAAAGTAAAAAAGAAACTAAAGATAGAAAGAGAGAGTATGAGAGCTAGAATGAAAGATATCAAGAAAGAAAAAAGGAACCAAGTAGAAATAATGTAAGAAAGAAAATAAAGATTGATTGAGTGAAGATATGAATGCTAGAATGAAAGTTATCAAGAAAGAAAGAAAGAAAGTTGGAAAGAAACTAAAGATAGAATCAGAGAAGGTATGAGAGCTAGAATGAGATATCAAGAAAGAAAGAAAGAAAGAAAGAAAGAAAGAACGAAAGTAATTAATAAAGAAACTAAAGATAGAATGAGAGAAGGTATGAAAGCTAGAATGTAACATATCAAGAAAGCAAGAAATGAAAGTAAGTAAAAAAGAAACTATAGATAGAATGAGAGAAGGTATTAAAGCTAGAATGAAAGATATGAAGAAAGGAAGAAAGAAAGTAATAAAGAAACTAAAGATTGAATGAGTGATGGTATGAAAGCTAGAATGCAAGATATGAAGTAAGAAAGAAATGAAAGTAAGTAAAAAAGAAACTAAAGATAGAATGAGAGAAGGTATGAAAGCTAGAAAGAAAGATATCAAGAAAGAAAGAAAGAAAGAAAGAAAGATATCAATAAAGAATCTAAAGATAAAATGAGAGAAGGTATGAATTCTAGAATGAAAGATATCAAGACAGAAAGAAAGAAAGTAATAAAGAAACTAAAGATAGAATGAGAGATGGTATGAAAGCTAGAATGAAAGATAACAAGAAAGAAAGAAAGAAAGAAAGTAATAAAGAAACTAAAGATAGAAAGAGAGAAGGGATGAGAGCTAGAATGAAAGATATCAAGAAAGAAAGAAAGAAAGAAAGTAATAAAGAAACTAAAGATAGAAAGAGAGAAGGGATGAGAGCTAGAATGAAAGATAACAAGAAAGAAAGAAAGAAAGAAAGTAATAAAGAAACTAAAGATAGAAAGAGAGAAGGGATGAGAGCTAGAATGAAAGATATCAAGAAAGAAAGAAATGAAAGTAAGTTAAAAAGAAACTATAGGTAGAATGAGAGAATTTATGAAAGCTAGAATGAAAGATATCAAGAAAGGAAGAAAGGAGGAATTCAATAAAGAAACTAAAGATAAAATGAGAGAAGGTATGAAATCTAGAATGAAAGATATCAAGAAAGAAAGAAAGAAAGAAATCAATGAAGAAACTAAAGATAAAATGAGAGAAGGAATGAAATCTAGAATGAAAGATATCAAGAAAGAAAGAAAGTAACTAATAAAGAAACTAAAGATAGAATGAGAGAAGGTATTAAAGCTAGAATGAAAGATATCAAGGAAAGAAATGAAAGTAAGTAACAAAGAAACTAAAGATAGAATGAGAGAAGGTATGAAAGCTAGAATGAAAGATATCAAGAAAGAAAGAAAGAAAGTAAGAAAGTAAAAAAGAAACTAAAGATAGAAAGAGAGAGTATGAGAGCTAGAATGAAAGATATCAAGAAAGAAAAAAGGAACCAAGTAGAAATAATGTAAGAAAGAAAATAAAGATTGATTGAGTGAAGATATGAATGCTAGAATGAAAGTTATCAAGAAAGAAAGAAAGAAAGTTGGAAAGAAACTAAAGATAGAATCAGAGAAGGTATGAGAGCTAGAATGAGATATCAAGAAAGAAAGAAAGAAAGAAAGAAAGAAAGAACGAAAGTAATTAATAAAGAAACTAAAGATAGAATGAGAGAAGGTATGAAAGCTAGAATGTAACATATCAAGAAAGCAAGAAATGAAAGTAAGTAAAAAAGAAACTATAGATAGAATGAGAGAAGGTATTAAAGCTAGAATGAAAGATATGAAGAAAGGAAGAAAGAAAGTAATAAAGAAACTAAAGATTGAATGAGTGATGGTATGAAAGCTAGAATGCAAGATATGAAGTAAGAAAGAAATGAAAGTAAGTAAAAAAGAAACTAAAGATAGAATGAGAGAAGGTATGAAAGCTAGAATGAAAGATATCAAGAAAGAAAGAAAGAAAGTAATAAAGAAACTAAAGATAGAATAAGTGATGGTATGAAAGCTAGAATGACAGATATCAAGAAAGAAAAAAGGAAGAAAGTAGAAATAAAGTAATAAAGAAACTAAAGATAGAATGAGTGATGTTATGAAAGCTAGAATGCAAGATATGAAGAAAGAAAGAAATGAAAGTAAGTAAAAAAGAAACTAAAGATAGAATGAGAGAAGGTATGCAAGCTAGAAAGAAAGATATCAAGAAAGAAAGAAAGAAAGAAAGAAAGATATCAATAAAGAATCTAAAGATAAAATGAGAGAAGGTATGAAATCTAGAATGAAATATATCAAGACAGAAAGAAAGAAAGTAATAAAGAAACTAAAGATAGAATGAGAGATGGTATGAAAGCTAGAATGAAAGATAACAAGAAAGAAAGAAAGAAAGAAAGTAATAAAGAAACTAAAGATAGAAAGAGAGAAGGGATGAGAGCTAGAATGAAAGATATAAAGAAAGAAAGAAAGAAAGAAAGTAATAAAGAAACTAAAGATAGAAAGAGAGAAGGGATGAGAGCTAGAATGAAAGATAACAAGAAAGAAAGAAAGAAAGAAAGTAATAAAGAAACTAAAGATAGAAAGAGAGAAGGGATGAGAGCTAGAATGAAAGATATCAAGAAAGAAAGAAATGAAAGTAAGTTAAAAAGAAACTATAGGTAGAATGAGAGAATTTATGAAACCTAGAATGAAAGATATAAAGAAAGGAAGAAAGGAGGAAATCAATAAAGAAACTAAAGATAAAATGAGAGTAGGTATGAAATCTAGAATGTAAGATATCAAGAAAGAAAGAAAGAAAGAAATCAATAAAGAAACTAAAGATAAAATGAGAGAAGGAATGAAATCTAGAATGAAAGATATCAAGAAAGAAAGAAAGTAACTAATAAAGAAACTAAAGATAGAATGAGAGAAGGTATTAAAGCTAGAATGAAAGATATCAAGGAAAGAAATGAAAGTAAGTAACAAAGAAACTAAAGATAGAATGAGAGAAGGTATGAAAGCTAGAATGAAAGATATCAAGAAAGAAAGAAATGAAAGTAAGTGAAAAAGAAACTATAGGAAGAATGAGAGAATTTATGAAAGCTAGAATGAAAGATATCAAGAAAGGAAGAAAGGAGGAAATCAATAAAGAAACTAAAGATAAAATGAGAGAAGGTATGAAATCTAGAATGAAAGATATCAAGAAAGAAAGAAAGAAAGAAAGAAATCAATAAAGAAACTAAAGATAATATGAGAGAAGGAATGATATCTAGAATGAAAGATATCAAGAAAGAAAGAAAGTAACTAATAAAGAAACTAAAGATTGAATGAGAGAAGGTATGAAAGCTAGAATGAAAGATATCAAGAAAGAAAGAAAGAAAGAAAGAAAGTAAAAAAGAAACTAAAGGTAGAAAGAGAGAAGGTATGAGAGCTAGAATGAAAGATATCAAGAAAGAAAGAAATAAAGTAAGAAAGTAATAAAGAAACTAAAGATAGAATGAGAGAAGGTATGAAAGCTAGAATGTAAGATATCAAGAAAGAAAAGAGGAACCAAGTAGAAATAATGTAATAAAGAAAATAAAGATTGATTGAGTGAAGATATGAATGCTAGAATGAAAGTTATCAAGAAAGAAAGAAAGAAAGTAGGAAAGAAACTAAAGATAGAATCGGAGAAGGTATGAGAGCTAAAATGAGATATCAAGAAAGAAAGAAAGAAAGAAAGAAAGAAAGAAAGAAAGAAAGAAAGAAAGAAAGAAAGAAAGAAAGAAAGAAAGAAAGTAATTAATAAAGAAACTAAAGACAAAATGAGAGAAGGTATGAAAGCTAGAATGAAAGATATCAAGAAAGAAAGAAAGAAAGAAATCAATAAAGAATCTAAAGATAAAATGAGAGATCGAATGAAATCTAGAATGAAAGATATCAAGAAAGAAAGAAAGTAACTAATAAAGAAAGAAAAGATAGAATGAGAGTAGGCATTAAAGCTAGAATGAAAGATATCAAGAAAGAAAGAAATGAAAGTAAGTAAAAAAGAAACTAAAGATAGAATGAGAGAAGGTAAGAAAGCTAGAATGAAAGATATCAAGAAAGAAAGAAAGAAAGTAAGAAAGTAAAAAAGAAACTAAAGATAGAAAGAGAGAAGTTATGTGAGCTAGAATGAAAGATATCAAGAAAGAAAGAAAGAAAGTAAGAAAGTAATAAAGAAACTAAAGATAGAACGAGAGAAGGTATGAAAGATAGAATGAAAGATATCAAGAAATAAAGAAAGAAAGAGCGTAATAAAGAAACTAAAGATAGAATGAGAGAAGGTATGAAAGCTAGAATGAAAGATATCAAGAAAGAAAAAAGGAACAAAGTAGAAATAATGTAATAAAGAAAATAAAGATTGACTGAGTGAAGATATGAATGCTAGAATGAAAGTTATCAAGAAAGAAAGAAAGAAAGTAGTAAAGAAACTAAAGATAGAATCAGAGAAGGTATGAGAGCTAGAATGAGATATCAAGAAAGAAAGAAAGAAAGAAAGAAAGAAAGAAAGAACGAAAGTAATTAATAAAGAAACTAAAGATAGAATGAGAGAAGGTATGAAAGCTAGAATGTAACATATCAAGAAAGCAAGAAATGAAAGTAAGTAAAAAAGAAACTATAGATAGAATGAGAGAAGGTATTAAAGCTAGAATGAAAGATATGAAGAAAGGAAGAAAGAAAGTAATAAAGAAACTAAAGATTGAATGAGTGATGGTATGAAAGCTAGAATGCAAGATATGAAGTAAGAAAGAAATGAAAGTAAGTAAAAAAAGAAACTAAAGATAGAATGAGAGAAGGTATGAAAGCAAGAATGAAAGGTATCAAGAAGGAAAGAAAAAAAGAAATAAATAAAGAAATTATAGATGAAAAGAGAGAAGGTATGAAATATAGAATGACAGATATCAAGAAAGAAAAAAGGAAGAAAGTAGAAAGAAAGTAATAAAGAAACTAAAGATAGAATGAGTGATGGTATGAAAGCTAGAATGCAAGATATGAAGAAAGAGAGAAATGAAAGTAAGTAAAAAAGAAACTAAAGATAGAAAGAGAGAAGGTATGAGAGCTAGAATGAAAGATATCAAGAAAGAAAGAAATAAAGTAAGAAAGTAATAAAGAAACTAAAGATAGAATGAGAGAAGGTATGAAAGCTAGAATGTAAGATATCAAGAATAAAAAAAGGAACCAAGTAGAAATAATGTAATAAAGAAAATAAAGATTGATTGAGTGAAGATATGAATGCTAGAATGAAAGTTATCAAGAAAGAAAGAAAGAAAGTAGGAAAGAAACTAAAGATAGAATCGGAGAAGGTATGAGAGCTAAAATGAGATATCAAGAAAGAAAGAAAGAAAGAAAGAAAGAAAGAAAGAAAGAAAGAAAGAAAGAAAGAAAGAAAGAAAGAAAGAAAGTAATTAATAAAGAAACTAAAGACAAAATGAGAGAAGGTATGAAAGCTAGAATGAAAGATATCAAGAAAGAAAGAAAGAAAGAAATCAATAAAGAATCTAAAGATAAAATGAGAGATCGAATGAAATCTAGAATGAAAGATATCAAGAAAGAAAGAAAGTAACTAATAAAGAAAGAAAAGATAGAATGAGAGTAGGCATTAAAGCTAGAATGAAAGATATCAAGAAAGAAAGAAATGAAAGTAAGTAAAAAAGAAACTAAAGATAGAATGAGAGAAGGTAAGAAAGCTAGAATGAAAGATATCAAGAAAGAAAGAAAGAAAGTAAGAAAGTAAAAAAGAAACTAAAGATAGAAAGAGAGAAGTTATGTGAGCTAGAATGAAAGATATCAAGAAAGAAAGAAAGAAAGTAAGAAAGTAATAAAGAAACTAAAGATAGAACGAGAGAAGGTATGAAAGATAGAATGAAAGATATCAAGAAATAAAGAAAGAAAGAGCGTAATAAAGAAACTAAAGATAGAATGAGAGAAGGTATGAAAGCTAGAATGAAAGATATCAAGAAAGAAAAAAGGAACAAAGTAGAAATAATGTAATAAAGAAAATAAAGATTGACTGAGTGAAGATATGAATGCTAGAATGAAAGTTATCAAGAAAGAAAGAAAGAAAGTAATAAAGAAACTAAAGATTGAATGAGTGATGGTATGAAAGCTAGAATGAAAGATATCAAGACAGAAAGAAAGAAAGTAAGTAAAAAAAGAAACTAAAGATAGAAGGAGAGAAGGTATGAAAGCTAGAATGAAAGATATCAAGAAAGAAAGAAAGTAATAAAGAAACTAAAGATAGAATGGGAGATGGTATGAAAGCTAGAATGTAACATATCAAGAAAGCAAGAAATGAAAGTAAGTAAAAAAGAAACTAAAGATAGAATGAGAGAAGGTACGAAAGCTAGAATGTAAGATCTCAAGAAAGAAAGAAATGAAAGTAAGTAAAAAAGAAACTAAAGATAGAATGAGAGAAGGTATGAAAGCTAGAATGAAAGATAACAAGAAAGAAAGAAAGAAAGAAAGTAATGAAGAAACTAAAGATAGAAAGAGAGAAGGGATGAGAGCTAGAATGAAAGATATCAAGAAAGAAAGAAATGAAAGTAAGTTAAAAAGAAACTATAGGTAGAATGAGAGAATTTATGAAAGCTAGAATGAAAGATATCAAGAAAGGAAGAAAGGAGGAATTCAATAAAGAAACTAAAGATAAAATGAGAGAAGGTATGAAATCTAGAATGAAAGATATCAAGAAAGAAAGAAAGAAAGAAATCAATGAAGAAACTAAAGATAAAATGAGAGAAGGAATGAAATCTAGAATGAAAGATATCAAGAAAGAAAGAAAGTAACTAATAAAGAAACTAAAGATAGAATGAGAGAAGGTATTAAAGCTAGAATGAAAGATATCAAGGAAAGAAATGAAAGTAAGTAACAAAGAAACTAAAGATAGAATGAGAGAAGGTATGAAAGCTAGAATGAAAGATATCAAGAAAGAAAGAAAGAAAGTAAGAAAGTAAAAAAGAAACTAAAGATAGAAAGAGAGAGTATGAGAGCTAGAATGAAAGATATCAAGAAAGAAAAAAGGAACCAAGTAGAAATAATGTAAGAAAGAAAATAAAGATTGATTGAGTGAAGATATGAATGCTAGAATGAAAGTTATCAAGAAAGAAAGAAAGAAAGTTGGAAAGAAACTAAAGATAGAATCAGAGAAGGTATGAGAGCTAGAATGAGATATCAAGAAAGAAAGAAAGAAAGAAAGAAAGAACGAAAGTAATTAATAAAGAAACAAAAAATAAAATGAGAGAAGGTATGAAAGCTAGAATGAAAGATATCAAGAAAGAAAGAAAGAAAGTAATAAAGAAACTAAAGATAGAATGAGTGATGGTATGAAAGCTAGAATAACAGAAATCAAGAAAGAAAAAAGGAAGAAAGTAGAAATAAAGTAATAAAGAAACTAAAGATAGAATGAGTGATGGTATGAAAGCTAGAATGCAAGATATGAAGAAAGAAAGAAATGAAAGTAAGTAAAAAAGAAACTAAAGATAGAATGAGAGAAGGTATGCAAGCTAGAAAGAAAGATGTCAAGAAAGAAAGAAAGAAAGAAAGATATCAATAAAGAAACTAAAGATAAAATGAGAGAAGGTATGAAATCTAGAATGAAAGATATCAAGACAGAAAGAAAGAAAGTAACTACTAAAGAAACTAAAGATAGAAGGAGAGAAGGTATGAAAGCTAGAATGAAAGACATCAAGAAAGAAAGAAAGAAAGTAATAAAGAAACTAAAGATAGAAAGAAAGAAGGGATGAGAGCTAGAATGAAAGATATCAAGAAAGAAAGAAATGAAAGTAAGTTAAAAAGAAACTATAGGTAGAATGATAGAATTTATGAAAGCTAGAATGAAAGATATCAAGAAAGGAAGAAAGGAGGAAATCAATAAAGAAACTAAAGATAAAATGAGAGAAGGTGTGAAATCTAGAATGAAAGATATCAAGAAAGAAAGAAAGAAAGAAATCAATAAAGAAACTAAAGATAAAATGAGAGAAGAAATGAAATCTAGATTGAAAGATATCAAGAAAGAAAGAAAGTAACTAATAAAGAAACTAAAGATAGAATGAGAGAAGTTATTAAAGCTAGAATGAAAGATATCAAGGAAAGAAATGAAAGTAAGTAACAAAGAAACTAAAGATAGAATGAGAGAAGGTATGAAAGCTAGAATGAAAGATATCAAGAAAGAAAGAAAGAAAGTAAGAAAGTAAAAAAGAAACTAAAGATAGAAAGAGAGAAGGTATGAGAGCTAGAATGAAAGATATCAAGAAAGAAAGAAATAAAGTAAGAAAGTAATAAAGAAACTAAAGATAGAACGAGAGAAGGTATGAGAGCTAGAATGAGATATCAAGAAAGAAAGAAAGAAAGAAAGAAAGAAAGAACGAAAGTAATTAATAAAGAAACAAAAAATAAAATGAGAGAAGGTATGAAAGCTAGAATGAAAGATATCAAGAAAGAAAGAAAGAAAGAAATCAATAAGGAATCTAAAGATAAAATGAGAGATGGAATGAAATCTAGAATGAAAGATATCAAGAAAGAAAGAAAGTAACTAATAAAGAAAGAAAAGATAGAATGAGAGTAGGTATTAAAGCTAGAATGAAAGATATCAAGAAAGAAAGAAATGAAAGTAAGTAAAAAAGAAACTAAAGATAGAATGAGAGAAGGTAAGAAAGCTAGAATGAAAGATATCAAGAAAGAAAGAAAGAAAGTAAGAAAGTAATAAAGAAACTAAAGATAGAACGAGAGAAGGTATGAAAGATAGAATGAAAGATATCAAGAAATAAAGAAAGAAAGAGCGTAATAAAGAAACTAAAGATAGAATGAGAGAAGGTATGAAAGCTAGAATGAAAGATATCAAGAAAGAAAAAAGGAACAAAGTAGAAATAATGTAATAAAGAAAATAAAGATTGACTGAGTGAAGATATGAATGCTTGAATAAAAGTTATCAAAAAGAAAGAAAGAAAGTAGTAAAGAAACTAAAGATAGAATCAGAGAAGGTATGAGAGCTAGAATGAGATATCAAGAAAGAAAGAAAGAACGAAAGTAATTAATAAAGAAACTAAAGATATAATGAGAAAAGGTATGAAAGCTAGAATGTAACATATCAAGAAAGCAAGAAATGAAAGTAAGTAAAAAAGAAAAGATAGCTAAAATGAGAGAAGGTATTAAAGCTAGAATGAAAGATATGAAGAAAGGAAGAAAGAAAGTAATAAAGAAACTAAAGATAGAATGAGTGATAGTATGAAAGCTAGAATGCAAGATATGAAGAAAGGAAGAAATGAAAGTAAGTAAAAAAGAAACTAAAGATAGAATGAGAGAAGGTATGAAAGCAAGAATGAAAGATATCAAGAAAGAAAGAAAAAAAGAAATCAATAAAGAAATTATAGATGAAAAGAGAGAAGGTATGAAATCTAGAATGATAGATATCAAGAGGGATAGAAATAAATTAACAAAGAAACTAATGATAGAATCAGAGAAGGTATGAAAGCTAGAATGAAAGATATCAAGAAAGAAAGAAAGAAAGTAATAAAGAAACTAAAGATAGAATGAGTGATGGTATGAAAGCTAGAATGACAGATATCAAGAAAGAAAAAAGGAAGAAAGTAGAAATAAAGTAATAAAGAAACTAAAGATAGAATGAGTGATGGTATGAAAGCTAGAATGCAAGATATGAAGAAAGAAAGAAATGAAAGTAAGTAAAAAAGAAACTAAAGATAGAATGAGAGAAGGTATGAAAGCTAGAAAGAAAGATATCAAGAGAGAAAGAAAGAAAGAAAGATATCAATAAAGAAACTAAAGATAAAATGAGAGAAGGTATGAAATCTAGAATGAAAGATATCAAGACAGAAAGAAAGAAAGTAACTACTAAAGAAACTCAAGATAGAAGGAGAGATGGTTTCAAAGCTAGAATGAAAGATATCAAGAAAGAAAGAAAGAAAGTAATAAAGAAACTAAAGATAGAATGAGAGATGGTATGAAAGCTAGAATGCAAGATATGAAGAAAGAAAAAAATGAAAGTAAGTAAAAAAGAAACTAAAGATAGAATGAGAGAAGGTTTGAAAGCTAGAATGAACCATATCAAGAAAGAGAAAAGGAACAAAGCAGAAATAATGTAATAAAGAAAATAAAGATTGAATGAGTGAAGATATGAATGCTAGAATGAAAGTTATCAAGAAAGAAAGAAAGAAAAACAGAAAGTAGTAAAGAAACTAAAGATATAATCAGAGAAGGTATGAGAGCTAGATTGAGATATCAAGAAAGAAAGAAAGAAAGAAAGACCGAAAGTAATTAATAAAGAAACTAAAGATAGAATGAAAGAAGGTATGAAAGATAGAATGAAAGATATCAAGAAAGAAAGAAATAAAGAAAGAAAGAAAGTAATAAAGAAACTAAAGATAGAACGAGTGAAGGTATGAAAGCTAGAATGTAAGATATGAAGAAAGAAAGAAATGAAAGTAAGTAAAAAAGAAACTAAATGTAGAATGAGAGAAGGTATGAAAGCTAGAATGAAAGATATCAAGAAAGAAAAAAGGAACAAAGTAGAAATAATGTAATAAAGAAAATAAAGATTGAATGAGTGAAGATATGAATGCTAGAATGAAAGTTATCAAGAAAGAATGAAAGAAAGTAGTAAAGAAACTAAAGATAGAACGAGAGAAGGTATGAAAGCAAGAATGAAAGATATGAAGAATGAAAGAAAAAAGAAATCAACAGAGAAATTAAAGATGAAATGAGAGCAGGTATGAAAGCTAGAATGAAAGATATCAAGTAAGAAAGAAAGTAAGAAAGTAATAAAGAAACTAAAGATAGAACGAAAGAAGGTATGAAAGATAGAATGAAAGATATCAAGAAAGAAAGAAAGAAAGTAATAAATAAACTAAAGATAGAATGAGAGAAGGTATGAAAGCTAGAATGTAAGATATCAAGAAAGAAAGAAATGAAAGTAAGTAAAAAAGAAACTAAAGATAGAATGAGAGAAGGTATGAAAGCTAGAATGAAACATATCAAGAAAGAAAAAAGTAACAAAGTAGAAATAATGTAATAAAGAAAATAAAGATTGACTGAGTGAAGATATGAATGCTAGAATGAAAGTTATCAAGAAAGAAAGAAAGAAAGTAGTAAAGAAACTAAAGATAGAATCAGAGAAGGTATGAGAGCTAGAATGAGATATCAAGAAAGAAAGAAAGAAAGAAAGAACGAAAGTAATTAATAAAGAAACTAAAGATAGAATGAGAGAAGGTATGAAAGCTAGAATGTAACAAATCAAGAAAGCAAGAAATGAAAGTAAGTAAAAAAGAAACTATCGATAGAATGAGAGAAGGTATTAAAGCTAGAATGAAAGATATCAAGAAAGGAAGAAAGAAAGTAATAAAGAAACTAAAGATAGAATGAGTGATGGTATGAAAGCTAGAATGCAAGATATGAAGAAAGAAAGAAATGAAAGTAAAAAAGAAACTAAAGATAGAATGAGAGAAAGTATGAAAGCAAGAATGAAAGATATCAAGAAAGAAAGAAAAAAAGAAATCAATAAAGAAATTATAGATGAAAAGAGAGAAGGTATGAAATCTAGAATGAAAGATATCAAGAGAGATAGAAATAAATTAATAAATAAACTATAGATAGAATGAGAGAAGGTATGAAAGCTAGAATGAAAGATATCAAGAAAGAAAGAAAGAAAGTAATAAAGAAACTAAAGATAGAATGAGTGATGGTATGAAAGCTAGAATGACAGATATCAAGAAAGAAAAAAGGAAGTAGAAATAAAGTAATAAAGAAACTAAAGATATAATGAGTGATGGTATGAAAGCTAGAATGCAAGATATGAAGAAAGAAAGAAATGAAAGTAAGTAAAAAAGAAACTAAAGATAGAATGAGAGAAGGTTTGAAAGCTAGAATGAAACATATCAAGAAAGAAAAAAGGAACAAAGTAGAAATAATGTAATAAAGAAAATAAAGATTGAATGAGTGAAGATATGAATGCTAGAATGAAAGTTATCAAGAAAGAAAGAAGGAAAGAAAGAAAGTAGTAAAGAAACTAAAGATAGAATCACAGAAGGTATGAGAGCTAGAATGAAAGATATCAAGAAAGAAAAAAGAAAGAAAGAAATTAATAAAGAAACTAAAGATAGAATGAGAGAAGGTATGAAAGCTAGAATGTAACATATCAAGAAAGCAAGAAATGAAAGTAAGTAAAAAAGGAACTAAAGATAGAATGAGAGAAGGTACGAAAGCTAGAATGTAAGATCTCAAGAAAGAAAGAAATGAAAGTAAGTAAAAAAGAAACTAAAGATAGAATGAGAGAAGGTATGAAAGCTAGAATGAAAGATATCAAGAAAGAAAGAAAGAAAGAAAGAAAGAAAGTAATAAAGAAACTAAAGATAGAAAGAGAGAAGGGATGAGAGCTAGAATGAAAGATATCAAGAAAGCAAGAAATGAAAGTAAGTTAAAAAGAAACTATAGGTAGAATGAGAGAATTTATGAAAGCTAGAATGAAAGATATCAAGAAAGGAAGAAAGGAGGAAATCAATAAAGAAACTAAAGATAAAATGAGAGAAGGTATGAAATCTAGAATTGAAGATATCAAGAACGAAAGAAAGAAAGAATTCAATTAAGAAACTAAAGATAAAATGAGAGAAGGAATGAAATCTAGAATGAAAGATATCAAGAAAGAAAGAAAGTAACTAATAAAGAAACTAAAGATAGAATGAGAGAAGGTATTAAAGCTAGAATGAAAGATATCAAGAAGGAAAGAAATGAAAGTAAGTAAAAAAGAAACTAATGATAGAATGAGAGAAGGTATGAAAGCTAGAATGAAAGATATCAAGTAAGAAAGAAAGTAAGAAAGTAAAAAGAAACTAAAGATAGAAAGAGAGAAGGTATGAGAGCTAGAATGAAAGATATCAAGAAAGAAAGAAAGAAAGTAAGAAAGTAATAAAGAAACTAAAGATAGAACGAGAGAAGGTATGAAAGCTAGAATGTAAGATATCAAGAAAGAAAAAAGGAACCAAGTAGAAATAATGTAATAAAGAAAATAAAGATTGATTGAGTGAAGATATGAATGCTAGAATAAAAGATATCAAGAAAGAAAGAAAGAAAATAGGAAAGAACCTAAAGATAGAATCAGAGAAGGTATGAGATCTAGAATGAGATATCAAGAAAGAAAGAAAGAAAGAAAGAAAGAACGAAAGTAATTAATAAAGAAACTAAAGATAAAATGAGAGAAGGTATGAAAGCTAGAATGAAAGATATCAAGAAAGAAAGAAAGAAAGAAATCAATAAAGAATCTAAAGATAAAATGAGAGATGGAATGAAATCTAGAATGAAAGATATCAAGAAAGAAAGAAAGTAACTAATAAAGAAAGTAAAGATAGAATGAGAGCAGGTATTAAAGCTAGAATGAAAGATATCAAGAAAGAAAGAAAGAAAGAAAGTAAAAAAGAAACTAAAGATAGAAAGAGAGAAGTTATGTGAGCTAGAATGAAAGATATCAAGAAAGAAAGTAAGAAAGTAATAAAGAAACTAAAGATAGAATGAGAGAAGGTATGAAAGCTAGAATGAAAGATATCAAGAAAGAAAAAAGGAACAAAGTAGAAATAATGTAATAAAGAAAATAAAGACTGAGTGAGTGAAGATATGAATGCTAGAATGAAAGTTATCAAGAAAGAAAGAAAGAAAGTAGTAAAGAAACTAAAGATAGAATCAGAGAAGGTATGAGAGCTAGAATGAGATATCAAGAAAGAAAGAAAGAAAGAAAGAACGAAAGTAATTAATAAAGAAACTAAAGATAGAATGAGAGAAGGTATGAAAGCTAGAATGTAACATATAAAGAAAGCAAGAAATGAAAGTAAGTAAAAAAGAAACTATAGAATGAGAGAAGGTATTAAAGCTAGAATGAAAGATATGAAGAAAGGAAGAAAGAACGTAATAAAGAAACTAAAGATAGAATGAGTGATGGTATGAAAGCTAGAATGCAAGATATGAAGAAAGAAAGAAATGAACGTCAGTAAAAAAGAAACTAAAGATTGAATGAGAGAAGGTATGAAAGCAAGAATGAAAGATATCAAGAAAGAAAGAAAAAAAGAAATCAATAAAGAAATTATAGATGAAAAGAGAGAAGGTATGAAATCTAGAATGATAGATATCAAGAGAGATAGAAATAAATTAATAAATAAACTAAAGATAGAATGAGAGAAGGTATGAAAGCTAGAATGAAAGATATCAAGAAAGAAAGAAAGTAATAAAGAAACTAAAGATAGAATGAGTGATGGTATGAAAGCTAGAATGACAGATATCAAGAAAAAAAAGGAAGAAAGTAAAAATAAATTAATAAAGAAACTAAAGATAGAATGAGTGATGGTATGAAAGCTAGAATGCAAGATATGAAGAAAGAAAGAAATGAATGTAAGTAAAAAAGAAACTAAAGATAGAATGAGAGAAGGTTTGAAAGCTAGAATGAAACATATCAAGAAAGAAAAAAGGAAGAAAGTAGAAATAATGTAATAAAGAAAATAAAGATTGAATGAGTGAAGATATGAATGCTAGAATGAAAGTTATCAAGAAAGAAAGACGGAAAGAAAGAAAGTAGTAAAGAAACTAAAGATAGAATCACAGAAGGTATGAGTGCTAGAATGAGATATCAAGAAAGAAACAAAGGAAGAAAGAACGAAAGTAATTAATAAACTAAAGATAGAATGAAAGAAGGTATGAAAGCTAGAATGAAAGATATCAAGAAAGAAAGAAAGAAAGAAAGAAAGAAATTAATAAAGAAACTAAAGATAGAATGAGAGAAGGTATGAAAGCTAGAATGTAACATATCAAGAAAGCAAGAAATGAAAGTAAGTAAAAAAGAAACTAAAGATAGAATGAGAGAAGGTACGAAAGCTAGAATGTAAGATCTCAAGAGAGAAAGAAATGAAAGTAAGTAAAAAAGAAACTAAAGATAGAATGAGAGAATTTATGAAAGCTAGAATGAAAGATATCAAGAAAGAAAGAAAGAAAGTAATAAAGAAACTAAAGATAGAAAGAGAGAAGGGATGAGAGCTAGAATGAAAGATATCAAGAAAGAAAGAAATGAAAGTAAGTTAAAAAGAAACTATAGGTAGAATGAGAGAATTTATGAAAGCTAGAATGAAAGATATCAAGAAAGGAAGAAAGGAGGAAATAAATAAAGAAACTAAAGATAAAATGGGAGAAGGTATGAAATCTAGAATGAAAGATATAAAGAAAGAAATAAATCAAGAAAGAAACTAAAGATAAAATGAGAGAAGGAATGAAATCTAGAATGAAAGATATCAAGAAAGAAAGAAAGTAACTAATAAGGAAACTAAAGATAGAATGAGAGAAGGTATTAAAGCTAGAATGAAAGATATCAAGAAGGAAAGAAATGAAAGTAAGTAAAAAAGAAACTAAAGATAGAATGAGAGAAGGTATGAAAGCTAGAATGAAAGATATCAAGAAAGAAAGAAAAAAAGTAAGAAAGTAAAAAAGAAACTAAAGATAGAAAGAGAGAAGGTATGAGAGTAGAATGAAAGATATCAAGAAAGAAAGAAATAAAGTAAGAAAGTAATAAAGAAACTAAAGATAGAACGAGAGAAGGTATGAAAGCTAGAATGGAAGATATCAAGAAAGAAAAAAGGAACCAAGTAGAAATAATGTAAGAAAGAAAATAAAGATTGATTGAGTGAAGATATGAATGCTAGAATGAAAGTTATCAAGAAAGAAAGAAAGAAAGTAGGAAAGAAACTAAAGATAGAATCAGAGAAGGAATGAGAGCTAGAATGAGATATCAAGAAAGAAAGAAAGAAAGAAAGAACGAAAGTAATTAATAAAGAAACTAAAGATAGAATGAAAGAAGGTATGAAAGCTAGAATGAAAGATATCAAGAAAGAAAGAAAGAAAGAAAGAAATTAATAAAGAAACTAAAGATAGAATGAGAGAAGGTATGAAAGCTAGAATGTAACATATCAAGAAAGCAAGAAATGAAAGTAAGTAAAAAAGAAACTAAAGATAGAATGAGAGAAGGTATGAAAGCTAGAATGAAAGATATCAAGAAAGAAAGAAAGAAAGAAAGAAAGTAATAAAGAAACTAAAGATAGAAAGAGAGAAGGGATGAGAGCTAGAATGAAAGATATCAAGAAAGCAAGAAATGAAAGTAAGTAAAAAAGAAACTAAAGATAGAATGAGAGAATTTATGAAAGCTAGAATGAAAGATATCAAGAAAGGAAGAAAGGAGGAAATCAAGAAAGAAACTAAAGATAAAATGAGAGAAGGTATGAAATCTAGAATTGAAGATATCAAGATTGAAAGAAAGAAAGAAATCAATAAAGAAACTAAAGATAAAATGAGAGAAGGAATGAAATCTAGAATGAAAGATATCAAGAAAGAAAGAAAGAAACTAATAAAGAAACTAAAGATAGAATGAGAGAAGGTATTAAAGCTAGAATGAAAGATATCAAGAAGGAAAGAAATGAAAGTAAGGAAAAAAGAAACTAAAGATAGAATGAGAGAAGGTATGAAAGCTAGAATGAAAGATATCAAGAAAGAAAAAAGGAACAAAGTAGAAAAAATGTAATGAAAAAAAAGATTGACTGAGTGAAGATATGAATGCTAGAATGAAATTTATCAAGAAAGAAAGAAAGAAAGTAGTAAAGAAACTAAAGATAGAATCAGAGAAGGTATGAGAGCTAGAATGAGATATCAAGAAAGAAAGAAAGAAAGAAAGAACGAACGAAAGTAATTAATAAAGAAACTAAAGATAGAATGAGAGAAGGTATGAAAGCTAGATTGTAACATATCAAGAAAGCAAGAAATGAAAGTAAGTAAAAAAGGAACTATAGATAGAATGAGAGAAGGTATTAAAGCTAGAATGAAAGATATCAAGAAAGGAAGAAAGAAAGTAATAAAGAAACTAAAGATAGAATGAGTGATGGTATGAAAGCTAGAATGCAAGATATGAAGAAAGAAAGAAATGAAAGTAAGTTAAAAAGAAACTAAAGATAGAATGAGAGAAGGTATGAAAGCAAGAATGAAAGATATCAAGAAAGAAAGAAAAAAAGAAATCAATAAAGAAATTATAGATGAAAAGAGAGAAGGTATGAAATTTAGAATGATAGATATCAAGAGAGATAGAAATAAATTAATAAATAAACTAAAGATAGAATGAGAGAAGGTATGAAAGCTAGAATGAAAGATATCAAGAAAGAAAGAAAGAAAGTAATAAAGAAACTAAAGATAGAATGAGTGATGGTATGAAAGCTAGAATGACAGATATCAAGAAAGAAAAAAGGAAGAAAGTAGAAATAAAGTAATAAAGAAACTAAAGATAGAATGAGTGATGGTATGAAAGCTAGAATGCAAGATATGAAGAAAGAAAGAAATGAAAGTAAGTAAAAAAGAAACTAAAGATAGAATGAGAGAAGGTTTGAAAGCTAGAATGAAACATATCAAGAAAGAAAAAAGGAACAAAGTAGAAATAATGTAATAAAGAAAATAAAGATTGAATGAGTGAAGATATGAATGCTAGAATGAAAGTTATCAAGAAAGAAAAGGAAAGAAAGAAAGTAGTAAAGAAACTAAAGATAGAATCACAGAAGGTATGAGAGCTAGAATGAAATATCTAGAAAGAAACAAAGAAAGAAAGAACGAAAGTAATTAATAAAGAAACTAAAGATAGAATGAAAGAAGGTATGAAAGCTAGAATGTAACATATCAGGAAAGCAAGAAATGAAAGTAAGTAAAAAAGAAACTAAAGATAGAATGAGAGAAGGTACGAAAGCTAGAATGTAAGATCTCAAGAAAGAAAGAAATGAAAGTAAGTAAAAAAGAAACTAAAGATAGAATGAGAGAAGTTATGAAAGCTAGAATGAAAGATATCAAGAAAGAAAGAAAGAAAGAAAGTAATAAAGAAACTAAAGATAGAAAGAGAGATGGGATGAGAGCTAGAATGAAAGATATCAAGAAAGAAAGAAATGAAAGTAAGTTAAAAAGAAACTATAGGTAGAATGAGAGAATTTATGAAAGCTAGAATGAAAGATATCAAGAAAGGAAGAAAGAAAGTAATAAAGAAACTAAAGATAGAATGAGTGATGGTATGAAAGCTAGAATGACAGATATCAAGAAAGAAAAAAGGAAGAAAGTAGAAATGAAGTAATAAAGAAACTAAAGATAGAATGAGTGATGGTATGAAAGCTAGAATGCAAGATATGAAGAAAGAAAGAAATGAAAGTAAGTAAAAAAGAAACTAAAGATAGAATGAGAGAAGGTTTGAAAGCTAGAATGAAACATATCAAGAAAGAAAAAAGGAACAAAGTAGAAATAATGTAATAAAGAAAATAAAGATTGAATGAGTGAAGATATGAATGCTAGAATGAAAGTTATCAAGAAAGAAAGAAGGAAAGAAAGAAAGTAGTAAAGAAACTAAAGATAGAATCACAGAAGGTATGAGAGCTAGAATGAGATATCAAGAAAAAAACAAAGAAAGAAAGAACGAAAGTAATTAATAAAGAAACTAAAGATAGAATGAAAGAAGGTATGAAAGCTAGAATGAAAGATATCAAGAAAGAAAAAAGAAAGAAAGAAATTAATAAAGAAACTAAAGATAGAATGAGAGAAGGTATGAAAGCTAGAATGTAACATATCAAGAAAGCAAGAAATGAAAGTAAGTAAAAAAGGAACTAAAGATAGAATGAGAGAAGGTACGAAAGCTAGAATGTAAGATCTCAAGAAAGAAAGAAATGAAAGTAAGTAAAAAAGAAACTAAAGATAGAATGAGAGAAGGTATGAAAGCTAGAATGAAAGATATCAAGAAAGAAAGAAAGAAAGAAAGTAATAAAGAAACTAAAGATAGAAAGAGAGAAGGGATGAGAGCTAGAATGAAAGATATCAAGAAAGCAAGAAATGAAAGTAAGTTAAAAAGAAACTATAGGTAGAATGAGAGAATTTATGAAAGCTAGAATGAAAGATATCAAGAAAGGAAGAAAGGAGGAAATCAATAAAGAAACTAAAGATAAAATGAGAGAAGGTATGAAATCTAGAATTGAAGATATCAAGAACGAAAGAAAGAAAGAATTCAATTAAGAAACTAAAGATAAAATGAGAGAAGGAATGAAATCTAGAATGAAAGATATCAAGAAAGAAAGAAAGTAACTAATAAAGAAACTAAAGATAGAATGAGAGAAGGTATTAAAGCTAGAATGAAAGATATCAAGAAGGAAAGAAATGAAAGTAAGTAAAAAAGAAACTAATGATAGAATGAGAGAAGGTATGAAAGCTAGAATGAAAGATATCAAGAAAGAAAGAAAGTAAGAAAGTAAAAAAGAAACTAAAGATAGAAAGAGAGAAGGTATGAGAGCTAGAATGAAAGATATCAAGAAAGAAAGAAAGAAAGTAAGAAAGTAATAAAGAAACTAAAGATAGAACGAGAGAAGGTATGAAAGCTAGAATGTAAGATATCAAGAAAGAAAAAAGGAACCAAGTAGAAATAATGTAATAAAGAAAATAAAGATTGATTGAGTGAAGATATGAATGCTAGTATAAAAGTTATCAAGAAAGAAAGAAAGAAAGTAGGAAAGAAACTAAAGATAGAATCAGAGAAGGTATGAGATCTAGAATGAGATATCAAGAAAGAAAGAAAGAAAGAAAGAAAGAACGAAAGTAATTAATAAAGAAACTAAAGATAAAATGAGAGAAGGTATGAAAGCTAGAATGAAAGATATCAAGAAAGAAAGAAAGAAAGAAATCAATAAAGAATCTAAAGATAAAATGAGAGATGGAATGAAATCTAGAATGAAAGATATCAAGAAAGAAAGAAAGTAACTAATAAAGAAAGTAAAGATAGAATGAGAGCAGGTATTAAAGCTAGAATGAAAGATATCAAGAAAGAAAGAAAGAAAGAAAGTAAAAAAGAAACTAAAGATAGAAAGAGAGAAGTTATGTGAGCTAGAATGAAAGATATCAAGAAAGAAAGTAAGAAAGTAATAAAGAAACTAAAGATAGAATGAGAGAAGGTATGAAAGCTAGAATGAAAGATATCAAGAAAGAAAAAAGGAACAAAGTAGAAATAATGTAATAAATAAAATAAAGATTGACTGAGTGAAGATATGAATGCTAGAATGAAAGTTATCAAGAAAGAAAGAAAGAAAGTAGTAAAGAAACTAAAGATAGAATCAGAGAAGGTATGAGAGCTAGAATGAGATATCAACAAAGAAAGAAAGAAAGAAAGAACGAAAGTAATTAATAAAGAAACTAAAGATAGAATGAGAGAAGGTATGAAAGCTAGAATGTAACATATAAAGAAAGCAAGAAATGAAAGTAAGTAAAAAAGAAACTATAGAATGAGAGAAGGTATTAAAGCTAGAATGAAAGATATGAAGAAAGGAAGAAAGAACGTAATAAAGAAACTAAAGATAGAATGAGTGATGGTATGAAAGCTAGAATGCAAGATATGAAGAAAGAAAGAAATGAAAGTAAAAAAGAAACTAAAGATAGAATGAGAGAAAGTATGAAAGCAAGAATGAAAGATATCAAGAAAGAAAGAAAAAAAGAAATCAATAAAGAAATTATAGATGAAAAGAGAGAAGGTATGAAATCTAGAATGAAAGATATCAAGAGAGATAGAAATAAATTAATAAATAAACTATAGATAGAATGAGAGAAGGTATGAAAGCTAGAATGAAAGATATCAAGAAAGAAAGAAAGAAAGTAATAAAGAAACTAAAGATAGAATGAGTTGTGGTATGAAAGCTAGAATGACAGATATCAAGAAAGAAAAAAGGAAGTAGAAATAAAGTAATAAAGAAACTAAAGATATAATGAGTGATGGTATGAAAGCTAGAATGCAAGATATGAAGAAAGAAAGAAATGAAAGTAAGTAAAAAAGAAACTAAAGATAGAATGAGAGAAGGTTTGAAAGCTAGAATGAAACATATCAAGAAAGAAAAAAGTTACAAAGTAGAAATAATGTAATAAAGAAAATAAAGATTGAATGAGTGAAGATATGAATGCTAGAATGAAAGTTATCAAGAAAGAAAGAAGGAAAGAAAGAAAGTAGTAAAGAAACTAAAGATAGAATCACAGAAGGTATGAGAGCTAGAATGAGATATCAAGAAAAAAACAAAGAAAGAAAGAACGAAAGTAATTAATAAAGAAACTAAAGATAGAATGAAAGAAGGTATGAAAGCTAGAATGAAAGATATCAAGAAAGAAAAAAGAAAGAAAGAAATTAATAAAGAAACTAAAGATAGAATGAGAGAAGGTATGAAAGCTAGAATGTAACATATCAAGAAAGCAAGAAATGAAAGTAAGTAAAAAAGGAACTAAAGATAGAATGAGAGAAGGTACGAAAGCTAGAATGTAAGATCTCAAGAAAGAAAGAAATGAAAGTAAGTAAAAAAGAAACTAAAGATAGAATGAGAGAAGGTATGAAAGCTAGAATGAAAGATATCAAGAAAGAAAGAAAGAAAGAAAGTAATAAAGAAACTAAAGATAGAAAGAGAGAAGGGATGAGAGCTAGAATGAAAGATATCAAGAAAGCAAGAAATGAAAGTAAGTTAAAAAGAAACTATAGGTAGAATGAGAGAATTTATGAAAGCTAGAATGAAAGATATCAAGAAAGGAAGAAAGGAGGAAATCAATAAAGAAACTAAAGATAAAATGAGAGAAGGTATGAAATCTAGAATTGAAGATATCAAGAACGAAAGAAAGAAAGAATTCAATTAAGAAACTAAAGATAAAATGAGAGAAGGAATGAAATCTAGAATGAAAGATATCAAGAAAGAAAGAAAGTAACTAATAAAGAAACTAAAGATAGAATGAGAGAAGGTATTAAAGCTAGAATGAAAGATATCAAGAAGGAAAGAAATGAAAGTAAGTAAAAAAGAAACTAATGATAGAATGAGAGAAGGTATGAAAGCTAGAATGAAAGATATCAAGAAAGAAAGAAAGTAAGAAAGTAAAAAAGAAACTAAAGATAGAAAGAGAAAAGGTATGAGAGCAAGAATGAAAGATATCAAGAAAGAAAGAAAGTAAGAAAGTAATAAAGAAACTAAAGATAGAACGAGAGAAGGTATGAAAGCTAGAATGTAAGATATCAAGAAAGAAAAAAGGAACCAAGTAGAAATAATGTAATAAAGAAAATAAAGATTGATTGAGTGAAGATATGAATGCTAGAATAAAAGTTATCAAGAAAGAAAGAAAGAAAGTAGGAAAGAAACTAAAGATAGAATCAGAGAAGGTATGAGATCTAGAATGAGATATCAAGAAAGAAAGAAAGAAAGAAAGAAAGAACGAAAGTAATTAATAAAGAAACTAAAGATAAAATGAGAGAAGGTATGAAAGCTAGAATGAAAGATATCAAGAAAGAAAGAAAGAAAGAAATCAATAAAGAATCTAAAGATAAAATGAGAGATGGAATGAAATCTAGAATGAAAGATATCAAGAAAGAAAGAAAGTAACTAATAAAGAAAGTAAAGATAGAATGAGAGCAGGTATTAAAGCTAGAATGAAAGATATCAAGAAAGAAAGAAAGAAAGAAAGTAAAAAAGAAACTAAAGATAGAAAGAGAGAAGGTATGAAAGCTAGAATGAAAGATATCAAGAAAGAAAAAAGGAACAAAGTAGAAATAATGTAATAAAGAAAATAAAGATTGACTGAGTGAAGATATGAATGCTAGAATGAAAGTTATCAAGAAAGAAAGAAAGAAAGTAGTAAAGAAACTAAAGATAGAAAGAGAGAAGGGATGAGAGCTAGAATGAAAGATATCAAGAAAGAAAGAAATGAAAGTAAGTTAAAAAGAAACTATAGGTAGAATGAGAGAATTTATGAAAGCTAGAATGAAAGATATCAAGAAAGGAAGAAAGGAGGAAATAAATAAAGAAACTAAAGATAAAATGGGAGAAGGTATGAAATCTAGAATGAAAGATATCAAGAAAGAAAGAAATCAATAAAGAAACTAAAGATAAAATGAGAGAAGGAATAAAATCTAGAATGAAAGATATCAAGAAAGAAAGAAAGTAACTAATAAAGAAACTAAAGATAGAATGAGAGAAGGTATTAAAGCTAGAATGAAAGATATCAAGAAGGAAAGAAATGAAAGTAAGTAAAAAAGAAACTAAAGATAGAATGAGAGAAGGTATGAGAGCTAGAATGAAAGATATCAAGAAAGAAAGAAAGAAAGTTAGAAAGTAATAAAGAAACTAAAGATAGAACGAGAGAAGGTATGAAAGCTAGAATGTAAGATATCAAGAAAGAAAAAAGGAACCAAGTAGAAATAATGTAAGAAAGAAAATAAAGATTGATTGAGTGAAGATATGAATGCTAGAATGAAAGTTATCAAGAAAGAAAGAAAGAAAGTAGGAAAGAAACTAACGATAGAATCAGAGAAGGTATGAGAGCTAGAATGAGATATCAAGGAAGATAGAAAGAAAGAAAGAAAGAACGAAAGTAATTAATAAAGAAACTAAAGATAAAATGAGAGAAGGTATGAAAGCTAGAATGAAAGATATCAAGAAAGAAAGAAAGAAAGAAATCAATAAAGAATCTAAAGATAAAATGAGAGATGGAATGAAATCTAGAATGAAAGATATCAAGAAAGAAAGAAAGTAACTAATAAAGAAAGTAAAGATAGAATGAGAGTAGGTATTAAAGCTAGAATGAAAGATATCAAGAAAGAAAGAAATGAAAGTAAGTAAAAAAGAAACTAAAGATAGAATGAGAGAAGGTATGAAAGCTAGAATGAAAGATATCAAGAAAGAAAGAAAGAAAGTAAGAAAGTAAAAAAGAAACTAGATAGAATGAGAGAAGGTATGAAAGCTAGAATGAAAGATATCAAGAAAGAAAGAAGGAAAGTAATAAAGAAACTAAAGATAGAATGAGAGAAGGTTTGAAAGCTAGAATGAAACATATCAAGAAAGAAAAAAGGAACAAAGTAGAAATAATGTAATAAAGAAAATAAAGATTGAATGAGTGAAGATATGAATGCTAGAATGAAAGTTATCAAGAAAGAAAGAAGGAAAGAAAGAAAGTAGTAAAGAAACTAAAGATAGAATCACAGAAGGTATGAGAGCTAGAATGAGATATCAAGAAAGAAACAAAGAAAGAAAGAACGAAAGTAATTAATAAAGAAACTAAAGATAGAATGAAAGAAGGTATGAAAGCTAGAATGAAAGATATCAAGAAAGAAAGAAAGAACGAAAGTAATTAATAAAGAAACTAAAGATAGAATGAGAGAAGGTATGAAAGCTAGAATGTAACATATCAAGAAAGCAAGAAATGAAAGTAAGTAAAAAAGAAACTAAAGATAGAATGAGAGAAGGTACGAAAGCTAGAATGTAAGATCTCAAGAAAGAAAGAAATGAAAGTAAGTAAAAAAGAAACTAAAGATAGAATGAGAGAAGTTATGAAAGCTAGAATGAAAGATATCAAGAAAGAAAGAAAGAAAGTAATAAAGAAACTAAAGATAGAAAGAGAGATGGGATGAGAGCTAGAATGAAAGATATCAAGAAAGAAAGAAATGAAAGTAAGTTAAAAAGAAACTATAGGTAGAATGAGAGAATTTATGAAAGCTAGAATGAAAGATATCAAGAAAGGAAGAAAGAAAGTAATAAAGAAACTAAAGATAGAATGAGTGATGGTATGAAAGCTAGAATGACAGATATCAAGAAAGAAAAAAGGAAGATAGTAGAAATAAAGTAATAAAGAAACTAAAGATAGAATGAGTGATGGTATGAAAGCTAGAATGCAAGATATGAAGAAAGAAAGAAATGAAAGTAAGTAAAAAAGAAACTAAAGATAGAATGAGAGAAGGTTTGAAAGCTAGAATGAAACATATCAAGAAAGAAAAAAGGAACAAAGTAGAAATAATGTAATAAAGAAAATAAAGATTGAATGAGTGAAGATATGAATGCTAGAATGAAAGTTATCAAGAAAGAAAGAAGGAAAGAAAGAAAGTAGTAAAGAAACTAAAGATAGAATCACAGAAGGTATGAGAGCTAGAATGAGATATCAAGAAAGAAACAAAGAAAGAAAGAACGAAAGTAATTAATAAAGAAACTAAAGATAGAATGAAAGAAGGTATGAAAGCTAGAATGAAAGATATCAAGAAAGAAAGAAAGAAAGAAAGAAATTAATAAAGAAACTAAAGATAGAATGAGAGAAGGTATGAAAGCTAGAATGTAACATATCAAGAAAGCAAGAAATGAAAGTAAGTAAAAAAGAAACTAAAGATAGAATGAGAGAATTTATGAAAGCTAGAATGAAAGATATCAAGAAAGAAAGAAAGAAAGAAAGTAATAAAGACACGAAAGATAGAAAGAGAGAAGGGAAGAGAGCTAGAATGAAAGATATCAAGAAAGAAAGAAATGAAAGTAAGTTAAAAAGAAACTACAGGTAGAATGATAGAATTTATGAAAGCTAGAATGAAAGATATCAAGAAAGGAAGAAATGAAAGTAAGTAAAAAAGAAACTAAAGATAGAATGAGAGAATTTATGAAAGCTAGAATGAAAGATATCAAGAAAGAAAGAAAGAAAGAAAGTAATAAAGAAACTAAAGATAGAAAGAGAGAAGGGATGAGAGCTAGAATGAAAGATATCAAGAAAGAAAGAAATCAATAAAGAAACTAAAGATAGAATGAGAGAAGGTATTAAAGCTAGAATGAAAGATATCAAGAAGGAAAGAAATGAAAGTAAGTAAAAAAGAAACTAAAGATAGAATGAGAGAAGGTATGAAAGCTAGAATGAAAGATATCAAGAAAGAAAGAAAGAAAGAAAGTAGTAAAGAAACTAAAGATAGAATCACAGAAGGTATGAGAGCTAGAATGAGATATCAAGAAAGAAACAAAGAAAGAAAGAACGAAAGTAATTAATAAAGAAACTAAAGATAGAATGAAAGAAGGTATGAAAGCTAGAATGAAAGATATCAAGAAAGAAAGAAAGAAAGAAAGAAATTAATAAAGAAACTAAAGATAGAATGAGAGAAGGTATGAAAGCTAGAATGTAACATATCAAGAAAGCAAGAAATGAAAGTAAGTAAAAAAGAAACTAAAGATAGAATGAGAGAATTTATGAAAGCTAGAATGAAAGATATCAAGAAAGAAAGAAAGAAAGAAAGTAATAAAGACACTAAAGATAGAAAGAGAGAAGGGATGAGAGCTAGAATGAAAGATATCAAGAAAGAAAGAAATGAAAGTAAGTTAAAAAGAAACTACAGGTAGAATGAGAGAATTTATGAAAGCTAGAATGAAAGATATCAAGAAAGGAAGAAAGGAGGAAATCAATAAAGAAACTAAAGATAAAATGAGAGAAGGTATGAAATCTAGAATGAAAGATATCAAGAAAGAAAGAAATCAAGAAAGAAACTAAAGATAAAATGAGAGAAGGAATGAAATCTAGAATGAAAGATATCAAGAAAGAAAGAAAGTAACTAATAAGGAAACTAAAGATAGAATGAGAGAAGGTATTAAAGCTAGAATGAAAGATATCAAGAAGGAAAGAAATGAAAGTAAGTAAAAAAGAAACTAAAGATAGAATGAGAGAAGGTATGAAAGCTAGAATGAAAGATATCAAGAAAGAAAGAAAAAAAGTAAGAAAGTAAAAAAGAAACTAAAGATAGAAAGAGAGAAGGTATGAGAGCTAGAATGAAAGATATCAAGAAAGAAAGAAATAAAGTAAGAAAGTAATAAAGAAACTAAAGATAGAACGAGAGAAGGTATGAAAGCTAGAATGGAAGATATCAAGAAAGAAAAAAGGAACCAAGTAGAAATAATGTAAGAAAGAAAATAAAGATTTATTGAGTGAAGATATGAATGCTAGAATGAAAGTTATCAAGAAAGAAAGAAAGAAAGTAGGAAAGAAACTAAAGATAGAATCAGAGAAGGAATGAGAGCTAGAATGAGATATCAAGAAAGAAAGAAAGAAAGAACGAAAGTAATTAATAAAGAAACTAAAGATAGAATGAAAGAAGGTATGAAAGCTAGAATGAAAGATATCAAGAAAGAAAGAAAGAAAGAAAGAAATTAATAAAGAAACTAAAGATAGAATGAGAGAAGGTATGAAAGCTAGAATGTAACATATCAAGAAAGCAAGAAATGAAAGTAAGTAAAAAAGAAACTAAAGATAGAATGAGAGAAGGTATGAAAGCTAGAATGAAAGATATCAAGAAAGAAAGAAAGAAAGAAAGTAATAAAGAAACTAAAGATAGAAAGAGAGAAGGGATGAGAGCTAGAATGAAAGATATCAAGAAAGCAAGAAATGAAAGTAAGTAAAAAAGAAACTAAAGATAGAATGAGAGAATTTATGAAAGCTAGAATGAAAGATATCAAGAAAGGAAGAAAGGAGGAAATCAATAAAGAAACTAAAGATAAAATGAGAGAAGGTATGAAATCTAGAATTGAAGATATCAAGAATGAAAGAAAGAAAGAAATCAATAAAGAAACTAAAGATAAAATGAGAGAAGGAATGAAATCTAGAATGAAAGATATCAAGAAAGAAAGAAAGAAACTAATAAAGAAACTAAAGATAGAATGAGAGAAGGTATTAAAGCTAGAATGAAAGATATCAAGAAGGAAAGAAATGAAAGTAAGTAAAAAAGAAACTAAAGATAGAATGAGAGAAGGTATGAAAGCTAGAATGAAAGATATCAAGAAAGAAAAAAGGAACAAAGTAGAAAAAATGTAATAAAGAAAAAAAAGATTGACTGAGTGAAGATATGAATGCTAGAATGAAATTTATCAAGAAAGAAAGAAAGTAGTAAAGAAACTAAAGATAGAATGAGAGAAGGTATGAGAGCTAGAATGAGATATCAAGAAAGAAAGAAAGAAAGAAAGAACGAACGAAAGTAATTAATAAAGAAACTAAAGATAGAATGAGAGAAGGTATGAAAGCTAGAATGTAACATATCAAGAAAGCAAGAAATGAAAGTAAGTAAAAAAGGAACTCTAGATAGAATGAGAGAAGGTATTAAAGCTAGAATGAAAGATATCAAGAAAGGAAGAAAGAAAGTAATAAAGAAACTAAAGATAGAATGAGTGATGGTATGAAAGCTAGAATGCAAGATATGAAGAAAGAAAGAAATGAAAGTAAGTTAAAAAGAAACTAAAGATAGAATGAGAGAAGGTATGAAAGCAAGAATGAAAGATATCAAGAAAGAAAGAAAAAAAGAAATTAATAAAGAAATTATAGATGAAAAGAGAGAAGGTATGAAATTTAGAATGATAGATATCAAGAGAGATAGAAATAAATTAATAAATAAACTAAAGATAGAATGAGAGAAGGTATTAAAGCTAGAATGAAAGATATCAAGAAGGAAAGAAATGAAAGTAAGTAAAAAAGAAACTAAAGATAGAATGAGAGAAGGTATGAAAGCTAGAATGAAAGATATCAAGAAAGAAAAAAGGAACAAAGTAGAAAAAATGTAATAAAGAAAAAAAGATTGACTGAGTGAAGATATGAATGCTAGAATGAAATTTATCAAGAAAGAAAGAAAGAAAGTAGTAAAGAAACTAAAGATAGAATCAGAGAAGGTATGAGAGCTAGAATGAGATATCAAGAAAGAAAGAAAGAAAGAAAGAACGAACGAAAGTAATTAATAAATAAACTAAAGATAGAATGAGAGAAGGTATGAAAGCTAGAATGTAACATATCAAGAAAGCAAGAAATGAAAGTAAGTAAAAAAGGAACTCTAGATAGAATGAGAGAAGGTATTAAAGCTAGAATGAAAGATATCAAGAAAGGAAGAAAGAAAGTAATAAAGAAACTAAAGATAGAATGAGTGATGGTATGAAAGCTAGAATGCAAGATATGAAGAAAGAAAGAAATGAAAGTAAGTTAAAAAGAAACTAAAGATAGAATGAGAGAAGGTATGAAAGCAAGAATGAAAGATATCAAGAAAGAAAGAAAAAAAGAAATTAATAAAGAAATTATAGATGAAAAGAGAGAAGGTATGAAATTTAGAATGATAGATATCAAGAGAGATAGAAATAAATTAATAAATAAACTAAAGATAGAATGAGAGAAGGTATGAAAGCTAGAATGAAAGATATCGAGAAAGAAAGAAAGAAAGTAATAAAGAAACTAAAGATAGAATGAGTGATGGTATGAAAGCTAGAATGCAAGATATGAAGAAAGAAAGAAATGAAAGTAAGTAAAAAAGATACAAAAGATAGAATGAGAGAATGTTTGAAAGCTAGAATGAAACATATCAAGAAAGAAAAAAGGAACAAAGTAGAAATAATGTAATAAAGAAAATAAAGATTGAATGAGTGAAGATATGAATGCTAGAATGAAAGTTATCAAGAAAGAAAAGGAAAGAAAGAAAGTAGTAAAGAAACTAAAGATAGAATCACAGAAGGTATGAGAGCTAGAATGAAATATCTAGAAAGAAACAAAGAAAGAAAGAACGAAAGTAATTAATAAAGAAACTAAAGATAGAATGAAAGAAGGTATGAAAGCTAGAATGTAACATATCAGGAAAGCAAGAAATGAAAGTAAGTAAAAAAGAAACTAAAAATAGAATGAGAGAAGTTATGAAAGCTAGAATGAAAGATATCAAGAAAGAAAAAAAGAAAGAAAGTAATAAAGAAACTAAAGATAGAAAGAGAGATGGGATGAGAGCTAGAATGAAAGATATCAAGAAAGAAAGAAATGAAAGTAAGTTAAAAAGAAACTATAGGTAGAATGAGAGAATTTATGAAAGCTAGAATGAAAGATATCAAGAAAGGAAGAAAGAAAGTAATAAAGAAACTAAAGATAGAATGAGTGATGGTATGAAAGCTAGAATGACAGATATCAAGAAAGAAAAAAGGAAGAAAGTAGAAATGAAGTAATAAAGAAACTAAAGATAGAATGAGTGATGGTATGAAAGCTAGAATGCAAGATATGAAGAAAGAAAGAAATGAAAGTAAGTAAAAAAGAAACTAAAGATAGAATGAGAGAAGGTTTGAAAGCAAGAATGAAACATATCAAGAAAGAAAAAAAGAACAAAGTAGAAATAATGTAATAAAGAATATAATGATTGAATGAGTGAAGATATGAATGCTAGAATGAAAGTTATCAAGAAAGAAAGAAGGAAAGAAAGAAAGTAGTAAAGAAACTAAAGATAGAATCACAGAAGGTATGAGAGCTAGAATGAGATATCAAGAAAGAAACAAAGAAAGAAAGAACGAAAGTAATTAATAAAGAAACTAAAGATAGAATGAAAGAAGGTATGAAAGCTAGAATGAAAGATATCAAGAAAGAAAGAAAGAAAGAAAGAAAATAAAGAAACTAAAGATAGAATGAGAGAAGGTATGAAAGCTAGAATGTAACATATCAAGAAAGCAAGAAAAGAAAGTAAGTAAAAAAAAAACTAAAGATAGAATGAGAGAAGGTACGAAAGCTAGAATGTAAGATCTCAAGAAAGAAAGAAATGAAAGTAAGTAAAAAAGAAACTAACGATAGAATGAGAGAATTTATGAAAGCTAGAATGAAAGATATCAAGAAAGAAAGAAAGAAAGAAAGTAATAAAGAAACTAAAGATAGAAAGAGAGAAGGGATGAGAGCTAGAATGAAAGATATCAAGAAAGAAAGAAATGAAAGTAAGTTAAAAAGAAACTATAGGTAGAATGAGAGAATTTATGAAAGCTAGAATGAAAGATATCAAGAAAGGAAGAAAGGAGGAAATCAATAAAGAAACTAAAGATAAAATGAGACAAGGTATGAAATCTAGAATGAAAGATATCAAGAAAGAAAGAAATCAATAAAGAAACAAAAGATAAAATGAGAGAAGGAATGAAATCTAGAATGAAAGATATCAAGAAAGAAAGAAAGTAACTAATAAAGAAACTAAAGATAGAATGAGAGAAGGTATTAAAGCTAGAATGAAAGATATCAAGAAGGAAAGAAATGAAAGTAAGTAAAAAAGAAACTAAAGATAGAATGAGAGAAGGTATGAAAGCTAGAATGAAAGATATCAAGAAAGAAAGAAAGAAAGTAAGAAAGTAAAAAAGAAACTAAAGATAGAAAGAGAGAAGGTATGAGAGCTAGAATGAAAGCTATCAAGAAAGAAAGAAATAAAGTAAGAAAGTAATAAAGAAACTAAAGATAGAACGAGAGAAGGTATGAAAGCTAGAATGTAAGATATCAAGAAAGAAAAAAGGAACCAAGTAGAAATAATGTAAGAAAGAAAATAAAGATTGATTGAGTGAAGATATGAATGCTAGAATGAAAGTTATCAAGAAAGAAAGAAAGAAAGTAGGAAAGAAACTAAAGATAGAATCAGAGAAGGTATGAGAGCTAGAATGAGATATCAAGAAAGAAAAAAAGAACGAAAGTAATTAATAAAGAAACTAAAGATAAAATGAGAGAAGGTATGAAAGCTAGAATGAAAGATATCAAGAAAGAAAGAAAGAAAGAAATCAATAAAGAATCTAAAGATAAAATGAGAGATGGAATGAAATCTAGAATGAAAGATATCAAGAAAGAAAGAAAGTAACTAATAAAGAAAGTAAAGATAGAATGATAGTAGGTATTAAAGCTAGAATGAAAGATATCAAGAAAGAAAGAAATGAAAGTAAGTAAAAAAGAAACTAAAGATAGAATGAGAGAAGGTATGAAAGCTAGAATGAAAGATATCAAGAAAGAAAGAAAGTAAGAAAGTAAAAAAGAAACTAAAGATAGAAAGAGAGAAGTTATGTGAGCTAGAATGAAAGATATCAAGAAAGAAAGAAAGAAAGAAAGTAATAAAGAAACTAAAGATAGAACGAGAGAAGGTATGAAAGCTAGAATGAAAGATATCAAGAAAGAAAAAAGGAACAAAGTAGAAATAATGTAATAAAGAAAATAAAGATTGACTGAGTGAAGATATGAATGCTAGAATGAAAGTTATCAAGAAAGAAAGAAAGAAAGTAGTAAAGAAACTAAAGATAGAATCTGAGAAAGTATGAGAGCTAGAATGAGATATCAAGAAAGAAAGAAAGAAAGAAAGAAAGAACGAAAGTAATTAATAAAGAAACTAAAGATAGAATGAGAGAAGGTATGAAAGCTAGAATGTAACATATCAAGAAAGCAAGAAATGAAAGTAAGTAAAAAAGAAACTATAGATAGAATGAGAGAAGGTATTAAAGCTAGAATGAAAGATATGAAGAAAGGAAGAAAGAAAGTAATAAAGAAACTAAAGATAGAATGAGTGATGGTATGAAAGCTAGAATGCAAGATATGAAGAAAGAAAGAAATGAAAGTAAGTAAAAAAGAAACTAAAGATAGAATGAGAGAAGGTATGAAAGCTAGAATGAAAGATATCAAGAAAGGAAGAAAGGAGGAAATCAATAAAGAAACTAAAGATAAAATGAGAGAAGGTATGAAATCTAGAATGAAAGATATCAAGAAAGAAAGAAATCAATAAAGAAACTAAAGATAAAATGAGAGAAGGAATGAAATCTAGAATGAAAGATATCAAGAAAGAAAGAAAGTAACTAATAAAGAAACTAAAGATAGAATGAGAGAAGGTATTAAAGCTAGAATGAAAGATATCAAGAAGGAAAGAAATGAAAGTAAGTAAAAAAGAAACTAAAGATAGAATGAGAGAAGGTATGAAAGCTAGAATGAAAGATATCAAGAAAGAAAGAAAGAAAGTAAGAAAGTAAAAAAGAAACTAAAGATAGAAAGAGAGAAGGTATGAGAGCTAGAATGAAAGATATCAAGAAAGAAAGAAATAAAGTAAGAAAGTAAAAAAGAAACTAAAGATAGAATGAGAGAAGGTATGAAAGCTAGAATGAAAGATATCAAGAAAGAAAGAAAGAAAGAAAGTAGTAAAGAAACTAAAGATAGAATCACAGAAGGTATGAGAGCTAGAATGAGATATCAAGAAAGAAACAAAGAAAGAAAGAACGAAAGTAATTAATAAAGAAACTAAAGATAGAATGAAAGAAGGTATGAAAGCTAGAATGAAAGATATCAAGAAAGAAAGAAAGAAAGAAAGAAATTAATAAAGAAACTAAAGATAGAATGAGAGAAGGTATGAAAGCTAGAATGTAACATATCAAGAAAGCAAGAAATGAAAGTAAGTAAAAAAGAAACTAAAGATAGAATGAGAGAATTTATGAAAGCTAGAATGAAAGATATCAAGAAAGAAAGAAAGAAAGTAATAAAGACACTAAAGATAGAAAGAGAGAAGGGATGAGAGCTAGAATGAATGATATCAAGAAAGAAAGAAATGAAAGTAAGTTAAAAAGAAACTACAGGTAGAATGAGAGAATTTATGAAAGCTAGAATGAAAGATATGAAGAAAGGAAGAAAGGAGGAAATCAATAAAGAAACTAAAGATAAAATGAGAGAAGGTATGAAATCTAGAATGAAAGATATCAAGAAAGAAAGAAATCAAGAAAGAAACTAAAGATAAAATGAGAGAAGGAATGTAATCTAGAATGAAAGATATCAAGAAAGAAAGAAAGTAACTAATAAGGAAACTAAAGATAGAATGAGAGAAGGTATTAAAGCTAGAATGAAAGATATCAAGAAGGAAAGAAATGAAAGTAAGTAAAAAAGAAACTAAAGATAGAATGAGAGAAGGTATGAAAGCTAGAATGAAAGATATCAAGAAAGAAAGAAAAAAAGTAAGAAAGTAAAAAAGAAACTAAAGATAGAAAGAGAGAAGGTATGAGAGCTAGAATGAAAGATATCAAGAAAGAAAGAAATAAAGTAAGAAAGTAATAAAGAAACTAAAGATAGAACGAGAGAAGGTATGAAAGCTAGAATGGAAGATATCAAGAAAGAAAAAAGGAACCAAGTAGAAATAATGTAAGAAAGAAAATAAAAGATTGATTGAGTGAAGATATGAATGCTAGAATGAAAGTTATCAAGAAAGAAAGAAAGAAAGTAGGAAAGAAACTAAAGATAGAATCAGAGAAGGAATGAGAGCTAGAATGAGATATCAAGAAAGAAAGAAAGAAAGAACGAAAGTAATTAATAAAGAAACTAAAGATAGAATGAAAGAAGGTATGAAAGCTAGAATGAAAGATATCAAGAAAGAAAGAAAGAAAGAAAGAAATTAATAAAGAAACTAAAGATAGAATGAGAGAAGGTATGAAAGCTAGAATGTAACATATCAAGAAAGCAAGAAATGAAAGTAAGTAAAAAAGAAACTAAAGATAGAATGAGAGAAGGTATGAAAGCTAGAATGAAAGATATCAAGAAAGAAAGAAAGAAAGAAAGTAATAAAGAAACTAAAGATAAAAAGAGAGAAGGGATGAGAGCTAGAATGAAAGATATCAAGAAAGCAAGAAATGAAAGTAAGTAAAAAAGAAACTAAAGATAGAATGAGAGAAGGTATGAAAGCTAGAATGAAAGATATCAAGAAAGAAAAAAGGAACAAAGTAGAAAAAATGTAATAAAGAAAAAAAAGATTGACAGAGTGAAGATATGAATGCTAGAATGAAATTTATCAAGAAAGAAAGAAAGAAAGTAGTAAAGAAACTAAAGATAGAATCAGAGAAGGTATGAGAGCTAGAATGAGATATCAAGAAAGAAAGAAAGAAAGAAAGAACGAACGAAAGTAATTAATAAAGAAACTAAAGATAGAATGAGAGAAGGTATGAAAGCTAGAATGTAACATATCAAGAAAGCAAGAAATGAAAGTAAGTAAAAAAGGAACTCTAGATAGAATGAGAGAAGGTATTAAAGCTAGAATGAAAGATATCAAGAAAGGAAGAAAGAAAGTAATAAAGAAACTAAAGATAGAATGAGTGATGGTATGAAAGCTAGAATGCAAGATATGAAGAAAGAAAGAAATGAAAGTAAGTTAAAAAGAAACTAAAGATAGAATGAGAGAAGGTATGAAAGCAAGAATGAAAGATATCAAGAAAGAAAGAAAAAAAGAAATTAATAAAGAAATTATAGATGAAAAGAGAGAAGGTATGAAATTTAGAATGATAGATATCAAGAGAGATAGAAATAAATTAATAAATAAACTAAAGATAGAATGAGAGAAGGTATGAAAGCTAGAATGAAAGATATCGAGAAAGAAAGAAAGAAAGTAATAAAGAAACTAAAGATAGAATGAGTGATGGTATGAAAGCTAGAATGCAAGATATGAAGAAAGAAAGAAATGAAAGTAAGTAAAAAAGATACTAAAGATAGAATGAGAGAAGGTTTGAAAGCTAGAATGAAACATATCAAGAAAGAAAAAAGGAACAAAGTAGAAATAATGTAATAAAGAAAATAAAGATTGAATGAGTGAAGATATGAATGCTAGAATGAAAGTTATCAAGAAAGAAAAGGAAAGAAAGAAAGTAGTAAAGAAACTAAAGATAGAATCACAGAAGGTATGAGAGCTAGAATGAAATATCTAGAAAGAAACAAAGAAAGAAAGAACGAAAGTAATTAATAAAGAAACTAAAGATAGAATGAAAGAAGGTATGAAAGCTAGAATGTAACATATCAGGAAAGCAAGAAATGAAAGTAAGTAAAAAAGAAACTAAAGATAGAATGAGAGAAGGTACGAAAGCTAGTATGTAAGATCTCAAGAAAGAAAGAAATGAAAGTAAGTAAAAAAGAAACTAAAAATAGAATGAGAGAAGTTATGAAAGCTAGAATGAAAGATATCAAGAAAGAAAGAAAGAAAGAAAGTAATAAAGAAACTAAAGATAGAAAGAGAGATGGGATGAGAGCTAGAATGAAAGATATCAAGAAAGAAAGAAATGAAAGTAAGTTAAAAAGAAACTATAGGTAGAATGAGAGAATTTATGAAAGCTAGAATGAAAGATATCAAGAAAGGAAGAAAGAAAGTAATAAAGAAACTAAAGATAGAATGAGTGATGGTATGAAAGCTAGAATGACAGATATCAAGAAAGAAAAAAGGAAGAAAGTAGAAATGAAGTAATAAAGAAACTAAAGATAGAATGAGTGATGGTATGAAAGCTAGAATGCAAGATATGAAGAAAGAAAGAAATGAAAGTAAGTAAAAAAGAAACTAAAGATAGAATGAGAGAAGGTTTGAAAGCAAGAATGAAACATATCAAGAAAGAAAAAAAGAACAAAGTAGAAATAATGTAATAAAGAAAATAATGATTGAATGAGTGAAGATATGAATGCTAGAATGAAAGTTATCAAGAAAGAAAGAAGGAAAGAAAGAAAGTAGTAAAGAAACTAAAGATAGAATCACAGAAGGTATGAGAGCTAGAATGAGATATCAAGAAAGAAACAAAGAAAGAAAGAACGAAAGTAATTAATAAAGAAACTAAAGATAGAATGAAAGAAGGTATGAAAGCTAGAATGAAAGATATCAAGAAAGAAAGAAAGAAAGAAAGAAAATAAAGAAACTAAAGATAGAATGAGAGAAGGTATGAAAGCTAGAATGTAACATATCAAGAAAGCAAGAAATGAAAGTAAGTAAAAAAGAAACTAAAGATAGAATGAGAGAAGGTACGAAAGCTAGAATGTAAGATCTCAAGAAAGAAAGAAATGAAAGTAAGTAAAAAAGAAACTAACGATAGAATGAGAGAATTTATGAAAGCTAGAATGAAAGATATCAAGAAAGAAAGAAAGAAAGAAAGTAATAAAGAAACTAAAGATAGAAAGAGAGAAGGGATGAGAGCTAGAATGAAAGATATCAAGAAAGAAAGAAATGAAAGTAAGTTAAAAAGAAACTATAGGTAGAATGAGAGAATTTATGAAAGCTAGAATGAAAGATATCAAGAAAGGAAGAAAGGAGGAAATCAATAAAGAAACTAAAGATAAAATGAGACAAGGTATGAAATCTAGAATGAAAGATATCAAGAAAGAAAGAAATCAATAAAGAAACTAAAGATAAAATGAGAGAAGGAATGAAATCTAGAATGAAAGATATCAAGAAAGAAAGAAAGTAACTAATAAAGAAACTAAAGATAGAATGAGAGAAGGTATTAAAGCTAGAATGAAAGATATCAAGAAGGAAAGAAATGAAAGTAAGTAAAAAAGAAACTAAAGATAGAATGAGAGAAGGTATGAAAGCTAGAATGAAAGATATCAAGAAAGAAAGAAAGAAAGTAAGAAAGTAAAAAAGAAACTAAAGATAGAAAGAGAGAAGGTATGAGAGCTAGAATGAAAGATATCAAGAAAGAAAGAAATAAAGTAAGAAAGTAATAAAGAAACTAAAGATAGAACGAGAGAAGGTATGAAAGCTAGAATGTAAGATATCAAGAAAGAAAAAAGGAACCAAGTAGAAATAATGTAAGAAAGAAAATAAAGATTGATTGAGTGAAGATATGAATGCTAGAATGAAAGTTATCAAGAAAGAAAGAAAGAAAGTAGGAAAGAAACTAAAGATAGAATCAGAGAAGGTATGAAAGCTAGAATGAGATATCAAGAAAGAAAGAAAGAACGAAAGTAATTAATAAAGAAACTAAAGATAAAATGAGAGAAGGTATGAAAGCTAGAATGAAAGATATCAAGAAAGAAAGAAAGAAAGAAATCAATAAAGAATCTAAAGATAAAATGAGAGATGGAATGAAATCTAGAGTGAAAGATATCAAGAAAGAAAGAAAGTAACTAATAAAGAAAGTAAAGATAGAATGATAGTAGGTATTAAAGCTAGAATGAAAGATATCAAGAAAGAAAGAAATGAAAGTAAGTAAAAAAGAAACTAAAGATAGAATGAGAGAAGGTATGAAAGCTAGAATGAAAGATATCAAGAAAGAAAGAAAGTAAGAAAGTAAAAAAGAAACTAAAGATAGAAAGAGAGAAGTTATGTGAGCTAGAATGAAAGATATCAAGAAAGAAAGAAAGAAAGAAAGAAAGTAATAAAGAAACTAAAGATAGAACGAGAGAAGGTATGAAAGCTAGAATGAAAGATATCAAGAAAGAAAAAAGGAACAAAGTAGAAATAATGTAATAAAGAAAATAAAGATTGACTGAGTGAAGATATGAATGCTAGAATGAAAGTTATCAAGAAAGAAAGAAAGAAAGTAGTAAAGAAACTAAAGATAGGATCTGAGAAAGTATGAGAGCTAGAATGAGATATCAAGAAAGAAAGAAAGAAAGAAAGAAAGAACGAAAGTAATTAATAAAGAAACTAAAGATAGAATGAGAGAAGGTATGAAAGCTAGAATGTAACATATCAAGAAAGCAAGAAATGAAAGTAAGTAAAAAAGAAACTATAGATAGAATGAGAGAAGGTATTAAAGCTAGAATGAAAGATATGAAGAAAGGAAGAAAGAAAGTAATAAAGAAACTAAAGATAGAATGAGTGATGGTATGAAAGCTAGAATGCAAGATATGAAGAAAGAAAGAAATGAAAGTAAGTAAAAAAGAAACTAAAGATAGAATGAGAGAAGGTATGAAAGCAAGAATGAAAGATATCAAGAAAGGAAGAAAGGAGGAAATCAATAAAGAAACTAAAGATAAAATGAGAGAAGGTATGAAATCTAGAATGAAAGATATCAAGAAAGAAAGAAATCAATAAAGAAACTAAAGATAAAATGAGAGAAGGAATGAAATCTAGAATGAAAGATATCAAGAAAGAAAGAAAGTAACTAATAAAGAAACTAAAGATAGAATGAGAGAAGGTATTAAAGCTAGAATGAAAGATATCAAGAAGGAAAGAAATGAAAGTAAGTAAAAAAGAAACTAAAGATAGAATGAGAGAAGGTATGAAAGCTAGAATGAAAGATATCAAGAAAGAAAGAAAGAAAGTAAGAAAGTAAAAAAGAAACTAAAGATAGAAAGAGAGAAGGTATGAGAGCTAGAATGAAAGATATCAAGAAAGAAAGAAATAAAGAAAGAAAGTAACAAAGAAACTAAAGATAGAACGAGAGAAGGTATGAAAGCTAGAATGTAAGATATCAAGAAAGAAAAAAGGAACCAAGTAGAAATAATGTAAGAATGAAAATAAAGATTGATTGAGTGAAGATATGAATGCTAGAATGAAAGTTATCAAGAAAGAATGAAAGAAAGTAGGAAAGAAACTAATGTTAGAATCAGAGAAGGTATGAGAGCTAGAATGAGATATCAAGAAAGAAAGAAAGAACCAAAGTAATTAATAAAGAAACTAAAGATAAAATGAGAGAAGGTATGAAAGCTAGAATGAAAGATATCAAGAAAGAAAGAAAGAAAGAAATCAATAAAGAATCTAAAGATAAAATGAGAGATGGAATGAAATCTAGAATGAAAGATATCAAGAAAGAAAGAAAGTAACTAATAAAGAAAGTAAAGATAGAATGATAGTAGGTATTAAAGCTAGAATGAAAGATATCAAGAAAGAAAGAAATGAAAGTAAGTAAAAAAGAAACTAAAGATAGAATGAGAGAAGGTATGAAAGCTAGAATGAAAGATATCAAGAAAGAAAGAAAGTAAGTAAGAAAGTAAAAAAGAAACTAAAGATAGAAAGAGAGAAGTTATGTGAGCTAGAATGAAAGATATCAAGAAAGAAAGAAAGAAAGAAAGAAAGAAAGTAATAAAGAAACTAAAGATAGAATGAAAGAAGGTATGAAAGCTAGAATGAAAGATATCAAGAAAGAAAGAAAGAAAGAAAGAAAATAAAGAAACTAAAGATAGAATGAGAGAAGGTATGAAAGCTAGAATGTAACATATCAAGAAAGCAAGAAATGAAAGTAAGTAAAAAAGAAACTAAAGATAGAATGAGAGAAGGTACGAAAGCTAGAATGTAAGATCTCAAGAAAGAAAGAAATGAAAGTAAGTAAAAAAGAAACTAACGATAGAATGAGAGAATTTATGAAAGCTAGAATGAAAGATATCAAGAAAGAAAGAAAGAAAGAAAGTAATAAAGAAACTAAAGATAGAAAGAGAGAAGGGATGAGAGCTAGAATGAAAGATATCAAGAAAGAAAGAAATGAAAGTAAGTTAAAAAGAAACTATAGGTAGAATGAGAGAATTTATGAAAGCTAGAATGAAAGATATCAAGAAAGGAAGAAAGGAGGAAATCAATAAAGAAACTAAAGATAAAATGAGACAAGGTATGAAATCTAGAATGAAAGATATCAAGAAAGAAAGAAATCAATAAAGAAACTAAAGATAAAATGAGAGAAGGAATGAAATCTAGAATGAAAGATATCAAGAAAGAAAGAAAGTAACTAATAAAGAAACTAAAGATAGAATGAGAGAAGGTATTAAAGCTAGAATGAAAGATATCAAAAAGGAAAGAAATGAAAGTAAGTAAAAAAGAAACTAAAGATAGAATGAGAGAAGGTATGAAAGCTAGAATGAAAGATATCAAGAAAGAAAGAAAGAAAGTAAGAAAGTAAAAAAGAAACTAAAGATAGAAAGAGAGAAGGTATGAGAGCTAGAATGAAAGATATCAAGAAAGAAAGAAAGAAAGTAAGAAAGTAAAAAAGAAACTAAAGATAGAACGAGAGAAGGTATGAAAGCTAGAATGTAAGATATCAAGAAAGAAAAAAGGAACCAAGTAGAAATAATGTAAGAAAGAAAATAAAGATTGATTGAGTGAAGATATGAATGCTAGAATGAAAGATATCAAGAAAGAAAGAAAGAAAGAACGAAAGTAATTAATAAAGAAAATAAAGATAAAATGAGAGAAGGTATGAAAGCTAGAATGAAAGATATCAAGAAAGAAAGAAAGAAAGAAATCAATAAAGAATCTAAAGATAAAATGAGAGATGGAATGAAATCTAGAATGAAAGATATCAAGAAAGAAAGAAAGTAACTAATAAAGAAAGTAAAGATAGAATGAAAGTAGGTATTAAAGCTAGAATGAAAGATATCAAGAAAGAAAGAAATGAAAGTAAGTAAAAAAGAAACTAAAGATAGAATGAGAGAAGGTATGAAAGCTAGAATGAAAGATATGAAGAAAGAAAAAAGGAACATAGTAGAAATAATGTAATAAAGAAAATAAAGATTCAATGAGAGAAGATATGAATGCTAGAATGAAAGTTATCAAGAAAGAAAGCAAGAAAGAAAGTAGTAAAGAAACTAAAGAGAGAATCAGAGAAGGTATGAGAGCTAGAATGAGATTTCAAGAAATAAATAAATAAAGAACGAAAGTAATTAATAAAGAAACTAAAGATAGAATGAAAGAAGGTATGAAAGCAAGAATGAAAGATATCAAGAAAGAAAGAAATAAAGAAAGAAAGAAAGTAATAAAGAAACTAAAGACAGAACGAATGAAGGTATGAAAGCTAGAATGTAAGATATGAAGAAAGAAAGAAATGAAAGTAAGTAAAAAAGAAACTAAAGATAGAATGAGAGAAGGTATGAAAGCTAGAATGAAAGATATCAAGAAAGAAAAAAGGAACAAAGTAGAAATAATGTAATAAAGAAAATAAAGATTGAATGATTGAAGATATGAATGCTAGAATGAAAGTTATCAAGAAAGAAAGAAAGAAAGAAAGTAGTAAAGAAACTAAAGATAGAACGAGAGAAGGTATGAAAGCAAGAATGAAAGATATCAAGAAAGAAAGAAAAAAGAAATCAACAGAGAAATTAAAGATGAAATGAGAGCAGGTATGAAAGCTAGAATGAAAGATATCAAGTAAGAAAGAAAGTAAGAAAGTAATAAAGAAACTAGAGATAGAACGAGAGAAGGTATGAAAGATAGAATGAAAGATATCAAGAAAGAAAGAAAGAAAGTAATAAAGAAACTAAAGATAGAATCAGAGAAGGTATGAAAGCTAGAATGTAAGATATCAAGAAAGAAAGAAATGAATGTAAGTAAAAAAGAAACTAAAGATAGAATGAGAGAGGGTATGAAAGCTAGAATGAAAGATATCAAGAAAGAAAAAAGGAACAAAGTAGAAATAATGTAATAAAGAAAATAAAGATTGAATGAGTGAAGATATGAATGTTAGAAAGAAAGTTATCAAGAAAGAAAGAAAGAAAGAAAGAAAGTAGTAAAGAAACTAAACATAGAGTCAGAGAAGGTATGAGAGCTAGAATGAGATATCAAGAAAGAAATAAATAAATAAAGAACGAAAGTAATTAATAAAGAAACTAAAGATAGAAAGAAAGATGGTATGAAAGCTAGAATGAAAGATATCAAGAAAGAAAGAAAGAAAGAAAGAAAGAAATTAATAAAGAAACTAAAGATAGAATGAGAGAAGGTATAAAAGGTAGAATGTAAGATATCAAGAAAGAAAGAAATGAAAGTAAGTAAAAAAGAAACTAAAGATAGAATGAGAGAAGGTATGAAAGCTAGAATGAAAGATATCAAGAAAGAAAAAAGGAACAAAGTAGAAATAATGTAATAAAGAAAATAAAGATTGAATGAGTGAAGATATGAATGCTAGAATGAAAGTTATCAAGAAAGAAAGAAAGAAAGAAAGTAGTAAAGAAACTAAAGATAGAACGAGAGAAGGTATGAAAGCAAGAATGAAAGATATCAAGAAAGAAAGAAAAATGAAATCAACAGAGAAATTAAAGATGAAATGAGAGCAGGTATGAAAGCTAGAATGAAAGATATCAAGTAAGAAAGAAAGTAAGAAAGTAATAAAGAAACTAAAGATAGAACGAGAGAAGGTATGAAAGATAGAATGAAAGATATCAAGAAAGAAAGAAATGAAAGTAAGTAAACAAGAAACTAAAGATAGAATGAGAGAAGGTATGAAAGCTAGAATGAAAGATATCAAGAAAGAAAAAAGGAACAAAGTAGAAATAATGTAATAAAGAAAATACAGATTGAATGAGTGAAGATATGAATGTTAGAATGAAAGTTATCAAGAAAGAAAGAAAGAAAGAAAGAAAGTAGTAAAGAAACTAAAGATAGAATCAGGGAAGGTATGACAGCTAGAATGAGATATCAAGAAAGAAAGAAAGAAAGGAAGAACGAAAGTAATTAATAAAGAAACTAAAGATAGAATTAAAGAAGTTATGAAAGCTAGAATGAAAGATATCAAGAAAGAAATGAAGAAAGAAAGAAATTAATAAAGAAACTAAAGATAGAATGAGAAAAGGTATGAAAGCTAGAATGTAACATATCAAGAAGGCAAGAAATGAAAGTAAGTAAAAAAGAAACTAAAGATAGAATGAGAGACGGTATGAAAGCAAGAATGAAAGATATCAAGAAAGAAAGAAAAAAAGAAATCAATAGAGAAATTAAAAATGAAATGAGAGAACGTATGAAAGCTAGAATGAAAGATATCAAGAAAGATACAAAGAAAGTAAGAAAGTAATATAGAAACTAAAGATAGAACGAGAGAAGGTATGCAAGATAGAATGAAAGAAATCAAGAAAGAAAGAAAGAAAGAAAGAAAGTAATAAAGAAACTAAAGATAGAAAGAGAGAAGGGATGAGAGCTAGAATGAAAGATATCAAGAAAGAAAGAAATGAAAGTAAGTTAAAAAAGAAACTATAGGTAGAATGAGAGAATTTATGAAAGCTAGAATGAAAGATATCAAGAAAGGAAGAAAGGAGGAAATCAATAAAGAAACTAAAGATAAAATGAGAGAAGGAATGAAATCTAGAATGAAAGATACTAAGAAAGAAAGAAAGTAACTAATAAAGAAACTAAAGATAGAATGAGAGAATTTATTAAAGCTAGAATGAAAGACATCAAGAAAGAAAGAAATGAAAGTAAGTAAAAAAGAAACTAAAGATAGAATGAGAGAAGGTATGAAAGCTAGAATGAAAGATATCAAGAAAGAAAGTAAGAAAGTAAAAAAGAAACGAAAGATAGAAAGAGAGAAGGTATGAGAGCTAGAATGAAAGATATCAAGAAAGAAAGAAAGAAAGTAAGAAAGTAAGAAAGAAACTAAAGATAGAACGAGAGAAGGTATGAAAGCTAGAATGTAAGATATCAAGAAAGAAAACAGGAACAAAGTAGAAATAATGTAATAAAGAAACTAAAGATAGAATGGAAGAAGGCATGAAAGCTAGAATGAAAGATATCAAGAAAGAAAGAATGAAGGAAAAATGTAATAAAGAAACTAAAGATAGAATGAGAGAAGTTATGAAAGCTAGAATGTAACATATGAAGAAAGCAAGAAATGAAAGGAAGTAAAAAAGAAACTAAAGATAGAATGAGAGAAGGTATGAAAGCAAGAATGAAAGATATCAAGAAAGAAAAAAAGAAAGATATCAATAAAGAAACTAAAGATAAAATGAGAGAAGGTATGAAATTTAGAATGAAAGATATCAAGGAAGAAAGAAAGAAAGAAACTAATAAAGAAAGGAAAGATAGAATGAGAGAAGGTATGAAATCTAGAATGATAGATATCAAGAGAGAAAGAAAGAAAGTAATAAATAAACTAAAGATACAATGAGAGAAGGTATGAAAGCTAGAATGAAAGATATCAAGAAAGAAAGAAAGATATCAATAAAGAAACTAAAGATAATATGAGAGAAGGTATGAAATCTAGAAGGAAAGATATCAAGAAAGAAAGAAAGTACTTAATAAAGAAACGAAAGATAGAATGAGAGAAGGTATGAAAGCTAGAATGAAAGATATCAAGAAAGAAAGAAAGAAAGTAATAAAGAAACTAAAGATAGAATGAGAGATGGTATGAAAGCTAGAATGTAAGATATCAAGAAAGAAAGAAAAAAGAAATCAACAGAGAAATTAAAGATGAAATGAGAGCAGGTATGAAAGCTAGAATGAAAGATATCAAGTAAGAAAGAAAGTAAGGAAGTAATAAAGAAACTAAAGATAGAACGAGAGAAGGTATGAAAGATAGAATGAAAGATATCAAGAAAGAAAGAAAGAAAGTAATAAAGAAACTAAAGATAGAATGAGAGAAGGTATGAAAGCTAGAATGTAAGATATCAAGAAAGAATGAAATGAAAGTAAGTAAAAAGAAACTAAAGATAGAATGAGAGAAGGTATGAAAGCTAGAATGAAAGATATGAAGAAAGAAAAACGGAACAAAGTAGAAATAATGTAATAAAGAAAATAAAGATTCAATGAGTGTAGATATGAATGCTAGAATGAAAGTTATCAAGAAAGAAAGCAAGAAAGAAAGTAGTAAAGAAACTAAAGAGAGAATCAGAGAAGGTATGAGAGCTAGAATGAGATTTCAAGAAATAAATAAATAAAGAACGAAAGTAATTAATAAAGAAACTAAAGATAGAATGAAAGAAGGTATGACAGCTAGAATGAAAGATATCAAGAAAGAAAGAAATAAAGAAAGAAAGAAAGTAATAAAGAAACTAAAGATAGAACGAGTGAAGGTATGAAAGCTAGAATGTAAGATATGAAGAAAGAAAGAAATGAAAGTAAGTAAAAAAGAAACTAAAGATAGAATGAGAGAAGGTATGAAAGCTAGAATGAAAGATATCAAGATAGAAAAAAGGAACAAAGTAGAAATAATGTAATAAAGAAAATAAAGATTGAATGAGTGAAGATATGAATGCTAGAATGAAAGTTATCAAGAAAGAAAGAAAGAAAGAAAGTAGTAAAGAAACTAAAGATAGAACGAGAGAAGGTATGAAAGCAAGAATGAAAGATATGAAGAAAGAAAGAAAAAAGAAATCAACACAGAAATTAAAGATGAAATGAGAGCAGGTATGAAAGCTAGAATGAAAGATATCAAGTAAGAAAGAAAGTAAGGAAGTAATAAAGAAACTAAAGATAGAACGAGAGAAGGTATGAAAGATAGAATGAAAGATATCAAGAAAGAAAGAAAGAAAGTAATAAAGAAACTAAAGATAGAATGAGAGAAGGTATGAAAGCTAGAATGTAAGATATCAAGAAAGAATGAAATGAAAGTAAGTAAAAAGAAACTAAAGATAGAATGAGAGAAGGTATGAAAGCTAGAATGAAAGATATGAAGAAAGAAAAACGGAACAAAGTAGAAATAATGTAATAAAGAAAATAAAGATTCAATGAGTGAAGATATGAATGCAAGAATGAAAGTTATCAAGAAAGAAAGCAAGAAAGAAAGTAGTAAAGAAACTAAAGAGAGAATCAGAGAAGGTATGAGAGCTAGAATGAGATTTCAAGAAATAAATAAATAAAGAACGAAAGTAATTAATAAAGAAACTAAAGATAGAATGAAAGAAGGTATGACAGCTAGAATGAAAGATATCAAGAAAGAAAGAAATAAAGAAAGAAAGAAAGTAATAAAGAAACTAAAGATAGAACGAGTGAAGGTATGAAAGCTAGAATGTAAAATATGAAGAAAGAAAGAAATGAAAGTAAGTAAAAAAGAAACTAAAGATAGAATGAGAGAAGGTATGAAAGCTAGAATGAAAGATATCAAGATAGAAAAAAGGAACAAAGTAGAAATAATGTAATAAAGAAAATAAAGATTGAATGAGTGAAGATATGAATGCTAGAATGAAAGTTATCAAGAAAGAAAGAAAGAAAGAAAGTAGTAAAGAAACTAAAGATAGAACGAGAGAAGGTATGAAAGCAAGAATGAAAGATATCAAGAAAGAAAGAAAAAAGAAATCAACAGAGAAATTAAAGATGAAATGAGAGCAGGTATGAAAGCTAGAATGAAAGATATCAAGTAAGAAAGAAAGTAAGAAAGAAATAAAGAAACTAAAGATAGAACGAGAGAAGGTATGAAAGATAGAATGAAAGATATCAAGAAAGAAAGAAAGAAAGTAATAAAGAAACTAAAGATAGAATGAGAGAAGGTATGAAAGCTAGAATGTAAGATATCAAGAAAGATAGAAATGAAAGTAATTAAAAAAGAAACTAAAAATAGAATGAGAGAGGGTATGAAAGCTAGAATGAAAGATATCAAGAAAGAAAAAAGGAACAAAGTAGAAATAATGTAACAAAGAAAATAAAGATTGAATGAGTGAGGATATGAATGTTAGAATGAAAGTTATCAAGAAAGAAAGAAAGAAAGAAAGAAAGAAGTAAAGAAACTAAAGATAGAATCAGAGAAGGTATGAGTGCTAGAATGAGATATCAAGAAAGAAAGAAAGAAAGAAAGAAAGAAAGAAAGTAATTAATAAAGAAACTAAAGAAAGAAAGAAAGAATGTATGAAAGCTAGAATGAAAGATATCAAGAAAGAAAGAAAGAAAAAAAGAAAGAAATTAATAAATTAACTAAAGATAGAATGAGAGAAGGTATGAAAGGTAGAATGTAAGATATCAAGAAAGAAAGAAATGAAAGTAAGTAAAAAAGAAACTAAAGATAGAATGAGAGAAGGTATGAAAGCTAGAATGAAAGATATCAAGAAAGAAAAAAGGAACAAAGTAGAAATAATGTAATAAAGAATATAAAGATTGAATGAGTGAAGATATGAATTCTAGAATGAAAGTTATCAAGAAAGAAAGAAAGAAAGAAAGTAGTAAAGAAACTAAAGATAGAACGAGAGAAGGTATGAAAGCAAGAATGAAAGATATCAATAAGAAAGAAAAAAGAAATCAACAGAGAAATTAAAGATGAAATGAGAGCAGGTATGAAAGCTAGAATGAAAGATATCAAGTAAGAAAGAAAGTAAGAAAGTAATAAAGAAACTAAAGATAGAACGAGAGAAGGTATGAAAGATAGAATGAAAGATATCAAGAAAGAAAGAAAGAAAGTAATAAAGAAACTAAAGATAGAATGAGAGAAGGTATGAAAGCTAGAATGTAAGATATCAAGAAAGATAGAAATGAAAGTAATTAAAAAAGAAACTAAAGATAGAATGAGAGAAGGTATGAAAGCAAGAATGAAAGGTATCAAGAAAGAAAGAAATAAAGTAAGAAAGTAATAAAGAAACTAAAGATAGAATGAGAGAAGATATGAAAGCTAGAATGTAAGATATCAAGAAAGAAAAAAGGAACCAAGTAGAAATAATGTAATAAAGAAAATAAAGATTGAATGAGTGAGGATATGAATGTTAGAATGAAAGATATCAAGAAAGAAAGAAAGAAAGAAAGAAAGAAGTAAAGAAACTAAAGATAGAATCAGAGAAGGTATGAGAGCTAGAATGAGATATCAAGAAAGAAAGAAAGAAAGAAAGAACGAAAGTAATTAATAAAGAAACTAAAGATAGAAAGAAAGAAGGTATGAAAGCTAGAATGAAAGATATCAAGAGAGAAAGAAAGAAAGAACGAAATTAATTAATAAAGAAACTAAAGATAGAATGAGAGAAGGTATGAAAGGTAGAATGTAAGATATCAAGAAAGAAAGAAATGAAAGTAAGTAAAAAAGAAACTAAAGATAGAATGAGAGAAGGTATGAAAGCTAGAATGAAAGATATCAAGAAAGAAAAAAGGAACAAAGTAGAAATAATGTAATAAAGAAAATAAAGATTGAATGATTGAAGATATGAATGCTAGAATGAAAGTTATCAAGAAAGAAAGAAAGAAAGAAAGTAGTAAAGAAACTAAAGATAGAACGAGAGAAGGTATGAAAGCAAGAATGAAAGATATCAAGAAAGAAAGAAAAAAGGAATCAACAGAGAAATTAAAGATGAAATGAGAGCAGGTTTGAAAGCTAGAATGAAAGATATCAAGTAAGAAAGAAAGAAAGAAAGTAATAAAGAAACTAAAGATAGAATGAAAGAAGGTATGAGAGCTAGAATGAGATATCAAGAAAGAAAGAAAGAAAGAAAGAACGAAAGTAATTAATAAAGAAACTAAAGATAGAAAGAAAGGTGGTATGAAAGCTAGAATGAAAGATATCAAGAAAGAAAGAAAGAAAGAAAGATAGAAATTAATAAAGAAACTAAAGGTAGAATGAGAGAAGGTATAAAAGGTAGAATGTAAGATATCAAGAAAGAAAGAAATGAAAGTAAGTAAAAAAGAAACTAAAGATAGAATGAGAGAAGGTATGAAAGATAGAATGAAAGATATCAAGAAAGAAAGAAAGAAAGTAATAAAGAAACTAAAGATAGAATGAAAGAAGGTATGAAAGCTAGAATGTAAGATATCAAGAAAGAAAGAAATGAAAGTAAGTAAAAAAGAAACTAAAGATATAGTGAGAGAAGGTATGAAAGATAGAATGAAAGATATCAAGAAAGAAAGAAAGAAAGTAATAAAGAAACTAAAGATAGAATGAGAGAAGGTATGAAAGCTAGAATGTAAGATATCAAGAAAGAAAGAAAGAAATTAATAAAGAAACTAAAGATAGAATGAGAGAAGGTATGAAAGATAGAATGAAAGATATCAAGAAAGAAAGAAAGTAAGAAAGTAATAAAGAAACTAAAGATAGAACGAGAGAAGGTATGAAAGATAGAATGAAAGATATCAAGGAAAGAAATGAAAGTAAGTAACAAAGAAACTAAAGATAGAATGAGAGAAGGTATGAAAGCTAGAATGTAAGATATCAAGAAAGAAAGAAATGAATGTAAGTAAAAAAGAAACTAAAGATAGAATGAGAGAGGGTATGAAAGCTAGAATGAAAGATATCAAGAAAGAAAAAAGGAACAAAGTAGAAACAATGTAATAAAGAAAATAAAGATTGAATGAGTGAAGATATGAATGTTAGAATGAAAGTTATCAAGAAAGAAAGAAAGAAAGAAAGAAAGTAGTAAAGAAACTAAAGATAGAGTCAGAGAAGGTATGAGAGCTAGAATGAGATATCAAGAAAGAAAGAAAGAAAGAAAGAACGAAAGTAATTAATAAAGAAACTAAAGATAGAAAGAAAGATGGTATGAAAGCTAGAATGAAAGATATCAAGAAAGAAAGAAAGAAAGAAAGATAGAAATTAATAAAGAAACTAAAGATAGAATGAGAGAAGGTATAAAAGGTAGAATGTAAGATATCAAGAAAGAAAGAAATGAAAGTAAGTAAAAAAGAAACTAAAGATAGAATGAGAGAAGGTATGAAAGATAGAATGAAAGATATCAAGAAAGAAAGAAAAAAGAAATCAACAGAGAAATTAAAGATGAAATGAGAGCAGGTATGAAAGCTAGAATGAAAGATATCAAGTAAGAAAGAAAGTAAGAAAGTAATATAGAAACTAAAGATAGAACGAGAGAAGGTATGAAAGATAGAATGAAAGATATCAAGAAAGAAAGAAAGAAAGTAATAAAGAAACTAAAGATAGAATGAGAGAAGGTATGAAAGCTAGAATGTAAGATATCAAGAAGGAAAGAAATGAAAGTAAGTAAAAAAGAAACTAAAGATAGAGTGAGAGAAGGTATGAAAGCTAGAATGAAATATATCATGAAAGAAAAAAGGAACAAAGTAGAAATAATGTAATAAAGAAAATAAAGATTGAATGAGTGAAGATATGAATGTTAGACTGAAAGTTAACAAGAAAGAAAGAAAGAAAGAAAGAAAGTAGTAAAGAAACTAAAGATAGAATCAGAGAAGGTATGAGAGCTAGAATGAGATATCAAGAAAGAAAGAAAGAAAGGAAGAACGAAAGTAATTAATAAAGAAACTAAAGATAGAAAGAAAGAAGGTATGAAAGCTAGAATGAAAGATATCAAGAGAGAAAGAAAGAAAGAACGAAATTAATTAATAAAGAAACTAAAGATAGAATGAGAGAAGGTATGAATGGTAGAATATAAGATATCAAGAAAGAAAGAAATGAAAGTAAGTAAAAAAGAAACTAAAGATAGAATGAGAGACGGTATGAAAGCTAGAATGAAAGATATCAAGAAAGAAAAAAGGAACAAAGTAGAAATAATGTAATAAAGAAAATAAAGATTCAATGAGTGAAGATATGAATGCTAGAATGAAAGTTATCAAGAAAGAAAGCAAGATAGAAAGTAGTAAAGAAACTAAAGATAGAATCAGAGAAGGTATGAAAGCAAGAATGAAAGGTATCAAGAAAGAAAGAAATAAAGAAAGAAAGAAAGTAATAAAAAAACTAAAGATAGAACGAATGAAGGTATGAAAGCTAGAATGTAAGATATGAAGAAAGAAAGAAATGAAAGTAAGTAAAAAAGAAACTAAAGATAGAATGAGAGAAGGTATGAAAGCTAGAATGAAAGATATCAAGAAAGAAAAATGGAACAAAGTAGAAATAATGTAATAAAGAAAATAAAGATTGAATGATTGAAGATATGAATGCTAGAATGAAAGTTATCAAGAAAGAAAGAAAGAAAGAAAGTAGTAAAGAAACTAAAGATAGAACGAGAGAAGGTATGAAATATAGAATGAAAGATATCAAGAAAGAAAGAAAGAAAGTAATAAAGAAACTAAAGATAGAATGAGAGAAGGTATGAAAGCTAGAATGTAAGATATCAAGAAAGAAAGAAATGAATGTAAGTAAAAAAGAAACTAAAGATAGAATGAGAGAGGGTATGAAAGCTAGAATGAAAGATATCAAGAAAGAAAAAAGGAACAAAGTAGAAACAATGTAATAAAGAAAATAAAGATTGAATGAGTGAAGATATGAAGGTTAGAATGAAAGTTATCAAGAAAGAAAGAAAGAAAGAAAGAAAGAAAGTAGTAAAGAAACTAAAGATAGAGTCAGAGAAGGTATGAGAGCTAGAATGAGATATCAAGAAAGAAAGAAAGAAAGAAAGAACGAAAGTAATTAATAAAGAAACTAAAGATAGAAAGAAAGATGGTATGAAAGCTAGAATGAAAGATATCAAGAAAGAAAGAAAGAAAGAAAGATAGAAATTAATAAAGAAACTAAAGATAGAATGAGAGAAGGTATAAAAGGTAGAATGTAAGATATCAAGAAAGAAAGAAATGAAAGTAAGTAAAAAAGAAACTAAAGATAGAATGAGAGAAGGTATGAAAGATAGAATGAAAGATATCAAGAAAGAAAGAAAGAAAGTAATAAAGAAACTAAAGATAGAATGAGAGAAGGTATGAAAGCTAGAATGTAAGATATCAAGAAAGAAAAAAATGAAAGTAAGTAAAAAAGAAACTAAAGATAGAGTGAGAGAAGGTATGAAAGATAGAATGAAAGATATCAAGAAAGAAAGAAAGAAAGTAATAAAGAAACTAAAGATAGAATGAGAGAAGGTATGAAAGCTAGAATGTAAGATATCAAGAAAGAAAGAAATGAATGTAAGTAAAAAAGAAACTAAAGATAGAATGAGAGAGGGTATGAAAGCTAGAATGAAAGATATCAAGAAAGAAAAAAGGAACAAAGTAGAAACAATGTAATAAAGAAAATAAAGATTGAATGATTGAAGATATGAATGCTAGAATGAAAGTTATCAAGAAAGAAAGAAAGAAAGAAAGTAGTAAAGAAACTAAAGATAGAACGAGAGAAGGTATGAAATATAGAATGAAAGATATCAAGAAAGAAAGAAAGAAAGTAATAAAGAAACTAAAGATAGAATGAGAGAAGGTATGAAAGCTAGAATGTAAGATATCAAGAAAGAAAGAAATGAATGTAAGTAAAAAAGAAACTAAAGATAGAATGAGAGAGGGTATGAAAGCTAGAATGAAAGATATCAAGAAAGAAAAAAGGAACAAAGTAGAAACAATGTAATAAAGAAAATAAAGATTGAATGAGTGAAGATATGAAGGTTAGAATGAAAGTTATCAAGAAAGAAAGAAAGAAAGAAAGAAAGTAGTAAAGAAACTAAAGATAGAGTCAGAGAAGGTATGAGAGCTAGAATGAGATATCAAGAAAGAAAGAAAGAAAGAAAGAACGAAAGTAATTAATAAAGAAACTAAAGATAGAAAGAAAGATGGTATGAAAGCTAGAATGAAAGATATCAAGAAAGAAAGAAAGAAAGAAAGATAGAAATTAATAAAGAAACTAAAGATAGAATGAGAGAAGGTATAAAAGGTAGAATGTAAGATATCAAGAAAGAAAGAAATGAAAGTAAGTAAAAAAGAAACTAAAGATAGAATGAGAGAAGGTATGAAAGATAGAATGAAAGATATCAAGAAAGAAAGAAAGAAAGTAATAAAGAAACTAAAGATAGAATGAGAGAAGGTATGAAAGCTAGAATGTAAGATATCAAGAAAGAAAAAAATGAAAGTAAGTAAAAAAGAAACTAAAGATAGAGTGAGAGAAGGTATGAAAGATAGAATGAAAGATATCAAGAAAAAAGAAAGAAAGTAATAAAGAAACTAAAGATAGAATGAGAGAAGTTATGAAAGCTAGAATGTAAGATATCAAGAAAGAAAGAAATGAAAGTAAGTAAAAAAGAAACTAAAGATAGAGTGAGAGAAGGTATGAAAGCTAGAATGAAATATATCATGAAAGAAAAAAGGAACAAAGTAGAAATAATGTAATAAAGAAAATAAAGATTGAATGAGTGAAGATATGAATGTTAGACTGAAAGTTATCAAGAAAGAAAGAAAGAAAGAAAGAAAGTAGTAAAGAAACTAAAGATAGAATCAGAGAAGGTATGAGAGCTAGAATGAGATATCAAGAAAGAAAGAAAGAAAGAACGAAAGTAATTAATAAAGAAACTAAAGATAGAATGAGAGAAGGTATGAAAGGTAGAATGTAAGATATCAAGAAAGAAAGAAATGAAAGTAAGTAAAAAAGAAACTAAAGATAGAATGAGAGAAGGTATGAAAGCTAGAATGAAAGATATGAAGAAAGAAAAAAGGAACAAAGTAGAAATAATGTAATAAAGAAAATAAAGATTCAATGAGTGAAGATATGAATGCTACAATGAAAGTTATCAAGAAAGAAAGCAAGAAAGAAAGTAGTAAAGAAACTAAAGAGAGAATCAGAGAAGGTATGAGAGCTAGAATGAGATTTCAAGAAATAAATAAATAAAGAACGAAAGTAATTAATAAAGAAACTAAAGATAGAATGAAAGAAGGTATGACAGCTAGAATGAAAGATATCAAGAAAGAAAGAAATAAAGAAAGAAAGAAAGTAATAAAGAAACTAAAGATAGAACGAGTGAAGGTATGAAAGCTAGAATGTAAGATATGAAGAAAGAAAGAAATGAAAGTAAGTAAAAAAGAAACTAAAGATAGAATGAGAGAAGGTATGAAAGCTAGAATGAAAGATATCAAGATAGAAAAAAGGAACAAAGTAGAAATAATGTAATAAAGAAAATAAAGATTGAATGAGTGAAGATATGAATGCTAGAATGAAAGTTATCAAGAAAGAAAGAAAGAAAGAAAGTAGTAAAGAAACTAAAGATAGAACGAGAGAAGGTATGAAAGCAAGAATGAAAGATATCAAGAAAGAAAGAAAAAAGAAATCAACAGAGAAATTAAAGATGAAATGAGAGCAGGTATGAAAGCTAGAATGAAAGATATCAAGTAAGAAAGAAAGTAAGAAAGTAATAAAGAAACTAAAGATAGAACGAGAGAAGGTATGAAAGATAGAATGAAAGATATCAAGAAAGAAAGAAAGAAAGAAAGTAATAAAGAAACTAAAGATAGAATGAGAGAAGGTATGAAAGCTAGAATGTAAGATATCAAGAAAGATAGAAATGAAAGTAAGTAAAAAAGAAACTACAGATAGAAGGAGAGAAGGTATGAAAGCTAGAAAGAAAGATATCAAGAAAGAAAGAAAGAAAGAAAGATATCAATAAAGAAACTAAAGATAAAATGAGAGAAGGTATGAAATCTAGAATGAAAGATATCAATACAGAAAGAAAGAAAGTAACTACTAAAGAAACTAAAGATAGAAGGAGAGAAGGTATGAAAGCTAGAATGAAAGATATCAAGAAAGAAAGAAAGTAATAAAGAAACTAAAGAGAGAATGAGAGATGGTATGAAAGCTAGAATGCAAGATATGAAGAAAGAAAAAAATGAAAGTAAGTAAAAAAGAAACTAAAGATAGAATGAGGGAAGGTATGAAAGCTAGAATGTAAGATATCAAGAAAGAAAGAAAGAAATTAATAAAGAAACTAAAGATAGAATGAGAGAAGGTATGAAAGATAGAATGAAAGATATCAAGAAGGAAAGAAATGAAAGTAAGTAAAAAAGAAACTAAAGATAGAGTGAGAGAAGGTATGAAAGCTAGAATGAAATATATCATGAAAGAAAAAAGGAACAAAGTAGAAATAATGTAATAAAGAAAATAAAGATTGAATGAGTGAAGATATGAATGTTAGACTGAAAGTTAACAAGAAAGAAAGAAAGAAAGAAAGAAAGTAGTAAAGAAACTAAAGATAGAATCAGAGAAGGTATGAGAGCTAGAATGAGATATCAAGAAAGAAAGAAAGAAAGGAAGAACGAAAGTAATTAATAAAGAAACTAAAGATAGAAAGAAAGAAGGTATGAAAGCTAGAATGAAAGATATCAAGAGAGAAAGAAAGAAAGAACGAAATTAATTAATAAAGAAACTAAAGATAGAATGAGAGAAGGTATGAATGGTAGAATATAAGATATCAAGAAAGAAAGAAATGAAAGTAAGTAAAAAAGAAACTAAAGATAGAATGAGAGACGGTATGAAAGCTAGAATGAAAGATATCAAGAAAGAAAAAAGGAACAAAGTAGAAATAATGTAATAAAGAAAATAAAGATTCAATGAGTGAAGATATGAATGCTAGAATGAAAGTTATCAAGAAAGAAAGCAAGATAGAAAGTAGTAAAGAAACTAAAGATAGAATCAGAGAAGGTATGAAAGCAAGAATGAAAGGTATCAAGAAAGAAAGAAATAAAGAAAGAAAGAAAGTAATAAAAAAACTAAAGATAGAACGAATGAAGGTATGAAAGCTAGAATGTAAGATATGAAGAAAGAAAGAAATGAAAGTAAGTAAAAAAGAAACTAAAGATAGAATGAGAGAAGGTATGAAAGCTAGAATGAAAGATATCAAGAAAGAAAAATGGAACAAAGTAGAAATAATGTAATAAAGAAAATAAAGATTGAATGATTGAAGATATGAATGCTAGAATGAAAGTTATCAAGAAAGAAAGAAAGAAAGAAAGTAGTAAAGAAACTAAAGATAGAACGAGAGAAGGTATGAAATATAGAATGAAAGATATCAAGAAAGAAAGAAAGAAAGTAATAAAGAAACTAAAGATAGAATGAGAGAAGGTATGAAAGCTAGAATGTAAGATATCAAGAAAGAAAGAAATGAATGTAAGTAAAAAAGAAACTAAAGATAGAATGAGAGAGGGTATGAAAGCTAGAATGAAAGATATCAAGAAAGAAAAAAGGAACAAAGTAGAAACAATGTAATAAAGAAAATAAAGATTGAATGAGTGAAGATATGAAGGTTAGAATGAAAGTTATCAAGAAAGAAAGAAAGAAAGAAAGAAAGAAAGTAGTAAAGAAACTAAAGATAGAGTCAGAGAAGGTATGAGAGCTAGAATGAGATATCAAGAAAGAAAGAAAGAAAGAAAGAACGAAAGTAATTAATAAAGAAACTAAAGATAGAAAGAAAGATGGTATGAAAGCTAGAATGAAAGATATCAAGAAAGAAAGAAAGAAAGAAAGATAGAAATTAATAAAGAAACTAAAGATAGAATGAGAGAAGGTATAAAAGGTAGAATGTAAGATATCAAGAAAGAAAGAAATGAAAGTAAGTAAAAAAGAAACTAAAGATAGAATGAGAGAAGGTATGAAAGATAGAATGAAAGATATCAAGAAAGAAAGAAAGAAAGTAATAAAGAAACTAAAGATAGAATGAGAGAAGGTATGAAAGCTAGAATGTAAGATATCAAGAAAGAAAAAAATGAAAGTAAGTAAAAAAGAAACTAAAGATAGAGTGAGAGAAGGTATGAAAGCTAGAATGAAAGATATCAAGAAAGAAAGAAAGAAAGTAATAAAGAAACTAAAGATAGAATGAGAGAAGGTATGAAAGCTAGAATGTAAGATATCAAGAAAGAAAGAAATGAATGTAAGTAAAAAAGAAACTAAAGATAGAATGAGAGAGGGTATGAAAGCTAGAATGAAAGATATCAAGAAAGAAAAAAGGAACAAAGTAGAAACAATGTAATAAAGAAAATAAAGATTGAATGATTGAAGATATGAATGCTAGAATGAAAGTTATCAAGAAAGAAAGAAAGAAAGAAAGTAGTAAAGAAACTAAAGATAGAACGAGAGAAGGTATGAAATATAGAATGAAAGATATCAAGAAAGAAAGAAAGAAAGTAATAAAGAAACTAAAGATAGAATGAGAGAAGGTATGAAAGCTAGAATGTAAGATATCAAGAAAGAAAGAAATGAATGTAAGTAAAAAAGAAACTAAAGATAGAATGAGAGAGGGTATGAAAGCTAGAATGAAAGATATCAAGAAAGAAAAAAGGAACAAAGTAGAAACAATGTAATAAAGAAAATAAAGATTGAATGAGTGAAGATATGAAGGTTAGAATGAAAGTTATCAAGAAAGAAAGAAAGAAAGAAAGAAAGTAGTAAAGAAACTAAAGATAGAGTCAGAGAAGGTATGAGAGCTAGAATGAGATATCAAGAAAGAAAGAAAGAAAGAAAGAACGAAAGTAATTAATAAAGAAACTAAAGATAGAAAGAAAGATGGTATGAAAGCTAGAATGAAAGATATCAAGAAAGAAAGAAAGAAAGAAAGATAGAAATTAATAAAGAAACTAAAGATAGAATGAGAGAAGGTATAAAAGGTAGAATGTAAGATATCAAGAAAGAAAGAAATGAAAGTAAGTAAAAAAGAAACTAAAGATAGAATGAGAGAAGGTATGAAAGATAGAATGAAAGATATCAAGAAAGAAAGAAAGAAAGTAATAAAGAAACTAAAGATAGAATGAGAGAAGGTATGAAAGCTAGAATGTAAGATATCAAGAAAGAAAAAAATGAAAGTAAGTAAAAAAGAAACTAAAGATAGAGTGAGAGAAGGTATGAAAGATAGAATGAAAGATATCAAGAAAAAAGAAAGAAAGTAATAAAGAAACTAAAGATAGAATGAGAGAAGTTATGAAAGCTAGAATGTAAGATATCAAGAAAGAAAGAAATGAAAGTAAGTAAAAAAGAAACTAAAGATAGAGTGAGAGAAGGTATGAAAGCTAGAATGAAATATATCATGAAAGAAAAAAGGAACAAAGTAGAAATAATGTAATAAAGAAAATAAAGATTGAATGAGTGAAGATATGAATGTTAGACTGAAAGTTATCAAGAAAGAAAGAAAGAAAGAAAGAAAGTAGTAAAGAAACTAAAGATAGAATCAGAGAAGGTATGAGAGCTAGAATGAGATATCAAGAAAGAAAGAAAGAAAGAACGAAAGTAATTAATAAAGAAACTAAAGATAGAATGAGAGAAGGTATGAAAGGTAGAATGTAAGATATCAAGAAAGAAAGAAATGAAAGTAAGTAAAAAAGAAACTAAAGATAGAATGAGAGAAGGTATGAAAGCTAGAATGAAAGATATGAAGAAAGAAAAAAGGAACAAAGTAGAAATAATGTAATAAAGAAAATAAAGATTCAATGAGTGAAGATATGAATGCTACAATGAAAGTTATCAAGAAAGAAAGCAAGAAAGAAAGTAGTAAAGAAACTAAAGAGAGAATCAGAGAAGGTATGAGAGCTAGAATGAGATTTCAAGAAATAAATAAATAAAGAACGAAAGTAATTAATAAAGAAACTAAAGATAGAATGAAAGAAGGTATGACAGCTAGAATGAAAGATATCAAGAAAGAAAGAAATAAAGAAAGAAAGAAAGTAATAAAGAAACTAAAGATAGAACGAGTGAAGGTATGAAAGCTAGAATGTAAGATATGAAGAAAGAAAGAAATGAAAGTAAGTAAAAAAGAAACTAAAGATAGAATGAGAGAAGGTATGAAAGCTAGAATGAAAGATATCAAGATAGAAAAAAGGAACAAAGTAGAAATAATGTAATAAAGAAAATAAAGATTGAATGAGTGAAGATATGAATGCTAGAATGAAAGTTATCAAGAAAGAAAGAAAGAAAGAAAGTAGTAAAGAAACTAAAGATAGAACGAGAGAAGGTATGAAAGCAAGAATGAAAGATATCAAGAAAGAAAGAAAAAAGAAATCAACAGAGAAATTAAAGATGAAATGAGAGCAGGTATGAAAGCTAGAATGAAAGATATCAAGTAAGAAAGAAAGTAAGAAAGTAATAAAGAAACTAAAGATAGAAAGAGAAGGTATGAAAGATAGAATGAAAGATATCAAGAAAGAAAGAAAGAAAGAAAGTAATAAAGAAACTAAAGATAGAATGAGAGAAGGTATGAAAGCTAGAATGTAAGATATCAAGAAAGATAGAAATGAAAGTAAGTAAAAAAGAAACTACAGATAGAAGGAGAGAAGGTATGAAAGCTAGAAAGAAAGATATCAAGAAAGAAAGAAAGAAAGAAAGATATCAATAAAGAAACTAAAGATAAAATGAGAGAAGGTATGAAATCTAGAATGAAAGATATCAATACAGAAAGAAAGAAAGTAACTACTAAAGAAACTAAAGATAGAAGGAGAGAAGGTATGAAAGCTAGAATGAAAGATATCAAGAAAGAAAGAAAGTAATAAAGAAACTAAAGAGAGAATGAGAGATGGTATGAAAGCTAGAATGCAAGATATGAAGAAAGAAAAAAATGAAAGTAAGTAAAAAAGAAACTAAAGATAGAATGAGGGAAGGTATGAAAGCTAGAATGTAAGATATCAAGAAAGAAAGAAAGAAATTAATAAAGAAACTAAAGATAGAATGAGAGAAGGTATGAAAGATAGAATGAAAGATATCAAGAAAGAAAGAAAGAAAGTAATAAAGAAACTAAAGATAGAATGAGAGAAGGTATGAAAGCTAGAATGTAAGATATCAAGAAAGAAAGAAATGAAAGTAAGTAAAAAAGAAACTAAAGATAGAGTGAGAGAAGGTATGAAAGCTAGAATGAAATATATCATGAAAGAAAAAAGGAACAAAGTAGAAATAATGTAATAAAGAAAATAAAGATTGAATGAGTGAAGATATGAATGTTAGACTGAAAGTTATCAAGAAAGGAAGAAAGAAAGAAAGAAAGTAGTAAAGAAACTAAAGATAGAATCAGAGAAGGTATGAGAGCTAGAATGAGATATCAAGAAAGAAAGAAAGAAAGAAAGAACGAAAGTAATTAATAAAGAAACTAAAGATAGAAAGAAAGAAGGTATGAAAGCTAGAATGAAAGATATCAAGAGAGAAAGAAAGAAAGAACGAAAGTAATTAATAAAGAAACTAAAGATAGAATGAGAGAAGGTATGAAAGGTAGAATGTAAGATATCAAGAAAGAAAGAAATGAAAGTAAGTAAAAAAGAAACTAAAGATAGAATGAGAGAAGGTATGAAAGCTAGAATGAAAGATATGAAGAAAGAAAAAAGGAACAAAGTAGAAATAATGTAATAAAGAAAATAAAGATTCAATGAGTGAAGATATGAATGCTAGAATGAAAGTTATCAAGAAAGAAAGAAAGAAAGTAATAAAGAAACTAAAGATAGAATGAGAGAAGGTATGAAAGCTAGAATGTAAGATATCAAGAAAGAAAGAAAGAAATTAATAAAGAAACTAAAGATAGAACGAGAGAAGGTATGAAAGCAAGAATGAAAGATATCAAGAAAGAAAGAAAAAAGAAATCAACAGAGAAATTAAAGATGAAATGAGAGCAGGTATGAAAGCTAGAATGAAAGATATCAAGTAAGAAAGAAAGTAAGAAAGTAATAAAGAAACTAAAGATAGAACGAGAGAAGGTATGAAAGATAGAATGAAAGATATCAAGAAAGAAAGAAAGAAAGAAAGTAATAAAGAAACTAAAGATAGAATGAGAGAAGGTATGAAAGCTAGAATGTAAGATATCAAGAAAGATAGAAATGAAAGTAAGTAAAAAAGAAACTAAAGATAGAATGAGAGAAGGTATGAAAGCTAGAAAGAAAGATATCAAGAAAGAAAGAAAGAAAGAAAGATATCAATAAAGAAACTAAAGATAGAAGGAGAGAAGGTATAAAAGCTAGAATGAAAGATATCAAGAAAGAAAGAAAGTAATAAAGAAACTAAAGAGAGAATGAGAGATGGTATGAAAGCTAGAATGCAAGATATGAAGAAAGAAAAAAATGAAAGTAAGTAAAAAAGAAACTAAAGATAGAATGAGGGAAGGTATGAAAGCTAGAATGTAAGATATCAAGAAAGAAAGAAAGAAATTAATAAAGAAACTAAAGATAGAATGAGAGAAGGTATGAAAGATAGAATGAAAGATATCAAGAAAGAAAGAAAGAAAGTAATAAAGAAACTGAAGATAGAATGAGAGAAACTATGAAAGCTAGAATGTAAGATATCAAGAAAGAAAGAAATGAAAGTAAGTAAAAAAGAAACTAAAGATAGAGTGAGAGAAGGTATGAAAGCTAGAATGAAATATATCATGAAAGAAAAAAGGAACAAAGTAGAAATAATGTAATAAAGAAAATAAAGATTGAATGAGTGAAGATAAGAATGTTAGACTGAAAGTTATCAAGAAAGAAAGAAAGAAAGAAAGAAAGTAGTAAAGAAACTAAAGATAGAATCAGAGAAGGTATGAGAGCTAGAATGAGATATCAAGAAAGAAAGAAAGAAAGAAAGAACGAAAGTAATTAATAAAGAAACTAAAGATAGAAAGAAAGAAGGTATGAAAGCTAGAATGAAAGATATCAAGAGAGAAAGAAAGAAAGAACGAAAGTAATTAATAAAGAAACTAAAGATAGAATGAGAGAAGGTATGAAAGGTAGAATGTAAGATATCAAGAAAGAAAGAAATGAAAGTAAGTAAAAAAGAAACTAAAGATAGAATGAGAGAAGGTATGAAAGCTAGAATGAAAGATATGAAGAAAGAAAAAAGGAACAAAGTAGAAATAATGTAATAAAGAAAATAAAGATTCAATGAGTGAAGATATGAATGCTAGAATGAAAGTTATCAAGAAAGAAAGAAAGAAAGTAATAAAGAAACTAAAGATAGAATGAGAGAAGGTATGAAAGCTAGAATGTAAGATATCAAGAAAGAAAGAAAGAAATTAATAAAGAAACTAAAGATAGAATGAGAGAAGGTATGAAAGATAGAATGAAAGATATCAAGAAAGAAAGAAAGAAAGTAATAAAGAAACTAAAGATAGAATGAGAGAAGGTATGAAAGCTAGAATGTAAGATATCAAGAAAGAAAGAAATGAAAGTAAGTAAAAAAGAAACTAAAGATAGAGTGAGAGAAGGTATGAAAGCTAGAATGAAATATATCATGAAAGAAAAAAGGAACAAAGTAGAAATAATGTAATAAAGAAAATAAAGATTGAATGAGTGAAGATATGAATGTTAGACTGAAAGTTATCAAGAAAGAAAGAAAGAAAGAAAGAAAGTAGTAAAGAAACTAAAGATAGAATCAGAGAAGGTATGAGAGCTAGAATGAGATATCAAGAAAGAAAGAAAGAAAGAAAGAACGAAAGTAATTAATAAAGAAACTAAAGATAGAATGAAAGAAGGTATGACAGCTAGAATGAAAGATATCAAGAAAGAAAGAAATAAAGAAAGAAAGAAAGTAATAAAGAAACTAAAGATAGAACGAGTGAAGTTATGAAAGCTAGAATGTAAGATATGAAGAAAGAAAGAAATGAAAGTAAGTAAAAAAGAAACTAAAGATAGAATGAGAGAAGGTATGAAAGCTAGAATGAAAGATATCAAAATAGAAAAAAGGAACAAAGTAGAAATAATGTAATAAAGAAAATAAAGATTGAATGAGTGAAGATATGAATGCTAGAATGAAAGTTATCAAGAAAGAAAGAAAGAAAGAAAGTAGTAAAGAAACTAAAGATAGAACGAGAGAAGGTATGAAAGCAAGAATGAAAGATATCAAGAAAGAAAGAAAAAAGAAATCAACAGAGAAATTAAAGATGAAATGAGAGCAGGTATGAAAGCTAGAATGAAAGATATCAAGTAAGAAAGAAAGTAAGAAAGTAATAAAGAAACTAAAGATAGAACGAGAGAAGGTATGAAAGATAGAATGAAAGATATCAAGAAAGAAAGAAAGAAAGTAATAAAGAAACTAAAGATAGAATGAGAGAAGGTATGAAAGCTAGAATGTAAGATATCAAGAAAGATAGAAATGAAAGTAAGTAAAAAAGAAACTAAAGATAGAATGAGAGAAGGTATGAAAGCTAGAAAGAAAGATATCAAGAAAGAAAGAAAGAAAGAAAGATATCAATAAAGAAACTAAAGATAAAATGAGAGAAGGTATGAAATCTAGAATGAAAGATATCAATACAGAAAGAAAGAAAGTAACTACTAAAGAAACTAAAGATAGAAGGAGAGAAGGTATGAAAGCTAGAATGAAAGATATCAAGAAAGAAATAAAGTAATAAAGAAACTAAAGATAGAATGAGAGAAGGTATGAAAGCTAGAATGTAAGATATCAAGAAAGATAGAAATGAAAGTAAGTAAAAAAGAAACTAAAGATAGAATGAGAGAAGGTATGAAAGCTAGAAAGAAAGATATCAAGAAAGAAAGAAAGAAAGAAAGATATCAATAAAGAAACTAAAGATAAAATGAGAGAAGGTATGAAATCTAGAATGAAAGATATCAATACAGAAAGAAAGAAAGTAACTACTAAAGAAACTAAAGATAGAAGGAGAGAAGGTATGAAAGCTAGAATGAAAGATATCAAGAAAGAAATAAAGTAATAAAGAAACTAAAGAGAGAATGAGAGATGGTATGAAAGCTAGAATGCAAGATATGAAGAAAGAAAAAAATGAAAGTAAGTAAAAAAGAAACTAAAGATAGAATGAGGGAAGGTTTGAAAGCTAGAATGAACCATATCAAGAAAGAGAAAAGGAACAAAGTAGAAATAATGGAATAAAGAAAATAAGGATTGAATGAGTGAAGATATGAATGTTAGAATGAAAGTTATCAAGAAAGAAAGAAAGAAAGAAAGAAAGTAGGAAAGAAACTAAAGATAGAATCAGAGAAGGTTTGAGAGCTAGAATGAGATATCAAGAAAGATAGAAAGAAAGAAAGAACGAAAGTAATTAATAAAGAAACTAAAGATAGAAAGAAAGAAGGAATGAAAGCTTGAATGAAAGATATCAAGAAAGAAAGAAAGAAAGAAAGAAAGAAAGAAAGAAATTAATAAAGAAACTAAAGATAGAATGAGAGAACGTATGCAAGGTAGAATGTAAGATATCGAGAAAGAAAGAAATGAAAGTAAGTAAAAAAGAAACTAAAGATAGAATGAGATAAGGTATGAAAGCTAGAATGAAAGATATCAAGAAAGAAAAAAGGAACAAAGTAGAAATAATGTAATAAAGAAAATAAAGATTCAATGAGTGAAGATATGAATGCTAGAATGAAAGTTATCAAGAAAGAAAGAAAGAAAGAAAGTAGTAAAGAAACTAAAGATAGAATCAGAGAAGGTATGAGTGCTAGAATGAGATATCAAGAAAGAAAGAAAGAAAGAAAGAAAGAAAGAAAGTAATTAATAAAGAAACTAAAGATAGAAAGAAAGAAGGTATGAAAGCTAGAATGAAAGATATCAAGAAAGAAAGAAAGAAAGAAAGAAAGAAATTAATAAAGAAACTAAAGATAGAATGAGAGAAGGTATGAAAGGTAGAATGTAAGATATCAAGAAAGAAAGAAATGAAAGTAAGTAAAAAAGAAACTAAAGATAGAATGAGAGAAGGAATGAAAGCTAGAATGAAAGATATCAAGAAAGAAAAAAGTAACAAAGTAGAAATAATGTAATAAAGAAAATAAAGATTGAATGAGTGAAGATATGAATTCTAGAATGAAAGTTATCAAGAAAGAAAGAAAGAAAGAAAGTAGTAAAGAAACTAAAGATAGAATGAGAGAAGGTATGAAAGCTAGAATGAAAGATATCAAGAAAGAAAGAAAGAAAGTAATAAAGAAACTAAAGATAGAATGAGAGATGGTATGAAAGCTAGAACGCAAGATATGAAGAAAGAAAAAAATGAAAGTAAGTAAAAAAGAAACTAAAGATAGAATGAGAGAAGGTTTGAAAGCTAGAATGAACCATATCAAGAATGAGAAAAGGAACAAAGTAGAAATAATGTAATAAGAAAAATAAAGATTGAATGAGTGAAGATATGAATGCTAGAAAGAAATTTATCCAGAAAGAAAGAAAGAAAGAAAGAAAGTAGTAAAGAAACTAAAGATATAATCAGAGAAGGTATGAGAGCTAGAATGAGATATCAAGAAAGAAAGAAAGAAAGAAAGAACGAAAGTAATTAAAAAAAGAACTAAAGATAGAATGAAAGAAGGTATGAAAGCTAGAATGAAAGATATCAAGAAAGAAAGAAAGAAAGAAAGAAAGATAGTAATAAAGAAACTAAAGATAGAACGAGTGAAGGTATGAAAACTAGAATGTAAGATATGAAGAAAGAAAGAAATGAAAGTAAGTATAAAAGAAACTAAAGATAGAATGAGAGAAGGTATGAAAGCTAGAATGAAAGATATCAAGAAAGAAAAAAGGAACAAAGTAGAAAAAATGTAATAAAGAAAATAAAGATTGAATGAGTGAAGGTATGAAAGCTAGAATGTAAGATATGAAGAAAGAAAGAAATGAAAGTAAGTAAAAAAGAAACTAAAGATAGAATGAGAGAAGATATGAATGTTAGAATGAAAGTTATCAAGAAAGAAAGAAAGAAAGAAAGTAGTAAAGAAACTAAAGATAGAAAGAGAGAAGGGATGAGAGCTAGAATGAGATATCAAGAAAGAAAGAAAGAAAGAAAGAAGGAAAGAATGAAAGTTATTAATAAAGAAACTAAAGATAGAATGAAAGAAGGTATGAAAGTCAGAATGAAAGATATCAAGAAAGAAAGAAAGAAAGAAAGAAAGAAATTAATAAAAAAACTAAAGATAGAATGAGAGAAGGTATGCAAGGTAGAATGTAAGATATCAAGAAAGAAAGAAATGAAAGTAAGTAAAAAAGAAACTAAAGATAAAATGAGAGAAGGTATGAAAGCTAGAATGAAAGATATCAAGAAAGAAAAAAGGAACAAAGTAGAAATAATGTAATAAAGAAAATAAAGATTCAATGAGTGAAGATATGAATGCTAGAATGAAAGTTATCAAGAAAGAAAGAAAGAAAGAAAGTAGTAAAGAAACTAAAGATAGAAGGAGAGAAGGTATGAAATCTAGAATGAAAGATATCAAGACAGAAAGAAAGAAAGTAACTACTAAAGAAACTAAAGATAGAAGGAGAGAAGGTATGAAAGCTAGAATGAAGGATATCAAGAAAGAAAGAAAGAAAGTAATAAAGAAACTAAAGATAGAATGAGAGAAGGTTTGAAAGCTAGAATGAACCATATCAAGAAAGAGAAAAGGAACAAAGTAGAAATAATGTAATAAAGAAAATAAAGATTGAATGAGTGAAGATATGAATGCTAGAATGAAAGTTATCAAGAAAGAAAGAAAGAAAGAAAGTAGTAAAGAAACTAAAGATAGAATCAGAGAAGGTATGAGTGCTAGAATGAGATATCAAGAAAGAAAGAAAGAAAGAAAGAAAGAAAGTAATTAATAAAGAAACTAAAGATAGAAAGAAAGAAGGTATGAAAGCTAGAATGAAAGATATCAAGAAAGAAAGAAAGAAAGAAAGAAAAAAGAAATTAATAAAGAAACTAAAGATAGAATGAGAGAAGGTATGAAAGGTAGAATGTAAGATATCAAGAAAGAAAGAAATGAAAGTAAGTAAAAAAGAAACTAAAGATAGAGTGAGAGAAGGTATGAAAGCTAGAATGAAATATATCATGAAAGAAAAAAGGAACAAAGTAGAAATAATGTAATAAAGAAAATAAAGATTGAATGAGTGAAGATATGAATGTTAGACTGAAAGTTATCAAGAAAGAAAGAAAGAAAGAAAGAAAGTAGTAAAGAAACTAAAGATAAAATCAGAGAAGGTATGAGAGCTAGAATGAGATATCAAGAAAGAAAGAAAGAAAGAAAGAACGAAAGTAATTAATAAAGAAACTAAAGATAGAAAGAAAGAAGGTATGAAAGCTAGAATGAAAGATATCAAGAGAGAAAGAAAGAAAGAACGAAAGTAATTAATAAAGAAACTAAAGATAGAATGAGAGAAGGTATGAAAGGTAGAATGTAAGATATCAAGAAAGAAAGAAATGAAAGTAAGTAAAAAAGAAACTAAAGATAGAATGAGAGAAGGTATGAAAGCTAGAATGAAAGATATGAAGAAAGAAAAAAGGAACAAAGTAGAAATAATGTAATAAAGAAAATAAAGATTCAATGAGTGAAGATATGAATGCTAGAATGAAAGTTATCAAGAAAGAAAGAAAGAAAGTAATAAAGAAACTAAAGATAGAATGAGAGAAGGTATGAAAGCTAGAATGTAAGATATCAAGAAAGAAAGAAAGAAATTAATAAAGAAACTAAAGATAGAATGAGAGAAGGTAAGAAAGATAGAATGAAAGATATCAAGAAAGAAAGAAAGAAAGTAATAAAGAAACTAAAGATAGAATGAGAGAAGGTATGAAAGCTAGAATGTAAGATATCAAGAAAGAAAGAAATGAAAGTAAGTAAAAAAGAAACTAAAGATAGAGTGAGAGAAGGTATGAAAGCTAGAATGAAATATATCATGAAAGAAAAAAGGAACAAAGTAGAAATAATGTAATAAAGAAAATAAAGATTGAATGAGTGAAGATATGAATGTTAGACTGAAAGTTATCAAGAAAGAAAGAAAGAAAGAAAGAAAGTAGTAAAGAAACTAAAGATAGAATCAGAGAAGGTATGAGAGCTAGAATGAGATATCAAGAAAGAAAGAAAGAAAGAAAGAACGAAAGTAATTAATAAAGAAACTAAAGATAGAATGAAAGAAGGTATGACAGCTAGAATGAAAGATATCAAGAAAGAAAGAAATAAAGAAAGAAAGAAAGTAATAAAGAAACTAAAGATAGAACGAGTGAAGGTATGAAAGCTAGAATGTAAGATATGAAGAAAGAAAGAAATGAAAGTAAGTAAAAAAGAAACTAAAGATAGAATGAGAGAAGGTATGAAAGCTAGAATGAAAGATATCAAAATAGAAAAAAGGAACAAAGTAGAAATAATGTAATAAAGAAAATAAAGATTGAATGAGTGAAGATATGAATGCTAGAATGAAAGTTATCAAGAAAGAAAGAAAGAAAGAAAGTAGTAAAGAAACTAAAGATAGAACGAGAGAAGGTATGAAAGCAAGAATGAAAGATATCAAGAAAGAAAGAAAAAAGAAATCAACAGAGAAATTAAAGATGAAATGAGAGCAGGTATGAAAGCTAGAATGAAAGATATCAAGTAAGAAAGAAAGTAAGAAAGTAATAAAGAAACTAAAGATAGAACGAGAGAAGGTATGAAAGATAGAATGAAAGATATCAAGAAAGAAAGAAAGAAAGTAATAAAGAAACTAAAGATAGAATGAGAGAAGGTATGAAAGCTAGAATGTAAGATATCAAGAAAGATAGAAATGAAAGTAAGTAAAAAAGAAACTAAAGATAGAATGAGAGAAGGTATGAAAGCTAGAAAGAAAGATATCAAGAAAGAAAGAAAGAAAGAAAGATATCAATAAAGAAACTAAAGATAAAATGAGAGAAGGTATGAAATCTAGAATGAAAGATATCAATACAGAAAGAAAGAAAGTAACTACTAAAGAAACTAAAGATAGAAGGAGAGAAGGTATGAAAGCTAGAATGAAAGATATCAAGAAAGAAATAAAGTAATAAAGAAACTAAAGAGAGAATGAGAGATGGTATGAAAGCTAGAATGCAAGATATGAAGAAAGAAAAAAATGAAAGTAAGTAAAAAAGAAACTAAAGATAGAATGAGGGAAGGTTTGAAAGCTAGAATGAACCATATCAAGAAAGAGAAAAGGAACAAAGTAGAAATAATGGAATAAAGAAAATAAGGATTGAATGAGTGAAGATATGAATGTTAGAATGAAAGTTATCAAGAAAGAAAGAAAGAAAGAAAGAAAGTACGAAAGAAACTAAAGATAGAATCAGAGAAGGTTTGAGAGCTAGAATGAGATATCAAGAAAGATAGAAAGAAAGAAAGAACGAAAGTAATTAATAAAGAAACTAAAGATAGAAAGAAAGAAGGAATGAAAGCTTGAATGAAAGATATCAAGAAAGAAAGAAAGAAAGAAAGAAAGAAAGAAAGAAAGAAAGAAAGAAAGAAATTAATAAAGAAACTAAAGATAGAATGAGAGAACGTATGCAAGGTAGAATGTAAGATATCGAGAAAGAAAGAAATGAAAGTAAGTAAAAAAGAAACTAAAGATAGAATGAGATAAGGTATGAAAGCTAGAATGAAAGATATCAAGAAAGAAAAAAGGAACAAAGTAGAAATAATGTAATAAAGAAAATAAAGATTCAATGAGTGAAGATATGAATGCTAGAATGAAAGTTATCAAGAAAGAAAGAAAGAAAGAAAGTAGTAAAGAAACTAAAGATAGAATCAGAGAAGGTATGAGTGCTAGAATGAGATATCAAGAAAGAAAGAAAGAAAGAAAGAAAGAAAGTAATTAATAAAGAAACTAAAGATAGAAAGAAAGAAGGTATGAAAGCTAGAATGAAAGATATCAAGAAAGAAAGAAAGAAAGAAAGAAAGAAATTAATAAAGAAACTAAAGATAGAATGAGAGAAGGTATGAAAGGTAGAATGTAAGATATCAAGAAAGAAAGAAATGAAAGTAAGTAAAAAAGAAACTAAAGATAGAATGAGAGAAGGTATGAAAGCTAGAATGAAAGATATCAAGAAAGAAAAAAGGAACAAAGTAGAAATAATGTAATAAAGAAAATAAAGATTGAATGAGTGAAGATATGAATTCTAGAATGAAAGTTATCAAGAAAGAAAGAAAGAAAGAAAGTAGTAAAGAAACTAAAGATAGAATGAGAGAAGGTATGAAAGCTAGAATGAAAGATATCAAGAAAGAAAGAAAGAAAGTAATAAAGAAACTAAAGATAGAATGAGAGATGGTATGAAAGCTAGAACGCAAGATATGAAGAAAGAAAAAAATGAAAGTAAGTAAAAAAGAAACTAAAGATAGAATGAGAGAAGGTTTGAAAGCTAGAATGAACCATATCAAGAATGAGAAAAGGAACAAAGTAGAAATAATGTAATAAGAAAAATAAAGATTGAATGAGTGAAGATATGAATGCTAGAAAGAAATTTATCCAGAAAGAAAGAAAGAAAGAAAGAAAGTAGTAAAGAAACTAAAGATATAATCAGAGAAGGTATGAGAGCTAGAATGAGATATCAAGAAAGAAAGAAAGAAAGAAAGAACGAAAGTAATTAAAAAAAAAACTAAAGATAGAATGAAAGAAGGTATGAAAGCTAGAATGAAAGATATCAAGAAAGAAAGAAAGAAAGAAAGAAAGATAGTAATAAAGAAACTAAAGATAGAACGAGTGAAGGTATGAAAGCTAGAATGTAAGATATGAAGAAAGAAAGAAATGAAAGTAAGTATAAAAGAAACTAAAGATATAATGAGAGAAGGTATGAAAGCTAGAATGAAAGATATCAAGAAAGAAAAAAGGAACAAAGTAGAAAAAATGTAATAAAGAAAATAAAGATTGAATGAGTGAAGATATGAATGCTAGAATGAAAGTTATCAAGAAAGAAAGACAGAAAGAGAGTAGTAAAGAAACTAAAGATAGAACAAGAGAAGGTATGAAAGCAAGAATGAAAGATATCAAGAAAGAAAGAAAAAAGAAATCAACAGAGAAATTAAAGATGAAATGAGAGCAGGTATGAAAGCTAGAATGAAAGATATCAAGTAAGAAAGAAAGTAAGAAAGTAAGAAAGAAACTAAAGATAGAACGAGAGAAGGTATGAAAGATAGAATGAAAGATCAAGAAAGAAAGAAAGAAAGTAATAAAGAAACTAAAGATAGAATGAGAGAAGGTATGAAAGCTAGAATGTAAGATATCAAGAAAGATAGAAATGAAAGTAAGTAAAAAAGAAACTAAAGATAGAATGAGAGAAGGTATGAAAGCTAGAAAGAAAGATATCAAGAAAGAAAGAAAGAAAGAAAGATATCAATAAAGAAACTAAAGATAAAATGAGAGAAGGTATGAAATCTAGAATGAAAGATATCAATACAGAAAGAAAGAAAGTAACTACTAAAGAAACTAAAGATAGAAGGAGAGAAGGTATGAAAGCTAGAATGAAAGATATCAAGAAAGAAATAAAGTAATAAAGAAACTAAAGAGAGAATGAGAGATGGTATGAAAGCTAGAATGCAAGATATGAAGAAAGAAAAAAATGAAAGTAAGTAAAAAAGAAACTAAAGATAGAATGAGGGAAGGTTTGAAAGCTAGAATGAACCATATCAAGAAAGAGAAAAGGAACAAAGTAGAAATAATGGAATAAAGAAAATAGGGATTGAATGAGTGAAGATATGAATGTTAGAATGAAAGTTATCAAGAAAGAAAGAAAGAAAGAAAGAAAGTAGGAAAGAAACTAAAGATAGAATCAGAGAAGGTTTGAGAGCTAGAATGAGATATCAAGAAAGATAGAAAGAAAGAAAGAACGAAAGTAATTAATAAAGAAACTAAAGATAGAAAGAAAGAAGGAATGAAAGCTTGAATGAAAGATATCAAGAAAGAAAGAAAGAAAGAAAGAAAGAAAGAAAGAAAGAAAGAAATTAATAAAGAAACTAAAGATAGAATGAGAGAACGTATGCAAGGTAGAATGTAAGATATCGAGAAAGAAAGAAATGAAAGTAAGTAAAAAAGAAACTAAAGATAGAATGAGATAAGGTATGAAAGCTAGAATGAAAGATATCAAGAAAGAAAAAAGGAACAAAGTAGAAATAATGTAATAAAGAAAATAAAGATTCAATGAGTGAAGATATGAATGCTAGAATGAAAGTTATCAAGAAAGAAAGAAAGAAAGAAAGTAGTAAAGAAACTAAAGATAGAATCAGAGAAGGTATGAGTGCTAGAATGAGATATCAAGAAAGAAAGAAAGAAAGAAAGAAAGAAAGTAATTAATAAAGAAACTAAAGATAGAAAGAAAGAAGGTATGAAAGCTAGAATGAAAGATATCAAGAAAGAAAGAAAGAAAGAAATTAATAAAGAAACTAAAGATAGAATGAGAGAAGGTATGAAAGGTAGAATGTAAGATATCAAGAAAGAAAGAAATGAAAGTAAGTAAAAAAGAAACTAAAGATAGAATGAGAGAAGGTATGAAAGCTAGAATGAAAGATATCAAGAAAGAAAAAAGGAACAAAGTAGAAATAATGTAATAAAGAAAATAAAGATTGAATGAGTGAAGATATGAATTCTAGAATGAAAGTTATCAAGAAAGAAAGAAAGAAAGAAAGTAGTAAAGAAACTAAAGATAGAATGAGAGAAGGTATGAAAGCTAGAATGAAAGATATCAAGAAAGAAAGAAAGAAAGTAATAAAGAAACTAAAGATAGAATGAGAGATGGTATGAAAGCTAGAACGCAAGATATGAAGAAAGAAAAAAATGAAAGTAAGTAAAAAAGAAACTAAAGATAGAATGAGAGAAGGTTTGAAAGCTAGAATGAACCATATCAAGAATGAGAAAAGGAACAAAGTAGAAATAATGTAATAAGAAAAATAAAGATTGAATGAGTGAAGATATGAATGCTAGAAAGAAATTTATCCAGAAAGAAAGAAAGAAAGAAAGAAAGTAGTAAAGAAACTAAAGATATAATCAGAGAAGGTATGAGAGCTAGAATGAGATATCAAGAAAGAAAGAAAGAAAGAAAGAACGAAAGTAATTAAAAAAAAAACTAAAGATAGAATGAAAGAAGGTATGAAAGCTAGAATGAAAGATATCAAGAAAGAAAGAAAGAAAGAAAGAAAGATAGTAATAAAGAAACTAAAGATAGAACGAGTGAAGGTATGAAAGCTAGAATGTAAGATATGAAGAAAGAAAGAAATGAAAGTAAGTATAAAAGAAACTAAAGATATAATGAGAGAAGGTATGAAAGCTAGAATGAAAGATATCAAGAAAGAAAAAAGGAACAAAGTAGAAAAAATGTAATAAAGAAAATAAAGATTGAATGAGTGAAGATATGAATGCTAGAATGAAAGTTATCAAGAAAGAAAGACAGAAAGAGAGTAGTAAAGAAACTAAAGATAGAACAAGAGAAGGTATGAAAGCAAGAATGAAAGATATCAAGAAAGAAAGAAAAAAGAAATCAACAGAGAAATTAAAGATGAAATGAGAGCAGGTATGAAAGCTAGAATGAAAGATATCAAGTAAGAAAGAAAGTAAGAAAGTAAGAAAGAAACTAAAGATAGAACGAGAGAAGGTATGAAAGATAGAATGAAAGATCAAGAAAGAAAGAAAGAAAGTAATAAAGAAACTAAAGATAGAATGAGAGAAGGTATGAAAGCTAGAATGTAAGATATCAAGAAAGATAGAAATGAAAGTAAGTAAAAAAGAAACTAAAGATAGAATGAGAGAAGGTATGAAAGCTAGAAAGAAAGATATCAAGAAAGAAAGAAAGAAAGAAAGATATCAATAAAGAAACTAAAGATAAAATGAGAGAAGGTATGAAATCTAGAATGAAAGATATCAATACAGAAAGAAAGAAAGTAACTACTAAAGAAACTAAAGATAGAAGGAGAGAAGGTATGAAAGCTAGAATGAAAGATATCAAGAAAGAAATAAAGTAATAAAGAAACTAAAGAGAGAATGAGAGATGGTATGAAAGCTAGAATGCAAGATATGAAGAAAGAAAAAAATGAAAGTAAGTAAAAAAGAAACTAAAGATAGAATGAGGGAAGGTTTGAAAGCTAGAATGAACCATATCAAGAAAGAGAAAAGGAACAAAGTAGAAATAATGGAATAAAGAAAATAAGGATTGAATGAGTGAAGATATGAATGTTAGAATGAAAGTTATCAAGAAAGAAAGAAAGAAAGAAAGTAGGAAAGAAACTAAAGATAGAATCAGAGAAGGTTTGAGAGCTAGAATGAGATATCAAGAAAGATAGAAAGAAAGAAAGAACGAAAGTAATTAATAAAGAAACTAAAGATAGAAAGAAAGAAGGAATGAAAGCTTGAATGAAAGATATCAAGAAAGAAAGAAAGAAAGAAAGAAAGAAAGAAAGAAATTAATAAAGAAACTAAAGATAGAATGAGAGAACGTATGCAAGGTAGAATGTAAGATATCGAGAAAGAAAGAAATGAAAGTAAGTAAAAAAGAAACTAAAGATAGAATGAGATAAGGTATGAAAGCTAGAATGAAAGATATCAAGAAAGAAAAAAGGAACAAAGTAGAAATAATGTAATAAAGAAAATAAAGATTCAATGAGTGAAGATATGAATGCTAGAATGAAAGTTATCAAGAAAGAAAGAAAGAAAGAAAGTAGTAAAGAAACTAAAGATAGAATCAGAGAAGGTATGAGTGCTAGAATGAGATATCAAGAAAGAAAGAAAGAAAGAAAGAAAGAAAGTAATTAATAAAGAAACTAAAGATAGAAAGAAAGAAGGTATGAAAGCTAGAATGAAAGATATCAAGAAAGAAAGAAAGAAAGAAATTAATAAAGAAACTAAAGATAGAATGAGAGAAGGTATGAAAGGTAGAATGTAAGATATCAAGAAAGAAAGAAATGAAAGTAAGTAAAAAAGAAACTAAAGATAGAATGAGAGAAGGTATGAAAGCTAGAATGAAAGATATCAAGAAAGAAAAAAGGAACAAAGTAGAAATAATGTAATAAAGAAAATAAAGATTGAATGAGTGAAGATATGAATTCTAGAATGAAAGTTATCAAGAAAGAAAGAAAGAAAGAAAGTAGTAAAGAAACTAAAGATAGAATGAGAGAAGGTATGAAAGCTAGAATGAAAGATATCAAGAAAGAAAGAAAGAAAGTAATAAAGAAACTAAAGATAGAATGAGAGATGGTATGAAAGCTAGAACGCAAGATATGAAGAAAGAAAAAAATGAAAGTAAGTAAAAAAGAAACTAAAGATAGAATGAGAGAAGGTTTGAAAGCTAGAATGAACCATATCAAGAATGAGAAAAGGAACAAAGTAGAAATAATGTAATAAGAAAAATAAAGATTGAATGAGTGAAGATATGAATGCTAGAAAGAAATTTATCCAGAAAGAAAGAAAGAAAGAAAGAAAGTAGTAAAGAAACTAAAGATATAATCAGAGAAGGTATGAGAGCTAGAATGAGATATCAAGAAAGAAAGAAAGAAAGAAAGAACGAAAGTAATTAAAAAAAAAACTAAAGATAGAATGAAAGAAGGTATGAAAGCTAGAATGAAAGATATCAAGAAAGAAAGAAAGAAAGAAAGAAAGATAGTAATAAAGAAACTAAAGATAGAACGTGTGAAGGTATGAAAGCTAGAATGTAAGATATGAAGAAAGAAAGAAATGAAAGTAAGTATAAAAGAAACTAAAGATATAATGAGAGAAGGTATGAAAGCTAGAATGAAAGATATCAAGAAAGAAAAAAGGAACAAAGTAGAAAAAATGTAATAAAGAAAATAAAGATTGAATGAGTGAAGATATGAATGCTAGAATGAAAGTTATCAAGAAAGAAAGACAGAAAGAGAGTAGTAAAGAAACTAAAGATAGAACAAGAGAAGGTATGAAAGCAAGAATGAAAGATATCAAGAAAGAAAGAAAAAAGAAATCAACAGAGAAATTAAAGATGAAATGAGAGCAGGTATGAAAGCTAGAATGAAAGATATCAAGTAAGAAAGAAAGTAAGAAAGTAAGAAAGAAACTAAAGATAGAACGAGAGAAGGTATGAAAGATAGAATGAAAGATATCAAGAAAGAAAGAAAGAAAGTAATAAAGAAACTAAAGATAGAATGAGAGAAGGTATGAAAGCTAGAATGTAAGATATCAAGAAAGAAAGAAATGAAAGTAAGTAAAAAAGAAACTAAAGATAGAATGAGAGAAGGTATGAAAGCTAGAATGAAAGATATCAAGAAAGAAAATAGGAACAAAGTAGAAATAATGTAATAAAGAAAATAAAGATTGAATGAGTGAAGATATGAATGTTAGAATGAAAGTTCTCAAGAAAGAAAGAAAGAAAGAAAGTAGTAAAGAAACTAAAGATAGAATCAGAGAAGGTATGAGAGCTAGAATGAGATATCAAGAAAGAAAGAAAGAAAGAAAGAACGAAAGTAATTAATAAAGAAACTAAAGATAGAATGAAAGAAGGTATGAAAGCTAGTATGAAAGATATCAAGAAAGAAAGAAATAAAGAAAGAAAGAAAGTAATAAAGAAACTAAAGATAGAACGAGTGAAGGTATGAAAGCTAGAATGTAAGATATGAAGAAAGAAAGAAATGAAAGTAAGTAAAAAAGAAACTAAAGATAGAATGAGAGAAGGTATGAAAGCTAGAATGAAAGATATCAAGAAAGAAAGAAAGAAAGATATAAAGTAATAAAGAAACTAAAGATAGAACGAGTGAAGGTATGAAAGCTAGAATGTAAGATATGAAGAAAGAAAGAAATGAAAGTAAGTAAAAAAGAAACTAAAGATAGAATGAGAGAAGATATGAATGTTAGAATGAAAGTTATCAAGAAAGAAAGAAAGAAAGAAAGTAGTAAAGAAACTAAAGATAGAAAGAGAGAAGGGATGAGAGCTAGAATGAGATATCAAGAAAGAAAGAAAGAAAGAAAGAAGGAAAGAATGAAAGTTATTAATAAAGAAACTAAAGATAGAATGAAAGAAGGTATGAAAGTCAGAATGAAAGATATCAAGAAAGAAAGAAAGAAAGAAAGAAAGAAATTAATAAAAAAAACTAAAGATAGAATGAGAGAAGGTATGCAAGGTAGAATGTAAGATATCAAGAAAGAAAGAAATGAAAGTAAGTAAAAAAGAAACTAAAGATAAAATGAGAGAAGGTATGAAAGCTAGAATGAAAGATATCAAGAAAGAAAAAAGGAACAAAGTAGAAATAATGTAATAAAGAAAATAAAGATTCAATGAGTGAAGATATGAATGCTAGAATGAAAGTTATCAAGAAAGAAAGAAAGAAAGAAAGTAGTAAAGAAACTAAAGATAGAAGGAGAGAAGGTATGAAATCTAGAATGAAAGATATCAAGACAGAAAGAAAGAAAGTAACTACTAAAGAAACTAAAGATAGAAGGAGAGAAGGTATGAAAGCTAGAATGAAGGATATCAAGAAAGAAAGAAAGAAAGTAATAAAGAAACTAAAGATAGAATGAGAGAAGGTTTGAAAGCTAGAATGAACCATATCAAGAAAGAGAAAAGGAACAAAGTAGAAATAATGTAATAAAGAAAATAAAGATTGAATGAGTGAAGATATGAATGCTAGAATGAAAGTTATCAAGAAAGAAAGAAAGAAAGAAAGTAGTAAAGAAACTAAAGATAGAATCAGAGAAGGTATGAGTGCTAGAATGAGATATCAAGAAAGAAAGAAAGAAAGAAAGAAAGAAAGTAATTAATAAAGAAACTAAAGATAGAAAGAAAGAAGGTATGAAAGCTAGAATGAAAGATATCAAGAAAGAAAGAAAGAAAGAAAGAAAAAAGAAATTAATAAAGAAACTAAAGATAGAATGAGAGAAGGTATGAAAGGTAGAATGTAAGATATCAAGAAAGAAAGAAATGAAAGTAAGTAAAAAAGAAACTAAAGATAGAATGAGAGAATGTATGAAAGCTAGAATGAAAGATATCAAGAAAGAAAAAAGGAACAAAGTAGAAATAATGTAATAAAGAAAATAAAGATTGAATGAGTTAAGATATGAATTCTAGAATGAAAGTTATCAAGAAAGAAAGAAAGAAAGAAAGTAGTAAAGAAACTAAAGATAGAACGAGAGAAGGTATGAAAGCAAGAATGAAAGATATCAATAAGAAAGAAAAAAGAAATCAACAGAGAAATTAAAGATGAAATGAGAGCAGGTATGAAAGCTAGAATGAAAGATATCAAGTAAGAAAGAAAGTAAGAAAGTAATAAAGAAACTAAAGATAGAACGAGAGAAGGTATGAAAGATAGAATGAAAGATATCAAGAAAGAAAGAAAGAAAGTAATAAAGAAACTAAAGATAGAATGAGAGAAGGTATGAAAGCTAGAATGTAAGATATCAAGAAAGAAAGAAATGAAAGTAAGTAAAAAAGAAACTAAAGATAGAGTGAGAGAAGGTATGAAAGCTAGAATGAAATATATCATGAAAGAAAAAAGGAACAAAGTAGAAATAATGTAATAAAGAAAATAAAGATTGAATGAGTGAAGATATGAATGTTAGACTGAAAGTTATCAAGAAAGAAAGAAAGAAAGAAAGAAAGTAGTAAAGAAACTAAAGATAGAATCAGAGAAGGTATGAGAGCTAGAATGAGATTTCAAGAAAGAAAGAAAGAAAGAAAGAACGAAAGTAATTAATAAAGAAACTAAAGATAGAAAGAAAGAAGGTATGAAAGCTAGAATGAAAGATATCAAGAGAGAAAGAAAGAATGAACGAAATTAATTAATAAAGAAACTAAAGATAGAATGAGAGAAGGTATGAAAGGTAGAATGTAAGATATCAAGAAAGAAAGAAATGAAAGTAAGTAAAAAAGAAACTAAAGATAGAATTAGAGAAGGTATGAAAGCTAGAATGAAAGATATCAAGAAAGAAAAAAGGAACAAAGTAGAAATAATGTAATAAAGAAAATAAAGATTCAATGAGTGAAGATATGAATGCTAGAATGAAAGTTATCAAGAAAGAAAGCAAGATAGAAAGTAGTAAAGAAACTAAAGATAGAATCAGAGAAGGTATGAGAGCTAGAATGAGATATCAAGAAAGAAAGAAAGAAAGAAAGAATGAAAGTAATTAATAAAGAAACTAAAGATAGAATGAAAGAAGGTATGAAAGCAAGAATGAAAGATATCAAGAAAGAAAGAAATAAATAAAGAAAGAAAGTAATAAAGAAACTAAAGACAGAACGAATGAAGGTATGAAAGCTAGAATGTAAGATATGAAGAAAGAAAGAAATGAAAGTAAGTAAAAAAGAAACTAAAGATAGAATGAGAGAAGGTATGAAAGCTAGAATGAAAGATATCAAGAAAGAAAAAAGGAACAAAGTAGAAATAATGTAATAAAGAAAATAAAGATTGAATGATTGAAGATATGAATGCTAGAATGAAAGTTATCAAGAAAGAAAGAAAGAAAGAAAGTAGTAAAGAAACTAAAGATAGAATCAGAGAATGTATGAGAGCTAGAATGAGATATCAAGAAAGAAAGAAAGAAAGAAAGAACGAAAGTAATTAATAAAGAAACTAAAGATAGAAAGAAAGATGGTATGAAAGCTAGAATGAAAGATATCAAGAAAGAAAGAAAAAAGAAATCAACAGAGAAATTAAAGATGAAATGAGAGCAGGTATGAAAGCTAGAATGAAAGATATCAAGTAAGAAAGAAAGTAAGAAAGTAATAAAGAAACTAGAGATAGAACGAGAGAAGGTATGATAGATAGAATGAAAGATATCAAGAAAGAAAGAAAGAAATAAAGAAACTAAAGATAGAATGAGAGAAGGTATGAAAGCTAGAATGTAAGATATCAAGAAAGAAAGAAATGAATGTAAGTAAAAAAGAAACTAAAGATAGAATGAGAGAGGGTATGAAAGCTAGAATGAAAGATATCAAGAAAGAAAAAAGGAACAAAATAGAAATAATGTAATAAAGAAAATAAAGATTGAATGAGTGAAGATATGAATGTTAGAATGAAAGTTATCAAGAAAGAAAGAACGAAAGAAAGAAAGTAGTAAAGAAACTAAAGATAGAGTCAGAGAAGGTATGAGAGCTAGAATGAGATATCAAGAAAGAAAGAAAGAAAGAAAGAACGAAAGTAATTAATAAAGAAACTAAAGATTGAAAGAAAGATGGTATGAAAGCTAGAATGAAAGACGTCAAGAAAGAAAGAAAGAAAGAAAGAAAGAAATTAATAAAGAAACTAAAGATAGAATGAGAGAAGGTATAAAAGGTAGAATGTAAGATATCAAGAAAGAAAGAAATGAAAGTAAGTAAAAAAGAAACTAAAGATAGAATGAGAGAAGGTATGAAAGCTAGAATGAAAGATATCAAGAAAGAAAAAAGGAACAAAGTAGAAATAATGTAATAAAGAAAATAAAGATTGAATGAGTGAAGATATGAATGCTAGAATGAAAGTTATCAAGAAAGAAAGAAAGAAAGAAAGTAGTAAAGAAACTAAAGATAGAACGAGAGAAGGTATGAAAGCAAGAATGAAAGATATCAAGAAAGAAAGAAAAAAGAAATCAACAGAGAAATTAAAGATGAAATGAGAGCAGGTATGAAAGCTAGAATGAAAGATATCAAGTAAGAAAGAAAGTAAGAAAGTAATAAAGAAACTAAAGATAGAACGAGAGAAGGTATGAAAGATAGAATGAAAGATATCAAGAAAGAAAGAAATGAAAGTAAGTAAACAAGAAACTAAAGATAGAATGAGAGAAGGTATGAAAGCTAGAATGAAAGATTTCAAGAAAGAAAAAAGGAACAAAGTAGAAATAATGTAATAAAGAAAATAAAGATTGAATGAGTGAAGATATGAATGTTAGAATGAAAGTTATCAAGAAAGAAAGAAAGAAAGAAAGAAAGAAAGTAGGAAAGAAACTAAAGATAGAATCAGAGAAGGTATGAGAGCTAGAATGAGATATCAAGAAAGAAAGAAAGAAAGAAAGAACGAAAGAAATTAATAAAGAAACTAAAGATAGAAAGAAAGAAGGAATGAAAGCTAGAATGAAAGATATCAAGAAAGAAAGAAAGAAAGAAAGAAAGAAAGAAAGAAAGAAAGAAAGAAAGAAAGAAATTAATAAAAAAACTAAAGATAGAATGAGAGAAGGTATGAAAGTTGGAATGTAAGATATCAAGAAAGAAAGAAATGAAAGTAAGTAAAAAAGAAAATAAAGATAGAATGAGAGAAGGTATGAAAGCTAGAATGAAAGATATCAAGAAAGAAAAAAGGAACAAAGTAGAAATAATGTAATAAAGAAAATAAAGATTCAATGAGTGAAGATATGAATGCTAGAATGAAAGTTATCAAGAAAGAAAGAAAGAAAGAAAGTAGTAAAGAAACTAAAGATAGAATTAGAGAAGGTATGAGAGCTAGAATGAGATATCAAGAAAGAAAGAAAGAAAGAAGGAAAGAATGAAAGTTATTAATAAAGAAACTAAAGATAGAATGAAAGAAGGTATGAAAGTTAGAATGAAAGATATAAAGAAAGAAAGAAAGAAAGAAAGAAAGAAAGAAAGAAATAAAAAAACTAAAGATAGAATGAGAGAAGGTATGAAAGCTAGAATGTAACATATCAAGAAAGCAAGAAATGAAAGTAAGTAAAAAAGGAACTAAAGATAGAATGAGAGAAGGTTTGAAAGCTAGAATGAAACATATCAAGAAAGAAAAAAGGAACAAAGTAGAAATAATGTAATAAAGAAAATAAAGATTGAATGAGTGAAGATATGAATGTTAGAATGAAAGTTATCAAGAAAGAAAGTAATAAAGAAACTAAAGATATAATCAGAGAAGGTATGAAAGCTAGAAAGAAAGATAGCAGGAAAGAAAGAAAGAAAGAAAGAAAGATATCAATAAAGAAACTAAAGATAAAAGGATAGAAGGTATGAAATCTAGAATGAAAGATATCAAGACAGAAAGAAAGAAAGTAACTACTAAAGAATCTAAAGATAGAAGGAGAGAAGGTATGAAAGCTAGAATGAAAGATATCAAGAAAGGAAGAAAGAAAGTAATAAAGAAACTAAAGATAAAATGAGAGATGGTATGAAAGCTAGAATGCAAGATATGAAGAAAGAAAAAAATGACAGTAAGTAAAAAAGAAACTAAAGATAGAATGAGAGAAATTTTGAAAGCTAGAATGAACCATATCAAGAAAGAGAAAAGGAACAAAGTAGAAATAATGTAATAAAGAAAATAAAGATTGAATGAGTGAAGATATGAATGCTAGAATGAAAGTTATCAAGAAAGAAAGAAAGAAAGTAATAAAGAAACTAAAGATATAATCAGAGATGGTATGAGAGCTAGAATGAGATATCAAGAAAGAACGAAAGAAATTAATAAAGAAACTAAAGATAGAATGAGAGAAGGTATGAGAGCTAGAATGTAAGATATCAAGAAAGAAAGAAATGAAAGTAAAAAAGAAACTAAAGATAGAATGAGAGAAGGTATGAAAGCTAGAAAGAAAGATAGCAGGAAAGAAAGAAAGAAAGAAAGAAAGATATCAATAAAGAAACTAAAGATAAAATGAGAGAAGGTATGAAATCTAGAATGAAAGATATCAATACAGAAAGAAAGAAAGTAACTACTAAAGAAACTAAAGATAGAAGGAGAGAAGGTATGAAAGCTAGAATGAAAGATATCAAGAAAGAAAGAAAGTAATAAAGAAACTAAAGAGAGAATGAGAGATGGTATGAAAGCTAGAATGCAAGATATGAAGAAAGAAAAAAATGAAAGTAAGTAAAAAAGAAACTAAATATAGAATGAGGGAAGGTTTGAAAGCTAGAATGAACCATATCAAGAAAGAGAAAAGGAACAAAGTAGAAATAATGTAATAAAGAAAATAAAGATTGAATGAGTGAAGATATGAATGTTAGAATGAAAGTTATCAAGAAAGAAAGAAAGAAAGAAAGAAAGTAGGAAAGAAACTAAAGATAGAATCAGAGAAGGTTTGAGAGCTAGAATGAGATATCAAGAAAGATAGAAAGAAAGAAAGAACGAAAGTAATTAATAAAGAAACTAAAGATAGAAAGAAAGAAGGAATGAAAGCTAGAATGAAAGATATCAAGAAAGAAAAAAGGAACAAAGTAGAAATAATGTAATAAAGAATATAAAGATTCAATGATTGAAGATATGAATGCTAGAATGAAAGTTATCAAGAAAGAAAGAAAGAAAGTAGTAAAGAAACTAAAGATAGAATCAGAGAATGTATGAGAGCTAGAATGAGATATCAAGAAAGAAAGAAAGAAAGAAAGAACGAAAGTAATTAATAAAGAAACTAAAGATATAATCAGAGATGGTATGAGAGCTAGAATGAGATATCAAGAAAGAACGAAAGAAATTAATAAAGAAACTAAAGATAGAATGAGAGAAGGTATGAGAGCTAGAATGTAAGATATCAAGAAAGAAAGAAATGAAAGTAAAAAAGAAACTAAAGATAGAATGAGAGAAGGTATGAAAGCTAGAAAGAAAGATATCAAGAAAGAAATAAAGAAAGAAAGATATCAATAAAGAAACTAAAGATAAAATGAGAGAAGGTATGAAATCTAGAATGAAAGATATCAATACAGAAAGAAAGAAAGTAACTACTAAAGAAACTAAAGATAGAAGGAGAGAAGGTATGAAAGCTAGAATGAAAGATATCAAGAAAGAAAGAAAGTAATAAAGAAACTAAAGAGAGAATGAGAGATGGTATGAAAGCTAGAATGCAAGATATGAAGAAAGAAAAAAATGAAAGTAAGTAAAAAAGAAACTAAATATAGAATGAGGGAAGGTTTGAAAGCTAGAATGAACCATATCAAGAAAGAGAAAAGGAACAAAGTAGAAATAATGTAATAAAGAAAATAAAGATTGAATGAGTGAAGATATGAATGTTAGAATGAAAGTTATCAAGAAAGAAAGAAAGAAAGAAAGAAAGTAGGAAAGAAACTAAAGATAGAATCAGAGAAGGTTTGAGAGCTAGAATGAGATATCAAGAAAGATAGAAAGAAAGAAAGAACGAAAGTAATTAATAAAGAAACTAAAGATAGAAAGAAAGAAGGAATGAAAGCTAGAATGAAAGATATCAAGAAAGAAAAAAGGAACAAAGTAGAAATAATGTAATAAAGAATATAAAGATTCAATGATTGAAGATATGAATGCTAGAATGAAAGTTATCAAGAAAGAAAGAAAGAAAGTAGTAAAGAAACTAAAGATAGAATCAGAGAATGTATGAGAGCTAGAATGAGATATCAAGAAAGAAAGAAAGAAAGAAAGAACGAAAGTAATTAATAAAGAAACTAAAGATAGAATGAAAAAAGGTATGAAAGCTAGAATGAAAGATATCAAGAAAGAAAGAAAGAAGGAAAGAAAGTAATAAAGAAACTAAAGATAGAATGAGAGAAGGTATGAAAACAAGAATGAACGATATCAAGAAAGAAAGATAAAAGGAATCAATAAAGAAATTAAAGATGAAATGAGAGAAGGTATGAATGCTAGAATGAAAGTTATCAAGAAAGAAAGAAAGAAAGAAAGAAAGTAATAAAGAAACTAAAGATAGAATGAGAGATGGTATGAAAGCTAGAATGTAAGGTATCAAGAAAGGAAGAAATGAAAGTAAGTAAAAAAGAAACTAAAGATAGAAAGAGAGAAGGTATGAAAGCTAGAATGAAAGATATCAAGAAAGAAAGTAAGTAAGTAAGAAAGTAATTAAGAAACTAAAGCTAGAAAGAGAGAAGGTATGAGAGCTAGAATGAGATATCAAGGAAGAAAGAAAGAAAGTAATAAAGAAACTAAAGATAGAATGAGTGATGGTATGAAAGCTAGAATGACAGATATCAAGAAAGAAAAAAGGAAGAATGTAGAAATAAAGTAATAAAGAAACTAATGATATAATGAGTGATGGTATGAAAGCTAGAATGCAAGATATGAAGAAAGAAAGACATGAAAGTAAGTAAAAAAGAAACTAAAGATAGAATGAGAGAAGGTTTGAAAGCTAGAATGAAACATATCAAGAAAGAAAAAAGGAACAAAGTAGAAATAATGTAATAAAGAAAATAAAGATTGAATGAGTGAAGATATGAACGCTAGAATGAAAGTTATCAAGAAAGAAAGAAAGAAAGAAAGGAAGTAGTAAAGAAACTAAAGATAGAATCAGAGAAGGTATGACAGCTAGAATGAGATATCAAGAACGAAAGAAAGAAAGAAAGAAAGAACGAAAGTAATTAGTAAAGAAACTAAAGATAGAATCAGAGAAGGTATGAAAGCTAGAATGTAAAATATCAAGAAAGCAAGAAATGAAAGTAAGTAAAAAAGAAACTAAAGATAGAATGAGAGAAGATATGAAAGCAAGAATGAAAGATATCAAGAAAGAAAGAAAAAAAGAAATCAATAGAGTAATTAAAAATGAAATGAGAGAACGTATGAAAGCTAGAATGAAAGATATCAGGAAAGATACAAAGAAAGTAAGAAAGTAATAAAGAAACTAAAGATAGAAAGAGAGAAGGGATGAGAGCTAGATTGAAAGATATCAAGAAAGAAAGAAATGAAAGTAAGTTAAAAAAGAAACTATAGGTAGAATGAGAGAATTTATGAAAGCTAGAATGAAAGATATCAAGAAAGGAAGAAAGGAGGAAATCAATAAAGAAACTAAAGATAAAATGAGAGAAGGTATGAAATCTAGAATGAAAGATATCAAGAAAGAAAGAAAGAAATCAATAAAGAAACTAAAGATAAAATGAGAGAAGGAATGAAATCTAGAATGAAAGATATTAAGAAAGAAAGAAAGTAACTAATAAAGAAACTAAAGATAGAATGAGAGAAGGTATTAAAGCTAGAATGAAAGACATCAAGAAAGAAAGAAATGAACGTAAGTAAAAAAGAAACTAAAGATAGAATGAGAGAGGGTATGAAAGCTAGAATGAAAGATATCAAGAAAGAAAGTAAGAAAGTAAAAAAGAAACTAAAGATAGAAAGAGAGAAGGTATGAGAGCTAGAATGAAAGATATCAAGAAAGAAAGAAAGAAAGGAAGAAAGTAATAAAGAAACTAAAGATAGAACGAGAGAAGGTATGAAAGCTAGAATGTAAGATATGAAGAAAGAAAAAAGGAACAAAGTAGAAATAATGTAATAAAGAAAATAAAGATTGACTGAGTGAAGATATGAATGCTAGAATGAAAGTTATCAAGAGAGAAAGAAAGTAATTAGTAAAGAAACTAAAGATAGAATCAGAGAAGGTATGAGAGCTAGAATGAGAAATCAAGAAAGAAAGAAAGAAAGAACGAAAGTAATTAATAAAGAAACTAAAGATAGAATGAAAAAAGGTATGAAATCTGGAATGAAAGATATCAAGAAAGAAAGAAAGAAGGAAAGAAAGTAATAAAGAAACTAAAGATAGAATGAGAGAAGGTATGAAAGCAAGAATGAACGATATCAAGAAAGAAAGATAAAAGGAATCAATAAAGAAATTAAAGATGAAATGAGAGAAGGTATGAAAGCAAGAATGAAAGATATCAAGAAAGAAAGAAATAAAGAAAGAAAGTAATAAAGAAACTAAAGATAGAATGAGAGAAGGTATGAAAGCTAGAATGTGTGATATCAAAAAAGAAAGAAATGAAAGTAAGTAAAAAAGAAACTAAAGATAAAAAGAGAGAAGGTATGAAAGCTAGAATAAAAGATATCAAGAAAGAAAAAAGGAACAAAGTAGAAATAATGTAATAAAGAAAATAAAGATTGAATGAGTGAAGATATGAATGCTAGAATGAAAGTTATCAAGAAAGAAAGAAAGAAAGAAAGTAGTAAAGAAAATAAAGATAGAATGAGAGAAGGTATGAAAGCTAGAATGTAACATATTAAGAAAGCAACAAATGAAAGGAAGTAAAAAAGAAACTAAAGATAGAATGAGAGAAGGTATGAAAGTAAGAATGAAAGATATCAAGAAAGAAAGAAAGAAAGATATCAATAAAGAAACTAAAGATAAAATGAGAGAAGGTATGAAATCTAGAATGAAAGATATCAAGAAAGAAAGAAAGAAAGAAAGTAACTAATAAAGAAACGAAAGATAGAATGAGAGAAGGTATGAAAGCTAGAATGAAAGATATCAAGAAAGAAAGAAAGAAAGTAATAAAGAAATTAAAGATAGAATGAGAGATGGTATGAAAGCTAGAACGCAAGATATGAAGAAAGAAAAAAAAAGTAAGTAAAAAAGAAACTAAAGATGGAATGAGAGAAGGTTTGAAAGCTAGAATGAACCATATCAAGAAAGAGAAAAGGAACAAAGTAGAAATAATGTAATAAAAAAAGTAAAGATTGAATGAGTGAAGATATGAATGCTAGAAAGAAATTTATCCAGAAAGAAAGAAAGAAAGAAAGTAGTAAAGAAACTAAAGATATAATCAGAGAAGGTATGAGAGCTAGAATGAGATATCAAGAAAGAAAGAAAGAAAGAAAGAACGAAAGTAATTAATAAAGAAACTAAAGATAGAATGAAAGAAGGTATGAAAGCTAGAATGAAAGATATCAAGAAAGAAAGAAAGAAAGAAAGAAAGTAATAAAGAAACTAAAGATAGAACGAGTGAAGGTATGAAAGCTAGAATGTAAGATATGAAGAAAGAAAGAAATGAAAGTAAGTATAAAAGAAACTAAAGATAGAATGAGAGCAGGTATGAAAGCTAGAATGAAAGATATCAAGTAAGAAAGAAAGTGAGAAAGTAATAAAGAAACTAAAGACAGAACGAGAGAAGGTATGAAAGAAAGAATGAAAGATATCAAGAAAGAAAGAAAGAAAGAAAGAAAGAAACTAAAGATAGAATGAGAGAAGGTATGAAAGCTAGAATGTAAGATATCATGAAAGAAAGAAATGAAAGTAAGTAAAAAAGAAACTAAAGATAGAATGAGAGAAGCTATGAAAGCTAGAATGAAAGATATCAAGAAAGAAAAAAGGAACAAAGTAGAAATAATGTAATAAAGAAAATAAAGATTTAATGAGTGAAGATATGAATGATAGAATGAAAGTTATCAAGAAAGAAAAAAAGAAAGAAAGAAAGTAGTAAAGAAACTAAAGATAGAATGAGAGAAGGTATGAGAGCTAGAATGAGATATCAAGAAAGAAAGAAAGAAAGAAAGAAAGAAAGAAAGAAAGAAAGTAATTAATAAAGAAACTAAAGATAGAAAGAAAGAAGGTATGAAAGCTAGAATGAAAGATATCAAGAAAGAAAGAAAGAAATTAATAAAGAAACTAAAGATAGAATGAGAGAAGGTATGAAAGGTAGAATGTAAGATATCAAGAAAGAAAGAAATGAAAGTAAGTAAAAAAGAAACTAAAGATAGAATGAGAGAAGGTATGAAAGCTAGAATGAAAGATATCAAGAAAGAAAAAAGGAACAAAGTAGAAATAATGTAATAAAGAATATAAAGATTCAATGATTGAAGATATGAATGCTAGAATGATAGTTATCAAGAAAGAAAGAAAGAAAGTAGTAAAGAAACTAAAGATAGAATCAGAGAATGTATGAGAGCTAGAATGAGATATCAAGAAAGAAAGAAAGAAAGAAAGAAAGAACGAAAGTAATTAATAAAGAAACTAAAGATGGAATGAAAAAAGGTATGAAAGCTAGAATGAAAGATATCAAGAAAGAAAGAAAGAAGGAAAGAAAGTAATAAAGAAACTAAAGATAGAATGAGAGAAGGTATGAAAACAAGAATGAACGATATCAAGAAAGAAAGATAAAAGGAATCAATAAAGAAATTAAAGATGAAATGAGAGAAGGTATGAATGCTAGAATGAAAGTTATCAAGAAAGAAAGAAAGAAAGAAAGAAAGTAATAAAGAAACTAAAGATAGAATGAGAGATGGTATGAAAGCTAGAATGTAAGGTATCAAGAAAGAAAGAAATGAAAGTAAGTAAAAAAGAAACTAAAGATAGAAAGAGAGAAGGTATGAAAGCTAGAATGAAAGATATCAAGAAAGAAAGTAAGTAAGTAAGAAAGTAATAAAGAAACTAAAGCTAGAAAGAGAGAAGGTATGAGAGCTAGAATGAGATATTAAGGAAGAAAGAAATAAAGTAATAAAGAAACTAAAGATAGAATGAGTGATGATATGAAAGCTAGAATGACAGATATCAAGAAAGAAAAAAGGAAGAATGTAGAAATAAAGTAATAAAGAAACTAATGATATAATGAGTGATGGTATGAAAGCTAGAATGCAAGATATCAAGTAAGAAAGAAAGTAAGAAAGTAATAAAGAAACTAAAGATAGAACGAGAGAAGGTATGAAAGATAGAATGAAAGATATCAAGAAAGAAAGAAATGAAAGTAAGTAAACAAGAAACTAAAGATAGAATGAGAGAAGGTATGAAAGCTAGAATGAAAGATTTCAAGAAAGAAAAAAGGAACAAAGTAGAAATAATGTAATAAAGAAAATAAAGATTGAATGAGTGAAGATATGAATGTTAGAATGAAAGTTATCAAGAAAGAAAGAAAGAAAGAAAGAAAGTAGGAAAGAAACTAAAGATAGAATCAGAGAAGGTATGAGAGCTAGAATGAGATATCAAGAAAGAAAGAAAGAAAGAAAGAACGAAAGTAATTAATAAAGAAACTAAAGATAGAAAGAAAGAAGGAATGAAAGCTAGAATGAAAGATATCAAGAAAGAAAGAAAGAAAGAAAGAAAGAAAGAAAGAAAGAAAGAAAGAAATTAATAAAGAAACTAAAGATAGAATGAGAGAAGGTATGAAAGTTGGAATGTAAGATATCAAGAAAGAAAGAAATGAAAGTAAGTAAAAAAGAAAATAAAGATAGAATGAGAGAAGGTATGAAAGCTAGAATGAAAGATATCAAGAAAGAAAAAAGGAACAAAGTAGAAATAATGTAATAAAGAAAATAAAGATTCAATGAGTGAAGATATGAATGCTAGAATGAAAGTTATCAAGAAAGAAAGAAAGAAAGAAAGTAGTATAGAAACTAAAGATAGAATTAGAGAAGGTATGAGAGCTAGAATGAGATATCAAGAAAGAAAGAAAGAAAGAAGGAAAGAATGAAAGTTATTAATAAAGAAACTAAAGATAGAATGAAAGAAGGTATGAAAGTTAGAATGAAAGATATAAAGAAAGAAAGAAAGAAAGAAAGAAAGAAAGAAATAAAAAAACTAAAGATAGAATGAGAGAAGGTATGAAAGCTAGAATGTAACATATCAAGAAAGCAAGAAATGAAAGTAAGTAAAAAAGGAACTAAAGATAGAATGAGAGAAGGTTTGAAAGCTAGAATGAAACATATCAAGAAAGAAAAAAGGAACAAAGTAGAAATAATGTAATAAAGAAAATAAAGATTGAATGAGTGAAGATATGAATGTTAGAATGAAAGTTATCAAGAAAGAAAGTAATAAAGAAACTAAAGATATAATCAGAGAAGGTATGAAAGCTAGAAAGAAAGATATCAGGAAAGAAAGAAAGAAAGAAAGAAAGATATCAATAAAGAAACTAAAGATAAAAGGATAGAAGGTATGAAATCTAGAATGAAAGATATCAAGACAGAAAGAAAGAAAGTAACTACTAAAGAATCTAAAGATAGAAGGAGAGAAGGTATGAAAGCTAGAATGAAAGATATCAAGAAAGGAAGAAAGAAAGTAATAAAGAAACTAAAGATAAAATGAGAGATGGTATGAAAGCTAGAATGCAAGATATGAAGAAAGAAAAAAATGAAAGTAAGTAAAAAAGAAACTAAAGATAGAATGAGAGAAATTTTGAAAGCTAGAATGAACCATATCAAGAAAGAGAAAAGGAACAAAGTAGAAATAATGTAATAAAGAAAATAAAGATTGAATGAGTGAAGATATGAATGCTAGAATGAAAGTTATCAAGAAAGAAAGAAAGAAAGTAATAAAGAAACTAAAGATATAATCAGAGATGGTATGAGAGCTAGAATGAGATATCAAGAAAGAACGAAAGAAATTAATAAAGAAACTAAAGATAGAATGAGAGAAGGTATGAGAGCTAGAATGTAAGATATCAAGAAAGAAAGAAATGAAAGTAAAAAAGAAACTAAAGATAGAATGAGAGAAGGTATGAAAGCTAGAAAGAAAGATATCAAGAAAGAAAGAAAGAAAGAAAGATATCAATAAAGAAACTAAAGATAAAATGAGAGAAGGTATGAAATCTAGAATGAAAGATATCAATACAGAAAGAAAGAAAGTAACTATTAAAGAAACTAAAGATAGAAGGAGAGAAGGCATGAAAGCTAGAATGAAAGATATCAAGAAAGAAAGAAAGTAATAAAGAAACTAAAGAGAGAATGAGAGATGGTATGAAAGCTAGAATGCAAGATATGAAGAAAGAAAAAAATGAAAGTAAGTAAAAAAGAAACTAAATATAGAATGAGGGAAGGTTTGAAAGCTAGAATGAACCATATCAAGAAAGAGAAAAGGAACAAAGTAGAAATAATGTAATAAAGAAAATAAAGATTGAATGAGTGAAGATATGAATGTTAGAATGAAAGTTATCAAGAAAGAAAGAAAGAAAGAAAGAAAGTAGGAAAGAAACTAAAGATAGAATCAGAGAAGGTTTGAGAGCTAGAATGAGATATCAAGAAAGATAGAAAGAAAGAAAGAAATGAAAGTAAGTAAAAAAGAAACTAAAGATAGAATGAGAGAAGGTATGAAAGCTAGAATGAAAGATATCAAGAAAGAAAAAAGGAACAAAGTAGAAATAATGTAATAAAGAATATAAAGATTCAATGAGTGAAGATATGAATGCTAGAATGAAAGTTATCAATAAAGAATGAAAGAAAGTAGTAAAGAAACTAAAGATAGAATCAGAGAATGTATGAGAGCTAGAATGAGATATCAAGAAAGAAAGAAAGAAAGAAAGAAAGAACGAAAGTAATTAATAAAGAAACTAAAGATGGAATGAAAAAAGGTATGAAAGCTAGAATGAAAGATATCAAGAAAGAAAGAAAGAAGGAAAGAAAGTAATAAAGAAACTAAAGATAGAATGAGAGAAGGTATGAAAACAAGAATGAACGATATCAAGAAAGAAAGATAAAAGGAATCAATAAAGAAATTAAAGATGAAATGAGAGAAGGTATGAATGCTAGAATGAAAGTTATCAAGAAAGAAAGAAAGAAAGAAAGAAAGTAATAAAGAAACTAAAGATAGAATGAGAGATGGTATGAAAGCTAGAATGTAAGGTATCAAGAAAGGAAGAAATGAAAGTAAGTAAAAAAGAAACTAAAGATAGAAAGAGAGAAGGTATGAAAGCTAGAATGAAAGATATCAAGAAAGAAAGTAAGTAAGTAAGAAAGTAATAAAGAAACTAAAGCTAGAAAGAGAGAAGGTATGAGAGCTAGAATGAGATATTAAGGAAGAAAGAAAGAAAGTAATAAAGAAACTAAAGATAGAATGAGTGATGGTATGAAAGCTAGAATGACAGATATCAAGAAAGAAAAAAGGAAGAATGTAGAAATAAAGTAATAAAGAAACTAATGATATAATGAGTGATGGTATGAAAGCTAGAATGCAAGATATGAAGAAAGAAAGAAATGAAAGTAAGTAAAAAAGAAACTAAAGATAGAATGAGAGAAGGTTTGAAAGCTAGAATGAAACATATCAAGAAAGAAAAAAGGAACAAAGTAGAAATAATGTAATAAAGAAAATAAAGATTGAATGAGTGAAGATATGAACGCTAGAATGAAAGTTATCAAGAAAGAAAGAAAGAAAGAAAGAAAGTAGTAAAGAAACTAAAGATAGAATCAGAGAAGGTATGACAGCTAGAATGAGATATCAAGAACGAAAGAAAGAAAGAAAGAAAGAACGAAAGTAATTAGTAAAGAAACTAAAGATAGAATTAAAGAAGTTATGAAAGCTAGAAAGAAAGATATCAAGAAAGAAATAAAGAAAGAAAAAAAGAAATTAATAAAGAAACTAAAGATAGAATCAGAGAAGGTATGAAAGCTAGAATGTAAAATATCAAGAAAGCAAGAAATGAAAGTAAGTAAAAAAGAAACTAAAGATAGAATGAGAGAAGATATGAAAGCAAGAATGAAAGATATCAAGAAAGAAAGAAAAAAAGAAATCAATAGAGAAATTAAAAATGAAATGAGAGAACGTATGAAAGCTAGAATGAAAGATATCAGGAAAGATACAAAGAAAGTAAGAAAGTAATAAAGAAACTAAAGATAGAAAGAGAGAAGGGATGAGAGCTAGATTGAAAGATATCAAGAAAGAAAGAAATGAAAGTAAGTTAAAAAAGAAACTATAGGTAGAATGAGAGAATTTATGAAAGCTAGAATGAAAGATATCAAGAAAGGAAGAAAGGAGGAAATCAATAAAGAAACTAAAGATAAAATGAGAGAAGGTATGAAATCTAGAATGAAAGATATCAAGAAAGAAAGAAAGAAATCAATAAAGAAACTAAAGATAAAATGAGAGAAGGAATGAAATCTAGAATGAAAGATATTAAGAAAGAAAGAAAGTAACTAATAAAGAAACTAAAGATAGAATGAGAGAAGGTATTAAAGCTAGAATGAAAGACATCAAGAAAGAAAGAAATGAACGTAAGTAAAAAAGAAACTAAAGATAGAATGAGAGAGGGTATGAAAGCTAGAATGAAAGATATCAAGAAAGAAAGTAAGAAAGTTAAAAAGAAACTAAAGATAGAACGAGAGAAGGTATGAAAGCTAGAATGTAAGATATGAAGAAAGAAAAAAGGAACAAAGTAGAAATAATGTAATAAAGAAAATAAAGATTGACTGAGTGAAGATATGAATGCTAGAATGAAAGTTATCAAGAGAGAAAGAAAGAAATTAGTAAAGAAACTAAAGATAGAATCAGAGAAGGTATGAGAGCTAGAATGAGAAATCAAGAAAGAAAGAAAGAAAGAACGAAAGTAATTAATAAAGAAACTAAAGATAGAATGAAAAAAGGTATGAAATCTGGAATGAAAGATATCAAGAAAGAAAGAAAGAAGGAAAGAAAGTAATAAAGAAACTAAAGATAGAATGAGAGAAGGTATGAAAGCAAGAATGAACGATATCAAGAAAGAAAGATAAAAGGAATCAATAAAGAAATTAAAGATGAAATGAGAGAAGGTATGAAAGCAAGAATGAAAGATATCAAGAAAGAAAGAAAGAAAGAAAGAAAGTAATAAAGAAACTAAAGCTAGAAAGAGAGAAGATATGAGAGCTAGAATGAAAGAAATCAAGAAAGGAAGAAAGAAATAAAGAAAGAAAGTAATAAAGAAACTAAAGATAGAATGAGAGAAGGTATGAAAGCTAGAATGTGTGATATCAAAAAAGAAAGAAATGGAAGTAAGTAAAAAAGAAACTAAAGATAAAAAGAGAGAAGGTATGAAAGCTAGAATGAAAGATATCCAGAAAGAAAAAAGGAACAAAGTAGAAATAATGTAATAAAGAAAATAAAGATTGAATGAGTGAAGATATGAATGCTAGAATGAAAGTTATCAAGAAAGAAAGAAAGAAAGAAAGTAGTAAAGAAAATAAAGATAGAACGAGAGAAGGTATGAAAGCTAGAATGTAACATATTAATAAAGCAACAAATGAAAGGAAGTAAAAAAGAAACTAAAGATAGAATGAGAGAAGGTATGAAAGTAAGAATGAAAGATATCAAGAAAGAAAAAAAGAAAGATATCAATAAAGAAACTAAAGATAAAATGAGAGAAGGTATGAAATCTAGAATGAAAGATATCAAGAAAGAAAGAAAGAAAGTAACTAATAAAGAAACGAAAGATAGAATGAGAGAAGGTATGAAAGCTAGAATGAAAGATATCAAGAAAGAAAGAAAGAAAGTAATAAAGAAATTAAAGATAGAATGAGAGATGGTATGAAAGCTAGAACGCAAGATATGAAGAAAGAAAAAAAGTAAGTAAAAAAGAAACTAAAAATAGAATGAGAGAAGGTTTGAAAGCTAGAATGAACCATATCAAGAAAGAGAAAAGGAACAAAGTAGAAATAATGTAATAAAAAAAGTAAAGATTGAATGAGTGAAGATATGAATGCTAGAAAGAAATTTATCCAGAAAGAAAGAAAGAAAGAAAGTAGTAAAGAAACTAAAGATATAATCAGAGAAGGTATGAGAGCTAGAATGAGATATCAAGAAAGAAAGAAAGAAAGAAAGAACGAAAGTAATTAATAAAGAAACTAAAGATAGAATGAAAGAAGGTATGAAAGCTAGAATGAAAGATATCAAGAAAGAAAGAAAGAAAGAAAGAAAGAAAGTAATAAAGAAACTAAAGATAGAACGAGTGAAGGTATGAAAGCTAGAATGTAAGATATGAAGAAAGAAAGAAATGAAAGTAAGTATAAAAGAAACTAAAGATAGAATGAGAGCAGGTATGAAAGCTAGAATGAAAGATATCAAGTAAGAACGAAAGTGAGAAAGTAATAAAGAAACTAAAGACAGAACGAGAGAAGGTATGAAAGATAGAATGAAAGATATCAAGAAAGAAAGAAAGAAAGTAATAAAGAAACTAAAGATAGAATGAGAGAAGGTATGAAAGCTAGAATGTAAGATATCATGAAAGAAAGAAATGAAAGTAAGTAAAAAAGAAACTAAAGATAGAATGAGAGAAGCTATGAAAGCTAGAATGAAAGATATCAAGAAAGAAAAAAGGAACAAAGTAGAAATAATGTAATAAAGAAAATAAAGATTTAATGAGTGAAGATATGAATGATAGAATGAAAGTTATCAAGAAAGAAAAAAAGAAAGAAAGAAAGTAGTAAAGAAACTAAAGATAGAATGAGAGAAGGTATGAGAGCTAGAATGAGATATCAAGAAAGAAAGAAAGAAAGAAAGAAAGAAAGAAAGAAAGTAATTAATAAAGAAACTAAAGATAGAAAGAAAGAAGGTATGAAAGCTAGAATGAAAGATATCAAGAAAGAAAGAAAGAAATTAATAAAGAAACTAAAGATAGAATGAGAGAAGGTATGAAAGGTAGAATGTAAGATATCAAGAAAGAAAAAAATGAAAGTAAGTAAAAAAGAAACTAAAGATAGAATGAGAGAAGGTATGAAAGCTAGAATGAAAGATATCAAGAAAGAAAAAAGGAACAAAGTAGAAATAATGTAATAAAGAATATAAAGATTCAATGAGTGAAGATATGAATGCTAGAATGAAAGTTATCAAGAAAGAAAGAAAGAAAGAAAGTAGTAAAGAAACTAAAGATAGAATCAGAGAATGTATGAGAGCTAGAATGAGATATCAAGAAAGAAAGAAAGAAAGAAAGAAAGAACGAAAGTAATTAATAGAGAAACTAAAGATAGAATGAAAAAAGTTATGAAAGCTAGAATGAAAGATATCAAGAAAGAAAGAAAGAAAGAAAGAAAGTAATAAAGAAACTAAAGATAGAATGAGAGATGGTATGAAAGCTAGAATGTAAGGTATCAAGAAAGAAAGAAATGAAAGTAAGTAAAAAAGAAACTAAAGATAGAAAGAGAGAAGGTATGAAAGCTAGAATGAAAGATATCAAGAAAGAAAGTAAGTAAGTAAGAAAGTAATAAAGAAACTAAAGCTAGAAAGAGAGAAGGTATGAGAGCTAGAATGAGATATCAAGGAAGGAAGAAAGAAAGTAATAAAGAAACTAAAGATAGAATGAGTGATGGTATGAAAGCTAGAATGACAGATATCAAGAAAGAAAAAAGGAAGAATGTAGAAATAAAGTAATAAAGAAACTAATGATATAATGAGTGATGGTATGAAAGCTAGAATGCAAGATATGAAGAAAGAAAGAAATGAAAGTAAGTAAAAAAGAAACTAAAGATAGAAGGAGAGAAGGTTTGAAAGCTAGAATGAAACATATCAAGAAAGAAAAAAGGAACAAAGTAGAAATAATGTAATAAAGAAAATAAAGATTGAATGAGTGAAGATATGAACGCTAGAATGAAAGTTATCAAGAAAGAAAGAAAGAAAGAAAGAAAGAAAGTAGTAAAGAAACTAAAGATAGAATCAGAGAAGGTATGACAGGTAGAATGAGATATCAAGAACGAAAGAAAGAAAGAAAGAAAGAACGAAAGTAATTAGTAAAGAAACTAAAGATAGAATTAAAGAAGTTATGAAAGCTAGAATGAAAGATATCAAGAAAGAAAGAAATAAAGAAAGTAAGAAATTAATAAAGAAACTAAAGATAGAATCAGAGAAGGTATGAAAGCTAGAATGTAACATATCAAGAAAGCAAGAAATGAAAGTAAGTAAAAAAGAAACTAAAGATAGAATGAGAGAAGATATGAAAGCAAGAATGAAAGATATCAAGAAAGAAAGAAAAAAAGAAATCAATAGAGAAATTAAAAATGAAATGAGAGAACGTATGAAAGATAGAATGAAAGATATCAGGAAAGATACAAAGAAAGTAAGAAAGTAATAAAGAAACTAAAGATAGAAAGAGAGAAGGGATGAGAGCTAGATTGAAAGATATCAAGAAAGAAAGAAATGAAAGTAAGTTAAAAAAGATACTATAGGTAGAATGAGAGAATTTATGAAAGCTAGAATGAAAGATATCAAGAAAGGAAGAAAGGAGGAAATCAATAAAGAAACTAAAGGTAAAATGAGAGAAGGTATGAAATCTAGAATGAAAGATATCAAGAAAGAAAGAAAGAAATCAATAAAGAAACTAAAGATAAAATGAGAGAAGGAATGAAATCTAGAATGAAAGATATTAAGAAAGAAAGAAAGTAACTAATAAAGAAACTAAAGATAGAATGAGAGAAGGTATTAAAGCTAGAATGAAAGACATCAAGAAAGAAAGAAATGAAAGTAAGTAAAAAAGAAACTAAAGATAGAATGAGAGAAGGTATGAAAGCTAGAATGAAAGATATCAAGAAAGAAAGTAAGAAAGTAAAAAAGAAACTAAAGATAGAAAGAGAGAAGGTATGAGAGCTAGAATGAAAGATATCAAGAAAGAAAGAAAGAAAGGAAGAAAGTAATAAAGAAACTAAAGATAGAACGAGTGAAGGTATGAAAGCTAGAATGTAAGATATCAAGAAAGAAAAAAGGAACAAAGTAGAAATAATGTAATAAAGAAAATAAAGATTGATTGAGTGAAGATATGAATGCTAGAATGAAAGTTATCAAGAAAGAAAGAAAGAAATTAGTAAAGAAACTAAAGATAGAATCAGAGAAGGTATGAGAGCTAGAATGAGAAATCAAGAAAGAAAGAAAGAAAGAAAGAACGAAAGTAATTAATAAAGAAACTAAAGATAGAATGAAAAAAGGTATGAAATCTGGAATGAAAGATATCAAGGAAAGAAATGAAAGTAAGTAAAAAAGAAACTAAAGATAGAATGAGAGAAGGTATGAAAGCTAGAATGAAAGATATCAAGAAAGAAAAAAGAAACAAAGTAGAAATAATGTAATAAAGAAAATAAAGATTGACTGAGTGAAGATATGAATGCTAGAATGAAAGTTATCAAGAAAGAAAGAAAGAAAGTAGTAAAGAAACTAAAGATAGAATCAGAGAAGGTATGAGAGCTAGAATGAGATATCAAGAAAGAAAGAAAGAAAGAAAGAAAGAAAGTAATTAATAAAGAAACTAAAGATAAAATGAGAGAAGGTATGAAAGCTAGAATGAAAGATATCAAGAAAGAAAGAAAGAAAGAAATCAATAAAGAATCTAAAGATAAAATGTGAGATGGAATGAAATCTAGAATGAAAGATATCAAGAAAGAAAGAAAGTAACTAATAAAGAAAGAAAAGATAGAATGAGAGAAGGTATTAAAGCTAGAATGAAAGATATCAAGGAAAGAAATGAAAGTAAGTAACAAAGAAACTAAAGATAGAATGAGAGAAGGTATGAAAGCTAGAATGAAAAATATAAAGAAAGAAAGAAATGAAAGTAAGTTAAAAAGAAACTATAGGAAGAATGAGAGAATTTTTGAAAGCTAGAATGAAAGATATCAAGAAAGGAAGAAAGGAGGAAATCAATAAAGAAACTAAAGATAAAATGAGAGAAGGTATGAAATCTAGAATGAAAGATATCAAGAAAGAAAGAAAGAAAGAAATCAATAAAGAAACTAAAGATAAAATGAGAGAAGGAATGATATCTAGAATGAAAGATATCAAGAAAGAAAGAAATGAAAGTAAGTAAAAAAGAAACTAAAGATAGAATGAGAGAAGGTAAGAAAGCTAGAATGAAATATATCAAGAAAGAAAGAAATGAAAGTAAGTAAAAAAGAAACTAAAGATAGAATGAGAGAAGGTAAGAAAGCTAGAATGAAAGATATCAAGAAAGAAAGAAAGAAAGTAAGAAAGTAATAAAGAAACTAAAGATAGAACGAGAGAAGGTATGAAAGATAGAATGAAAGATATCAAGAAATAAAGAAAGAAAGAGCGTAATAAAGAAACTACAGATAGAATGAGAGAAGGTATGAAAGCTAGAATGAAAGATATCAAGAAAGAAAAAAGGAACAAAGTAGAAATAATGTAATAAAGAAAATAAAGATTGACTGAGTGAAGATATGAATGCTAGAATGAAAGTTATCAAGAAAGAAAGAAAGAAAGTAGTAAAGAAACTAAAGATAGAATCAGAGAAGGTATGAGAGCTAGAATGAGATATCAAGAAAGAAAGAAAGAAAGAAAGAACGAAAGTAATTAATAAAGAAACTAAAGATAGAATGAGAGAAGATATGAAAGCTAGAATGTAACATACCAAGAAAGCAAGAAATGAAAGTAAGTAAAAAAGAAACTATAGATAGAATGAGAGAAGGTATTAAAGCTAGAATGAAAGATATGAAGAAAGGAAGACAGAAAGTAATAAAGAAACTAAAGATTGAATGAGTGATGGTATGAAAGCTAGAATGCAAGATATGAAGTAAGAAAGAAATGAAAGTAAGTAAAAAAGAAACTAAAGATAGAATGAGAGAAGGAAAAAAAGCAAGAATGAAAGATATCAAGAAAGAAAGAAAGAAAGTAATAAAGAAACTAAAGATAGAATGAGTGATGGTATGAAAGCTAGAATGACAGATATCAAGAAAGAAAAAAGGAAGAAAGTAGAAATAAAGTAATAAAGAAACTAAAGATAGAATGAGTGATGGTATGAAAGCTAGAATGCAAGATATGAAGAAAGAAAGAAATGAAAGTAAGTAAAAAAGAAACTAAAGATAGAATGGGAGAACGTATGAAAGCTAGAAAGAAAGATATCAAGAAAGAAAGAAAGAAAGAAAGATATCAATAAAGAAACTAAAGATACAATGAGAGAAGGTATGAAATCTAGAATGAAAGATATCAAGAAAGAAAGAAAGAAAGAAAGTAATAAAGAAACTAAAGATAGAATGAGTGATGGTATGAAAGCTAGAATGACAGATATCAAGAAAGAAAAAAGGAAGAAAGTAGAAATAAAGTAAGAAAGAAACTAAAGATAGAATGAGTGATGGTATGAAAGCTAGAATGCAAGATATGAAGAAAGAAAGAAATGAAAGTAAGTAAAAAAGAAACTAAAGATAGAATGAGAGAAGGTATGCAAGCTAGAAAGAAAGATATCAAGAAAGAAAGAAAGAAAGAAAGAAAGAAAGATATCAATAAAGAAACTAAAGATAAAATGAGAGAAGGTATGAAATCTAGAATGAAAGATATCAAGAAAGAAAGAAAGAAAGAAAGAAATAAAGAAACTAAAGATAGAATGAGAGATGGTATGAAAGCAAGAATGTAACATATCAAGAAAGCAAGAAATGAAAGTAAGTAAAAAAGAAACTAAAGATAGAATGAGAGAAAGTACGAAAGCTAGAATGTAAGATCTCAAGAAAGAAAGAAATGAAAATAAGTAAAAAAGAAACTAAAGATAGAATGAGAGAAGGTATGAAAGCTAGAATGAAAGATAACAAGAAAGAAAGAAAGAAAGAAAGTAATAAAGAAACTAAAGATAGAAAGAGAGAAGGGATGAGAGCTAGAATGAAAGATATCAAGAAAGAAAGAAATGAAAGTAAGTTAAAAAGAAACTATAGGTAGAATGAGAGAATTTATGAAAGCTAGAATGAAAGATATCAAGAAAGGAAGAAAGGAGGAAATCAATAAAGAAACTAAAGATAAAATGAGAGAAGGTATGAAATCTAGAATGAAAGATATCAAGAAAGAAAGAAAGAAAGAAATCAATAAAGAAACTAAAGATAAAATGAGAGAAGGAATGAAATCTAGAATGAAAGATATCAAGAAAGAAAGAAAGTAATTAATAAAGAAACTAAAGATAGAATGAGAGAAGGTATTAAAGCTAGAATGAAAGATATCAAGGAAAGAAATGAAAGTAAGTAACAAAGAAACTAAAGATAGAATGAGAGAAGGTATGAAAGCTAGAATGAAACATATCAAGAAAGAAAGAAATGAAAGTAAGTTAAAAAGAAACTATTGGAAGAATGAGAGAATTTATGAAAGCTAGAATGAAAGATATCAAGAAAGGAAGAAAGGAGGAAATCAATAAAGAAACTAAAGATAAAATGAGAGAAGGTATGAAATCTAGAATGAAAGATATCAAGAAAGAAAGAAAGAAAGAAATCAATAAAGAAACTAAAGATAAAATGAGAGAAGGTATGAAAGCAAGAATGAAAGATATCAAGGAAAGAAATGAAAGTAAGTAAAAAAGAAACTAAAGATAGAATGAGAGAAGGTATGAAAGCTAGAATGAAAGATATCAAGAAAGAAAGAAAGTAAGAAAGTAAAAAAGAAACTAAAGATAGAAAGAGAGAAGGTATGAGAGCTAGAATGAAAGATATCAAGAAAGAAAGAAATAAAGTAAGAAAGTAATAAAGAAACTAAAGAAAGAATGAGAGAAGGTATGACAGATAGAATGAAAGATATCAAGAAATAAAGAAAGAAAGAGCGTAATAAAGAAACTAAAGATAGAATGAGAGAAGGTATGAAAGCTAGAATGCAAGATATGAAGGAAGAAAGAAATGAAAGTAAGTAAAAAAGAAACTAAAGATAGAATGAGAGAAGGTATGAAAGCAAGAATGAAAGATATCAAGAAAGAAAGAAAAAAAGAAATCAATAGAGAAATTAAAAATGAAATGAGAGAAGGTATGAAATCTAGAATGAAAGATATCAAGAAAGAAAGAAAGAAATCTATAAAGAAACTAAAGATAAAATGAGAGAAGGAATGAAAACTAGAATGAAAGATATTAAGAAAGAAAGAAAGTAACTAATAAAGAAACTAAAGATAGAATGAGAGAAGGTATGAAAGCTAGAATGAAAGACATCAAGAAAGAAAGAAATGAAAGTAAGTAAAAAAGAAACTAAAGATAGAATGAGAGAACGTATGAAAGCTAGAATGAAAGATATCAAGAAAGAAAGTAAGAAAGTAAAAAAGAAACTAAAGATAGAAAGAGAGAAGGTATGAGAGCTAGAATGAAAGATATCAAGAAAGAAAAAAGGAACAAAGTAGAAATAATGTAATAAAGAAAATAAATATTGACTGAGTGAAGATATGAATGCTAGAATGAAAGTTATCAAGAAAGAAAGAAAGAAATTAGTAAAGAAACTAAAGATAGAATCAGAGAAGGTATGAGAGCTAGAATGAGAAATCAAGAAAGAAAGAAAGAAAGAAAGAACGAAAGTAATTAATAAAGAAACTAAAGATAGAATGAAAAAAGGTATGAAATCTGGAATGAAAGATATCAAGAAAGAAAGAAAGAAGGAAAGAACGTAATAAAGAAACTAAAGATAGAATGAGAGAAGGTATGAAAGCAAGAATGAACGATATCAAGAAAGAAAGATAAAAGGAATCAATAAAGAAATTAAAGATGAAATGAGAGAAGGTATGAAAGCAAGAATGAAAGATATCAAGAAAGAAAGAAAGAAATAAAGAAAGAAAGTAATAAAGAAACTAAAGCTAGAAAGAGAGAAGATATGAGAGCTAGAATGAAAGAAATCAAGAAAGGAAGAAAGAAATAAAGAAAGAAAGTAATAAAGAAACTAAAGATAGAATGAGAGAAGGTATGAAAGCTAGAATGTGTGATATCAAAAAAGAAAGACATGAAAGTAAGTAAAAAAGAAACTAAAGATAAAAAGAGAGAAGGTATGAAAGCTAGAATGAAAGATATCAAGAAAGAAAAAAGGAACAAAGTAGAAATAATGTAATAAAGAAAATAAAGATTGAATGAGTGAAGATATGAATGCTAGAATGAAAGTTATCAAGAAAGAAAGAAAGAAAGAAAGTAGTAAAGAAAATAAAGATAGAACGAGAGAAGGTATGAAAGCTAGAATGTAACATATTAAGAAAGCAAGAAATGAAAGGAAGTAAAAAAGAAACTAAAGATAGAATGAGAGAAGGTATGAAAGCAAGAATGAAAGATATCAAGAAAGAAAAAAAGAAAGATATCAATAAAGAAACTAAAGATAAAATGAGAGAAGGTATAAAATTTAGAATGAAAGATATCAAGAGAAAGAAAGAAAGAAACTAATAAAGAAACGAAAGATAGAATGAGAGAAGGTATGAAATCTAGAATGATAGATATCAAGAGAGAAAGAAAGAAAGTAATAAATAAACTAAAGATAGAATGAGAGAAGGTATGAAAGCTAGAATGAAAGATATCAAGAAAGAAAGAAAGAAAGATATCAATAAAGAAACTAAAGATAAAATGAGAGAAGGTATGAAATCTAGAATGAAAGATATCAAGAAAGAAAGAAAGAAAGTAACTAATAAAGAAACGAAAGATAGAATGAGAGAAGGTATGAAAGCTAGAATGAAAGATATCAAGAAAGAAAGAAAGAAAGTAATAAAGAAACTAAAGATAGAATGAGAGATGGTATGAAAGCTAGAACGCAAGATATGAAGAAACAAAAAAATGAAAGTAAGTAAAAAAGAAACTAAAGATAGAATGAGAGAAGGTTTGAAAGCTAGAATGAACCATATCAAGAAAGAAAAAAGGAACAAAGTAGAAATAATGTAATAAAAAAAATAAAGATTGAATGAGTGAAGATATGAATGCTAGAAAGAAATTTATCCAGAAAGAAAGAAAGAAAGAAAGTAGTAAAGAAACTAAAGATATAATCAGAGAAGGTATGAGAGCTAGAATGAGATATCAAGAAAGAAAGAAAGAAAGAAAGAACGAAAGTAATTAATAAAGAAACTAAAGATAGAATGAAAGAAGGTATGAAAGCTAGAATGAAAGATATCAAGAAAGAAAGAAAGAAAGAAAGAAAGAAAGTAATAAAGAAACTAAAGATAGAACGAGTGAAGGTATGAAAGCTAGAATGTAAGATATGAAGAAAGAAAGAAATGAAAGTAAGTATAAAAGAAACTAAAGATAGAATGAGAGAAGGTATGAAAGCTAGAATGAAAGATATGAAGAAAGAAAAAAGGAACAAAGTAGAAAAAATGTAATAAAGAAAATAAAGATTGAATGAGTGAAGATATGAATGCTAGAATGAAAGTTATCAAGAAAGAAAGACAGAAAGAAAGTAGTAAAGAAACTAAAGATAGAACAAGAGAAGGTATGAAAGCAAGAATGAAAGATATCAAGAAAGAAAGAAAAAAGAAATCAACAGAGAAATTAAAGATGAAATGAGAGCAGGTATGAAAGCTAGAATGAAAGATATCAAGTAAGAAAGAAAGTAAGAAAGTAAGAAAGAAACTAAAGATAGAACGAAAGAACGTATGAAAGATAGAATGAAAGATATCAAGAAAGAAAGAAATGAAAGTAAGTAAAAAAGAAACTAAAGATAGAATGAGAGAAGGTATGAAAGGTAGAATGAAAGATATCAAGAAAGAAAATAGGAACAAAGTAGAAATAATGTAATAAAGAAAATAAAGATTGAATGAGTGAAGATATGAATGTTAGAATGAAAGTTATCAAGAAAGAAAGAAAGAAAGAAAGTAGTAAAGAAACTAAAGATAGAATCAGAGAAGGTATGAGAGCTAGAATGAGATATCAAGAAAGAAAGAAAGAAAGAAAGAAAGAACGAAAGTAATTAATAAAGAAACTAAAGATAGAATGAAAGAAGGTATGAAAGCTAGTATGAAAGATATCAAGAAAGAAAGAAATAAAGAAAGAAAGAAAGTAATAAAGAAACTAAAGATAGAACGAGTGAAGGTATGAAAGCTAGAATGTAAGATATGAAGAAAGAAAGAAATGAAAGTAAGTAAAAAAGAAACTAAAGATAGAATGAGAGAAGGTATGAAAGCTAGAATGAAAGATATCAAGAAAGAAAGAAAGAAAGAAAGATATCAATAAAGAAACTAAAGATAAAATGAGAGAAGGTATGAAATTTAGAATGAAAGATATCAAGACAGAAAGAAAGAAAGTAACTACTAAAGAAACTAAAGATAGAAAGAGAAGGGATGAGAGCTAGAATGTAACATATCAAGAAAGCAAGAAATGAAAGTAAGTAAAAAAGAAACTAAAGATAGAATGAGAGAAGGTACGAAAGCTAGAATGTAAGATCTCAAGAAAGAAAGAAATGAAAGTAAGTAAAAAAGAAACTAAAGATAGAATGAGAGAATTTATGAAAGCTAGAATGAAAGATATCAAGAAAGAAAGAAAGAAAGTAATAAAGAAACTAAAGATAGAAAGAGAGAAGGGATGAGAGCTAGAATGAAAGATATCAAGAAAGAAAGAAATGAAAGTAAGTTAAAAAGAAACTATAGGTAGAATGAGCGAATTTATGAAAGCTAGAATGAAAGATATCAAGAAAGGAAGAAAGAAAGAAATCAATAAAGAAACTAAAGATAAAATGAGAGAAGGAATGAAATCTAGAATGAAAGATATCAAGAAAGAAAGAAAGTAACTAATAAAGAAAGTAAAGATAAAATGAGAGTAGGTATTAAAGCTAGAATGAAAGATATCAAGAAAGAAAGAAATGAAAGTAAGTAAAAAAGAAACTAAAGATAGAATGAGAGAAGGTAAGAAAGCTAGAATGAAAGATATCAAGAAAGAAAGAAAGAAAGTAAGAAAGTAATAAAGAAACTAAAGATAGAACGAGAGAAGGTGTGAAAGATAGAATGAAAGATATCAAGAAATAAAGAAAGAAAGAGCGTAATAAAGAAACGAAAGATAGAATGAGAGAAGGCATGAAAGCTAGAATGAAAGATATCAAGAAAGAAAAAAGGAACAAAGTAGAAATGATGTAATAAAGAAAATAAAGATTGACTGAGTGAAGATATGAATGATAGAATGAAAGTTATCAAGAAAGAAAGAAAGAAAGTAGTAAAGAAACTAAAGATAGAATCAGAGAAGGTATGAGAGCTAGAATGAGACATCAAGAAAGAAAGAAAGAAAGAAAGATAGAAAGAAAGAAAGAAAGTAATTAATAAAGAAACTAAAGATAAAATGAGAGAAGGTATGAAAGCTAGAATGAAAGATATCAAGAAAGAAAGAAAGAAAGAAAGAAAGAAATCAATAAAGAATCTAAAGATAAAATGTGAGATGGAATGAAATCTAGAATGAAAGATATCAAGAAAGAAAGAAAGTAACTAATAAAGAAAGAAAAGATAGAATGAGAGTAGGAATTAAAGCTAGAATGAAAGATATCAAGAAAGAAAGAAATGAAAGTAAGTAAAAAAGAAACTAAAGATAGAATGAGAGAAGGTAAGAAAGCTAGAATGAAAGATATCAAGAAAGAAAGAAAGAAAGTAAGAAAGTAATAAAGAAACTAAAGATAGAACGAGAGAAGGTATGAAAGATAGAATGAAAGATATCAAGAAATAAAGAAAGAAAGAGCGTAATAAAGAAACTACAGATAGAATGAGAGAAGGTATGAAAGCTAGAATGAAAGATATCAAGAAAGAAAAAAGGAACAAAGTAGAAATAATGTATTAAAGAAAATAAAGATTGACTGAGTGAAGATATGAATGCTAGAATGAAAGTTATCAAGAAAGAAAGAAAGAAAGTAGTAAAGAAACTAAAGATAGAATCAGAGAAGGTATGAGAGCTAGAATGAGATATCAAGAAAGAAAGAAAGAAAGAAAGAACGAAAGTAATTAATAAAGAAACTAAAGATAGAATGAGAGAAGGTATGAAAGCTAGAATGTAACATACCAAGAAAGCAAGAAATGAAAGTAAGTAAAAAAGAAACTATAGATAGAATGAGAGAAGGTATTAAAGCTAGAATGAAAGATATGAAGAAAGGAAGAAAGAAAGTAATAAAGAAACTAAAGATTGAATGAGTGATGGTATGAAAGCTAGAATGCAAGATATGAAGTAAGAAAGAAATGAAAGTAAGTAAAAAAGAAACTAAAGATAGAACGAGAGAAGGTATGAAAGATAGAATGAAAGATATCAAGAAATAAAGAAAGAAAGAGCGTAATAAAGAAACGAAAGATAGAATGAGAGAAGGTATGAAAGCAAGAATGAAAGATATCAAGAAAGAAAGAAAAAAAGAAATCGATAAAGAAATTATAGATGAAAAGAGAGAAGGTATGAAATCTAGAATGATAGATATCAAGAGAGATAGAAATAAATTAATAAAGAAACTAAAGATAGAATGAGAGAAGGTATGAAAGCTAGAATGAAAGATATCAAGAAAGAAAGAAAGAAAGTAATAAAGAAACTAAAGATAGAATGAGTGATGGTATGAAAGCTAGAATGACAGATATCAAGAAAGAAAAAAGGAAGAAAGTAGAAATAAAGTAATAAAGAAACTAAAGATAGAATGAGTGATGGTATGAAAGCTAGAATGCAAGATATGAAGAAAGAAAGAAATGAAAGTAAGTAAAAAAGAAACTAAAGATAGAATGGGAGAACGTATGAAAGCTAGAAAGAAAGATATCAAGAAAGAAAGAAAGAAAGAAAGATATCAATAAAGAAACTAAAGATAAAATGAGAGAAGGTATGAAATCTAGAATGAAAGATATCAAGAAAGAAAGAAAGAAAGTAATAAAGAAACTAAAGATAGAATGAGAGAAGGTATGCAAGCTAGAAAGAAAGATATCAAGAAAGAAAGAAAGAAAGAAAGATATCAATAAAGAAACTAAAGATAAAATGAGAGAAGGTATGAAATCTAGAATGAAAGATATCAAGAAAGAAAGAAAGAAAGAAATAAAGAAACTAAAGATAGAATGAGAGATGGTATGAAAGCAAGAATGTAACATATCAAGAAAGCAAGAAATGAAAGTAAGTAAAAAAGAAACTAAAGATAGAATGAGAGAAGGTATGAAAGCTAGAATGAAAGATAACAAGAAAGAAAGAAAGAAAGAAAGTAATAAAGAAACTAAAGATAGAAAGAGAGAAGGGATGAGAGCTAGAATGAAAGATATCAAGAAAGAAAGAAATGAAAGTAAGTTAAAAAGAAACTATAGGTAGAATGAGAGAATTTATGAAAGCTAGAATGAAAGATATCAAGAAAGGAAGAAAGGAGGAAATCAATAAAGAAACTAAAGATAAAATGAGAGAAGGTATGAAATCTAGAATGAAACATATCAAGAAAGAAAGAAAGAAAGAAATCAATAAAGAAACTAAAGATAAAATGAGAGAAGGAATGAAATCTAGAATGAAAGATATCAAGAAAGAAACAAAGTAACTAATAAAGAAACTAAAGATAGAATGAGAGAAGGTATTAAAGCTAGAATGAAAGATATCAAGGAAAGAAATGAAAGTAAGTAACAAAGAAACTAAAGATAGAATGAGAGAAGGTATGAAAGCTAGAATGAAAGATATTAAGAAAGAAAGAAATGAAAGTAAGTTAAAAAGAAACTATAGGAAGAATGAGAGAATTTATGAAAGCTAGAATGAAAGATATCAAGAAAGGAAGAAAGGAGGAAATCTATAAAGAAACTAAAGATAAAATGAGAGAAGGTATGAAATCTAGAATGAAAGATATCAAGAAAGAAAGAAAGAAAGAAATAAAGAAACTAAAGATAAAATGAGAGAAGGTATGAAAGCAAGAATGAAAGATATCAAGGAAAGAAATGAAAGTAAGTAAAAAAGAAACTAAAGATAGAATGAGAGAAGGTATGAAAGCTAGAATGAAAGATATCAAGAAAGAAATAAAGTAAGAAAGTAAAAAAGAAACTAAAGATAGAAAGAGAGAAGGTATGAGAGCTAGAATGAAAGATATCAAGAAAGAAAGAAATAAAGTAAGAAAGTAATAAAGAAACTAAAGAAAGAATGAGAGAAGGTATGACAGATAGAATGAAAGATATCAAGAAATAAAGAAAGAAAGAGCGTAATAAAGAAACTAAAGATAGAATGAGAGAAGGTATGAAAGCTAGAATGCAAGATATGAAGGAAGAAAGAAATGAAAGTAAGTAAAAAAGAAACTAAAGATAGAATGAGAGAAGGTATGAAAGCAAGAATGAAAGGTATCAAGAAAGAAAGAAAAAAAGAAATCAATAAAGAAATTATAGATGAAAAGAGAGAAGGTATGAAATCTAGAATGATAGATATCAAGAGAGATAGAAATAAATTAATAAAGAAACTAAAGATAGAATGAGAGAAGGTATGAAAGCTAGAAAGAAAGATATCAAGAAAGAAAGAAAGAAAGTAATAAAGAAACTAAAGAAAGAATGAGTGATGGTATGAAACCTAGAATGACAGATATCAAGAAAGAAAAAAGGAAGAAAGTAGAAATAAAGTAATAAAGAAACTAAAGATAGAATGAGTGATGGTATGAAAGCTAGAATGCAAGATATGAAGAAAGAAAGAAATGAAAGTAAGTAAAAAAGAAACTAAAGATAGAATGAGAGAAGGTATGCAAGCTAGAAAGAAAGATATCAAGAAAGAAAGAAAGAAAGAAAGAAAGAAAGAAAGATATCAATAAAGAAACTAAAGATAAAATGAGAGAAGGTATGAAATCTAGAATGAAAGATATCAAGACAGAAAGAAAGAAAGTAACTACTAAAGAAACTAAAGATAGAAGGAGAGAAGGTATGAAAGCTAGAATGAAAGATATCAAGAAAGAAAGAAAGAAAGTAATAAAGAAACTAAAGATAGAATGAGAGATGGTATGAAAGCAAGAATGTAACATATCAAGAAAGCAAGAAATGAAAGTAAGTAAAAAAGAAACTAAAGATAGAATGAGAGAAGGTATGAAAGCTAGAATGAAAGATAACAAGAAAGAAAGAAAGAAAGAAAGTAATAAAGAAACTAAAGATAGAAAGAGAGAAGGGATGAGAGCTAGAATGAATGATATCAAGAAAGAAAGAAATGAAAGTAAGTTAAAAAGAAACTATAGGTAGAATGAGAGAATTTATGAAAGCTAGAATGAAAGATATCAAGAAAGGAAGAAAGGAGGAAATCAATAAAGAAACTAAAGATAAAATGAGAGAAGGTATGAAATCTAGAATGAAAGATATCAAGAAAGAAAGAAAGAAAGAAATCAATAAAGAAACTAAAGATAGAATGAGAGAAGGATGAAATCTAGAATGAAAGATATCAAGGAAAGAAATGAAAGTAAGTAAAAAAGAAACTATAGATAGAATGAGAGAAGGTATGAAAGCTAGAATGAAAGATATCAAGAAAGAAAGAAAGAAAGAAAGAAAGTGAAAAAGAAACTAAAGATAGAAAGAGAGAAGGTATGAGATCTAGAATGAAAGATATCAAGAAAGAAAGAAATAAAGTAAGAAAGTAATAAAGAAACTAAAGATAGAATGAGAGAAGGTATGAAAGCTAGAATGAAAGATATCAAGAAAGAAAGAATGTAACTAATATAGAAACTAAAGATAGAATGAGAGAAGGTATTAAAGCTAGAATGAAAGATATCAAGGAAAGAAATGAAAGTAAGTAAAAAAGAAACTGAAGATAGAATGAGAGAAGGTATGAAAGCTAGAATGAAAGATATCAAGAAAGAAAGAAAGAAAGAAAGAAAGTGAAAAAGAAACTAAAGATAGAAAGAGAGAAGGTATGAGAGCTAGAATGAAAGATATCAAGAAAGAAAGAAATAAAGTAAGAAAGTAATAAAGAAACTAAAGATAGAATGAGAGAAGGTATGAAAGCTAGAATGTAAGATATCAAGAAAGAAAAAATTAACAAAGTAGAAATAATGTAATAAAGAACATAAAGATTAACTGAGTGAAGATATGAATGCTAGAATGAAAGTTATCAAGAAAGAAAGAAAGAAAGTAGTAAAGAAACTAAAGATAGAATCAGAGAAGGTATGAGAGCTAGAATGAGATATCAAGAAAGAAAGAAAGAAAGAAAGAAAGAAAGAACGAAAGTAATTAATAAAGAAACTAAAGATAGAATGAGAGAAGGTATGAAAGCTAGAATGTAACATATCAAGAAAGCAAGAAATGAAAGTAAGTAAAAAAGAAACTATAGATAGAATGAGAGAAGGTATTAAAGCTAGAATGAAAGATATGAAGAAAGGAAGAAAGAAAGTAATAAAGAAACTAAAGATTGAATGAGTGTTGGTATGAAAGCTAGAATGCAAGATATGAAGTAAGAAAGAAATGAAAGTAAGTAAAAAAAAGCTAAAGATAGAATGAGAGAAGGTATGAAAGCAAGAATGAAAGGTATCAAGAAAGAAAGAAAAAAGAAATCAATAAAGAAATTATAGATGAAAAGAAAGAAGGTATGAAATCTAGAATGATAGATATCAAGAGAGATAGAAATAAATTAATAACGAAACTAAAGATAGAATGAGAGAAGGTATGAAAGCTAGAATGAAAGATATCAAGAAAGAAAGAAAGAAAGAAAGTAATAAAGAAACTAAAGATAGAATGAGTGATGGTATGAAAGCTAGAATGACAGATATCAAGAAAGAAAAAAGGAAGAAAGTAGAAATAAAGTAATAAAGAAACTAAAGATAGAATGAGTGATGGTATGAAAGCTAGAATGCAAGATATGAAGAAAGAAAAAAATGAAAGTAAGTAAAAAAGAAACTAAAGATAGAATGAGGGAAGGTATGCAAGCTAGAAAGAAAGATATCAAGAAAGAAAGAAAGAAAGAAAGAAAGAAAGAAAGATATCAATAAAGAAACTAAAGATAAAATGAGAGAAGGTATGAAATCTAGAATGAAAGATATCAAGACAGAAAGAAAGAAAGTAACTACTAAAGAAACTAAAGATAGAAGGAGAGAAGGTATGAAAGCTAGAATGAAAGATATCAAGAAAGAAAGAAAGAAAGTAATAAAGAAACTAAAGATAGAATGAGAGATGGTATGAAAGCTAGAATGTAACATATGAAGAAAGCAAGAAATGAAAGTAAGTAAAAAAGAAACTAAAGATAGAATGAGAGAAGGTATGAAAGCTAGAATGAAAGATAACAAGAAAGAAAGAAAGAAAGAAAGTAATAAAGAAACTAAACATAGAAAGAGAGAAGGGATGAGAGCTAGAATGAAAGATATCAAGAAAGAAAGAAATGAAAGTAAGTTAAAAAGAAACTATAGGTAGAATGAGAGAATTTATGAAAGCTAGAATGAAAGATATCAAGAAAGGAAGAAAGAAAGAAATCAATAAAGAAACTAAAGATAAACTGAGAGAAGGAATGAAATCTAGAATGAAAGATATCAAGAAAGAAAGAAAGAAACAAATCAATAAAGAAACTAAAGATAAACTGAGAGAAGGAATGAAATCTAGAATGAAAGATATCAAGAAAGAAAGAAAGTAACTAATAAAGAAACTAAAGATAGAATGAGAGAAGGTATTAAAGCTAGAATGAAAGATATCAAGAAAAGAAATGAAAGTAAGTAACAAAGAAACTAAAGATAGAATGAGAGAAGGTATGAAAGCTAGAATGAAAGATATCAAGAAAGAAAGAAATGAAAGTAAGTTAAAAAGAAATTATAGGAAGAATGAGAGAATTTATGAAAGCTAGAATGAAAGATATCAAGAAAGGAAGAAAGGAGGAAATCAATAAAGAAACTAAAGATAAAATGAGAGAAGGTATGAAATCTAGAATGAAAGATATCAAGAAAGAAAGAAAGAAAGAAATCAATAAAGAAACTAAAGATAAAATGAGAGAAGGAATGATATCTAGAATGAAAGATATCAAGAAAGAAAGAAAGTAACTAATAAAGAAACTAAAGATAGAATGAGAGAAGGTATTAAAGCTAGAATGAAAGATATCAAGGAAAGAAATGAAAGTAAGTAAAAAAGAAACTAAAGATAGAATGAGAGAAGGTATGCAAGCTAGAATGAAAGATATCAAGAAAGAAAGAAAGAAAGTAAGAAAGTAAAAAAGAAACTAAAGATAGAAAGAGAGAAGTTATGTGAGCTAGAATGAAAGATATCAAGAAAGAAAGAAAGAAAGTTAGAAAGTAATAAAGAAACTAAAGATAGAATGAGAGAAGGTATGAAAGCTAGAATGAAAGATATCAAGAAAGAAAAAAGGAACAAAGTAGAAATAATGTAATAAAGAAAATAAAGATTGACTGAGTGAAGATATGAATGCTAGAATGAAAGTTATCAAGAAAGAAAGAAAGAAAGTAGTAAAGAAACTAAAGATAGAATCAGAGAAGGTATGAGAGCTAGAATGAGATATCAAGAAAGAAAGAAAGAAAGAAAGAAAGAACGAAAGTAATTAATAAAGAAACTAAAGATAGAATGAGAGAAGGTATGAAAGCTAGAATGTAACATATCAAGAAAGCAAGAAATGAAAGTAAGTAAAAAAGAAACTATAGATAGAATGAGAGAAGGTATTAAAGCTAGAATGAAAGATATGAAGAAAGGAAGAAAGAAAGTAATAAAGAAACTAAAGATTGAATGAGTGATGGTATGAAAGCTAGAATGCAAGATATGAAGTAAGAAAGAAATGAAAGTAAGTAAAAAAGAAACTAAAGATAGAATGAGAGAAGGTATGAAAGCAAGAATGAAAGGTATCAAGAAAGAAAGAAAAAAAGAAATCAATAAAGAAATTATAGATGAAAAGAGAGAAGGTATGAAATCTAGAATGATAGATATCAAGAGAGATAGAAATAAATTAATAAAGAAACTAAAGATAGAATGAAAGAAGGTATGAAAGCTAGAATGAAAGATATCAAGAAAGAAAGAAAGAAAGTAATAAAGAAACTAAAGATAGAATGAGTGATGGTATGAAAGCTAGAATGACAGATATCAAGAAAGAAAAAAGGAAGAAAGTAGAAATAAAGTAATAAAGAAACTAAAGATAGAATGAGTGATGGTATGAAAGCTAGAATGCAAGATATGAAGAAAGAAAGAAATGAAAGTAAGTAAAAAAGAAACTAAAGATAGAATGAGAGAAGGTATGAAAGCTAGAATGTAACATATCAAGAAAGCAAGAAATGAAAGTAAGTAAAAAAGAAACTATAGATAGAATGAGAGAAGGTATTAAAGCTAGAATGAAAGATATGAAGAAAGGAAGAAAGAAAGTAATAAAGAAACTAAAGATTGAATGAGTGATGGTATGAAAGCTAGAATGCAAGATATGAAGTAAGAAAGAAATGAAAGTAAGTAAAAAAGAAACTAAAGATAGAATGAGAGAAGGTATGAAAGCAAGAATGAAAGGTATCAAGAAAGAAAGAAAAAAAGAAATCAATAAAGAAATTATAGATGAAAAGAGAGAAGGTATGAAATCTAGAATGATAGATATCAAGAGAGATAGAAATAAATTAATAAAGAAACTAAAGATAGAATGAAAGAAGGTATGAAAGCTAGAATGAAAGATATCAAGAAAGAAAGAAAGAAAGTAATAAAGAAACTAAAGATAGAATGAGTGATGGTATGAAAGCTAGAATGACAGATATCAAGAAAGAAAAAAGGAAGAAAGTAGAAATAAAGTAATAAAGAAACTAAAGATAGAATGAGTGATGGTATGAAAGCTAGAATGCAAGATATGAAGAAAGAAAGAAATGAAAGTAAGTAAAAAAGAAACTAAAGATAGAATGAGAGAAGGTATGCAAGCTAGAAAGAAAGATATCAAGAAAGAAAGAAAGAAAGAAAGAAAGAAAGAAAGAAAGAAAGAAAGAAAGATATCAATAAGAAACTAAAGATAAAATGAGAGAAGGTATGAAATCTAGAATGAAAGATATCAAGACAGAAAGAAAGAAAGTAACTACTAAAGAAACTAAAGATAGAAGGAGAGAAGGTATGAAAGCTAAAATGAAAGATATCAAGAAAGAAAGAAAGAAAGTAATAAAGAAACTAAAGATAGAATGAGAGATGGTATGAAAGCAAGAATGTAACATATCAAGAAAGCAAGAAATGAAAGTTAGTAATAAAGAAACTAAAGATAGAATGAGAGAAGGTACGAAAGCTAGAATGTAAGATCTCAAGAAAGAAAGAAATGAAAGTAAGTAAAAAAGAAACTATAGGTAGAATGAGAGAATTTATGAAAGCTAGAATGAAAGATATGAAGAAAGAAAAAAGGAACAAAGTAGAAAAAATGTAATAAAGAAAATAAAGATTGAATGAGTGAAGATATGAATGCTAGAATGAAAGTTATCAAGAAAGAAAGACAGAAAGAAAGTAGTAAAGAAACTAAAGATAGAACAAGAGAAGGTATGAAAGCAAGAATGAAAGATATCAAGAAAGAAAGAAAAAAGAAATCAACAGAGAAATTAAAGATGAAATGAGAGCAGGTATGAAAGCTAGAATGAAAGATATCAAGTAAGAAAGAAAGTAAGAAAGTAAGAAAGAAACTAAAGATAGAACGAAAGAACGTATGAAAGATAGAATGAAAGATATCAAGAAAGAAAGAAATGAAAGTAAGTAAAAAAGAAACTAAAGATAGAATGAGAGAAGGTATGAAAGGTAGAATGAAAGATATCAAGAAAGAAAATAGGAACAAAGTAGAAATAATGTAATAAAGAAAATAAAGATTGAATGAGTGAAGATATGAATGTTAGAATGAAAGTTATCAAGAAAGAAAGAAAGAAAGAAAGTAGTAAAGAAACTAAAGATAGAATCAGAGAAGGTATGAGAGCTAGAATGAGATATCAAGAAAGAAAGAAAGAAAGAAAGAAAGAACGAAAGTAATTAATAAAGAAACTAAAGATAGAATGAAAGAAGGTATGAAAGCTAGTATGAAAGATATCAAGAAAGAAAGAAATAAAGAAAGAAAGAAAGTAATAAAGAAACTAAAGATAGAACGAGTGAAGGTATGAAAGCTAGAATGTAAGATATGAAGAAAGAAAGAAATGAAAGTAAGTAAAAAAGAAACTAAAGATAGAATGAGAGAAGGTATGAAAGCTAGAATGAAAGATATCAAGAAAGAAAGAAAGAAAGAAAGATATCAATAAAGAAACTAAAGATAAAATGAGAGAAGGTATGAAATTTAGAATGAAAGATATCAAGACAGAAAGAAAGAAAGTAACTACTAAAGAAACTAAAGATAGAAAGAGAAGGGATGAGAGCTAGAATGTAACATATCAAGAAAGCAAGAAATGAAAGTAAGTAAAAAAGAAACTAAAGATAGAATGAGAGAAGGTACGAAAGCTAGAATGTAAGATCTCAAGAAAGAAAGAAATGAAAGTAAGTAAAAAAGAAACTAAAGATAGAATGAGAGAATTTATGAAAGCTAGAATGAAAGATATCAAGAAAGAAAGAAAGAAAGTAATAAAGAAACTAAAGATAGAAAGAGAGAAGGGATGAGAGCTAGAATGAAAGATATCAAGAAAGAAAGAAATGAAAGTAAGTTAAAAAGAAACTATAGGTAGAATGAGCGAATTTATGAAAGCTAGAATGAAAGATATCAAGAAAGGAAGAAAGAAAGAAATCAATAAAGAAACTAAAGATAAAATGAGAGAAGGAATGAAATCTAGAATGAAAGATATCAAGAAAGAAAGAAAGTAACTAATAAAGAAAGTAAAGATAAAATGAGAGTAGGTATTAAAGCTAGAATGAAAGATATCAAGAAAGAAAGAAATGAAAGTAAGTAAAAAAGAAACTAAAGATAGAATGAGAGAAGGTAAGAAAGCTAGAATGAAAGATATCAAGAAAGAAAGAAAGAAAGTAAGAAAGTAATAAAGAAACTAAAGATAGAACGAGAGAAGGTGTGAAAGATAGAATGAAAGATATCAAGAAATAAAGAAAGAAAGAGCGTAATAAAGAAACGAAAGATAGAATGAGAGAAGGCATGAAAGCTAGAATGAAAGATATCAAGAAAGAAAAAAGGAACAAAGTAGAAATGATGTAATAAAGAAAATAAAGATTGACTGAGTGAAGATATGAATGATAGAATGAAAGTTATCAAGAAAGAAAGAAAGAAAGTAGTAAAGAAACTAAAGATAGAATCAGAGAAGGTATGAGAGCTAGAATGAGACATCAAGAAAGAAAGAAAGAAAGAAAGATAGAAAGAAAGAAAGAAAGTAATTAATAAAGAAACTAAAGATAAAATGAGAGAAGGTATGAAAGCTAGAATGAAAGATATCAAGAAAGAAAGAAAGAAAGAAAGAAAGAAATCAATAAAGAATCTAAAGATAAAATGTGAGATGGAATGAAATCTAGAATGAAAGATATCAAGAAAGAAAGAAAGTAACTAATAAAGAAAGAAAAGATAGAATGAGAGTAGGAATTAAAGCTAGAATGAAAGATATCAAGAAAGAAAGAAATGAAAGTAAGTAAAAAAGAAACTAAAGATAGAATGAGAGAAGGTAAGAAAGCTAGAATGAAAGATATCAAGAAAGAAAGAAAGAAAGTAAGAAAGTAATAAAGAAACTAAAGATAGAACGAGAGAAGGTATGAAAGATAGAATGAAAGATATCAAGAAATAAAGAAAGAAAGAGCGTAATAAAGAAACTACAGATAGAATGAGAGAAGGTATGAAAGCTAGAATGAAAGATATCAAGAAAGAAAAAAGGAACAAAGTAGAAATAATGTATTAAAGAAAATAAAGATTGACTGAGTGAAGATATGAATGCTAGAATGAAAGTTATCAAGAAAGAAAGAAAGAAAGTAGTAAAGAAACTAAAGATAGAATCAGAGAAGGTATGAGAGCTAGAATGAGATATCAAGAAAGAAAGAAAGAAAGAAAGAACGAAAGTAATTAATAAAGAAACTAAAGATAGAATGAGAGAAGGTATGAAAGCTAGAATGTAACATACCAAGAAAGCAAGAAATGAAAGTAAGTAAAAAAGAAACTATAGATAGAATGAGAGAAGGTATTAAAGCTAGAATGAAAGATATGAAGAAAGGAAGAAAGAAAGTAATAAAGAAACTAAAGATTGAATGAGTGATGGTATGAAAGCTAGAATGCAAGATATGAAGTAAGAAAGAAATGAAAGTAAGTAAAAAAGAAACTAAAGATAGAACGAGAGAAGGTATGAAAGATAGAATGAAAGATATCAAGAAATAAAGAAAGAAAGAGCGTAATAAAGAAACGAAAGATAGAATGAGAGAAGGTATGAAAGCAAGAATGAAAGATATCAAGAAAGAAAGAAAAAAAGAAATCGATAAAGAAATTATAGATGAAAAGAGAGAAGGTATGAAATCTAGAATGATAGATATCAAGAGAGATAGAAATAAATTAATAAAGAAACTAAAGATAGAATGAGAGAAGGTATGAAAGCTAGAATGAAAGATATCAAGAAAGAAAGAAAGAAAGTAATAAAGAAACTAAAGATAGAATGAGTGATGGTATGAAAGCTAGAATGACAGATATCAAGAAAGAAAAAAGGAAGAAAGTAGAAATAAAGTAATAAAGAAACTAAAGATAGAATGAGTGATGGTATGAAAGCTAGAATGCAAGATATGAAGAAAGAAAGAAATGAAAGTAAGTAAAAAAGAAACTAAAGATAGAATGGGAGAACGTATGAAAGCTAGAAAGAAAGATATCAAGAAAGAAAGAAAGAAAGAAAGATATCAATAAAGAAACTAAAGATAAAATGAGAGAAGGTATGAAATCTAGAATGAAAGATATCAAGAAAGAAAGAAAGAAAGTAATAAAGAAACTAAAGATAGAATGAGAGAAGGTATGCAAGCTAGAAAGAAAGATATCAAGAAAGAAAGAAAGAAAGAAAGATATCAATAAAGAAACTAAAGATAAAATGAGAGAAGGTATGAAATCTAGAATGAAAGATATCAAGAAAGAAAGAAAGAAAGAAATAAAGAAACTAAAGATAGAATGAGAGATGGTATGAAAGCAAGAATGTAACATATCAAGAAAGCAAGAAATGAAAGTAAGTAAAAAAGAAACTAAAGATAGAATGAGAGAAGGTATGAAAGCTAGAATGAAAGATAACAAGAAAGAAAGAAAGAAAGAAAGTAATAAAGAAACTAAAGATAGAAAGAGAGAAGGGATGAGAGCTAGAATGAAAGATATCAAGAAAGAAAGAAATGAAAGTAAGTTAAAAAGAAACTATAGGTAGAATGAGAGAATTTATGAAAGCTAGAATGAAAGATATCAAGAAAGGAAGAAAGGAGGAAATCAATAAAGAAACTAAAGATAAAATGAGAGAAGGTATGAAATCTAGAATGAAACATATCAAGAAAGAAAGAAAGAAAGAAATCAATAAAGAAACTAAAGATAAAATGAGAGAAGGAATGAAATCTAGAATGAAAGATATCAAGAAAGAAACAAAGTAACTAATAAAGAAACTAAAGATAGAATGAGAGAAGGTATTAAAGCTAGAATGAAAGATATCAAGGAAAGAAATGAAAGTAAGTAACAAAGAAACTAAAGATAGAATGAGAGAAGGTATGAAAGCTAGAATGAAAGATATTAAGAAAGAAAGAAATGAAAGTAAGTTAAAAAGAAACTATAGGAAGAATGAGAGAATTTATGAAAGCTAGAATGAAAGATATCAAGAAAGGAAGAAAGGAGGAAATCTATAAAGAAACTAAAGATAAAATGAGAGAAGGTATGAAATCTAGAATGAAAGATATCAAGAAAGAAAGAAAGAAAGAAATAAAGAAACTAAAGATAAAATGAGAGAAGGTATGAAAGCAAGAATGAAAGATATCAAGGAAAGAAATGAAAGTAAGTAAAAAAGAAACTAAAGATAGAATGAGAGAAGGTATGAAAGCTAGAATGAAAGATATCAAGAAAGAAATAAAGTAAGAAAGTAAAAAAGAAACTAAAGATAGAAAGAGAGAAGGTATGAGAGCTAGAATGAAAGATATCAAGAAAGAAAGAAATAAAGTAAGAAAGTAATAAAGAAACTAAAGAAAGAATGAGAGAAGGTATGACAGATAGAATGAAAGATATCAAGAAATAAAGAAAGAAAGAGCGTAATAAAGAAACTAAAGATAGAATGAGAGAAGGTATGAAAGCTAGAATGCAAGATATGAAGGAAGAAAGAAATGAAAGTAAGTAAAAAAGAAACTAAAGATAGAATGAGAGAAGGTATGAAAGCAAGAATGAAAGGTATCAAGAAAGAAAGAAAAAAAGAAATCAATAAAGAAATTATAGATGAAAAGAGAGAAGGTATGAAATCTAGAATGATAGATATCAAGAGAGATAGAAATAAATTAATAAAGAAACTAAAGATAGAATGAGAGAAGGTATGAAAGCTAGAAAGAAAGATATCAAGAAAGAAAGAAAGAAAGTAATAAAGAAACTAAAGAAAGAATGAGTGATGGTATGAAACCTAGAATGACAGATATCAAGAAAGAAAAAAGGAAGAAAGTAGAAATAAAGTAATAAAGAAACTAAAGATAGAATGAGTGATGGTATGAAAGCTAGAATGCAAGATATGAAGAAAGAAAGAAATGAAAGTAAGTAAAAAAGAAACTAAAGATAGAATGAGAGAAGGTATGCAAGCTAGAAAGAAAGATATCAAGAAAGAAAGAAAGAAAGAAAGAAAGAAAGAAAGATATCAATAAAGAAACTAAAGATAAAATGAGAGAAGGTATGAAATCTAGAATGAAAGATATCAAGACAGAAAGAAAGAAAGTAACTACTAAAGAAACTAAAGATAGAAGGAGAGAAGGTATGAAAGCTAGAATGAAAGATATCAAGAAAGAAAGAAAGAAAGTAATAAAGAAACTAAAGATAGAATGAGAGATGGTATGAAAGCAAGAATGTAACATATCAAGAAAGCAAGAAATGAAAGTAAGTAAAAAAGAAACTAAAGATAGAATGAGAGAAGGTATGAAAGCTAGAATGAAAGATAACAAGAAAGAAAGAAAGAAAGAAAGTAATAAAGAAACTAAAGATAGAAAGAGAGAAGGGATGAGAGCTAGAATGAATGATATCAAGAAAGAAAGAAATGAAAGTAAGTTAAAAAGAAACTATAGGTAGAATGAGAGAATTTATGAAAGCTAGAATGAAAGATATCAAGAAAGGAAGAAAGGAGGAAATCAATAAAGAAACTAAAGATAAAATGAGAGAAGGTATGAAATCTAGAATGAAAGATATCAAGAAAGAAAGAAAGAAAGAAATCAATAAAGAAACTAAAGATAGAATGAGAGAAGGATGAAATCTAGAATGAAAGATATCAAGGAAAGAAATGAAAGTAAGTAAAAAAGAAACTATAGATAGAATGAGAGAAGGTATGAAAGCTAGAATGAAAGATATCAAGAAAGAAAGAAAGAAAGAAAGAAAGTGAAAAAGAAACTAAAGATAGAAAGAGAGAAGGTATGAGATCTAGAATGAAAGATATCAAGAAAGAAAGAAATAAAGTAAGAAAGTAATAAAGAAACTAAAGATAGAATGAGAGAAGGTATGAAAGCTAGAATGAAAGATATCAAGAAAGAAAGAATGTAACTAATATAGAAACTAAAGATAGAATGAGAGAAGGTATTAAAGCTAGAATGAAAGATATCAAGGAAAGAAATGAAAGTAAGTAAAAAAGAAACTGAAGATAGAATGAGAGAAGGTATGAAAGCTAGAATGAAAGATATCAAGAAAGAAAGAAAGAAAGAAAGAAAGTGAAAAAGAAACTAAAGATAGAAAGAGAGAAGGTATGAGAGCTAGAATGAAAGATATCAAGAAAGAAAGAAATAAAGTAAGAAAGTAATAAAGAAACTAAAGATAGAATGAGAGAAGGTATGAAAGCTAGAATGTAAGATATCAAGAAAGAAAAAATTAACAAAGTAGAAATAATGTAATAAAGAACATAAAGATTAACTGAGTGAAGATATGAATGCTAGAATGAAAGTTATCAAGAAAGAAAGAAAGAAAGTAGTAAAGAAACTAAAGATAGAATCAGAGAAGGTATGAGAGCTAGAATGAGATATCAAGAAAGAAAGAAAGAAAGAAAGAAAGAAAGAACGAAAGTAATTAATAAAGAAACTAAAGATAGAATGAGAGAAGGTATGAAAGCTAGAATGTAACATATCAAGAAAGCAAGAAATGAAAGTAAGTAAAAAAGAAACTATAGATAGAATGAGAGAAGGTATTAAAGCTAGAATGAAAGATATGAAGAAAGGAAGAAAGAAAGTAATAAAGAAACTAAAGATTGAATGAGTGTTGGTATGAAAGCTAGAATGCAAGATATGAAGTAAGAAAGAAATGAAAGTAAGTAAAAAAAAGCTAAAGATAGAATGAGAGAAGGTATGAAAGCAAGAATGAAAGGTATCAAGAAAGAAAGAAAAAAGAAATCAATAAAGAAATTATAGATGAAAAGAAAGAAGGTATGAAATCTAGAATGATAGATATCAAGAGAGATAGAAATAAATTAATAACGAAACTAAAGATAGAATGAGAGAAGGTATGAAAGCTAGAATGAAAGATATCAAGAAAGAAAGAAAGAAAGAAAGTAATAAAGAAACTAAAGATAGAATGAGTGATGGTATGAAAGCTAGAATGACAGATATCAAGAAAGAAAAAAGGAAGAAAGTAGAAATAAAGTAATAAAGAAACTAAAGATAGAATGAGTGATGGTATGAAAGCTAGAATGCAAGATATGAAGAAAGAAAAAAATGAAAGTAAGTAAAAAAGAAACTAAAGATAGAATGAGGGAAGGTATGCAAGCTAGAAAGAAAGATATCAAGAAAGAAAGAAAGAAAGAAAGAAAGAAAGAAAGATATCAATAAAGAAACTAAAGATAAAATGAGAGAAGGTATGAAATCTAGAATGAAAGATATCAAGACAGAAAGAAAGAAAGTAACTACTAAAGAAACTAAAGATAGAAGGAGAGAAGGTATGAAAGCTAGAATGAAAGATATCAAGAAAGAAAGAAAGAAAGTAATAAAGAAACTAAAGATAGAATGAGAGATGGTATGAAAGCTAGAATGTAACATATCAAGAAAGCAAGAAATGAAAGTAAGTAAAAAAGAAACTAAAGATAGAATGAGAGAAGGTATGAAAGCTAGAATGAAAGATAACAAGAAAGAAAGAAAGAAAGAAAGTAATAAAGAAACTAAACATAGAAAGAGAGAAGGGATGAGAGCTAGAATGAAAGATATCAAGAAAGAAAGAAATGAAAGTAAGTTAAAAAGAAACTATAGGTAGAATGAGAGAATTTATGAAAGCTAGAATGAAAGATATCAAGAAAGGAAGAAAGAAAGAAATCAATAAAGAAACTAAAGATAAACTGAGAGAAGGAATGAAATCTAGAATGAAAGATATCAAGAAAGAAAGAAAGAAACAAATCAATAAAGAAACTAAAGATAAACTGAGAGAAGGAATGAAATCTAGAATGAAAGATATCAAGAAAGAAAGAAAGTAACTAATAAAGAAACTAAAGATAGAATGAGAGAAGGTATTAAAGCTAGAATGAAAGATATCAAGAAAAGAAATGAAAGTAAGTAACAAAGAAACTAAAGATAGAATGAGAGAAGGTATGAAAGCTAGAATGAAAGATATCAAGAAAGAAAGAAATGAAAGTAAGTTAAAAAGAAATTATAGGAAGAATGAGAGAATTTATGAAAGCTAGAATGAAAGATATCAAGAAAGGAAGAAAGGAGGAAATCAATAAAGAAACTAAAGATAAAATGAGAGAAGGTATGAAATCTAGAATGAAAGATATCAAGAAAGAAAGAAAGAAAGAAATCAATAAAGAAACTAAAGATAAAATGAGAGAAGGAATGATATCTAGAATGAAAGATATCAAGAAAGAAAGAAAGTAACTAATAAAGAAACTAAAGATAGAATGAGAGAAGGTATTAAAGCTAGAATGAAAGATATCAAGGAAAGAAATGAAAGTAAGTAAAAAAGAAACTAAAGATAGAATGAGAGAAGGTATGCAAGCTAGAATGAAAGATATCAAGAAAGAAAGAAAGAAAGTAAGAAAGTAAAAAAGAAACTAAAGATAGAAAGAGAGAAGTTATGTGAGCTAGAATGAAAGATATCAAGAAAGAAAGAAAGAAAGTTAGAAAGTAATAAAGAAACTAAAGATAGAATGAGAGAAGGTATGAAAGCTAGAATGAAAGATATCAAGAAAGAAAAAAGGAACAAAGTAGAAATAATGTAATAAAGAAAATAAAGATTGACTGAGTGAAGATATGAATGCTAGAATGAAAGTTATCAAGAAAGAAAGAAAGAAAGTAGTAAAGAAACTAAAGATAGAATCAGAGAAGGTATGAGAGCTAGAATGAGATATCAAGAAAGAAAGAAAGAAAGAAAGAAAGAACGAAAGTAATTAATAAAGAAACTAAAGATAGAATGAGAGAAGGTATGAAAGCTAGAATGTAACATATCAAGAAAGCAAGAAATGAAAGTAAGTAAAAAAGAAACTATAGATAGAATGAGAGAAGGTATTAAAGCTAGAATGAAAGATATGAAGAAAGGAAGAAAGAAAGTAATAAAGAAACTAAAGATTGAATGAGTGATGGTATGAAAGCTAGAATGCAAGATATGAAGTAAGAAAGAAATGAAAGTAAGTAAAAAAGAAACTAAAGATAGAATGAGAGAAGGTATGAAAGCAAGAATGAAAGGTATCAAGAAAGAAAGAAAAAAAGAAATCAATAAAGAAATTATAGATGAAAAGAGAGAAGGTATGAAATCTAGAATGATAGATATCAAGAGAGATAGAAATAAATTAATAAAGAAACTAAAGATAGAATGAAAGAAGGTATGAAAGCTAGAATGAAAGATATCAAGAAAGAAAGAAAGAAAGTAATAAAGAAACTAAAGATAGAATGAGTGATGGTATGAAAGCTAGAATGACAGATATCAAGAAAGAAAAAAGGAAGAAAGTAGAAATAAAGTAATAAAGAAACTAAAGATAGAATGAGTGATGGTATGAAAGCTAGAATGCAAGATATGAAGAAAGAAAGAAATGAAAGTAAGTAAAAAAGAAACTAAAGATAGAATGAGAGAAGGTATGAAAGCTAGAATGTAACATATCAAGAAAGCAAGAAATGAAAGTAAGTAAAAAAGAAACTATAGATAGAATGAGAGAAGGTATTAAAGCTAGAATGAAAGATATGAAGAAAGGAAGAAAGAAAGTAATAAAGAAACTAAAGATTGAATGAGTGATGGTATGAAAGCTAGAATGCAAGATATGAAGTAAGAAAGAAATGAAAGTAAGTAAAAAAGAAACTAAAGATAGAATGAGAGAAGGTATGAAAGCAAGAATGAAAGGTATCAAGAAAGAAAGAAAAAAAGAAATCAATAAAGAAATTATAGATGAAAAGAGAGAAGGTATGAAATCTAGAATGATAGATATCAAGAGAGATAGAAATAAATTAATAAAGAAACTAAAGATAGAATGAAAGAAGGTATGAAAGCTAGAATGAAAGATATCAAGAAAGAAAGAAAGAAAGTAATAAAGAAACTAAAGATAGAATGAGTGATGGTATGAAAGCTAGAATGACAGATATCAAGAAAGAAAAAAGGAAGAAAGTAGAAATAAAGTAATAAAGAAACTAAAGATAGAATGAGTGATGGTATGAAAGCTAGAATGCAAGATATGAAGAAAGAAAGAAATGAAAGTAAGTAAAAAAGAAACTAAAGATAGAATGAGAGAAGGTATGCAAGCTAGAAAGAAAGATATCAAGAAAGAAAGAAAGAAAGAAAGAAAGAAAGAAAGAAAGAAAGAAAGAAAGATATCAATAAGAAACTAAAGATAAAATGAGAGAAGGTATGAAATCTAGAATGAAAGATATCAAGACAGAAAGAAAGAAAGTAACTACTAAAGAAACTAAAGATAGAAGGAGAGAAGGTATGAAAGCTAAAATGAAAGATATCAAGAAAGAAAGAAAGAAAGTAATAAAGAAACTAAAGATAGAATGAGAGATGGTATGAAAGCAAGAATGTAACATATCAAGAAAGCAAGAAATGAAAGTTAGTAATAAAGAAACTAAAGATAGAATGAGAGAAGGTACGAAAGCTAGAATGTAAGATCTCAAGAAAGAAAGAAATGAAAGTAAGTAAAAAAGAAACTATAGGTAGAATGAGAGAATTTATGAAAGCTAGAATGAAAGATATCAAGAAAGGAAGAAAGGAGGAAATCAATAAAGAAACTAAAGATAAAAGGAGAGAAGGTATGAAATCTAGAATGAAAGATATCAAGAAAGAAAGAAAGAAAGAAATCAATAAAGAAACTAAAGATAAAATGAGAGAAGGAATGATATCTAGAATGAAAGATATCAAGAAAGAAAGAAAGTAACTAATAAAGAAACTAAAGATAGAATGAGAGAAGGTATTAAAGCTAGAATGAAAGATATCAAGGAAAGAAATGAAAGTAAGTAAAAAAGAAACTGAAGATAGAATGAGAGAAGGTATGAAAGCTAGAATGAAAGATATCAAGAAAGAAAGAAAGAAAGAAAGAAAGTAAAAAAGAAACTAAAGATAGAAAGAGAGAAGGTATGAGAGCTAGAATGAAAGATATCAAGAAAGAAAGAAATAAAGTAAGAAAGTAATAAAGAAACTAAAGATAGAATGAGAGAAGGTATGAAAGCTAGAATGTAAGATATCAAGAAAGAAAAAATTAACAAAGTAGAAATAATGTAATAAAGAACATAAAGATTGACTGAGTGAAGATATGAATGCTAGAATGAAAGTTATCAAGAAAGAAAGAAAGAAAGTAGTAAAGAAACTAAAGATAGAATCAGAGAAGGTATGAGAGCTAGAATGAGATATCAAGAAAGAAAGAAAGAAAGAAAGAAAGAAAGAACGAAAGTAATTAATAAAGAAACTAAAGATAGAATGAGAGAAGGTATGAAAGCTAGAATGTAACATATCAAGAAAGCAAGAAATGAAAGTAAGTAAAAAAGAAACTATAGATAGAATGAGAGAAGGTATTAAAGCTAGAATGAAAGATATGAAGAAAGGAAGAAAGAAAGTAATAAAGAAACTAAAGATTGAATGAGTGTTGGTATGAAAGCTAGAATGCAAGATATGAAGTAAGAAAGAAATGAAAGTAAGTAAAAAAAAGCTAAAGATAGAATGAGAGAAGGTATGAAAGCAAGAATGAAAGGTATCAAGAAAGAAAGAAAAAAAGAAATCAATAAAGAAATTATAGATGAAAAGAAAGAAGGTATGAAATCTAGAATGATAGATATCAAGAGAGATAGAAATAAATTAATAAAGAAACTAAAGATAGAATGAGAGAAGGTATGAAAGCTAGAATGAAAGATATCAAGAAAGAAAGAAAGAAAGAAAGTAATAAAGAAACTAAAGATAGAATGAGTGATGGTATGAAAGCTAGAATGACAGATATCAAGAAAGAAAAAAGGAAGAAAGTAGAAATAAAGTAATAAAGAAACTAAAGATAGAATGAGTGATGGTATGAAAGCTAGAATGCAAGATATGAAGAAAGAAAAAAATGAAAGTAAGTAAAAAAGAAACTAAAGATAGAATGAGGGAAGGTATGCAAGCTAGAAAGAAAGATATCAAGAAAGAAAGAAAGAAAGAAAGAAAGAAAGAAAGATATCAATAAAGAAACTAAAGATAAAATGAGAGAAGGTATGAAATCTAGAATGAAAGATATCAAGACAGAAAGAAAGAAAGTAACTACTAAAGAAACTAAAGATAGAAGGAGAGAAGGTATGAAAGCTAGAATGAAAGATATCAAGAAAGAAAGAAAGAAAGTAATAAAGAAACTAAAGATAGAATGAGAGATGGTATGAAAGCTAGAATGTAACATATCAAGAAAGCAAGAAATGAAAGTAAGTAAAAAAGAAACTAAAGATAGAATGAGAGAAGGTATGAAAGCTAGAATGAAAGATAACAAGAAAGAAAGAAAGAAAGAAAGTAATAAAGAAACTAAACATAGAAAGAGAGAAGGGATGAGAGCTAGAATGAAAGATATCAAGAAAGAAAGAAATGAAAGTAAGTTAAAAAGAAACTATAGGTAGAATGAGAGAATTTATGAAAGCTAGAATGAAAGATATCAAGAAAGGAAGAAAGAAAGAAATCAATAAAGAAACTAAAGATAAACTGAGAGAAGGAATGAAATCTAGAATGAAAGATATCAAGAAAGAAAGAAAGAAACAAATCAATAAAGAAACTAAAGATAAACTGAGAGAAGGAATGAAATCTAGAATGAAAGATATCAAGAAAGAAAGAAAGTAACTAATAAAGAAACTAAAGATAGAATGAGAGAAGGTATTAAAGCTAGAATGAAAGATATCAAGAAAAGAAATGAAAGTAAGTAACAAAGAAACTAAAGATAGAATGAGAGAAGGTATGAAAGCTAGAATGAAAGATATCAAGAAAGAAAGAAATGAAAGTAAATTAAAAAGAAATTATAGGAAGAATGAGAGAATTTATGAAAGCTAGAATGAAAGATATCAAGAAAGGAAGAAAGGAGGAAATCAATAAAGAAACTAAAGATAAAATGAGAGAAGGTATGAAATCTAGAATGAAAGATATCAAGAAAGAAAGAGAGAAAGAAATCAATAAAGAAACTAAAGATAAAAGGAGAGAAGGAATGATATCTAGAATGAAAGATATCAAGAAAGAAAAAAAGTAACTAATAAAGAAACTAAAGATAGAATGAGAGAAGGTATTAAAGCTAGAATGAAAGATATCAAGAAAAGAAATGAAAGTAAGTAACAAAGAAACTAAAGATAGAATGAGAGAAGATATGAAAGCTAGAATGAAAGATATCAAGAAAGAAATAAATGAAAGTAAGTTAAAAAGAAATTATAGGAAGAATGAGAGAATTTATGAAAGCTAGAATGAAAGATATCAAGAAAGGAAAAAAGGAGGAAATCAATAAAGAAACTAAAGATAAAATGAGAGAAGGTATGAAATCTAGAATGAAAGATATCAAGAAAGAAAGAAAGAAAGAAAGAAATCAATAAAGAAACTAAAGATAAAATGAGAGAAGGAATGATATCTAGAATGAAAGATATCAAGAAAGAAAGAAAGTAACTAATAAAGAAACTAAAGATAGAATGAGAGAAGGTATTAAAGCTAGAATGAAAGATATCAAGGAAAGAAATGAAAGTAAGTAAAAAAGAAACTAAAGATAGAATGAGAGAAGGTATGCAAGCTAGAATGAAAGATATCAAGAAATAAAGAAAGAAAGTAAGAAAGTAAAAAAGAAACTAAAGATAGAAAGAGAGAAGTTATGTGAGCTAGAATGAAAGATATCAAGAAAGAAAGAAAGAAAGTAATAAAGAAACTAAAGTTAGAACGAGAGAAGGTATGAAAGATAGAATGAAAGATATCAAGAAATAAAGAAAGAAAGAGCGTAATAAAGAAACTAAAGATAGAATGAGAGAAGGTATGAAAGCTAGAATGAAAGATATCAAGAAAGAAAAAAGGAACAAAGTAGAAATAATGTAATAAAGAAAATAAAGATTGACTGAGTGAAGATATGAATGCTAGAATGAAAGTTATCAAGAAAGAAAGAAAGAAAGTAGTAAAGAAACTAAAGATAGAATCAGAGAAGGTATGAGAGCTAGAATGAGATATCAAGAAAGAAAGAAAGAAAGAAAGAAAGAAAGAAAGAAAGAAAGAACGAAAGTAATTAATAAAGAAACTAAAGATAGAATGAGAGAAGGTATGAAAGCTAGAATGTAACATATCAAGAAAGCAAGAATTGAAAGTAAGTAAAAAAGAAACTATAGATAGAATGAGAGAAGGTATTAAAGCTAGAATGAAAGATATGAAGAAAGGAAGAAAGAAAGTAATAAAGAAACTAAAGATTGAATGAGTGTTGGTATGAAAGCTAGAATGCAAGATATGAAGTAAGAAAGAAATGAAAGTAAGTAAAAAAAACTAAAGATAGAATGAGAGAAGGTATGAAAGCAAGAATGAAAGGTATCAAGAAAGAAAGAAAAAAAGAAATCAATAAAGAAATTATAGATGAAAAGAAAGAAGGTATGAAATCTAGAATGATAGATATCAAGAGAGATAGAAATAAATTAATAAAGAAACTAAAGATAGAATGAGAGAAGGTATGAAAGCTAGAATGAAAGATATGAAGAAAGAAAGAAAGAAAGAAAGTAATAAAGAAACTAAAGATAGAATGAGTGATGGTATGACAGCTAGAATGACAGATATCAAGAAAGAAAAAAGGAAGAAAGTAGAAATAAAGTAATAAAGAAACTAAAGATAGAATGAGTGATGGTATGAAAGCTAGAATGCAAGATATGAAGAAAGAAAGAAATGAAAGTAAGTAAAAAAGAAACTAAAGATAGAATGAGGGAAGGTATGCAAGCTAGAAAGAAAGATATCAAGAAAGAAAGAAAGAAAGAAAGAAAGATATCAATTAAGAAACTAAAGATAAAATGAGAGAAGGTATGAAATATAGAATGAAAGATATCAAGACATAAAGAAAGAAAGTAACTACTAAAGAAACTAAAGATAGAAGGAGAGAAGGTATGAAAGCTAGAATGAAAGATATCAAGAAAGAAAGAAAGAAAGTAATAAAGAAACTAAAGATAGAATGAGAGATGGTATGAAAGCTAGAATGTAACATATCAAGAAAGCAAGAAATGAAAGTAAGTAAAAAAGAAACTAAAGATAGAATGAGAGAAGGTATGAAAGCTAGAATGAAAGATAACAAGAAAGAAAGAAAGAAAGAAAGTAATAAAGAAACTAAACATAGAAAGAGAGAAGGGATGAGAGCTAGAATGAAAGATATCAAGAAAGAAAGAAATGAAAGTAAGTTAAAAAGAAACTATAGGTAGAATGAGAGAATTTATGAAAGCTAGAATGAAAGATATCAAGAAAGGAAGAAAGAAAGAAATCAATAAAGAAATTAAAGATAAACAGAGAGAAGGAATGAAATCTAGAATGAAAGATATCAAGAAAGAAAGAAAGAAACAAATCAATAAAGAAACTAAAGATAAACTGAGAGAAGGAATGAAATCTAGAATGAAAGATATCAAGAAAGAAAGAAAGTAACTAATAAAGAAACTAAAGATAGAATGAGAGAAGGTATTAAAGCTAGAATGAAAGATATCAAGAAAAGAAATGAAAGTAAGTAACAAAGAAACTAATGATAGAATGAGAGAAGGTATGAAAGCTAGAATGAAAGATATCAAGAAAGAAAGAAATGAAAGTAAGTTAAAAAGAAATTATAGGAAGAATGAGAGAATTTATGAAAGCTAGAATGAAAGATATCAAGAAAGGAAGAAAGGAGGAAATCAATAAAGAAACTAAAGATAAAATGAGAGAAGGTATGAAATCTAGAATGAAAGATATCAAGAAAGAAAGAAAGAAATCAATCAATAAAGAAACTAAAGATAAAATGAGAGAAGGAATGATATCTAGAATGAAAGATATCAAGAAAGAAAGAAAGTAACTAATAAAGAAACTAAAGATAGAATGAGAGAAGGTATTAAAGCTAGAATGAAAGATATCAAGGAAATAAATGAAAGTAAGTAAAAAAGAAACTAAAGATAGAATGAGAGAAGGTATGCAAGCTAGAATGAAAGATATCAAGAAAGAAAGAAAGAAAGTAAGAAAGTGAAAAAGAAACTAAAGATAGAAAGAGAGAAGGTATGAGAGCTAGAATGAAAGATATCAAGAAAGAAAGAAATAAAGTAAGAAATAATAAAGAAACTAAAGATAGAATGAGAGAAGGTATGAAAGCTAGAATGTAAGATATCAAGAAAGAAAAAAGGAACCAAGTAGAAATAATGTAATAAAGAAAATAAAGATGGATTGAGTGAAGATATGAATGCTAGAATGAAAGTTATCAAGAAAGAAAGAAAGAAAGTATTAATGAAACTAAAGATAGAATCAGAGAAGGTATGAGAGCTAGAATGAGATATCAAGAAAGAAAGAAAGAAGGAAAGAAAGAAAGAACGAAAGTAATTAATAAAGAAACTAAAGATAAAATGAGAGAAGGTATGAAAGCTAGAATGAAAGATATCAAGAAAGAAAGAAATGAAAGTAAGTAAAAAAGAAACTAAAGATAGAATGAGAGAAGGTAAGAAAGCTAGAATGAAAGATATCAAGAAGGAAAGAAAGAAAGTAAGAAAGTAAAAAAGAAACTAAAGATAGAAAGAGAGAAGTTATGTGAGCTAGAATGAAAGATATCAAGAAAGAAAGAAAGAAAGTAAGAAAGTAATAAAGAAACTAAAGATAGAACGAGAGAAGGTATGAAAGATAGAATGAAAGATATCAAGAAATAAAGAAAGAAAGAGCGTAATAAAGAAACTAAAGATAGAATGAGAGAAGGTATGAAAGCTAGAATGAAAGATATCAAGAAAGAAAAAAGGAACAAAGTAGAAATAATGTAATAAAGAAAATAAAGATTGACTGAGTGAAGATATGAATGCTAGAATGAAAGTTATCAAGAAAGAAAGAAAGAAAGTAGTAAAGAAACTAAAGATAGAATCAGAGAAGGTATGAGAGCTAGAATGAGATATCAAGAAAGAAAGAAAGAAAGAAAGAAAGAACGAAAGTAATTAATAAAGAAACTAAAGATAGAATGAGAGAAGGTATGAAAGCTAGAATGTAACATATCAAGAAAGCAAGAAATGAAAGTAAGTAAAAAAGAAACTATAGATAGAATGAGAGAAGGTATTAAAGCTAGAATGAAAGATATGAAGAAAGGAAGAAAGAAAGTAATAAAGAAACTAAAGATTGAATGAGTGATGGTATGAAAGCTAGAATGCAAGATATGAAGTAAGAAAGAAATGAAAGTAAGTAAAAAAGAAACTAAATATAGAATGAGAGAAGGTATGAAAGGAAGAATGAAAGGTATCAAGAAAGAAAGAAAAAAGAAATCAATAAAGAAATTATAGATGAAAAGAGAGAAGGTATGAAATCTAGAATGATAGATATCAAGAGAGATAGAAATAAATTAATAAAGAAACTAAAGATAGAATGAAAGAAGGTATGAAAGCTAGAATGAAAGATATCAAGAAAGAAAGAAAGAAAGTAATAAAGAAACTAAAGATAGAATGAGTGATGGTATGAAAGCTAGAATGACAGATATCAAGAAAGAAAAAAGGAAGAAAGTAGAAATAAAGTAATAAAGAAACTAAAGATAGAATGAGTGATGGTATGAAAGCTAGAATGCAAGATATGAAGAAAGAAAGAAATGAAAGTAAGTAAAAAAGAAACTAAAGATAGAATGAGAGAAGGTATGCAAGCTAGAAAGAAAGATATCAAGAAAGAAAGAAAGAAAGAAAGAAAGAAAGAAAGAAAGAAAGAAAGAAAGAAAGAAAGATATCAATAAGAAACTAAAGATAAAATGAGAGAAGGTATGAAATCTAGAATGAAAGATATCAAGACAGAAAGAAAGAAAGTAACTACTAAAGAAACTAAAGATAGAAGGAGAGAAGGTATGAAAGCTAGAATGAAAGATATCAAGAAAGAAAGAAAGAAAGTAATAAAGAAACTAAAGATAGAATGAGAGATGGTATGAAAGCTAGAATGTAACATATCAAGAAAGCAAGAAATGAAAGTAAGTAAAAAAGAAACTAAAGATAGAATGAGAGAAGGTATGAAAGCTAGAATGAAAGATAACAAGAAAGAAAGAAAGAAAGAAAGTAATAAAGAAACTAAACATAGAAAGAGAGAAGGGATGAGAGCTAGAATGAAAGATATCAAGAAAGAAAGAAATGAAAGTAAGTTAAAAAGAAACTATAGGTAGAATGAGAGAATTTATGAAAGCTAGAATGAAAGATATCAAGAAAGGAAGAAAGAAAGAAATCAATAAAGAAACTAAAGATAAACTGAGAGAAGGAATGAAATCTAGAATGAAAGATATCAAGAAAGAAAGAAAGAAACAAATCAATAAAGAAACTAAAGATAAACTGAGAGAAGGAATGAAATCTAGAATGAAAGATATCAAGAAAGAAAGAAAGTAACTAATAAAGAAACTAAAGATAGAATGAGAGAAGGTATTAAAGCTAGAATGAAAGATATCAAGAAAAGAAATGAAAGTAAGTAACAAAGAAACTAAAGATAGAATGAGAGAAGGTATGAAAGCTAGAATGAAAGATATCAAGAAAGAAAGAAATGAAAGTAAATTAAAAAGAAATTATAGGAAGAATGAGAGAATTTATGAAAGCTAGAATGAAAGATATCAAGAAAGGAAGAAAGGAGGAAATCAATAAAGAAACTAAAGATAAAATGAGAGAAGGTATGAAATCTAGAATGAAAGATATCAAGAAAGAAAGAGAGAAAGAAATCAATAAAGAAACTAAAGATAAAAGGAGAGAAGGAATGATATCTAGAATGAAAGATATCAAGAAAGAAAAAAAGTAACTAATAAAGAAACTAAAGATAGAATGAGAGAAGGTATTAAAGCTAGAATGAAAGATATCAAGAAAAGAAATGAAAGTAAGTAACAAAGAAACTAAAGATAGAATGAGAGAAGGTATGAAAGCTAGAATGAAAGATATCAAGAAAGAAATAAATGAAAGTAAGTTAAAAAGAAATTATAGGAAGAATGAGAGAATTTATGAAAGCTAGAATGAAAGATATCAAGAAAGGAAAAAAGGAGGAAATCAATAAAGAAACTAAAGATAAAATGAGAGAAGGTATGAAATCTAGAATGAAAGATATCAAGAAAGAAAGAAAGAAAGAAATCAATAAAGAAACTAAAGATAAAATGAGAGAAGGAATGATATCTAGAATGAAAGATATCAAGAAAGAAAGAAAGTAACTAATAAAGAAACTAAAGATAGAATGAGAGAAGGTATTAAAGCTAGAATGAAAGATATCAAGGAAAGAAATGAAAGTAAGTAAAAAAGAAACTAAAGATAGAATGAGAGAAGGTATGCAAGCTAGAATGAAAGATATCAAGAAATAAAGAAAGAAAGTAAGAAAGTAAAAAAGAAACTAAAGATAGAAAGAGAGAAGTTATGTGAGCTAGAATGAAAGATATCAAGAAAGAAAGAAAGAAAGTAATAAAGAAACTAAAGTTAGAACGAGAGAAGGTATGAAAGATAGAATGAAAGATATCAAGAAATAAAGAAAGAAAGAGCGTAATAAAGAAACTAAAGATAGAATGAGAGAAGGTATGAAAGCTAGAATGAAAGATATCAAGAAAGAAAAAAGGAACAAAGTAGAAATAATGTAATAAAGAAAATAAAGATTGACTGAGTGAAGATATGAATGCTAGAATGAAAGTTATCAAGAAAGAAAGAAAGAAAGTAGTAAAGAAACTAAAGATAGAATCAGAGAAGGTATGAGAGCTAGAATGAGATATCAAGAAAGAAAGAAAGAAAGAAAGAAAGAAAGAAAGAAAGAACGAAAGTAATTAATAAAGAAACTAAAGATAGAATGAGAGAAGGTATGAAAGCTAGAATGTAACATATCAAGAAAGCAAGAATTGAAAGTAAGTAAAAAAGAAACTATAGATAGAATGAGAGAAGGTATTAAAGCTAGAATGAAAGATATGAAGAAAGGAAGAAAGAAAGTAATAAAGAAACTAAAGATTGAATGAGTGTTGGTATGAAAGCTAGAATGCAAGATATGAAGTAAGAAAGAAATGAAAGTAAGTAAAAAAAACTAAAGATAGAATGAGAGAAGGTATGAAAGCAAGAATGAAAGGTATCAAGAAAGAAAGAAAAAAAGAAATCAATAAAGAAATTATAGATGAAAAGAAAGAAGGTATGAAATCTAGAATGATAGATATCAAGAGAGATAGAAATAAATTAATAAAGAAACTAAAGATAGAATGAGAGAAGGTATGAAAGCTAGAATGAAAGATATGAAGAAAGAAAGAAAGAAAGAAAGTAATAAAGAAACTAAAGATAGAATGAGTGATGGTATGACAGCTAGAATGACAGATATCAAGAAAGAAAAAAGGAAGAAAGTAGAAATAAAGTAATAAAGAAACTAAAGATAGAATGAGTGATGGTATGAAAGCTAGAATGCAAGATATGAAGAAAGAAAGAAATGAAAGTAAGTAAAAAAGAAACTAAAGATAGAATGAGGGAAGGTATGCAAGCTAGAAAGAAAGATATCAAGAAAGAAAGAAAGAAAGAAAGAAAGAAAGATATCAATTAAGAAACTAAAGATAAAATGAGAGAAGGTATGAAATATAGAATGAAAGATATCAAGACATAAAGAAAGAAAGTAACTACTAAAGAAACTAAAGATAGAAGGAGAGAAGGTATGAAAGCTAGAATGAAAGATATCAAGAAAGAAAGAAAGAAAGTAATAAAGAAACTAAAGATAGAATGAGAGATGGTATGAAAGCTAGAATGTAACATATCAAGAAAGCAAGAAATGAAAGTAAGTAAAAAAGAAACTAAAGATAGAATGAGAGAAGGTATGAAAGCTAGAATGAAAGATAACAAGAAAGAAAGAAAGAAAGAAAGTAATAAAGAAACTAAACATAGAAAGAGAGAAGGGATGAGAGCTAGAATGAAAGATATCAAGAAAGAAAGAAATGAAAGTAAGTTAAAAAGAAACTATAGGTAGAATGAGAGAATTTATGAAAGCTAGAATGAAAGATATCAAGAAAGGAAGAAAGAAAGAAATCAATAAAGAAATTAAAGATAAATAGAGAGAAGGAATGAAATCTAGAATGAAAGATATCAAGAAAGAAAGAAAGAAACAAATCAATAAAGAAACTAAAGATAAACTGAGAGAAGGAATGAAATCTAGAATGAAAGATATCAAGAAAGAAAGAAAGTAACTAATAAAGAAACTAAAGATAGAATGAGAGAAGGTATTAAAGCTAGAATGAAAGATATCAAGAAAAGAAATGAAAGTAAGTAACAAAGAAACTAATGATAGAATGAGAGAAGGTATGAAAGCTAGAATGAAAGATATCAAGAAAGAAAGAAATGAAAGTAAGTTAAAAAGAAATTATAGGAAGAATGAGAGAATTTATGAAAGCTAGAATGAAAGATATCAAGAAAGGAAGAAAGGAGGAAATCAATAAAGAAACTAAAGATAAAATGAGAGAAGGTATGAAATCTAGAATGAAAGATATCAAGAAAGAAAGAAAGAAATCAATCAATAAAGAAACTAAAGATAAAATGAGAGAAGGAATGATATCTAGAATGAAAGATATCAAGAAAGAAAGAAAGTAACTAATAAAGAAACTAAAGATAGAATGAGAGAAGGTATTAAAGCTAGAATGAAAGATATCAAGGAAATAAATGAAAGTAAGTAAAAAAGAAACTAAAGATAGAATGAGAGAAGGTATGCAAGCTAGAATGAAAGATATCAAGAAAGAAAGAAAGAAAGTAAGAAAGTGAAAAAGAAACTAAAGATAGAAAGAGAGAAGGTATGAGAGCTAGAATGAAAGATATCAAGAAAGAAAGAAATAAAGTAAGAAATAATAAAGAAACTAAAGATAGAATGAGAGAAGGTATGAAAGCTAGAATGTAAGATATCAAGAAAGAAAAAAGGAACCAAGTAGAAATAATGTAATAAAGAAAATAAAGATGGATTGAGTGAAGATATGAATGCTAGAATGAAAGTTATCAAGAAAGAAAGAAAGAAAGTATTAATGAAACTAAAGATAGAATCAGAGAAGGTATGAGAGCTAGAATGAGATATCAAGAAAGAAAGAAAGAAGGAAAGAAAGAAAGAACGAAAGTAATTAATAAAGAAACTAAAGATAAAATGAGAGAAGGTATGAAAGCTAGAATGAAAGATATCAAGAAAGAAAGAAATGAAAGTAAGTAAAAAAGAAACTAAAGATAGAATGAGAGAAGGTAAGAAAGCTAGAATGAAAGATATCAAGAAGGAAAGAAAGAAAGTAAGAAAGTAAAAAAGAAACTAAAGATAGAAAGAGAGAAGTTATGTGAGCTAGAATGAAAGATATCAAGAAAGAAAGAAAGAAAGTAAGAAAGTAATAAAGAAACTAAAGATAGAACGAGAGAAGGTATGAAAGATAGAATGAAAGATATCAAGAAATAAAGAAAGAAAGAGCGTAATAAAGAAACTAAAGATAGAATGAGAGAAGGTATGAAAGCTAGAATGAAAGATATCAAGAAAGAAAAAAGGAACAAAGTAGAAATAATGTAATAAAGAAAATAAAGATTGACTGAGTGAAGATATGAATGCTAGAATGAAAGTTATCAAGAAAGAAAGAAAGAAAGTAGTAAAGAAACTAAAGATAGAATCAGAGAAGGTATGAGAGCTAGAATGAGATATCAAGAAAGAAAGAAAGAAAGAAAGAAAGAACGAAAGTAATTAATAAAGAAACTAAAGATAGAATGAGAGAAGGTATGAAAGCTAGAATGTAACATATCAAGAAAGCAAGAAATGAAAGTAAGTAAAAAAGAAACTATAGATAGAATGAGAGAAGGTATTAAAGCTAGAATGAAAGATATGAAGAAAGGAAGAAAGAAAGTAATAAAGAAACTAAAGATTGAATGAGTGATGGTATGAAAGCTAGAATGCAAGATATGAAGTAAGAAAGAAATGAAAGTAAGTAAAAAAGAAACTAAAGATAGAATGAGAGAAGGTATGAAAGGAAGAATGAAAGGTATCAAGAAAGAAAGAAAAAAAGAAATCAATAAAGAAATTATAGATGAAAAGAGAGAAGGTATGAAATCTAGAATGATAGATATCAAGAGAGATAGAAATAAATTAATAAAGAAACTAAAGATAGAATGAAAGAAGGTATGAAAGCTAGAATGAAAGATATCAAGAAAGAAAGAAAGAAAGTAATAAAGAAACTAAAGATAGAATGAGTGATGGTATGAAAGCTAGAATGACAGATATCAAGAAAGAAAAAAGGAAGAAAGTAGAAATAAAGTAATAAAGAAACTAAAGATAGAATGAGTGATGGTATGAAAGCTAGAATGCAAGATATGAAGAAAGAAAGAAATGAAAGTAAGTAAAAAAGAAACTAAAGATAGAATGAGAGAAGGTATGCAAGCTAGAAAGAAAGATATCAAGAAAGAAAGAAAGAAAGAAAGAAAGAAAGAAAGAAAGAAAGAAAGAAAGAAAGATATCAATAAGAAACTAAAGATAAAATGAGAGAAGGTATGAAATCTAGAATGAAAGATATCAAGACAGAAAGAAAGAAAGTAACTACTAAAGAAACTAAAGATAGAAGGAGAGAAGGTATGAAAGCTAGAATGAAAGATATCAAGAAAGAAAGAAAGAAAGTAATAAAGAAACTAAAGATAGAATGAGAGATGGTATGAAAGCAAGAATATAACATATCAAGAAAGCAAGAAATGAAAGTAAGTAATAAAGAAACTAAAGATAGAATGAGAGAAGGTACGAAAGCTAGAATGTAAGATCTCAAGAAAGAAAGAAATGAAAGTAAGTAAAAAAGAAACTATAGGTAGAATGAGAGAATTTATGAAAGCTAGAATGAAAGATATCAAGAAAGGAAGAAAGGAGGAAATCAATAAAGAAACTAAAGATAAAATGAGAGAAGGTATGAAATCTAGAATGAAAGATATGAAGAATGAAAGAAAGTAACTAATAAAGAAACTAAAGATAGAATGAGAGAAGTTATTAAAGCTAGAATGAAAGATATCAAGAAAGAAAGAAATGAAAGTAAGTAAAAAAGAAACTAAAGATAGAATGAGAGAAGGTATGAAAGCTAGAATGTAAGATCTCAAGAAAGAAAGAAATGAAAGTAAGTAAAAAAGAAACTAAAGATAGAATGAGAGAAGGTATGCAAGCTAGAAAGAAAGATATCAAGAAAGAAAGAAAGAAAGAAAGAAAGAAAGAAAGATATCAATAAGAAACTAAAGATAAAATGAGAGAAGGTATGAAAGCTAGAATGAAAGATATCAAGAAAGGAAGAAAGGAGGAAATCAATAAAGAAACTAAAGATAAAATGAGAGAAGGTATGAAATCTAGAATGAAAGATATCAAGAAAGAAAGAAAGAAAGAAATCAATAAAGAAACTAAAGATAAAATGAGAGAAGGAATGAAATCTAGAATGAAAGATATCAAGAAAGAAAGAAAGTAACTAATAAAGAAACTAAAGATAGAATGAGAGAAGGTATTAAAGCTAGAATGAAAGATATCAAGGAAAGAAATGAAAGTAAGTAACAAAGAAACTAAAGATAGAATGAGAGAAGGCATGAAAGCTAGAATGAAAGATATAAAGAAAGAAAGAAATGAAAGTGTTAAAAAGAAACTATAGGAAGAATGAGAGAATTTATGAAAGCTAGAATGAAAGATATCAAGAAAGGAAGAAAGGAGGAAATCAATAAAGAAACTAAAGATAAAATGAGAGAAGGTATGAAATCTAGAATGAAAGATATCAAGAAAGAAAGAAAGAAAGAAATCAATAAAGAAACTAAAGATAAAATGAGAGAAGGAATGATATCTAGAATGAAAGATATCAAGAAAGAAAGTAACTAATAAAGAAACTAAAGATAGAATGAGAGAAGGTATTAAACCTAGAATGAAAGATATCAAGGAAAGAAATGAAAGTAAGTAAAAAAGAAACTGAAGATAGAATGAGAGAAGGTATGAAAGCTAGAATGAAAGATATCAAGAAAGAAAGAAAGAAAGAAAGAAAGAAAGTAAAAAAGAAACTAAAGATAGAAAGAGAGAAGGTATGAGAGCTAGAATGAAAGATATCAAGAAAGAAAGAAATAAAGTAAGAAAGTAATAAAGAAACTAAAGATAGAATGAGAGAAGGTATGAAAGCTAGAATGTAAGATATCAAGAAAGAAAAAAGGAACAAAGTAGAAATAATGTAATAAAGAAAATAAAGATTGACTGAGTGAAGATATGAATGCTAGAAAGAAAGTTATCAAGAAAGAAAGAAAGAAAGTAAAAAAGAAACTAAAGATAGAATGAGAGAAGGTATGAAAGCAAGTATGAAATGTATCAAGAAAGAAAGAAAAAAAGAAATCAATAAAGAAATTATAGATGAAAAGAGAGAAGGTATGAAATCTAGAATGATAGATATCAAGAGAGATAGAAATAAATTAATAAAGAAACTAAAGATTGAATGAGAGAAGGTATGAAAGCTAGAATGAAAGATATCAAGAAAGAAAGAAAGAAAGTAATAAAGAAACTAAAGATAGAATGAGTGATGGTATGAAAGCTAGAATGACAGATATCAAGAAAGAAAAAAGGAAGAAAGTAGAAAAAAAGTAATAAAGAAACTAAAGATAGAATGAGTGATGGTATGAAAGCTAGAATGACAGATATCAAGGAAGAAAAAAGGAAGAAAGTAGAAAAAAAGTAATAAAGAAACTAAAGATAGAATGAGTGATGGTATGAAAGCTAAAATGCAAGATATGAAGAAAGAAAGAAATGAAAGTAAGTAAAAAAGAAACTAAAGATAGAATGAGGGAAGGTATGCAAGCTAGAAAGAAAGATATCAAGAAAGAAAGAAAGAAAGAAATCAATAAAGAAACTAAAGATAAACTGAGAGAAGGAATGAAATCTAGAATGAAAGATATCAAGAAAGAAAGAAAGAAAGAAATCAATAAAGAAACTAAAGATAAACTGAGAGAAGGAATGAAATCTAGAATGAAAGATATCAAGAAAGAAAGAAAGTAACTAATAAAGAAACTAAAGATAGAATGAGAGAAGGTATTAAAGCTAGAATGAAAGATATCAAGGAAAGAAATGAAAGTAAGTAACAAAGAAACTAAAGATAGAATGAGAGAAGGTATGAAAGCTGGAATGAAAGATATCAAGAAAGAAAGAAATGAAAGTAAGTTAAAAAGAAACTATAGGAAGAATGAGAGAATTTATGAAAGCTAGAATGAAAGATATCAAGAAAGGAAGAAAGGAGGAAATCAATAAAGAAACTAAAGATAAAATGAGAGAAGGTATGAAATCTAGAATGAAAGATATCAAGAAAGAAAGAAAGAAAGAAATCAATAAAGAAACTAAAGATAAAATGAGAGAAGGAATGATATCTAGAATGAAAGATATCAAGAAAGAAAGAAAGTAACTAATAAAGAAACTAAAGATAGAATGAGAGAAGGTATTAAAGCTAGAATGAAAGATATCAAGGAAAGAAATGAAAGTAAGTAAAAAAGAAACTAAAGATAGAAAGAGAGAAGGTATGAGAGCTAGAATGAAAGATATCAAGAAAGAAAGAAATAAAGTAAGAAAGTAATAAAGAAACTAAAGATAGAATGAGAGAAGGTATGAAAGCTAGAATGTAAGATATCAAGAAAGAAAAAAGGAACCAAGTAGAAATAATGTAATAAAGAAAATAAAGATTGATTGAGTGAAGATATGAATGCTAGAATGAAAGTTATCAAGAAAGAAAGAAAGAAAGAAGGAATGAAACTAAAGATAGAATCAGAGAAGGTATGAGAGCGAGAATGAGATATCAAGAAAGAAAGAAAGAAAGAAAGAAAGAAAGAACGAAAGTAATTAATAAAGAAACTAAAGATAAAATGAGAGAAGGTATGAAAGCTAGAATGAAAGATATCAAGAAAGAAAGAAAGAAAGAAATCAATAAAGAATCTAAAGATAAAATGAGAGATGGAATGAAATCTAGAATGAAAGATATCAAGAAAGAAAGAAAGTAACTAATAAAGAAAGAAAAGATAGAATGAGAGTAGGTATTAAAGCTAGAATGAAAGATATCAAGGAAAGAAATGAAAGTAAGTAACAAAGAAACTAAAGATAGAATGAGAGAAGGTAAGAAAGCTAGAATGAAAGATATCAAGAAAGAAAGAAAGAAAGAAAGTAAAAAAGAAACTAAAGATAGAAAGAGAGAAGTTATGTGAGCTAGAATGAAAGATATCAAGAAAGAAAGAAAGTAAGAAAGTAATAAAGAAACTAAAGATAGAACGAGAGAAGGTATGAAAGATAGAATGAAAGATATCAAGAAATAATGAAAGAAAGAGCGTAATAAAGAAACTAAAGATAGAATGAGAGAAGGTATGAAAGCTTGAATGAAAGATATCAAGAAAGAAAAAAGGAACAAAGTAGAAATAATGTAATAAAGAAAATAAAGATTGACTGAGTGAAGATATGAATGCTAGAATGAAAGTTATCAAGAAAGAACGACAGTAATTAATAAAGAAACTAAAGATAGAATGAGAGAAGGTATGAAAGCTAGAATGTAACATATCAAGAAAGCAAGAAATGAAAGTAAGTAAAAAAGAAACTAAAGATAGAATGAGAGAAGGTACGAAAGCTAGAATGTAAGATCTCAAGAAAGAAAGAAATGAAAGTAAGTAAAAAAGAAACTAAAGATAGAATGAGAGAAGGTATGCAAGCTAGAAAGAAAGATATCAAGAAAGAAAGAAAGAAAGAAAGAAAGAAAGAAAGAAAGATATCAATAAGAAACTAAAGATAAAATGAGAGAAGGTATGAAATCTAGAATGAAAGATATCAAGACAGAAAGAAAGAAAGAAAGTAACTACTAAAGAAACTAAAGATAGAAGGAGAGAAGGTATGAAAGCTAGAATGAAAGATATCAAGAAAGAAAGAAAGAAAGTAATAAAGAAACTAAAGATAGAATGAGAGATGGTATGAAAGCAAGAATGTAACATATCAAGAAAGCAAGAAATGAAAGTAAGTAATAAAGAAACTAAAGATAGAATGAGAGAAGGTACGAAAGCTAGAATGTAAGATGTCAAGAAAGAAAGAAATGAAAGTAAGTAAAAAAGAAACTATACGTAGAATGAGAGAATTTATGAAAGCTAGAATGAAAGATATCAAGAAAGGAAGAAAGGAGGAAATCATTAAAAAACTAAAGATAAAATGAGAGAAGGTATGAAATCTAGAATGAAAGATATCAAGAAAGAAAGAAAGAAAGATATCAATAAAGAAACTAAAGATAAAATGAGAGAAGGAATGAAATCTAGAATGAAAGATATCAAGAAAGAAAGAAAGTAACTAATAAAGAAACTAAAGATAGAATGAGAGAAGGTATTAAAGCTAGAATGAAAGATATCAAGGAAAGAAATGAAAGTAAGTAACAAAGAAACTAAAGATAGAATGATAGAAGGTATGAAAGCTAGAATGAAAGATATAAAGAAAGAAAGAAATGAAAGTAAGTTAAAAAGAAACTATAGGAAGAATGAGAGAATTTATGAAAGCTAGAATGAAAGATATCAAGAAAGGAAGAAAGGAGGAAATCAATAAAGAAACTAAAGATAAAATGAGAGAAGGTATGAAATCTAGAATGAAAGATATCAAGAAAGAAAGAAAGAAAGAAATCAATAAAGAAACTAAAGATAAAATGAGAGAAGGAATGATATCTAGAATGAAAGATATCAAGAAAGAAAGAAAGTAACTAATAAAGAAACTAAAGATAGAATGAGAGAAGGTATTAAACCTAGAATGAAAGATATCAAGGAAAGAAATGAAAGTAAGTAAAAAAGAAACTGAAGATAGAATGAGAGAAGGTATGAAAGCTAGAATGAAAGATATCAAGAAAGAAAGAAAGAAAGAAAGAAAGAAAGTAAAAAAGAAACTAAAGATAGAAAGAGAGAAGGTATGAGAGCTAGAATGAAAGATATCAAGAAAGAAAGAAATAAAGTAAGAAAGTAATAAAGAAACTAAAGATAGAATGAGAGAAGGTATGAAAGCTAGAATGTAAGATATCAAGAAAGAAAAAAGGAACAAAGTAGAAATAATGTAATAAAGAAAATAAAGATTGACTGAGTGAAGATATGAATGCTAGAATGAAAGTTATCAAGAAAGAAAGAAAGAAAGTAAAAAAGAAACTAAAGATAGAATGAGAGAAGGTATGAAAGCAAGAATGAAAGGTATCAAGAAAGAAAGAAAAAAAGAAATCAATAAAGAAATTATAGATGAAAAGAGAGAAGGTATGAAATCTAGAATGATAGATATCAAGAGAGATAGAAATAAATTAATAAAGAAACTAAAGATAGAATGAGAGAAGGTATGAAAGCTAGAATGAAAGATATCAATAAAGAAAGAAAGAAAGTAATAAAGAAAATAAAGATAGAATGAGTGATGGTATGAAAGCTAGAATGAGAGATATCAAGAAAGAAAAAAGGAAGAAAGTAGAAAAAAAGTAATAAAGAAACTAAAGATAGAATGAGTGATGGTATGAAAGCTTAGAATGACAGATATCAAGAAAGAAAAAAGGAAGAAAGTAGAAAAAAGTAATAAAGAAACTAAAGATAGAATGAGTGATGGTATGAAAGCTAGAATGCAAGATATGAAGAAAGAAAGAAATGAAAGTAAGTAAAAAAGAAACTAAAGATAGAATGAGGGAAGGTATGCAAGCTAGAAAGAAAGATATCAAGAAAGAAAGAAAGAAAGAAATCAATAAAGAAACTAAAGATAAACTGAGAGAAGGAATGAAATCTAGAATGAAAGATATCAAGAAAGAAAGAAAGAAAGAAATCAATAAAGAAACTAAAGATAAACTGAGAGAAGGAATGAAATCTAGAATGAAAGATATCAAGAAAGAAAGAAAGTAACTAATAAAGAAACTAAAGATAGAATGAGAGAAGGTATTAAAGCTAGAATGAAAGATATCAAGGAAAGAAATGAAAGTAAGTAACAAAGAAACTAAAGATAGAATGAGAGAAGGTATGAAAGCTGGAATGAAAGATATCAAGAAAGAAAGAAATGAAAGTAAGTTAAAAAGAAACTATAGGAAGAATGAGAGAATTTATGAAAGCTAGAATGAAAGATATCAAGAAAGGAAGAAAGGAGGAAATCAATAAAGAAACTAAAGATAAAATGAGAGAAGGTATGAAATCTAGAATGAAAGATATCAAGAAAGAAAGAAAGAAAGAAATCAATAAAGAAACTAAAGATAAAATGAGAGAAGGAATGATATCTAGAATGAAAGATATCAAGAAAGAAAGAAAGTAACTAATAAAGAAACTGAAGATAGAATGAGAGAAGGTATTAAAGCTAGAATGAAAGATATCAAGGAAAGAAATGAAAGTAAGTAAAAAAGAAACTAAAGATAGAAAGAGAGAAGGTATGAGAGCTAGAATGAAAGATATCAAGAAAGAAAGAAATAAAGTAAGAAAGTAATAAAGAAACTAAAGATAGAATGAGAGAAGGTATGAAAGCTAGAATGTAAGATATCAAGAAAGAAAAAAGGAACCAAGTAGAAATAATGTAATAAAGAAAATAAAGATTGATTGAGTGAAGATATGAATGCTAGAATGAAAGTTATCAAGAAAGAAAGAAAGAAAGAAGGAATGAAACTAAAGATAGAATCAGAGAAGGTATGAGAGCGAGAATGAGATATCAAGAAAGAAAGAAAGAAAGAAAGAAAGAAAGAACGAAAGTAATTAATAAAGAAACTAAAGATAAAATGAGAGAAGGTATGAAAGCTAGAATGAAAGATATCAAGAAAGAAAGAAAGAAAGAAATCAATAAAGAATCTAAAGATAAAATGAGAGATGGAATGAAATCTAGAATGAAAGATATCAAGAAAGAAAGAAAGTAACTAATAAAGAAAGAAAAGATAGAATGAGAGTAGGTATTAAAGCTAGAATGAAAGATATCAAGGAAAGAAATGAAAGTAAGTAACAAAGAAACTAAAGATCGAATGAGAGAAGGTAAGAAAGCTAGAATGAAAGATATCAAGAAAGAAAGAAAGAAAGAAAGTAAAAAAGAAACTAAAGATAGAAAGAGAGAAGTTATGTGAGCTAGAATGAAAGATATCAAGAAAGAAAGAAAGTAAGAAAGTAATAAAGAAACTAAAGATAGAACGAGAGAAGGTATGAAAGATAGAATGAAAGATATCAAGAAATAATGAAAGAAAGAGCGTAATAAAGAAACTAAAGATAGAATGAGAGAAGGTATGAAAGCTTGAATGAAAGATATCAAGAAAGAAAAAAGGAACAAAGTAGAAATAATGTAATAAAGAAAATAAAGATTGACTGAGTGAAGATATGAATGCTAGAATGAAAGTTATCAAGAAAGAACGACAGTAATTAATAAAGAAACTAAAGATAGAATGAGAGAAGGTATGAAAGCTAGAATGTAACATATCAAGAAAGCAAGAAATGAAAGTAAGTAAAAAAGAAACTAAAGATAGAATGAGAGAAGGTACGAAAGCTAGAATGTAAGATCTCAAGAAAGAAAGAAATGAAAGTAAGTAAAAAAGAAACTAAAGATAGAATGAGAGAAGGTATGCAAGCTAGAAAGAAAGATATCAAGAAAGAAAGAAAGAAAGAAAGAAAGAAAGAAAGAAAGAAAGATATCAATAAGAAACTAAAGATAAAATGAGAGAAGGTATGAAATCTAGAATGAAAGATATCAAGACAGAAAGAAAGAAAGTAACTACTAAAGAAACTAAAGATAGAAGGAGAGAAGGTATGAAAGCTAGAATGAAAGATATCAAGAAAGAAAGAAAGAAAGTAATAAAGAAACTAAAGATAGAATGAGAGATGGTATGAAAGCAAGAATGTAACATATCAAGAAAGCAAGAAATGAAAGTAAGTAATAAAGAAACTAAAGATAGAATGAGAGAAGGTACGAAAGCTAGAATGTAAGATGTCAAGAAAGAAAGAAATGAAAGTAAGTAAAAAAGAAACTATACGTACAATGAGAGAATTTATGAAAGCTAGAATGAAAGATATCAAGAAAGGAAGAAAGGAGGAAATCATTAAAAAACTAAAGATAAAATGAGAGAAGGTATGAAATCTAGAATGAAAGATATCAAGAAAGAAAGAAATCAATAAAGAAACTAAAGATAAAATGAGAGAAGGAATGAAATCTAGAATGAAAGATATCAAGAAAGAAAGAAAGTAACTAATAAAGAAACTAAAGATAGAATGAGAGAAGGTATTAAAGCTAGAATGAAAGATATCAAGGAAAGAAATGAAAGTAAGTAACAAAGAAACTAAAGATAGAATGATAGAAGGTATGAAAGCTAGAATGAAAGATATAAAGAAAGAAAGAAATGAAAGTAAGTTAAAAAGAAACTATAGGAAGAATGAGAGAATTTATGAAAGCTAGAATGAAAGATATCAAGAAAGGAAGAAAGGAGGAAATCAATAAAGAAACTAAAGATAAAATGAGAGAAGGTATGAAATCTAGAATGAAAGATATCAAGAAAGAAAGAAAGAAAGAAATCAATAAAGAAACTAAAGATAAAATGAGAGAAGGAATGATATCTAGAATGAAAGATATCAAGAAAGAAAGAAAGTAACTAATAAAGAAACTAAAGATAGAATGAGAGAAGGTATTAAACCTAGAATGAAAGATATCAAGGAAAGAAATGAAAGTAAGTAAAAAAGAAACTGAAGATAGAATGAGAGAAGGTATGAAAGCTAGAATGAAAGATATCAAGAAAGAAAGAAAGAAAGAAAGAAAGAAAGTAAAAAAGAAACTAAAGATAGAAAGAGAGAAGGTATGAGAGCTAGAATGAAAGATATCAAGAAAGAAAGAAATAAAGTAAGAAAGTAATAAAGAAACTAAAGATAGAATGAGAGAAGGTATGAATGCTAGAATGTAAGATATCAAGAAAGAAAAAAGGAACAAAGTAGAAATAATGTAATAAAGAAAATAAAGATTGACTGAGTGAAGATATGAATGCTAGAATGAAAGTTATCAAGAAAGAAAGAAAGAAAGTAAAAAAGAAACTAAAGATAGAATGAGAGAAGGTATGAAAGCAAGAATGAAAGGTATCAAGAAAGAAAGAAAAAAAGAAATCAATAAAGAAATTATAGATGAAAAGAGAGAAGGTATGAAATCTAGAATGATAGATATCAAGAGAGATAGAAATAAATTAATAAAGAAACTAAAGATAGAATGAGAGAAGGTATGAAAGCTAGAATGAAAGATATCAAGAAAGAAAGAAAGAAAGTAATAAAGAAACTAAAGATAGAATGAGTGATGGTATGAAAGCTAGAATGAGAGATATCAAGAAAGAAAAAAGGAAGAAAGTAGAAAAAAAGTAATAAAGAAACTAAAGATAGAATGAGTGATGGTATGAAAGCTAGAATGACAGATATCAAGAAAGAAAAAAGGAAGAAAGTAGAAAAAAGTAATAAAGAAACTAAAGATAGAATGAGTGATGGTATGAAAGCTAGAATGCAAGATATGAAGAAAGAAAGAAATGAAAGTAAGTAAAAAAGAAACTAAAGATAGAATGAGGGAAGGTATGCAAGCTAGAAAGAAAGATATCAAGAAAGAAAGAAAGAAAGAAATCAATAAAGAAACTAAAGATAAAATGAGAGAAGGAATGAAATCTAGAATGAAAGATATCAAGAAAGAAAGAAAGAAAGAAATCAATAAAGAAACTAAAGATAAACTGAGAGAAGGAATGAAATCTAGAATGAAAGATATCAAGAAAGAAAGAAAGTAACTAATAAAGAAACTAAAGATAGAATGAGAGAAGGTATTAAAGCTAGAATGAAAGATATCAAGGAAAGAAATGAAAGTAAGTAACAAAGAAACTAAAGATAGAATGAGAGAAGGTATGAAAGCTATAATGAAAGATATCAAGAAAGAAAGAAATGAAAGTAAGTTAAAAAGAAACTATAGGAAGAATGAGAGAATTTATGAAAGCTAGAATGAAAGATATCAAGAAAGGAAGAAAGGAGGAAATCAATAAAGAAACTAAAGATAAAATGAGAGAAGGTATGAAATCTAGAATGAAAGATATCAAGAAAGAAAGAAAGAAAGAAATCAATAAAGAAACTAAAGATAAAATGAGAGAAGGAATGATATCTAGAATGAAAGATATCAAGAAAGAAAGAAAGTAACTAATAAAGAAACTAAAGATAGAATGAGAGAAGGTATTAAAGCTAGAATGAAAGATATAAAGGAAAGAAATGAAAGTAAGTAAAAAAGAAACTAAAGATAGAAAGAGAGAAGGTATGAGAGCTAGAATGAAAGATATCAAGAAAGAAAGAAATAAAGTAAGAAAGTAATAAAGAAACTAAAGATAGAATGAGAGAAGGTATGAAAGCTAGAATGTAAGATATCAAGAAAGAAAAAAGGAACCAAGTAGAAATAATGTAATAAAGAAAATAAAGATTGATTGAGTGAAGATATGAATGCTAGAATGAAAGTTATCAAGAAAGAAAGAAAGAAAGTAGGAATGAAACTAAAGATAGAATCAGAGAAGGTATGAGAGCTAGAATGAGATATCAAGAAAGAAAGAAAGAAAGAAAGAAAGAAAGAACGAACGAAAGTAATTAATAAAGAAACTAAAGATAAAATGAGAGAAGGTATGAAAGCTAGAATGAAAGATATCAAGAAAGAAAGAAAGAAAGAAAGAAATCAATAAAGAATCTAAAGATAAAATGAGAGATGGAATGAAATCTAGAATGAAAGATATCAAGAAGGAAAGAAAGTAACTAATAAAGAAAGAAAAGATAGAATGAGAGTAGGTATTAAAGCTAGAATGAAAGATATCAAGGAAAGAAATGAAAGTAAGTAACAAAGAAACTAAAGATAGAATGAGAGAAGGTAAGAAAGCTAGAATGAAAGATATCAAGAAAGAAAGAAAGAAAGAAAGTAAAAAAGAAACTAAAGATAGAAAGAGAGAAGTTATGTGAGCTAGAATGAAAGATATCAAGAAAGAAAGAAAGTAAGAAAGTAATAAAGAAACTAAAGATAGAAGGAGAGAAGGTATGAAAGATAGAATGAAAGATATCAAGAAATAATGAAAGAAAGAGCGTAATAAAGAAACTAAAGATAGAATGAGAGAAGGTATGAAAGCTAGAATGAAAGATATCAAGAAAGAAAAAAGGAACAAAGTAGAAATAATGTAATAAAGAAAATAAAGATTGACTGAGTGAAGATATGAATGCTAGAATGAAAGTTATCAAGAAAGAAAGAAAGAAAGAAATCAATAAAGAAACTAAAGATAAACTGAGAGAAGGAATGAAATCTAGAATGAAAGATAACAAGAAAGAAAGAAAGTAACTAATAAAGAAACTAAAGATAGAATGATAGAAGGTATTAAAGCTAGAATGAAAGATATCAAGGAAAGAAATGAAAGTAAGTAACAAAGAAACTAAAGATAGAATGAGAGAAGGTATGAAAGCTGGAATGAAAGATATCAAGAAAGAAAGAAATGAAAGTAAGTTAAAAAGAAACTATAGGAAGAATGAGAGAATTTATGAAAGCTAGAATGAAAGATATCAAGAAAGGAAGAAAGGAGGAAATCAATAAAGAAACTAAAGATAAAATGAGAGAAGGTATGAAATCTAGAATGAAAGATATCAAGAAAGAAAGAAAGAAAGAAATCAATAAAGAAACTAAAGATAAAATGAGAGAAGGAATGATATCTAGAATGAAAGATATCAAGAAAGAAAGAAAGTAACTAATAAAGGAAGAAAAGATAGAATGAGAGTAGGTATTAAAGCTAGAATGAAAGATATCAAGGAAAGAAATGAAAGTAAGTAAAGAAGAAACTAAAGATAGAATGAGAGAAGGTATGAAAGCTAGAATGAAAGATATCAAGAAAGAAAGAAAGAAAGAAAGAAAGTAAAAAAGAAACTAAAGATAGAAAGAGAGAAGGTATGAGAGCTAGAATGAAAGATATCAAGAAAGAAAGAAATAAAGTAAGAAAGTAATAAAGAAACTAAAGATAGAATGAGAGAAGGTATGAAAGCTAGAATGTAAGATATCAAGAAAGAAAAAAGGAACCAAGTAGAAATAATGTAATAAAGAAAATAAAGATTGATTGAGTGAAGATATGAATGCTAGAATGAAAGTTATCAAGAAAGAAAGAAAGAAAGTAGGAATGAAACTAAAGATAGAATCAGAGAAGGTATGAGAGCGAGAATGAGATATCAAGAAAGAAAGAAAGAAAGAAAGAACGAAAGTAATTAATAAAGAAACTAAAGATAAAATGAGAGAAGGTATGAAAGCTAGAATGAAAGACATCAAGAAAGAAAGAAAGAAAGAAAGAAATCAATAAAGAATCTAAAGATAAAATGAGAGATGGAATGAAATCTAGAATGAAAGATATCAAGAAAGAAAGAAAGTAACTAATAAAGAAAGAAAAGATAGAATGAGAGTAGGTATTAAAGCTAGAATGAAAGATATCAAGGAAAGAAATGAAAGTAAGTAACAAAGAAACTAAAGATAGAATGAGAGAAGGTAAGAAAGCTAGAATGAAAGATATCAAGAAAGAAAGAAAGAAAGAAAGTAAAAAAGAAACTAAAGATAGAAAGAGAGAAGTTATGTGAGCTAGAATGAAAGATATCAAGAAAGAAAGAAAGTAAGAAAGTAAAAAAGAAACTAAAGATAGAACGAGAGAAGGTATGAAAGATAGAATGAAAGATATCAAGAAATAATGAAAGAAAGAGCGTAATAAAGAAACTAAAGATAGAATGAGAGAAGGTATGAAAGCTTGAATGAAAGATATCAAGAAAGAAAAAAGGAACAAAGTAGAAATAATGTAATAAAGAAAATAAAGATTGACTGAGTGAAGATATGAATGCTAGAATGAAAGTTATCAAGAAAGAACGACAGTAATTAATAAAGAAACTAAAGATAGAATGAGAGAAGGTATGAAAGCTAGAATGTAACATATCAAGAAAGCAAGAAATGAAAGTAAGTAAAAAAGAAACTAAAGATAGAATGAGAGAAGGTACGAAAGCTAGAATGTAAGATCTCAAGAAAGAAAGAAATGAAAGTAAGTAAAAAAGAAACTAAAGATAGAATGAGTGAAGGTATGCAAGCTAGAAAGAAAGATATCAAGAAAGAAAGAAATGAAAGTAAGTAAAAAAGAAACTAAAGATAGAATGAGAGAAGGTATGCAAGCTAGAAAGAAAGATATCAAGAAAGAAAGAAAGAAAGAAAGAAAGAAAGAAAGATATCAATAAGAAACTAAAGATAAAATGAGAGAACGTATGAAATCTAGAATGAAAGATATCAAGACAGAAAGAAAGAAAGTAACTACTAAAGAAACTAAAGATAGAAGGAGAGAAGGTTTGAAAGCTAGAATGAAAGATATCAAGAAAGAAAGAAAGAAAGTAATAAAGAAACTAAAGATAGAATGAGAGATGGTATGAAAGCAAGAATGTAACATATCAAGAAAGCAAGAAATGAAAGTAAGTAATAAAGAAACTAAAGATAGAATGAGAGAAGGTACGAAAGCTAGAATGTAAGATCTCAAGAAAGAAAGAAATGAAAGTAAGTAAAAAAGAAACTATAGGTAGAATGAGAGAATTTATGAAAGCTAGAATGAAAGATATCAAGAAAGGAAGAAATCAGGAAATCAATAAAGAAACTAAAGATAAAATGAGAGAAGGTATGAAATCTAGAATGAAAGATATCAAGAAAGAAAGAAAGAAAGAAATCAATAAAGAAACTAAAGATAAAATGAGAGAAGGAATGAAATCTAGAATGAAAGATATCAAGAAAGAAAGAAAGTAACTAATAAAGAAACTAAAGATAGAATGAGAGAAGGTATTAAAGCTAGAATGAAAGATATCAAGGAAAGAAATGAAAGTAAGTAACAAAGAAACTATAGATAGAATGAGAGAAGGTATGAAAGCTAGAATGAAAGATATAAAGAAAGAAAGAAATGAAAGTAAGTTAAAAAGAAACTATAGGAAGAATGAGAGAATTTATGAAAGCTAGAATGAAAGATATCAAGAAAGGAAGAAAGGAGGAAATCAATAAAGAAACTAAAGATAAAATGAGAGAAGGTATGAAATCTAGAATGAAAGATATCAAGAAAGAAAGAAAGAAAGAAATCAATAAAGGAACTAAAGATAAAATGAGAGAAGGAATGATATCTAGAATGAAAGATATCAAGAAAGAAAGAAAGTAACTATAAAGAAACTAAAGATAGAATGAGAGAAGGTATTAAACCTAGAATGAAAGATATCAAGGAAAGAAATGAAAGTAAGTAAAAAGAAACTGAAGATAGAATGAGAGAAGGTGTGAAAGCTAGAATGAAAGATATCAAGAAAGAAAGAAAGAAAGAAAGAAAGAAAGTAAAAAAGAAACTGAAGATAGAAAGAGAGAAGGTATGAGAGCTAGAATGAAAGATATCAAGAAAGAAAGAAATAAAGTAAGAAAGTAATAAAGAAACTAAAGATAGAATGAGAGAAGGTATGAAAGCTAGAATGTAAGATATCAAGAAAGAAAAAAGGAACAAAGTAGAAATACTGTAATAAAGAAAATAAAGATTGACTGAGTGAAGATATGAATGCTAGAATGAAAGTTATCAAGAAAGAAAGAAAGAAAGTAAAAAAGAAACTAAAGATAGAATGAGAGAAGGTATGAAAGCAAGAATGAAAGGTATCAAGAAAGAAAGAAAAAAAGAAATCAATAAAGAAATTATAGATGAAAAGAGAGAAGGTATGAAATCTAGAATGATAGATATCAAGAGAGATATAAATAAATTAATAAGGAAACTAAAGATAGAATGAGAGAAGGTATGAAAGCTAGAATGAAAGATATCAAGAAAGAAAGAAAGAAAGTAATAAAGAAACTAAAGATAGAATGAGTGATGGTATGAAAGCTAGAATGACAGATATCAAGAAAGAAAAAAGGAAGAAAGTAGAAAAAAAGTAATAAAGAAACTAAAGATAGAATGAGTGATGGTATGAAAGCTAGAATGACAGATATCAAGAAAGAAAAAAGGAAGAAAGTAGAAAAAAGTAATAAAGAAACTAAAGATAGAATGAGTGATGGTATGAAAGCTAGAATGCAAGATATGAAGAAAGAAAGAAATGAAAGTAAGTAAAAAAAACTAAAGATAGAATGACGGAAGGTATGCAAGCTAGAAAGAAAGATATCAAGAAAGAAAGAAAGAAAGAAATCAATAAAGAAACTAAAGATAAACTGAGAGAAGGAATGAAATCTAGAATGAAAGATATCAAGAAAGAAAGAAAGAAAGAAATCAATAAAGAAACTAAAGATAAACTGAGAGAAGGAATGAAATCTAGAATGGAAGATATCAAGAAAGAAAGAAAGTAACTAATAAAGAAACTAAAGATAGAATGAGAGAAGGTATTAAAGCTAGAATGAAAGATATCAAGGAAAGAAATGAAAGTAAGTAACAAAGAAACTAAAGATAGAATGAGAGAAGGTATGAAAGCTATAATGAAAGATATCAAGAAAGAAAGAAATGAAAGTAAGTTAAAAAGAAACTATAGGAAGAATGAGAGAATTTATGAAAGCTAGAATGAAAGATATCAAGAAAGGAAGAAAGGAGGAAATCAATAAAGAAACTAAAGATAAAATGAGAGAAGGTATGAAATCTAGAATGAAAGATATCAAGAAAGAAAGAAAGAAAGAAAGAAATCAATAAAGAAACTAAAGATAAAATGAGAGAAGGAATGATATCTAGAATGAAAGATATCAAGAAAGAAAGAAAGTAACTAATAAAGAAACTAAAGATAGAATGAGAGAAGGTATTAAAGCTAGAATGAAAGATATCAAGGAAAGAAATGAAAGTAAGTAAAAAAGAAACTAAAGATAGAAAGAGAGAAGGTATGAGAGCTAGAATGAAAGATATCAAGAAAGAAAGAAATAAAGTAAGAAAGTAATAAAGAAACTAAAGATAGAATGAGAGAAGGTATGAAAGCTAGAATGTAAGATATCAAGAAAGAAAAAAGGAACCAAGTAGAAATAATGTAATAAAGAAAATAAAGATTGATTGAGTGAAGATATGAATGCTAGAATGAAAGTTATCAAGAAAGAAAGAAAGAAAGTAGGAATGAAACTAAAGATAGAATCAGAGAAGGTATGAGAGCTAGAATGAGATATCAAGAAAGAAAGAAAGAAAGAAAGAAAGAAAGAACGAACGAAAGTAATTAATAAAGAAACTAAAGATAAAATGAGAGAAGGTATGAAAGCTAGAATGAAAGATATCAAGAAAGAAAGAAAGAAAGAAATCAATAAAGAATCTAAAGATAAAATGAGAGATGGAATGAAATCTAGAATGAAAGATATCAAGAAAGAAAGAAAGTAACTAATAAAGAAAGAAAAGATAGAATGAGAGTAGGTATTAAAGCTAGAATGAAAGATATCAAGGAAAGAAATGAAAGTAAGTAACAAAGAAACTAAAGATAGAATGAGAGAAGGTAAGAAAGCTAGAATGAAAGATATCAAGAAAGAAAGAAGGAAAGAAAGTAAAAAAGAAAATAAAGATAGAAAGAGAGAAGTTATGTGAGCTAGAATGAAAGATATCAAGAAAGAAAGAAAGTAAGAAAGTAATAAAGAAACTAAAGATAGAAGGAGAGAAGGTATGAAAGATAGAATGAAAGATATCAAGAAATAATGAAAGAAAGAGCGTAATAAAGAAACTAAAGATAGAATGAGAGAAGGTATGAAAGCTAGAATGAAAGATATCAAGAAAGAAAAAAGGAACAAAGTAGAAATAATGTAATAAAGAAAATAAAGATTGACTGAGTGAAGATATGAATGCTAGAATGAAAGTTATCAAGAAAGAAAGAAAGAAAGAAATCAATAAAGAAACTAAAGATAAACTGAGAGAAGGAATGAAATCTAGAATGAAAGATATCAAGAAAGAAAGAAAGTAACTAATAAAGAAACTAAAGATAGAATGAGAGAAGGTATTAAAGCTAGAATGAAAGATATCAAGGAAAGAAATGAAAGTAAGTAACAAAGAAACTAAAGATAGAATGAGAGAAGGTATGAAAGCTGTAATGAAAGATATCAAGAAAGAAAGAAATGAAAGTAAGTTAAAAAGAAACTATAGGAAGAATGAGAGAATTTATGAAAGCTAGAATGAAAGATATCAAGAAAGGAAGAAAGGAGGAAATCAATAAAGAAACTAAAGATAAAATGAGAGAAGGTATGAAATCTAGAATGAAAGATATCAAGAAAGAAAGAAAGAAAGAAATCAATAAAGAAACTAAAGATAAAATGAGAGAAGGAATGATATCTAGAATGAAAGATATCAAGAAAGAAAGAAAGTAACTAATAAAGAAACTAAAGATAGAATGAGAGAAGGTATTAAAGCTAGAATGAAAGATATCAAGGAAAGCAATGAAAGTAAGTAAAAAAGAAACTAAAGATAGAAAGAGAGAAGGTATGAGAGCTAGAATGAAAGATATCAAGAAAGAAAGAAATAAAGTAAGAAAGTAATAAAGAAACTAAAGATAGAATGAGAGAAGGTATGAAAGCTAGAATGTAAGATATCAAGAAAGAAAAAAGGAACCAAGTAGAAATAATGTAATAAAGAAAATAAAGATTGATTGAGTGAAGATATGAATGCTAGAATGAAAGTTATCAAGAAAGAAAGAAAGAAAGTAGGAATGAAACTAAAGATAGAATCAGAGAAGGTATGAGAGCGAGAATGAGATATCAAGAAAGAAAGAAAGAAAGAAAGAAAGAAAGAACGAAAGTAATTAATAAAGAAACTAAAGATAAAATGAGAGAAGGTATGAAAGCTAGAATGAAAGATATCAAGAAAGAAAGAAAGAAAGAAATCAATAAAGAATCTAAAGATAAAATGAGAGATGGAATGAAATCTAGAATGAAAGATATCAAGAAAGAAAGAAAGTAACTAATAAAGAAAGAAAAGATAGAATGAGAGTAGGTATTAAAGCTAGAATGAAAGATATCAAGGAAAGAAATGAAAGTAAGTAACAAAGAAACTAAAGATAGAATGAGAGAAGGTAAGAAAGCTAGAATGAAAGATATCAAGAAAGAAAGAAAGAAAGTAAAAAAGAAACTAAAGATAGAAAGAGAGAAGTTATGTGAGCTAGAATGAAAGATATCAAGAAAGAAAGAAAGTAAGAAAGTAATAAAGAAACTAAAGATAGAACGAGAGAAGGTATGAAAGATAGAATGAAAGATATCAAGAAATAATGAAAGAAAGAGCGTAATAAAGAAACTAAAGATAGAATGAGAGAAGGTATGAAACCTAGAATGAAAGATATCAAGAAAGAAAAAAGGAACAAAGTAGAAATAATGTAATAAAGAAAATAAAGATTGACTGAGTGAAGATATGAATGCTAGAATGAAAGTTATCAAGAAAGAAAGAAAGAAAGAAATCAATAAAGAAACTAAAGATAAACTGAGAGAAGGAATGAAATCTAGAATGAAAGATATCAAGAAAGAAAGAAAGTAACTAATAAAGAAACTAAAGATAGAATGAGAGAAGGTATTAAAGCTAGAATGAAAGATATCAAGGAAAGAAATGAAAGTAAGTAACAAAGAAACTAAAGATAGAATGAGAGAAGGTATGAAAGCTGTAATGAAAGATATCAAGAAAGAAAGAAATGAAAGTAAGTTAAAAAGAAACTATAGGAAGAATGAGAGAATTTATGAAAGCTAGAATGAAAGATATCAAGAAAGGAAGAAAGGAGGAAATCAATAAAGAAACTAAAGATAAAATGAGAGAAGGTATGAAATCTAGAATGAAAGATATCAAGAAAGAAAGAAAGAAAGAAATCAATAAAGAAACTAAAGATAAAATGAGAGAAGGAATGATATCTAGAATGAAAGATATCAAGAAAGAAAGAAAGTAACTAATAAAGAAACTAAAGATAGAATGAGAGAAGGTATTAAAGCTAGAATGAAAGATATCAAGGAAAGCAATGAAAGTAAGTAAAAAAGAAACTAAAGATAGAAAGAGAGAAGGTATGAGAGCTAGAATGAAAGATATCAAGAAAGAAAGAAATAAAGTAAGAAAGTAATAAAGAAACTAAAGATAGAATGAGAGAAGGTATGAAAGCTAGAATGTAAGATATCAAGAAAGAAAAAAGGAACCAAGTAGAAATAATGTAATAAAGAAAATAAAGATTGATTGAGTGAAGATATGAATGCTAGAATGAAAGTTATCAAGAAAGAAAGAAAGAAAGTAGGAATGAAACTAAAGATAGAATCAGAGAAGGTATGAGAGCGAGAATGAGATATCAAGAAAGAAAGAAAGAAAGAAAGAAAGAACGAAAGTAATTAATAAAGAAACTAAAGATAAAATGAGAGAAGGTATGAAAGCTAGAATGAAAGATATCAAGAAAGAAAGAAAGAAAGAAATCAATAAAGAATCTAAAGATAAAATGAGAGATGGAATGAAATCTAGAATGAAAGATATCAAGAAAGAAAGAAAGTAACTAATAAAGAAAGAAAAGATAGAATGAGAGTAGGTATTAAAGCTAGAATGAAAGATATCAAGGAAAGAAATGAAAGTAAGTAACAAAGAAACTAAAGATAGAATGAGAGAAGGTAAGAAAGCTAGAATGAAAGATATCAAGAAAGAAAGAAGGAAAGAAAGTAAAAAAGAAACTAAAGATAGAAAGAGAGAAGTTATGTGAGCTAGAATGAAAGATATCAAGAAAGAAAGAAAGTAAGAAAGTAATAAAGAAACTAAAGATAGAAGGAGAGAAGGTATGAAAGATAGAATGAAAGATATCAAGAAATAATGAAAGAAAGAGCGTAATAAAGAAACTAAAGATAGAATGAGAGAAGGTATGAAAGCTAGAATGAAAGATATCAAGAAAGAAAAAAGGAACAAAGTAGAAATAATGTAATAAAGAAAATAAAGATTGACTGAGTGAAGATATGAATGCTAGAATGAAAGTTATCAAGAAAGAAAGAAAGAAAGAAATCAATAAAGAAACTAAAGATAAACTGAGAGAAGGAATGAAATCTAGAATGAAAGATATCAAGAAAGAAAGAAAGTAACTAATAAAGAAACTAAAGATAGAATGAGAGAAGGTATTAAAGCTAGAATGAAAGATATCAAGGAAAGAAATGAAAGTAAGTAACAAAGAAACTAAAGATAGAATGAGAGAAGGTATGAAAGCTGTAATGAAAGATATCAAGAAAGAAAGAAATGAAAGTAAGTTAAAAAGAAACTATAGGAAGAATGAGAGAATTTATGAAAGCTAGAATGAAAGATATCAAGAAAGGAAGAAAGGAGGAAATCAATAAAGAAACTAAAGATAAAATGAGAGAAGGTATGAAATCTAGAATGAAAGATATCAAGAAAGAAAGAAAGAAAGAAATCAATAAAGAAACTAAAGATAAAATGAGAGAAGGAATGATATCTAGAATGAAAGATATCAAGAAAGAAAGAAAGTAACTAATAAAGAAACTAAAGATAGAATGAGAGAAGGTATTAAAGCTAGAATGAAAGATATCAAGGAAAGCAATGAAAGTAAGTAAAAAAGAAACTAAAGATAGAAAGAGAGAAGGTATGAGAGCTAGAATGAAAGATATCAAGAAAGAAAGAAATAAAGTAAGAAAGTAATAAAGAAACTAAAGATAGAATGAGAGAAGGTATGAAAGCTAGAATGTAAGATATCAAGAAAGAAAAAAGGAACCAAGTAGAAATAATGTAATAAAGAAAATAAAGATTGATTGAGTGAAGATATGAATGCTAGAATGAAAGTTATCAAGAAAGAAAGAAAGAAAGTAGGAATGAAACTAAAGATAGAATCAGAGAAGGTATGAGAGCGAGAATGAGATATCAAGAAAGAAAGAAAGAAAGAAAGAAAGAAAGAACGAACGAAAGTAATTAATAAAGAAACTAAAGATAAAATGAGAGAAGGTATGAAAGCTAGAATGAAAGATATCAAGAAAGAAAGAAAGAAAGAAAGAAATCAATAAAGAATCTAAAGATAAAATGAGAGATGGAATGAAATCTAGAATGAAAGATATCAAGAAGGAAAGAAAGTAACTAATAAAGAAAGAAAAGATAGAATGAGAGTAGGTATTAAAGCTAGAATGAAAGATATCAAGGAAAGAAATGAAAGTAAGTAACAAAGAAACTAAAGATAGAATGAGAGAAGGTAAGAAAGCTAGAATGAAAGATATCAAGAAAGAAAGAAAGAAAGAAAGTAAAAAAGAAACTAAAGATAGAAAGAGAGAAGTTATGTGAGCTAGAATGAAAGATATCAAGAAAGAAAGAAAGTAAGAAAGTAATAAAGAAACTAAAGATAGAAGGAGAGAAGGTATGAAAGATAGAATGAAAGATATCAAGAAATAATGAAAGAAAGAGCGTAATAAAGAAACTAAAGATAGAATGAGAGAAGGTATGAAAGCTAGAATGAAAGATATCAAGAAAGAAAAAAGGAACAAAGTAGAAATAATGTAATAAAGAAAATAAAGATTGACTGAGTGAAGATATGAATGCTAGAATGAAAGTTATCAAGAAAGAAAGAAAGAAAGAAATCAATAAAGAAACTAAAGATAAACTGAGAGAAGGAATGAAATCTAGAATGAAAGATAACAAGAAAGAAAGAAAGTAACTAATAAAGAAACTAAAGATAGAATGATAGAAGGTATTAAAGCTAGAATGAAAGATATCAAGGAAAGAAATGAAAGTAAGTAACAAAGAAACTAAAGATAGAATGAGAGAAGGTATGAAAGCTGGAATGAAAGATATCAAGAAAGAAAGAAATGAAAGTAAGTTAAAAAGAAACTATAGGAAGAATGAGAGAATTTATGAAAGCTAGAATGAAAGATATCAAGAAAGGAAGAAAGGAGGAAATCAATAAAGAAACTAAAGATAAAATGAGAGAAGGTATGAAATCTAGAATGAAAGATATCAAGAAAGAAAGAAAGAAAGAAATCAATAAAGAAACTAAAGATAAAATGAGAGAAGGAATGATATCTAGAATGAAAGATATCAAGAAAGAAAGAAAGTAACTAATAAAGGAAGAAAAGATAGAATGAGAGTAGGTATTAAAGCTAGAATGAAAGATATCAAGGAAAGAAATGAAAGTAAGTAAAGAAGAAACTAAAGATAGAATGAGAGAAGGTATGAAAGCTAGAATGAAAGATATCAAGAAAGAAAGAAAGAAAGAAAGAAAGTAAAAAAGAAACTAAAGATAGAAAGAGAGAAGGCATGAGAGCTAGAATGAAAGATATCAAGAAAGAAAGAAATAAAGTAAGAAAGTAATAAAGAAACTAAAGATAGAATGAGAGAAGGTATGAAAGCTAGAATGTAAGATATCAAGAAAGAAAAAAGGAACCAAGTAGAAATAATGTAATAAAGAAAATAAAGATTGATTGAGTGAAGATATGAATGCTAGAATGAAAGTTATCAAGAAAGAAAGAAAGAAAGTAGGAATGAAACTAAAGATAGAATCAGAGAAGGTATGAGAGCGAGAATGAGATATCAAGAAAGAAAGAAAGAAAGAAAGAAAGAACGAAAGTAATTAATAAAGAAACTAAAGATAAAATGAGAGAAGGTATGAAAGCTAGAATGAAAGATATCAAGAAAGAAAGAAAGAAAGAAAGAAATCAATAAAGAATCTAAAGATAAAATGAGAGATGGAATGAAATCTAGAATGAAAGATATCAAGAAAGAAAGAAAGTAACTAATAAAGAAAGAAAAGATAGAATGAGAGTAGGTATTAAAGCTAGAATGAAAGATATCAAGGAAAGAAATGAAAGTAAGTAACAAAGAAACTAAAGATAGAATGAGAGAAGGTAAGAAAGCTAGAATGAAAGATATCAAGAAAGAAAGAAAGAAAGAAAGTAAAAAAGAAACTAAAGATAGAAAGAGAGAAGTTATGTGAGCTAGAATGAAAGATATCAAGAAAGAAAGAAAGTAAGAAAGTAAAAAAGAAACTAAAGATAGAACGAGAGAAGGTATGAAAGATAGAATGAAAGATATCAAGAAATAATGAAAGAAAGAGCGTAATAAAGAAACTAAAGATAGAATGAGAGAAGGTATGAAAGCTTGAATGAAAGATATCAAGAAAGAAAAAAGGAACAAAGTAGAAATAATGTAATAAAGAAAATAAAGATTGACTGAGTGAAGATATGAATGCTAGAATGAAAGTTATCAAGAAAGAACGACAGTAATTAATAAAGAAACTAAAGATAGAATGAGAGAAGGTATGAAAGCTAGAATGTAACATATCAAGAAAGCAAGAAATGAAAGTAAGTAAAAAAGAAACTAAAGATAGAATGAGAGAAGGTACGAAAGCTAGAATGTAAGATCTCAAGAAAGAAAGAAATGAAAGTAAGTAAAAAAGAAACTAAAGATAGAATGAGAGAAGGTATGCAAGCTAGAAAGAAAGATATCAAGAAAGAAAGAAATGAAAGTAAGTAAAAAATAAACTAAAGATAGAATGAGAGAAGGTATGCAAGCTAGAAAGAAAGATATCAAGAAAGAAAGAAAGAAAGAAAGAAAGAAAGAAAGATATCAATAAGAAACTAAAGATAAAATGAGAGAACGTATGAAATCTAGAATGAAAGATATCAAGACAGAAAGAAAGAAAGTAATAAAGAAACTAAAGATAGAATGAGAGATGGTATGAAAGCAAGAATGTAACATATCAAGAAAGCAAGAAATGAAAGTAAGTAATAAAGAAACTAAAGATAGAATGAGAGAAGGTACGAAAGCTAGAATGTAAGATCTCAAGAAAGAAAGAAATGAAAGTAAGTAAAAAAGAAACTATAGGTAGAATGAGAGAATTTATGAAAGCTAGAATGAAAGATATCAAGAAAGGAAGAAATCAGGAAATCAATAAAGAAACTAAAGATAAAATGAGAGAAGGTATGAAATCTAGAATGAAAGATATCAAGAAAGAAAGAAAGAAAGAAATCAATAAAGAAACTAAAGATAAAATGAGAGAAGGAATGAAATCTAGAATGAAAGATATCAAGAAAGAAAGAAAGTAACTAATAAAGAAACTAAAGATAGAATGAGAGAAGGTATTAAAGCTAGAATGAAAGATATCAAGGAAAGAAATGAAAGTAAGTAACAAAGAAACTATAGATAGAATGAGAGAAGGTATGAAAGCTAGAATGAAAGATATAAAGAAAGAAAGAAATGAAAGTAAGTTAAAAAGAAACTATAGGAAGAATGAGAGAATTTATGAAAGCTAGAATGAAAGATATCAAGAAAGGAAGAAAGGAGGAAATCAATAAAGAAACTAAAGATAAAATGAGAGAAGGTATGAAATCTAGAATGAAAGATATCAAGAAAGAAAGAAAGAAAGAAATCAATAAAGAAACTAAAGATAAAATGAGAGAAGGAATGATATCTAGAATGAAAGATATCAAGAAAGAAAGAAAGTAACTAATAAAGAAACTAAAGATAGAATGAGAGAAGGTATTAAACCTAGAATGAAAGATATCAAGGAAAGAAATGAAAGTAAGTAAAAAGAAACTGAAGATAGAATGAGAGAAGGTGTGAAAGCTAGAATGAAAGATATCAAGAAAGAAAGAAAGAAAGAAAGAAAGAAAGTAAAAAAGAAACTGAAGATAGAAAGAGAGAAGGTATGAGAGCTAGAATGAAAGATATCAAGAAAGAAAGAAATAAAGTAAGAAAGTAATAAAGAAACTAAAGATAGAATGAGAGAAGGTATGAAAGCTAGAATGTAAGATATCAAGAAAGAAAAAAGGAACAAAGTAGAAATACTGTAATAAAGAAAATAAAGATTGACTGAGTGAAGATATGAATGCTAGAATGAAAGTTATCAAGAAAGAAAGAAAGAAAGTAAAAAAGAAACTAAAGATAGAATGAGAGAAGGTATGAAAGCAAGAATGAAAGGTATCAAGAAAGAAAGAAAAAAAGAAATCAATAAAGAAATTATAGATGAAAAGAGAGAAGGTATGAAATCTAGAATGATAGATATCAAGAGAGATATAAATAAATTAATAAGGAAACTAAAGATAGAATGAGAGAAGGTATGAAAGCTAGAATGAAAGATATCAAGAAAGAAAGAAAGAAAGTAATAAAGAAACTAAAGATAGAATGAGTGATGGTATGAAAGCTAGAATGACAGATATCAAGAAAGAAAAAAGGAAGAAAGTAGAAAAAAAGTAATAAAGAAACTAAAGATAGAATGAGTGATGGTATGAAAGCTAGAATGACAGATATCAAGAAAGAAAAAAGGAAGAAAGTAGAAAAAAGTAATAAAGAAACTAAAGATAGAATGAGTGATGGTATGAAAGCTAGAATGCAAGATATGAAGAAAGAAAGAAATGAAAGTAAGTAAAAAAAACTAAAGATAGAATGACGGAAGGTATGCAAGCTAGAAAGAAAGATATCAAGAAAGAAAGAAAGAAAGAAATCAATAAAGAAACTAAAGATAAACTGAGAGAAGGAATGAAATCTAGAATGAAAGATATCAAGAAAGAAAGAAAGAAAGAAATCAATAAAGAAACTAAAGATAAACTGAGAGAAGGAATGAAATCTAGAATGAAAGATATCAAGAAAGAAAGAAAGTAACTAATAAAGAAACTAAAGATAGAATGAGAGAAGGTATTAAAGCTAGAATGAAAGATATCAAGGAAAGAAATGAAAGTAAGTAACAAAGAAACTAAAGATAGAATGAGAGAAGGTATGAAAGCTATAATGAAAGATATCAAGAAAGAAAGAAATGAAAGTAAGTTAAAAAGAAACTATAGGAAGAATGAGAGAATTTATGAAAGCTAGAATGAAAGATATCAAGAAAGGAAGAAAGGAGGAAATCAATAAAGAAACTAAAGATAAAATGAGAGAAGGTATGAAATCTAGAATGAAAGATATCAAGAAAGAAAGAAAGAAAGAAAGAAATCAATAAAGAAACTAAAGATAAAATGAGAGAAGGAATGATATCTAGAATGAAAGATATCAAGAAAGAAAGAAAGTAACTAATAAAGAAACTAAAGATAGAATGAGAGAAGGTATTAAAGCTAGAATGAAAGATATCAAGGAAAGAAATGAAAGTAAGTAAAAAAGAAACTAAAGATAGAAAGAGAGAAGGTATGAGAGCTAGAATGAAAGATATCAAGAAAGAAAGAAATAAAGTAAGAAAGTAATAAAGAAACTAAAGATAGAATGAGAGAAGGTATGAAAGCTAGAATGTAAGATATCAAGAAAGAAAAAAGGAACCAAGTAGAAATAATGTAATAAAGAAAATAAAGATTGATTGAGTGAAGATATGAATGCTAGAATGAAAGTTATCAAGAAAGAAAGAAAGAAAGTAGGAATGAAACTAAAGATAGAATCAGAGAAGGTATGAGAGCTAGAATGAGATATCAAGAAAGAAAGAAAGAAAGAAAGAAAGAAAGAACGAACGAAAGTAATTAATAAAGAAACTAAAGATAAAATGAGAGAAGGTATGAAAGCTAGAATGAAAGATATCAAGAAAGAAAGAAAGAAAGAAATCAATAAAGAATCTAAAGATAAAATGAGAGATGGAATGAAATCTAGAATGAAAGATATCAAGAAAGAAAGAAAGTAACTAATAAAGAAAGAAAAGATAGAATGAGAGTAGGTATTAAAGCTAGAATGAAAGATATCAAGGAAAGAAATGAAAGTAAGTAACAAAGAAACTAAAGATAGAATGAGAGAAGGTAAGAAAGCTAGAATGAAAGATATCAAGAAAGAAAGAAGGAAAGAAAGTAAAAAAGAAAATAAAGATAGAAAGAGAGAAGTTATGTGAGCTAGAATGAAAGATATCAAGAAAGAAAGAAAGTAAGAAAGTAATAAAGAAACTAAAGATAGAAGGAGAGAAGGTATGAAAGATAGAATGAAAGATATCAAGAAATAATGAAAGAAAGAGCGTAATAAAGAAACTAAAGATAGAATGAGAGAAGGTATGAAAGCTAGAATGAAAGATATCAAGAAAGAAAAAAGGAACAAAGTAGAAATAATGTAATAAAGAAAATAAAGATTGACTGAGTGAAGATATGAATGCTAGAATGAAAGTTATCAAGAAAGAAAGAAAGAAAGAAATCAATAAAGAAACTAAAGATAAACTGAGAGAAGGAATGAAATCTAGAATGAAAGATATCAAGAAAGAAAGAAAGTAACTAATAAAGAAACTAAAGATAGAATGAGAGAAGGTATTAAAGCTAGAATGAAAGATATCAAGGAAAGAAATGAAAGTAAGTAACAAAGAAACTAAAGATAGAATGAGAGAAGGTATGAAAGCTGTAATGAAAGATATCAAGAAAGAAAGAAATGAAAGTAAGTTAAAAAGAAACTATAGGAAGAATGAGAGAATTTATGAAAGCTAGAATGAAAGATATCAAGAAAGGAAGAAAGGAGGAAATCAATAAAGAAACTAAAGATAAAATGAGAGAAGGTATGAAATCTAGAATGAAAGATATCAAGAAAGAAAGAAAGAAAGAAATCAATAAAGAAACTAAAGATAAAATGAGAGAAGGAATGATATCTAGAATGAAAGATATCAAGAAAGAAAGAAAGTAACTAATAAAGAAACTAAAGATAGAATGAGAGAAGGTATTAAAGCTAGAATGAAAGATATCAAGGAAAGCAATGAAAGTAAGTAAAAAAGAAACTAAAGATAGAAAGAGAGAAGGTATGAGAGCTAGAATGAAAGATATCAAGAAAGAAAGAAATAAAGTAAGAAAGTAATAAAGAAACTAAAGATAGAATGAGAGAAGGTATGAAAGCTAGAATGTAAGATATCAAGAAAGAAAAAAGGAACCAAGTAGAAATAATGTAATAAAGAAAATAAAGATTGATTGAGTGAAGATATGAATGCTAGAATGAAAGTTATCAAGAAAGAAAGAAAGAAAGTAGGAATGAAACTAAAGATAGAATCAGAGAAGGTATGAGAGCGAGAATGAGATATCAAGAAAGAAAGAAAGAAAGAAAGAAAGAACGAAAGTAATTAATAAAGAAACTAAAGATAAAATGAGAGAAGGTATGAAAGCTAGAATGAAAGATATCAAGAAAGAAAGAAAGAAAGAAATCAATAAAGAATCTAAAGATAAAATGAGAGATGGAATGAAATCTAGAATGAAAGATATCAAGAAAGAAAGAAAGTAACTAATAAAGAAAGAAAAGATAGAATGAGAGTAGGTATTAAAGCTAGAATGAAAGATATCAAGGAAAGAAATGAAAGTAAGTAACAAAGAAACTAAAGATAGAATGAGAGAAGGTAAGAAAGCTAGAATGAAAGATATCAAGAAAGAAAGAAAGAAAGTAAAAAAGAAACTAAAGATAGAAAGAGAGAAGTTATGTGAGCTAGAATGAAAGATATCAAGAAAGAAAGAAAGTAAGAAAGTAATAAAGAAACTAAAGATAGAACGAGAGAAGGTATGAAAGATAGAATGAAAGATATCAAGAAATAATGAAAGAAAGAGCGTAATAAAGAAACTAAAGATAGAATGAGAGAAGGTATGAAACCTAGAATGAAAGATATCAAGAAAGAAAAAAGGAACAAAGTAGAAATAATGTAATAAAGAAAATAAAGATTGACTGAGTGAAGATATGAATGCTAGAATGAAAGTTATCAAGAAAGAAAGAAAGAAAGAAATCAATAAAGAAACTAAAGATAAACTGAGAGAAGGAATGAAATCTAGAATGAAAGATATCAAGAAAGAAAGAAAGTAACTAATAAAGAAACTAAAGATAGAATGAGAGAAGGTATTAAAGCTAGAATGAAAGATATCAAGGAAAGAAATGAAAGTAAGTAACAAAGAAACTAAAGATAGAATGAGAGAAGGTATGAAAGCTGTAATGAAAGATATCAAGAAAGAAAGAAATGAAAGTAAGTTAAAAAGAAACTATAGGAAGAATGAGAGAATTTATGAAAGCTAGAATGAAAGATATCAAGAAAGGAAGAAAGGAGGAAATCAATAAAGAAACTAAAGATAAAATGAGAGAAGGTATGAAATCTAGAATGAAAGATATCAAGAAAGAAAGAAAGAAAGAAATCAATAAAGAAACTAAAGATAAAATGAGAGAAGGAATGATATCTAGAATGAAAGATATCAAGAAAGAAAGAAAGTAACTAATAAAGAAACTAAAGATAGAATGAGAGAAGGTATTAAAGCTAGAATGAAAGATATCAAGGAAAGCAATGAAAGTAAGTAAAAAAGAAACTAAAGATAGAAAGAGAGAAGGTATGAGAGCTAGAATGAAAGATATCAAGAAAGAAAGAAATAAAGTAAGAAAGTAATAAAGAAACTAAAGATAGAATGAGAGAAGGTATGAAAGCTAGAATGTAAGATATCAAGAAAGAAAAAAGGAACCAAGTAGAAATAATGTAATAAAGAAAATAAAGATTGATTGAGTGAAGATATGAATGCTAGAATGAAAGTTATCAAGAAAGAAAGAAAGAAAGTAGGAATGAAACTAAAGATAGAATCAGAGAAGGTATGAGAGCGAGAATGAGATATCAAGAAAGAAAGAAAGAAAGAAAGAAAGAACGAAAGTAATTAATAAAGAAACTAAAGATAAAATGAGAGAAGGTATGAAAGCTAGAATGAAAGATATCAAGAAAGAAAGAAAGAAAGAAATCAATAAAGAATCTAAAGATAAAATGAGAGATGGAATGAAATCTAGAATGAAAGATATCAAGAAAGAAAGAAAGTAACTAATAAAGAAAGAAAAGATAGAATGAGAGTAGGTATTAAAGCTAGAATGAAAGATATCAAGGAAAGAAATGAAAGTAAGTAACAAAGAAACTAAAGATAGAATGAGAGAAGGTAAGAAAGCTAGAATGAAAGATATCAAGAAAGAAAGAAGGAAAGAAAGTAAAAAAGAAACTAAAGATAGAAAGAGAGAAGTTATGTGAGCTAGAATGAAAGATATCAAGAAAGAAAGAAAGTAAGAAAGTAATAAAGAAACTAAAGATAGAAGGAGAGAAGGTATGAAAGATAGAATGAAAGATATCAAGAAATAATGAAAGAAAGAGCGTAATAAAGAAACTAAAGATAGAATGAGAGAAGGTATGAAAGCTAGAATGAAAGATATCAAGAAAGAAAAAAGGAACAAAGTAGAAATAATGTAATAAAGAAAATAAAGATTGACTGAGTGAAGATATGAATGCTAGAATGAAAGTTATCAAGAAAGAAAGAAAGAAAGAAATCAATAAAGAAACTAAAGATAAACTGAGAGAAGGAATGAAATCTAGAATGAAAGATATCAAGAAAGAAAGAAAGTAACTAATAAAGAAACTAAAGATAGAATGAGAGAAGGTATTAAAGCTAGAATGAAAGATATCAAGGAAAGAAATGAAAGTAAGTAACAAAGAAACTAAAGATAGAATGAGAGAAGGTATGAAAGCTGTAATGAAAGATATCAAGAAAGAAAGAAATGAAAGTAAGTTAAAAAGAAACTATAGGAAGAATGAGAGAATTTATGAAAGCTAGAATGAAAGATATCAAGAAAGGAAGAAAGGAGGAAATCAATAAAGAAACTAAAGATAAAATGAGAGAAGGTATGAAATCTAGAATGAAAGATATCAAGAAAGAAAGAAAGAAAGAAATCAATAAAGAAACTAAAGATAAAATGAGAGAAGGAATGATATCTAGAATGAAAGATATCAAGAAAGAAAGAAAGTAACTAATAAAGAAACTAAAGATAGAATGAGAGAAGGTATTAAAGCTAGAATGAAAGATATCAAGGAAAGCAATGAAAGTAAGTAAAAAAGAAACTAAAGATAGAAAGAGAGAAGGTATGAGAGCTAGAATGAAAGATATCAAGAAAGAAAGAAATAAAGTAAGAAAGTAATAAAGAAACTAAAGATAGAATGAGAGAAGGTATGAAAGCTAGAATGTAAGATATCAAGAAAGAAAAAAGGAACCAAGTAGAAATAATGTAATAAAGAAAATAAAGATTGATTGAGTGAAGATATGAATGCTAGAATGAAAGTTATCAAGAAAGAAAGAAAGAAAGTAGGAATGAAACTAAAGATAGAATCAGAGAAGGTATGAGAGCGAGAATGAGATATCAAGAAAGAAAGAAAGAAAGAAAGAAAGAAAGAACGAACGAAAGTAATTAATAAAGAAACTAAAGATAAAATGAGAGAAGGTATGAAAGCTAGAATGAAAGATATCAAGAAAGAAAGAAAGAAAGAAAGAAATCAATAAAGAATCTAAAGATAAAATGAGAGATGGAATGAAATCTAGAATGAAAGATATCAAGAAGGAAAGAAAGTAACTAATAAAGAAAGAAAAGATAGAATGAGAGTAGGTATTAAAGCTAGAATGAAAGATATCAAGGAAAGAAATGAAAGTAAGTAACAAAGAAACTAAAGATAGAATGAGAGAAGGTAAGAAAGCTAGAATGAAAGATATCAAGAAAGAAAGAAAGAAAGAAAGTAAAAAAGAAACTAAAGATAGAAAGAGAGAAGTTATGTGAGCTAGAATGAAAGATATCAAGAAAGAAAGAAAGTAAGAAAGTAATAAAGAAACTAAAGATAGAAGGAGAGAAGGTATGAAAGATAGAATGAAAGATATCAAGAAATAATGAAAGAAAGAGCGTAATAAAGAAACTAAAGATAGAATGAGAGAAGGTATGAAAGCTAGAATGAAAGATATCAAGAAAGAAAAAAGGAACAAAGTAGAAATAATGTAATAAAGAAAATAAAGATTGACTGAGTGAAGATATGAATGCTAGAATGAAAGTTATCAAGAAAGAAAGAAAGAAAGAAATCAATAAAGAAACTAAAGATAAACTGAGAGAAGGAATGAAATCTAGAATGAAAGATAACAAGAAAGAAAGAAAGTAACTAATAAAGAAACTAAAGATAGAATGATAGAAGGTATTAAAGCTAGAATGAAAGATATCAAGGAAAGAAATGAAAGTAAGTAACAAAGAAACTAAAGATAGAATGAGAGAAGGTATGAAAGCTGGAATGAAAGATATCAAGAAAGAAAGAAATGAAAGTAAGTTAAAAAGAAACTATAGGAAGAATGAGAGAATTTATGAAAGCTAGAATGAAAGATATCAAGAAAGGAAGAAAGGAGGAAATCAATAAAGAAACTAAAGATAAAATGAGAGAAGGTATGAAATCTAGAATGAAAGATATCAAGAAAGAAAGAAAGAAAGAAATCAATAAAGAAACTAAAGATAAAATGAGAGAAGGAATGATATCTAGAATGAAAGATATCAAGAAAGAAAGAAAGTAACTAATAAAGGAAGAAAAGATAGAATGAGAGTAGGTATTAAAGCTAGAATGAAAGATATCAAGGAAAGAAATGAAAGTAAGTAAAGAAGAAACTAAAGATAGAATGAGAGAAGGTATGAAAGCTAGAATGAAAGATATCAAGAAAGAAAGAAAGAAAGAAAGAAAGTAAAAAAGAAACTAAAGATAGAAAGAGAGAAGGTATGAGAGCTAGAATGAAAGATATCAAGAAAGAAAGAAATAAAGTAAGAAAGTAATAAAGAAACTAAAGATAGAATGAGAGAAGGTATGAAAGCTAGAATGTAAGATATCAAGAAAGAAAAAAGGAACCAAGTAGAAATAATGTAATAAAGAAAATAAAGATTGATTGAGTGAAGATATGAATGCTAGAATGAAAGTTATCAAGAAAGAAAGAAAGAAAGTAGGAATGAAACTAAAGATAGAATCAGAGAAGGTATGAGAGCGAGAATGAGATATCAAGAAAGAAAGAAAGAAAGAAAGAAAGAACGAAAGTAATTAATAAAGAAACTAAAGATAAAATGAGAGAAGGTATGAAAGCTAGAATGAAAGATATCAAGAAAGAAAGAAAGAAAGAAAGAAATCAATAAAGAATCTAAAGATAAAATGAGAGATGGAATGAAATCTAGAATGAAAGATATCAAGAAAGAAAGAAAGTAACTAATAAAGAAAGAAAAGATAGAATGAGAGTAGGTATTAAAGCTAGAATGAAAGATATCAAGGAAAGAAATGAAAGTAAGTAACAAAGAAACTAAAGATAGAATGAGAGAAGGTAAGAAAGCTAGAATGAAAGATATCAAGAAAGAAAGAAAGAAAGAAAGTAAAAAAGAAACTAAAGATAGAAAGAGAGAAGTTATGTGAGCTAGAATGAAAGATATCAAGAAAGAAAGAAAGTAAGAAAGTAAAAAAGAAACTAAAGATAGAACGAGAGAAGGTATGAAAGATAGAATGAAAGATATCAAGAAATAATGAAAGAAAGAGCGTAATAAAGAAACTAAAGATAGAATGAGAGAAGGTATGAAAGCTTGAATGAAAGATATCAAGAAAGAAAAAAGGAACAAAGTAGAAATAATGTAATAAAGAAAATAAAGATTGACTGAGTGAAGATATGAATGCTAGAATGAAAGTTATCAAGAAAGAACGACAGTAATTAATAAAGAAACTAAAGATAGAATGAGAGAAGGTATGAAAGCTAGAATGTAACATATCAAGAAAGCAAGAAATGAAAGTAAGTAAAAAAGAAACTAAAGATAGAATGAGAGAAGGTACGAAAGCTAGAATGTAAGATCTCAAGAAAGAAAGAAATGAAAGTAAGTAAAAAAGAAACTAAAGATAGAATGAGAGAAGGTATGCAAGCTAGAAAGAAAGATATCAAGAAAGAAAGAAATGAAAGTAAGTAAAAAAGAAACTAAAGATAGAATGAGAGAAGGTATGCAAGCTAGAAAGAAAGATATCAAGAAAGAAAGAAAGAAAGAAAGAAAGAAAGAAAGATATCAATAAGAAACTAAAGATAAAATGAGAGAACGTATGAAATCTAGAATGAAAGATATCAAGACAGAAAGAAAGAAAGTAACTACTAAAGAAACTAAAGATAGAAGGAGAGAAGGTTTGAAAGCTAGAATGAAAGATATCAAGAAAGAAAGAAAGAAAGTAATAAAGAAACTAAAGATAGAATGAGAGATGGTATGAAAGCAAGAATGTAACATATCAAGAAAGCAAGAAATGAAAGTAAGTAATAAAGAAACTAAAGATAGAATGAGAGAAGGTACGAAAGCTAGAATGTAAGATCTCAAGAAAGAAAGAAATGAAAGTAAGTAAAAAAGAAACTATAGGTAGAATGAGAGAATTTATGAAAGCTAGAATGAAAGATATCAAGAAAGGAAGAAATCAGGAAATCAATAAAGAAACTAAAGATAAAATGAGAGAAGGTATGAAATCTAGAATGAAAGATATCAAGAAAGAAAGAAAGAAAGAAATCAATAAAGAAACTAAAGATAAAATGAGAGAAGGAATGAAATCTAGAATGAAAGATATCAAGAAAGAAAGAAAGTAACTAATAAAGAAACTAAAGATAGAATGAGAGAAGGTATTAAAGCTAGAATGAAAGATATCAAGGAAAGAAATGAAAGTAAGTAACAAAGAAACTATAGATAGAATGAGAGAAGGTATGAAAGCTAGAATGAAAGATATAAAGAAAGAAAGAAATGAAAGTAAGTTAAAAAGAAACTATAGGAAGAATGAGAGAATTTATGAAAGCTAGAATGAAAGATATCAAGAAAGGAAGAAAGGAGGAAATCAATAAAGAAACTAAAGATAAAATGAGAGAAGGTATGAAATCTAGAATGAAAGATATCAAGAAAGAAAGAAAGAAAGAAATCAATAAAGAAACTAAAGATAAAATGAGAGAAGGAATGATATCTAGAATGAAAGATATCAAGAAAGAAAGAAAGTAACTAATAAAGAAACTAAAGATAGAATGAGAGAAGGTATTAAACCTAGAATGAAAGATATCAAGGAAAGAAATGAAAGTAAGTAAAAAGAAACTGAAGATAGAATGAGAGAAGGTGTGAAAGCTAGAATGAAAGATATCAAGAAAGAAAGAAAGAAAGAAAGAAAGAAAGTAAAAAAGAAACTGAAGATAGAAAGAGAGAAGGTATGAGAGCTAGAATGAAAGATATCAAGAAAGAAAGAAATAAAGTAAGAAAGTAATAAAGAAACTAAAGATAGAATGAGAGAAGGTATGAAAGCTAGAATGTAAGATATCAAGAAAGAAAAAAGGAACAAAGTAGAAATACTGTAATAAAGAAAATAAAGATTGACTGAGTGAAGATATGAATGCTAGAATGAAAGTTATCAAGAAAGAAAGAAAGAAAGTAAAAAAGAAACTAAAGATAGAATGAGAGAAGGTATGAAAGCAAGAATGAAAGGTATCAAGAAAGAAAGAAAAAAAGAAATCAATAAAGAAATTATAGATGAAAAGAGAGAAGGTATGAAATCTAGAATGATAGATATCAAGAGAGATATAAATAAATTAATAAGGAAACTAAAGATAGAATGAGAGAAGGTATGAAAGCTAGAATGAAAGATATCAAGAAAGAAAGAAAGAAAGTAATAAAGAAACTAAAGATAGAATGAGTGATGGTATGAAAGCTAGAATGACAGATATCAAGAAAGAAAAAAGGAAGAAAGTAGAAAAAAAGTAATAAAGAAACTAAAGATAGAATGAGTGATGGTATGAAAGCTAGAATGACAGATATCAAGAAAGAAAAAAGGAAGAAAGTAGAAAAAAGTAATAAAGAAACTAAAGATAGAATGAGTGATGGTATGAAAGCTAGAATGCAAGATATGAAGAAAGAAAGAAATGAAAGTAAGTAAAAAAAACTAAAGATAGAATGACGGAAGGTATGCAAGCTAGAAAGAAAGATATCAAGAAAGAAAGAAAGAAAGAAATCAATAAAGAAACTAAAGATAAACTGAGAGAAGGAATGAAATCTAGAATGAAAGATATCAAGAAAGAAAGAAAGAAAGAAATCAATAAAGAAACTAAAGATAAACTGAGAGAAGGAATGAAATCTAGAATGAAAGATATCAAGAAAGAAAGAAAGTAACTAATAAAGAAACTAAAGATAGAATGAGAGAAGGTATTAAAGCTAGAATGAAAGATATCAAGGAAAGAAATGAAAGTAAGTAACAAAGAAACTAAAGATAGAATGAGAGAAGGTATGAAAGCTATAATGAAAGATATCAAGAAAGAAAGAAATGAAAGTAAGTTAAAAAGAAACTATAGGAAGAATGAGAGAATTTATGAAAGCTAGAATGAAAGATATCAAGAAAGGAAGAAAGGAGGAAATCAATAAAGAAACTAAAGATAAAATGAGAGAAGGTATGAAATCTAGAATGAAAGATATCAAGAAAGAAAGAAAGAAAGAAAGAAATCAATAAAGAAACTAAAGATAAAATGAGAGAAGGAATGATATCTAGAATGAAAGATATCAAGAAAGAAAGAAAGTAACTAATAAAGAAACTAAAGATAGAATGAGAGAAGGTATTAAAGCTAGAATGAAAGATATCAAGGAAAGAAATGAAAGTAAGTAAAAAAGAAACTAAAGATAGAAAGAGAGAAGGTATGAGAGCTAGAATGAAAGATATCAAGAAAGAAAGAAATAAAGTAAGAAAGTAATAAAGAAACTAAAGATAGAATGAGAGAAGGTATGAAAGCTAGAATGTAAGATATCAAGAAAGAAAAAAGGAACCAAGTAGAAATAATGTAATAAAGAAAATAAAGATTGATTGAGTGAAGATATGAATGCTAGAATGAAAGTTATCAAGAAAGAAAGAAAGAAAGTAGGAATGAAACTAAAGATAGAATCAGAGAAGGTATGAGAGCTAGAATGAGATATCAAGAAAGAAAGAAAGAAAGAAAGAAAGAAAGAACGAACGAAAGTAATTAATAAAGAAACTAAAGATAAAATGAGAGAAGGTATGAAAGCTAGAATGAAAGATATCAAGAAAGAAAGAAAGAAAGAAATCAATAAAGAATCTAAAGATAAAATGAGAGATGGAATGAAATCTAGAATGAAAGATATCAAGAAAGAAAGAAAGTAACTAATAAAGAAAGAAAAGATAGAATGAGAGTAGGTATTAAAGCTAGAATGAAAGATATCAAGGAAAGAAATGAAAGTAAGTAACAAAGAAACTAAAGATAGAATGAGAGAAGGTAAGAAAGCTAGAATGAAAGATATCAAGAAAGAAAGAAGGAAAGAAAGTAAAAAAGAAAATAAAGATAGAAAGAGAGAAGTTATGTGAGCTAGAATGAAAGATATCAAGAAAGAAAGAAAGTAAGAAAGTAATAAAGAAACTAAAGATAGAAGGAGAGAAGGTATGAAAGATAGAATGAAAGATATCAAGAAATAATGAAAGAAAGAGCGTAATAAAGAAACTAAAGATAGAATGAGAGAAGGTATGAAAGCTAGAATGAAAGATATCAAGAAAGAAAAAAGGAACAAAGTAGAAATAATGTAATAAAGAAAATAAAGATTGACTGAGTGAAGATATGAATGCTAGAATGAAAGTTATCAAGAAAGAAAGAAAGAAAGAAATCAATAAAGAAACTAAAGATAAACTGAGAGAAGGAATGAAATCTAGAATGAAAGATATCAAGAAAGAAAGAAAGTAACTAATAAAGAAACTAAAGATAGAATGAGAGAAGGTATTAAAGCTAGAATGAAAGATATCAAGGAAAGAAATGAAAGTAAGTAACAAAGAAACTAAAGATAGAATGAGAGAAGGTATGAAAGCTGTAATGAAAGATATCAAGAAAGAAAGAAATGAAAGTAAGTTAAAAAGAAACTATAGGAAGAATGAGAGAATTTATGAAAGCTAGAATGAAAGATATCAAGAAAGGAAGAAAGGAGGAAATCAATAAAGAAACTAAAGATAAAATGAGAGAAGGTATGAAATCTAGAATGAAAGATATCAAGAAAGAAAGAAAGAAAGAAATCAATAAAGAAACTAAAGATAAAATGAGAGAAGGAATGATATCTAGAATGAAAGATATCAAGAAAGAAAGAAAGTAACTAATAAAGAAACTAAAGATAGAATGAGAGAAGGTATTAAAGCTAGAATGAAAGATATCAAGGAAAGCAATGAAAGTAAGTAAAAAAGAAACTAAAGATAGAAAGAGAGAAGGTATGAGAGCTAGAATGAAAGATATCAAGAAAGAAAGAAATAAAGTAAGAAAGTAATAAAGAAACTAAAGATAGAATGAGAGAAGGTATGAAAGCTAGAATGTAAGATATCAAGAAAGAAAAAAGGAACCAAGTAGAAATAATGTAATAAAGAAAATAAAGATTGATTGAGTGAAGATATGAATGCTAGAATGAAAGTTATCAAGAAAGAAAGAAAGAAAGTAGGAATGAAACTAAAGATAGAATCAGAGAAGGTATGAGAGCGAGAATGAGATATCAAGAAAGAAAGAAAGAAAGAAAGAAAGAAAGAACGAAAGTAATTAATAAAGAAACTAAAGATAAAATGAGAGAAGGTATGAAAGCTAGAATGAAAGATATCAAGAAAGAAAGAAAGAAAGAAATCAATAAAGAATCTAAAGATAAAATGAGAGATGGAATGAAATCTAGAATGAAAGATATCAAGAAAGAAAGAAAGTAACTAATAAAGAAAGAAAAGATAGAATGAGAGTAGGTATTAAAGCTAGAATGAAAGATATCAAGGAAAGAAATGAAAGTAAGTAACAAAGAAACTAAAGATAGAATGAGAGAAGGTAAGAAAGCTAGAATGAAAGATATCAAGAAAGAAAGAAAGAAAGTAAAAAAGAAACTAAAGATAGAAAGAGAGAAGTTATGTGAGCTAGAATGAAAGATATCAAGAAAGAAAGAAAGTAAGAAAGTAATAAAGAAACTAAAGATAGAACGAGAGAAGGTATGAAAGATAGAATGAAAGATATCAAGAAATAATGAAAGAAAGAGCGTAATAAAGAAACTAAAGATAGAATGAGAGAAGGTATGAAACCTAGAATGAAAGATATCAAGAAAGAAAAAAGGAACAAAGTAGAAATAATGTAATAAAGAAAATAAAGATTGACTGAGTGAAGATATGAATGCTAGAATGAAAGTTATCAAGAAAGAAAGAAAGAAAGAAATCAATAAAGAAACTAAAGATAAACTGAGAGAAGGAATGAAATCTAGAATGAAAGATATCAAGAAAGAAAGAAAGTAACTAATAAAGAAACTAAAGATAGAATGAGAGAAGGTATTAAAGCTAGAATGAAAGATATCAAGGAAAGAAATGAAAGTAAGTAACAAAGAAACTAAAGATAGAATGAGAGAAGGTATGAAAGCTGTAATGAAAGATATCAAGAAAGAAAGAAATGAAAGTAAGTTAAAAAGAAACTATAGGAAGAATGAGAGAATTTATGAAAGCTAGAATGAAAGATATCAAGAAAGGAAGAAAGGAGGAAATCAATAAAGAAACTAAAGATAAAATGAGAGAAGGTATGAAATCTAGAATGAAAGATATCAAGAAAGAAAGAAAGAAAGAAATCAATAAAGAAACTAAAGATAAAATGAGAGAAGGAATGATATCTAGAATGAAAGATATCAAGAAAGAAAGAAAGTAACTAATAAAGAAACTAAAGATAGAATGAGAGAAGGTATTAAAGCTAGAATGAAAGATATCAAGGAAAGCAATGAAAGTAAGTAAAAAAGAAACTAAAGATAGAAAGAGAGAAGGTATGAGAGCTAGAATGAAAGATATCAAGAAAGAAAGAAATAAAGTAAGAAAGTAATAAAGAAACTAAAGATAGAATGAGAGAAGGTATGAAAGCTAGAATGTAAGATATCAAGAAAGAAAAAAGGAACCAAGTAGAAATAATGTAATAAAGAAAATAAAGATTGATTGAGTGAAGATATGAATGCTAGAATGAAAGTTATCAAGAAAGAAAGAAAGAAAGTAGGAATGAAACTAAAGATAGAATCAGAGAAGGTATGAGAGCGAGAATGAGATATCAAGAAAGAAAGAAAGAAAGAAAGAAAGAACGAAAGTAATTAATAAAGAAACTAAAGATAAAATGAGAGAAGGTATGAAAGCTAGAATGAAAGATATCAAGAAAGAAAGAAAGAAAGAAATCAATAAAGAATCTAAAGATAAAATGAGAGATGGAATGAAATCTAGAATGAAAGATATCAAGAAAGAAAGAAAGTAACTAATAAAGAAAGAAAAGATAGAATGAGAGTAGGTATTAAAGCTAGAATGAAAGATATCAAGGAAAGAAATGAAAGTAAGTAACAAAGAAACTAAAGATAGAATGAGAGAAGGTAAGAAAGCTAGAATGAAAGATATCAAGAAAGAAAGAAGGAAAGAAAGTAAAAAAGAAACTAAAGATAGAAAGAGAGAAGTTATGTGAGCTAGAATGAAAGATATCAAGAAAGAAAGAAAGTAAGAAAGTAATAAAGAAACTAAAGATAGAAGGAGAGAAGGTATGAAAGATAGAATGAAAGATATCAAGAAATAATGAAAGAAAGAGCGTAATAAAGAAACTAAAGATAGAATGAGAGAAGGTATGAAAGCTAGAATGAAAGATATCAAGAAAGAAAAAAGGAACAAAGTAGAAATAATGTAATAAAGAAAATAAAGATTGACTGAGTGAAGATATGAATGCTAGAATGAAAGTTATCAAGAAAGAAAGAAAGAAAGAAATCAATAAAGAAACTAAAGATAAACTGAGAGAAGGAATGAAATCTAGAATGAAAGATATCAAGAAAGAAAGAAAGTAACTAATAAAGAAACTAAAGATAGAATGAGAGAAGGTATTAAAGCTAGAATGAAAGATATCAAGGAAAGAAATGAAAGTAAGTAACAAAGAAACTAAAGATAGAATGAGAGAAGGTATGAAAGCTGTAATGAAAGATATCAAGAAAGAAAGAAATGAAAGTAAGTTAAAAAGAAACTATAGGAAGAATGAGAGAATTTATGAAAGCTAGAATGAAAGATATCAAGAAAGGAAGAAAGGAGGAAATCAATAAAGAAACTAAAGATAAAATGAGAGAAGGTATGAAATCTAGAATGAAAGATATCAAGAAAGAAAGAAAGAAAGAAATCAATAAAGAAACTAAAGATAAAATGAGAGAAGGAATGATATCTAGAATGAAAGATATCAAGAAAGAAAGAAAGTAACTAATAAAGAAACTAAAGATAGAATGAGAGAAGGTATTAAAGCTAGAATGAAAGATATCAAGGAAAGCAATGAAAGTAAGTAAAAAAGAAACTAAAGATAGAAAGAGAGAAGGTATGAGAGCTAGAATGAAAGATATCAAGAAAGAAAGAAATAAAGTAAGAAAGTAATAAAGAAACTAAAGATAGAATGAGAGAAGGTATGAAAGCTAGAATGTAAGATATCAAGAAAGAAAAAAGGAACCAAGTAGAAATAATGTAATAAAGAAAATAAAGATTGATTGAGTGAAGATATGAATGCTAGAATGAAAGTTATCAAGAAAGAAAGAAAGAAAGTAGGAATGAAACTAAAGATAGAATCAGAGAAGGTATGAGAGCGAGAATGAGATATCAAGAAAGAAAGAAAGAAAGAAAGAAAGAAAGAACGAAAGTAATTAATAAAGAAACTAAAGATAAAATGAGAGAAGGTATGAAAGCTAGAATGAAAGATATCAAGAAAGAAAGAAAGAAAGAAATCAATAAAGAATCTAAAGATAAAATGAGAGATGGAATGAAATCTAGAATGAAAGATATCAAGAAAGAAAGAAAGTAACTAATAAAGAAAGAAAAGATAGAATGAGAGTAGGTATTAAAGCTAGAATGAAAGATATCAAGGAAAGAAATGAAAGTAAGTAACAAAGAAACTAAAGATAGAATGAGAGAAGGTAAGAAAGCTAGAATGAAAGATATCAAGAAAGAAAGAAAGAAAGTAAAAAAGAAACTAAAGATAGAAAGAGAGAAGTTATGTGAGCTAGAATGAAAGATATCAAGAAAGAAAGAAAGTAAGAAAGTAATAAAGAAACTAAAGATAGAAGGAGAGAAGGTATGAAAGATAGAATGAAAGATATCAAGAAATAATGAAAGAAAGAGCGTAATAAAGAAACTAAAGATAGAATGAGAGAAGGTATGAAAGCTAGAATGAAAGATATCAAGAAAGAAAAAAGGAACAAAGTAGAAATAATGTAATAAAGAAAATAAAGATTGACTGAGTGAAGATATGAATGCTAGAATGAAAGTTATCAAGAAAGAAAGAAAGAAAGAAATCAATAAAGAAACTAAAGATAAACTGAGAGAAGGAATGAAATCTAGAATGAAAGATATCAAGAAAGAAAGAAAGTAACTAATAAAGAAACTAAAGATAGAATGAGAGAAGGTATTAAAGCTAGAATGAAAGATATCAAGGAAAGAAATGAAAGTAAGTAACAAAGAAACTAAAGATAGAATGAGAGAAGGTATGAAAGCTGTAATGAAAGATATCAAGAAAGAAAGAAATGAAAGTAAGTTAAAAAGAAACTATAGGAAGAATGAGAGAATTTATGAAAGCTAGAATGAAAGATATCAAGAAAGGAAGAAAGGAGGAAATCAATAAAGAAACTAAAGATAAAATGAGAGAAGGTATGAAATCTAGAATGAAAGATATCAAGAAAGAAAGAAAGAAAGAAATCAATAAAGAAACTAAAGATAAAATGAGAGAAGGAATGATATCTAGAATGAAAGATATCAAGAAAGAAAGAAAGTAACTAATAAAGAAACTAAAGATAGAATGAGAGAAGGTATTAAAGCTAGAATGAAAGATATCAAGGAAAGCAATGAAAGTAAGTAAAAAAGAAACTAAAGATAGAAAGAGAGAAGGTATGAGAGCTAGAATGAAAGATATCAAGAAAGAAAGAAATAAAGTAAGAAAGTAATAAAGAAACTAAAGATAGAATGAGAGAAGGTATGAAAGCTAGAATGTAAGATATCAAGAAAGAAAAAAGGAACCAAGTAGAAATAATGTAATAAAGAAAATAAAGATTGATTGAGTGAAGATATGAATGCTAGAATGAAAGTTATCAAGAAAGAAAGAAAGAAAGTAGGAATGAAACTAAAGATAGAATCAGAGAAGGTATGAGAGCGAGAATGAGATATCAAGAAAGAAAGAAAGAAAGAAAGAAAGAAAGAAAGAACGAAAGTAATTAATAAAGAAACTAAAGATAAAATGAGAGAAGGTATGAAAGCTAGAATGAAAGATATCAAGAAAGAAAGAAAGAAAGAAATCAATAAAGAATCTAAAGATAAAATGAGAGATGGAATGAAATCTAGAATGAAAGATATCAAGAAAGAAAGAAAGTAACTAATAAAGAAAGAAAAGATAGAATGAGAGTAGGTATTAAAGCTAGAATGAAAGATATCAAGGAAAGAAATGAAAGTAAGTAACAAAGAAACTAAAGATAGAATGAGAGAAGGTAAGAAAGCTAGAATGAATGATATCAAGAAAGAAAGAAAGAAAGTAAAAAAGAAACTAAAGATAGAAAGAGAGAAGTTATGTGAGCTAGAATGAAAGATATCAAGAAAGAAAGAAAGTAAGAAAGTAATAAAGAAACTAAAGATAGAACGAGAGAAGGTATGAAAGATAGAATGAAAGATATCAAGAAATAATGAAAGAAAGAGCGTAATAAAGAAACTAAAGATAGAATGAGAGAAGGTATGAAAGCTAGAATGAAAGATATCAAGAAAGAAAAAAGGAACAAAGTAGAAATAATGTAATTAAGAAAATAAAGATTGACTGAGTGAAGATATGAATGCTAGAATGAAAGTTATCAAGAAAGAACGACAGTAATTAATAAAGAAACTAAAGATAGAATGAGAGAAGATATGAAAGCTAGAATGTAACATATCAAGAAAGCAAGAAATGAAAGTAAGTAAAAAAGAAACTAAAGATAGAATGAGAGAAGGTACGAAAGCTAGAATGTAAGATCTCAAGAAAGAAAGAAATGAAAGTAAGTAAAAAAGAAACTAAAGATAGAATGAGAGAAGGTATGCAAGCTAGAAAGAAAGATATCAAGAAAGAAAGAAAGAAAGAAAGAAAGAAAGAAAGAAAGAAAGATATCAATAAGAAACTAAAGATAAAATGAGAGAAGGTATGAAATCTAGAATGAAAGATATCAAGACAGAAAGAAAGAAAGTAACTACTAAAGAAACTAAAGGTAGAAGGAGAGAAGGTATGAAAGCTAGAATGAAAGATATCAAGAAAGAAAGAAAGAAAGTAATAAAGAAACTAAAGATAGAATGAGAGATGGTATGAAAGCAAGAATATAACATATCAAGAAAGCAAGAAATGAAAGTAAGTAATAAAGAAACTAAAGATAGAATGAGAGAAGGTACGAAAGCTAGAATGTAAGATCTCAAGAAAGAAAGAAATGAAAGTAAGTAAAAAAGAAACTATAGGTAGAATGAGAGAATTTATGAAAGCTAGAATGAAAGATATCAAGAAAGGAAGAAAGGAGGAAATCAATAAAGAAACTAAAGATAAAATGAGAGAAGGTATGAAATCTAGAATGAAAGATATCAAGAAAGAAAGAAAGAAAGAAATCAATAAAGAAACTAAAGATAAAATGAGAGAAGGAATGAAATCTAGAATGAAAGATATCAAGAAAGAAAGAAAGTAACTAATAAAGAAACTAAAGATAGAATGAGAGAAGGTATTAAAGCTAGAATGAAAGATATCAAGGAAAGAAATGAAAGTAAGTAACAAAGAAACTATAGAATGAGAGAAGGTATGAAAGCTAGAATGAAAGATATAAAGAAAGAAAGAAATGAAAGTAAGTTAAAAAGAAACTATAGGAAGAATGAGAGAATTTATGAAAGCTAGAATGAAAGATATCAAGAAAGGAAGAAAGGAGGAAATCAATAAAGAAACTAAAGATAAAATGAGAGAAGGTATGAAATCTAGAATGAAAGATATCAAGAAAGAAAGAAAGAAAGAAATCAATAAAGAAACTAAAGATAAAATGAGAGAAGGAATGATATCTAGAATGAAAGATATCAAGAAAGAAAGAAAGTAACTAATAAAGAAACTAAAGATAGAATGAGAGAAGGTATTAAACTTAGAATGAAAGATATCAAGGAAAGAAATGTAAGTAAGTAAAAAAGTAACTGAAGATAGAATGAGAGAACGTATGAAAGCTAGAATGAAAGATATCAAGAAAGAAAGAAAGAAAGTAAAAAAGAAACTAAAGATAGAAAGAGAGAAGTTATGTGAGCTAGAATGAAAGATATCAAGAAAGAAAGAAAGTAAGAAAGTAATAAAGAAACTAAAGATAGAACGAGAGAAGGTATGAAAGATAGAATGAAAGATATCAAGAAATAATGAAAGAAAGAGCGTAATAAAGAAACTAAAGATAGAATGAGAGAAGGTATGTGTAGCGTTCTCCTTTAAATGTGGTCATGGCTCAGGTTTAGTTAGAGTGAGTCATGCATATTTATGTTGCTGAGAGGCGGAGCCAAGAGGCAGAGTATAAGAGGCAGAGCCTGAGGGGGAGAAAGGGGAGATCAGAGTTTTGGAAGGAGTTTGATTAGAGAGTTCAGAGATTTATGTGATTGTGATTAGACTGATGAAAATATACTAGGAGATCTGAGAAGTGATTGACCAGTGACTGGAAGGGAGAAGGAATAGAACTGAATATTATAATACTGAAACAAATAAGCAAATAAACTAAAGATCATTCTATTTCATTAAAGAGTGGACCTGATTCTTTCTAAAGGAGTTATGGGGATCTAGGGATCTCCTGGTGGCAGCAGTGGAAGAAAGGAAAGAGTTTAGTTTGGCCCTGGTGTGCTCTGAGGTCTGAGTCTAGGTGGACAGACCAAGGCACGAGTGGGTCCAACGCCACATAGGTTCCAGAGGTGTGGGATCCAAAAAGGGTCAAATCGCGACATTGGTGTCCAGCGGCGGGAAACGAAGTAATCCAGTGAAGCCTATTGAAATAATCCAGTGAAGCCTATTTAAATAATCCAGTGAAGCCTTTATAAAAGAGTTTATTGAGTCAAGGGTACCTTTTAGACAGGATCTGTGGCAATGAGGTTTGGTTCCTGCTAGAGCTTTTGGGAAAAGCTTAGTAGCGGGGCCTCAGAACCCAGATCAGGGGGGTCTAAGATAGGGAACGACTCTGTGAGGAAATTTCTGAGTTTTACCTCAGGATCTGAGGATCAGAGGGCTTGCTCTGAAATCCCAGGCTCTGAGATAGGAGAGTGCTGTGGATAAGGCAGAAGCCAGGTCATAGCAGATCTGAGGGAAAGTACTAAAAGAAAAGGCTTGAAAAATTTATATCAGTAACTGGAAGTAAAATAAGAAAAACAGGTCCTTTTAAAAAGAAAATTTGTGAACGCTGCTCTAATCACCTCAGAGAAAGATAAACAAAAAGGAAAAGATGCCTCCCAAACGCGCCACAAGGGGGAGTCCTGAGTCTGAAGGGTTGCCTCAGGAATTGGAGGGAGACCAAAAGGAAATAGGCGTTGAGGTTACCTCAGAGGGACATAAGGAATTAAGCCCTCAAGAATTTGAGAGATGGAAACTGGAAAGGGAATTTAAATTTAAGGAACTACAGCTCAGAGCTGAGCAGGAGGCCAGACAATTTGAGCAGGAGGAGAGAAGGAGGGAACAGGAAAGCAAAGAAAGAGCTGAGCAGGAGGCCAGACAATTTGAGCAGGAGGCCAGACAATTTGAGCAGGAAGAGAGAAGAAGGGACCTGGAAATCAAGGCTGAGTCAGAAGCTAAACAACTAGAATTAAGAGAAAAGGAAATGAATTTTCAACTACAGATGAGACAATTAGAGATTTCTGCTCTAAATAATAACCTTAATAATAACAACAGTGGGGGAGGTGGAATCCTGTCAAAGATAGATTTGAAGAAGTTTCCCCAGTACAAAAGAGGGGACTGTCCTGAATCCTTCCTCATTGCTTTTGAACGCACCTGCAATGACTTTGAAATCAGAAATGAAGATAGAATGATGGTTTTAAGAGCGCAGGTTAGCGGAGATCTGGCAGAAATATATGCCCAGATGAATCCCGAGAAGGCAAGAGATTTTGAGGCATATAAAAAGATGGTTTATTCAAGATTTTGTCTGAACTCTGAACACCTGAGGCGGAAATTTCGCTCTCTCTCTAAAAAGCAGGATGAATCGTACTCTCAGTTGGGAGCTAGATTGGCGCTGACTCTGGATAAGTGGATTGAAAGAGAGGAGATCACTTCTTTAGAACAGTTGAAGGATTTAATTGGGCTAGAACAGTTTTACTCCCTATTACCTGGAGAACTACGGTATTTAGTAAGGGACAAGAATCCTAAAAATTTATGGGAAGCGGGAGAACAAACTGATTTGATTAATGCTTACAGGAACCCTAGATTTTCAGAGCTGAGAGTAAATAAACCAAACTGGGACAATAACTATAAAAAGCCTTTTAATAAAAATTACCTCAGCAGGAATCCTGAGAGAGAAGGTCAGGGCGGGACTTCCCCAAAGTTGCCAAGGGCTAGCCCGCCAAAAACATCAAACCCTGAGGCACGGTTCGCCAAAGTACCTCAGAATGACAAAAGGAATTTTAAATGTTTTAACTGTGGGCAACCAGGCCACTTACAATTCCAGTGTAGGCAACCATACCCCAACTTGCAGAGAAATGATTCTCTAACCAAAAAGGTGTATTGTGTCAAGCAAGTGGAATCAGGGGAGGAAAATAGTAGACAGAGACCTGATCCCATAACCACCACCACTTCTACTGACCATGAGGAGGAAGATATTCCTATAGCCCAAGTAGTCCATTGTTTCTATATCAGCAATGACCAGACCCTTCTCAGAAACGCAGGTGAAGAGATAGTTGTGAAAGGAAAGAAGTACATGGCAATAAGAGATACAGGATCTCAAATCTCCATTGTCCATTCCGATTTAGTAGCCCAGGATGACATTATTCCTGGCAAAGAAATGTCTTTAAAGGGAATTGGGAAGGAAACCGTGGTTTTAAAAGTGGCTGAGATACCAGTAGAATACCAGAATTGGTCTGGAAAGTGGCAAGTAGCTGTGTCAGATGAAATACCAGCAGCTTTTCTCCTTGGTTGGGATTTAATAGAGCATGTCAAGAGTGCGTTAGTGCTTACCCGCTCAAAGGGGGGTCAAAACTCACCCTCTGCAGCTCAAACCGATACTGTAGCAGAGAAAGGCCTAGGTGGAGCGGTTACCGTGGCAACCCAGCTTGATAGGGCTGAGGCAGAACTCATGCTACTACAGAATCCCAAAACAAATAACAATTTTGCCCAGGAGCAGAAGGAGGACATTAGCTTGGGAGTTTGCTTTGAAGCTGCCAGGACTCCCACTGTACTGTCTCCTGAGTGCCCTGAGAGCTTTAGCTTAACCAAAGACCTTCTGTACAGGGAAACGTTAGCTACTCCATACCGAGGAAAAGGGGAACCCCGAAAGCAATTAGTGGTCCCTAGTAAATACAGGGAGAAAATCATTAATCAAGCTCACAGCAGTTTATTTGGAGCTCACATGGGGATCACCAGAACCAAAAGACGGGTTGGCCAGAACTTCTTTTGGCCAGGTATGGGCAAACAGATTACTTGTTTCTGTAAAACGTGTGATGTCTGTCAGAGACGAGGGACTGGGCAGGACAGGACCAAAGCCAAATTATGCCCTCTGCCAGTCATCTCTACACCGTTCCAAAGGCTGGGAATCGATCTAGTGGGTCCCTTACCTAATGCCACCCGTAGGGGAAATAAATACATCTTGACCATAATGGATTTTGCCACTAGATATCCCGAGGCAATTCCTTTGCGCAACATGGAAACTGACACCGTGGCAGATGCCCTAATCAATTACATGAGCCGATTGGGATTTGCCAGCGAGATAGTCAGCGATTTGGGAATGAGTTTCACATCCAAACTGATCAAAAGGTTATGGAAGGCTTGTGGAATTACCCAAATCAACTTGACTCCATATCATCCAGAGACCAACGGGCTAGTTGAGAAATTCAATGGCACGTTAGTGTGCATGACTAAGGCGTATGTAGCAGAGAACCCAAATGATTGGGACTGCAAAATACAACCCTTTCTATATGCTTATAGGAGCATCCCTCAAGAGAGCACGGGATTTAGTCCTTTTGAGTTACTGCTAGGACGAGAGGCGCGCGGACCTTTAGATTTGCTCCGCATGAACTGGGAAGACCATAGAGAAAGTGACCCAGAGTCAGTGGTAGAATATATGCACAGGTTGCAAAACACCCTGCAAAGGTCTCTAGAGATAGCCAGAAAGAACTTAAGGGCTGCCCAGACTAAGCAGAAGACCTGGTATGACAAGAAAGCCCATGAAAGAACTTTTGGGCCTGAAGATGAAGTTCTTTTGCTTAGGCCAGTCAAAGGTCACAAGCTACAATTAGCTTGGGAGGATCCCTATAAAGTAGTGACAAAATTGAACAATGTCAATTATGTGATACAGAAGGAGGAAGGCCCTGATGCCTTAAAGAGGGATGCATCTAAAGATGTTCGGGAGGAGAAGAGGGAACTGCCTACCCTTTCCCTAGCTAAGCAAGTGAAGCCCCGAGCCAGACTTAAAGATGACGTCACTATAAAACGACCAGCAGATGACATCCTGTGGACAACCGAGTGGCCGATGACCACCAGTCGATGGAAAAGGGTGCGGAGGAAGGAGCCAGTGGTCAACAGAGGGACTCCTGAGTGCCAGCAGAGGTGTGTCCAGCTGAAGGAGATGACCACAACCGGACCAGTCCATGGTGCGCCAGACTACGACGGGAAAGTGAGAGACTTGGACTTTGCAAATTTTGCCTTTGCAACAGAGACTCAGTTCTTGCCTCGAAAGCCCACAATGTTGTCGCACATGTGCTTTCCAGGAGGCTAGATGAATGATACCAGGACTTTTATTATAAACTGAAATGGACTATAATTCACAGTTAATTATTTATGTAAAAGTTCATGATCGTGATTTCTGTATGGTTGTAAATTCTGTAAAATGATAAGGTAAGGTATATTATTGATTAGTAGATGATAAGGTAAAGTATTGTATTGATTATTAAATGATAAGGTAATGTATATTATTGATTAGTAGATGAAAAGGTAAAGTATTGTATTGATTATTAAATGATAAGGTAAGGATTTGGTTGAAATTTAGTAAAAAATGTGAAAGGTAAATTGTTATGAGAAAAAAAAAGTTTAAGCAATTGCACCTGTTTGTTCAGGAGGAAAAATGTGTTTCCCCTCCCAAACAAACCTAAGTAAGGGGGGAGGTCTGTAGCGTTCTCCTTTAAATGTGGTCATGGCTCAGGTTTAGTTAGAGTGAGTCATGCATATTTATGTTGCTGAGAGGCGGAGCCAAGAGGCAGAGTATAAGAGGCAGAGCCTGAGGGGGAGAAAGGGGAGATCAGAGTTTTGGAAGGAGTTTGATTAGAGAGTTCAGAGATTTATGTGATTGTGATTAGACTGATGAAAATATACTAGGAGATCTGAGAAGTGATTGACCAGTGACTGGAAGGGAGAAGGAATAGAACTGAATATTATAATACTGAAACAAATAAGCAAATAAACTAAAGATCATTCTATTTCATTAAAGAGTGGACCTGATTCTTTCTAAAGGAGTTATGGGGATCTAGGGATCTCCTGGTGGCAGCAGTGGAAGAAAGGAAAGAGTTTAGTTTGGCCCTGGTGTGCTCTGAGGTCTGAGTCTAGGTGGACAGACCAAGGCACGAGTGGGTCCAACGCCACATAGGTTCCAGAGGTGTGGGATCCAAAAAGGGTCAAATCGCGACAGTATGAAAGCTAGAATGAAAGATATCAAGAAAGAAAAAAGGAACAAAGTAGAAATAATGTAATAAAGAAAATAAAGATTGACTGAGTGAAGATATGAATGCTAGAATGAAAGTTATCAAGAAAGAACGACAGTAATTAATAAAGAAACTAAAGATAGAATGAGAGAAGGTATGAAAGCTAGAATGTAACATATCAAGAAAGCAAGAAATGAAAGTAAGTAAAAAAGAAACTAAAGATAGAATGAGAGAAGGTATGAAAGCTAGAATGTAAGATATCAAGAAAGAAAAAAGGAACCAAGTAGAAATAATGTAATAAAGAAAATAAAGATTGATTGAGTGAAGATATGAATGCTAGAATGAAAGTTATCAAGAAAGAAAGAAAGAAAGTAGGAATGAAACTAAAGATAGAATCAGAGAAGGTATGAGAGCTAGAATGAGATATCAAGAAAGAAAGAAAGAAAGAAAGAAAGAAAGAAAGAAAGAACGAACGAAAGTAATTAATAAAGAAACTAAAGATAAAATGAGAGAAGGTATGAAAGCTAGAATGAAAGATATCAAGAAAGAAAGAAAGAAAGAAATCAATAAAGAATCTAAAGATAAAATGAGAGATGGAATGAAATCTAGAATGAAAGATATCAAGAAAGAAAGAAAGTAACTAATAAAGAAAGAAAAGATAGAATGAGAGTAGGTATTAAAGATAGAATGAAAGATATCAAGGAAAGAAATGAAAGTAAGTAACAAAGAAACTAAAGATAGAATGAGAGAAGGTAAGAAAGCTAGAATGAAAGATATCAAGAAAGAAAGAAAGAAAGAAAGTAAAAAAGAAACTAAAGATAGAAAGAGAGAAGTTATGTGAGCTAGAATGAAAGATATCAAGAAAGAAAGAAAGAAAGTAATAAAGAAACTAAAGATAGAAGGAGAGAAGGTATGAAAGATAGAATGAAAGATATCAAGAAATAATGAAAGAAAGAGCATAATAAAGAAACTAAAGATAGAATGAGAGAAGGTATGAAAGCTAGAATGAAAGATATCAAGAAAGAAAAAAGGAACAAAGTAGAAATAATGTAATAAAGAAAATAAAGATTGACTGAGTGAAGATATGAATGCTAGAATGAAAGTTATCAAGAAAGAAAGAAAGAAAGAAATCAATAAAGAAACTAAAGATAAACTGAGAGAAGGAATGAAATCTAGAATGAAAGATATCAAGAAAGAAAGAAAGTAACTAATAAAGAAACTAAAGATAGAATGAGAGAAGGTATTAAAGCTAGAATGAAAGATATCAAGGAAAGAAATGAAAGTAAGTAACAAAGAAACTAAAGATAGAATGAGAGAAGGTATGAAAGCTGTAATGAAAGATATCAAGAAAGAAAGAAATGAAAGTAAGTTAAAAAGAAACTATAGGAAGAATGAGAGAATTTATGAAAGCTAGAATGAAAGATATCAAGAAAGGAAGAAAGGAGGAAATCAATAAAGAAACTAAATATAAAATGAGAGAAGGTATGAAATCTAGAATGAAAGATATCAAGAAAGAAAGAAAGAAAGAAATCAATAAAGAAACTAAAGATAAAATGAGAGAAGGAATGATATCTAGAATGAAAGATATCAAGAAAGAAAGAAAGTAACTAATAAAGAAACTAAAGATAGAATGAGAGAAGGTATTAAAGCTAGAATGAAAGATATCAAGGAAAGAAATGAAAGTAAGTAAAAAAGAAACTAAAGATAGAATGAGAGAAGGTATGAAAGCTAGAATGTAAGATATCAAGAAAGAAAAAAGGAACCAAGTAGAAATAATGTAATAAAGAAAATAAAGATTGATTGAGTGAAGATATGAATGCTAGAATGAAAGTTATCAAGAAAGAAAGAAAGAAAGTAGGAATGAAACTAAAGATAGAATCAGAGAAGGTATGAGAGCTAGAATGAGATATCAAGAAAGAAAGAAAGAAAGAAAGAAAGAAAGAAAGAAAGAAAGAAAGAACGAACGAAAGTAATTAATAAAGAAACTAAAGATAAAATGAGAGAAGGTATGAAAGTTAGAATGAAAGATATCAAGAAAGAAAGAAAGAAAGAAATCAATAAAGAATCTAAAGATAAAATGAGAGATGGAATGAAATCTAGAATGAAAGATATCAAGAAAGAAAGAAAGTAACTAATAAAGAAAGAAAAGATAGAATGAGAGTAGGTATTAAAGCTAGAATGAAAGATATCAAGGAAAGAAATGAAAGTAAGTAACAAAGAAACTAATGATAGAATGAGAGAAGGTAAGAAAGCTAGAATGAAAGATATCAAGAAAGAAAGAAAGAAAGAAAGAAAGTAAAAAAGAAACTAAAGATAGAAAGAGAGAAGTTATGTGAGCTAGAATGAAAGATATCAAGAAAGAAAGAAAGTAAGAAAGTAATAAAGAAACTAAAGATAGAAGGAGAGAAGGTATGAAAGATAGAATGAAAGATATCAAGAAATAATGAAAGAAAGAGCGTAATAAAGAAACTAAAGATAGAATGAGAGAAGGTATGAAAGCTAGAATGAAAGATATCAAGAAAGAAAAAAGGAACAAAGTAGAAATAATGTAATAAAGAAAATAAAGATTGACTGAGTGAAGATATGAATGCTAGAATGAAAGTTATCAAGAAAGAACGACAGTAATTAATAAAGAAACTAAAGATAGAATGAGAGAAGGTATGAAAGCTAGAATGTAACATATCAAGAAAGCAAGAAATGAAAGTAAGTAAAAAAGAAACTATAGATAGAATGAGAGAAGGTATTAAAGCTAGAATGAAAGATATGAAGAAAGGAAGAAAGAAAGTAATAAAGAAACTAAAGATTGAATGAGTGTTGGTATGAAAGCTAGAATGCAAGATATGAAGTAAGAAAGAAATGAAAGTAAGTAAAAAAGAAACTAAAGATAGAATGAGAGAAGGTATGAAAGCAAGAATGAAAGGTATCAAGAAAGAAAGAAAAAAGAAATCAATAAAGAAATTATAGATGAAAAGAGAGAAGGTATGAAATCTAGAATGATAGATATCAAGAGAGATAGAAATAAATTAATAAAGAAACTAAAGATAGAATGAGAGAAGGTATGAAAGCTAGAATGAAAGATATCAAGAAAGAAAGAAAGAAAGTAATAAAGAAACTAAAGATAGAATGAGTGATGGTATGAAAGCTAGAATGACAGATATCAAGAAAGAAAAATGGAAGAAAGTAGAAAAAAAGGAATAAAGAAACTAAAGATAGAATGAGTGATGGTATGAAAGCTAGAATGACAGATATCAAGAAAGAAAAAAGGAAGAAAGTAGAAAAAAAGTAATAAAGAAACTAAAGATAGAATGAGTGATGGTATGAAAGCTAGAATGCAAGATATGAAGAAAGAAAGAAATGAAAGTAAGTAAAAAAGAAACTAAAGATAGAATGAGGGAAGGTATGCAAGCTAGAAAGAAAGATATCAAGAAAGAAAGAAAGAAAGAAATCAATAAAGAAACTAAAGATAAACTGAGAGAAGGAATGAAATCTAGAATGAAAGATATCAAGAAAGAAAGAAAGAAAGAAATCAATAAAGAAACTAAAGATAAACTGAGAGAAGGAATGAAATCTAGAATGAAAGATATCAAGAAAGAAAGAAAGAAAGAAATCAATAAAGAAACTAAAGATAAACTGAGAGAAGGAATGAAATCTAGAATGAAAGATATCAAGAAAGAAAGAAAGTAACTAATAAAGAAACTAAAGATAGAATGAGAGAAGGTATTAAAGCTAGAATGAAAGATATCAAGGAAAGAAATGAAAGTAAGTAACAAAGAAACTAAAGATAGAATGAGAGAAGGTAAGAAAGCTAGAATGAAAGATATCAAGAAAGAAAGAAAGAAAGAAAGTAAAAAAGAAACTAAAGATAGAAGGAGAGAAGGTATGAAAGATAGAATGAAAGATATCAAGAAATAATGAAAGAAAGAGCATAATAAAGAAACTAAAGATAGAATGAGAGAAGGTATGAAAGCTAGAATGAAAGATATCAAGAAAGAAAAAAGGAACAAAGTAGAAATAATGTAATAAAGAAAATAAAGATTGACTGAGTGAAGATATGAATGCTAGAATGAAAGTTATCAAGAAAGAAAGAAAGAAAGAAATCAATAAAGAAACTAAAGATAAACTGAGAGAAGGAATGAAATCTAGAATGAAAGATATCAAGAAAGAAAGAAAGTAACCAATAAAGAAACTAAAGATAGAATGAGAGAAGGTATTAAAGCTAGAATGAAAGATATCAAGGAAAGAAATGAAAGTAAGTAACAAAGAAACTAAAGATAGAATGAGAGAAGGTATGAAAGCTGTAATGAAAGATATCAAGAAAGAAAGAAATGAAAGTAAGTAAAAAAGAAACTATAGGAAGAATGAGAGAATTTATGAAAGCTAGAATGAAAGATATCAAGAAAGGAAGAAAGGAGGAAATCAATAAAGAAACTAAAGATAAAATGAGAGAAGGTATGAAATCTAGAATGAAAGATATCAAGAAAGAAAGAAAGAAAGAAATCAATAAAGAAACTAAAGATAAAATGAGAGAAGGAATGATATCTAGAATGAAAGATATCAAGAAAGAAAGAAAGTAACTAATAAAGAAACTAAAGATAGAATGAGAGAAGGTATTAAAGCTAGAATGAAAGATATCAAGGAAAGAAATGAAAGTAAGTAAAAAAGAAACTAAAGATAGAAAGAGAGAAGGTATGAGAGCTAGAATGAAAGATATCAAGAAAGAAAGAAATAAAGTAAGAAAGTAATAAAGAAACTAAAGATAGAATGAGAGAAGGTATGAAAGCTAGAATGTAAGATATCAAGAAAGAAAAAAGGAACCAAGTAGAAATAATGTAATAAAGAAAATAAAGATTGATTGAGTGAAGATATGAATGCTAGAATGAAAGTTATCAAGAAAGAAAGAAAGAAAGTAGGAATGAAACTAAAGATAGAATCAGAGAAGGTATGAGAGCTAGAATGAGATATCAAGAAAGAAAGAAAGAAAGAAAGAAAGAAAGAAAGAACGAAAGTAATTAATAAAGAAACTAAAGATAAAATGAGAGAAGGTATGAAAGCTAGAATGAAAGATATCAAGAAAGAAAGAAAGAAAGAAATCAATAACGAATCTAAAGATAAAATGAGAGATGGAATGAAATCTAGAATGAAAGATATCAAGAAAGAAAGAAAGTAACTAATAAAGAAAGAAAAGATAGAATGAGAGTAGGTATTAAAGCTAGAATGAAAGATATCAAGGAAAGAAATGAAAGTAAGTAACAAAGAAACTAAAGATAGAATGAGAGAAGGTAAGAAAGCTAGAATGAAAGATATCAAGAAAGAAAGAAAGAAAGAAAGTAAAAAAGAAACTAAAGATAGAAAGAGAGAAGTTATGTGAGCTACAATGAAAGATATCAAGAAAGAAAGAAAGTAAGAAAGTAATAAAGAAACTAAAGATAGAAGGAGAGAAGGTATGAAAGATAGAATGAAAGATATCAAGAAATAATGAAAGAAAGAGCGTAATAAAGTAACTAAAGATAGAATGAGAGAAGGTATGAAAGCTAGAATGAAAGATATCAAGAAAGAAAAAAGGAACAAAGTAGAAATAATGTAATAAAGAAAATAAAGATTGACTGAGTGAAGATATGAATGCTAGAATGAAAGTTATCAAGAAAGAACGACAGTAATTAATAAAGAAACTAAAGATAGAATGAGAGATGGTATGAAAGCTAGAATGAAAGATATCAAGAAAGAAAAAAGGAACAAAGTAGAAATAATGTAATAAAGAAAATAAAGATTGACTGAGTGAAGATATGAATGCTAGAATGAAAGTTATCAAGAAAGAACGACAGTAATTAATAAAGAAACTAAAGATAGAATGAGAGAAGGTATGAAAGCTAGAATGAAAGATATAAAGAAAGAAAGAAATGAAAGTAAGTTAAAAAGAAACTATAGATAGAATGAGAGAAGGTATTAAAGCTAGAATGAAAGATATGAAGAAAGGAAGAAAGAAAGTAATAAAGAATCTAAAGATTGAATGAGTGTTGGTATGAAAGCTAGAATGCAAGATATGAAGTAAGAAAGAAATGAAAGTAAGTAAAAAAGAAACTAAAGATAGAATGAGAGAAGGTATGAAAGCAAGAATGAAAGGTATCAAGAAAGAAAGAAAAAAGAAATCAATAAAGAAATTATAGATGAAAAGAGAGAAGGTATGAAATCTAGAATGATAGATATCAAGAGAGATAGAAATAAATTAATAAAGAAACTAAAGATAGAATGAGAGAAGGTATGAAAGCTAGAATGAAAGATATCAAGAAAGAAAGAAAGAAAGTAATAAAGAAACTAAAGATAGAATGAGTGATGGTATGAAAGCTAGAATGACAGATATCAAGAAAGAAAAAAGGAAGAAAGTAGAAAAAAAGGAATAAAGAAACTAAAGATAGAATGAGTGATGGTATGAAAGCTAGAATGACAGATATCAAGAAAGAAAAAAGGAAGAAAGTAGAAAAAAAGTAATAAAGAAACTAAAGATAGAATGAGTGATGGTATGAAAGCTAGAATGCAAGATATGAAGAAAGAAAGAAATGAAAGTAAGTAAAAAAGAAACTAAAGATAGAATGAGGGAAGGTATGCAAGCTAGAAAGAAAGATATCAAGAAAGAAAGAAAGAAAGAAATCAATAAAGAAACTAAAGATAAACTGAGAGAAGGAATGAAATCTAGAATGAAAGATATCAAGAAAGAAAGAAAGAAAGAAATCAATAAAGAAACTAAAGATAAACTGAGAGAAGGAATGAAATCTAGAATGAAAGATATCAAGAAAGAAAGAAAGTAACTAATAAAGAAACTAAAGATAGAATGAGAGAAGGTATTAAAGCTAGAATGAAAGATATCAAGGAAAGAAATGAAAGTAAGTAACAAAGAAACTAAAGATAGAATGAGAGAAGGTATGAAAGCTAGAATGAAAGATATCAAGAAAGAAAGAAATGAAAGTAAGTTAAAAAGAAACTATAGGAAGAATGAGAGAATTTATGAAAGCTAGAATGAAAGATATCAAGAAAGGAAGAAATGAGGAAATCAATAAAGAAACTAAAGATAAAATGAGAGAAGGTATGAAATCTAGAATGAAAGATATCAAGAAAAAAAGAAAGAAAGAAATCAATAAAGAAACTAAAGATAAAATGAGAGGAGGAATGATATCTAGAATGAAAGATATCAAGAAAGAAAGAAAGTAACTAATAAAGAAACTAAAGATAGAATGAGAGAAGGTATTAAAGCTAGAATGAAAGATATCAAGGAAAGAAATGAAAGTAAGTAAAAAAGAAACTAAAGATAGAAAGAGAGAAGGTATGAGAGCTAGAATGAAAGATATCAAGAAAGAAAGAAATAAAGTAAGAAAGTAATAAAGAAACTAAAGATAGAATGAGAGAAGGTATGAAAGCTAGAATGTAAGATATCAAGAAAGAAAAAAGGAACCAAGTAGAAATAATGTAATAAAGAAAATAAAGATTGATTGAGTGAAGATATGAATGCTAGAATGAAAGTTATCAAGAAAGAAAGAAAGAAATTAGGAATGAAACTAAAGATAGAATCAGAGAAGGTATGAGAGCTAGAATGAGATATCAAGAAAGAAAGAAAGAAAGAAAGAAAGAAAGAACGAAAGTAATTAATAAAGAAACTAAAGATAAAATGAGAGAAGGTATGAAAGCTAGAATGAAAGATATCAAGAAAGAAAGAAAGAAAGAAATCAATAACGAATCTAAAGATAAAATGAGAGATGGAATGAAATCTAGAATGAAAGATATCAAGAAAGAAAGAAAGTAACTAATAAAGAAAGAAAAGATAGAATGAGAGTAGGTATTAAAGCTAGAATGAAAGATATCAAGGAAAGAAATGAAAGTAAGTAACAAAGAAACTAAAGATAGAATGAGAGAAGGTAAGAAAGCTAGAATGAAAGATATCAAGAAAGAAAGAAAGAAAGAAAGTAAAAAAGAAACTAAAGATAGAAAGAGAGAAGTTATGTGAGCTAGAATGAAAGATATCAAGAAAGAAAGAAAGTAAGAAAGTAATAAAGAAACTAAAGATAGAAGGAGAGAAGGTATGAAAGATAGAATGAAAGATATCAAGAAATAATGAAAGAAAGAGCGTAATAAAGAAACTAAAGATAGAATGAGAGAAGGTATGAAAGCTAGAATGAAAGATATCAAGAAAGAAAAAAGGAACAAAGTAGAAATAATGTAATAAAGAAAATAAAGATTGACTGAGTGAAGATATGAATGCTAGAATGAAAGTTGTCAAGAAAGAACGACAGTAATTAATAAAGAAACTAAAGATAGAATGAGAGATGGTATGAAAGCTAGAATGTAACATATCAAGAATGCAAGAAATGAAAGTAAGTAAAAAAGAAACTATAGATAGAATGAGAGAAGGTATTAAAGCTAGAATGAAAGATATGAAGAAAGGAAGAAAGAAAGTTATAAAGAAACTAAAGATTGAATGAGTGATGGTATGAAAGCTAGAATGCAAGTTATGAAGTAAGAAAGAAATGAAAGTAAGTAAAAAAGAAACTAAAGATAGAATGAGAGAAGGTATGAAAGCAAGAATGAAAGGTATCAAGAAAGAAAGAAAAAAAGAAATCAATAAAGAAATTATAGATGAAAAGAGAGAAGGTATGAAATCTAGAATGATAGATATCAAGAGAGATAGAAATAAATTAATAAAGAAACTAAAGATAGAATGAGTGATGGTATGAAAGCTAGAATGACAGATATCAAGAAAGAAAAAAGGAAGAAAGTAGAAATAAAGTAATAAAGAAACTAAAGATAGAATGAGTGATGGTATGAAAGCTAGAATGCAAGATATGAAGAAAGAAAGAAATGAAAGTAAGTAAAAAAGAAACTAAAGATAGAATGAGAGAAGGTATGCAAGCTAGAAAGAAAGATATCAAGAAAGAAAGAAAGAAAGAAAGAAAGATATCAATAAAGAAACTAAAGATAAAATGAGAGAAGGTATGAAATCTAGAATGAAAGATATCAGGACAGAAAGAAAGAAAGTAACTACTAAAGAAACTAAAGATAGAAGGAGAGAAGGTATGAAAGCTAGAATGAAAGATATCAAGAAAGAAAGAAAGAAAGTAATAAAGAAACTAAAGATAGAATGAGAGATGGTATGAAAGCAAGAATGTAACATATCAAGAAAGCAAGAAATGAAAGTAAGTAAAAAAGAAACTAAAGATAGAATGAGAGAAGGTACGAAAGCTAGAATGTAAGATCTCAAGAAAGAAAGAAATGAAAGTAAGTAAAAAAGAAACTAAAGATAGAATGAGAGAAGGTATGAAAGCTAGAATGAAAGATAACAAGAAAGAAAGAAAGAAAGAAAGTAATAAAGAAACTAAAGATAGAAAGAGAGAAGGGATGAGAGCTAGAATGAAAGATATCAAGAAAGAAAGAAATGAAAGTAGGTTAAAAAGAAACTATAGGTAGAATGAGAGAAGGTATGAAAGCTAGAATGAAAGATATCAAGAAAGGAAGAAAGGAGGAAATCAATAAAGAAACTAAAGATAAAATGAGAGAAGGTATGAAATCTAGAATGAAAGATATCAAGAAAGAAAGAAAGAAAGAAATCAATAAAGAAACTAAAGATAAAATGAGAGAAGGAATGAAATCTAGAATGAAAGATATCAAGAAAGAAAGAAAGTAACTAATAAAGAAACTAAAGATATTTATTTATTTATTTATTTATTTATTTCATTTATACCCCGCCTATCTGGTCAATTATGACCACTCTAGGCGGCTAGAATGAGAGAAGGTATTAAAGCTAGAATGAGAGCTAGAATGAAAGATATCAAGAAAGAAAGAAATAAAGTAAGAAAGTAATAAAGAAACTAAAGAAAGAATGAGAGAAGGTATGAAAGCTAGAATGAAAGATATCAAGGAAAGAAATGAAAGTAAGTAACAAAGAAACTAAAGATAGAATGAGAGAAGGTATGAAAGCTAGAATGAAAGATATCAAGAAAGAAAGAAATGAAAGTAAGTTAAAAAGAAACTATAGGAAGAATGAGAGAATTTATGAAAGCTAGAATGAAAGATATCAAGAAAGGAAGAAAGGAGGAAATCAAAAAAGAAACTAAAGATAAAATGAGAGAAGGTATGAAATCTAGAATGAAAGATATCAAGAAAGAAAGAAAGATAGAAATCAATAAAGAAACTAAAGATAAAATGAGAGAAGGAATGATATCTAGAATGAAAGATATCAAGAAAGAAAGAAAGTAACTAATAAAGAAACTAAAGATGGAATGAGAGAAGGTATTAAAGCTAGAATGAAAGATATCAAGGAAAGAAATGAAAGTAAGTAATAAAGAAACTAAAGATAGAATGAGAGAAGGTATGAAAGCTAGAATGAAAGATATCAAGAAAGAAAGAAAGAAAGTAAGAAAGTAAAAAAGAAACTAAAGATAGAAAGAGAGAAGGTATGAGAGCTAGAATGAAAGATATCAAGAAAGAAAGAAATAAAGTAAGAAAGTAATAAAGAAACTAAAGAAAGAATGAGAGAAGGTATGAAAGCTAGAATGAAAGATATCAAGGAAAGAAATGAAAGTAAGTAACAAAGAAACTAAAGATAGAATGAGAGAAGGTATGAAAGCTAGAATGAAAGATATCAAGAAAGAAAGAAATGAAAGTAAGTTAAAAAGAAACTATAGGAAGAATGAGAGAATTTATGAAAGCTAGAATGAAAGATATCAAGAAAGGAAGAAAGGAGGAAATCAAAAAAGAAACTAAAGATAAAATGAGAGAAGGTATGAAATCTAGAATGAAAGATATCAAGAAAGAAAGAAAGATAGAAATCAATAAAGAAACTAAAGATAAAATGAGAGAAGGAATGATATCTAGAATGAAAGATATCAAGAAAGAAAGAAAGTAACTAATAAAGAAACTAAAGATGGAATGAGAGAAGGTATTAAAGCTAGAATGAAAGATATCAAGGAAAGAAATGAAAGTAAGTAATAAAGAAACTAAAGATAGAATGAGAGAAGGTATGAAAGCTAGAATGAAAGATATCAAGAAAGAAAGAAAGAAAGTAAGAAAGTAAAAAAGAAACTAAAGATAGAAAGAGAAAAGGTATGAGAGCTAGAATGAAAGATATCAAGAAAGAAAGAAATAAAGTAAGAAAGTAATAAAGAAACTAAAGAAAGAATGAGAGAAGGTATGAAAGCTAGAATGTAAGATATCAAGAAAGAAAAAAGGAACCAAGTAGAAATAATGTAATAAAGAAAATAAAGATTGATTGAGTGAAGATATGAATGCTAGAATGAAAGTTATCAAGAAAGAAAGAAAGAAAGTAGGAAAGAAACTAAAGATAGAATCAGAGAAGGTATGAGAGCTAGAATGAGATATCAAGAAAGAAAGAAAGAAAGAAAGAAAGAAAGAAAGAAAGAACGAAAGTAATTAATAAAGAAACTAATGATAAAATGAGAGACGGTATGAAAGCTAGAATGAAAGATATCAAGAAAGAAAGAAAGAAAGAAATCAATAAAGAATCTAAAGATAAAATGAGAGATGGAATGAAATCTAGAATGAAAGATATCAAGAAAGAAAGAAAGTAACTAATAAAGAAAGAAAAGATAGAATGAGAGTAGGTATTAAAGCTAGAATGAAAGATATCAAGAAAGAAAGAAATTAAAGTAAGTAAAAAAGAAACTAAAGATAGAATGAGAGAAGGTAAGAAAGCTAGAATTAAACATATCAAGAAAGAAAGAAAGAAAGTAAGAAAGTAAAAAAGAAACTAAAGATAGAAAGAGAGAAGTTATGTGAGCTAGAATGAAAGATATCAAGAAAGAAAGAAAGAAAGTAAGAAAGTAATAAAGAAACTAAAGATAGAACGAGAGAAGGTATGAAAGATAGAATGAAAGATATCAAGAAATAATGAAAGAAAGAGCGTAATAAAGAAACTAAAGATAGAATGAGAGAAGGTATGAAAGCTAGAATGAAAGATATCAAGAAAGAAAAAAGGAACAAAGTAGAAATAATGTAATAAAGAAAATAAAGATTGACTGAGTGAAGATATGAATGCTAGAATGAAAGTTATCAAGAAAGAAAGAAAGAAAGTAGGAAAGAAACTAAAGATAGAATCAGGGAAGGTATGAGAGCTAGAATGAGATATCAAGAAAGAAAGAAAGAAAGAAAGAAAGAAAGAACGAAAGTAATTAATAAAGAAACTAAAGATAGAATGAGAGAAGGTATGAAAGCTAGAATGTAACATATCAAGAAAGCAAGAAATGAAAGTAAGTAAAAAAGAAACTATAGATAGAATGAGAGAAGGTATTAAAGCTAGAATGAAAGATATGAAGAAAGGAAGAAAGAAAGTAATAAAGAAACTAAAGATTGAATGAGTGTTGGTATGAAAGCTAGAATGCAAGATATGAAGTAAGAAAGAAATGAAAGTAAGTAAAAAAGAAACTAAAGATAGAATGAGAGAAGGTATGAAAGCAAGAATGAAAGGTATCAAGAAAGAAAGAAAAAAGAAATCAATAAAGAAATTATAGATGAAAAGAGAGAAGGTATGAAATCTAGAATGATAGATATCAAGAGAGATAGAAATAAATTAATAAAGAAACTAAAGATAGAATGAGAGAAGGTATGAAAGCTAGAATGAAAGATATCAAGAAAGAAAGAAAGAAAGTAATAAAGAAACTAAAGATAGAATGAGTGATGGTATGAAAGCTAGAATGACAGATATCAAGAAAGAAAAAAGGAAGAAAGTAGAAAAAAAGTAATAAAGAAACTAAAGATAGAATGAGTGATGGTATGAAAGCTAGAATGACAGATATCAAGAAAGAAAAAAGGAAGAAAGTAGAAAAAAAGTAATAAAGAAACTAAAGATAGAATGAGTGATGGTATGAAAGCTAGAATGCAGGATATGAAGAAAGAAAGAAATGAAAGTAAGTAAAAAAGAAACTAAAGATAGAATGAGGGAAGGTATGCAAGCTAGAAAGAAAGATATCAAGAAAGAAAGAAAGAAAGAAATCAATAAAGAAACTAAAGATAAACTGAGAGAAGGAATGAAATCTAGAATGAAAGATATCAAGAAAGAAAGAAAGAAAGAAATCAATAAAGAAACTAAAGATAAACTGAGAGAAGGAATGAAATCTAGAATGAAAGATATCAAGAAAGAAAGAAAGTAACTAATAAAGAAACTAAAGATAGAATGAGAGAAGGTATTAAAGCTAGAATGAAAGATATCAAGGAAAGAAATGAAAGTAAGTAACAAAGAAACTAAACATAGAATGAGAGAAGGTATGAAAGCTAGAATGAAAGATATCAAGAAAGAAAGAAATGAAAGTAAGTTAAAAAGAAACTATAGGAAGAATGAGAGAATTTATGAAAGCTAGAATGAAAGATATCAAGAAAGGAAGAAATGAGGAAATCAATAAAGAAACTAAAGATAAAATGAGAGAAGGTATGAAATCTAGAATGAAAGATATCAAGAAAAAAAGAAAGAAAGAAATCAATAAAGAAACTAAAGATAAAATGAGAGAAGGAATGATATCTAGAATGAAAGATATCAAGAAAGAAAGAAAGTAACTAATAAAGAAACTAAAGATAGAATGAGAGAAGGTATTAAAGCTAGAATGAAAGATATCAAGGAAAGAAATGAAAGTAAGTAAAAAAGAAACTAAAGATAGAAAGAGAGAAGGTATGAGAGCTAGAATGAAAGATATCAAGAAAGAAAGAAATAAAGTAAGAAAGTAATAAAGAAACTAAAGATAGAATGAGAGAAGGTATGAAAGCTAGAATGTAAGATATCAAGAAAGAAAAAAGGAACCAAGTAGAAATAATGTAATAAAGAAAATAAAGATTGATTGAGTGAAGATATGAATGCTAGAATGAAAGTTATCAAGAAAGAAAGAAAGAAAGTAGGAATGAAACTAAAGATAGAATCAGAGAAGGTATGAGAGCTAGAATGAGATATCAAGAAAGAAAGAAAGAAAGAAAGAAAGAAAGAAAGAACGAAAGTAATTAATAAAGAAACTAAAGATAAAATGAGAGAAGGTATGAAAGCTAGAATGAAAGATATCAAGAAAGAAAGAAAGAAAGAAATCAATAAAGAATCTAAAGATAAAATGAGAGATGGAATGAAATCTAGAATGAAAGATATCAAGAAAGAAAGAAAGTAACTAATAAAGAAAGAAAAGATAGAATGAGAGATGGTAAGAAAGCTAGAATGAAAGATATCAAGGAAAGAAATGAAAGTAAGTAACAAAGAAACTAAAGATAGAATGAGAGAAGGTAAGAAAGCTAGAATGAAAGATATCAAGAAAGAAAGAAAGAAAGAAAGTAAAAAAGAAACTAAAGATAGAAAGAGAGAAGTTATGTGAGCTAGAATGAAAGATATCAAGAAAGAAAGAAAGTAAGAAAGTAATAAAGAAACTAAAGATAGAAGGAGAGAAGGTATGAAAGATAGAATTAAATGTATCAAGAAATAATGAAAGAAAGAGCGTAATAAAGAAACTAAAGATAGAATGAGAGAAGGTATGAAAGCTAGAATGAAAGATATCAAGAAAGAAAAAAGGAACAAAGTAGAAATAATGTAATAAAGAAAATAAAGATTGACTGAGTGAAGATATGAATGCTAGAATGAAAGTTATCAAGAAAGAACGACAGTAATTAATAAAGAAACTAAAGATAGAATGAGAGATGGTATGAAAGCTAGAATGTAACATATCAAGAAAGCAAGAAATGAAAGTAAGTAAAAAAGAAACTATAGATAGAACGAGAGAAGGTATTAAAGCTAGAATGAAAGATATGAAGAAAGGAAGAAAGAAAGTTATAAAGAAACTAAAGATTGAATTAGTGATGGTATGAAAGCTAGAATGCAAGTTATGAAGTAAGAAAGAAATGAAAGTAAGTAAAAAAGAAACTAAAGATAGAATGAGAGAAGGTATGAAAGCAAGAATGAAAGGTATCAAGAAAGAAAGAAAAAAAGAAATCAATAAAGAAATTATAGATGAAAAGAGAGAAGGTATGAAATCTAGAATGATAGATATCAAGAGAGATAGAAATAAATTAATAAAGAAACTAAAGATAGAATGAGTGATGGTATGAAAGCTAGAATGACAGATATCAAGAAAGAAAAAAGGAAGAAAGTAGAAATAAAGTAATAAAGAAACTAAAGATAGAATGAGTGATGGTATGAAAGCTAGAATGCAAGATATGAAGAAAGAAAGAAATGAAAGTAAGTAAAAAAGAAACTAAAGATAGAATGAGAGAAGGTATGCAAGCTAGAAAGAAAGATATCAAGAAAGAAAGAAAGAAAGAAAGAAAGATATCAATAAAGAAACTAAAGATAAAATGAGAGAAGGTATGAAATCTAGAATGAAAGATATCAAGACAGAAAGAAAGAAAGTAACTACTAAAGAAACTAAAGATAGAAGGAGAGAAGGTATGAAAGCTAGAATGAAAGATATCAAGAAAGAAAGAAAGAAAGTAATAAAGAAACTAAAGATAGAATGAGAGATGGTATGAAATCAAGAATGTAACATATCAAGAAAGCAAGAAATGAAAGTAAGTAAAAAAGAAACTATAGATAGAATGAGAGAAGGTATGAAAGCTAGAATGAAAGATATCAAGAAAGAAAGAAAGAAAGAAATCAATAAAGAATCTAAAGATAAAATGAGAGATGGAATGAAATCTAGAATGAAAGATATCAAGAAAGAAAGAAAGTAACTAATAAAGAAAGAAAAGATAGAATGAGAGTAGGTATTAAAGCTAGAATGAAAGATATCAAGAAAGAAAGAAATTAAAGTAAGTAAAAAAGAAACTAAAGATAGAATGAGAGAAGGTAAGAAAGCTAGAATGAAAGATATCAAGAAAGAAAGAAAGAAAGTAAAGTAAAAAAGAAACTAAAGATAGAAAGAGAGAAGTTATGTGAGCTAGAATGAAAGATATCAAGAAAGAAAGAAAGAAAGTAAGAAAGTAATAAAGAAACTAAAGATAGAACGAGAGAAGGTATGAAAGATAGAATGAAAGATATCAAGAAATAAAGAAAGAAAGAGCGTAATAAAGAAACTAAAGATAGAATGAGAGAAGGTATGAAAGCTAGAATGAAAGATATCAAGAAAGAAAAAAGGAACAAAGTAGAAATAATGTAATAAAGAAAATAAAGATTGACTGAGTGAAGATATGAATGCTAGAATGAAAGTTATCAAGAAAGAAAGAAAGAAAGTAGGAAAGAAACTAAAGATAGAATCAGAGAAGGTATGAGAGCTAGAATGAGATATCAAGAAAGAAAGAACGAAAGTAATTAATAAAGAAACTAAAGATAGAATGAGAGAAGGTATGAAAGCTAGAATGTAACATATCAAGAAAGCAAGAAATGAAAGTAAGTAAAAAGGAAACTATAGATAGAATGAGAGAAGGTATTAAAGCTAGAATGAAAGATATGAAGAAAGGAAGAAAGAAAGTAATAAAGAAACTAAAGATTGAATGAGTGTTGGTATGAAAGCTAGAATGCAAGATATGAAGTAAGAAAGAAATGAAAGTAAGTAAAAAAGAAACTAAAGATAGAATGAGAGAAGGTATGAAAGCAAGAATGAAAGGTATCAAGAAAGAAAGAAAAAAAGAAATCAATAAAGAAATTATAGATGAAAAGAGAGAAGGTATGAAATCTAGAATGATAGATATCAAGAGAGATAGAAATAAATTAATAAAGAAACTAAAGATAGAATGAGAGAAGGTATGAAAGCTAGAATGAAAGCTATCAAGAAAGAAAGAAAGAAAGTAATAAATAAACTAAAGATAGAATGAGTGATGGTATGAAAGCTAGAATGACAGATATCAAGAAAGAAAAAAGGAAGAAAGTAGAAATAAAGTAATAAAGAAACTAAAGATAGAATGAGTGATGGTATGAAAGCTAGAATGCAAGATATGAAGAAAGAAAGAAATGAAAGTAAGTAAAAAAGAAACTAAAGATAGAATGAGGGAAGGTATGCAAGCTAGAAAGAAAGATATCAAGAAAGAAAGAAAGAAAGAAATCAATAAAGAAACTAAAGATAAACTGAGAGAAGGAATGAAATCTAGAATGAAAGATATCAAGAAAGAAAGAAAGAAAGAAATCAATAAAGAAACTAAAGATAAACTGAGAGAAGGAATGAAATCTTGAATGAAAGATATCAAGAAAGAAAGAAAGTAACTAATAAAGAAACTAAAGATAGAATGAGAGAAGGTATTAAAGCTAGAATGAAAGATATCAAGGAAAGAAATGAAAGTAAGTAACAAAGAAACTAAAGATAGAATGAGAGAAGGAATGAAAGCTAGAATGAAAGATATCAAGAAAGAAAGAAATGAAAGTAAGTTAAAAAGAAACTATAGGAAGAATGAGAGAATTTATGAAAGCTAGAATGAAAGATATCAAGAAAGGAAGAAAGGAGGAAATCAATAAAGAAACTAAATATAAAATGAGAGAAGGTATGAAATCTAGAATGAAAGATATCAAGAAAGAAAGAAAGAAAGAAATCAATAAAGAAACTAAAGATAAAATGAGAGAAGGAATGATATCTAGAATGAAAGATATCAAGAAAGAAAGAAAGTAACTAATAAAGGAAGAAAAGATAGAATGAGAGTAGGTATTAAAGCTAGAATGAAAGATATCAAGGAAAGAAATGAAAATAAGTAAAGAAGAAACTAAAGATAGAATGAGAGAAGGTATGCAAGCTAGAAAGAAAGATATCAAGAAAGAAAGAAAGAAAGAAAGAAAGAAAGATATCAATAAAGAAACTAAAGATAAAATGAGAGAAGGTATGAAATCTAGAATGAAAGATATCAAGACAGAAAGAAAGAAAGTAACTACTAAAGAAACTAAAGATAGAAGGAGAGAAGGTATGAAAGCTAGAATGAAAGATATCAAGAAAGAAAGAAAGAAAGTAATAAAGAAACTAAAGATAGAATGAGAGATGGTATGAAATCAAGAATGTAACATATCAAGAAAGCAAGAAATGAAAGTAAGTAAAAAAGAAACTATAGATAGAATGAGAGAAGGTATGAAAGCTAGAATGAAAGATATCAAGAAAGAAAGAAAGAAAGAAATCAATAAAGAATCTAAAGATAAAATGAGAGATGGAATGAAATCTAGAATGAAAGATATCAAGAAAGAAAGAAAGTAACTAATAAAGAAAGAAAAGATAGAATGAGAGTAGGTATTAAAGCTAGAATGAAAGATATCAAGAAAGAAAGAAATTAAAGTAAGTAAAAAAGAAACTAAAGATAGAATGAGAGAAGGTAAGAAAGCTAGAATGAAAGATATCAAGAAAGAAAGAAAGAAAGTAAGAAAGTAAAAAAGAAACTAAAGATAGAAAGAGAGAAGTTATGTGAGCTAGAATGAAAGATATCAAGAAAGAAAGAAAGAAAGTAAGAAAGTAATAAAGAAACTAAAGATAGAACGAGAGAAGGTATGAAAGATAGAATGAAAGATATCAAGAAATAAAGAAAGAAAGAGCGTAATAAAGAAACTAAAGATAGAATGAGAGAAGGTATGAAAGCTAGAATGAAAGATATCAAGAAAGAAAAAAGGAACAAAGTAGAAATAATGTAATAAAGAAAATAAAGATTGACTGAGTGAAGATATGAATGCTAGAATGAAAGTTATCAAGAAAGAAAGAAAGAAAGTAGGAAAGAAACTAAAGATAGAATCAGAGAAGGTATGAGAGCTAGAATGAGATATCAAGAAAGAAAGAACGAAAGTAATTAATAAAGAAACTAAAGATAGAATGAGAGAAGGTATGAAAGCTAGAATGTAACATATCAAGAAAGCAAGAAATGAAAGTAAGTAAAAAGGAAACTATAGATAGAATGAGAGAAGGTATTAAAGCTAGAATGAAAGGTATCAAGAAAGAAAGAAAAAAAGAAATCAATAAAGAAATTATAGATGAAAAGAGAGAAGGTATGAAATCTAGAATGATAGATATCAAGAGAGATAGAAATAAATTAATAAAGAAACTAAAGATAGAATGAGAGAAGGTATGAAAGCTAGAATGAAAGATATCAAGAAAGAAAGAAAGAAAGTAATAAATAAACTAAAGATAGAATGAGTGATGGTATGAAAGCTAGAATGACAGATATCAAGAAAGAAAAAAGGAAGAAAGTAGAAATAAAGTAATAAAGAAACTAAAGATAGAATGAGTGATGGTATGAAAGCTAGAATGCAAGATATGAAGAAAGAAAGAAATGAAAGTAAGTAAAAAAGAAACTAAAGATAGAATGAGGGAAGGTATGCAAGCTAGAAAGAAAGATATCAAGAAAGAAAGAAAGAAAGAAATCAATAAAGAAACTAAAGATAAACTGAGAGAAGGAATGAAATCTAGAATGAAAGATATCAAGAAAGAAAGAAAGAAAGAAATCAATAAAGAAACTAAAGATAAACTGAGAGAAGGAATGAAATCTAGAATGAAAGATATCAAGAAAGAAAGAAAGTAACTAATAAAGAAACTAAAGATAGAATGAGAGAAGGTATTAAAGCTAGAATGAAAGATATCAAGGAAAGAAATGAAAGTAAGTAACAAAGAAACTAAAGATAGAATGAGAGAAGGAATGAAAGCTAGAATGAAAGATATCAAGAAAGAAAGAAATGAAAGTAAGTTAAAAAGAAACTATAGGAAGAATGAGAGAATTTATGAAAGCTAGAATGAAAGATATCAAGAAAGGAAGAAAGGAGGAAATCAATAAAGAAACTAAAGATAAAATGAGAGAAGGTATGAAATCTAGAATGAAAGATATCAAGAAAGAAAGAAAGAAAGAAATCAATAAAGAAACTAAAGATAAAATGAGAGAAGGAATGATATCTAGAATGAAAGATATCAAGAAAGAAAGAAAGTAAGTAATAAAGGAAGAAAAGATAGAATGAGAGTAGGTATTAAAGCTAGAATGAAAGATATCAAGGAAAGAAATGAAAGTAAGTAAAGAAGAAACTAAAGATAGAATGAGAGAAGGTATGAAAGCTAGAATGGAAGATATCAAGAAAGAAAGAAAGAAAGAAAGAAAGTAAAAAAGAAACTAAAGATAGAATGAGAGAAGGTATGAAAGCTAGAATGTAAGATATCAAGAAAGAAAAAAGGAACCAAGTAGAAATGATGTAATAAAGAAAATAAAGACTGATTGAGTGAAGATATGAATGCTAGAATGAAAGTTATCAAGAAAGAAAGAAAGTAGGAATGAAACTAAAGATAGAATCAGAGAAGGTATGAGAGCTAGAATGAGATATCAAGAAAGAAAGAAAGAAAGAAAGAAAGAAAGAACGAAAGTAATTAATAAAGAAACTAAAGATAAAATGAGAGAAGGTATGAAAGCTAGAATGAAAGATATCAAGAAAGAAAGAAACAAAGAAATCAATAAAGAATCTAAAGATAAAATGAGAGATGGAATGAAATCTAGAATGAAAGATATCAAGAAAGAAAGAAAGTAACTAATAAAGAAAGAAAAGATAGAATGAGAGTAGGTATTAAAGCTAGAATGAAAGATATCAAGGAAAGAAATGAAAGTAAGTAACAAAGAAACTAAAGATAGAATGAGAGAAGGTAAGAAAGCTAGAATGAAAGATATCAAGAAAGAAAGAAAGAAAGTAAAAAAGAAACTAAAGATAGAAAGAGAGAAGTTATGTGAGCTAGAATGAAAGATATCAAGAAAGAAAGAAAGAAAGTAATAAAGAAACTAAAGATAGAACGAGAGAAGGTATGAAAGATAGAATGAAAGATATCAAGAAATAATGAAAGAAAGAGCGTAATAAAGAAACTAAAGATAGAATGAGAGAAGGTATGAAAGCTAGAATGAAAGATATCAAGAAAGAGAAAAGGAACAAAGTAGAAATAATGTAATAAAGAAAATAAAGATTGACTGAGTGAAGATATGAATGCTAGAATGAAAGTTATCAAGAAAGAACGACAGTAATTAATAAAGAAACTAAAGATAGAATGAGAGAAGGTATGAAAGCTAGAATGTAACATATCAAGAAAGCAAGAAATGAAAGTAAGTAAAAAAGAAACTATAGATAGAATGAGAGAAGGTATTAAAGCTAGAATGAAAGATATGAAGAAAGGAAGAAAGAAAGTAATAAAGAAACTAAAGATAGAATGAGTGATGGTATGAAAGCTAGAATGCAAGTTATGAAGTAAGAAAGAAATGAAAGTAAGTAAAAAAGAAACTAAAGATAGAATGAGAGAAGGTATGAAAGCAAGAATGAAAGGTATCAAGAAAGAAAGAAAAAAAGAAATCAATAAAGAAATTATAGATGAAAAGAGAGAAGGTATGAAATCTAGAATGATAGATATCAAGAGAGATAGAAATAAATTAATAAAGAAACTAAAGATAGAATGAGAGAAGGTATGAAAGCTAGAATGAAAGATATCAAGAAAGAAAGAAAGAAAGTAATAAAGAAACTAAAGATAGAATGAGTGATGGTATGAAAGCTAGAATGCAAGATATGATGAAAGAAAGAAATGAAAGTAAGTAAAAAGGAAACTAAAGATAGAATGAGAGAAGGTATGCAAGCTAGAAAGAAAGATATCAAGAAAGAAAGAAAGAAAGAAAGATATCAATAAAGAAACTAAAGATAAAATGAGAGAAGGTATGAAATCTAGAATGAAAGATATCAAGACATAAAGAAAGAAAGTAACTACTAAAGAAACTAAAGATAGAAGGAGAGAAGGTATGAAAGCTAGAATGAAAGATATCATGACAGAAAGAAAGAAAGTAATAAAGAAAATAAAGATAGAATGAGAGATGGTATGAAAGCTAGAATGTAACATATCAAGAAAGCAAGAAATGAAAGTAAGTAAAAAAGAAACTAAAGATAGAATGAGAGAAGGTATGAAAGCTAGAATGAAAGATAACAAGAAAGAAAGAAAGAAAGTAATAAAGAAACTAAAGATAGAAAAAGAGAAGGGATGAGAGCTAGAATGAAAGATATCAAGAAAGAAAGAAATGAAAGTAAGTTAAAAAGAAACTATAGGTAGAATGAGAGAATTTATGAAAGCTAGAATGAAAGATATCAAGAAAGGAAGAAAGGAGGAAATCAGTAAAGAAACTAAAGATAAAATGAGAGAAGGTATGAAATCTAGAATGAAAGATATCAAGAAAGAAAGAAAGAAAGAAATCAATAAAGAAACTAAAGATAAAATGAGAGAAGGAATGAAATCTAGAATGAAAGATATCAAGAAAGAAAGAAAGTAACTAATAAAGAAACTAAAGATAGAATGAGAGAAGGTATTAAAGCTAGAATGAAAGATATCAAGGAAAGAAATGAAAGTAAGTAACAAAGAAACTAAAGATAGAATGAGAGAAGGAATGAAAGCTAGAATGAAAGATATCAAGAAAGAAAGAAATGAAAGTAAGTTAAAAAGAAACTATAGGAAGAATGAGAGAATTTATGAAAGCTAGAATGAAAGATATCAAGAAAGGAAGAAAGGAGGAAATCAATAAAGAAACTAAAGATAAAATGAGAGAAGGTATGAAATCTAGAATGAAAGATATCAAGAAAGAAAGAAAGAAAGAAATCAATAAAGAAACTAAAGATAAAATGAGAGAAGGAATGATATCTAGAATGAAAGATATCAAGAAAGAAAGAAAGTAAGTAATAAAGGAAGAAAAGATAGAATGAGAGTAGGTATTAAAGCTAGAATGAAAGATATCAAGGAAAGAAATGAAAGTAAGTAAAGAAGAAACTAAAGATAGAATGAGAGAAGGTATGAAAGCTAGAATGAAAGATATCAAGAAAGAAAGAAAGAAAGAAAGAAAGTAAAAAAGAAACTAAAGATAGAAAGAGAGAAGGTATGAGAGCTAGAATGAAAGATATCAAGAAAGAAAGAAATAAAGTAAGAAAGTAATAAAGAAACTAAAGATAGAATGAGAGAAGGTATGAAAGCTAGAATGTAAGATATCAAGAAAGAAAAAAGGAACCAAGTAGAAATAATGTAATAAAGAAAATAAAGATTGACTGAGTGAAGATATGAATGCTAGAATGAAAGTTATCAAGAAGGAAAGAAAGAAAGTAGTAAAGAAACTAAAGATAGAATCAGAGAAGGTATGAGAGCTAGAATGAGATATCAAGAAAGAAAGAAAGAAAGAAAGAAAGAAAGAACGAAAGTAATTAATAAAGAAACTAAAGATAGAATGAGAGAAGGTATGAAAGCTAGAATGTAACATATCAAGAAAGCAAGAAATGAAAGTAAGTAAAAAAGAAACTATAGATAGAATGAGAGAAGGTATTAAAGCTAGAATGAAAGATATGAAGAAAGGAAGAAAGAAAGTAATAAAGAAACTAAAGATTGAATGAGTGATGGTATGAAAGCTAGAATGCAAGATATGAAGTAAGAAAGAAATGAAAGTAAGTAAAAAAGAAACTAAAGATAGAATGAGAGAAGGTATGAAAGCAAGAATGAAAGGTATCAAGAAAGAAAGAAAAAAAGAAATCAATAAAGAAATTATAGATGAAAAGAGAGAAGGTATGAAAACTAGAATGATAGATATCAAGAGAGATAGAAATAAATTAATAAAGAAACTAAAGATAGAATGAGAGAAGGTATGAAAGCTAGAATGAAAGATATCAAGAAAGAAAGAAAGAAAGTAATAAAGAAACTAGATAGAATGAGTGATGGTATGAAAGCTAGAATGACAGATATCAAGAAAGAAAAAAGGAAGAAAGTAGAAATAAAGTAATAAAGAAACTAAAGATAGAATGAGTGATGGTATGAAAGCTAGAATGCAAGATATGAAGAAAGAAAGAAATGAAAGTAAGTTAAAAAGAAACTATAGGAAGAATGAGAGAATTGATGAAAGCTAGAATGAAAGATATCAAGAAAGGAAGAAAGGAGGAAATCAATAAAGAAACTAAAGATAAAATGAGAGAAGGTATTAAAGCTAGAATGAAAGATATCAAGGAAAGAAATGAAAGTAAGTAACAAAGAAACTAAAGATAGAATGAGAAAAGGAATGAAAGCTAGAATGAAAGATATCAAGAAAGAAAGAAATGAAAGTAAGTTAAAAAGAAACTATAGGAAGAATGAGAGAATTTATGAAAGCTAGAATGAAAGATATCAAGAAAGGAAGAAAGGAGGAAATCAATAAAGAAACTAAAGATAAAATGAGAGAAGGTATGAAATCTAGAATGAAAGATATCAAGAAAGAAAGAAAGAAAGAAATCAATAAAGAAACTAAAGATAAAATGAGAGAAGGAATGATATCTAGAATGAAAGATATCAAGAAAGAAAGAAAGTAACTAATAAAGGAAGAAAAGATAGAATGAGAGTAGGTATTAAAGCTAGAATGAAAGATATCAAGGAAAGAAATGAAAGTAAGTAAAGAAGAAACTAAAGATAGAATGAGAGAAGGTATGAAAGCTAGAATGAAAGATATCAAGAAAGAAAGAAAGAAAGAAAGAAAGTAAAAAAGAAACTAAAGATAGAAAGAGAGAAGGTATGAGAGCTAGAATGAAAGATATCAAGAAAGAAAGAAATGAAAGTAAGTTAAAAAGAAACTATAGGAAGAATGAGAGAATTTATAAAAGCTAGAATGAAAGATATCAAGAAAGGAAGAAAGGAGGAAATCAATAAAGAAACTAAAGATAAAATGAGAGAAGGTATTAAAGCTAGAATGAAAGATATCAAGGAAAGAAATGAAAGTAAGTAACAAAGAAACTAAAGATAGAATGAGAAAAGGAATGAAAGCTAGAATGAAAGATATCAAGAAAGAAAGAAATAAAAGTAAGTTAAAAAGAAACTATAGGAAGAATGAGAGAATTGATGAAAGCTAGAATGAAAGATATCAAGAAAGGAAGAAAGGAGGAAATCAATAAAGAAACTAAAGATAAAATGAGAGAAGGTATTAAAGCTAGAATGAAAGATATCAAGGAAAGAAATGAAAGTAAGTAACAAAGAAACTAAAGATAGAATGAGAAAAGGAATGAAAGCTAGAATGAAAGATATCAAGAAAGAAAGAAATGAAAGTAAGTTAAAAAGAAACTATAGGAAGAATGAGAGAATTTATGAAAGCTAGAATGAAAGATATCAAGAAAGGAAGAAAGGAGGAAATCAATAAAGAAACTAAAGATAAAATGAGAGAAGGTATGAAATCTAGAATGAAAGATATCAAGAAAGAAAGAAAGAAAGAAATCAATAAAGAAACTAAAGATAAAATGAGAGAAGGAATGATATCTAGAATGAAAGATATCAAGAAAGAAAGAAAGTAACTAATAAAGGAAGAAAAGATAGAATGAGAGTAGCTATTAAAGCTAGAATGAAAGATATCAAGGAAAGAAATGAAAGTAAGTAAAGAAGAAACTAAAGATAGAATGAGAGAAGGTATGAAAGCTAGAATGAAAGATATCAAGAAAGAAAGAAAGAAAGAAAGAAAGTAAAAAAGAAACTAAAGATAGAAAGAGAGAAGGTATGAGAGCTAGAATGAAAGATATCAAGAAAGAAAGAAATAAAGTAAGAAAGTAATAAAGAAACTAAAGATAGAATGAGAGAAGGTATGAAAGCTAGAATGTAAGATATCAAGAAAGAAAAAAGGAACCAAGTAGAAATAATGTAATAAAGAAAATAAAGATTGATTGAGTGAAGATATGAATGCTAGAATGAAAGTTATCAAGAAAGAAAGAAAGAAAGTAGGAATGAAACTAAAGATAGAATCAGAGAAGGTATGAGAGCTAGAATGAGATATCAAGAAAGAAAGAAAGAAAGAAAGAAAGAGAGAAAGAACGAAAGTAATTAATAAAGAAACTAAAGATAAAATGAGAGAAGGTATGAAAGCTAGAATGAAAGATATCAAGAAAGAAAGAAAGAAAGAAATCAATAAAGAATCTAAAGATAAAATGAGAGATGGAATGAAATCTAGAATGAAAGATATCAAGAAAGAAAGAAAGTAACTAATAAAGAAAGAAAAGATAGAATGAGAGTAGGTATTAAAGCTAGAATGAAAGATATCAAGGAAAGATATGAAAGTAAGTAACAAAGAAACTAAAGATAGAAAGAGAGAAGTTATGTGAGCTAGAATGAAAGATATCAAGAAAGAAAGAAAGAAAGAAAGTAAAAAAGAAACTAAAGATAGAAAGAGAGAAGTTATGTGAGCTAGAATGAAAGATATCAAGAAAGAAAGAAAGAAAGTAATAAAGAAACTAAAGATAGAACGAGAGAAGGTATGAAAGATAGAATGAAAGATATCAAGAAATAATGAAAGAAAGAGCGTAATAAAGAAACTAAAGATAGAATAAGAGAAGGTATGAAAGCTAGAATGAAAGATATCAAGAAAGAAAAAAGGAACAAAGTAGAAATAATGTAATAAAGAAAATAAAGATTGACTGAGTGAAGATATGAATGCTAGAATGAAAGTTATCAAGAAAGAACGACAGTAATTAATAAAGAAACTAAAGATAGAATGAGAGAAGGTATGAAAGCTAGAATGTAACATATCAAGAAAGCAAGAAATGAAAGTAAGTAAAAAAGAAACTATAGATAGAATGAGAGAAGGTATTAAAGCTAGAATGAAAGATATGAAGAAAGGAAGAAAGAAAGTAATAAAGAAACTAAAGATTGAATGAGTGATGGTATGAAAGCTAGAATGCAAGTTATGAAGTAAGAAAGAAATGAAAGTAAGTAAAAAAGAAACTAAAGATAGAATGAGAGAAGGTATGAAAGCAAGAATGAAAGGTATCAAGAAAGAAAAAAAAAAGAAATCAATAAAGAAATTATAGATGAAAAGAGAGAAGGTATGAAATCTAGAATGATAGATATCAAGAGAGATAGAAATAAATTAATAAAGAAACTAAAGATAGAATGAGAGAAGGTATGAAAGCTAGAATGAAAGATATCAAGAAAGGAAGAAAGGAGGAAATCAATAAAGAAACTAAAGATAAAATGAGAGAAGGTATGAAATCTAGAATGAAAGATATCAAGAAAGAAAGAAAGAAAGAAATCAATAAAGAAACTAAAGATAAAATGAGAGAAGGAATGAAATCTAGAATGAAAGATATCAAGAAAGAAAGAAAGTAACTAATAAAGAAACTAAAGATAGAATGAGAGAAGGTATTAAAGCTAGAATGAAAGATATCAAGGAAAGAAATGAAAGTAAGTAACAAAGAAACTAAAGATAGAATGAGAGAAGGTATGAAAGCTAGAATGAAAGATATCAAGAAAGAAAGAAATGAAAGTAAGTTAAAAAGAAACTATAGGAAGAATGAGAGAATTTATGAAAGCTAGAATGAAAGATATCAAGAAAGGAAGAAAGGAGGAAATCAATAAAGAAACTAAAGATAAAATGAGAGAAGGTATGAAATCTAGAATGAAAGATATCAAGAGAGAAAGAAAGAAAGAAATCAATAAAGAAACTAAAGATAAAATGAGAGAAGGAATGATATCTAGAATGAAAGATATCAAGAAAGAAAGAAAGTAACTAATAAAGAAACTAAAGATAGAATGAGAGAAGTTATTAAAGCTAGAATGAAAGATATCAAGGAAAGAAATGAAAGTAAGTAAAAAAGAAGCTAAAGATAGAATGAGAGAAGGTATGAAAGCTAGAATGAAAGATATCAAGAAAGAAAGAAAGAAAGAAAGAAAGTAAAAAAGAAACTAAAGATAGAAAGAGAGAAGGTATGAGAGCTAGAATGAAAGATATCAAGAAAGAAAGAAATAAAGTAAGAAAGTAATAAAGAAACTAAAGATAGAATGAGAGAAGGTATGAAAGCTAGAATGTAAGATATCAAGAAAGAAAAAAGGAACCAAGTAGAAATAATGTAATAAAGAAAATAAAGATTGACTGAGTGAAGATATGAATGCTAGAATGAAAGTTATCAAGAAGGAAAGAAAGAAAGTAGTAAAGAAACTAAAGATAGAATCAGAGAAGGTATGAGAGCTAGAATGAGATATCAAGAAAGAAAGAACGAAAGAAAGAAAGAAAGAACGAAAGTAATTAATAAAGAAACTAAAGATAGAATGAGAGAAGGTATGAAAGCTAGAATGTAACATATCAAGAAAGCAAGAAATGAAAGTAAGTAAAAAAGAAACTATAGATAGAATGAGAGAAGGTATTAATGCTAGAATGAAAGATATGAAGAAAGGAAGAAAGAAAGTAATAAAGAAACTAAAGATTGAATTAGTGATGGTATGAAAGCTAGAATGCAAGATATGAAGTAAGAAAGAAATGAAAGTAAGTAAAAAAGAAACTAAAGATAGAATGAGAGAAGGTATGAAAGCAAGAATGAAAGGTATCAAGAAAGAAAGAAAAAAAGAAATCAATAAAGAAATTATAGATGAAAAGAGAGAAGGTATGAAATCTAGAATGATAGATATCAAGAGAGATAGAAATAAATTAATAAAGAAACTAAAGATAGAATGAGAGAAGGTATGAAAGCTAGAATGAAAGATATCAAGAAAGAAAGAAAGAAAGTAATAAAGAAACTAAAGATAGAATGAGTGATGGTATGAAAGCTAGAATGACAGATATCAAGAAAGAAAAAAGGAAGAAAGTAGAAATAAAGTAATAAAGAAACTAAAGATAGAATGAGTGATGGTATGAAAGCTAGAATGCAAGATATGAAGAAAGAAAGAAATGAAAGTAAGTAAAAAAGAAACTAAAGATAGAATGAGAGAAGGTATGCAAGCTAGAAAGAAAGATATCAAGAAAGAAAGAAAGAAAGAAAGAAAGATATCAATAAAGAAACTAAAGATAAAATGAGAGAAGGTATGAAATCTAGAATGAAAGATATCAAGAAAGAAAGAAAGAAAGTAATAAAGAAACTAAAGATAGAATGAGAGATGGTATGAAAGCAAGAATGTAACATATCAAGAAAGCAAGAAATGAAAGTAAGTAAAAAAGAAACTAAAGATAGAATGAGAGAAGGTACGAAAGCTAGAATGTAAGATCTCAAGAAAGAAAGAAATGAAAGTAAGTAAAAAAGAAACTAAAGATAGAATGAGAGAAGGTATGAAAGCTAGAATGAAAGATATCAAGAAAGGAAGAAAGGAGGAAATCAATAAAGAAACTAAAGATAAAATGAGAGAAGGTATGAAATCTAGAATGAAAGATATCAAGAAAGAAAGAAAGAAAGAAATCAATAAAGAAACTAAAGATAAAATGAGAGAAGGAATGAAATCTAGAATGAAAGATATCAAGAAAGAAAGAAAGTAACTAATAAAGAAACTAAAGATAGAATGAGAGAAGGTATTAAAGCTAGAATGAAAGATATCAAGGAAAGAAATGAAAGTAAGTAAAGAAACTAAAGATAGAATGAGAGAAGGTATGAAAGCTAGAATGAAAGATATCAAGAAAGAAAGAAATGAAAGTAAGTTAAAAAGAAACTATAGGAAGAATGAGGGAATTTATGAAAGCTAGAATGAAAGATATCAAGAAAGGAAGAAAGGAGGAAATCAATAAAGAAACTAAAGATAAAATGAGAGAAGGTATGAAATCTAGAATGAAAGATATCAAGAGAGAAAGAAAGAAAGAAATCAATAAAGAAACTTAAGATAAAATGAGAGAAGGAATGATATCTAGAATGAAAGATATCAATAAAGAAAGAAAGTAACTAATAAAGAAACTAAAGATAGAATGAGAGAAGTTATTAAAGCTAGAATGAAAGATATCAAGGAAAGAAATGAAAGTAAGTAAAAAAGAAGCTAAAGATAGAATGAGAGAAGGTATGAAAGCTAGAATGAAAGATATCAAGAAAGAAAGAAAGTAAGAAAGAAAGTAAAAAAGAAACTAAAGATAGAAAGAGAGAAGGTATGAGAGCTAGAATGAAAGATATCAAGAAAGAAAGAAATAAAGTAAGAAAGTAATAAAGAAACTAAAGATAGAATGAGAGAAGGTATGAAAGCTAGAATGTAAGATATCAAGAAAGAAAAAAGGAACCAAGTAGAAATAATGTAATAAAGAAAATAAAGATTGACTGAGTGAAGATATGAATGCTAGAATGAAAGTTATCAAGAAGGAAAGAAAGAAAGTAGTAAAGAAACTAAAGATAGAATCAGAGAAGGTATGAGAGCTAGAATGAGATATCAAGAAAGAAAGAACGAAAGAAAGAAAGAAAGAACGAAAGTAATTAATAAAGAAACTAAAGATAGAATGAGAGAAGGTATGAAAGCTAGAATGTAACATATCAAGAAAGCAAGAAATGAAAGTAAGTAAAAAAGAAACTATAGATAGAATGAGAGAAGGTATTAATGCTAGAATGAAAGATATGAAGAAAGGAAGAAAGAAAGTAATAAAGAAACTAAAGATTGAATTAGTGATGGTATGAAAGCTAGAATGCAAGATATGAAGTAAGAAAGAAATGAAAGTAAGTAAAAAAGAAACTAAAGATAGAATGAGAGAAGGTATGAAAGCAAGAATGAAAGGTATCAAGAAAGAAAGAAAAAAAGAAATCAATAAAGAAATTATAGATGAAAAGAGAGAAGGTATGAAATCTAGAATGATAGATATCAAGAGAGATAGAAATAAATTAATAAAGAAACTAAAGATAGAATGAGAGAAGGTATGAAAGCTAGAATGAAAGATATCAAGAAAGAAAGAAAGAAAGTAATAAAGAAACTAAAGATAGAATGAGTGATGGTATGAAAGCTAGAATGACAGATATCAAGAAAGAAAAAAGGAAGAAAGTAGAAATAAAGTAATAAAGAAACTAAAGATAGAATGAGTGATGGTATGAAAGCTAGAATGCAAGATATGAAGAAAGAAAGAAATGAAAGTAAGTAAAAAAGAAACTAAAGATAGAATGAGAGAAGGTATGCAAGCTAGAAAAAAAGATATCAAGAAAGAAAGAAAGAAAGAAAGAAAGATATCAATAAAGAAACTAAAGATAAAATGAGAGAAGGTATGAAATCTAGAATGAAAGATATCAAGAAAGAAAGAAAGAAAGTAATAAAGAAACTAAAGATAGAATGAGAGATGGTATGAAAGCAAGAATGTAACATATCAAGAAAGCAAGAAATGAAAGTAAGTAAAAAAGAAACTAAAGATAGAATGAGAGAAGGTATGAAAGCTAGAATGAAAGATAACAAGAAAGAAAGAAAGAAAGAAAGTAATAAAGAAACTAAAGATAGAAAGAGAGAAGGGATGAGAGCTAGAATGAAAGATATCAAGAAAGAAAAAAATGAAAGTAAGTTAAAAAGAAACTATAGGTAGAATGAGAGAATTTATGAAAGCTAGAATGAAAGATATCAAGAAAGGAAAAAAGGAGGAAATCAATAAAGAAACTAAAGATAAAATGAGAGAAGGTATGAAATCTAGAATGAAAGATATCAAGAAAGAAAGAAAGAAAGAAATCAATAAAGAAACTAAAGATAAAATGAGAGAAGGAATGAAATCTAGAATGAAAGATATCAAGAAAGAAAGAAAGTAACTAATAAAGAAACTAAAGATAGAATGAGAGAAGGTATTAAAGCTAGAATGAAAGATATCAAGGAAAGAAATGAAAGTAAGTAACAAAGAAACTAAAGATAGAATGAGAGAAGGTATGAAAGCTAGAATGAAAGGTATTAAGAAAGAAAGAAATGAAAGTAAGTTAAAAAGAAACTAAAGATAGAATGAGAGAAGGTATGAAAGCTAGAATGAAAGATATCAAGAAAGAAAGAAATGAAAGTAAGTTAAAAAGAAACTATAGGAAGAATGAGAGAATTTATGAAAGCTAGAATGAAAGATATCAAGAAAGGAAGAAAGGAGGAAATCAATAAAGAAACTAAAGATAAAATGAGAGAAGGTATGAAATCTAGAATGAAAGATATCAAGAAAGAAAGAAATCAATAAAGAAACTAAAGATAAAATGAGAGAAGGAATGATATCTAGAATGATAGATATCAAGAAAGAAAGAAAGTAACTAATAAAGAAACTAAAGATAGAATGAGAGAAGGTATTAAAGCTAGAATGAAAGATATCAAGGAAAAAAATGAAAGTAAGTAAAAAAGAAACTAAAGATAGAATGAGAGAAGGTATGAAAGCTAGAATGAAAGATATGAAGAAAGAAAAAAGGAACAGAATAGAAATAATGTAATAAAGAAAATAAAGATTGACTGAGTGAAGATATGAATGATAGAATGAAAGTTATCAAGAAAGAAAGAAAGAAAGTAGTAAAGAAACTAAAGATAGAATCAGAGAAGGTATGAGAGCTAGAATGAGATATCAAGAAAGAAAGAAAGAAAGAAAGAAAGAAAGAAAGAACGAAAGTAATTAATAAAGAAACTAAAGATAGAATGAGAGAAGGTATGAAAGCTAGAATGTAACATATCAAGAAAGCAAGAAATGAAAGTAAGTAAAAAAGAAACTATAGATAGAATGAGAGAAGGTATTAAAGCTAGAATGAAAGATATGAAGAAAGGAAGAAAGAAAGTAATAAAGAAACTAAAGATTGAATGAGTGATGGTATGAAAGCTAGAATGCAAGATATGAAGTACGAAAGAAATGAAAGTAACTAAAAAAGAAACTAAAGATAGAATGAGAGAAGGTATGAAAGCAAGAATGAAAGGTATCAAGAAAGAAAGAAAAAAAGAAATCAATAAAGAAATTATAGATGAAAAGAGAGAAGGTATGAAATCTAGAATGATAGATATCAAAAGAGATAGAAATAAATTAATAAAGAAACTAAAGATAGAATGAAAGAAGGTATGAAAGCTAGAATGAAAATATCAAGAAAGAAAGAAAGAAAGTAATAAAGAAACTAAAGATAGAATGAGTGATGGTATGAAAGCTAGAATGACAGATATCAAAAAAGAAAAAAGGAAGAAAGTAGAAAGAAAGTAATAAAGAAACTAAAGATAGAATGAGTGATGGTATGAAAGCTAGAATGCAAGATATGAAGAAAGAAAGAAATGAAAGTAAGTAAAAAAGAAACTAAAGATAGAATGAGAGAAGGTATGCAAGCTAGAAAGAAAGATATCAAGAAAGAAAGAAAGAAAGAAAGAAAGAAAGAAAGATATCAATAAAGAAACGAAAGATAAAATGAGAGAAGGTATGAAATCTAGAATGAAAGATATCAAGAAAGAAAGAAAGAAAGTAATAAAGAAACTAAAGATAGAATGAGAGAATTTATGAAAGCTAGAATGAAAGATATCAAGAAAGGAAGAAAGGAGGAAATCAATAAAGAAACTAAAGATAAAATGAGAGAAGGTATGAAATCTAGAATGAAAGATATCAAGAAAGAAAGAAATCAATAAAGAAACTAAAGATAAAATGAGAGAAGGAATGATATCTAGAATGAAAGATATCAAGAAAGAAAGAAAGTAACTAATAAAGAAACTAAAGATAGAATGAGAGAAGGTATTAAAGCTAGAATGAAAGATATCAAGGAAAAAAATGAAAGTAAGTAAAAAAGAAACTAAAGATAGAATGAGAGAAGGTATGAAAGCTAGAATGAAAGATATGAAGAAAGAAAAAAGGAACAGAATAGAAATAATGTAATAAAGAAAATAAAGATTGACTGAGTGAAGATATGAATGATAGAATGAAAGTTATCAAGAAAGAAAGAAAGAAAGTAGTAAAGAAACTAAAGATAGAATCAGAGAAGGTATGAGAGCTAGAATGAGATATCAAGAAAGAAAGAAAGAAAGAAAGAAAGAAAGAAAGAAAGAACGAAAGTAATTAATAAAGAAACTAAAGATAGAATGAGAGAAGGTATGAAAGCTAGAATGTAACATATCAAGAAAGCAAGAAATGAAAGTAAGTAAAAAAGAAACTATAGATAGAATGAGAGAAGGTATTAAAGCTAGAATGAAAGATATGAAGAAAGGAAGAAAGAAAGTAATAAAGAAACTAAAGATTGAATGAGTGATGGTATGAAAGCTAGAATGCAAGATATGAAGTACGAAAGAAATGAAAGTAACTAAAAAAGAAACTAAAGATAGAATGAGAGAAGGTATGAAAGCAAGAATGAAAGGTATCAAGAAAGAAAGAAAAAAAGAAATCAATAAAGAAATTATAGATGAAAAGAGAGAAGGTATGAAATCTAGAATGATAGATATCAAAAGAGATAGAAATAAATTAATAAAGAAACTAAAGATAGAATGAAAGAAGGTATGAAAGCTAGAATGAAAATATCAAGAAAGAAAGAAAGAAAGTAATAAAGAAACTAAAGATAGAATGAGTGATGGTATGAAAGCTAGAATGACAGATATCAAAAAAGAAAAAAGGAAGAAAGTAGAAATAAAGTAATAAAGAAACTAAAGATAGAATGAGTGATGGTATGAAAGCTAGAATGCAAGATATGAAGAAAGAAAGAAATGAAAGTAAGTAAAAAAGAAACTAAAGATAGAATGAGAGAAGGTATGCAAGCTAGAAAGAAAGATATCAAGAAAGAAAGAAAGAAAGAAAGAAAGAAAGAAAGATATCAATAAAGAAACGAAAGATAAAATGAGAGAAGGTATGAAATCTAGAATGAAAGATATCAAGAAAGAAAGAAAGAAAGTAATAAAGAAACTAAAGATAGAATGAGAGATGGTATGAAAGCAAGAATGTAACATATCAAGAAAGCAAGAAATGAAAGTAAGTAAAAAAGAAACTAAAGATAGAATGAGAGAAGGCACGAAAGCTAGAATGTAAGATCTCAAGAAAGAAAGAAATGAAAGTAAGTAAAAAAGAAACTAAAGATAGAATGAGAGAAGGTATGAAAGCTAGAATGAAAGATAACAAGAAAGAAAGAAAGAAATTAAGAAAGTAATAAAGAAACTAAAGATAGAACGAGAGAAGGTATGAAAGCTAGAATGAAAGATATCAAGAAAGAAAAAAGGAACAAAGTAGAAATAATGTAATAAAGAAAATAAAGATTGACTGAGTGAAGATATGAATGCTAGAATGAAAGTTATCAAGAAAGAAAGAAAGGAAGTAGTAAAGAAACTAAAGATAGATTCAGAGAAGGTATGAGAGCTAGAATGAGATATCAAGAAAGAAAGAAAGAAAGAAAGAAAGAAAGAACGAAAGTAAGTAATAAAGAAACTAAAGATAGAATGAGAGAAGGTATGAAAGCTAGAATGTAACATATCAAGAAAGCAAGAAATGAAAGTAAGTAAAAAAGAAACTATAGATAGAATGAGAGAAGGTATTAAAGCTAGAATGAAAGATATGAAGAAAGGAAGAAAGAAAGTAATAAAGAAACTAAAGATTGAATGACTGATGGTATGAAAGCTAGAATGCAAGATATGAAGTGAGAAAGAAATGAAAGTAAGTAAAAAAGAAACTAAAGATAGAATGAGAGAAGGTATGAAAGCTAGAATGAAAGATATCAAGAAAGAAAGAAAGAAAGTAATAAAGAAACTAAAGATAGAATAAGTGATGGTATGAAAGCTAGAATGAGAGATATCAAGAAAGAAAAAAGGAAGAAAGTAGAAATAAAGTAATAAAGAAACTAAAGATAGAATGAGTGATGGTATGAAAGCTAGAATGCAAGATATGAAGAAAGAAAGAAATGAAAGTAAGTAAAAAAGAAACTAAAGATAGAATGGGAGAAGGTATGAAAGCAAGAATGAAAGGTATCAAGAAAGAAAGAAAAAAAGAAATCAATAAAGAAATTATAGATGAAAAGAGAGAAGGTATGAAATCTAGAATGATAGACATCAAGAGAGATAGAAATAAATTAATAAAGAAACTAAAGATAGAATGAGAGAAGGTATGAAAGCTAGAATGAAAGATATCAAGAAAGAAAGAAAGAAAGTAATAAAGAAACTAAAGATAGAATGAGTGATGGTATGAAAGCTAGAATGACAGATATCAAGAAAGAAAAAAGGAAGAAAGTAGAAATAAAGTAATAAAGAAACTAAAGATAGAATGAGTGATGGTATGAAAGCTAGAATGCAAGATATGAAGAAAGAAAGAAATGAATGTAAGTAAAAAAGAAACTAAAGATAGAATGAGAGAAGGTATGCAAGCTAGAAAGAAAGATATCAAGAAAGAAAGAAAGAAAGAAAGAAAGATATCAATAAAGAAACTAAAGATAAAATGAGAGAAGGTATGAAATCTAGAATGAAAGATATCAAGAAAGAAAGAAAGAAAGTAATAAAGAAACTAAAGATAGAATGAGAGATGGTATGAAAGCAAGAATGTAACATATCAAGAAAGCAAGAAATGAAAGTAAGTAAAAAAGAAACTAAAGATAGAATGAGAGAAGGTACGAAAGCTAGAATGTAAGATCTCAAGAAAGAAAGAAATGAAAGTAAGTAAAAAAGAAACTAAAGATAGAATGAGAGAAGGTATGAAAGCTAGAATGAAAGATAACAAGAAAGAAAGAAAGAAAGAAAGTAATAAAGAAACTAAAGATAGAAAGAGAGAAGGGATGAGAGCTAGAATGAAAGATATCAAGAAAGAAAAAAATGAAAGTAAGTTAAAAAGAAACTATAGGTAGAATGAGAGAATTTATGAAAGCTAGAATGAAAGATATCAAGAAAGGAAGAAAGGAGGAAATCAATAAAGAAACTAAAGATAAAATGAGAGAAGGTATGAAATCTAGAATGAAAGATATCAAGAAAGAAAGAAAGAAAGAAATCAATAAAGAAACTAAAGATAAAATGAGAGAAGGAATGAAATCTAGAATGAAAGACATCAAGAGAGATAGAAATAAATTAATAAAGAAACTAAAGATAGAATGAGAGAAGGTATGAAAGCTAGAATGAAAGATATCAAGAAAGAAAGAAAGAAAGTAATAAAGAAACTAAAGATAGAATGAGTGATGGAATGAAAGCTAGAATGACAGATATCAAGAAAGAAAAAAGGAAGAAAGTAGAAATAAAGTAATAAAGAAACTAAAGATAGAATGAGTGATGGTATGAAAGCTAGAATGCAAGATATGAAGAAAGAAAGAAATGAAAGTAAGTAAAAAAGAAACTAAAGATAGAATGAGAGAAGGTATGCAAGCTAGAAAGAAAGATATCAAGAAAGAAAGAAAGAAAGAAAGAAAGAAAGAAACTAAAGATTGAATGAGTGATGGTATGAAAGCTAGAATGCAAGATATGAAGTAAGAAAGAAATGAAAGTAAGTAAAAAAGAAACTAAAGATAGAATGAGAGAAGGTATGAAAGCAAGAATGAAAGGTATCAAGAAAGAAAGAAAAAAAGAAATCAATAAAGAAATTATAGATGAAAAGAGAGAAGGTATTAAAGCTAGAATGAAAGATATGAAGAAAGGAAGAAAGAAAGTAATAAAGAAACTAAAGATTGAATGAGTGATGGTATGAAAGCTAGAATGCAAGATATGAAGTAAGAAAGAAATGAAAGTAAGTAAAAAAGAAACTAAAGATAGAATGAGAGAAGGTATGAAAGCTAGAATGAAAGATATCAAGAAAGAAAGAAAGAAAGTAATAAAGAAACTAAAGATAGAATAAGTGATGGTATGAAAGCTAGAATGACAGATATCAAGAAAGAAAAAAGGAAGAAAGTAGAAATAAAGTAATAAAGAAACTAAAGATAGAATGAGTGATGGTATGAAAGCTAGAATGCAAGATATGAAGAAAGAAAGAAATGAAAGTAAGTAAAAAAGAAACTAAAGATAGAATGAGAGAAGGTATGAAAGCAAGAATGAAAGGTATCAAGAAAGAAAGAAAAAAAGAAATCAATAAAGAAATTATAGATGAAAAGAGAGAAGGTATGAAATCTAGAATGATAGACATCAAGAGAGATAGAAATAAATTAATAAAGAAACTAAAGATAGAATGAGAGAAGGTATGAAAGCTAGAATGAAAGTTATCAAGAAAGAAAGAAAGAAAGTAATAAAGAAACTAAAGATAGAATGAGTGATGGTATGAAAGCTAGAATGACAGATATCAAGAAAGAAAAAAGGAAGAAAGTAGAAATAAAGTAATAAAGAAACTAAAGATAGAATGAGTGATGGTATGAAAGCTAGAATGCAAGATATGAAGAAAGAAAGAAATGAAAGTAAGTAAAAAAGAAACTAAAGATAGAATGAGAGAAGGTATGCAAGCTAGAAAGAAAGATATCAAGAAAGAAAGAAAGAAAGAAAGAAAGATATCAATAAAGAAACTAAAGATAAAATGAGAGAAGGTATGAAATCTAGAATGAAAGATATCAAGAAAGAAAGAAAGAAAGTAATAAAGAAACTAAAGATAGAATGAGAGATGGTATGAAAGCAAGAATGTAACATATCAAGAAAGCAAGAAATGAAAGTAAGTAAAAAAGAAACTAAAGATAGAATGAGAGAAGGTATTAAAGCTAGAATGAAAGATATCAAGGAAAGAAATGAAAGTAAGTAACAAAGAAACTAAAGATAGAATGAGAGAAGGTATGAAAGCTAGAATGAAAGATATTAAGAAAGAAAGAAATGAAAGTAAGTTAAAAAGAAACTAAAGATAGAATGAGAGGAGGTATGAAAGCTAGAATGAAAGATATCAAGAAAGAAAGAAATGAAAGTAAGTTAAAAAGAAACTATAGGAAGAATGGGAGAATTTATGAAAGCTAGAATGAAAGATATCAAGAAAGGAAGAAAGGAGGAAATCAATAAAGAAACTAAAGATAAAATGAGAGAAGGTATGAAATCTAGAATGAAAGATATCAAGAAAGAAAGAAAGAAAGAAATCAATAAAGAAACTAAAGGTAAAATGAGAGAAGGAATGATATCTAGAATGAAAGATATCAAGAAAGAAAGAAAGTAACTAATAAAGAAACTAAAGATAGAATGAGAGAAGGTATTAAAGCTAGAATGAAAGATATCAAGGAAAAAAATGAAAGTAAGTAAAAAAGAAACTAAAGATAGAATGAGAGAAGGTATGAAAGCTAGAATAAAAGATATGAAGAAAGAAAAAAGGAACAGAATAGAAATAATGTAATAAAGAAAATAAAGATTGACTGAGTGAAGATATGAATGCTAGAATGAAAGTTATCAAGAAAGAAAGAAAGAAAGTAGTAAAGAAACTAAAGATAGAATCAGAGAAGGTATGAGAGCTAGAATGAGATATCAAGAAAGAAAGAAAGAAAGAAAGAAAGAAAGAAAGAAAGAACGAAAGTAATTAATAAAGAAACTAAAGATAGAATGAGAGAAGGTATGAAAGCTAGAATGTAACATATCAAGAAAGCAAGAAATGAAAGTAAGTAAAAAAGAAACTATAGATAGAATGAGAGAAGGTATTAAAGCTAGAATGAAAGATATGAAGAAAGGAAGAAAGAAAGTAATAAAGAAACTAAAGATTGAATGAGTGATGGTATGAAAGCTAGAATGCAAGATATGAAGTAAGAAAGAAATGAAAGTAACTAAAAAAGAAACTAAAGATAGAATGAGAGAAGGTATGAAAGCAAGAATGAAAGGTATCAAGAAAGAAAGAAAAAAAGAAATCAATAAAGAAATTATAGATGAAAAGAGAGGAGGTATGAAATCTAGAATGATAGATATCAAAAGAGATAGAAATAAATTAATAAAGAAACTAAAGATAGAATGAAAGAAGGTATGAAAGCTAGAATGAAAATATCAAGAAAGAAAGAAAGAAAGTAATAAAGAAACTAAAGATAGAATGAGTGATGGTATGAAAGCTAGAATGACAGATATCAAAAAAGAAAAAAGGAAGAAAGTAGAAATAAAGTAATAAAGAAACTAAAGATAGAATGAGTGATGGTATGAAAGCTAGAATGCAAGATATGAAGAAAGAAAGAAATGAAAGTAAGTAAAAAAGAAACTAAAGATAGAATGAGAGAAGGTATGCAAGCTAGAAAGAAAGATATCAAGAAAGAAAGAAAGAAAAAAAGAAAGAAAGAAAGATATCAATAAAGAAACGAAAGATAAAATGAGAGAAGGTATGAAATCTAGAATGAAAGATATCAAGACAGGAAGAAAGAAAGTAACTACTAAAGAAACTAAAGATAGAAGGAGAGAAGGTATGAAAGCTAGAATGAAAGATATCAAGAAAGAAAGAAAGAAAGTAATAAAGAAACTAAAGATAGAATGAGAGATGGTATGAAAGCAAGAATGTAACATATCAAGAAAGCAAGAAATGAAAGTAAGTAAAAAAGAAACTAAAGATAGAATGAGAGAAGGTACGAAAGCTAGAATGTAAGATCTCAAGAAAGAAAGAAATGAAAGTAAGTAAAAAAGAAACTAAAGATAGAATGAGAGAAGGTATGAAAGCTAGAATGAAAGATAACAAGAAAGAAAGAAAGAAAGAAAGTAATAAAGAAACTAAAGATAGAAAGAGAGAAGGGATGTGAGCTAGAATGAAAGATATCAAGAAAGAAAGAAAGAAAGTAAGAAAGTAATAAAGAAACTAAAGATAGAACGAGAGAAGGTATGAAAGCTAGAATGAAAGATATCAAGAAAGAAAAAAGGAACAAAGTAGAAATAATGTAATAAAGAAAATAAAGATTGACTGAGTGAAGATATGAATGCTAGAATGAAAGTTATCAAGAAAGAAAGAAAGGAAGTAGTAAAGAAACTAAAGATAGATTCAGAGAAGGTATGAGAGCTAGAATGAGATATCAAGAAAGAAAGAAAGAAAGAAAGAAAGAAAGAAAGAAAGAAAGAAAGAACGAAAGTAATTAATAAAGAAACTAAAGATAGAATGAGAGAAGGTATGAAAGCTAGAATGTAACATATCAAGAAAGCAAGAAATGAAAGTAAGTAAAAAAGAAACTATAGATAGAATGAGAGAAGGTATTAAAGCTAGAATGAAAGATATGAAGAAAGGAAGAAAGAAAGTAATAAAGAAACTAAAGATTGAATGAGTGATGGTATGAAAGCTAGAATGCAAGATATGAAGTAAGAAAGAAATGAAAGTAAGTAAAAAAGAAACTAAAGATAGAATGAGAGAAGGCATGAAAGCTAGAATGAAAGATATCAAGAAAGAAAGAAAGAAAGTAATAAAGAAACTAAAGATAGAATAAGTGATGGTATGAAAGCTAGAATGACAGATATCAAGAAAGAAAAAAGGAAGAAAGTAGAAATAAAGTAATAAAGAAACTAAAGATAGAATGAGTGATGGTATGAAAGCTAGAATGCAAGATATGAAGAAAGAAAGAAATGAAAGTAAGTAAAAAAGAAAGTTAAGATAGAATGAGAGAAGGTATGCAAGCTAGAAAGAAAGATATCAAGAAAGAAAGAAATGAAAGTAAGTTAAAAAGAAACTATAGGAAGAATGAGAGAATTTATGAAAGCTAGAATGAAAGATATCAAGAAAGGAAGAAAGGAGGAAATCAATAAAGAAACTAAAGATAAAATGAGAGAAGGTATGAAATCTAGAATGAAAGATATCAAGAAAGAAAGAAAGAAAGAAATCAATAAAGAAACTAAAGGTAAAATGAGAGAAGGAATGATATCTAGAATGAAAGATATCAAGAAAGAAAGAAAGTAACTAATAAAGAAACTAAAGATAGAATGAGAGAAGGTATTAAAGCTAGAATGAAAGATATCAAGGAAAAAAATGAAAGTAAGTAAAAAAGAAACTAAAGATAGAATGAGAGAAGGTATGAAAGCTAGAATGAAAGATATGAAGAAAGAAAAAAGGAACAGAATAGAAATAATGTAATAAAGAAAATAAAGATTGACTGAGTGAAGATATGAATGCTAGAATGAAAGTTATCAAGAAAGAAAGAAAGAAAGTAGTAAAGAAACTAAAGATAGAATCAGAGAAGGTATGAGAGCTAGAATGAGATATCAAGAAAGAAAGAAAGAAAGAAAGAAAGAAAGAAAGAACGAAAGTAATTAATAAAGAAACTAAAGATAGAATGAGAGAAGGTATGAAAGCTAGAATGTAACATATCAAGAAAGCAAGAAATGAAAGTAAGTAAAAAAGAAACTATAGATAGAATGAGAGAAGGTATTAAAGCTAGAATGAAAGATATGAAGAAAGGAAGAAAGAAAGTAATAAAGAAACTAAAGATTGAATGAGTGATGGTATGAAAGCTAGAATGCAAGATATGAAGTAAGAAAGAAATGAAAGTAACTAAAAAAGAAACTAAAGATAGAATGAGAGAAGGTATGAAAGCAAGAATGAAAGGTATCAAGAAAGAAAGAAAAAAAGAAATCAATAAAGAAATTATAGATGAAAAGAGAGGAGGTATGAAATCTAGAATGATAGATATCAAAAGAGATAGAAATAAATTAATAAAGAAACTAAAGATAGAATGAAAGAAGGTATGAAAGCTAGAATGAAAATATCAAGAAAGAAAGAAAGAAAGTAATAAAGAAACTAAAGATAGAATGAGTGATGGTATGAAAGCTAGAATGACAGATATCAAAAAAGAAAAAAGGAAGAAAGTAGAAATAAAGTAATAAAGAAACTAAAGATAGAATGAGTGATGGTATGAAAGCTAGAATGCAAGATATGAAGAAAGAAAGAAATGAAAGTAAGTAAAAAAGAAACTAAAGATAGAATGAGAGAAGGTATGCAAGCTAGAAAGAAAGATATCAAGAAAGAAAGAAAGAAAGAAAGAAAGAAAGAAAGATATCAATAAAGAAACGAAAGATAAAATGAGAGAAGGTATGAAATCTAGAATGAAAGATATCAAGACAGGAAGAAAGAAAGTAACTACTAAAGAAACTAAAGATAGAAGGAGAGAAGGTATGAAAGCTAGAATGAAAGATATCAAGAAAGAAAGAAAGAAAGTAATAAAGAAACTAAAGATAGAATGAGAGATGGTATGAAAGCAAGAATGTAACATATCAAGAAAGCAAGAAATGAAAGTAAGTAAAAAAGAAACTAAAGATAGAATGAGAGAAGGTACGAAAGCTAGAATGTAAGATCTCAAGAAAGAAAGAAATGAAAGTAAGTAAAAAAGAAACTAAAGATAGAATGAGAGAAGGTATGAAAGCTAGAATGAAAGATAACAAGAAAGAAAGAAAGAAAGAAAGTAATAAAGAAACTAAAGATAGAAAGAGAGAAGGGATGTGAGCTAGAATGAAAGATATCAAGAAAGAAAGAAAGAAAGTAAGAAAGTAATAAAGAAACTAAAGATAGAACGAGAGAAGGTATGAAAGCTAGAATGAAAGATATCAAGAAAGAAAAAAGGAACAAAGTAGAAATAATGTAATAAAGAAAATAAAGATTGACTGAGTGAAGATATGAATGCTAGAATGAAAGTTATCAAGAAAGAAAGAAAGGAAGTAGTAAAGAAACTAAAGATAGATTCAGAGAAGGTATGAGAGCTAGAATGAGATATCAAGAAAGAAAGAAAGAAAGAAAGAAAGAAAGAAAGAAAGAAAGAAAGAAAGAACGAAAGTAATTAATAAAGAAACTAAAGATAGAATGAGAGAAGGTATGAAAGCTAGAATGTAACATATCAAGAAAGCAAGAAATGAAAGTAAGTAAAAAAGAAACTATAGATAGAATGAGAGAAGGTATTAAAGCTAGAATGAAAGATATGAAGAAAGGAAGAAAGAAAGTAATAAAGAAACTAAAGATTGAATGAGTGATGGTATGAAAGCTAGAATGCAAGATATGAAGTAAGAAAGAAATGAAAGTAAGTAAAAAAGAAACTAAAGATAGAATGAGAGAAGGCATGAAAGCTAGAATGAAAGATATCAAGAAAGAAAGAAAGAAAGTAATAAAGAAACTAAAGATAGAATAAGTGATGGTATGAAAGCTAGAATGACAGATATCAAGAAAGAAAAAAGGAAGAAAGTAGAAATAAAGTAATAAAGAAACTAAAGATAGAATGAGTGATGGTATGAAAGCTAGAATGCAAGATATGAAGAAAGAAAGAAATGAAAGTAAGTAAAAAAGAAAGTAAAGATAGAATGAGAGAAGGTATGCAAGCTAGAAAGAAAGATATCAAGAAAGAAAGAAATGAAAGTAAGTTAAAAAGAAACTATAGGAAGAATGAGAGAATTTATGAACGCTAGAATGAAAGATATCAAGAAAGGAAGAAAGGAGGAAATCAATAAAGAAACTAAAGATAAAATTAGAGAAGGTATGAAATCTAGAATGAAAGATATCAAGAAAGAAAGAAAGAAAGAAATCAATAAAGAAACTAAAGATAAAATGAGAGAAGGAATGATATCTAGAATGAAAGATATCAAGAAAGAAAGAAAGTAACTAATAAAGAAACTAAAGATAGAATGAGAGAAGGTATTAAAGCTAGAATGAAAGATATCAAGGAAAAAAATGAAAGTAAGTAAAAAAGAAACTAAAGATAGAATGAGAGAAGGTATGAAAGCTAGAATGAAAGATATGAAGAAAGAAAAAAGGAACAGAATAGAAATAATGTAATAAAGAAAATAAAGATTGACTGAGTGAAGATATGAATGCTAGAATGAAAGTTATCAAGAAAGAAAGAAAGAAAGTAGTAAAGAAACTAAAGATAGAATCAGAGAAGGTATGAGAGCTAGAATGAGATATCAAGAAAGAAAGAAAGAAAGAAAGAAAGAAAGAACGAAAGTAATTAATAAAGAAACTAAAGATAGAATGAGAGAAGGTATGAAAGCTAGAATGTAACATATCAAGAAAGCAAGAAATGAAAGTAAGTAAAAAAGAAACTATAGAGAGAATGAGAGAAGGTATTAAAGCTAGAATGAAAGATATGAAGAAAGGAAGAAAGAAAGTAATAAAGAAACTAAAGATTGAATGAGTGATGGTATGAAAGCTAGAATGCAAGATATGAAGTAAGAAAGAAATGAAAGTAACTAAAAAAGAAACTAAAGATAGAATGAGAGAAGGTATGAAAGCAAGAATGAAAGGTATCAAGAAAGAAAGAAAAAAAGAAATCAATAAAGAAATTATAGATGAAAAGAGAGAAGGTATGAAATCTAGAATGATAGATATCAAAAGAGATAGAAATAAATTAATAAAGAAACTAAAGATAGAATGAAAGAAGGTATGAAAGCTAGAATGAAAGATATCAAGAAAGAAAGAAAGAAAGTAATAAAGAAACTAAAGATAGAATGAGTGATGGTATGAAAGCTAGAATGCAAGATATGAAGAAAGAAAGAAATGAAAGTAAGTAAAAAAGAAACTAAAGGTAGAATGAGAGAAGGTATGCAAGCTAGAAAGAAAGATATCAAGAAAGAAAGAAAGAAAGAAAGAAAGAAAGAAAGATATCAATAAAGAAACGAAAGATAAAATGAGAGAAGGTATGAAATCTAGAATGAAAGATATCAAGACAGGAAGAAAGAAAGTAACTACTAAAGAAACTAAAGATAGAAGGAGAGAAGGTATGAAAGCTAGAATGAAAGGTATCAAGAAAGAAAGAAAGAAAGTAATAAAGAAACTAAAGATAGAATGAGAGATGGTATGAAAGCAAGAATGTAACATATCAAGAAAGCAAGAAATGAAAGTAAGTAAAAAAGAAACTAAAGATAGAATGAGAGAAGGTACGAAAGCTAGAATGTAAGATCTCAAGAAAGAAAGAAATGAAAGTAAGTAAAAAAGAAACTAAAGATAGAATGAGAGAAGGTATGAAAGCTAGAATGAAAGATAACAAGAAAGAAAGAAAGAAAGAAAGTCATAAAGAAACTAAAGATAGAAAGAGAGAAGGGATGTGAGCTAGAATGAAAGATATCAAGAAAGAAAGAAAGAAAGAAAGAAAGAAAGTAATAAAGAAACTAAAGATAGAACGAGAGAAGGTATGAAAGCTAGAATGAAAGATATCAAGAAAGAAAAAAGGAACAAAGTAGAAATAATGTAATAAAGAAAATAAAGATAGACTGAGTGAAGATATGAATGCTAGAATGAAAGTTATCAAGAAAGAAAGAAAGGAAGTAGTAAAGAAACTAAAGATAGATTCAGAGAAGGTATGAGAGCTAGAATGAGATATCAAGAAAGAAAGAAAGAAAGAAAGAAAGAAAGAAAGAACGAAAGTAATTAATAAAGAAACTAAAGATAGAATGAGAGAAGGTATGAAAGCTAGAATGTAACATATCAAGAAAGCAAGAAATGAAAGTAAGTAAAAAAGAAACTATAGATAGAATGAGAGAAGGTATGAAAGCTAGAATGAAAGATATCAAGAAAGAAAGAAAGAAAGTAATAAAGAAACTAAAGATAGAATAAGTGATGGTATGAAAGCTAGAATGACAGATATCAAGAAAGAAAAAAGGAAGAAAGTAGAAATAAAGTAATAAAGAAACTAAAGATAGAATGAGTGATGGTATGAAAGCTAGAATGCAAGATATTAAGAAAGAAAGAAATGAAAGTAAGTAAAAAAGAAACTAAAGATAGAATGAGAGAAGGTATGCAAGCTAGAAAGATATCAAGAAAGAAAGAAAGAAAAAAAAAGATATCAATAAAGAATCTAAAGATAAAATGAGAGAATGTATGAAATCTAGAATGAAAGATATCAAGACAGAAAGAAAGAAAGTAATAAAGAAACTAAAGATAGAATGAGAGATGGTATGAAAGCAAGAATGTAACATATGAAGAAAGCAAGAAATGAAAGTAAGTAAAAAAGAAACTAAAGATAGAATGAGAGAAGGTACGAAAGCTAGAATGTAAGATCTCAAGAAAGAAAGAAATGAAAGTAAGTAAAAAAGAAACTAAAGATAGAAAGAGAGAAGGTATGAGAGCTAGAATGAAAGATATCAAGAAAGAAAGAAATAAAGTAAGAAAGTAATAAAGAAACTAAAGATAGAATGAGAGAAGGTATGAAAGCTAGAATGTAAGATATCAAGAAAGAAAAAAGGAACCAAGTAGAAATAATGTAATAAAGAAAATAAAGATTGATTGAGTGAAGATATGAATGCTAGAATGAAAGTTATCAAGAAAGAAAGAAAGAAAGTAGGAAAGAAACTAAAGATAGAATCGGAGAAGGTATGAGAGCTAGAATGAGATATCAAGAAAGAAAGAAAGAAAGAAAGAAAGAAAGAAAGAAAGAAAGAAAGTAATTAATAAAGAAACTAAAGACAAAATAAAGAGAAGGTATGAAAGCTAGAATGAAAGATATCAAGAAAGAAAGAAATGAAAGTAAGTTAAAAAGAAACTATAGGTAGAATGAGAGAATTTATGAAAGCTAGAATGAAAGATATCAAGAAAGAAAGAAAGAAAGAAATCAATAAAGAAACTAAAGATAAAATGAGAGAAGGAATGAAATCTAGAATGAAAGATATCAAGAAAGAAAGAAAGTAACTAGTAAAGAAACTAAAGATAGAATGAGAGAAGGTATTAAAGCTAGAATGAAAGATATCAAGGAAAGAAATGAAAGTAAGTTAAAAAGAAACTAAAGATAGAATGAGAGAAGGTATGAAAGCTAGAATGAAAGATATCAAGAAAGAAAGAAATGAAAGTAAGTTAAAAAGAAACTATAGGAAGAATGAGAGAATTTATGAAAGCTAGAATGAAAGATATCAAGAAAGGAAGAAAGGAGGAAATCAATAAAGAAACTAAAGATAAAATGAGAGAAGGTATGAAATCTAGAATGAAAGATATCAAGAAAGAAAGAAAGAAAGAAATCAATAAAGAAACTAAAGATAAAATGAGAGAAGGAATGATATCTAGAATGAAAGATATCAAGAAAGAAAGAAAGTAACTAATAAAGAAACTAAAGATAGAATGAGAGAAGGTATTAAAGCTAGAATGAAAGATATCAAGGAAAAAAATGAAAGTAAGTAAAAAAGAAACTAAAGATAGAATGAGAGAAGGTATGAAAGCTAGAATGAAAGATATGAAGAAAGAAAAAAGGAACAGAATAGAAATAATGTAATAAAGAAAATAAAGATTGACTGAGTGAAGATATGAATGCTAGAATGAAAGTTATCAAGAAAGAAAGAAAGAAAGTAGTAAAGAAACTAAAGATAGAATCAGAGAAGGTATGAGAGCTAGAATGAGATATCAAGAAAGAAAGAAAGAAAGAAAGAAAGAAAGAAAGAAAGAAAGAACGAAAGTAATTAATAAAGAAACTAAAGATAGAATGAGAGAAGGTATGAAAGCTAGAATGTAACATATCAAGAAAGCAAGAAATGAAAGTAAGTAAAAAAGAAACTATAGATAGAATGAGAGAAGGTATTAAAGCTAGAATGAAAGATATGAAGAAAGGAAGAAAGAAAGTAATAAAGAAACTAAAGATTGAATGAGTGATGGTATGAAAGCTAGAATGCAAGATATGAAGTAAGAAAGAAATGAAAGTAACTAAAAAAGAAACTAAAGATAGAATGAGAGAAGGTATGAAAGCAAGAATGAAAGGTATCAAGAAAGAAAGAAAAAAAGAAATCAATAAAGAAATTATAGATGAAAAGAGAGGAGGTATGAAATCTAGAATGATAGATATCAAAAGAGATAGAAATAAATTAATAAAGAAACTAAAGATAGAATGAAAGAAGGTATGAAAGCTAGAATGAAAATATCAGGAAAGAAAGAAAGAAAGTAATAAAGAAACTAAAGATAGAATGAGTGATGGTATGAAAGCTAGAATGACAGATATCAAAAAAGAAAAAAGGAAGAAAGTAGAAATAAAGTAATAAAGAAACTAAAGATAGAATGAGTGATGGTATGAAAGCTAGAATGCAAGATATGAAGAAAGAAAGAAATGAAAGTAAGTAAAAAAGAAACTAAAGATAGAATGAGAGAAGGTATGCAAGCTAGAAAGAAAGATATCAAGAAAGAAAGAAAGAAAGAAAGAAAGAAAGATATCAATAAAGAAACGAAAGATAAAATGAGAGAAGGTATGAAATCTAGAATGAAAGATATCAAGACAGGAAGAAAGAAAGTAACTACTAAAGAAACTAAAGGTAGAAGGAGAGAAGGTATGAAAGCTAGAATGAAAGATATCAAGAAAGAAAGAAAGAAAGTAATAAAGAAACTAAAGATAGAATGAGAGATGGTATGAAAGCAAGAATGTAACATATCAAGAAAGCAAGAAATGAAAGTAAGTAAAAAAGAAACTAAAGATAGAATGAGAGAAGGTACGAAAGCTAGAATGTAAGATCTCAAGAAAGAAAGAAATGAAAGTAAGTAAAAAAGAAACTAAAGATAGAATGAGAGAAGGTATGAAAGCTAGAATGAAAGATAACAAGAAAGAAAGAAAGAAAGAAAGTAATAAAGAAACTAAAGATAGAAAGAGAGAAGGGATGTGAGCTAGAATGAAAGATATCAAGAAAGAAAGAAAGAAAGTAAGAAAGTAATAAAGAAACTAAAGATAGAACGAGAGAAGGTATGAAAGCTAGAATGAAAGATATCAAGAAAGAAAAAAGGAACAAAGTAGAAATAATGTAATAAAGAAAATAAAGATTGACTGAGTGAAGATATGAATGCTAGAATGAAAGTTATCAAGAAAGAAAGAAAGGAAGTAGTAAAGAAACTAAAGATAGATTCAGAGAAGGTATGAGAGCTAGAATGAGATATCAAGAAAGAAAGAAAGAAAGAAAGAAAGAAAGAAAGAAAGAACGAAAGTAATTAATAAAGAAACTAAAGATAGAATTAGAGAAGGTATGAAAGCTAGAATGTAACATATCAAGAAAGCAAGAAATGAAAGTAAGTAAAAAAGAAACTATAGATAGAATGAGAGAAGGTATTAAAGCTAGAATGAAAGATATGAAGAAAGGAAGAAAGAAAGTAATAAAGAAACTAAAGATTGAATGAGTGATGGTATGAAAGCTAGAATGCAAGATATGAAGTAAGAAAGAAATGAAAGTAAGTAAAAAAGAAACTAAAGATAGAATGAGAGAAGGTATGAAAGCTAGAATGAAAGATATCAAGAAAGAAAGAAAGAAAGTAATAAAGAAACTAAAGATAGAATAAGTGATGGTATGAAAGCTAGAATGACAGATATCAAGAAAGAAAAAAGGAAGAACGTAGAAATAAAGTAATAAAGAAACTAAAGATAGAATGAGTGATGGTATGAAAGCTAGAATGCAAGATATGAAGAAAGAAAGAAATGAAAGTAAGTAAAAAAGAAACTAAAGATAGAATGAGAGAAGGTATGCAAGCTAGAAAGAAAGATATCAAGAAAGAAAGAAATGAAAGTAAGTTAAAAAGAAACTATAGGAAGAATGAGAGAATTTATGAACGCTAGAATGAAAGATATCAAGAAAGGAAGAAAGGAGGAAATCAATAAAGAAACTAAAGATAAAATGAGAGAAGGTATGAAATCTAGAATGAAAGATATCAAGAAAGAAAGAAAGAAAGAAATCAATAAAGAAACTAAAGATAAAATGAGAGAAGGAATGATATCTAGAATGAAAGATATCAAGAAAGAAAGAAAGTAACTAATAAAGAAACTAAAGATAGAATGAGAGAAGGTATTAAAGCTAGAATGAAAGATATCAAGGAAAAAAATGAAAGTAAGTAAAAAAGAAACTAAAGATAGAATGAGAGAAGGTATGAAAGCTAGAATGAAAGATATGAAGAAAGAAAAAAGGAACAGAATAGAAATAATGTAATAAAGAAAATAAAGATTGACTGAGTGAAGATATGAATGCTAGAATGAAAGTTATCAAGAAAGAAAGAAAGAAAGTAGTAAAGAAACTAAAGATAGAATCAGAGAAGGTATGAGAGCTAGAATGAGATATCAAGAAAGAAAGAAAGAAAGAAAGAAAGAAAGAAAGAACGAAAGTAATTAATAAAGAAACTAAAGATAGAATGAGAGAAGGTATGAAAGCTAGAATGTAACATATCAAGAAAGCAAGAAATGAAAGTAAGTAAAAAAGAAACTATAGAGAGAATCAGAGAAGGTATTAAAGCTAGAATGAAAGATATGAAGAAAGGAAGAAAGAAAGTAATAAAGAAACTAAAGATTGAATGAGTGATGGTATGAAAGCTAGAATGCAAGATATGAAGTAAGAAAGAAATGAAAGTAACTAAAAAAGAAACTAAAGATAGAATGAGAGAAGGTATGAAAGCAAGAATGAAAGGTATCAAGAAAGAAAGAAAAAAAGAAATCAATAAAGAAATTATAGATGAAAAGAGAGAAGGTATGAAATCTAGAATGATAGATATCAAAAGAGATAGAAATAAATTAATAAAGAAACTAAAGATAGAATGAAAGAAGGTATGAAAGCTAGAATGAAAATATCAAGAAAGAAAGAAAGAAAGTAATAAAGAAACTAAAGATAGAATGAGTGATGGTATGAAAGCTAGAATGACATATCAAAAAAGAAAAAAGGAAGAAAGTAGAAATAAAGTAATAAGGAAACTAAAGATAGAATGAGTGATGGTATGAAAGCTAGAATGCAAGATATGAAGAAAGAAAGAAATGAAAGTAAGTAAAAAAGAAACTAAAGGTAGAATGAGAGAAGGTATGCAAGCTAGAAAGAAAGATATCAAGAAAGAAAGAAAGAAAGAAAGAAAGAAAGATATCAATAAAGAAACGAAAGATAAAATGAGAGAAGGTATGAAATCTAGAATGAAAGATATCAAGAAAGAAAGAAAGAAAGTAATAAAGAAACTAAAGATAGAATGACAGATGGTATGAAAGCAAGAATGTAACATATCAAGAAAGCAAGAAATGAAAGTAAGTAAAAAAGAAACTAAAGATAGAATGAGAGAAGGTACGAAAGCTAGAATGTAAGATCTCAAGAATGAAAGAAATGAAAGTAAGTAAAAAAGAAACTAAAGATAAAATGAGAGAAGGTATGAAAGCTAGAATGAAAGATAACAAGAAAGAAAGAAAGAAAGAAAGTAATAAAGAAACTAAAGATAGAAAGAGAGAAGGGATGTGAGCTAGAATGAAAGATATCAAGAAAGAAAGAAAGAAAGTAAGTAAGTAATAAAGAAACTAAAGATAGAACGAGAGAAGGTATGAAAGCTAGAATGAAAGATATCAAGAAAGAAAAAAGGAACAAAGTAGAAATAATGTAATAAAGAAAATAAAGATTGACTGAGTGAAGATATGAATGCTAGAATGAAAGTTATCAAGAAAGAAAGAAAGGAAGTAGTAAAGAAACTAAAGATAGATTCAGAGAAGGTATGAGAGCTAGAATGAGATATCAAGAAAGAAAGAAAGGAAGAAAGAAAGAAAGAAAGAAAGAACGAAAGTAATTAATAAAGAAACTAAAGATAGAATGAGAGAAGGTATGAAAGCTAGAATGTAACATATCAAGAAAGCAAGAAATGAAAGTAAGTAAAAAAGAAACTATAGATAGAATGAGAGAAGGTATTAAAGCTAGAATGAAAGATATGAAGAAAGGAAGAAAGAAAGTAATAAAGAAACTAAAGATTGAATGAGTGATCGTATGAAAGCTAGAATGCAAGATATGAAGTAAGAAAGAAATGAAAGTAAGTAAAAAAGAAACTAAAGATAGAATGAGACAAGGTATGAAAGCTAGAATGAAAGATATCAAGAAAGAAAGAAAGAAAGTAATAAAGAAACTAAAGATAGAATAAGTGATGGTATGAAAGCTAGAATGACAGATATCAAGAAAGAAAAAAGGAAGATAGTAGAAATAAAGTAATAAAGAAACTAAAGATAGAATGAGTGATGGTATGAAAGCTAGAATGCAAGATATGAAGAAAGAAAGAAATGAAAGTAAGTAAAAAAGAAACTAAAGATAGAATGAGAGAAGGTATGCAAGCTAGAAAGAAAGATATCAAGAAAGAAAGAAAGAAAAAAAGAAAGATATCAATAAAGAATCTAAAGATAAAATGAGAGAATGTATGAAATCTAGAATGAAAGATATCAAGACAGAAAGAAAGAAAGTAATAAAGAAACTAAAGATAGAATGAGAGATGGTATGAAAGCAAGAATGTAACATATGAAGAAAGCAAGAAATGAAAGTAAGTAAAAAAGAAACTAAAGATAGAATGAGAGAAGGTACGAAAGCTAGAATGTAAGATCTCAAGAAAGAAAGAAATGAAAGTAAGTAAAAAAGAAACTAAAGATAGAAAGAGAGAAGGTATGAGAGCTAGAATGAAAGATATCAAGAAAGAAAGAAATAAAGTAAGAAAGTAATAAAGAAACTAAAGATAGAATGAGAGAAGGTATGAAAGCTAGAATGTAAGATATCAAGAAAGAAAAAAGGAACCAAGTAGAAATAATGTAATAAAGAAAATAAAGATTGATTGAGTGAAGATATGAATGCTAGAATGAAAGTTATCAAGAAAGAAAGAAAGAAAGTAGGAAAGAAACTAAAGATAGAATCGGAGAAGGTATGAGAGCTAGAATGAGATATCAAAAAGAAAGAAAGAAAGAAAGAAAGAAAGAAAGAAAGAAAGTAATTAATAAAGAAACTAAAGACAAAATAAAGAGAAGGTATGAAAGCTAGAATGAAAGATATCAAGAAAGAAAGAAATGAAAGTAAGTTAAAAAGAAACTATAGGTAGAATGAGAGAATTTATGAAAGCTAGAATGAAAGATATCAAGAAAAAAAGAAATAAAGTAAGAAAGTAATAAAGAAACTAAAGATAGAAAGAGAGAAGGTATGAGAGCTAGAATGAAAGATATCAAGAAAAAAAGAAATAAAGTAAGAAAGTAATAAAGAAACTAAAGATAGAATGAGAGAAGGTATGAAAGCTAGAATGTAAGATATCAAGAAAGAAAAAAGGAACCAAGTAGAAATAATGTAATAAAGAAAATAAAGATTGATTGATTGAAGATATGAATGCTAGAATGAAAGTTATCAAGAAAGAAAGAAAGAAAGTAGGAAAGAAACTAAAGATAGAATCGGAGAAGGTATGAGAGCTAGAATGAGATATCAAGAAAGAAAGAAAGAAAGAAAGAAAGAAAGAAAGAAAGAAAGAAAGAAAGAAAGAAAGTAATTAATAAAGAAACTAAAGACAAAATAAAGAGAAGGTATGAAAGCTAGAATGAAAGATATCAAGAAAGAAAGAAAGAAAGAAATCAATAAAGAATCTAAAGATAAAATGAGAGATCGAATGAAATCTAGAATGAAAGATATCAAGAAAGAAAGAAAGTAACTAATAAAGAAAGAATAGATAGAATGAGAGTAGGCATTAAAGCTAGAATGAAAGATATCAAGAAAGAAAGAAATGAAAGTAAGTAAAAAAGAAACTAAAGATAGAACGAGAGAAGGTATAAAAGCTAGAATGAAAGATATCAAGAAAGAAAGAAATGAAAGTAAGTTAAAAAGAAACTATAGGAAGAATGAGAGAATTTATAAAAGCTAGAATGAAAGATATCAAGAAAGGAAGAAAGGAGGAAATCAATAAAGAAACTAAAGATAAAATGAGAGAAGGTATGAAATCTAGAATGAAAGATATCAAGAAAGAAAGAAAGAAAGAAATCAATAAAGAAACTAAAGATAAAATGAGAGAAGGAATGATATCTAGAATGAAAGATATCAAGAAAGAAAGAAAGTAACTAATAAAGAAACTAAAGATAGAATGAGAGAAGGTATTAAAGCTAGAATGAAAGATATCAAGGAAAGAAATGAAAGTAAGTAACAAAGAAACTAAAGATAGAATGAGAGAAGGTATGAAAGCTAGAATGAAAGATATTAAGAAAGAAAGAAATGAAAGTAAGTTAAAAAGAAACTAAAGATAGAATGAGAGAAGGTATGAAAGCTAGAATGAAAGATATCAAGAAAGAAAGAAATGAAAGTAAGTTAAAAAGAAACTATAGGAAGAATGAGAGAATTTATGAAAGCTAGAATGAAAGATATCAAGAAAGGAAGAAAGGAGGAAATCAATAAAGAAACTAAAGATAAAATGAGAGAAGGTATGAAATCTAGAATGAAAGATATCAAGAAAGAAAGAAAGAAAGAAATCAATAAAGAAACTAAAGAAAAAATGAGAGAAGGAATGATATCTAGAATGAAAGATATCAAGAAAGAAAGTAACTAATAAAGAAACTAAAGATAGAATGAGAGAAGGTATTAAAGCTAGAATGAAAGATATCAAGGAAAAAAATGAAAGTAAGTAAAAAAGAAACTAAAGATAGAATGAGAGAAGGTATGAAAGCTAGAATGAAAGATATGAAGAAAGAAAAAAGGAACAGAATAGAAATAATGTAATAAAGAAAATAAAGATTGACTGAGTGAAGATATGAATGCTAGAATGAAAGTTATCAAGAAAGAAAGAAAGAAAGTAGTAAAGAAACTAAAGATAGAATCAGAGAAGGTATGAGAGCTAGAATGAGATATCAAGAAAGAAAGAAAGAAAGAAAGAAAGAAAGAAAGAAAGAACGAAAGTAATTAATAAAGAAACTAAAGATAGAATGAGAGAAGGTATGAAAGCTAGAATGTAACATATCAAGAAAGCAAGAAATGAAAGTAAGTAAAAAAGAAACTATAGATAGAATGAGAGAAGGTATTAAAGCTAGAATGAAAGATATGAAGAAAGGAAGAAAGAAAGTAATAAAGAAACTAAAGATTGAATGAGTGATGGTATGAAAGCTAGAATGCAAGATATGAAGTAAGAAAGAAATGAAAGTAACTAAAAAAGAAACTAAAGATAGAATGAGAGAAGGTATGAAAGCAAGAATGAAAGGTATCAAGAAAGAAAGAAAAAAAGAAATCAATAAAGAAATTATAGATGAAAAGAGAGAAGGTATGAAATCTAGAATGATAGATATCAAAAGAGATAGAAATAAATTAATAAAGAAACTAAAGATAGAATGAAAGAAGGTATGAAAGCTAGAATGAAAATATCAAGAAAGAAAGAAAGAAAGTAATAAAGAAACTAAAGATAGAATGAGTGATGGTATGAAAGCTAGAATGACAGATATCAAAAAAGAAAAAAGGAAGAAAGTAGAAATAAAGTAATAAAGAAACTAAAGATAGAATGAGTGATGGTATGAAAGCTAGAATGCAAGATATGAAGAAAGAAAGAAATGAAAGTAAGTAAAAAAGAAACTAAAGATAGAATGAGAGAAGGTATGCAAGCTAGAAAGAAAGATATCAAGAAAGAAAGAAAGAAAGAAAGAAAGAAAGATATCAATAAAGAAACGAAAGATAAAATGAGAGAAGGTATGAAATCTAGAATGAAAGATATCAAGACAGGAAGAAAGAAAGTAACTACTAAAGAAACTAAAGATAGAAGGAGAGAAGGTATGAAAGCAAGAATGTAACATATCAAGAAAGCAAGAAATGAAAGTAAGTAAAAAAGAAACTAAAGATAGAATGAGAGAAGGTACGAAAGCTAGAATGTAAGATCTCAAGAAAGAAAGAAATGAAAGTAAGTAAAAAAGAAACTAAAGATAGAATGAGAGAAGGTATGAAAGCTAGAATGAAAGATAACAAGAAAGAAAGAAAGAAAGAAAGTAATAAAGAAACTAAAGATAGAAAGAGAGAAGGGATGTGAGCTAGAATGAAAGATATCAAGAAAGAAAGAAAGAAAGTAAGAAAGTAATAAAGAAACTAAAGATAGAACGAGAGAAGGTATGAAAGCTAGAATGAAAGATATCAAGAAAGAAAAAAGGAACAAAGTAGAAATAATGTAATAAAGAAAATAAAGATTGACTGAGTGAAGATATAAATGCTAGAATGAAAGTTATCAAGAAAGAAAGAAAGGAAGTAGTAAAGAAACTAAAGATAGATTCAGAGAAGGTATGAGAGCTAGAATGAGATATTAAGAAAGAAAGAAAGAAAGAAAGAAAGAAAGAAAGAAAGAAAGAAAGAAAGAAAGAAAGAAAGAAAGAAAGAAAGTAATTAATAAAGAAACTAAAGATAGAATGAGAGAAGGTATGAAATCTAGAATGAAAGATATCAAGACAGAAAGAAAGAAAGTAATAAAGAAACTAAAGATAGAATGAGAGAAGGTATGAAAGCTAGAATGTAACATATCAAGAAAGCAAGAAATGAAAGTAAGTAAAAAAGAAACTAAAGATAGAATGAGAGAAGGTATGAAAGCTAGAATGAAAGATATCAAGAAAGAAAGTAAGAAAGTACTAAAGAAACTAAAGATAGAATGAGAGAAGGTACGAAAGCTAGAATGTAAGATCTCAAGAAAGAAAGAAATGAAAGTAAGTAAAAAAGAAACTAAAGATAGAAAGAGAGAAGGTATGAGAGCTAGAATGAAAGATATCAAGAAAGAAAGAAATAAAGTAAGAAAGTAATAAAGAAACTAAAGATAGAATGAGAGAAGGTATGAAAGCTAGAATGTAAGATATCAAGAAAGAAAAAAGGAACCAAGTAGAAATAATGTAATAAAGAAAATAAAGATTGATTGAGTGAAGATATGAATGCTAGAATGAAAGTTATCAAGAAAGAAAGAAAGAAAGTAGGAAAGAAACTAAAGATAGAATCGGAGAAGGTATGAGAGCTAGAATGAGATATCAAAAAGAAAGAAAGAAAGAAAGAAAGAAAGAAAGAAAGTAATTAATAAAGAAACTAAAGACAAAATAAAGAGAAGGTATGAAAGCTAGAATGAAAGATATCAAGAAAGAAAGAAATGAAAGTAAGTTAAAAAGAAACTATAGGTAGAATGAGAGAATTTATGAAAGCTAGAATGAAAGATATCAAGAAAGAAAGAAAGAAAGAAAGTAAAAAAGAAACTAAAGATAGAAAGAGAGAAGGTATGAGAGCTAGAATGAAAGATATCAAGAAAAAAAGAAATAAAGTAAGAAAGTAATAAAGAAACTAAAGATAGAATGAGAGAAGGTATGAAAGCTAGAATGTAAGATATCAAGAATGAAAAAAGGAACCAAGTAGAAATAATGGAATAAAGAAAATAAAGATTGATTGAGTGAAGATATGAATGCTAGAATGAAAGTTATCAAGAAAGAAAGAAAGAAAGTAGGAAAGAAACTAAAGATAGAATCGGAGAAGGTATGAGAGCTAGAATGAGATATCAAGAAAGAAAGAAAGAAAGAAAGAAAGAAAGAAAGAAAGAAAGAAAGAAAGAAAGAAAGAAAGTAATTAATAAAGAAACTAAAGACAAAATAAAGAGAAGGTATGAAAGCTAGAATGAAAGATATCAAGAAAGAAAGAAAGAAAGTAATAAAGAAACTAAAGATAGAATAAGTGATGGTATGAAAGCTAGAATGACAGATATCAAGAAAGAAAAAAGGAAGATAGTAGAAATAAAGTAATAAAGAAACTAAAGATAGAATGAGTGATGGTATGAAAGCTAGAATGCAAGATATGAAGAAAGAAAGAAATGAAAGTAAGTAAAAAAGAAACTAAAGATAGAATGAGAGAAGGTATGCAAGCTAGAAAGAAAGATATCAAGAAAGAAAGAAAGAAAAAAAGAAAGATATCAATAAAGAATCTAAAGATAAAATGAGAGAATGTATGAAATCTAGAATGAAAGATATCAAGACAGAAAGAAAGAAAGTAATAAAGAAACTAAAGATAGAATGAGAGATGGTATGAAAGCAAGAATGTAACATATGAAGAAAGCAAGAAATGAAAGTAAGTAAAAAAGAAACTAAAGATAGAATGAGAGAAGGTACGAAAGCTAGAATGTAAGATCTCAAGAAAGAAAGAAATGAAAGTAAGTAAAAAAGAAACTAAAGATAGAAAGAGAGAAGGTATGAGAGCTAGAATGAAAGATATCAAGAAAGAAAGAAATAAAGTAAGAAAGTAATAAAGAAACTAAAGATAGAATGAGAGAAGGTATGAAAGCTAGAATGTAAGATATCAAGAAAGAAAAAAGGAACCAAGTAGAAATAATGTAATAAAGAAAATAAAGATTGATTGAGTGAAGATATGAATGCTAGAATGAAAGTTATCAAGAAAGAAAGAAAGAAAGTAGGAAAGAAACTAAAGATAGAATCGGAGAAGGTATGAGAGCTAGAATGAGATATCAAAAAGAAAGAAAGAAAGAAAGAAAGAAAGAAAGAAAGAAAGTAATTAATAAAGAAACTAAAGACAAAATAAAGAGAAGGTATGAAAGCTAGAATGAAAGATATCAAGAAAGAAAGAAATGAAAGTAAGTTAAAAAGAAACTATAGGTAGAATGAGAGAATTTATGAAAGCTAGAATGAAAGATATCAAGAAAGAAAGAAAGAAAGAAAGTAAAAAAGAAACTAAAGATAGAAAGAGAGAAGGTATGAGAGCTAGAATGAAAGATATCAAGAAAAAAAGAAATAAAGTAAGAAAGTAATAAAGAAACTATAGGAAGAATGAGAGAATTTATGAAAGCTAGAATGAAAGATATCAAGAAAGGAAGAAAGGAGGAAATCAATAAAGAAACTAAAGATAAAATGAGAGAAGGTATGAAATCTAGAATGAAAGATATCAAGAAAGAAAGAAAGAAAGAAATCAATAAAGAAACTAAAGAAAAAATGAGAGAAGGAATGATATCTAGAATGAAAGATATCAAGAAAGAAAGTAACTAATAAAGAAACTAAAGATAGAATGAGAGAAGGTATTAAAGCTAGAATGAAAGATATCAAGGAAAAAAATGAAAGTAAGTAAAAAAGAAACTAAAGATAGAATGAGAGAAGGTATGAAAGCTAGAATGAAAGATATGAAGAAAGAAAAAAGGAACAGAATAGAAATAATGTAATAAAGAAAATAAAGATTGACTGAGTGAAGATATGAATGCTAGAATGAAAGTTATCAAGAAAGAAAGAAAGAAAGTAGTAAAGAAACTAAAGATAGAATCAGAGAAGGTATGAGAGCTAGAATGAGATATCAAGAAAGAAAGAAAGAAAGAAAGAAAGAAAGAACGAAAGTAATTAATAAAGAAACTAAAGATAGAATGAGAGAAGGTATGAAAGCTAGAATGTAACATATCAAGAAAGCAAGAAATGAAAGTAAGTAAAAAAGAAACTATAGATAGAATGAGAGAAGGTATTAAAGCTAGAATGAAAGATATGAAGAAAGGAAGAAAGAAAGTAATAAAGAAACTAAAGATTGAATGAGTGATGGTATGAAAGCTAGAATGCAAGATATGAAGTAAGAAAGAAATGAAAGTAACTAAAAAAGAAACTAAAGATAGAATGAGAGAAGGTATGAAAGCAAGAATGAAAGGTATCAAGAAAGAAAGAAAAAAAGAAATCAATAAAGAAATTATAGATGAAAAGAGAGAAGGTATGAAATCTAGAATGATAGATATCAAAAGAGATAGAAATAAATTAATAAAGAAACTAAAGATAGAATGAAAGAAGGTATGAAAGCTAGAATGAAAATATCAAGAAAGAAAGAAAGAAAGTAATAAAGAAACTAAAGATAGAATGAGTGATGGTATGAAAGCTAGAATGACAGATATCAAAAAAGAAAAAAGGAAGAAAGTAGAAATAAAGTAATAAAGAAACTAAAGATAGAATGAGTGATGGTATGAAAGCTAGAATGCAAGATATGAAGAAAGAAAGAAATGAAAGTAAGTAAAAAAGAAACTAAAGATAGAATGAGAGAAGGTATGCAAGCTAGAAAGAAAGATATCAAGAAAGAAAGAAAGAAAGAAAGAAAGAAAGATATCAATAAAGAAACGAAAGATAAAATGAGAGAAGGTATGAAATCTAGAATGAAAGATATCAAGACAGGAAGAAAGAAAGTAACTACTAAAGAAACTAAAGATAGAAGGAGAGAAGGTATGAAAGCAAGAATGTAACATATCAAGAAAGCAAGAAATGAAAGTAAGTAAAAAAGAAACTAAAGATAGAATGAGAGAAGGTACGAAAGCTAGAATGTAAGATCTCAAGAAAGAAAGAAATGAAAGTAAGTAAAAAAGAAACTAAAGATAGAATGAGAGAAGGTATGAAAGCTAGAATGAAAGATAACAAGAAAGAAAGAAAGAAAGAAAGTAATAAAGAAACTAAAGATAGAAAGAGAGAAGGGATGTGAGCTAGAATGAAAGATATCAAGAAAGAAAGAAAGAAAGTAAGAAAGTAATAAAGAAACTAAAGATAGAACGAGAGAAGGTATGAAAGCTAGAATGAAAGATATCAAGAAAGAAAAAAGGAACAAAGTAGAAATAATGTAATAAAGAAAATAAAGATTGACTGAGTGAAGATATAAATGCTAGAATGAAAGTTATCAAGAAAGAAAGAAAGGAAGTAGTAAAGAAACTAAAGATAGATTCAGAGAAGGTATGAGAGCTAGAATGAGATATTAAGAAAGAAAGAAAGAAAGAAAGAAAGAAAGAAAGAAAGAAAGAAAGAAAGAAAGAAAGAAAGAAAGAAAGTAATTAATAAAGAAACTAAAGATAGAATGAGAGAAGGTATGAAATCTAGAATGAAAGATATCAAGACAGAAAGAAAGAAAGTAATAAAGAAACTAAAGATAGAATGAGAGAAGGTATGAAAGCTAGAATGTAACATATCAAGAAAGCAAGAAATGAAAGTAAGTAAAAAAGAAACTAAAGATAGAATGAGAGAAGGTATGAAAGCTAGAATGAAAGATATCAAGAAAGAAAGTAAGAAAGTACTAAAGAAACTAAAGATAGAATGAGAGAAGGTACGAAAGCTAGAATGTAAGATCTCAAGAAAGAAAGAAATGAAAGTAAGTAAAAAAGAAACTAAAGATAGAAAGAGAGAAGGTATGAGAGCTAGAATGAAAGATATCAAGAAAGAAAGAAATAAAGTAAGAAAGTAATAAAGAAACTAAAGATAGAATGAGAGAAGGTATGAAAGCTAGAATGTAAGATATCAAGAAAGAAAAAAGGAACCAAGTAGAAATAATGTAATAAAGAAAATAAAGATTGATTGAGTGAAGATATGAATGCTAGAATGAAAGTTATCAAGAAAGAAAGAAAGAAAGTAGGAAAGAAACTAAAGATAGAATCGGAGAAGGTATGAGAGCTAGAATGAGATATCAAAAAGAAAGAAAGAAAGAAAGAAAGAAAGAAAGAAAGAAAGTAATTAATAAAGAAACTAAAGACAAAATAAAGAGAAGGTATGAAAGCTAGAATGAAAGATATCAAGAAAGAAAGAAATGAAAGTAAGTTAAAAAGAAACTATAGGTAGAATGAGAGAATTTATGAAAGCTAGAATGAAAGATATCAAGAAAGAAAGAAAGAAAGAAAGTAAAAAAGAAACTAAAGATAGAAAGAGAGAAGGTATGAGAGCTAGAATGAAAGATATCAAGAAAAAAAGAAATAAAGTAAGAAAGTAATAAAGAAACTAAAGATAGAATGAGAGAAGGTATGAAAGCTAGAATGTAAGATATCAAGAATGAAAAAAGGAACCAAGTAGAAATAATGGAATAAAGAAAATAAAGATTGATTGAGTGAAGATATGAATGCTAGAATGAAAGTTATCAAGAAAGAAAGAAAGAAAGTAGGAAAGAAACTAAAGATAGAATCGGAGAAGGTATGAGAGCTAGAATGAGATATCAAGAAAGAAAGAAAGAAAGAAAGAAAGAAAGAAAGAAAGAAAGAAAGAAAGAAAGAAAGAAAGTAATTAATAAAGAAACTAAAGACAAAATAAAGAGAAGGTATGAAAGCTAGAATGAAAGATATCAAGAAAGAAAGAAAGAAAGAAATCAATAAAGAATCTAAAGATAAAATGAGAGATCGAATGAAATCTAGAATGAAAGATATCAAGAAAGAAAGAAAGTAACTAATAAAGAAAGAATAGATAGAATGAGAGTAGGCATTAAAGCTAGAATGAAAGATATCAAGAAAGAAAGAAATGAAAGTAAGTAAAAAAGAAACTAAAGATAGAATGAGAGAAGGTAAGAAAGCTAGAATGAAAGATATCAAGAAAGAAAGAAAGAAAGTAAGAAAGTAAAAAAGAAACTAAAGATAGAACGAGAGAAGGTATAAAAGCTAGAATGAAAGATATCAAGAAAGAAAGAAATGAAAGTAAGTTAAAAAGAAACTATAGGAAGAATGAGAGAATTTATAAAAGCTAGAATGAAAGATATCAAGAAAGGAAGAAAGGAGGAAATCAATAAAGAAACTAAAGATAAAATGAGAGAAGGTATGAAATCTAGAATGAAAGATATCAAGAAAGAAAGAAAGAAAGAAATCAATAAAGAAACTAAAGATAAAATGAGAGAAGGAATGATATCTAGAATGAAAGATATCAAGAAAGAAAGAAAGTAACTAATAAAGAAACTAAAGATAGAATGAGAGAAGGTATTAAAGCTAGAATGAAAGATATCAAGGAAAGAAATGAAAGTAAGTAACAAAGAAACTAAAGATAGAATGAGAGAAGGTATGAAAGCTAGAATGAAAGATATTAAGAAAGAAAGAAATGAAAGTAAGTTAAAAAGAAACTAAAGATAGAATGAGAGAAGGTATGAAAGCTAGAATGAAAGATATCAAGAAAGAAAGAAATGAAAGTAAGTTAAAAAGAAACTATAGGAAGAATGAGAGAATTTATGAAAGCTAGAATGAAAGATATCAAGAAAGGAAGAAAGGAGGAAATCAATAAAGAAACTAAAGATAAAATGAGAGAAGGTATGAAATCTAGAATGAAAGATATCAAGAAAGAAAGAAAGAAAGAAATCAATAAAGAAACTAAAGATAAAATGAGAGAAGGAATGATATCTAGAATGAAAGATATCAAGAAAGAAAGTAACTAATAAAGAAACTAAAGATAGAATGAGAGAAGGTATTAAAGCTAGAATGAAAGATATCAAGGAAAAAAATGAAAGTAAGTAAAAAAGAAACTAAAGATAGAATGAGAGAAGGTATGAAAGCTAGAATGAAAGATATGAAGAAAGAAAAAAGGAACAGAATAGAAATAATGTAATAAAGAAAATAAAGATTGACTGAGTGAAGATATGAATGCTAGAATGAAAGTTATCAAGAAAGAAAGAAAGAAAGTAGTAAAGAAACTAAAGATAGAATCAGAGAAGGTATGAGAGCTAGAATGAGATATCAAGAAAGAAAGAAAGAAAGAAAGAAAGAAAGAACGAAAGTAATTAATAAAGAAACTAAAGATAGAATGAGAGAAGGTATGAAAGCTAGAATGTAACATATCAAGAAAGCAAGAAATGAAAGTAAGTAAAAAAGAAACTATAGATAGAATGAGAGAAGGTATTAAAGCTAGAATGAAAGATATGAAGAAAGGAAGAAAGAAAGTAATAAAGAAACTAAAGATTGAATGAGTGATGGTATGAAAGCTAGAATGCAAGATATGAAGTAAGAAAGAAATGAAAGTAACTAAAAAAGAAACTAAAGATAGAATGAGAGAAGGTATGAAAGCAAGAATGAAAGGTATCAAGAAAGAAAGAAAAAAAGAAATCAATAAAGAAATTATAGATGAAAAGAGAGAAGGTATGAAATCTAGAATGATAGATATCAAAAGAGATAGAAATAAATTAATAAAGAAACTAAAGATAGAATGAAAGAAGGTATGAAAGCTAGAATGAAAATATCAAGAAAGAAAGAAAGAAAGTAATAAAGAAACTAAAGATAGAATGAGTGATGGTATGAAAGCTAGAATGACAGATATCAAAAAAGAAAAAAGGAAGAAAGTAGAAATAAAGTAATAAAGAAACTAAAGATAGAATGAGTGATGGTATGAAAGCTAGAATGCAAGATATGAAGAAAGAAAGAAATGAAAGTAAGTAAAAAAGAAACTAAAGATAGAATGAGAGAAGGTATGCAAGCTAGAAAGAAAGATATCAAGAAAGAAAGAAAGAAAGAAAGAAAGAAAGAAAGATATCAATAAAGAAACGAAAGATAAAATGAGAGAAGGTATGAAATCTAGAATGAAAGATATCAAGACAGGAAGAAAGAAAGTAACTACTAAAGAAACTAAAGATAGAAGGAGAGAAGGTATGAAAGCAAGAATGTAACATATCAAGAAAGCAAGAAATGAAAGTAAGTAAAAAAGAAACTAAAGATAGAATGAGAGAAGGTACGAAAGCTAGAATGTAAGATCTCAAGAAAGAAAGAAATGAAAGTAAGTAAAAAAGAAACTAAAGATAGAATGAGAGAAGGTATGAAAGCTAGAATGAAAGATAACAAGAAAGAAAGAAAGAAAGAAAGTAATAAAGAAACTAAAGATAGAAAGAGAGAAGGGATGTGAGCTAGAATGAAAGATATCAAGAAAGAAAGAAAGAAAGTAAGAAAGTAATAAAGAAACTAAAGATAGAAAGAGAGAAGGGATGTGAGCTAGAATGAAAGATATCAAGAAAGAAAAAAGGAACAAAGTAGAAATAATGTAATAAAGAAAATAAAGATTGACTGAGTGAAGATATGAATGCTAGAATGAAAGTTATCAAGAAAGAAAGAAAGGAAGTAGTAAAGAAACTAAAGATAGATTCAGAGAAGGTATGAGAGCTAGAATGAGATATTAAGAAAGAAAGAAAGAAAGAAAGAAAGAAAGAAAGTAATTAATAAAGAAACTAAAGATAGAATGAGAGAAGGTATGAAAGCTAGAATGTAACATATCAAGAAAGCAAGAAATGAAAGTAAGTAAAAAAGAAACTATAGATAGAATGAGAGAAGGTATTAAAGCTAGAATGAAAGATATGAAGAAAGGAAGAAAGAAAGTAATAAAGAAACTAAAGATAGAATGAGTGATGGTATGAAAGCTAGAATGCAAGATATGAAGAAAGAAAGAAATGAAAGTAAGTAAAAAAGAAACTAAAGATAGAATGAGAGAAGGTATGCAAGCTAGAAAGAAAGATATCAAGAAAGAAAGAAAGAAAAAAAGAAAGATATCAATAAAGAATCTAAAGATAAAATGAGAGAATGTATGAAATCTAGAATGAAAGATATCAAGACAGAAAGAAAGAAAGTAATAAAGAAACTAAAGATAGAATGAGAGATGGTATGAAAGCAAGAATGTAACATATGAAGAAAGCAAGAAATGAAAGTAAGTAAAAAAGAAACTAAAGATAGAATGAGAGAAGGTACGAAAGCTAGAATGTAAGATCTCAAGAAAGAAAGAAATGAAAGTAAGTAAAAAAGAAACTAAAGATAGAAAGAGAGAAGGTATGAGAGCTAGAATGAAAGATATCAAGAAAGAAAGAAATAAAGTAAGAAAGTAATAAAGAAACTAAAGATAGAATGAGAGAAGGTATGAAAGCTAGAATGTAAGATATCAAGAAAGAAAAAAGGAACCAAGTAGAAATAATGTAATAAAGAAAATAAAGATTGATTGAGTGAAGATATGAATGCTAGAATGAAAGTTATCAAGAAAGAAAGAAAGAAAGTAGGAAAGAAACTAAAGATAGAATCGGAGAAGGTATGAGAGCTAGAATGAGATATCAAAAAGAAAGAAAGAAAGAAAGAAAGAAAGAAAGAAAGAAAGTAATTAATAAAGAAACTAAAGACAAAATAAAGAGAAGGTATGAAAGCTAGAATGAAAGATATCAAGAAAGAAAGAAATGAAAGTAAGTTAAAAAGAAACTATAGGTAGAATGAGAGAATTTATGAAAGCTAGAATGAAAGATATCAAGAAAGAAAGAAAGAAAGAAAGTAAAAAAGAAACTAAAGATAGAAAGAGAGAAGGTATGAGAGCTAGAATGAAAGATATCAAGAAAAAAAGAAATAAAGTAAGAAAGTAATAAAGAAACTAAAGATAGACTGAGAGAAGGTATGAAAGCTAGAATGTAAGATATCAAGAAAGAAAAAAGGAACCAAGTAGAAATAATGGAATAAAGAAAATAAAGATTGATTGAGTGAAGATATGAATGCTAGAATGAAAGTTATCAAGAAAGAAAGAAAGAAAGTAGGAAAGAAACTAAAGATAGAATCGGAGAAGGTATGAGAGCTAGAATGAGATATCAAGAAAGAAAGAAAGAAAGAAAGAAAGAAAGAAAGAAAGAAAGAAAGAAAGAAAGAAAGAAAGAAAGAAAGTAATTAATAAAGAAACTAAAGACAAAATAAAGAGAAGGTATGAAAGCTAGAATGAAAGATATCAAGAAAGAAAGAAAGAAAGAAATCAATAAAGAATCTAAAGATAAAATGAGAGATCGAATGAAATCTAGAATGAAAGATATCAAGAAAGAATGAAAGTAACTAATAAAGAAAGAATAGATAGAATGAGAGTAGGCATTAAAGCTAGAATGAAAGATATCAAGAAAGAAAGAAATGAAAGTAAGTAAAAAAGAAACTAAAGATAGAATGAGAGAAGGTAAGAAAGCTAGAATGAAAGATATCAAGAAAGAAAGAAAGAAAGTAAGAAAGTAAAAAAGAAACTAAAGATAGAACGAGAGAAGGTATAAAAGCTAGAATGAAAGATATCAAGAAAGAAAGAAATGAACTAAGTTAAAAAGAAACTATAGGAAGAATGAGAGAATTTATAAAAGCTAGAATGAAAGATATCAAGAAAGGAAGAAAGGAGGAAATCAATAAAGAAACTAAAGATAAAATGAGAGAAGGTATGAAATCTAGAATGAAAGATATCAAGAAAGAAAGAAAGAAAGAAATCAATAAAGAAACTAAAGATAAAATGAGAGAAGGAATGATATCTAGAATGAAAGATATCAAGAAAGAAAGAAAGTAACTAATAAAGAAACTAAAGATAGAATGAGAGAAGGTATTAAAGCTAGAATGAAAGATATCAAGGAAAGAAATGAAAGTAAGTAACAAAGAAACTAAAGATAGAATGAGAGAAGGTATGAAAGCTAGAATGAAAGATATTAAGAAAGAAAGAAATGAAAGTAAGTTAAAAAGAAACTAAAGATAGAATGAGAGAAGGTATGAAAGCTAGAATGAAAGATATCAAGAAAGAAAGAAATGAAAGTAAGTTAAAAAGAAACTATAGGAAGAATGAGAGAATTTATGAAAGCTAGAATGAAAGATATCAAGAAAGGAAGAAAGGAGGAAATCAATAAAGAAACTAAAGATAAAATGAGAGAAGGTATGAAATCTAGAATGAAAGATATCAAGAAAGAAAGAAAGAAAGAAATCAATAAAGAAACTAAAGATAAAATGAGAGAAGGAATGATATCTAGAATGAAAGATATCAAGAAAGAAAGTAACTAATAAAGAAACTAAAGATAGAATGAGAGAAGGTATTAAAGCTAGAATGAAAGATATCAAGGAAAAAAATGAAAGTAAGTAAAAAAGAAACTAAAGATAGAATGAGAGAAGGTATGAAAGCTAGAATGAAAGATATGAAGAAAGAAAAAAGGAACAGAATAGAAATAATGTAATAAAGAAAATAAAGATTGACTGAGTGAAGATATGAATGCTAGAATGAAAGTTATCAAGAAAGAAAGAAAGAAAGTAGTAAAGAAACTAAAGATAGAATCAGAGAAGGTATGAGAGCTAGAATGAGATATCAAGAAAGAAAGAAAGAAAGAAAGAAAGAAAGAACGAAAGTAATTAATAAAGAAACTAAAGATAGAATGAGAGAAGGTATGAAAGCTAGAATGTAACATATCAAGAAAGCAAGAAATGAAAGTAAGTAAAAAAGAAACTATAGATAGAATGAGAGAAGGTATTAAAGCTAGAATGAAAGATATGAAGAAAGGAAGAAAGAAAGTAATAAAGAAACTAAAGATTGAATGAGTGATGGTATGAAAGCTAGAATGCAAGATATGAAGTAAGAAAGAAATGAAAGTAACTAAAAAAGAAACTAAAGATAGAATGAGAGAAGGTATGAAAGCAAGAATGAAAGGTATCAAGAAAGAAAGAAAAAAAGAAATCAATAAAGAAATTATAGATGAAAAGAGAGAAGGTATGAAATCTAGAATGATAGATATCAAAAGAGATAGAAATAAATTAATAAAGAAACTAAAGGTAGAATGAAAGAAGGTATGAAAGCTAGAATGAAAATATCAAGAAAGAAAGAAAGAAAGTAATAAAGAAACTAAAGATAGAATGAGTGATGGTATGAAAGCTAGAATGACAGATATCAAAAAAGAAAAAAGGAAGAAAGTAGAAATAAAGTAATAAAGAAACTAAAGATAGAATGAGTGATGGTATGAAAGCTAGAATGCAAGATATGAAGAAAGAAAGAAATGAAAGTAAGTAAAAAAGAAACTAAAGATAGAATGAGAGAAGGTATGCAAGCTAGAAAGAAAGATATCAAGAAAGAAAGAAAGAAAGAAAGAAAGAAAGATATCAATAAAGAAACGAAAGATAAAATGAGAGAAGGTATGAAATCTAGAATGAAAGATATCAAGACAGGAAGAAAGAAAGTAACTACTAAAGAAACTAAAGATAGAAGGAGAGAAGGTATGAAAGCTAGAATGAAAGATATCAAGAAAGAAAGAAAGAAAGTAATAAAGAAACTAAAGATAGAATGAGAGATGGTATGAAAGCAAGAATGTAACATATCAAGAAAGCAAGAAATGAAAGTAAGTAAAAAAGAAACTAAAGATAGAATGAGAGAAGGTACGAAAGCTAGAATGTAAGATCTCAAGAAAGAAAGAAATGAAAGTAAGTAAAAAAGAAACTAAAGATAGAATGAGAGAAGGTATGAAAGCTAGAATGAAAGATAACAAGAAAGAAAGAAAGAAAGAAAGTAATAAAGAAACTAAAGATAGAAAGAGAGAAGGGATGTGAGCTAGAATGAAAGATATCAAGAAAGAAAGAAAGAAAGTAAGAAAGTAATAAAGAAACTAAAGATAGAACGAGAGAAGGTATGAAAGCTAGAATGAAAGATATCAAGAAAGAAAAAAGGAACAAAGTAGAAATAATGTAATAAAGAAAATAAAGATTGACTGAGTGAAGATATGAATGCTAGAATGAAAGTTATCAAGAAAGAAAGAAAGGAAGTAGTAAAGAAACTAAAGATAGATTCAGAGAAGGTATGAGAGCTAGAATGAGATATTAAGAAAGAAAGAAAGAAAGAAAGAAAGAAAGAAAGAAAGAAAGAAAGAAAGAAAGAAAGAAAGTAATTAATAAAGAAACTAAAGATAGAATGAGAGAAGGTATGAAAGCTAGAATGTAACATATCAAGAAAGCAAGAAATGAAAGTAAGTAAAAAAGAAACTATAGATAGAATGAGAGAAGGTATTAAAGCTAGAATGAAAGATATGAAGAAAGGAAGAAAGAAAGTAATAAAGAAACTAAAGATTGAATGAGTGATGGTATGAAAGCTAGAATGCAAGATATGAAGTAAGAAAGAAATGAAAGTAAGTAAAAAAGAAACTAAAGATAGAATGAGAGAAGGTATGAAAGCTAGAATGAAAGATATCAAGAAAGAAAGAAAGAAAGAAAGTAATAAAGAAACTAAAGATAGAATAAGTGATGGTATGAAAGCTAGAATGACAGATATCAAGAAAGAAAAAAGGAAGAAAGTAGAAATAAAGTAATAAAGAAACTAAAGATAGAATGAGTGATGGTATGAAAGCTAGAATGCAAGATATGAAGAAAGAAAGAAATGAAAGTAAGTAAAAAAGAAACTAAAGATAGAATGAGAGAAGGTATGCAAGCTAGAAAGAAAGATATCAAGAAAGAAAGAAAGAAAGAAAGATATCAATAAAGAATCTAAAGATAAAATGAGAGAATGTATGAAATCTAGAATGAAAGATATCAAGACAGAAAGAAAGAAAGTAATAAAGAAACTAAAGATAGAATGAGAGATGGTATGAAAGCAAGAATGTAACATATGAAGAAAGCAAGAAATGAAAGTGAGTAAAAAAGAAACTAAAGATAGAATGAGAGAAGGTACGAAAGCTAGAATGTAAGATCTCAAGAAAGAAAGAAATGAAAGTAAGTAAAAAAGAAACTAAAGATAGAATGAGAGAAGGTATGAAAGCTAGAATGAAAGATAACAAGAAAGAAAGAAAGAAAGTAAGTAATAAAGAAACTAAAGATAGAAAGAGAGAAGGGATGAGAGCTAGAATGAAAGATATCAAGAAAGAAAGAAATGAAAGTAAGTTAAAAAGAAACTATAGGTAGAATGAGAGAATTTATGAAAGCTAGAATGAAAGATATCAAGAAAGAAAGAAAGAAAGAAAGTAAAAAAGAAACTAAAGATAGAAAGAGAGAAGGTATGAGAGCTAGAATGAAAGATATCAAGAAAGAAAGAAATAAAGTAAGAAAGTAATAAAGAAACTAAAGATAGAATGAGAGAAGGTATGAAAGCTAGAATGTAAGATATCAAGAAAGAAAAAAGGAACCAAGTAGAAATAATGTAATAAAGAAAATAAAGATTGATTGAGTGAAGATATGAATGCTAGAATGAAAGTTATCAAGAAAGAAAGAAAGAAAGTAGGAAAGAAACTAAAGATAGAATCGGAGAAGGTATGAGAGCTAGAATGAGATATCAAGAAAGAAAGAAAGAAAGAAAGAAAGAAAGAAAGTAATTAATAAAGAAACTAAAGACAAAATAAAGAGAAGGTATGAAAGCTAGAATGAAAGATATCAAGAAAGAAAGAAAGAAAGAAATCAATAAAGAATCTAAAGATAAAATGAGAGATCGAATGAAATCTAGAATGAAAGATATCAAGAAAGAAAGAAAGTAACTAATAAAGAAAGAATAGATAGAATGAGAGTAGGCATTAAAGCTAGAATGAAAGATATCAAGAAAGAAAGAAATGAAAGTAAGTAAAAAAGAAACTAAAGATAGAATGAGAGAAGGTAAGAAAGCTAGAATGAAAGATATCAAGAAAGAAAGAAAAAAAGTAAGAAAGTAAAAAAGAAACTAAAGATAGAACGAGAGAAGGTATAAAAGCTAGAATGAAAGATATCAAGAAAGAAAGAAATGAAAGTAAGTTAAAAAGAAACTATAGGAAGAATGAGAGAATTTATGAAAGCTAGAATGAAAGATATCAAGAAAGGAAGAAAGGAGGAAATCAATAAAGAAACTAAAGATAAAATGAGAGAAGGTATGAAATCTAGAATGAAAGATATCAAGAAAGAAAGAAAGAAATCAATCAATAAAGAAACTAAAGATAAAATGAGAGAAGGAATGATATCTAGAATGAAAGATATCAAGAAAGAAAGAAAGTAACTAATAAAGAAACTAAAGATAGAATGAGAGAAGGTATTAAAGCTAGAATGAAAGATATCAAGGAAAGAAATGAAAGTAAGTAAAAAAGAAACTAAAGATAGAATGAGAGAAGGTATGAAAGCTAGAATGAAAGATATCAAGAAAGAAAAAAGGAACAAAGTAGAAATAATGTAATAAAGAAAATAAAGATTGACTGAGTGAAGATATGAATGCTAGAATGAAAGTTATCAAGAAAGGAAGAAAGAAAGTAGTAAAGAAACTAAAGATAGAATCAGAGAAGGTATGAGAGCTAGAATGAGATATCAAGAAAGAAAGAAAGAAAGAACGAAAGTAATTAATAAAGAAACTAAAGATAGAATGAGAGAAGGTATGAAAGCTAGAATGTAACATATCAAGAAAGCAAGAAATGAAAGTAAGTAAAAAAGAAACTATAGATAGAATGAGAGAAGGTATGAAATCTAGAATGATAGATATCAAAAGAGATAGAAATAAATTAATAAAGAAACTAAAGATAGAATGAAAGAAGGTATGAAAGCTAGAATGAAAATATCAAGAAAGAAAGAAAGAAAGTAATAAAGAAACTAAAGATAGAATGAGTGATGGTATGAAAGCTAGAATGACAGATATCAAAAAAGAAAAAAGGAAGAAAGTAGAAATAAAGTAATAAAGAAACTAAAGATAGAATGAGTGATGGTATGAAAGCTAGAATGCAAGATATGAAGAAAGAAAGAAATGAAAGTAAGTAAAAAAGAAACTAAAGATAGAATGAGAGAAGGTATGCAAGCTAGAAAGAAAGATATCAAGAAAGAAAGAAAGAAAGAAAGAAAGAAAGATATCAATAAAGAAACGAAAGATAAAATGAGAGAAGGTATGAAATCTAGAATGAAAGATATCAAGACAGGAAGAAAGAAAGTAACTACTAAAGAAACTAAAGATAGAAGGAGAGAAGGTATGAAAGCTAGAATGAAAGATATCAAGAAAGAAAGAAAGAAAGTAATAAAGAAACTAAAGATAGAATGAGAGATGGTATGAAAGCAAGAATGTAACATATCAAGAAAGCAAGAAATGAAAGTAAGTAAAAAAGAAACTAAAGATAGAATGAGAGAAGGTACGAAAGCTAGAATGTAAGATCTCAAGAAAGAAAGAAATGAAAGTAAGTAAAAAAGAAACTAAAGATAGAATGAGAGAAGGTATGAAAGCTAGATTGAAAGATAACAAGAAAGAAAGAAAGAAAGAAAGTAATAAAGAAACTAAAGATAGAAAGAGAGAAGGGATGTGAGCTAGAATGAAAGATATCAAGAAAGAAAGAAAGAAAGTAAGAAAGTAAAAAAGAAACTAAAGATAGAATGAGAGAAGGTATGAAAGCTAGAATGAAAGATATCAAGAAAGAAAAAAGGAACAAAGTAGAAATAATGTAATAAAGAAAATAAAGATTGACTGAGTGAAGATATGAATGCTAGAATGAAAGTTATCAAGAAAGAAAGAAAGGAAGTAGTAAAGAAACTAAAGATAGATTCAGAGAAGGTATGAGAGCTAGAATGAGATATTAAGAAAGAAAGAAAGAAAGAAAGAAAGAAAGAAAGAAAGAAAGAAAGAAAGAAAGTAATTAATAAAGAAACTAAAGATAGAATGAGAAAAGGTATGAAAGCTAGAATGTAACATATCAAGAAAGCAAGAAATAAAGGTAAGTAAAAAAGAAACTATAGATAGAATGAGAGAAGGTATTAAAGCTAGAATGAAAGATATGAAGAAAGGAAGAAAGAAAGTAATAAAGAAACTAAAGATTGAATGAGTGATGGTATGAAAGCTAGAATGCAAGATATGAAGTAAGAAAGAAATGAAAGTAAGTAAAAAAGAAACTAAAGATAGAATGAGAGAAGGTATGAAAGCTAGAATGAAAGATATCAAGAAAGAAAGAAAGAAAGAAAGTAATAAAGAAACTAAAGATAGAATAAGTGATGGTATGAAAGCTAGAATGACAGATATCAAGAAAGAAAAAAGGAAGAAAGTAGAAATAAAGTAATAAAGAAACTAAAGATAGAATGAGTGATGGTATGAAAGCTAGAATGCAAGATATGAAGAAAGAAAGAAATGAAAGTAAGTAAAAAAGAAACTAAAGATAGAATGAGAGAAGGTATGCAAGCTAGAAAGAAAGATATCAAGAAAGAAAGAAAGAAAGAAAGATATCAATAAAGAATCTAAAGATAAAATGAGAGAATGTATGAAATCTAGAATGAAAGATATCAAGACAGAAAGAAAGAAAGTAATAAAGAAACTAAAGATAGAATGAGAGATGGTATGAAAGCAAGAATGTAACATATGAAGAAAGCAAGAAATGAAAGTAAGTAAAAAAGAAACTAAAGATAGAATGAGAGAAGGTACGAAAGCTAGAATGTAAGATCTCAAGAAAGAAAGAAATGAAAGTAAGTAAAAAAGAAACTAAAGATAGAATGAGAGAAGGTATGAAAGCTAGAATGAAAGATAACAAGAAAGAAAGAAAGAAAGTAAGTAATAAAGAAACTAAAGATAGAAAGAGAGAAGGGATGAGAGCTAGAATGAAAGATATCAAGAAAGAAAGAAATGAAAGTAAGTTAAAAAGAAACTATAGGTAGAATGAGAGAATTTATGAAAGCTAGAATGAAAGATATCAAGAAAGAAAGAAAGAAAGAAAGTAAAAAAGAAACTAAAGATAGAAAGAGAGAAGGTATGAGAGCTAGAATGAAAGATATCAAGAAAGAAAGAAATAAAGTAAGAAAGTAATAAAGAAACTAAAGATAGAATGAGAGAAGGTATGAAAGCTAGAATGTAAGATATCAAGAAAGAAAAAAGGAACCAAGTAGAAATAATGTAATAAAGAAAATAAAGATTGATTGAGTGAAGATATGAATGCTAGAATGAAAGTTATCAAGAAAGAAAGAAAGAAAGTAGGAAAGAAACTAAAGATAGAATCGGAGAAGGTATGAGAGCTAGAATGAGATATCAAGAAAGAAAGAAAGAAAGAAAGAAAGAAAGAAAGAAAGAAAGAAAGAAAGAAATTAATAAAGAAACTAAAGACAAAATAAAGAGAAGGTATGAAAGCTAGAATGAAAGATATCAAGAAAGAAAGAAAGAAAGAAATCAATAAAGAATCTAAAGATAAAATGAGAGATCGAATGAAATCTAGAATGAAAGATATCAAGAAAGAAAGAAAGTAACTAATAAAGAAAGAATAGATAGAATTAGAGTAGGCATTAAAGCTAGAATGAAAGATATCAAGAAAGAAAGAAATGAAAGTAAGTAAAAAAGAAACTAAAGATAGAATGAGAGAAGGTAAGAAAGCTAGAATGAAAGATATCAAGAAAGAAAGAAAAAAAGTAAGAAAGTAAAAAAGAAACTAAAGATAGAACGAGAGAAGGTATAAAAGCTAGAATGAAAGATATCAAGAAAGAAAGAAATGAAAGTAAGTTAAAAAGAAACTATAGGAAGAATGAGAGAATTTATGAAAGCTAGAATGAAAGATATCAAGAAAGGAAGAAAGGAGGAAATCAATAAAGAAACTAAAGATAAAATGAGAGAAGGTATGAAATCTAGAATGAAAGATATCAAGAAAGAAAGAAAGAAATCAATCAATAAAGAAACTAAAGATAAAATGAGAGAAGGAATGATATCTAGAATGAAAGATATCAAGAAAGAAAGAAAGTAACTAATAAAGAAACTAAAGATAGAATGAGAGAAGGTATTAAAGCTAGAATGAAAGATATCAAGGAAAGAAATGAAAGTAAGTAAAAAAGAAACTAAAGATAGAATGAGAGAAGGTATGAAAGCTAGAATGAAAGATATCAAGAAAGAAAAAAGGAACAAAGTAGAAATAATGTAATAAAGAAAATAAAGATTGACTGAGTGAAGATATGAATGCTAGAATGAAAGTTATCAAGAAAGGAAGAAAGAAAGTAGTAAAGAAACTAAAGATAGAATCAGAGAAGGTATGAGAGCTAGAATGAGATATCAAGAAATAAAGAAAGAAAGAACGAAAGTAATTAAGAAAGAAACTAAAGATAGAATGAGAGAAGGTATGAAAGCTAGAATGTAACATATCAAGAAAGCAAGAAATGAAAGTAAGTAAAAAAGAAACTATAGATAGAATGAGAGAAGGTATTAAAGCTAGAATGAAAGATATGAAGAAAGGAAGAAAGAAAGTAATAAAGAAACTAAAGATAGAATGAGTGATGGTATGAAAGCAAGAATGAAAGGTATCAAGAAAGAAAGAAAAAAAGAAATCAACAAAGAAATTATAGATGAAAAGAGAGAAGGTATGAAATCTAGAATGATAGATATCAAAAGAGATAGAAATAAATTAATAAAGAAACTAAAGATAGAATGAAAGAAGGTATGAAAGCTACATGAAAGATATCAAGAAAGAAAGAAAGAAAGTAATAAAGAAACTAAAGATAGAATGAGTGATGGTATGAAAGCTAGAATGACAGATATCAAGAAAGAAAAAAGGAAGAAAGTAGAAATAAAGTAATAAAGAAACTAAAGATAGAATGAGTGATGGTATGAAAGCTAGAATGCAAGATATGAAGAAAGAAAGAAATGAAAGTAAGTAAAAAAGAAACTAAAGATAGAATGAGAGAAGGTATGCAAGCTAGAAAGAAAGATATCAAGAAAGAAAGAAAGAAAGAAAGAAAGATATCAATAAAGAATCTAAAGATAAAATGAGAGAAGGTATGAAATCTAGAATGAAAGATATCAAGACAGAAAGAAAGAAAGTAATAAAGAAACTAAAGATAGAATGAGAGATGGTATGAAAGCAAGAATGTAACATATCAAGAAAGCAAGAAATGAAAGTAAGTAAAAAAGAAACTAAAGATAGAATGAGAGAAGGTACGAAAGCTAGAATGTAAGATCTCAAGAAAGAAAGAAATGAAAGTAAGTAAAAAAGAAACTAAAGATAGAATGAGAGAAGGTATGAAAGCTAGAATGAAAGATAACAAGAAAGAAAGAAAGAAAGAAAGTAATAAAGAAACTAAAGAAAGAAAGAGAGAAGGGATGAGAGCTAGAATGAAAGATATCAAGAAAGAAAGAAATGAAAGTAAGTTAAAAAGAAACTAAAGATAGAACGAGAGAATTTATGAAAGCTAGAATGAAAGATATAAAGAAATCAAGAAAGGAGGAAATCAATAAAGAAACTAAAGATAAAATGATAGTAGGTATGAAATCTAGAATGTAAGATATCAAGAAAGAAAGAAAGAAAGAAATCAATAAAGAAACTAAAGATAAAATGAGAGAAGGAATGAAATCTAGAATGAAAGATATCAAGAAAGAAAGAAAGAAAGAAAGAAAGAAAGATATCAATAAAGAAACGAAAGATAAAATGAGAGAAGGTATGAAATCTAGAATGAAAGATATCAAGACAGGAAGAAAGAAAGTAACTACTAAAGAAACTAAAGATAGAAGGAGAGAAGGTATGAAAGCTAGAATGAAAGATATCAAGAAAGAAAGAAAGAAAGTAATAAAGAAACTAAAGATAGAATGAGAGATGGTATGAAAGCAAGAATGTAACATATCAAGAAAGCAAGAAATGAAAGTAAGTAAAAAAGAAACTAAAGATAGAATGAGAGAAGGTACGAAAGCTAGAATGTAAGATCTCAAGAAAGAAAGAAATGAAAGTAAGTAAAAAAGAAACTAAAGATAGAATGAGAGAAGGTATGAAAGCTAGAATGAAAGATAACAAGAAAGAAAGAAAGAAAGAAAGTAATAAAGAAACTAAAGATAGAAAGAGAGAAGGGATGTGAGCTAGAATGAAAGATATCAAGAAAGAAAGAAAGAAAGTAAGAAAGTAATAAAGAAACTAAAGATAGAACGAGAGAAGGTATGAAAGCTAGAATGAAAGATATCAAGAAAGAAAAAAGGAACAAAGTAGAAATAATGTAATAAAGAAAATAAAGATTGACTGAGTGAAGATATGAATGCTAGAATGAAAGTTATCAAGAAAGAAAGAAAGGAAGTAGTAAAGAAACTAAAGATAGATTCAGAGAAGGTATGAGAGCTAGAATGAGATATTAAGAAAGAAAGAAAGAAAGAAAGAAAGAAAGAAAGAAAGAAAGAAAGTAATTAATAAAGAAACTAAAGATAGAATGAGAGAAGGTATGAAAGCTAGAATGTAACATATCAAGAAAGCAAGAAATGAAAGTAAGTAAAAAAGAAACTATAGATAGAATGAGAGAAGGTATTAAAGCTAGAATGAAAGATATGAAGAAAGGAAGAAAGAAAGTAATAAAGAAACTAAAGATTGAATGAGTGATGGTATGAAAGCTAGAATGCAAGATATGAAGTAAGAAAGAAATGAAAGTAAGTAAAAAAGAAACTAAAGATAGAATGAGAGAAGGTATGAAAGCTAGAATGAAAGATATCAAGAAAGAAAGAAAGAAAGAAAGTAATAAAGAAACTAAAGATAGAATAAGTGATGGTATGAAAGCTAGAATGACAGATATCAAGAAAGAAAAAAGGAAGAAAGTAGAAATAAAGTAATAAAGAAACTAAAGATAGAATGAGTGATGGTATGAAAGCTAGAATGCAAGATATGAAGAAAGAAAGAAATGAAAGTAAGTAAAAAAGAAACTAAAGATAGAATGAGAGAAGGTATGCAAGCTAGAAAGAAAGATATCAAGAAAGAAAGAAAGAAAGAAAGATATCAATAAAGAATCTAAAGATAAAATGAGAGAATGTATGAAATCTAGAATGAAAGATATCAAGACAGAAAGAAAGAAAGTAATAAAGAAACTAAAGATAGAATGAGAGATGGTATGAAAGCAAGAATGTAACATATGAAGAAAGCAAGAAATGAAAGTAAGTAAAAAAGAAACTAAAGATAGAATGAGAGAAGGTACGAAAGCTAGAATGTAAGATCTCAAGAAAGAAAGAAATGAAAGTAAGTAAAAAAGAAACTAAAGATAGAATGAGAGAAGGTATGAAAGCTAGAATGAAAGATAACAAGAAAGAAAGAAAGAAAGTAAGTAATAAAGAAACTAAAGATAGAAAGAGAGAAGGGATGAGAGCTAGAATGAAAGATATCAAGAAAGAAAGAAATGAAAGTAAGTTAAAAAGAAACTATAGGTAGAATGAGAGAATTTATGAAAGCTAGAATGAAAGATATCAAGAAAGAAAGAAAGAAAGAAAGTAAAAAAGAAACTAAAGATAGAAAGAGAGAAGGTATGAGAGCTAGAATGAAAGATATCAAGAAAGAAAGAAATAAAGTAAGAAAGTAATAAAGAAACTAAAGATAGAATGAGAGAAGGTATGAAAGCTAGAATGTAAGATATCAAGAAAGAAAAAAGGAACCAAGTAGAAATAATGTAATAAAGAAAATAAAGATTGATTGAGTGAAGATATGAATGCTAGAATGAAAGTTATCAAGAAAGAAAGAAAGAAAGTAGGAAAGAAACTAAAGATAGAATCGGAGAAGGTATGAGAGCTAGAATGAGATATCAAGAAAGAAAGAAAGAAAGAAAGAAAGAAAGAAAGAAAGTAATTAATAAAGAAACTAAAGACAAAATAAAGAGAAGGTATGAAAGCTAGAATGAAAGATATCAAGAAAGAAAGAAAGAAAGAAATCAATAAAGAATCTAAAGATAAAATGAGAGATCGAATGAAATCTAGAATGAAAGATATCAAGAAAGAAAGAAAGTAACTAATAAAGAAAGAATAGATAGAATTAGAGTAGGCATTAAAGCTAGAATGAAAGATATCAAGAAAGAAAGAAATGAAAGTAAGTAAAAAAGAAACTAAAGATAGAATGAGAGAAGGTAAGAAAGCTAGAATGAAAGATATCAAGAAAGAAAGAAAAAAAGTAAGAAAGTAAAAAAGAAACTAAAGATAGAACGAGAGAAGGTATAAAAGCTAGAATGAAAGATATCAAGAAAGAAAGAAATGAAAGTAAGTTAAAAAGAAACTATAGGAAGAATGAGAGAATTTATGAAAGCTAGAATGAAAGATATCAAGAAAGGAAGAAAGGAGGAAATCAATAAAGAAACTAAAGATAAAATGAGAGAAGGTATGAAATCTAGAATGAAAGATATCAAGAAAGAAAGAAAGAAATCAATCAATAAAGAAACTAAAGATAAAATGAGAGAAGGAATGATATCTAGAATGAAAGATATCAAGAAAGAAAGAAAGTAACTAATAAAGAAACTAAAGATAGAATGAGAGAAGGTATTAAAGCTAGAATGAAAGATATCAAGGAAAGAAATGAAAGTAAGTAAAAAAGAAACTAAAGATAGAATGAGAGAAGGTATGAAAGCTAGAATGAAAGATATCAAGAAAGAAAAAAGGAACAAAGTAGAAATAATGTAATAAAGAAAATAAAGATTGACTGAGTGAAGATATGAATGCTAGAATGAAAGTTATCAAGAAAGGAAGAAAGAAAGTAGTAAAGAAACTAAAGATAGAATCAGAGAAGGTATGAGAGCTAGAATGAGATATCAAGAAAGAAAGAAAGAACGAACGAAAGTAATTAATAAAGAAACTAAAGATAGAATGAGAGAAGGTATGAAAGCTAGAATGTAACATATCAAGAAAGCAAGAAATGAAAGTAAGTAAAAAAGAAACTATAGATAGAATGAGAGAAGGTATTAAAGCTAGAATGAAAGATATGAAGAAAGGAAGAAAGAAAGTAATAAAGAAACTAAAGATAGAATGAGTGATGGTATGAAAGCAAGAATGAAAGGTATCAAGAAAGAAAGAAAAAAAGAAATCAACAAAGAAATTATAGATGAAAAGAGAGAAGGTATGAAATCTAGAATGATAGATATCAAAAGAGATAGAAATAAATTAATAAAGAAACTAAAGATAGAATGAAAGAAGGTATGAAAGCTACATGAAAGATATCAAGAAAGAAAGAAAGAAAGTAATAAAGAAACTAAAGATAGAATGAGTGATGGTATGAAAGCTAGAATGACAGATATCAAGAAAGAAAAAGGAAGAAAGTAGAAATAAAGTAATAAAGAAATTAAAGATAGAATGAGTGATGGTATGAAAGCTAGAATGCAAGATATGAAGAAAGAAAGAAATGAAAGTAAGTAAAAAAGAAACTAAAGATAGAATGAGAGAAGGTATGCAAGCTAGAAAGAAAGATATCAAGAAAGAAAGAAAGAAAGAAAGAAAGATATCAATAAAGAATCTAAAGATAAAATGAGAGAAGGTATGAAATCTAGAATGAAAGATATCAAGACAGAAAGAAAGAAAGTAATAAAGAAACTAAAGATAGAATGAGAGATGGTATGAAAGCAAGAATGTAACATATCAAGAAAGCAAGAAATGAAAGTAAATAAAAAAGAAACTAAAGATAGAATGAGAGAAGGTACGAAAGCTAGAATGTAAGATCTCAAGAAAGAAAGAAATGAAAGTAAGTAAAAAAGAAACTATAGATAGAATGAGAGAAGGTATTAAAGCTAGAATGAAAGATATGAAGAAAGGAAGAAAGAAAGTAATAAAGAAACTAAAGATTGAATGAGTGATGGTATGAAAGCTAGAATGCAAGATATGAAGTAAGAAAGAAATGAAAGTAAGTAAAAAAGAAACTAAAGATAGAATGAGAGAAGGTATGAAAGCAAGAATGAAAGGTATCAAGAAAGAAAGAAAAAAAGAAATCAATAAAGAAATTATAGATGAAAAGAGAGAAGGTATGAAATCTAGAATGATAGATATCAAAAGAGATAGAAATAAATTAATAAAGAAACTAAAGATAGAATGAAAGAAGGTATGAAAGCTAGAATGAAAGATATCAAGAAAGAAAGAAAGAAAGTAATAAAGAAACTAAAGATAGAATGAGTGATGGTATGAAAGCTAGAATGACAGATATCAAGAAAGAAAAAAGGAAGAAAGTAGAAATAAAGTAATAAAGAAACTAAAGATAGAATGAGTGATGGTATGAAAGCTAGAATGCAAGATATGAAGAAAGAAAGAAATGAAAGTAAGTAAAAAAGAAACTAAAGATAGAATGAGAGAAGGTATGCAAGCTAGAAAGAAAGATATCAAGAAAGAAAGAAAGAAAGAAAGAAAGATATCAATAAAGAATCTAAAGATAAAATGAGAGAAGGTATGAAATCTAGAATGAAAGATATCAAGACAGAAAGAAAGAAAGTAATAAAGAAACTAAAGATAGAATGAGAGATGGTATGAAAGCAAGAATGTAACATATCAAGAAAGCAAGAAATTAAAGTAAGTAAAAAAGAAACTAAAGATAGAATGAGAGAAGGTACGAAAGCTAGAATGTAAGATCTCAAGAAAGAAAGAAATGAAAGTAAGTAAAAAAGAAACTAAAGATAGAATGAGAGAAGGTATGAAAGCTAGAATGAAAATTAACAAGAAAGAAAGAAAGAAAGTAATAAAGAAACTAAAGATAGAAAGAGAGAAGGGATGAGAGCTAGAATGAAAGATATCAAGAAAGAAAGAAATGAAAGTAAGTTAAAAAGAAACTATAGGTAGAATGAGAGAATTTATGAAAGCTAGAATGAAAGATATCAAGAAAGGAAGAAAGGAGGAAATCAATAAAGAAACTAAAGATAAAATGAGAGTAGGTATGAAATCTAGAATGTAAGATATCAAGAAAGAAAGAAAGAAAGAAATCAATAAAGAAACTAAAGATAAAATGAGAGAAGGAATGAAATCTAGAATGAAAGATATCAAGAAAGAAAGAAAGTAACTAATAAAGAAACTAAAGATAGAATGAGAGAAGGTATTAAAGCTAGAATGAAAGATATCAAGGAAAGAAATGAAAGTAAGTAACAAAGAAACTAAAGATAGAATGAGAGAAGGTATGAAAGCTAGAATGAAAGATATCAAGAAAGAAAGAAATGAAAGTAAGTTAAAAAGAAACTATAGGAAGAATGAGAGAATTTATGAAAGCTAGAATGAAAGATATCAAGAAAGGAAGGAGGAAATCAATAAAGAAACTAAAGATAAAATGAGAGAAGGTATGAAATCTAGAATGAAAGATATCAAGAAAGAAAGAAAGAAAGAAATCAATAAAGAAACTAAAGATAAAATGAGAGAAGGAATGATATCTAGAATGAAAGATATCAAGAAAGAAAGAAATGAAAGTAAGTTAAAAAGAAACTATAGGAAGAATGAGAGAATTTATGAAAGCTAGAATGAAAGATATCAAGAAAGGAAGGAGGAAATCAATAAAGAAACTAAAGATAAAATGAGAGAAGGTATGAAATCTAGAATGAAAGATATCAAGAAAGAAAGAAAGAAAGAAATCAATAAAGAAACTAAAGATAAAATGAGAGAAGGAATGATATCTAGAATGAAAGATATCAAGAAAGAAAGAAAGTAACTAATAAAGAAACTAAAGATAGAATGAGAGAAGGTATTAAAGCTAGAATGAAAGATATAAAGGAAAGAAATGAAAGTAAGTAAAAAAGAAACTAAAGATAGAATGAGAGAAGGTATGAAAGCTAGAATGAAAGATATCAAGAAAGCAAGAAATGAAAGTAAGTAAAAAAGAAACTATAGATAGAATGAGAGAAGGTATTAAAGCTAGAATGAAAGATATGAAGAAAGGAAGAAAGAAAGTAATAAAGAAACTAAAGATTGAATGAGTGATGGTATGAAAGCTAGAATGCAAGATATGAAGTAAGAAAGAAATGAAAGTAAGTAAAAAAGAAACTAAAGATAGAATGAGAGAAGGTATGAAAGCAAGAATGAAAGGTATCAAGAAAGAAAGAAAAAAAGAAATCAATAAAGAAATTATAGATGAAAAGAGAGAAGGTATGAAATCTAGAATGATAGATATCAAAAGAGATAGAAATAAATTAATAAAGAAACTAAAGATAGAATGAAAGAAGGTATGAAAGCTAGAATGAAAGATATCAAGAAAGAAAGAAAGAAAGTAATAAAGAAACTAAAGATAGAATGAGTGATGGTATGAAAGCTAGAATGACAGATATCAAGAAAGAAAAAAGGAAGAAAGTAGAAATAAAGTAATAAAGAAACTAAAGATAGAATGAGTGATGGTATGAAAGCTAGAATGCAAGATATGAAGAAAGAAAGAAATGAAAGTAAGTAAAAAAGAAACTAAAGATAGAATGAGAGAAGGTATGCAAGCTAGAAAGAAAGATATCAAGAAAGAAAGAAAGAAAGAAAGAAAGAAAGATATCAATAAAGAATCTAAAGATAAAATGAGAGAAGGTATGAAATCTAGAATGAAAGATATCAAGACAGAAAGAAAGAAAGTAATAAAGAAACTAAAGATAGAATGAGAGATGGTATGAAAGCAGGAATGTAACATAAAAGGAAGCAAGAAATTAAAGTAAGTAAAAAAGAAACTAAAGATAGAATGAGAGAAGGTACGAAAGCTAGAATGTAAGATCTCAAGAAAGAAAGAAATGAAAGTAAGTAAAAAAGAAACTAAAGATAGAATGAGAGAAGGTATGAAAGCTAGAATGAAAGATAACAAGAAAGAAAGAAAGAAAGAAAGTAATAAAGAAACTAAAGATAAAATGAGAGAAGGAATGAAATCTAGAATGAAAGATATCAAGAAAGAAAGAAAGTAACTAATAAAGAAACTAAAGATAGAATGAGAGAAGGTATTAAAGCTAGAATGAAAGATATCAAGAAAGGAAGAAAGGAGGAAATCAATAAAGAAACTAAAGATAAAATGAGAGTAGGTATGAAATCTAGAATGTAAGATATCAAGAAAGAAAGAAAGAAAGAAATCAATAAAGAAACTAAAGGTAAAATGAGAGAAGGAATGAAATCTAGAATGAAAGATATCAAGAAAGAAAGAAAGTAACTAATAAAGAAACTAAAGATAGAATGAGAGAAGGTATTAAAGCTAGAATGAAAGATATCAAGGAAAGAAATGAAAGTAAGTAACAAAGAAACTAAAGATAGAATGAGAGAAGGTATGAAAGCTAGAATGAAAGATATCAAGAAAGAAAGAAATGAAAGTAAGTTAAAAAGAAACTATAGGAAGAATGAGAGAATTTATGAAAGCTAGAATGAAAGATATCAAGAAAGGAAGGAGGAAATCAATAAAGAAACTAAAGATAAAATGAGAGAAGGTATGAAATCTAGAATGAAAGATATCAAGAAAGAAAGAAAGAAAGAAATCAATAAAGAAACTAAAGATAAAATGAGAGAAGGAATGATATCTAGAATGAAAGATATCAAGAAAGAAAGAAAGTAACTAATAAAGAAACTAAAGATAGAATGAGAGAAGGTATTAAAGCTAGAATGAAAGATATAAAGGAAAGAAATGAAAGTAAGTAAAAAAGAAACTAAAGATAGAATGAGAGAAGGTATGAAAGCTAGAATGAAAGATATCAAGAAAGCAAGAAATGAAAGTAAGTAAAAAAGAAACTATAGATAGAATGAGAGAAGGTATTAAAGCTAGAATGAAAGATATGAAGAAAGGAAGAAAGAAAGTAATAAAGAAACTAAAGATTGAATGAGTGATGGTATGAAAGCTAGAATGCAAGATATGAAGTAAGAAAGAAATGAAAGTAAGTAAAAAAGAAACTAAAGATAGAATGAGAGAAGGTATGAAAGCAAGAATGAAAGGTATCAAGAAAGAAAGAAAAAAGAAATCAATAAAGAAATTATAGATGAAAAGAGAGAAGGTATGAAATCTAGAATGATAGATATCAAAAGAGATAGAAATAAATTAATAAAGAAACTAAAGATAGAATGAAAGAAGGTATGAAAGCTAGAATGAAAGATATCAAGAAAGAAAGAAAGTAATAAAGAAACTAAAGATAGAATGAGTGATGGTATGAAAGCTAGAATGACAGATATCAAGAAAGAAAAAAGGAAGAAAGTAGAAATAAAGTAATAAAGAAACTAAAGATAGAATGAGTGATGGTATGAAAGCTAGAATGCAAGATATGAAGAAAGAAAGAAATGAAAGTAAGTAAAAAAAAACTAAAGATAGAATGAGAGAAGGTATGCAAGCTAGAAAGAAAGATATCAAGAAAGAAAGAAAGAAAGAAAGAAAGAAAGATATCAATAAAGAAACGAAAGATAAAATGAGAGAAGGTATGAAATCTAGAATGAAAGATATCAAGACAGGAAGAAAGAAAGTAACTACTAAAGAAACTAAAGATAGAAGGAGAGAAGGTATGAAAGCTAGAATGAAAGATATCAAGAAAGAAAGAAAGAAAGTAATAAAGAAACTAAAGATAGAATGAGAGATGGTATGAAAGCAAGAATGTAACATATCAAGAAAGCAAGAAATGAAAGTAAGTAAAAAAGAAACTAAAGATAGAATGAGAGAAGGTACGAAAGCTAGAATGTAAGATCTCAAGAAAGAAAGAAATGAAAGTAAGTAAAAAAGAAACTAAAGATAGAATGAGAGAAGGTATGAAAGCTAGAATGAAAGATAACAAGAAAGAAAGAAAGAAAGAAAGTAATAAAGAAACTAAAGATAGAAAGAGAGAAGGGATGTGAGCTAGAATGAAAGATATCAAGAAAGAAAGAAAGAAAGTAAGAAAGTAATAAAGAAACTAAAGATAGAACGAGAGAAGGTATGAAAGCTAGAATGAAAGATATCAAGAAAGAAAAAAGGAACAAAGTAGAAATAATGTAATAAAGAAAATAAAGATTGACTGAGTGAAAATATGAATGCTAGAATGAAAGTTATCAAGAAAGAAAGAAAGGAAGTAGTAAAGAAACTAAAGATAGATTCAGAGAAGGTATGAGAGCTAGAATGAGATATTAAGAAAGAAAGAAAGAAAGAAAGAAAGAAAGAAAGAAAGAAAGAAAGTAATTAATAAAGAAACTAAAGATAGAATGAGAGAAGGTATGAAAGCTAGAATGTAACATATCAAGAAAGCAAGAAATGAAAGTAAGTAAAAAAGAAACTATAGATAGAATGAGAGAAGGTATTAAAGCTAGAATGAAAGATATGAAGAAAGGAAGAAAGAAAGTAATAAAGAAACTAAAGATTGAATGAGTGATGGTATGAAAGCTAGAATGCAAGATATGAAGTAAGAAAGAAATGAAAGTAAGTAAAAAAGAAACTAAAGATAGAATGAGAGAAGGTATGAAAGCTAGAATGAAAGATATCAAGAAAGAAAGAAAGAAAGAAAGTAATAAAGAAACTAAAGATAGAATAAGTGATGGTATGAAAGCTAGAATGACAGATATCAAGAAAGAAAAAAGGAAGAAAGTAGAAATAAAGTAATAAAGAAACTAAAGATAGAATGAGTGATGGTATGAAAGCTAGAATGCAAGATATGAAGAAAGAAAGAAATGAAAGTAAGTAAAAAAGAAACTAAAGATAGAATGAGAGAAGGTATGCAAGCTAGAAAGAAAGATATCAAGAAAGAAAGAAAGAAAGAAAGAAAGATATCAATAAAGAATCTAAAGATAAAATGAGAGAATGTATGAAATCTAGAATGAAAGATATCAAGACAGAAAGAAAGAAAGTAATAAAGAAACTAAAGATAGAATGAGAGATGGTATGAAAGCAAGAATGTAACATATGAAGAAAGCAAGAAATGAAAGTAAGTAAAAAAGAAACTAAAGATAGAATGAGAGAAGGTACGAAAGCTAGAATGTAAGATCTCAAGAAAGAAAGAAATGAAAGTAAGTAAAAAAGAAACTAAAGATAGAATGAGAGAAGGTATGAAAGCTAGAATGAAAGATAACAAGAAAGGAAGAAAGAAAGTAAGTAATAAAGAAACTAAAGATAGAAAGAGAGAAGGGATGAGAGCTAGAATGAAAGATATCAAGAAAGAAAGAAATGAAAGTAAGTTAAAAAGAAACTATAGGTAGAATGAGAGAATTTATGAAAGCTAGAATGAAAGATATCAAGAAAGAAAGAAAGAAAGAAAGTAAAAAAGAAACTAAAGATAGAAAGAGAGAAGGTATGAGAGCTAGAATGAAAGATATCAAGAAAGAAAGAAATAAAGTAAGAAAGTAATAAAGAAACTAAAGATAGAATGAGAGAAGGTATGAAAGCTAGAATGTAAGATATCAAGAAAGAAAAAAGGAACCAAGTAGAAATAATGTAATAAAGAAAATAAAGATTGATTGAGTGAAGATATGAATGCTAGAATGAAAGTTATCAAGAAAGAAAGAAAGAAAGTAGGAAAGAAACTAAAGATAGAATCGGAGAAGGTATGAGAGCTAGAATGAGATATCAAGAAAGAAAGAAAGAAAGAAAGAAAGAAAGAAAGAAAGTAATTAATAAAGAAACTAAAGACAAAATAAAGAGAAGGTATGAAAGCTAGAATGAAAGATATCAAGAAAGAAAGAAAGAAAGAAATCAATAAAGAATCTAAAGATAAAATGAGAGATCGAATGAAATCTAGAATGAAAGATATCAAGAAAGAAAGAAAGTAACTAATAAAGAAAGAATAGATAGAATGAGAGTAGGCATTAAAGCTAGAATGAAAGATATCAAGAAAGAAAGAAATGAAAGTAAGTAAAAAAGAAACTAAAGATAGAATGAGAGAAGGTAAGAAAGCTAGAATGAAAGATATCAAGAAAGAAAGAAAGAAAGTAAGAAAGTAAAAAAGAAACTAAAGATAGAACGAGAGAAGGTATAAAAGCTAGAATGAAAGATATCAAGAGAGAAAGAAATGAAAGTAAGTTAAAAAGAAACTATAGGAAGAATGAGAGAATTTATGAAAGCTAGAATGAAAGATATCAAGAAAGGAAGAAAGGAGGAAATCAATAAAGAAACTAAAGATAAAATGAGAGAAGGTATGAAATCTAGAATGAAAGATATCAAGAAAGAAAGAAAGAAAGAAATCAATAAAGAAACTAAAGATAAAATGAGAGAAGGAATGATATCTAGAATGAAAGATATCAAGAAAGAAAGAAAGTAACTAATAAAGAAACTAAAGATAGAATGAGAGAAGGTATTAAAGCTAGAATGAAAGATATCAAGGAAAGAAATGAAAGTAAGTAAAAAAGAAACTAAAGATAGAATGAGAGAAGGTATGAAAGCTAGAATGAAAGATATCAAGAAAGAAAAAAGGAACAAAGTAGAAATAATGTAATAAAGAAAATAAAGATTGACTGAGTGAAGATATGAATGCTAGAATGAAAGTTATCAAGAAAGGAAGAAAGAAAGTAGTAAAGAAACTAAAGATAGAATCAGAGAAGGTATGAGAGCTAGAATGAGATATCAAGAAAGAAAGAAAGAAAAAACGAAAGTAATTAATAAAGAAACTAAAGATAGAATGAGAGAAGGTATGAAAGCTAGAATGTAACATATCAAGAAAGCAAGAAATGAAAGTAAGTAAAAAAGAAACTATAGATAGAATGAGAGAAGGTATTAAAGCTAGAATGAAAGATATGAAGAAAGGAAGAAAGAAAGTAATAAAGAAACTAAAGATAGAATGAGTGATGGTATGAAAGCAAGAATGAAAGGTATCAAGAAAGAAAGAAAAAAAGAAATCAACAAAGAAATTACAGATGAAAAGAGAGAAGGTATGAAATCTAGAATGATATATATCAAAAGAGATAGAAATAAATTAATAAAGAAACTAAAGATAGAATGAAAGAAGGTATGAAAGCTACATGAAAGATATCAAGAAAGAAAGAAAGAAAGTAATAAAGAAACTAAAGATAGAATGAGTGATGGTATGAAAGCTAGAATGACAGATATCAAGAAAGAAAAAAGGAAGAAAGTAGAAATAAAGTAATAAAGAAACTAAAGATAGAATGAGTGATGGTATGAAAGCTAGAATGCAAGATATGAAGAAAGAAAGAAATGAAAGTAAGTAAAAAAGAAACTAAAGATAGAATGAGAGAAGGTATGCAAGCTAGAAAGAAAGATATCAAGAAAGAAAGAAAGAAAGAAAGAAAGATATCAATAAAGAATCTAAAGATAAAATGAGAGAAGGTATGAAATCTAGAATGAAAGATATCAAGACAGAAAGAAAGAAAGTAATAAAGAAACTAAAGATAGAATGAGAGATGGTATGAAAGCAAGAATGTAACATATCAAGAAAGCAAGAAATGAAAGTAAGTAAAAAAGAAACTAAAGATAGAATGAGAGAAGGTACGAAAGCTAGAATGTAAGATCTCAAGAAAGAAAGAAATGAAAGTAAGTAAAAAAGAAACTAAAGATAGAATGAGAGAAGGTATGAAAGCTAGAATGAAAGATAACAAGAAAGAAAGAAAGAAAGAAAGTAATAAAGAAACTAAAGAAAGAAAGAGAGAAGGGATGAGAGCTAGAATGAAAGATATCAAGAAAGAAAGAAATGAAAGTAAGTTAAAAAGAAACTAAAGATAGAACGAGAGAATTTATGAAAGCTAGAATGAAAGATATCAAGAAATCAAGAAAGGAGGAAATCAATAAAGAAACTAAAGATAAAATGATAGTAGGTATGAAATCTAGAATGTAAGATATCAAGAAAGAAAGAAAGAAAGAAATCAATAAAGAAACTAAAGATAAAATGAGAGAAGGAATGAAATCTAGAATGAAAGATATCAAGAAAGAAAGTATCTAATAAAGAAACTAAAGATAGAATGAGAGAAGGTATTAAAGCTAGAATGAAAGATATCAAGGAAAGAAATGAAAGTAAGTAACAAAGAAACTAAAGATAGAATGAGAGAAGGTATGAAAGCTAGAATGAAAGATATCAAGAAAGAAAGAAATGAAAGTAAGTTAAAAAGAAACTATAGGAAGAATGAGAGAATTTATGAAAGCTAGAATGAAAGATATCAAGAAAGGAAGGAGGAAATCAATAAAGAAACTAAAGATAAAATGAGAGAAGGTATGAAATCTAGAATGAAAGATATCAAGAAAGAAAGAAAGAAAGAAATCAATAAAGAAACTAAAGATAAAATGAGAGAAGGAATGATATCTAGAATGAAAGATATCAAGAAAGAAAGAAAGTAACTAATAAAGAAACTAAAGATAGAATGAGAGAAGGTATTAAAGCTAGAATGAAAGATATCAAGGAAAGAAATGAAAGTAAGTAAAAAAGAAGCTAAAGATAGAATGAGAGAAGGTATGAAAGCTAGAATGAAAGATATCAAGAAAGCAAGAAATGAAAGTAAGTAAAAAAGAAACTATAGATAGAATGAGAGAAGGTTTTAAAGCTAGAATGAAAGATATGAAGAAAGGAAGAAAGAAAGTAATAAAGAAACTAAAGATTGAATGAGTGATGGTATGAAAGCTAGAATGCAAGATATGAAGTAAGAAAGAAATGAAAGTAAGTAAAAAAGAAACTAAAGATAGAATGAGAGAAGGTATGAAAGCAAGAATGAAAGGTATCAAGAAAGAAAGAAAAAAAGAAATCAATAAAGAAATTATAGATGAAAAGAGAGAAGGTATGAAATCTAGAATGATAGATATCAAAAGAGATAGAAATAAATTAATAAAGAAACTAAAGATAGAATGAAAGAAGGTATGAAAGCTAGAATGAAAGATATCAAGAAAGAAAGAAAGAAAGTAATAAAGAAACTAAAGATAGAATGAGTGATGGTATGAAAGCTAGAATGACAGATATCAAGAAAGAAAAAAGGAAGAAAGTAGAAATAAAGTAATAAAGAAACTAAAGATAGAATGAGTGATGGTATGAAAGCTAGAATGCAAGATATGAAGAAAGAAAGAAATGAAAGTAAGTAAAAAAGAAACTAAAGATAGAATGAGAGAAGGTATGCAAGCTAGAAAGAAAGATATCAAGAAAGAAAGAAAGAAAGAAAGAAAGATATCAATAAAGAATCTAAAGATAAAATGAGAGAAGGTATGAAATCTAGAATGAAAGATATCAAGACAGAAAGAAAGAAAGTAATAAAGAAACTAAAGATAGAATGAGAGATGGTATGAAAGCAAGAATGTAACATATCAAGAAAGCAAGAAATGAAAGTAAGTAAAAAAGAAACTAAAGATAGAATGAGAGAAGGTACGAAAGCTAGAATGTAAGATCTCAAGAAAGAAAGAAATGAAAGTAAGTAAAAAAGAAACTAAAGATAGAATGAGAGAAGGTATGAAAGCTAGAATGAAAGATAACAAGAAAGAAAGAAAGAAAGTAATAAAGAAACTAAAGATAGAAAGAGAGAAGGGATGAGAGCTAGAATGAAAGATATCAAGAAAGAAAGAAATGAAAGTAAGTTAAAAAGAAACTATAGGTAGAATGAGAGAATTTATGAAAGCTAGAATGAAAGATATCAAGAAAGGAAGAAAGGAGGAAATCAATAAAGAAACAAAAGATAAAATGAGAGTAGGTATGAAATCTAGAATGTAAGATATCAAGAAAGAAAGAAAGAAAGAAATCAATAAAGAAACTAAAGATAAAATGAGAGAAGGAATGAAATCTAGAATGAAAGATATCAAGAAAGAAAGAAAGTAACTAATAAAGAAACTAAAGATAGAATGAGAGAAGGTATTAAAGCTAGAATGAAAGATATCAAGGAAAGAAATGAAAGTAAGTAACAAAGAAACTAAAGATAGAATGAGAGAAGGTATGAAAGCTAGAATGAAAGATATCAAGAAAGAAAGAAATGAAAGTAAGTTAAAAAGAAACTATAGGAAGAATGAGAGAATTTATGAAAGCTAGAATGAAAGATATCAAGAAAGGAAGGTGGAAATCAATAAAGAAACTAAAGATAAAATGAGAGAAGGTATGAAATCTAGAATGAAAGATATCAAGAAAGAAAGAAAGAAATCAATCAATAAAGAAACTAAAGATAAAATGAGAGAAGGAATGATATCTAGAATGAAAGATATCAAGAAAGAAAGAAATGAAAGTAAGTTAAAAAGAAACTATAGGAAGAATGAGAGAATTTATGAAAGCTAGAATGAAAGATATCAAGAAAGGAAGGAGGAAATCAATAAAGAAACTAAAGATAAAATGAGAGAAGGTATGAAATCTAGAATGAAAGATATCAAGAAAGAAAGAAAGAAAGAAATCAATAAAGAAACTAAAGATAAAATGAGAGAAGGAATGATATCTAGAATGAAAGATATCAAGAAAGAAAGAAAGTAACTAATAAAGAAACTAAAGATAGAATGAGAGAAGGTATTAAAGCTAGAATGAAAGATATAAAGGAAAGAAATGAAAGTAAGTAAAAAAGAAACTAAAGATAGAATGAGAGAAGGTATGAAAGCTAGAATGAAAGATATCAAGAAAGCATGAAATGAAAGTAAGTAAAAAAGAAACTATAGATAGAATGAGAGAAGGTATTAAAGCTAGAATGAAAGATATGAAGAAAGGAAGAAAGAAAGTAATAAAGAAACTAAAGATTGAATGAGTGATGGTATGAAAGCTAGAATGCAAGATATGAAGTAAGAAAGAAATGAAAGTAAGTAAAAAAGAAACTAAAGATAGAATGAGAGAAGGTATGAAAGCAAGAATGAAAGGTATCAAGAAAGAAAGAAAAAAAGAAATCAATAAAGAAATTATAGATGAAAAGAGAGAAGGTATGAAATCTAGAATGATAGATATCAAAAGAGATAGAAATAAATTAATAAAGAAACTAAAGATAGAATGAAAGAAGGTATGAAAGCTAGAATGAAAGATATCAAGAAAGAAAGAAAGAAAGTAATAAAGAAACTAAAGATAGAATGAGTGATGGTATGAAAGCTAGAATGACAGATATCAAGAAAGAAAAAAGGAAGAAAGTAGAAATAAAGTAATAAAGAAACTAAAGATAGAATGAGTGATGGTATGAAAGCTAGAATGCAAGATATGAAGAAAGAAAGAAATGAAAGTAAGTAAAAAAGAAACTAAAGATAGAATGAGAGAAGGTATGCAAGCTAGAAAGAAAGATATCAAGAAAGAAAGAAAGAAAGAAAGAAAGATATCAATAAAGAATCTAAAGATAAAATGAGAGAAGGTATGAAATCTAGAATGAAAGATATCAAGACAGAAAGAAAGAAAGTAATAAAGAAACTAAAGATAGAATGAGAGATGGTATGAAAGCAAGAATGTAACATATCAAGAAAGAAAGAAATGAAAGTAAGTAAAAAAGAAACTAAAGATAGAATGAGAGAAGGTACGAAAGCTAGAATGTAAGATCTCAAGAAAGAAAGAAATGAAAGTAAGTAAAAAAGAAACTAAAGATAGAATGAGAGAAGGTATGAAAGCTAGAATGAAAGATAACAAGAAAGAAAGAAAGAAAGAAAGTAATAAAGAAACTAAAGATAGAAAGAGAGAAGGGATGAGAGCTAGAATGAAAGATATCAAGAAAGAAAGAAATGAAAGTAAGTTAAAAAGAAACTATAGGTAGAATGAGAGAATTTATGAAAGCTAGAATGAAAGATATCAAGAAAGGAAGAAAGGAGGAAATCAATAAAGAAACTAAAGATAAAATGAGAGTAGGTATGAAATCTAGAATGTAAGATATCAAGAAAGAAAGAAAGAAAGAAATCAATAAAGAAACTAAAGATAAAATGAGAGAAGGAATGAAATCTAGAATGAAAGATATCAAGAAAGAAAGAAAGTAACTAATAAAGAAACTAAAGATAGAATGAGAGAAGGTATTAAAGCTAGAATGAAAGATATCAAGGAAAGAAATGAAAGTAAGTAACAAAGAAACTAAAGATAGAATGAGAGAAGGTATGAAAGCTAGAATGAAAGATATCAAGAAAGAAAGAAATGAAAGTAAGTTAAAAAGAAACTATAGGAAGAATGAGAGAATTTATGAAAGCTAGAATGAAAGATATCAAGAAAGGAAGGAGGAAATCAATAAAGAAACTAAAGATAAAATGAGAGAAGGTATGAAATCTAGAATGAAAGATACCAAGAAAGAAAGAAAGAAAGAAATCAAGAAAGAAACTAAAGATAAAATGAGAGAAGGAATGATATCTAGAATGAAAGATATCAAGAAAGAAAGAAAGTAACTAATAAAGAAACTAAAGATAGAATGAGAGAAGGTATTAAAGCTAGAATGAAAGATATAAAGGAAAGCAATGAAAGTAAGTAAAAAAGAAACTAAAGATAGAATGAGAGAAGGTATGAAAGCTAGAATGAAAGATATCAAGAAAGCAAGAAATGAAAGTAAGTAAAAAAGAAACTAAAGATAGAATGAGAGAAGGTATTAAAGCTAGAATGAAAGATATGAAGAAAGGAAGAAAGAAAGTAATAAAGAAACTAAAGATTGAATGAGTGATGGTATGAAAGCTAGAATGCAAGATATGAAGTAAGAAAGAAATGAAAGTAAGTAAAAAAGAAACTAAAGATAGAATGAGAGAAGGTATGAAAGCAAGAATGAAAGGTATCAAGAAAGAAAGAAAAAAGAAATCAATAAAGAAATTATAGATGAAAAGAGAGAAGGTATGAAATCTAGAATGATAGATATCAAAAGAGATAGAAATAAATTAATAAAGAAACTAAAGATAGAATGAAAGAAGGTATGAAAGCTAGAATGAAAGATATCAAGAAAGAAAGAAAGTAATAAAGAAACTAAAGATAGAATGAGTGATGGTATGAAAGCTAGAATGAAAGATATCAAGAAAGGAAGAAAGGAGGAAATCAATAAAGAAACTAAAGATAAAATGAGAGTAGGTATGAAATCTAGAATGTAAGATATCAAGAAAGAAAGAAAGAAAGATATCAATAAAGAAACTAAAGATAAAATGAGAGAAGGAATGAAATCTAGAATGAAAGATATCAAGAAAGAAAGAAAGTAACTAATAAAGAAACTAAAGATAGAATGAGAGAAGGTATTAAAGCTAGAATGAAAGATATCAAGGAAAGAAATGAAAGTAAGTAAAAAAGAAGCTAAAGATAGAATGAGAGAAGGTATGAAAGCTAGAATGAAAGATATCAAGAAAGCAAGAAATGAAAGTAAGTAAAAAAGAAACTATAGATAGAATGAGAGAAGGTATTAAAGCTAGAATGAAAGATATGAAGAAAGGAAGAAAGAAAGTAATAAAGAAACTAAAGATTGAATGAGTGATGGTATGAAAGCTAGAATGCAAGATATGAAGTAAGAAAGAAATGAAAGTAAGTAAAAAAGAAACTAAAGATAGAATGAGAGAAGGTATGAAAGCAAGAATGAAAGGTATCAAGAAAGAAAGAAAAAAAGAAATCAATAAAGAAATTATAGATGAAAAGAGAGAAGGTATGAAATCTAGAATGATAGATATCAAACGAGATAGAAATAAATTAATAAAGAAACTAAAGATAGAATGAAAGAAGGTATGAAAGCTAGAATGAAAGATATCAAGAAAGAAAGAAAGAAAGTAATAAAGAAACTAAAGATAGAATGAGTGATGGTATGAAAGCTAGAATGACAGATATCAAGAAAGAAAAAAGGAAGAAAGTAGAAATAAAGTAATAAAGAAACTAAAGATAGAATGAGTGATGGTATGAAAGCTAGAATGCAAGATATGAAGAAAGAAAGAAATGAAAGTAAGTAAAAAAGAAACTAAAGATAGAATGAGAGAAGGTATGCAAGCTAGAAAGAAAGATATCAAGAAAGAAAGAAAGAAAGAAAGAAAGAAATATATCAATAAAGAATCTAAAGATAAAATGAGAGAAGGTATGAAATCTAGAATGAAAGATATCAAGACAGAAAGAAAGAAAGTAATAAAGAAACTAAAGATAGAATGAGAGATGGTATGAAAGCAAGAATGTAACATATCAAGAAAGAAAGAAATTAAAGTAAGTAAAAAAGAAACTAAAGATAGAATGAGAGAAGGTACGAAAGCTAGAATGTAAGATCTCAAGAAAGAAAGAAATGAAAGTAAGTAAAAAAGAAACTAAAGATAGAATGAGAGAAGGTATGAAAGCTAGAATTAAAGATAACAAGAAAGAAAGAAAGAAAGAAAGTAATAAAGAAACTAAAGATAGAAAGAGAGAAGGGATGAGAGCTAGAATGAAAGATATCAAGAAAGAAAGAAATGAAAGTAAGTTAAAAAGAAACTATAGGTAGAATGAGAGAATTTATGAAAGCTAGAATGAAAGATATCAAGAAAGGAAGAAAGGAGAAAATCAATAAAGAAACTAAAGATAAAATGAGAGTACGTATGAAATCTAGAATGTAAGATATCAAGAAAGAAAGAAAGAAAGAAATCAATAAAGAAACTAAAGATAAAATGAGAGAAGGAATGAAATCTAGAATGAAAGATATCAAGAAAGAAAGAAAGTAACTAATAAAGAAACTAAAGATAGAATGAGAGAAGGTATTAAAGCTAGAATGAAAGATATCAAGGAAAGAAATGAAAGTAAGTAACAAAGAAACTAAAGATAGAATGAGAGAAGGTATGAAAGCTAGAATGAAAGATATCAAGAAAGAAAGAAATGAAAGTAAGTTAAAAAGAAACTATAGGAAGAATGAGAGAATTTATGAAAGCTAGAATGAAAGATATCAAGAAAGGAAGGAGGAAATCAATAAAGAAACTAAAGATAAAATGAGAGAAGGTATGAAATCTAGAATGAAAGATATCAAGAAAGAAAGAAAGAAAGAAATCAATAAAGAAACTAAAGATAAAATGAGAGAAGGAATGATATCTAGAATAAAAGATATCAAGAAAGAAAGAAAGTAACTAATAAAGAAACTAAAGATAGAATGAGAGAAGGTATGAAAGCTAGAATGAAAGATATCAAGAAAGCAAGAAATGAAAGTAAGTAAAAAAGAAACTAAAGATAGAATGAGAGAAGGTATTAAAGCTAGAATGAAAGATATGAAGAAAGGAAGAAAGAAAGTAATAAAGAAACTAAAGATTGAATGAGTGATGGTATGAAAGCTAGAATGCAAGATATGAAGTAAGAAAGAAATGAAAGTAAGTAAAAAAGAAACTAAAGATAGAATGAGAGAAGGTATGAAAGCAAGAATGAAAGGTATCAAGAAAGAAAGAAAAAAAGAAATCAATAAAGAAATTATAGATGAAAAGAGAGAAGGTATGAAATCTAGAATGATAGATATCAAAAGAGATAGAAATAAATTAATAAAGAAACTAAAGATAGAATGAAAGAAGGTATGAAAGCTAGAATGAAAGATATCAAGAAAGAAAGAAAGTAATAAAGAAACTAAAGATAGAATGAGTGATGGTATGAAAGCTAGAATGACAGATATCAAGAAAGAAAAAAGGAAGAAAGTAGAAATAAAGTAATAAAGAAACTAAAGATAGAATGAGTGATGGTATGAAAGCTAGAATGCAAGATATGAAGAAAGAAAGAAATGAAAGTAAGTAAAAAAAACTAAAGATAGAATGAGAGAAGGTATGCAAGCTAGAAAGAAAGATATCAAGAAAGAAAGAAAGAAAGAAAGAAAGATATCAATAAAGAATCTAAAGATAAAATGAGAGAAGGTATGAAATCTAGAATGAAAGATATCAAGACAGAAAGAAAGAAAGTAATAAAGAAACTAAAGATAGAATGAGAGATGGTATGAAAGCAAGAGTGTAACATATCAAGAAAGCAAGAAATGAAAGTAAGTAAAAAAGAAACTAAAGATAGAATGAGAGAAGGTACGAAAGCTAGAATGTAAGATCTCAAGAAAGAAAGAAATGAAAGTAAGTAAAAAAGAAACTAAAGATAGAATGAGAGAAGGTATGAAAGCTAGAATGAAAGATAACAAGAAAGAAAGAAAGAAAGAAAGTAATAAAGAAACTAAAGAAAGAAAGAGAGAAGGGATGAGAGCTAGAATGAAAGATATCAAGAAAGAAAGAAATGAAAGTAAGTTAAAAAGAAACTATAGGTAGAATGAGAGAATTTATGAAAGCTAGAATGAAAGATATCAAGAAAGGAAGAAAGGAGGAAATCAATAAAGAAACTAAAGATAAACTGAGAGCAGGAATGAAATCTAGAATGAAAGATATCAAGAAAGAAAGAAAGAAAGAAATCAATAAAGAAACTAAAGATAAAATGAGAGAAGGAATGAAATCTAGAATGAAAGATATCAAGAAAGAAAGAAAGTCACTAATAAAGAAACTAAAGATAGAATGAGAGAAGGTATTAAAGCTAGAATGAAAGATATCAAGGAAAGAAATGAAAGTAAGTAACAAAGAAACTAAAGATAGAATGAGAGAAGGTATGAAAGCTAGAATGAAAGATATCAAGAAAGAAAGAAATGAAAGTAAGTTAAAAAGAAACTATAGGAAGAATGAGAGAATTTATGAAAGCTAGAATGAAAGATATCAAGAAAGGAAGAAAGGAGGAAATCAATAAAGAAACTAAAGATAAAATGAGAGAAGGTATGAAATCTAGAATGAAAGATATCAAGAAAGAAAGAAAGAAAGAAATCAATAAAGAAACTAAAGATAAAATGAGAGAAGGAATGATATCTAGAATGAAAGATATAAAGGAAAGAAATGAAAGTAAGTAAAAAAGAAACTAAAGATAGAATGAGAGAAGGTATGAAAGCTAGAATGAAAGATATCAAGAAAGAAAGAAAGAAAGAGAGTAAAAAAGAAACTAAAGATAGAAAGAGAGAAGGTATGAGAGCTAGAATGAAAGATATGAAGAAAGTAAGAAATAAAGTAAGAAAGTAATAAAGAAACTAAAGATAGAATGAGAGAAGGTATGAAAGCTAGAATGTAAGATATCAAGAAAGAAAAAAGGAACCAAGTAGAAATAATGTAATAAAGAAAATAAAGATTGATTGAGTGAAGATATGAATGCTAGAATGAAAGTTATCAAGAAAGAAAGAAAGAAAGTAGGAAAGAAACTAAAGATAGAATCGGAGAAGGTATGAGAGCTAGAATGAGATATCAAGAAAGAAAGAAAGAAAGAAAGAAAGAAAGAAAGAAAGTAATTAATAAAGAAACTAAAGACAAAATAAAGAGAAGGTATGAAAGCTAGAATGAAAGATATCAAGAAAGAAAGAAAGAAAGAAATCAATAAAGAATCTAAAGATAAAATGAGAGATCGAATGAAATCTAGAATGAAAGATATCAAGAAAGAAAGAAAGTAACTAATAAAGAAAGAAAAGATAGAATGAGAGTAGGCATTAAAGCTAGAATGAAAGATATCAAGAAAAAAAGAAATGAAAGTAAGAAAGTAAAAAAGAAACTAAAGATAGAACGAGAGAAGGTATAAAAGCTAGAATGAAAGATATCAAGAAAGAAAGAAATGAAAGTAAGTTAAAAAGAAACTATAGGAAGAATGAGAGAAGGTAAGAAAGCTAGAATGAAAGATATCAAGAAAGAAAGAAAGAAAGTAAGAAAGTAAAAAAGAAACTAAAGATAGAACGAGAGAAGGTATAAAAGCTAGAATGAAAGATATCAAGAAAGAAAGAAATGAAAGTAAGTTAAAAAGAAACTATAGGAAGAATGAGAGAATTTATGAAAGCTAGAATGAAAGATATCAAGAAAGGAAGAAAGGAGGAAATCAATAAAGAAACTAAAGATAAAATGAGAGAAGGTGTGAAATCTAGAATGAAAGATATCAAGAAAGAAAGAAAGAAAGAAATCAATAAAGAAACTAAAGATAAAATGAGAGAAGGAATGATATCTAGAATGAAAGATATCAAGAAAGAAAGAAAGTAACTAATAAAGAAACTAAAGATAGAATGAGAGAAGGTATTAAAGCTAGAATGAAAGATATCAAGGAAAGAAATGAAAGTAAGTAAAAAAGAAACTAAAGATAGAATGAGAGAAGGTATGAAAGCTAGAATGAAAGATATCAAGAAAGCAAGAAATGAAAGTAAGTAAAAAAGAAACTAAAGATAGAATGAGAGAAGGTATTAAAGCTAGAATGAAAGATATGAAGAAAGGAAGAAAGAAAGTAATAAAGAAACTAAAGATTGAATGAGTGATGGTATGAAAGCTAGAATGCAAGATATGAAGTAAGAAAGAAATGAAAGTAATTAAAAAAGAAACTAAAGATAGAATGAGAGAAGGTATGAAAGCAACAATGAAAGGTATCAAGAAAGAAAGAAAAAAAGAAATCAATAAAGAAATTAAAGATGAAAAGAGAGAAGGTATGAAATCTAGAATGATAGATATCAAAAGAGATAGAAATAAATTAATAAAGAAACTAAAGATAGAATGAAAGAAGGTATGAAAGCTAGAATGAAAGATATCAAGAAAGAAAGAAAGTAATAAAGAAACTAAAGATAGAATGAGTGATGGTATGAAAGCTAGAATGACAGATATCAAGAAAGAAAAAAGGAAGAAAGTAGAAATAAAGTAATAAAGAATCTAAAGATAGAATGAGTGATGGTATGAAAGCTAGAATGCAAGATATCAAGAAAGAAAGAAATGAAAGTAAGTAAAAAAAAACTAAAGATAGAATGAGAGAAGGTATGCAAGCTAGAAAGAAAGATATCAAGAAAGAAAGAAAGAAAGAAAGAAAGATATCAATAAAGAATCTAAAGATAAAATGAGAGAAAGTATGAAATCTAGAATGAAAGATATCAAGACAGAAAGAAAGAAAGTAATAAAGAAACTAAAGATAGAATGAGAGATGGTATGAAAGCAAGAGTGTAACATATCAAGAAAGCAAGAAATGAAAGTAAGTAAAAAAGAAACTAAAGATAGAATGAGAGAAGGTACGAAAGCTAGAATGTAAGATCTCAAGAAAGAAAGAAATGAAAGTAAGTAAAAAAGAAACTAAAGATAGAATGAGAGAAGGTATGAAAGCTAGAATGAAAGATAACAAGAAAGAAAGAAAGAAAGAAAGTAATAAAGAAACTAAAGAAAGAAAGAGAGAAGGGATGAGAGCTAGAATGAAAGATATCAAGAAAGAAAGAAATGAAAGTAAGTTAAAAAGAAACTATAGGTAGAATGAGAGAATTTATGAAAGCTAGAATGAAAGATATCAAGAAAGGAAGAAAGGAGGAAATCAATAAAGAAACTAAAGATAAAATGAGAGTAGGTATGAAATCTAGAATGTAAGATATCAAGAAAGAAAGAAAGAAACATATCAATAAAGAAACTAAAGATAAAATGAGAGAAGGAATGAAATCTAGAATGAAAGATATCAAGAAAGAAAGAAAGTAACTAATAAAGAAACTAAAGATAGAATGAGAGAAGGTATTAAAGCTAGAATGAAAGATATCAAGGAAAGAAATGAAAGTAAGTAACAAAGAAACTAAAGATAGAATGAGAGAAGGTATGAAAGCTAGAATGAAAGATATCAAGAAAGAAAGAAATGAAAGTAAGTTAAAAAGAAACTATAGGAAGAATGAGAGAATTTATGAAAGCTAGAATGAAAGATATGAAGAAAGGAAGAAAGAAAGTAATAAAGAAACTAAAGATTGAATGAGTGATGGTATGAAAGCTAGAATGCAAGATATGAAGTAAGAAAGAAATGAAAGTAATTAAAAAAGAAACTAAAGATAGAATGAGAGAAGGTATGAAAGCAAGAATGAAAGGTATCAAGAAAGAAAGAAAAAAAGAAATCAATAAAGAAATTATAGATGAAAAGAGAGAAGGTATGAAATCTAGAATGATAGATATCAAAAGAGATAGAAATAAATTAATAAAGAAACTAAAGATAGAATGAAAGAAGGTATGAAAGCTAGAATGAAAGATATCAAGAAAGAAAGAAAGTAATAAAGAAACTAAAGATAGAATGAGTGATGGTATGAAAGCTAGAATGACAGATATCAAGAAAGAAAAAAGGAAGAAAGTAGAAATAAAGTAATAAAGAATCTAAAGATAGAATGAGTGATGGTATGAAAGCTAGAATGCAAGATATCAAGAAAGAAAGAAATGAAAGTAAGTAAAAAAAAACTAAAGATAGAATGAGAGAAGGTATGCAAGCTAGAAAGAAAGATATCAAGAAAGAAAGAAAGAAAGAAAGAAAGATATCAATAAAGAATCTAAAGATAAAATGAGAGAAAGTATGAAATCTAGAATGAAAGATATCAAGACAGAAAGAAAGAAAGTAATAAAGAAACTAAAGATAGAATGAGAGATGGTATGAAAGCAAGAGTGTAACATATCAAGAAAGCAAGAAATGAAAGTAAGTAAAAAAGAAACTAAAGATAGAATGAGAGAAGGTACGAAAGCTAGAATGTAAGATCTCAAGAAAGAAAGAAATGAAAGTAAGTAAAAAAGAAACTAAAGATAGAATGAGAGAAGGTATGAAAGCTAGAATGAAAGATAACAAGAAAGAAAGAAAGAAAGAAAGTAATAAAGAAACTAAAGAAAGAAAGAGAGAAGGGATGAGAGCTAGAATGAAAGATATCAAGAAAGAAAGAAATGAAAGTAAGTTAAAAAGAAACTATAGGTAGAATGAGAGAATTTATGAAAGCTAGAATGAAAGATATCAAGAAAGGAAGAAAGGAGGAAATCAATAAAGAAACTAAAGATAAAATGAGAGTAGGTATGAAATCTAGAATGTAAGATATCAAGAAAGAAAGAAAGAAACATATCAATAAAGAAACTAAAGATAAAATGAGAGAAGGAATGAAATCTAGAATGAAAGATATCAAGAAAGAAAGAAAGTAACTAATAAAGAAACTAAAGATAGAATGAGAGAAGGTATTAAAGCTAGAATGAAAGATATCAAGGAAAGAAATGAAAGTAAGTAACAAAGAAACTAAAGATAGAATGAGAGAAGGTATGAAAGCTAGAATGAAAGATATCAAGAAAGAAAGAAATGAAAGTAAGTTAAAAAGAAACTATAGGAAGAATGAGAGAATTTATGAAAGCTAGAATGAAAGATATGAAGAAAGGAAGAAAGAAAGTAATAAAGAAACTAAAGATTGAATGAGTGATGGTATGAAAGCTAGAATGCAAGATATGAAGTAAGAAAGAAATGAAAGTAATTAAAAAAGAAACTAAAGATAGAATGAGAGAAGGTATGAAAGCAAGAATGAAAGGTATCAAGAAAGAAAGAAAAAAAGAAATCAATAAAGAAATTATAGATGAAAAGAGAGAAGGTATGAAATCTAGAATGATAGATATCAAAAGAGATAGAAATAAATTAATAAAGAAACTAAAGATAGAATGAAAGAAGGTATGAAAGCTAGAATGAAAGATATCAAGAAAGAAAGAAAGTAATAAAGAAACTAAAGATAGAATGAGTGATGGTATGAAAGCTAGAATGACAGATATCAAGAAAGAAAAAAGGAAGAAAGTAGAAATAAAGTAATAAAGAAACTAAAGATAGAATGAGTGATGGTATGAAAGCTAGAATGCAAGATATCAAGAAAGAAAGAAATGAAAGTAAGTAAAAAAAAACTAAAGATAGAATGAGAGAAGGTATGCAAGCTAGAAAGAAAGATATCAAGAAAGAAAGAAAGAAAGAAAGAAAGATATCAATAAAGAATCTAAAGATAAAATGAGAGAAAGTATGAAATCTAGAATGAAAGATATCAAGACAGAAAGAAAGAAAGTAATAAAGAAACTAAAGATAGAATGAGAGATGGTATGAAAGCAAGAGTGTAACATATCAAGAAAGCAAGAAATGAAAGTAAGTAAAAAAGAAACTAAAGATAGAATGAGAGAAGGTACGAAAGCTAGAATGTAAGATCTCAAGAAAGAAAGAAATGAAAGTAAGTAAAAAAGAAACTAAAGATAGAATGAGAGAAGGTATGAAAGCTAGAATGAAAGATAACAAGAAAGAAAGAAAGAAAGAAAGTAATAAAGAAACTAAAGAAAGAAAGAGAGAAGGGATGAGAGCTAGAATGAAAGATATCAAGAAAGAAAGAAATGAAAGTAAGTTAAAAAGAAACTATAGGTAGAATGAGAGAATTTATGAAAGCTAGAATGAAAGATATCAAGAAAGGAAGAAAGGAGGAAATCAATAAAGAAACTAAAGATAAAATGAGAGTAGGTATGAAATCTAGAATGTAAGATATCAAGAAAGAAAGAAAGAAAGATATCAATAAAGAAACTAAAGATAAAATGAGAGAAGGAATGAAATCTAGAATGAAAGATATCAAGAAAGAAAGAAAGTAACTAATAAAGAAACTAAAGATAGAATGAGAGAAGGTATTAAAGCTAGAATGAAAGATATCAAGGAAAGAAATGAAAGTAAGTAACAAAGAAACTAAAGATAGAATGAGAGAAGGTATGAAAGCTAGAATGAAAGATATCAAGAAAGAAAGAAATGAAAGTAAGTTAAAAAGAAACTATAGGAAGAATGAGAGAATTTATGAAAGCTAGAATGAAAGATATCAAGAAAGGAAGAAAGGAGGAAATCAATAAAGAAACTAAAGATAAAATGAGAGAAGGTATGAAATCTAGAATGAAAGATATCAAGAAAGAAAGAAAGAAAGAAATCAATAAAGAAACTAAAGATAAAATGAGAGAAGGAATGATATCTAGAATGAAAGATATAAAGGAAAGAAATGAAAGTAAGTAAAAAAGAAACTAAAGGTAGAATGAGAGAAGGTATGAAAGCTAGAATGAAAGATATCAAGAAAGAAAGAAAGAAAGAGAGTAAAAAAGAAACTAAAGATAGAAAGAGAGAAGGTATGAGAGCTAGAATGAAAGATATCAAGAAAGTAAGAAATAAAGTAAGAAAGTAATAAAGAAACTAAAGATAGAATGAGAGAAGGTATGAAAGCTAGAATGTAAGATATCAAGAAAGAAAAAAGGAACCAAGTAGAAATAATGTAATAAAGAAAATAAAGATTGATTGAGTGAAGATATGAATGCTAGAATGAAAGTTATCAAGAAAGAAAGAAAGAAAGTAGGAAAGAAACTAAAGATAGAATCGGAGAAGGAATGAGAGCTAGAATGAGATATCAAGAAAGAAAGAAAGAAAGAAAGAAAGAAAGAAAGAAAGTAATTAATAAAGAAACTAAAGACAAAATAAAGAGAAGGTATGAAAGCTAGAATGAAAGATATCAAGAAAGAAAGAAAGAAAGAAATCAATAAAGAATCTAAAGATAAAATGAGAGATCGAATGAAATCTAGAATGAAAGATATCAAGAAAGAAAGAAACTAATAAAGAAAGAAAAGATAGAATGAGAGTAGGCATTAAAGCTAGAATGAAAGATATCAAGAAAGAAAGAAATGAAAGTAAGTAAAAAAGAAACTAAAGATAGAATGAGAGAAGGTAAGAAAGCTAGAATGAAAGATATCAAGAAAGAAAGAAAGAAAGTAAGAAAGTAAAAAAGAAACTAAAGATAGAACGAGAGAAGGTATAAAAGCTAGAATGAAAGATATCAAGAAAGAAAGAAATGAAAGTAAGTTAAAAAGAAACTATAGGAAGAATGAGAGAATTTATGAAAGCTAGAATGAAAGATATCAAGAAAGGAAGAAAGGAGGAAATCAATAAAGAAACTAAAGATAAAATGAGGGAAGGAATGATATCTAGAATGAAAGATATCAAGAAAGAAAGAAAGTAACTAATAAAGAAACTAAAGATAGAATGAGAGAAGGTATTAAAGCTAGAATGAAAGATATCAAGGAAAGAAATGAAAGTAAGTAAAAAAGAAACTAAAGATAGAATGAGAGAAGGTATGAAAGCTAGAATGAAAGATATCAAGAAAGAAAAAAGGAATAAAGTAGAAATAATGTAATAAAGAAAATAAAGATTGACTGAGTGAAGATATGAATGCTAGAATGAAAGTTATCAAGAAAGAAAGAAAGAAAGTAGTAAAGAAACTAAAGATAGAATCAGAGAAGGTATGAGAGCTAGAATGAGATATCAAGAAAGAAAGAAAGAAAGAAAGAAAGAAAGAACGAAAGTAATTAATAAAGAAACTAAAGATAGAATGAGAGAAGGTATGAAAGCTAGAATGTAACATATCAAGAAAGCAAGAAATGAAAGTAAGTAAAAAAGAAACTATAGATAGAATGAGAGTAGGTATTAAAGCTAGAATGAAAGATATGAAGAAAGGAAGAAAGAAAGTAATAAAGAAACTAAAGATTGAATGAGTGATGGTATGAAAGCAAGAATGAAAGGTATCAAGAAAGAAAGAAAAAAAGAAATCAATAAAGAAATTATAGATGAAAAGAGAGAAGGTATGAAATCTAGAATGATATATATCAAAAGAGATAGAAATAAATTAATAAAGAAACTAAAGATAGAATGAAAGAAGGTATGAAAGCTAGAATGAAAGATATCAAGAAAGAAAGAAAGAAAGTAATAAAGAAACTAAAGATAGAATGAGTGATGGTATGAAAGCTAGAATGACAGATATCAAGAAAGAAAAAAGGAAGAAAGTAGAAATAAAGTAATAAAGAAACTAAAGATAGAATGAGTGATGGTATGAAAGCTAGAATGCAAGATATGAAGAAAGAAAGAAATGAAAGTAAGTAAAAAAGAAACTAAAGATAGAATGAGAGAAGGTATGCAAGCTAGAAAGAAAGATATCAAGAAAGAAAGAAAGAAAGAAAGAAAGATATCAATAAAGAATCTAAAGATAAAATGAGAGAAGGTATGAAATCTAGAATGAAAGATATCAAGACAGAAAGAAAGAAAGTAATAGAGAAACTAAAGATAGAATGAGAGATGGTATGAAAGCAAGAATGTAACATATCAAGAAAGCAAGAAATGAAAGTAAGTAAAAAAGAAACTAAAGATAGAATGAGAGAAGGTACGAAAGCTAGAATGAAAGATATCAAGAAAGAAAGAAATGAAAGTAAGTTAAAAAGAAACTATAGGAAGAATGAGAGAATTTATGAAAGATAGAATGAAAGATATCAAGAAAGGAAGAAAGGAGGAAATCAATAAAGAAACTAAAGATAAAATGAGAGAAGGTATGAAATCTAGAATGAAAGATATCAAGAAAGAAAGAAAGAAAGAAAGAAATCAATAAAGAAACTAAAGATAAAATGAGAGAAGGAATGATATCTAGAATGAAAGATATCAAGAAAGAAAGAAAGTAAGTAAAAAAGAAACTAAAGATAGAATGAGAGAAGGTATGAAAGCTAGAATGAAAGATATCAAGAAAGAAAGAAAGAAAGAAAGTAAAAAAGAAACTAAAGATAGAAAGAGAGAAGGTATGAGAGCTAGAATGAAAGATATCAAGAAAGAAAGAAATAAAGTAAGAAAGTAATAAAGAAACTAAAGATAGAATGAGAGAAGGTATGAAAGCTAGAATGTAAGATATCAAGAAAGAAAAAAGGAACCAAGTAGAAATAATGTAATAAAGAAAATAAAGATTGATTGAGTGAAGATATGAATGCTAGAATGAAAGTTATCAAGAAAGAAAGAAAGAAAGTAGGAAAGAAACTAAAGATAGAATCGGAGAAGGTATGAGAGCTAGAATGAGATATTAAGAAAGAAAGAAAGAAAGAAAGAAAGAAAGAAAGAAAGAAAGAAAGAAAGAAAGAAAGAAAGAAAGTAATTAATAAAGAAACTAAAGACAAAATGAGAGTAGGCATTAAAGCTAGAATGAAAGATATCAAGAAAGAAAGAAATGAAAGTAAGTAAAAAAGAAACTAAAGATAGAATGAGAGAAGGTAAGAAAGCTAGAATGAAAGATATCAAGAAAGAAAGAAAGAAAGTAAGAAAGTAAAAAAGAAACTAAAGATAGAACGAGAGAAGGTATGAAAGCTAGAATGAAAGATATCAAGAAAGAAAGAAATGAAAGTAAGTTAAAAAGAAACTATAGGAAGAATGAGAGAATTTATGAAAGCTAGAATGAAAGATATCCAGAAAGGAAGAAAGGAGGAAATCAATAAAGAAACTAAAGATAAAATGAGAGAAGGTATGAAATCTAGAATGAAAGATATCAAGAAAGAAAGAAAGAAAGAAATCAATAAAGAAACTAAAGATAAAATGAGAGAAGGAATGATATCTAGAATGAAAGATATCAAGAAAGAAAGAAAGTAACTAATAAAGAAACTAAAGATAGAATGAGAGAAGGTATTAAAGCTAGAATGAAAGATATCAAGGAAAGAAATGAAAGTAAGTAAAAAAGAAACTAAAGATAGAATGAGAGAAGGTATGAAAGCTAGAATGAAAGATATCAAGAAAGAAAAAAGGAACAAAGTAGAAATAATGTAATAAAGAAAATAAAGATTGACTGAGTGAAGATATGAATGCTAGAATGAAAGTTATCAAGAAAGAAAGAAAGAAAGTAGTAAAGAAACTAAAGATAGAATCAGAGAAGGTATGAGAGCTAGAATGAGATATCAAGAAAGAAAGAAAGAAAGAAAGAAAGAAAGTAATTAATAAAGAAACTAAAGATAGAATGAGAGAAGGTATGAAAGCTAGAATGTAACATATCAAGAAAGCAAGAAATGAAAGTAAGTAAAAAAGAAACTATAGATAGAATGAGAGAAGGTATTAAAGCTAGAATGAAAGATATGAAGAAAGGAAGAAAGAATGTAATAAAGAAACTAAAGATTGAATGAGTGATGGTATGAAAGCTAGAATGCAAGATATGAAGTAAGAAAGAAATGAAAGTAAGTAAAAAAGAAACTAAAGATAGAATGAGAGAAGGTATGAAAGCAAGAATGAAAGGTATCAAGAAAGAAAGAAAAAAAGAAATCAATAAAGAAATTATAGATGAAAAGAGAGAAGGTATGAAATCTAGAATGATAGATATCAAAAGAGATAGAAATAAATTAATAAAGAAACTAAAGATAGAATGAAAGAAGGTATGAAAGCTAGAATGAAAGATATCAAGAAAGAAAGAAAGAAAGTAATAAAGAAACTAAAGATAGAATGAGTGATGGTATGAAAGCTAGAATGACAGATATCAAGAAAGAAAAAAGGAAGAAAGTAGAAATAAAGTAATAAAGAAACTAAAGATAGAATGAGTGATGGTATGAAAGCTAGAATGCAAGATATGAAGAAAGAAAGAAATGAAAGTAAGTAAAAAAGAAACTAAAGATAGAATGACAGAAGGTATGCAAGCTAGAAAGAAAGATATCAAGAAAGAAAGAAAGAAAGAAAGAAAGAAAGAAAGATATCAATAAAGAAACGAAAGATAAAATGAGAGAAGGTATGAAATCTAGAATGAAAGATATCAAGAAAGAAAGAAAGAAAGTAACTACTAAAGAAACTAAAGATAGAAGGAGAGAAGGTATGAAAGCTAGAATGAAAGATATCAAGAAAGAAAGAAAGAAAGTAATAAAGAAACTAAAGATAGCATGAGAGAATGTATGAAAGCAAGAATGTAACATATCAAGAAAGCAAGAAATGAAAGTAAGTAAAAAAGAAACTAAAGATAGAATGAGAGAAGGTACGAAAGCTAGAATGTAAGATCTCAAGAAAGAAAGAAATGAAAGTAAGTAAAAAAGAAACTAAAGATAGAATGAGAGATGGTATGAAAGCTAGAATGAAAGATAACAAGAAAGAAAGAAAGAAAGAAAGTAATAAAGAAACTAAAGATAGAAAGAGAGAAGGGATGAGAGCTAGAATGAAAGATATCAAGAAAGAAAGAAATGAAAGTAAGTTAAAAAGAAACTATAGGTAGAATGAGAGAATTTATGAAAGCTAGAATGAAAGATATCAAGAAAGGAAGAAAGGAGGAAATCAATAAAGAAACTAAAGATAAAATGAGAGAAGGTATGAAATCTAGAATGAAAGATATCAAGAAAGAAAGAAAGAAAGAAAGAAATCAATAAAGAAACTAAAGATAAACTGAGAGAAGGAATGAAATCTAGAATGAAAGATATCAAGAAAGAAAGAAAGTAACTAATAAAGAAACTAAAGATAGAATGAGAGAAGGTATTAAAGCTAGAATGAAAGATATCAAGGAAAGAAATGAAAGTAAGTAACAAAGAAACTAAAGATAGAATGAGAGAAGGTATGAAAGCTAGAATGAAAGATATCAAGAAAGAAAGAAATGAAAGTAAGTTAAAAAGAAACTATAGGAAGAATGGGAGAATTTATGAAAGCTAGAATGAAAGATATCAAGAAAGGAAGAAAGGAGGAAATCAATAAAGAAACTAAAGATAAAATGAGAGAAGGTATGAAATCTAGAATGAAAGATATCAAGAAAGAAAGAAAGAAAGAAATCAATAAAGAAACTAAAGATAAAATGAGAGAAGGAATGATATCTAGAATGAAAGATATCAAGAAAGAAAGAAAGAAATCAATAGAGAAACTAAAGATAAAATGAAAGCAGGTATGAAAGCTAGAATGAAAGATATCAAGAAAGAAAGAAATGAAAGTAAGTAAAGAAGGAACTAAAGATAGAATGAGAGATGGTATGAAAGTTGGAATGAAAGATATCAAGAAAGAAAGAAGGAAAGAAAGAACGAGAGTTTTTAATAAACAAACTAAAGATAGAATGAAAGAAGGTATGAAAGCTAAAATGAAAAATATCACGAAAGAAAAAAGAAAGTAAGAAAGTAATAAAGAAACTAAAGATAGAAAGAGAGAAGGTATGAGAGCTAGAATGAAAGATATCAAGAAAGAAAGAAATAAAGTAAGAAAGTAATAAAGAAACTAAAGATAGAATGAGAGAAGGTATGAAAGCTAGAATGTAAGATATCAAGAAAGAAAAAAGGAACCAAGTAGAAATAATGTAATAAAGAAAATAAAGATTGATTGAGTGAAGATATGAATGCTAGAATGAAAGTTATCAAGAAAGAAAGAAAGAAAGTAGGAATGAAACTAAAGATAGAATCAGAGAAGGTATGAGAGCTAGAATGAGATATCAAGAAAGAAAGAAAGAAAGAAAGAAAGAAAGAACGAAAGTAATTAATAAAGAAACTAAAGATAAAATGAGAGAAGGTATGAAAGCTAGAATGAAAGATATCAAGAAAGAAAGAAATGAAAGTAAGTAAAAAAGAAACTAAAGATAGAATGAGAGAAGGTAAGAAAGATAGAATGAAAGATATCAAGAAAGAAAGAAAGAAAGTAAGAAAGTAAAAAAGAAACTAAAGATAGAAAGAGAGAAGTTATGTGAGCTAGAATGAAAGATATCAAGAAAGAAAGAAAGAAAGTAAGAAAGTAATAAAGAAACTAAAGATAGAACGAGAGAAGGTATGAAAGATAGAATGAAAGATATCAAGAAATAAAGAAAGAAAGAGCGTAATAAAGAAACTAAAGATAGAATGAGAGAAGGTATGAAAGCTAGAATGAAAGATATCAAGAAAGAAAAAAGGAACAAAGTAGAAATAATGTAATAAAGAAAATAAAGATTGACTGAGTGAAGATATGAATGCTAGAATGAAAGTTATCAAGAAAGAAAGAAAGAAAGAAGTAAAGAAACTAAAGATAGAATCAGAGAAGGTATGAGAGCTAGAATGAGATATCAAGAAAGAAAGAAAGAAAGAAAGAAAGAAAGAACGAAAGTAATTAATAAAGAAACTAAAGATAGAATGAGAGAAGGTATGAAAGCGAGAATGTAACATATCAAGAAAGCAAGAAATGAAAGTAAGTAAAAAAGAAACTATAGATAGAATGAGAGAAGGTATTAAAGCTAGAATGAAAGATATGAAGAAAGGAAGAAAGAAAGTAATAAAGAAACTAAAGATTGAATGAGTGATGGTATGAAAGCTAGAATGCAAGATATGAAGTAAGAAAGAAATGAAAGTAAGTAAAAAAGAAACTAAAGATAGAATGAGAGAAGGTATGGAAGCAAGAATGAAAGGTATCAAGAAAGAAAGAAAAAAAGAAATCAATAAAGAAATTATAGATGAAAAGAGAGAAGGTATGAAATCTAGAATGATAGATATCAAGAGAGATAGAAATAAATTAATAAAGAAACTAAAGATAGAATGAGAGAAGGTATGAAAGCTAGAATGACAGATATCAAGAAAGAAAAAAGGAAGAAAGTAGAAATAAAGTAATAAAGAAACTAAAGATAGAATGAGTGATGGTATGAAAGCTAGAATGCAAGATATGAAGAAAGAAAGAAATGAAAGTAAGTAAAAAAGAAACTAAAGATAGAATGAGAGAAGGTATGCAAGCTAGAAAGAAAGATATCAAGAAAGAAAGAAAGAAAGAAAGAAAGAAAGATATCAATAAAGAAACTAAAGATAAAATGAGAGAAGGAATGAAATCTAGAATGAAAGATATCAAGACAGAAAGAAAGAAAGTAACTACTAAAGAAACTAAAGATAGAAGGAGAGAAGGTATGAAAGCTAGAATGAAAGATATCAAGAAAGAAAGAAAGAAAGTAATAAAGAAACTAAAGATAGAATGAGAGATGGTATGAAAGCAAGAATGTAACATATCAAGAAAGCAAGAAATGAAAGTAAGTAAAAAAGAAACTAAAGATAGAATGAGAGAAGGTATGAAAGCTAGAATGAAAGATAACAAGAAAGAAAGAAAGAAAGAAAGTAATAAAGAAACTAAAGATAGAAAGAGAGAAGGGATGAGAGCTAGAATGAAAGATATCAAGAAAGAAAGAAATGAAAGTAAGTTAAAAAGAAACTATAGGTAGAATGAGAGAATTTATGAAAGCTAGAATGAAAGATATCAAGAAAGGAAGAAAGGAGGAAATCAATAAAGAAACTAAAGATAAAATGAGAGAAGGTATGAAATCTAGAATGAAAGATATCAAGAAAGAAAGAAAGAAAGAAATCAATAAAGAAACTAAAGATAAAATGAGAGAAGGAATGAAATCTAGAATGAAAGATATCAAGAAAGAAAGAAAGTAACTAATAAAGAAACTAAAGATAGAATGAGAGAAGGTATTAAAGCTAGAATGAAAGATATCAAGGAAAGAAATGAAAGGAAGTAACAAAGAAACTAAAGATAGAATGAGAGAAGGTATGAAAGATAGAATAAAAGATATCAAGAAAGAAAGAAATGAAAGTAAGTTAAAAAGAAACTATAGGAAGAATGAGAGAATTTATGAAAGCTAGAATGAAAGATATCAAGAAAGGAAGAAAGGAGGAAATCAATAAAGAAACTAAAGATAAAATGAGAGAAGGTATGAAATCTAGAATGAAAGATATCAAGAAAGAAAGAAAGAAAGAAATCAATAAAGAAACTAAAGATAAAATGAGAGAAGGAATGATATCTAGAATGAAAGATATCAAGAAAGAAAGAAAGTAACTAATAAAGAAACTAAAGATGGAATGAGAGAAGGTATTAAAGCTAGAATGAAAGATATCAAGGAAAGAAATAAAAGTAAGTAAAAAAGAAACTAAAGATAGAATGAGAAAAGGTATGAAAGCTAGAATGAAAGATATCAAGAAAGAAAGAAAGAATGTAAGAAAGTAAAAAAGAAACTAAAGATAGAAAGAGAGAAGGAATGAGAGCTAGAATGAAAGATATCAAGAAAGAAAGAAATAAAGTAAGAAAGTAATAAAGAAACTAAAGAAAGAATGAGAGAAGGTATGAAAGCTAGAATGTAAGATATCAAGAAAGAAAAAAGGAACCAAGTAGAAATAATGTAATAAAGAAAATAAAGATTGATTGAGTGAAGATATGAATGCTAGAAGGAAAGTTATCAAGAAAGAAAGAAAGAAAGTAGGAAAGAAACTAAAGATAGAATCAGAGAAGGTATGAGAGCTAGAATGAGATATCAAGAAAGAAAGAAAGAAAGAAAGAAAGAAAGACAGAACGAAAGTAATTAATAAAGAACCTAAAGATAAAATGAGAGAAGGTATGAAAGCTAGAATGAAAGATATCAAGAAAGAAAGAAAGAAAGAAATCAATAAAGAATCTAAAGATAAAATGAGAGATGGAATGAAATCTAGAATGAAAGATATCAAGAAAGAAAGAAAGTAACTAATAAAGAAAGAAAAGATAGAATGAGAGTAGGTATTAAAGCTAGAATGAAAGATATCAAGAAAGAAAAAAATGAAAGTAAGTAAAAAAGAAACTAAAGATAGAATGAGAGAAGGTAAGAAAGCTAGAATGAAAGATATCAAGAAAGAAAGAAAGAAAGTAAGAAAGTAAAAAAGAAACTAAAGATAGAATGAGAGAAGGTATGAAAGCTAGAATGAAAGATATCAAGAAAGAAAAAAGGAACAAAGTAGAAATAATGTAATAAAGAAAATAAAGATTGACTGAGTGAAGATATGAATGCTAGAATGAAAGTTATCAAGAAAGAAAGAAAGAAAGTAGTAAAGAAACTAAAGATAGATTCAGAGAAGGTATGAGAGCTAGAATGAGATATCAAGAAAGAAAGAAAGAAAGAAAGAAAGAACGAAAGTAATTAATAAAGAAACTAAAGATAGAATGAGAGAAGGTATGAAAGCTAGAATGTAACATATCAAGAAAGCAAGAAATGAAAGTAATTAAAAAAGAAACTATAGATAGAATGAGAGAAGGTATTAAAGCTAGAATGAAAGATATGAAGAAAGGAAGAAAGAAAGTAATAAAGAAACTAAAGATTGAATGAGTGATGGTATGAAAGCTAGAATGCAAGATATGAAGTAAGAAAGAAATGAAAGTAAGTAAAAAAGAAACTAAAGATAGAATGAGAGAAGGTATGAAAGCTAGAATGAAAGATATCAAGAAAGAAAGAAAGAAAGTAATAAAGAAACTAAAGATAGAATAAGTGATGGTATGAAAGCTAGAATGACAGATATCAAGAAAGAAAAAAGGAAGAAAGTAGAAATAAAGTAATAAAGAAACTAAAGATAGAATGAGTGATGGTATGAAAGCTAGAATGCAAGATATGAAGAAAGAAAGAAATGAAAGTAAGTAAAAAAGAAACTAAAGATAGAATGAGAGAAGGTATGCAAGCTAGAAAGAAAGATATCAAGAAAGAAAGAAAGAAAGAAAGAAAGATATCAATAAAGAATCTAAAGATAAAATGAGAGAAGGTATGAAATCTAGAATGAAAGATATCAAGACAGAAAGAAAGAAAGTAATAAAGAAACTAAAGATAGAATGAGAGATGGTATGAAAGCAAGAATGTAACCTATAAAGAAAGCAAGAAATGAAAGTAAGTAAAAAAGAAACTAAAGATAGAATGAGAGAAGGTACGAAAGCTAGAATGTAAGATCTCAAGAAAGAAAGAAATGAAAGTAAGTAAAAAAGAAACTAAAGATAGAATGAGAGAAGGTATGAAAGCTAGAATGAAAGATAACAAGAAAGAAAGAAAGAAAGAAAGTAATAAAGAAACTAAAGATAGAAAGAGAGAAGGGATGAGAGCTAGAATGAAAGATATCAAGAAAGAAAGAAATGAAAGTAAGTTAAAAAGAAACTATAGGTAGAATGAGAGAATTTATGAAAGCTAGAATGAAAGATATAAAGAAAGGAAGAAAGGAGGAAATCAATAAAGAAACCAGATAAAATGAGAGTAGGTATGAAATCTAGAATGTAAGATATCAAGAAAGAAAGAAAGAAAGAAATCAATAAAGAAACTAAAGATAAAATGAGAGAAGGAATGAAATCTAGAATGAAAGATATCAAGAAAGAAAGAAAGTAACTAATAAAGAAACTAAAGATAGAATGAGAGAATGTATTAAAGCTAGAATGAAAGATATCAAGGAAAGAAATGAAAGTAAGTTAAAAAGAAACTATAGGAAGAATGAGAGAATTTATGAAAGCTAGAATGAAAGATATCAAGAAAGGAAGAAAGGAGGAAATCAATAAAGAAACTAAAGAAAAAATGAGAGAAGGAATGAAATCTAGAATGAAAGATATCAAGACAGAAAGAAAGTAACTAATAAAGAAACTAAAGATAAAATGAGAGAAGGTATGAAAGCTAGAATGAAAGATATCAAGAAAGAAAGAAATGAAAGTAAGTTAAAAAGAAACTATAGGAAGAATGAGAGAATTTATGAAAGCTAGAATGAGAGATATCAAGAAAGGAAGAAAGGAGGAAATCAATAAAGAAACTAAAGATAAAATGAGAGAAGGTATGAAATCTAGAATGAAAGATATCAAGAAAGAAAGAAAGAAAGAAATCAATAAAGAAACTAAAGATAAAATGAGAGAAGGAATGATATCTAGAATGAAAGATATCAAGAAAGAAAGAAAGTAACTAATAAAGAAACTAAAGTTTGAATGAGAGAAGGTATTAAAGCTAGAATGAAAGATATAAAGGAAAGAAATGAAAGTAAGTAAAAAAGAAACTAAAGATAGAATGAGAGAAGGTATGAAAGCTAGAATGAAAGATATCAAGAAAGAAAGAAAGAAAGTAATAAAGAAACTAAAGATAGAATGAGTGATGGTATGAAAGCTAGAATGACAGATATCAAGAAAGAAAAAAGGAAGAAAGTAGAAATAAAGTAATAAAGAAATTAAAAATAGAATGAGTGATGGTATGAAAGCTAGAATGCAAGATATGAAGAAAGAGAGAAATGAAAGTAAGTAAAAAAGAAACTAAAGATAGAAAGAGAGAAGGTATGAGAGCTAGAATGAAAGATATCAAGAAAGAAAGAAATAAAGTAAGAAAGTAATAAAGAAACTAAAGATAGAATGAGAGAAGGTATGAAAGCTAGAATGTAAGATATCAAGAAAGAAAAAAGGAACCAAGTAGAAATAATGTAATAAAGAAAATAAAGATTGATTGAGTGAAGATATGAATGCTAGAATGAAAGTTATCAAGAAAGAAAGAAAGAAAGTAGGAATGAAACTAAAGATAGAATCGGAGAAGGTATGAGAGCTAGAATGAGATATTAAGAAAGAAAGAAAGAAAGAAAGAAAGAAAGAAAGAAAGAAAGAAAGAAAGTAATTAATAAAGTAACTAAAGACAAAATGAGAGTAGGCATTAAAGCTAGAATGAAAGATATCAAGAAAGAAAGAAATGAAAGTAAGTAAAAAAGAAACTAAAGATAGAATGAGAGAAGGTAAGAAAGCTAGAATGAAAGATATCAAGAAAGAAAGAAAGAAAGTAAGAAAGTAAAAAAGAAACTAAAGATAGAACGAGAGAAGGTATGAAAGCTAGAATGAAAGATATCAAGAAAGAAAGAAATGAAAGTAAGTTAAAAAGAAACTATAGGAAGAATGAGAGAATTTATGAAAGCTAGAATGAAAGATATCCAGAAAGGAAGAAAGGAGGAAATCAATAAAGAAACTAAAGATAAAATGAGAGAAGGTATGAAATCTAGAATGAAAGATATCAAGAAAGAAAGAAAGAAAGAAATCAATAAAGAAACTAAAGATAAAATGAGAGAAGGAATGATATCTAGAATGAAAGATATCAAGAAAGAAAGAAAGTAACTAATAAAGAAACTAAAGATAGAATGAGAGAAGGTATTAAAGCTAGAATGAAAGATATCAAGGAAAGAAATGAAAGTAAGTAAAAAAGAAACTAAAGATAGAATGAGAGAAGGTATGAAAGCTAGAATGAAAGATATCAAGAAAGAAAAAAGGAACAAAGTAGAAATAATGTAATAAAGAAAATAAAGATTGACTGAGTGAAGATATGAATGCTAGAATGAAAGTTATCAAGAAAGAAAGAAAGAAAGTAGTAAAGAAACTAAAGATAGAATCAGAGAACGTATGAGAGCTAGAATGAGATATCAAGAAAGAAAGAAAGAAAGAAAGAAAGAAAGAAATTAATAAAGAAACTAAAGATAGAATGAGAGAAGGTATGAAAGCTAGAATGTAACATATCAAGAAAGCAAGAAATGAAAGTAAGTAAAAAAGAAACTATAGATAGAATGAGAGAAGGTATTAAAGCTAGAATGAAAGATATGAAGAAAGGAAGAAAGAATGTAATAAAGAAACTAAAGATTGAATGAGTGATGGTATGAAAGCTAGAATGCAAGATATGAAGTAAGAAAGAAATGAAAGTAAGTAAAAAAGAAACTAAAGATAGAATGAGAGAAGGTATGAAAGCAAGAATGAAAGGTATCAAGAAAGAAAGAAAAAAAGAAATCAATAAAGACATTATAGATGAAAAGAGAGAAGGTATGAAATCTAGAATGATAGATATCAAAAGAGATAGAAATAAATTAATAAACAAACTAAAGATAGAATGAAAGAAGGTATGAAAGCTAGAATGAAAGATATCAAGAAAGAAAGAAAGAAAGTAATAAAGAAACTAAAGATAGAATGAGTGATGGTATGAAAGCTAGAATGACAGATATCAAGAAAGAAAAAAGGAAGAAAGTAGAAATAAAGTAATAAAGAAACTAAAGATAGAATGAGTGATGGTATGAAAGCTAGAATGCAAGATATGAAGAAAGAAAGAAATGAAAGTAAGTAAAAAAGAAACTAAAGATAGAATGACAGAAGGTATGCAAGCTAGAAAGAAAGATATCAAGAAAGAAAGAAAGAAAGAAAGAAAGAAAGATATCAATAAAGAAACGAAAGATAAAATGAGAGAAGGTATGAAATCTAGAATGAAAGATATCAAGAAAGAAAGAAAGAAAGTAACTACTAAAGAAACTAAAGATAGAAGGAGAGAAGGTATGAAAGCTAGAATGAAAGATATCAAGAAAGAAAGAAAGAAAGTAATAAAGAAACTAAAGATAGCATGAGAGAATGTATGAAAGCAAGAATGTAACATATCAAGAAAGCAAGAAATGAAAGTAAGTAAAAAAGAAACTAAAGATAGAATGAGAGAAGGTACGAAAGCTAGAATGTAAGATCTCAAGAAAGAAAGAAATGAAAGTAAGTAAAAAAGAAACTAAAGATAGAATGAGAGATGGTATGAAAGCTAGAATGAAAGATAACAAGAAAGAAAGAAAGAAAGTAATAAAGAAACTAAAGATAGAAAGAGAGATGGGATGAGAGCTAGAATGAAAGATATCAAGAAAGAAAGAAATGAAAGTAAGTTAAAAAGAAACTATAGGTAGAATGAGAGAATTTATGAAAGCTAGAATGAAAGATATCAAGAAAGGAAGAAAGGAGGAAATCAATAAAGAAACTAAAGATAAAATGAGAGAAGGTATGAAATCTAGAATGAAAGATATCAAGAAAGAAAGAAAGAAAGAAAGAAATCAATAAAGAAACTAAAGATAAACTGAGAGAAGGAATGAAATCTAGAATGAAAGATATCAAGAAAGAAAGAAAGTAACTAATAAAGAAACTAAAGATAGAATGAGAGAAGGTATTAAAGCTAGAATGAAAGATATCAAGGAAAGAAATGAAAGTAAGTAACAAAGAAACTAAAGATAGAATGAGAGAAGGTATGAAAGCTAGAATGAAAGATATCAAGAAAGAAAGAAATGAAAGTAAGTTAAAAAGAAACTATAGGAAGAATGGGAGAATTTATGAAAGCTAGAATGAAAGATATCAAGAAAGGAAGAAAGGAGGAAATCAATAAAGAAACTAAAGATAAAATGAGAGAAGGTATGAAATCTAGAATGAAAGATATCAAGAAAGAAAGAAAGAAAGAAATCAATAAAGAAACTAAAGATAAAATGAGAGAAGGAATGATATCTAGAATGAAAGATATCAAGAAAGAAAGAAAGAAATCAATAGAGAAACTAAAGATAAAATGAAAGCAGGTATGAAAGCTAGAATGAAAGATATCAAGAAAGAAAGAAATGAAAGTAAGTAAAGAAGGAACTAAAGATAGAATGAGAGATGGTATGAAAGTTGGAATGAAAGATATCAAGAAAGAAAGAAGGAAAGAAAGAACGAGAGTTTTTAATAAACAAACTAAAGATAGAATGAAAGAAGGTATGAAAGCTAAAATGAAAAATATCACGAAAGAAAAAAGAAAGTAAGAAAGTAATAAAGAAACTAAAGATAGAAAGAGAGAAGGTATGAGAGCTAGAATGAAAGATATCAAGAAAGAAAGAAATAAAGTAAGAAAGTAATAAAGAAACTAAAGATAGAATGAGAGAAGGTATGAAAGCTAGAATGTAAGATATCAAGAAAGAAAAAAGGAACCAAGTAGAAATAATGTAATAAAGAAAATAAAGATTGATTGAGTGAAGATATGAATGCTAGAATGAAAGTTATCAAGAAAGAAAGAAAGAAAGTAGGAATGAAACTAAAGATAGAATCAGAGAAGGTATGAGAGCTAGAATGAGATATCAAGAAAGAAAGAAAGAAAGAAAGAAAGAAAGAACGAAAGTAATTAATAAAGAAACTAAAGATAAAATGAGAGAAGGTATGAAAGCTAGAATGAAAGATATCAAGAAAGAAAGAAATGAAAGTAAGTAAAAAAGAAACTAAAGATAGAATGAGAGAAGGTAAGAAAGATAGAATGAAAGATATCAAGAAAGAAAGAAAGAAAGTAAGAAAGTAAAAAAGAAACTAAAGATAGAAAGAGAGAAGTTATGTGAGCTAGAATGAAAGATATCAAGAAAGAAAGAAAGAAAGTAAGAAAGTAATAAAGAAACTAAAGATAGAACGAGAGAAGGTATGAAAGATAGAATGAAAGATATCAAGAAATAAAGAAAGAAAGAGCGTAATAAAGAAACTAAAGATAGAATGAGAGAAGGTATGAAAGCTAGAATGAAAGATATCAAGAAAGAAAAAAGGAACAAAGTAGAAATAATGTAATAAAGAAAATAAAGATTGACTGAGTGAAGATATGAATGCTAGAATGAAAGTTATCAAGAAAGAAAGAAAGAAAGAAGTAAAGAAACTAAAGATAGAATCAGAGAAGGTATGAGAGCTAGAATGAGATATCAAGAAAGAAAGAAAGAAAGAAAGAAAGAAAGAACGAAAGTAATTAATAAAGAAACTAAAGATAGAATGAGAGAAGGTATGAAAGCGAGAATGTAACATATCAAGAAAGCAAGAAATGAAAGTAAGTAAAAAAGAAACTATAGATAGAATGAGAGAAGGTATTAAAGCTAGAATGAAAGATATGAAGAAAGGAAGAAAGAAAGTAATAAAGAAACTAAAGATTGAATGAGTGATGGTATGAAAGCTAGAATGCAAGATATGAAGTAAGAAAGAAATGAAAGTAAGTAAAAAAGAAACTAAAGATAGAATGAGAGAAGGTATGGAAGCAAGAATGAAAGGTATCAAGAAAGAAAGAAAAAAAGAAATCAATAAAGAAATTATAGATGAAAAGAGAGAAGGTATGAAATCTAGAATGATAGATATCAAGAGAGATAGAAATAAATTAATAAAGAAACTAAAGATAGAATGAGAGAAGGTATGAAAGCTAGAATGACAGATATCAAGAAAGAAAAAAGGAAGAAAGTAGAAATAAAGTAATAAAGAAACTAAAGATAGAATGAGTGATGGTATGAAAGCTAGAATGCAAGATATGAAGAAAGAAAGAAATGAAAGTAAGTAAAAAAGAAACTAAAGATAGAATGAGAGAAGGTATGCAAGCTAGAAAGAAAGATATCAAGAAAGAAAGAAAGAAAGAAAGAAAGATATCAATAAAGAAACTAAAGATAAAATGAGAGAAGGAATGAAATCTAGAATGAAAGATATCAAGACAGAAAGAAAGAAAGTAACTACTAAAGAAACTAAAGATAGAAGGAGAGAAGGTATGAAAGCTAGAATGAAAGATATCAAGAAAGAAAGAAAGAAAGTAATAAAGAAACTAAAGATAGAATGAGAGATGGTATGAAAGCAAGAATGTAACATATCAAGAAAGCAAGAAATGAAAGTAAGTAAAAAAGAAACTAAAGATAGAATGAGAGAAGGTATGAAAGCTAGAATGAAAGATAACAAGAAAGAAAGAAAGAAAGAAAGTAATAAAGAAACTAAAGATAGAAAGAGAGAAGGGATGAGAGCTAGAATGAAAGATATCAAGAAAGAAAGAAATGAAAGTAAGTTAAAAAGAAACTATAGGTAGAATGAGAGAATTTATGAAAGCTAGAATGAAAGATATCAAGAAAGGAAGAAAGGAGGAAATCAATAAAGAAACTAAAGATAAAATGAGAGAAGGTATGAAATCTAGAATGAAAGATATCAAGAAAGAAAGAAAGAAAGAAATCAATAAAGAAACTAAAGATAAAATGAGAGAAGGAATGAAATCTAGAATGAAAGATATCAAGAAAGAAAGAAAGTAACTAATAAAGAAACTAAAGATAGAATGAGAGAAGGTATTAAAGCTAGAATGAAAGATATCAAGGAAAGAAATGAAAGTAAGTAACAAAGAAACTAAAGATAGAATGAGAGAAGGTATGAAAGCTAGAATAAAAGATATCAAGAAAGAAAGAAATGAAAGTAAGTTAAAAAGAAACTATAGGAAGAATGAGAGAATTTATGAAAGCTAGAATGAAAGATATCAAGAAAGGAAGAAAGGAGGAAATCAATAAAGAAACTAAAGATAAAATGAGAGAAGGTATGAAATCTAGAATGAAAGATATCAAGAAAGAAAGAAAGAAAGAAATCAATAAAGAAACTAAAGATAAAATGAGAGAAGGAATGATATCTAGAATGAAAGATATCAAGAAAGAAAGAAAGTAACTAGTAAAGAAACTAAAGATGGAATGAGAGAAGGTATTAAAGCTAGAATGAAAGATATCAAGGAAAGAAATAAAAGTAAGTAAAAAAGAAACTAAAGATAGAATGAGAAAAGGTATGAAAGCTAGAATGAAAGATATCAAGAAAGAAAGAAAGAATGTAAGAAAGTAAAAAAGAAACTAAAGATAGAAAGAGAGAAGGAATGAGAGCTAGAATGAAAGATATCAAGAAAGAAAGAAATAAAGTAAGAAAGTAATAAAGAAACTAAAGAAAGAATGAGAGAAGGTATGAAAGCTAGAATGTAAGATATCAAGAAAGAAAAAAGGAACCAAGTAGAAATAATGTAATAAAGAAAATAAAGATTGATTGAGTGAAGATATGAATGCTAGAATGAAAGTTATCAAGAAAGAAAGAAAGTAAGTAGGAAACAAACAAAAGATAGAATCAGAGAAGGTATGAGAGCTAGAATGAGATATCAAGAAAGAAAGAAAGAAAGAAAGAAAGAAAGAAAGAAAGAAAGAACGAAAGTAATTAATAAAGAAACTAAAGATAAAATGAGAGAAGGTATGAAAGCTAGAATGAAAGATATCAAGAAAGAAAGAAAGAAAGAAATCAATAAAGAATCTAAAGATAAAATGAGAGATGGAATGAAATCTAGAATGAAAGATATCAAGAAAGAAAGAAAGTAACTAATAAAGAAAGAAAAGATAGAATGAGAGTAGGTATTAAAGCTAGAATGAAAGATATCAAGAAAGAAAGAAATGAAAGTAAGTAAAAAAGAAACTAAAGATAGAATGAGAGAAGGTAAGAAAGCTAGAATGAAAGATATCAAGAAAGAAAGAAAGAAAGTAAGAAAGTAAAAAAGAAACTAAAGATAGAACGAGAGAAGGTATGAAAGCTAGAATGAAAGATATCAAGAAAGAAAAAAGAAACAAAGTAGAAATAATGTAATAAAGAAAATAAAGATTGACTGAGTGAAGATATGAATGCTAGAATGAAAGTTATCAAGAAAGAAAGAAAGAAAGTAGTAAAGAAACTAAAGATAGATTCAGAGAAGGTATGAGAGCTAGAATGAGATATCAAGAAAGAAAGAAAGAAAGAAAGAAAGAACGAAAGTAATTAATAAAGAAACTAAAGATAGAATGAGAGAAGGTATGAAAGCTAGAATGTAACATATCAAGAAAGCAAGAAATGAAAGTAAGTAAAAAAGAAACTATAGATAGAATGAGAGAAGGTATTAAAGCTAGAATGAAAGATATGAAGAAAGGAAGAAAGAAAGTAATAAAGAAACTAAAGATTGAATGAGTGATGGTATGAAAGCTAGAATGCAAGATATGAAGTAAGAAAGAAATGAAAGTAAGTAAAAAAGAAACTAAAGATAGAATGAGAGAAGGTATGAAAGCTAGAATGAAAGATATCAAGAAAGAAAGAAAGAAAGTAATAAAGAAACTAAAGATAGAATAAGTGATGGTATGAAAGCTAGAATGACAGATATCAAGAAAGAAAAAAGGAAGAAAGTAGAAATAAAGTAATAAAGAAACTAAAGATAGAATGAGTGATGGTATGAAAGCTAGAATGCAAGATATGAAGAAAGAAAGAAATGAAAGTAAGTAAAAAAGAAACTAAAGATAGAATGAGAGAAGGTATGCAAGCTAGAAAGAAAGATATCAAGAAAGAAAGAAAGAAAGAAAGAAAGATATCAATAAAGAATCTAAAGATAAAATGAGAGAAGGTATGAAATCTAGAATGAAAGATATCAAGACAGAAAGAAAGAAAGTAATAAAGAAACTAAAGATAGAATGAGAGATGGTATGAAAGCAAGAATGTAACATATAAAGAAAGCAAGAAATGAAAGTAAGTAAAAAAGAAACTAAAGATAGAATGAGAGAAGGTACGAAAGCTAGAATGTAAGATCTCAAGAAAGAAAGAAATGAAAGTAAGTAAAAAAGAAACTAAAGATAGAATGAGAGAAGGTATGAAAGCTAGAATGAAAGATAACAAGAAAGAAAGAAAGAAAGAAAGTAATAAAGAAACTAAAGATAGAAAGAGAGAAGGGATGAGAGCTAGAATGAAAGATATCAAGAAAGAAAGAAATGAAAGTAAGTTAAAAAGAAACTATAGGTAGAATGAGAGAATTTATGAAAGCTAGAATGAAAGATATAAAGAAAGGAAGAAAGGAGGAAATCAATAAAGAAACCAGATAAAATGAGAGTAGGTATGAAATCTAGAATGTAAGATATCAAGAAAGAAAGAAAGAAAGAAATCAATAAAGAAACTAAAGATAAAATGAGAGAAGGAATGAAATCTAGAATGAAAGATATCAAGAAAGAAAGAAAGTAACTAATAAAGAAACTAAAGATAGAATGAGAGAAGGTATTAAAGCTAGAATGAAAGATATCAAGGAAAGAAATGAAAGTAAGTTAAAAAGAAACTATAGGAAGAATGAGAGAATTTATGAAAGCTAAAATGAAAGATATCAAGAAAGGAAGAAAGGAGGAAATCAATAAAGAAACTAAAGATAAAATGAGAGAAGGTATGAAATCTAGAATGAAAGATATCAAGAAAGAAAGAAAGAAAGAAATCAATAAAGAAACTAAAGATAAAATGAGAGAAGGAATGATATCTAGAATGAAAGATATCAAGAAAGAAAGAAAGTAACTAATAAAGAAACTAAAGTTTGAATGAGAGAAGGTATTAAAGCTAGAATGAAAGATATAAAGGAAAGAAATGAAAGTAAGTAAAAAAGAAACTAAAGATAGAATGAGAGAAGGTATGAAAGCTAGAATGAAAGATATCAAGAAAGAAAGAAAGAAAGTAATAAAGAAACTAAAGATAGAATGAGTGATGGTATGAAAGCTAGAATGACAGATATCAAGAAAGAAAAAAGGAAGAAAGTAGAAATAAAGTAATAAAGAAATTAAAAATAGAATGAGTGATGGTATGAAAGCTAGAATGCAAGATATGAAGAAAGAGAGAAATGAAAGTAAGTAAAAAAGAAACTAAAGATAGAATGAGAGAAGGTATGCAAGCTAGAAAGAAAGATATCAAGAAAGAAAGAAAGAAAGAAAGATATCAATAAAGAAACTAAAGATAAAATGAGAGAAGGTATGAAATCTAGAATGAAAGATATCAAGACAGAAAGAAAGAAAGTAACTACTAAAGAAACTAAAGATAGAAGGAGAGAAGGTATGAGAGCTAGAATGAAAGATATCAAGAAAGAAAGAAATGAAAGTAAGTTAAAAAGAAACTATAGGTAGAATGAGAGAATTTATGAAAGCTAGAATGAAAGATATCAAGAAAGGAAGAAAGGAGGAAATCAATAAAGAAACTAAAGATAAAATGAGAGAAGGTATGAAATCTAGAATGAAAGATATCAAGAAAGAAAGAAAGAAAGAAATCAATAAAGAAACTAAAGATAAAATGAGAGAAGGAATGATATCTAGAATGAAAGATATCAAGAAAGAAAGAAAGTAACTAATAAAGAAACTAAAGATGGAATGAGAGAAGGTATTAAAGCTAGAATGAAAGATATCAAGGAAAGAAATGAAAATAAGTAACAAAGAAACTAAAGATAGAATGAGAGAAGGTATGAAAGCTAGAATGAAAGATATCAAGAAAGAAAGAAATGAAAGTAAGTTAAAAAGAAACTATAGGAAGAATGAGAGAATTTATGAAAGCTAGAATGAAAGATATCAAGAAAGGAAGAAAGGAGGAAATCAATAAAGAAACTAAAGAAAAAATGAGAGAAGGTATGAAATCTAGAATGAAAGATATCAAGAAAGGAAGAAAGGAGGAAATCAATAAAGAAACTAAAGATAAAATGAGAGAAGGTATGAAATCTAGAATGAAAGATATCAAGAAAGAAAGAAAGAAAGAAATCAATAAAGAAACTAAAGATAAAATGAGAGAAGGAATGATATCTAGAATGAAAGATATCAAGAAAGAAAGAAAGTAACTAATAAAGAAACTAAAGATAGAATGAGAGAAGGTATTAAAGCTAGAATGAAAGATATCAAGGAAAGAAATGAAAGTAAGTAACAAAGAAACTAAAGATAGAATGAGAGAAGGTATGAAAGCTAGAATGAAAGATATCAAGAAAGAAAGAAATGAAAGTAAGTTAAAAAGAAACTATAGGAAGAATGAGAGAATTTATGAAAGCTAGAATGAAAGATATCAAGAAAGGAAGAAAGGAGGAAATCAATAAAGAAACTAAAGAAAAAATGAGAGAAGGTGTGAAATCTAGAATGAAAGATATCAAGAAAGGAAGAAAGGAGGAAATCAATAAAGAAACTAAAGATAAAATGAGAGAAGGTATGAAATCTAGAATGAAAGATATCAAGAAAGAAAGAAAGAAAGAAATCAATAAAGAAACTAAAGATAAAATGAGAGAAGGAAAGATATCTAGAATGAAAGATATCAAGAAAGAAATAAAGTAACTAATAAAGAAACTAAAGATGGAATGAGAGAAGGTATTAAAGCTAGAATGAAAGATATCAAGGAAAGAAATGAAAATAAGTAACAAAGAAACTAAAGATAGAATGAGAGAAGGTATGAAAGCTAGAATGAAAGATATCAAGAAAGAAAGAAATGAAAGTAAGTTAAAAAGAAACTATAGGAAGAATGAGAGAATTTATGAAAGCTAGAATGAAAGATATCAAGAAAGGAAGAAAGGAGGAAATCAATAAAGAAACTAAAGAAAAAATGAGAGAAGGTATGAAATCTAGAATGAAAGATATCAAGAAAGGAAGAAAGGAGGAAATCAATAAAGAAACCAAAATTAAAATGAGAGAAGGTATGAAATCTAGAATGAAAGATATCAAGAAAGAAAGAAAGAAAGAAATCAATAAAGAAACTAAAGATAAAATGAGAGAAGGAATGATATCTAGAATGAAAGATATCAAGAAAGAAAGAAAGTAACTAATAAAGAAACTAAAGATAGAATGAGAGAAGGTATTAAAGCTAGAATGAAAGATATCAAGGAAAGAAATGAAAGTAAGTAACAAAGAAACTAAAGATAGAATGAGAGAAGGTATGAAAGCTAGAATGAAAGATATCAAGAAAGAAAGAAATGAAAGTAAGTTAAAAAGAAACTATAGGAAGAATGATAGAATTTATGAAAGCTAGAATGAAAGATATCAAGAAAGGAAGAAAGGAGGAAATCAATAAAGAAACTAAAGAAAAAATGAGAGAAGGTATGAAATCTAGAATGAAAGATATCAAGAAAGAAAGAAAGAAAGAAATCAATAAAGAAACTAAAGATAAAATGAGAGAAGGAATGATATCTAGAATGAAAGATATCAAGAAAGAAAGAAAGTAACTAATAAAGAAACTAAAGATAGAATGAGAGAAGGTATTAAAGCTAGAATGAAAGATATCAAGGAAAGAAATGAAAGTAAGTAACAAAGAAACTAAAGATAGAATGAGAGAAGGTATGAAAGCTAGAATGAAAGATATCAAGAAAGAAAGAAATGAAAGTAAGTTAAAAAGAAACTATAGGAAGAATGAGAGAATTTATGAAAGCTAGAATGAAAGATATCAAGAAAGGAAGAAAGGAGGAAATCAATAAAGAAACTAAAGAAAAAATGAGAGAAGGTGTGAAATCTAGAATGAAAGATATCAAGAAAGGAAGAAAGGAGGAAATCAATAAAGAAACTAAAGATAAAATGAGAGAAGGTATGAAATCTAGAATGAAAGATATCAAGAAAGAAAGAAAGAAAGAAATCAATAAAGAAACTAAAGATAAAATGAGAGAAGGAATGATATCTAGAATGAAAGATATCAAGAAAGAAATAAAGTAACTAATAAAGAAACTAAAGATGGAATGAGAGAAGGTATTAAAGCTAGAATGAAAGATATCAAGGAAAGAAATGAAAATAAGTAACAAAGAAACTAAAGATAGAATGAGAGAAGGTATGAAAGCTAGAATGAAAGATATCAAGAAAGAAAGAAATGAAAGTAAGTTAAAAAGAAACTATAGGAAGAATGAGAGAATTTATGAAAGCTAGAATGAAAGATATCAAGAAAGGAAGAAAGGAGGAAATCAATAAAGAAACTAAAGAAAAAATGAGAGAAGGTATGAAATCTAGAATGAAAGATATCAAGAAAGGAAGAAAGGAGGAAATCAATAAAGAAACTAAAGATAAAATGAGAGAAGGTATGAAATCTAGAATGAAAGATATCAAGAAAGAAAGAAAGAAAGAAATCAATAAAGAAACTAAAGATAAAATGAGAGAAGGAATGATATCTAGAATGAAAGATATCAAGAAAGAAAGAAAGTAACTAATAAAGAAACTAAAGATAGAATGAGAGAAGGTATTAAAGCTAGAATGAAAGATATCAAGGAAAGAAATGAAAGTAAGTAACAAAGAAACTAAAGATAGAATGAGAGAAGGTATGAAAGCTAGAATGAAAGATATCAAGAAAGAAAGAAATGAAAGTAAGTTAAAAAGAAACTATAGGAAGAATGATAGAATTTATGAAAGCTAGAATGAAAGATATCAAGAAAGGAAGAAAGGAGGAAATCAATAAAGAAACTAAAGAAAAAATGAGAGAAGGTATGAAATCTAGAATGAAAGATATCAAGAAAGAAAGAAAGAAAGAAATCAATAAAGAAACTAAAGATAAAATGAGAGAAGGAATGATATCTAGAATGAAAGATATCAAGAAAGAAAGAAAGTAACTAATAAAGAAACTAAAGATGGAATGAGAGAAGGTATTAAAGCTAGAATGAAAGATATCAAGGAAAGAAATGAAAGTAAGTAAAAAAGAAACTAAAGATAGAATGAGAAAAGGTATGAAAGCTAGAATGAAAGATATCAAGAAAGAAAGAAAGAAAGTAAGAAAGTAAAAAAGAAACTAAAGATAGAAAGAGAGAAGGAATGAGAGCTAGAATGAAAGATATCAAGAAAGAAAGAAATAAAGTAAGAAAGTAATAAAGAAACTAAAGAAAGAATGAGAGAAGGTATGAAAGCTAGAATGTAAGATATCAAGAAAGAAAAAAGGAACCAAGTAGAAATAATGTAATAAAGAAAATAAAGATTGATTGAGTGAAGATATGAATGCTAGAATGAAAGTTATCAAGAAAGAAAGAAAGAAAGTAGGAAAGAAACTAAAGATAGAATCAGAGAAGGTATGAGAGCTAGAATGAGATATCAAGAAAGAAAGAAAGAAAGAAAGAAAAGAAAGAAAGAAAGAAAGAAAGAAAGAACGAAAGTAATTAATAAAGAAACTAAAGATAGAATGAGAGAAGGTATGAAAGCTAGAATGTAACATATCAAGAAAGCAAGAAATGAAAGTAAGTAAAAAAGAAACTATAGATAGAATGAGAGAAGGTATTAAAGCTAGAATGAAAGATATGAAGAAAGGAAGAAAGAAAGTAATAAAGAAACTAAAGATTGAATGAGTGATGGTATGAAAGCTAGAATGCAAGATATGAAGTAAGAAAGAAATGAAAGTAAGTAAAAAAGAAACTAAAGATAGAATGAGAGAAGGTATGAAAGCTAGAATGAAAGATATCAAGAAAGAAAGAAAGAAAGTAATAAAGAAACTAAAGATAGAATAAGTGATGGTATGAAAGCTAGAATGACAGATATCAAGAAAGAAAAAAGGAAGAAAGTAGAAATAAAGTAATAAAGAAACTAAAGATAGAATGAGTGATGGTATGAAAGCTAGAATGCAAGATATGAAGAAAAAAAGAAATGAAAGTAAGTAAAAAAGAAACTAAAGATAGAATGAGAGAAGGTATGCAAGCTAGAAAGAAAGATATCAAGAAAGAAAGAAAGAAAGAAAGATATCAATAAAGAATCTAAAGATAAAATGAGAGAAGGTATGAAATCTAGAATGAAAGATATCAAGACAGAAAGAAAGAAAGTAATAAAGAAACTAAAGATAGAATGAGAGATGGTATGAAAGCAAGAATGTAACATATAAAGAAAGCAAGAAATGAAAGTAAGTAAAAAAGAAACTAAAGATAGAATGAGAGAAGGTACGAAAGCTAGAATGTAAGATCTCAAGAAAGAAAGAAATGAAAGTAAGTAAAAAAGAAACTAAAGATAGAATGAGAGAAGGTATGAAAGCTAGAATGAAAGATAACAAGAAAGAAAGAAAGAAAGAAAGTAATAAAGAAACTAAAGATAGAAAGAGAGAAGGGATGAGAGCTAGAATGAAAGATATCAAGAAAGAAAGAAATGAAAGTAAGTTAAAAAGAAACTATAGGTAGAATGAGAGAATTTATGAAAGCTAGAATGAAAGATATAAAGAAAGGAAGAAAGGAGGAAATCAATAAAGAAACCAGATAAAATGAGAGTAGGTATGAAATCTAGAATGTAAGATATCAAGAAAGAAAGAAAGAAAGAAATCAATAAAGAAACTAAAGATAAAATGAGAGAAGGAATGAAATCTAGAATGAAAGATATCAAGAAAGAAAGAAAGTAACTAATAAAGAAACTAAAGATAGAATGAGAGAAGGTATTAAAGCTAGAATGAAAGATATCAAGGAAAGAAATGAAAGTAAGTTAAAAAGAAACTATAGGAAGAATGAGAGAATTTATGAAAGCTAAAATGAAAGATATCAAGAAAGGAAGAAAGGAGGAAATCAATAAAGAAACTAAAGATAAAATGAGAGAAGGAATGAAATCTAGAATGAAAGATATCAAGACAGAAAGAAAGTAACTAATAAAGAAACTAAAGATAAAATGAGAGAAGGTATGAAAGCTAGAATGAAAGATATCAAGAAAGAAAGAAATGAAAGTAAGTTAAAAAGAAACTATAGGAAGAATGAGAGAATTTATGAAAGCTAGAATGAGAGATATCAAGAAAGGAAGAAAGGAGGAAATCAATAAAGAAACTAAAGATAAAATGAGAGAAGGTATGAAATCTAGAATGAAAGATATCAAGAAAGAAAGAAAGAAAGAAATCAATAAAGAAACTAAAGATAAAATGAGAGAAGGAATGATATCTAGAATGAAAGATATCAAGAAAGAAAGAAAGTAACTAATAAAGAAACTAAAGTTTGAATGAGAGAAGGTATTAAAGCTAGAATGAAAGATATAAAGGAAAGAAATGAAAGTAAGTAAAAAAGAAACTAAAGATAGAATGAGAGAAGGTATGAAAGCTAGAATGAAAGATATCAAGAAAGAAAGAAAGAAAGTAATAAAGAAACTAAAGATAGAATGAGTGATGGTATGAAAGCTAGAATGACAGATATCAAGAAAGAAAAAAGGAAGAAAGTAGAAATAAAGTAATAAAGAAATTAAAAATAGAATGAGTGATGGTATGCAAGCTAGAATGCAAGATATGAAGAAAGAGAGAAATGAAAGTAAGTAAAAAAGAAACTAAAGATAGAATGAGAGAAGGTATGCAAGCTAGAAAGAAAGATATCAAGAAAGAAAGAAAGAAAGAAAGATATCAATAAAGAAACTAAAGATAAAATGAGAGAAGGTATGAAATCTAGAATGAAAGATATCAAGACAGAAAGAAAGAAAGTAACTACTAAAGAAACTAAAGATAGAAGGAGAGAAGGTATGAGAGCTAGAATGAAAGATATCAAGAAAGAAAGAAATGAAAGTAAGTTAAAAAGAAACTATAGGTAGAATGAGAGAATTTATGAAAGCTAGAATGAAAGATATCAAGAAAGGAAGAAAGGAGGAAATCAATAAAGAAACTAAAGATAAAATGAGAGAAGGTATGAAATCTAGAATGAAAGATATCAAGAAAGAAAGAAAGAAAGAAATCAATAAAGAAACTAAAGATAAAATGAGAGAAGGAATGATATCTAGAATGAAAGATATCAAGAAAGAAAGAAAGTAACTAATAAAGAAACTAAAGATAGAATGAGAGAAGGTATTAAAGCTAGAATGAAAGATATCAAGGAAAGAAATGAAAGTAAGTAACAAAGAAACTAAAGATAGAATGAGAGAAGGTATGAAAGCTAGAATGAAAGATATCAAGAAAGAAAGAAATGAAAGTAAGTTAAAAAGAAACTATAGGAAGAATGAGAGAATTTATGAAAGCTAGAATGAAAGATATCAAGAAAGGAAGAAAGGAGGAAATCAATAAAGAAACTAAAGAAAAAATGAGAGAAGGTGTGAAATCTAGAATGAAAGATATCAAGAAAGGAAGAAAGGAGGAAATCAATAAAGAAACTAAAGATAAAATGAGAGAAGGTATGAAATCTAGAATGAAAGATATCAAGAAAGAAAGAAAGAAAGAAATCAATAAAGAAACTAAAGATAAAATGAGAGAAGGAATGATATCTAGAATGAAAGATATCAAGAAAGAAATAAAGTAACTAATAAAGAAACTAAAGATGGAATGAGAGAAGGTATTAAAGCTAGAATGAAAGATATCAAGGAAAGAAATGAAAATAAGTAACAAAGAAACTAAAGATAGAATGAGAGAAGGTATGAAAGCTAGAATGAAAGATATCAAGAAAGAAAGAAATGAAAGTAAGTTAAAAAGAAACTATAGGAAGAATGAGAGAATTTATGAAAGCTAGAATGAAAGATATCAAGAAAGGAAGAAAGGAGGAAATCAATAAAGAAACTAAAGAAAAAATGAGAGAAGGTATGAAATCTAGAATGAAAGATATCAAGAAAGGAAGAAAGGAGGAAATCAATAAAGAAACTAAAGATAAAATGAGAGAAGGTATGAAATCTAGAATGAAAGATATCAAGAAAGAAAGAAAGAAAGAAATCAATAAAGAAACTAAAGATAAAATGAGAGAAGGAATGATATCTAGAATGAAAGATATCAAGAAAGAAAGAAAGTAACTAATAAAGAAACTAAAGATAGAATGAGAGAAGGTATTAAAGCTAGAATGAAAGATATCAAGGAAAGAAATGAAAGTAAGTAACAAAGAAACTAAAGATAGAATGAGAGAAGGTATGAAAGCTAGAATGAAAGATATCAAGAAAGAAAGAAATGAAAGTAAGTTAAAAAGAAACTATAGGAAGAATGATAGAATTTATGAAAGCTAGAATGAAAGATATCAAGAAATGAAGAAAGGAGGAAATCAATAAAGAAACTAAAGAAAAAATGAGAGAAGGTATGAAATCTAGAATGAAAGATATCAAGAAAGAAAGAAAGAAAGAAATCAATAAAGAAACTAAAGATAAAATGAGAGAAGGAATGATATCTAGAATGAAAGATATCAAGAAAGAAAGAAAGTAACTAATAAAGAAACTAAAGATAGAATGAGAGAAGGTATTAAAGCTAGAATGAAAGATATCAAGGAAAGAAATGAAAGTAAGTAACAAAGAAACTAAAGATAGAATGAGAGAAGGTATGAAAGCTAGAATGAAAGATATCAAGAAAGAAAGAAATGAAAGTAAGTTAAAAAGAAACTATAGGAAGAATGAGAGAATTTATGAAAGCTAGAATGAAAGATATCAAGAAAGGAAGAAAGGAGGAAATCAATAAAGAAACTAAAGAAAAAATGAGAGAAGGTGTGAAATCTAGAATGAAAGATATCAAGAAAGGAAGAAAGGAGGAAATCAATAAAGAAACTAAAGATAAAATGAGAGAAGGTATGAAATCTAGAATGAAAGATATCAAGAAAGAAAGAAAGAAAGAAATCAATAAAGAAACTAAAGATAAAATGAGAGAAGGAATGATATCTAGAATGAAAGATATCAAGAAAGAAATAAAGTAACTAATAAAGAAACTAAAGATGGAATGAGAGAAGGTATTAAAGCTAGAATGAAAGATATCAAGGAAAGAAATGAAAATAAGTAACAAAGAAACTAAAGATAGAATGAGAGAAGGTATGAAAGCTAGAATGAAAGATATCAAGAAAGAAAGAAATGAAAGTAAGTTAAAAAGAAACTATAGGAAGAATGAGAGAATTTATGAAAGCTAGAATGAAAGATATCAAGAAAGGAAGAAAGGAGGAAATCAATAAAGAAACTAAAGAAAAAATGAGAGAAGGTATGAAATCTAGAATGAAAGATATCAAGAAAGGAAGAAAGGAGGAAGTCAATAAAGAAACTAAAGATAAAATGAGAGAAGGTATGAAATCTAGAATGAAAGATATCAAGAAAGAAAGAAAGAAAGAAATCAATAAAGAAACTAAAGATAAAATGAGAGAAGGAATGATATCTAGAATGAAAGATATCAAGAAAGAAAGAAAGTAACTAATAAAGAAACTAAAGATAGAATGAGAGAAGGTATTAAAGCTAGAATGAAAGATATCAAGGAAAGAAATGAAAGTAAGTAACAAAGAAACTAAAGATAGAATGAGAGAAGGTATGAAAGCTAGAATGAAAGATATCAAGAAAGAAAGAAATGAAAGTAAGTTAAAAAGAAACTATAGGAAGAATGATAGAATTTATGAAAGCTAGAATGAAAGATATCAAGAAAGGAAGAAAGGAGGAAATCAATAAAGAAACTAAAGAAAAAATGAGAGAAGGTATGAAATCTAGAATGAAAGATATCAAGAAAGAAAGAAAGAAAGAAATCAATAAAGAAACTAAAGATAAAATGAGAGAAGGAATGATATCTAGAATGAAAGATATCAAGAAAGAAAGAAAGTAACTAATAAAGAAACTAAAGATGGAATGAGAGAAGGTATTAAAGCTAGAATGAAAGATATCAAGGAAAGAAATGAAAGTAAGTAAAAAAGAAACTAAAGATAGAATGAGAAAAGGTATGAAAGCTAGAATGAAAGATATCAAGAAAGAAAGAAAGAAAGTAAGAAAGTAAAAAAGAAACTAAAGATAGAAAGAGAGAAGGAATGAGAGCTAGAATGAAAGATATCAAGAAAGAAAGAAATAAAGTAAGAAAGTAATAAAGAAACTAAAGAAAGAATGAGAGAAGGTATGAAAGCTAGAATGTAAGATATCAAGAAAGAAAAAAGGAACCAAGTAGAAATAATGTAATAAAGAAAATAAAGATTGATTGAGTGAAGATATGAATGCTAGAATGAAAGTTATCAAGAAAGAAAGAAAGAAAGTAGGAAAGAAACTAAAGATAGAATCAGAGAAGGTATGAGAGCTAGAATGAGATATCAAGAAAGAAAGAAAGAAAGAAAGAAAGAAAGAAAGAAAGAAAGAAAGAAAGAAAGAAAGAACGAAAGTAATTAATAAAGAAACTAAAGATAAAATGAGAGAAGGTATGAAAGCTAGAATGAAAGATATCAAGAAAGAAAGAAAGAAAGAAATCAATAAAGAATCTAAAGATAAAATGAGAGATGGAATGAAATCTAGAATGAAAGATATCAAGAAAGAAAGAAAGTAACTAATAAAGAAAGAAAAGATAGAATGAGAGTAGGTATTAAAGCTAGAATGAAAGATATCAAGAAAGAAAGAAATGAAAGTAAGTAAAAAAGAAACTAAAGATAGAATGAGAGAAGGTAAGAAAGCTAGAATGAAAGATATCAAGAAAGAAAGAAAGAAAGTAAGAAAGTAAAAAAGAAACTAAAGATAGAAAGACAGAAGTTATGTGAGCTAGAATGAAAGATATCAAGAAAGAAAGAAAGAAAGAAAGTAAGTAATAAAGAAACTAAAGATAGAACGAGAGAAGGTATGAAAGCTAGAATGAAAGATATCAAGAAAGAAAAAAGGAACAAAGTAGAAATAATGTAATAAAGAAAATAAAGATTGACTGAGTGAAGATATGAATGCTAGAATGAAAGTTATCAAGAAAGAAAGAAAGAAAGTAGTAAAGAAACTAAAGATAGATTCAGAGAAGGTATGAGAGCTAGAATGAGATATCAAGAAAGAAAGAAAGAAAGAAAGAAAGAACGAAAGTAATTAATAAAGAAACTAAAGATAGAATGAGAGAAGGTATGAAAGCTAGAATGTAACATATCAAGAAAGCAAGAAATGAAAGTAAGTAAAAAAGAAACTATAGATAGAATGAGAGAAGGTATTAAAGCTAGAATGAAAGATATGAAGAAAGGAAGAAAGAAAGTAATAAAGAAACTAAAGATTGAATGAGTGATGGTATGAAAGATAGAATGCAAGATATGAAGTAAGAAAGAAATGAAAGTAAGTAAAAAAGAAACTAAAGATAGAATGAGAGAAGGTATGAAAGCTAGAATGAAAGATATCAAGAAAGAAAGAAAGAAAGTAATAAAGAAACTAAAGATAGAATGAGTGATGGTATGAAAGCTAGAATGCAAGATATGAAGAAAGAAAGAAATGAAAGTAAGTAAAAAAGAAACTAAAGATAGAATGAGAGAAGGTATGCAAGCTAGAAAGAAAGATATCAAGAAAGAAAGAAAGAAAGAAAGAAAGATATCAATAAAGAATCTAAAGATAAAATGAGAGAAGGTATGAAATCTAGAATGAAAGATATCAAGACAGAAAGAAAGAAAGTAATAAAGAAACTAAAGATAGAATGAGAGATGGTATGAAAGCAAGAATGTAACATATCAAGAAAGCAAGAAATGAAAGTAAGTAAAAAAGAAACTAAAGATAGAATGAGAGAAGGTACGAAAGCTAGAATGTAAGATCTCAAGAAAGAAAGAAATGAAAGTAAGTAAAAAAGAAACTAAAGATAGAATGAGAGAAGGTATGAAAGCTAGAATGAAAGATAACAAGAAAGAAAGAAAGAAAGTAATAAAGAAACTAAAGATAGAAAGAGAGAAGGGATGAGAGCTAGAATGAAAGATATCAAGAAAGAAAGAAATGAAAGTAAGTTAAAAAGAAACTATAGGTAGAATGAGAGAATTTATGAAAGCTAGAATGAAAGATATAAAGAAAGGAAGAAAGGAGGAAATCAATAAAGAAACTAAAGATAAAATGAGAGTAGGTATGAAATCTAGAATGTAAGATATCAAGAAAGAAAGAAAGAAAGAAATCAATAAAGAAACTAAAGATAAAATGAGAGAAGGAATGAAATCTAGAATGAAAGATATCAAGGAAAGAAATGAAAGTAAGTAACAAAGAAACTAAAGATAGAATGAGAGAAGGTATGAAAGCTAGAATGAAAGATATCAAGAAAGAAAGAAATGAAAGTAAGTTAAAAAGAAACTATAGGAAGAATGAGAGAATTTATGAAAGCTAGAATGAAAGATATCAAGAAAGGAAGAAAGGAGGAAATCAATAAAGAAACTAAAGATAAAATGAGAGAAGGTATGAAATCTAGAATGAAAGATATCAAGAAAGAAAGAAAGAAAGAAATCAATAAAGAAACTAAAGATAAAATGAGAGAAGGAATGATATCTAGAATGAAAGATATCAAGAAAGAAAGAAAGTAACTAATAAAGAAACTAAAGATTGAATGAGAGAAGGTATTAAAGCTAGAATGAAAGATATAAAGGAAAGAAATGAAAGTAAGTAAAAAAGAAACTAAAGATAGAATGAGAGAAGGTATGAAAGCTAGAATGAAAGATATCAAGAAAGAAAGAAAGAAAGTAAGAAAGTAAAAAAGAAACTAAAGATAGAAAGAGAGAAGTTATGTGAGCTAGAATGAAAGATATCAAGAAAGAAAGAAAGAAAGTAAGAAAGTAATAAAGAAACTAAAGATAGAACGAGAGAAGGTATGAAAGATAGAATGAAAGATATCAAGAAATAAAGAACGAAAGAGCGTAATAAAGAAACTAAAGATAGAATGAGAGAAGGTATGAAAGCTAGAATGAAAGATATCAAGAAAGAAAAAAGGAACAAAGTAGAAATAATGTAATAAAGAAAATAAAGATTGACTGAGTGAAGATATGAATGCTAGAATGAAAGTTATCAAGAAAGAAAGAAAGAAAGTAGTAAAGAAACTAAAGATAGAATCAGAGAAGGTATGAGAGCTAGAATGAGATATCAAGAAAGAAAGAAAGAAAGAAAGAAAGAAAGAAAGAAAGAAAGAATGAAAGTAATTAATAAAGAAACTAAAGATAGAATGAGAGAAGGTATGAAAGCTAGAATGTAACATATCAAGAAAGGAAGAAATGAAAGTAAGTAAAAAAGAAACTATAGATAGAATGAGAGAAGGTATTAAAGCTAGAATGAAAGATATGAAGAAAGGAAGAAAGAAAGTAATAAGGAAACTAAAGATTGAATGAGTGATGGTATGAAAGCTAGAATGCAACATATGAAGTAAGAAAGAAATGAAAGTAAGTAAAAAAAGAAACTAAAGATAGAATGAGAGAAGGTATGAAAGCAAGAATGAAAGGTATCAAGAAGGAAAGAAAAAAAGAAATAAATAAAGAAATTATAGATGAAAAGAGAGAAGGTATGAAATCTAGAATGACAGATATCAAGAGAGATAGAAATAAATTAATAAAGAAACTAAAGATAGAATGAGAGAAGGTATGAAAGCTAGAATGAAAGATATCAAGAAAGAAAGAAAGAAAGTAATAAAGAAACTAAAGATAGAATGAGTGATGGTATGAAAGCTAGAATGACAGATATCAAGAAAGAAAAAAGGAAGAAAGTAGAAATAAAGTAATAAAGAAATTAAAAATAGAATGAGTGATGGTATGAAAGCTAGAATGCAAGATATGAAGAAAGAGAGAAATGAAAGTAAGTAAAAAAGAAACTAAAGATAGAATGAGAGAAGGTATGCAAGCTAGAAAGAAAGATATCAAGAAAGAAAGAAAGAAAGAAAGATATCAATAAAGAAACTAAAGATAAAATGAGAGAAGGTATGAAATCTAGAATGAAAGATATCAAGACAGAAAGAAAGAAAGTAACTACTAAAGAAACTAAAGATAGAAGGAGAGAAGGTATGAAAGCTAGAATGAAATATATCAAGAAAGAAAGAAATGAAAGTAAGTTAAAAAGAAACTATAGGTAGAATGAGAGAATTTATGAAAGCTAGAATGAAAGATATCAAGAAAGGAAGAAAGGAGGAATTCAATAAAGAAACTAAAGATAAAATGAGAGAAGGTATGAAATCTAGAATGAAAGATATCAAGAAAGAAAGAAAGAAAGAAATCAATGAAGAAACTAAAGATAAAATGAGAGAAGGAATGAAATCTAGAATGAAAGATATCAAGAAAGAAAGAAAGTAACTAATAAAGAAACTAAAGATAGAATGAGAGAAGGTATTAAAGCTAGAATGAAAGATATCAAGGAAAGAAATGAAAGTAAGTAACAAAGAAACTAAAGATAGAATGAGAGAAGGTATGAAAGCTAGAATGAAAGATATCAAGAAAGAAAGAAAGAAAGTAAGAAAGTAAAAAAGAAACTAAAGATAGAAAGAGAGAAGGTATGAGAGCTAGAATGAAAGATATCAAGAAAGAAAAAAGGAACCAAGTAGAAATAATGTAAGAAAGAAAATAAAGATTGATTGAGTGAAGATATGAATGCTAGAATGAAAGTTATCAAGAAAGAAAGAAAGTTGGAAAGAAACTAAAGATAGAATCAGAGAAGGTATGAGAGCTAGAATGAGATATCAAGAAAGAAAGAAAGAAAGAAAGAAAGAACGAAAGTAATTAATAAAGAAACAAAAAATAAAATGAGAGAAGGTATGAAAGCTAGAATGAAAGATATCAAGAAAGAAAGAAAGAAAGTAATAAAGAAACTAAAGATAGAATGAGTGATGGTATGAAAGCTAGAATGCAAGATATGAAGAAAGAAAGAAATGAAAGTAAGTAAAAAAGAAACTAAAGATAGAATGAGAGAAGGTATGAAAGCTAGAAAGAAAGATATCAAGAGAGAAAGAAAGAAAGAAAGAAAGAAAGATATCAATAAAGAAACTAAAGATAAAATGAGAGAAGGTATGAAATCTAGAATGAAAGATATCAAGACAGAAAGAAAGAAAGTAACTACTAAAGAAACTAAAGATAGAAGGAGAGAAGGTATGAAAGCTAGAATGAAAGATATCAAGAAAGAAAGAAAGAAAGTAAGAAAGTAAAAAAGAAACTAAAGATAGAACGAGAGAAGGTATGAAAGCTAGAATGAAAGATATCAAGAAAGAAAAAAGAAACAAAGTAGAAATAATGTAATAAAGAAAATAAAGATTGACTGAGTGAAGATATGAATGCTAGAATGAAAGTTATCAAGAAAGAAAGAAAGAAAGTAGTAAAGAAACTAAAGATAGATTCAGAGAAGGTATGAGAGCTAGAATGAGATATCAAGAAAGAAAGAAAGAAAGAAAGAAAGAAAGAACGAAAGTAATTAATAAAGAAACTAAAGATAGAATGAGAGAAGGTATGAAAGCTAGAATGTAACATATCAAGAAAGCAAGAAATGAAAGTAAGTAAAAAAGAAACTATAGATAGAATGAGAGAAGGTATTAAAGCTAGAATGAAAGATATGAAGAAAGGAAGAAAGAAAGTAATAAAGAAACTAAAGATTGAATGAGTGATGGTATGAAAGCTAGAATGCAAGATATGAAGTAAGAAAGAAATGAAAGTAAGTAAAAAAGAAACTAAAGATAGAATGAGAGAAGGTATGAAAGCTAGAATGAAAGATATCAAGAAAGAAAGAAAGAAAGTAATAAAGAAACTAAAGATAGAATAAGTGATGGTATGAAAGCTAGAATGACAGAAATCAAGAAAGAAAAAAGGAAGAAAGTAGAAATAAAGTAATAAAGAAACAAAAGATAGAATGAGTGATGGTATGAAAGCTAGAATGCAAGATATGAAGAAAGAAAGAAATGAAAGTAAGTAAAAAAGAAACTAAAGATAGAATGAGAGAAGGTATCCAAGCTAGAAAGAAAGATGTCAAGAAAGAAAGAAAGAAAGAAAGATATCAATAAAGAAACTAAGGATAAAATGAGAGAAGGTATGAAATCTAGAATGAAAGATATCAAGACAGAAAGAAAGAAAGTAACTACTAAAGAAACTAAAGATAGAAGGAGAGAAGGTATGAAAGCTAGAATGAAAGATATCAAGAAAGAAAGAAAGAAAGTAATAAAGAAACTAAAGATAGAAAGAAAGAAGGGATGAGAGCTAGAATGAAAGATATCAAGAAAGAAAGAAATGAAAGTAAGTTAAAAAGAAACTATAGGTAGAATGAGAGAATTTATGAAAGCTAGTATGAAAGATATCAAGAAAGGCAGAAAGGAGGAAATCAATAAAGAAACTAAAGATAAAATGAGAGAAGGTGTGAAATCTAGAATGAAAGATATCAAGAAAGAAAGAAAGAAAGAAATCAATAAAGAAACTAAAGATAAAATGAGAGAAGAAATGAAATCTAGAATGAAAGATATCAAGAAAGAAAGAAAGTAACTAATAAAGAAACTAAAGATAGAATGAGAGAAGTTATTAAAGCTAGAATGAAAGATATCAAGGAAAGAAATGAAAGTAAGTAACAAAGAAACTAAAGATAGAATGAGAGAAGGTATGAAAGCTAGAATGAAAGATATCAGTAAAGAAAGAAAGAAAGTAAGAAAGTAAAAAAGAAACTAAAGATAGAAAGAGAGAAGGTATGAGAGCTAGAATGAAAGATATCAAGAAAGAAAGAAATAAAGTAAGAAAGTAATAAAGAAACTAAAGATAGAACGAGAGAAGGTATGAAAGCTAGAATGTAAGATATCAAGAAAGAAAAAAGGAACCAAGTAGAAATAATGTAAGAAAGAAAATAAAGATTGATTGAGTGAAGATATGAATGCTAGAATGAAAGTTATCTAGAAAGAAAGTAAGAAAGTAGGAAAGAAACTAAAGATAGAATCAGAGAAGGTATGAGAGCTAGAATGAGATATCAAGAAAGAAAGAAAGAAAGAAAGAAAGAACGAAAGTAATTAATAAAGAAACAAAAAATAAAATGAGAGAAGGTATGAAAGCTAGAATGAAAGATATCAAGAAAGAAAGAAAGAAAGAAATCAATAAGGAATCTAAAGATAAAATGAGAGATGGAATGAAAGCTAGAATGAAAGATATCAAGAAAGAAAGAAAAAAGTAAGAAAGTAATAAAGAAACTAAAGATTGAACGAGAGAAGGTATGAAAGATAGAATGAAAGATATCAAGAAATAAAGAAAGAAAGAGCGTAATAAAGAAACTAAAGATAGAATGAGAGAAGGTATGAAAGCTAGAATGAAAGATATCAAGAAAGAAAAAAGGAACAAAGTAGAAATAATGTAATAAAGAAAATAAAGATTGACTGAGTGAAGATATTAATGCTAGAATGAAAGTTATCAAAAAAGAAAGAAAGAAAGTAGTAAAGAAACTAAAGATAGAATCAGAGAAGGTATGAGAGCTAGAATGAGATATCAAGAAAGAAAGAAAGAACGAAAGTAATTAATAAAGAAACTAAAGATAGAATGAGAGAAGGTATGAAAGCTAGAATGTAACATATCAAGAAAGCAAGAAATGAAAGTAAGTAAAAAAGAAAAGATAGATAAAATGAGAGAAGGTATTAAAGCTAGAATGAAAGATATGAAGAAAGGAAGAAAGAAAGTAATAAAGAAACTAAAGATAGAATGAGAGAAGGTATGAAAGAAAGAATGAAAGATATCAAGAAAGAAAGAAAAAAAGAAATCAATAAAGAAATTATAGATGAAAAGAGAGAAGGTATGAAATCTAGAATGATAGATATCAAGAGGGATAGAAATAAATTAATAAAGAAACTAATGATAGAATCGGAGAAGGTATGAAAGCTAGAATGAAAGATATCAAGAAAGAAAGAAAGAAAGTAATAAATAAACTAAAGATAGAATGAGAGAAGGTATGAAAGCTAGAATGTAAGATATCAAGAAAGAAAGAAATGAAAGTAATTAAAAAACAAACTAAAGATAGAATGAGAGAAGGTATGAAAGCTAGAATGAAACATATCAAGAAAGAAAAAAGGAACAAAGTAGAAATAATGTAATAAAGAAAATAAAGATTGACTGAGTGAAGATATGAATGCTAGAATGAAAGTTATCAAGAAAGAAAGAAAGAAAGTAGTAAAGAAACTAAAGATAGAATGAAAGAAGGTATGAAAGCTAGAATGAGATATCAAGAAAGAAAGAAAGAAAGAAAGAACGAAAGTAATTAATAAAGAAACTAAAGATAGAATGAGAGAAGGTATGAAAGCTAGAATGTAACATATCAAGAAAGCAAGAAATGAAAGTAAGTAAAAAAGAAACTATAGATAGAATGAGAGAAGGTATTAAAGCTAGAATGAAAGATATCAAGAAAGGAAGAAAGAAAGTAATAAAGAAACTAAAGATAGAATGAGTGATGGTATGAAAGCTGGAATGCAAGATATGAAGAAAGAAAGAAATGAAAGTAAGTAAAAAAGAAACTAAAGATAGAATGAGAGAAAGTATGAAAGAAAGAATGAAAGATATCAAGAAAGAAAGAAAAAAAGAAATCAATAAAGAAATTATAGATGAAAAGAGAGAAGGTATGAAATCTAGAATGAAAGATATCAAGAGAGATAGAAATAAATTAATAAATAAACTATAGATAGAATGAGAGAAGGTATGAAAGCTAGAATGAAAGATATCAAGAAAGAAAGAAAGAAAGTAATAAAGAAACTAAAGATAGAATGAGTGATGGTATGAAAGCTAGAATGACAGATATCAAGAAAGAAAAAAGGAAGTAGAAATAAAGTAATAAAGAAACTAAAGATATAATGAGTGATGGTATGAAAGCTAGAATGCAAGATATGAGGAAAGAAAGAAATGAAAGTAAGTAAAAAAGAAACTAAAGATAGAATGAGAGAAGGTTTGAAAGCTAGAATGAAACATATCAAGAAAGAAAAAAGGAACAAAGTAGAAATAATGTAATAAAGAAAATAAAGATTGAATGAGTGAAGATATGAATGCTAGAAGAAAGTTATCAAGAAAGAAAGAAGGAAAGAAAGAAAGTAGTAAAGAAACTAAAGATAGAATCACAGAAGGTATGAGAGCTAGAATGAGATATCAAGAAAGAAACAAAGAAAGAAAGAACGAAAGTAATTAATAAAGAAACTAAAGATAGAATGAAAGAAGGTATGAAAGCTAGAATGAAAGATATCAAGAAAGAAAAAAGAAAGAAAGAAATTAATAAAGAAACTAAAGATAGAATGAGAGAAGGTATGAAAGCTAGAATGTAAGATCTCAAGAAAGCAAGAAATGAAAGTAAGTAAAAAAGAAACTAAAGATAGAATGAGAGAAGGTATGAAAGCTAGAATGAAAGATATCAAGAAAGAAAGAAAGAAAGAAAGTAATAAAGAAACTAAAGATAGAAAGAGAGAAGGGATGAGAGCTAGAATGAAAGATATCAAGAAAGCAAGAAATGAAAGTAAGTTAAAAAGAAACTATAGGTAGAATGAGAGAATTTATGAAAGCTAGAATGAAAGATATCAAGAAAGGAAGAAAGGAGGAAATCAATAAAGAAACTAAAGATAAAATGAGAGAAGGTATGAAATCTAGAATTGAAGATATCAAGAACGAAAGAAAGAAAGAAATCAATTAAGAAACTAAAGATAAAATGAGAGAAGGAATGAAATCTAGAATGAAAGATATCAAGAAAGAAAGAAAGTAACTAATAAAGAAACTAAAGATAGAATGAGAGAAGGTATTAAAGCTAGAATGAAAGATATCAAGAAGGAAAGAAATGAAAGTAAGTAAAAAAGAAACTAATGATAGAATGAGAGAAGGTATGAAAGCTAGAATGAAAGATATCAAGAAAGAAAGAAAGTAAGAAAGTAAAAAAGAAACTAAAGATAGAAAGAGAGAAGGTATGAGAGCTAGAATGAAAGATATCAAGAAAGAAAGAAAGAAAGTAAGAAAGTAATAAAGAAACGAAAGATAGAACGAGAGAAGGTATGAAAGCTAGAATGTAAGATATCAAGAAAGAAACAAAGAAAGTAAGAAAGTAATAAAGAAACTAAAGATAGAACGAGAGAAGGTATGAAAGCTAGAATGTAAGATATCAAGAAAGAAAAAAGGAACCAAGTAGAAATAATGTAAGAAAGAAAATAAAGATTGATTGAGTGAAGATATGAATGCTAGAATGAAAGTTATCAAGAAAGAAAGAAAGAAAGTAGGAAAGAAACTAAAGATAGAATCAGAGAAGGTATGAGAGCTAGAATGAGATATCAAGAAAGAAAGAAAGAAAGAACGAAAGAACGAAAGTAATTAATAAAGAAACAAAAAATAAAATGAGAGAAGGTATGAAAGCTAGAATGAAAAATATCAAGAAAGAAAGAAAGAAAGAAATCAATAAGGAATCTAAAGATAAAATGAGAGATGGAATGAAATCTAGAATGAAAGATATCAAGAAAGAAAGAAAGTAACTAATAAAGAAAGAAAAGATAGAATGAGAGTAGGTATTAAAGCTAGAATGAAAGATATCAAGAAAGAAAGAAATGAAAGTAAGTAAAAAAGAAACTAAAGATAGAATGAGAGAAGGTAAGAAAGCTAGAATGAAAGATATCAAGAAAGAAAGAAAGAAAGTAAGAAAGTAATAAAGAAACTAAAGATAGAACGAGAGAACGTATGAAAGATAGAATGAAAGATATCAAGAAATAAAGAAAGAAAGAGCGTAATAAAGAAACTAAAGATAGAATGAGGGAAGGTATGAAAGCTAGAATGAAAGATATCAAGAAAGAAAAAAGGAACAAAGTAGAAATAATGTAATAAAGAAAATAAAGATTGACTGAGTGAAGATATGAATGCTAGAATGAAAGTTATCAAAAAAGAAAGAAAGAAAGTAGTAAAAAAACTAAAGATAGAATCAGAGAAGGTATGAGAGCTAGAATGAGATATCAAGAAAGAAAGAAAGAACGAAAGTAATTAATAAAGAAACTAAAGATAGAATGAGAGAAGGTATGAAAGCTAGAATGTAACATATCAAGAAAGCAAGAAATGAAAGTAAGTAAAAAAGAAAAGATAGATAAAATGAGAGAAGGTATTAAAGCTAGAATGAAAGATATGAAGAAAGGAAGAAAGATAGTAATAAAGAAACTAAAGATAGAATGAGTGATAGTATGAAAGCTAGAATGCAAGATATGAAGAAAGAAAGAAATGAAAGTAAGTAAAAAAGAAACTAAAGATAGAATGAGAGAAGGTATGAAAGCAAGAATGAAAGATATCAAGAAAGAAAGAAAAAAAGAAATCAATAAAGAAATTATAGATGAAAAGAGAGAAGGTATGAAATCTAGAATGATAGATATCAAGAGGGATAGAAATAAATTAATAAAGAAACTAATGATAGAATCAGAGAAGGTATGAAAGCTAGAATGAAAGATATCAAGAAAGAAAGAAAGAAAGTAATAAAGAAACTAAAGATAGAATGAGTGATGGTATGAAAGCTAGAATGACAGATATCAAGAAAGAAAAAAGGAAGAAAGTAGAAATAAAGTAATAAAGAAACTAAAGATAGAATGAGTGATGGTATGAAAGCTAGAATGAGATATCAAGAAAGAAAGAAAGAACGAAAGTAATTAATAAAGAAACTAAAGATAAAATGAGAGAAGGTATGAAAGCTAGAATGAAAGATATCAAGAAAGAAAGAAAGAAAGAAATCAATAAAGAATCTAAAGATAAAATGAGAGATGGAATGAAATCTAGAATGAAAGATATCAAGAAAGAAAGAAAGTAACTAATAAAGAAAGTAAAGATAGAATGATAGTAGGTATTAAGCTAGAAAGAAAGATATCAAGAAAGAAAGAAATGAAAGTAAGTAAAAAAGAAACTAAAGATAGAATGAGAGAAGGTATGAAAGCAAGAATGAAAGATATCATGAAAGAAAGAAAGAAAGTAAGAAAGTAAAAAAGAAACTAAAGATAGAATGAGAGAAGGTATGAAAGCTAGAATGTAACATATCAAGAAAGCAAGAAATGAAAGTAAGTAAAAAAGAAACTATAGATAGAATGAGAGAAGGTATTAAAGCTAGAATGAAAGATATGAAGAAAGGAAGAAAGAAAGTAATAAAGAAACTAAAGATAGAATGAGTGATGGTATGAAAGCTAGAATGCAAGATATGAAGAAAGAAAGAAATGAAAGTAAGTAAAAAAGAAACTAAAGATAGAATGAGAGAAGGTATGAAAGCTAGAATGAAAGATATCAAGAAAGGAAGAAAGGAGGAAATCAATAAAGAAACTAAAGATAAAATGAGAGAAGGTATGAAATCTAGAATGAAAGATATCAAGAAAGAAAGAAATCAATAAAGAAACTAAAGATAAAATGAGAGAAGGAATGAAATCTAGAATGAAAGATATCAAGAAAGAAAGAAAGTAACTAATAAAGAAACTAAAGATAGAATGAGAGAAGGTATTAAAGCTAGAATGAAAGATATCAAGAAGGAAAGAAATGAAAGTAAGTAAAAAAGAAACTAAAGATAGAATGAGAGAAGGTATGAGAGCTAGAATGAAAGATATCAAGAAAGAAAGAAAGAAAGTAAGAAAGTAATAAAGAAACTAAAGATAGAACGAGAGAAGGTATGAAAGCTAGAATGTAAGATATCAAGAAAGAAAAAAGGAACCAAGTAGAAATAATGTAAGAAAGAAAATAAAGATTGATTGAGTGAAGATATGAATGCTAGAATGAAAGTTATCAAGAAAGAAAGAAAGAAAGTAGGAAAGAAACTAAAGATAGAATCAGAGAAGGTATGAGAGCTAGAATGAGATATCAAGAAAGAAAGAAAGAACGAAAGTAATTAATAAAGAAACTAAAGATAAAATGAGAGAAGGTATGAAAGCTAGAATGAAAGATATCAAGAAAGAAAGAAAGAAATCAATCAATAAAGAATCTAAATATAAAATGAGAGATGGAATGAAATCTAGAATGAAAGATATCAAGAAAGAAAGAAAGTAACTAATAAAGAAAGTAAAGATAGAATGTTAGTAGGTATTAAAGCTAGAATGAAATATCAAGAAAGAAAGAAATGAAAGTAAGTAAAAAAGAAAATAAAGATAGAATGAGAGAAGGTATGAAAGCTAGAATGAAAGATATCAAGAAAGTAAGTAAGAAAGTAAAAAAGAAACTAAAGATAGAAAGAGAGAAGTTATGTGAGCTAGAATGAAAGATATCAAGAAAGAAAGAAAGAAAGAAAGAAAGTAATAAAGAAACTAAAGATAGAACGAGAGAAGGTATGAAAGATAGAATGAAAGATATCAAGAAATAAAGAAAGAAAGAGCGTAATAAAGAAACTAAAGATAGAATGATAGAAGGTATGAAAGCTAGAATGAAAGATATCAAGAAAGAAAAAAGGAACAAAGTAGAAATAATGTAATAAAGAAAATAAAGATTGACTGAGTGAAGATATGAATGCTAGAATGAAAGTTATCAAGAAAGAAAGAAAGAAAGTAGTAAAGAAACTAAAGATAGAATCTGAGAAGGTATGAGAGCTAGAATGAGATATCAAGAAAGAAAGAAAGAAAGAAAGAAAGAACGAAAGTAATTAATAAAGAAACTAAAGATAGAATGAGAGAAGGTATGAAAGCTAGAATGTAACATATCAAGAAAGCAAGAAATGAAAGTAAGTAAAAAAGAAACTATAGATAGAATGAGAGAAGGTATGAAAGCAAGAATGTAACATATCAAGAAAGCAAGAAATGAAAGTAAGTAAAAAAGAAACTAAAGATAGAATGAGAGAAGGTACGAAAGCTAGAATGTAAGATCTCAAGAAAGAAAGAAATGAAAGTAAGTAAAAAAGAAACTAAAGATAGAATGAGAGGTTATGAAAGCTAGAATGAAAGATATCAAGAAAGAAAGAAAGAAAGTAATAAAGAAACTAAAGATAGAAAGAGAGATGGGATGAGAGCTAGAATGAAAGATATCAAGAAAGAAAGAAATGAAAGTAAGTTAAAAAGAAACTATAGGTAGAATGAGAGAATTTATGAAAGCTAGAATGAAAGATATCAAGAAAGAAAGAAAGAAATTAATAAAGAAACTAAAGATAGAATGAGTGATGGTATGAAAGCTAGAATGACAGATATCAAGAAAGAAAAAAGGAAGAAAGTAGAAATAAAGTAATAAAGAAACTAAAGATAGAATGAGTGATGGTATAAAAGCTAGAATGCAAGATATGAAGAAAGAAAGAAATGAAAGTAAGTAAAAAATGAAACTAAAGATAGAATGAGAGAAGGTTTGAAAGCTAGAATGAAACATATCAAGAAAGAAAAAAGGAACACAGTAGAAATAATGTAATAAAGAAAATAAAGATTGAATGAGTGAAGATATGAATGCTAGAATGAAAGTTATCAAGAAAGAAAGAAGGAAAGAAAGAAAGTAGTAAAGAAACTAAAGATAGAATGAGAGAAGGTATGAGAGCTAGAATGAGATATCAAGAAAGAAACAAAGAAAGAAAGAACGAAAGTAATTAATAAGAAACTAAAGATAGAATGAAAGAAGGTATGAAAGCTAGAATGAAAGATATCAAGAAAGAAAGAAAGAAAGAAAGAAATTAATAAAGAAACTAAAGATAGAATGAGAGAAGGTATGAAAGCTAGAATGTAACATATCAAGAAAGCAAGAAATGAAAGTAAGTAAAAAAGAAACTAAAGATAGAATGAGAGAAGGTACGAAAGCTAGAATGTAAGATCTCAAGAAAGCAAGAAATGAAAGTAAGTAAAAAAGAAACTAAAGATAGAATGAGAGAATTTATGAAAGCTAGAATGAAAGATATCAAGAAAGAAAGAAAGAAAGAAAGTAATAAAGAAACTAAAGATAGAAAGAGAGAAGGGATGAGAGCTAGAATGAAAGATATCAAGAAAGAAAGAAATGAAAGTAAGTTAAAAAGAAACTATAGGTAGAATGAGAGAATATATGAAAGTTAGAATGAAAGATATCAAGAAAGGAAGAAAGGAGGAAATCAATAAAGAAACTAAAGATAAAATGAGAGAAGGTATGAAATCTAGAATGAAAGATATCAAGAAAGAAAGAAATCAATAAAGAAACTAAAGATAAAATGAGAGAAGGAATGAAATCTAGAATGAAAGATATCAAGAAAGAAAGAAAGTAACTAATAAAGAAACTAAAGATAGAATGAGAGAAGGTATTAAAGCTAGAATGAAAGATATCAAGAAGGAAAGAAATGAAAGTAAGTAAAAAAGAAACTAAAGATAGAATGAGAGAAGGTATGAAAGCTAGAATGAAAGATATCAAGAAAGAAAGAAAAAAAGTAAGAAAGTAAAAAAGAAACTAAAGATAGAAAGAGAGAAGGTATGAGAGCTAGAATGAAAGATATCAAGAAAGAAAGAAATAAAGTAAGAAAGTAATAAAGAAACTAAAGATAGAACGAGAGAAGGTATGAAAGCTAGAATGTAAGATATCAAGAAAGAAAAAAGGAACCAAGTAGAAATAATGTAAGAAAGAAAATAAAGATTGATTGAGTGAAGATATGAATGCTAGAATGAAAGTTATCAAGAAAGAAAGAATGAAAGAAAGAAAGTAGTAAAGAAACTAAAGATAGAATCACAGAAGGTATGAGAGCTAGAATGAGATATCAAGAAAGAAACAAAGAAAGAAAGAACGAAAGTAATTAATAAAGAAACTAAAGATAGAATGAAAGAAGGTATGAAAGCTAGAATGAAAGATATCAAGAAAGAAAGAAAGAAAGAAAGAAATTAATAAAGAAACTAAAGATAGAATGAGAGAAGGTATGAAAGCAAGAATGTAACATATCAAGAAAGCAAGAAAAGAAAGTAAGTAAAAAAGAAACTAAAGATAGAATGAGAGAAGGTACGAAAGCTAGAATGTAAGATCTCAAGAAAGAAAGAAATGAAAGTAAGTAAAAAAGAAACTAAAGATAGAATGAGAGGTTATGAAAGGTAGAATGAAAGATATCAAGAAAGAAAGAAAGAAAGTAATAAAGAAACTAAAGATAGAAAGAGAGATGGGATGAGAGCTAGAATGAAAGATATCAAGAAAGAAAGAAATGAAAGTAAGTTAAAAAGAAACTATAGGTAGAATGAGAGAATTTATGAAAGCTAGAATGAAAGATATCAAGAAAGGAAGAAAGAAAGTAATAAAGAAACTAAAGATAGAATGAGTGATGGTATGAAAGCTAGAATGACAGATATCAAGAAAGAAAAAAGGAAGAAAGTAGAAATGAAGTAATAAAGAAACTAAAGATAGAATGAGTGATGGTATGAAAGCTAGAATGCAGGATATGAAGAAAGAAAGAAATGAAAGTAAGTAAAAAAGAAACTAAAGATAGAATGAGAGAAGGTTTGAAAGCTAGAATGAAACATATCAAGAAAGAAAAAAGGAACAAAGTAGAAATAATGTAATAAAGAAAATAAAGATTGAATGAGTGAAGATATGAATGCTAGAATGAAAGTTATCAAGAAAGAAAGAAGGAAAGAAAGAAAGTAGTAAAGAAACTAAAGATAGAATCACAGAAGGTATGAGAGCTAGAATGAGATATCAAGAAAGAAACAAAGAAAGAAAGAACGAAAGTAATTAATAAGAAACTAAAGATAGAATGAAAGAAGGTATGAAAGCTAGAATGAAAGATATCAAGAAAGAAAGAAAGAAAGAAAGAAATTAATAAAGAAACTAAAGATAGAATGAGAGAAGGTATGAAAGCTAGAATGTAACATATCAAGAAAGCAAGAAATGAAAGTAAGTAAAAAAGAAACTAAAGATAGAATGAGAGAAGGTATGAAAGCAAGATTGAAAGATATCAAGAAAGAAAGAAAAAAAGAAATCAATAAAGAAATTATAGATGAAAAGAGAGAAGGTATGAAATCTAGAATGATAGATATCAAGAGAGATAGAAATAAATCAATAAAGAAACTAAAGATAGAATGAGAGAAGGTATGAAAGCTAGAATGAAAGATATCCAGAAAGAAAGTAAGAAAGTAATAAAGACACTTAAGATAGAATGAGTGATGGTATGAGAGCTAGAATGAGATATCAAGAAAGAATGAAAGAACGAAAGTAATTAATAAAGAAACTAAACATAAAATGAGAGTAGGTATGAAAGCTAGAATGAAAGATATCAAGAAAGAAAGAAAGAAAGAAATCAAGAAAGAATCTAAAGATAAAATGAGAGATGGAATGAAATCTAGAATGAAAGATATCAAGAAAGAAAGAAAGTAACTAATAAAGAAAGTAAAGATAGAATGATAGTAGGTATTAAAGCTAGAATGAAAGATATCAAGAAAGAAAGAAATGAAAGAAAGTAAAAAAGAAACTAAAGATAGAATGAGAGAAGGTATGAAAGCTAGAATGAAAGATATCAAGAAAGAAAGAAAGTAAGTAAGAAAGTAAAAAAGAAACTAAAGATAGAAAGAGAGAAGTTATGTGAGCTACAATGAAAGATATCAAGAAAGAAAGAAAGAAAGAAAGAAAGTAATAAAGAAACTAAAGATAGAACGAGAGAAGGTATGAAAGATAGAATGAAAGATATCAAGAAATAAAGAAAGAAAGAGCGTAATAAAGAAACTAAAGATAGAATGAGAGAAGGTATGAAAGCTAGAATGAAAGATATCAAGAAAGAAAAAAGGAACAAAGTAGAAATAATGTAATAAAGAAAATAAAGATTGACTGAGTGAAGATATGAATGCTAGAATGAAAGTTATCAAGAAAGAAAGAAAGAAAGTAGTAAAGAAACTAAAGATAGAATCTGAGAAGGTATGAGAGCTAGAATGAGATATCAAGAAAGAAAGAAAGAAAGAAAGAACGAAAGTAATTAATAAAGAAACTAAAGATAGAATGAGAGAAGGTATGAAAGCTAGAATGTAACATATCAAGAAAGCAAGAAATGAAAGTAAGTAAAAAAGAAACTATAGATAGAATGAGAGAAGGTATTAAAGCTAGAATGAAAGATATGAAGAAAGGAAGAAAGAAAGTAATAAAGAAACTAAAGATAGAATGAGTGATGGTATGAAAGCGAGAATGCAAGATATGAAGAAAGAAAGAAATGAAAGTAAGTAAAAAAGAAACTAAAGATAGAATGAGAGAAGGTATGAAAGCAAGATTGAAAGATATCAAGAAAGAAAGAAAAAAAGAAATCAATAAAGAAATTATAGATGAAAAGAGAGAAGGTATGAAATCTAGAATGATAGATATCAAGAGAGATAGAAATAAATTAATAAAGAAACTAAAGATAGAATGAGAGAAGGTATGAAAGCTAGAATGAAAGATATCCAGAAAGAAAGAAAGAAAGTAATAAAGACATTAAAGATAGAATGAGTGATGGTATGAAAGCTAGAATGACAGATATCAAGAAAGAAAAAAGGAAGAAAGTAGAAATAAAGTAATAAAGAAACTAAAGATAGAATGAGTGATGGTATGAAAGCTAGAATGCAAGATATGAAGAAAGAAAGAAATGAAAGTAAGTAAAAAAGAAACTAAAGATAGAATGAGAGAAGGTATGAAAGCTAGAAAGAAAGATATCAAGAAAGATAGAAAGAAAGAAAGAAAGATATCAATAAAGAAACTAAAGATAAAATGAGAGAAGGTATGAAAGCAAGAATGAAAGATATCAAGAAAGAAAGAAAAAAGAAATCAATAAAGAAATTAAAGATATAATGAGAGAAGGTATGAAAGCTAGAATGAAAGATATCAAGAAAGAAAGAAAGAAAGTAATAAAGAAACTAAAGAAAGAATGAGAGAAGGTATCAAAGCAAGAATGAAAGACATCAAGAAAGAAAGAAAAAAGAAATCAATAAAGAAATTAAAGATATAATGAGAGAAGGTATGAAAGCTAGAATGAAAGATATCAAGAAAGAAAGAAAGAAAGTAATAAAGAAACTAAAGATAGAATGAGTGATGGTATGAAAGCTAGAATGACAGATATCAAGAAAGAAAAAAGGAAGAAAGTAGAAATGAAGTAATAAAGAAACTAAAGATAGAATGAGTGATGGTATGAAAGCTAGAATGCAAGATATGAAGAAAGAAAGAAATGAAAGTAAGTAAAAAAAGAAACTAAAGATAGAATGAGAGAAGGTTTGAAAGCTAGAATGAAACATATCAAGAAAGAAAAAAGGAACACAGTAGAAATAATGTAATAAAGAAAATAAAGATTGAATGAGTGAAGATATGAATGCTAGAATGAAAGTTATCAAGAAAGAAAGAATGAAAGAAAGAAAGTAGTTAAGAAACTAAAGATAGAATCACAGAAGGTATGAGAGCTAGAATGAGATATCAAGAAAGAAACAAAGAAAGAAAGAACGAAAGTAATTAATAAAGAAACTAAAGATAGAATGAAAGAAGGTATGAAAGCTAGAATGAAAGATATCAAGAAATAAAAAAAGAAAGAGAGAAATTAATAAAGAAACTAAAGATAGAATGGGAGAAGGTATGAAAGCAAGAATGTAACATATCAAGAAAGCAAGAAATGAAAGTAAGTAAAAAAGAAACTAAAGATAGAATGAGAGAAGGTACGAAAGCTAGAATGTAAGATCTCAAGAAAGAAAGAAATGAAAGTAAGTAAAAAAGAAACTAAAGATAGAATGAGAGGTTGTGAAAGCTAGAATGAAAGATATCAAGAAAGAAAGAAAGAAAGTAATAAAGAAACTAAAGATAGAAAGAGAGATGGGATGAGAGCTAGTATGAAAGATATCAAGAAATAAAGAAATGAAAGTAAGTTAAAAAGAAACTATAGATAGAATGAGAGAATTTATGAAAGCTAGAATGAAAGATATCAAGAAAGGAAGAAAGAAAGTAATAAAGAAACTAAAGATAGAATGAGTGATGGTATGAAAGCTAGAATGACAGATATCAAGAAAGAAAAAAGGAAGAAAGTAGAAATGAAGTAATAAAGAAACTAAAGATAGAATAAGTGATGGTATGAAAGCTAGAATGCAGGATATGAAGAAAGAAAGAAATGAAAGTAAGTAAAAAAGAAACTAAAGATAGAATGAGAGAAGGTTTGAAAGCTAGAATGAAACATATCAAGAAAGAAAAAAGGAACAAAGTAGAAATAATGTAATAAAGAAAATAAAGATTGAATGAGTGAAGATATGAATGCTAGAATGAAAGTTATCAAGAAAGAAAGAAGGAAAGAAAGAAAGTAGTAAAGAAACTAAAGATAGAATCACAGAAGGTATGAGAGCTAGAATGAGATATCAAGAAAGAAACAAAGAAAGAAAGAACGAAAGTAATTAATAAGAAACTAAAGATAGAATGAAAGAAGGTATGAAAGCTAGAATGAAAGATATCAAGAAAGAAAGAAAGAAAGAAAGAAAATAAAGAAACTAAAGATAGAATGAGAGAAGGTATGAAAGCTAGAATGTAACATATCAAGAAAGCAAGAAATGAAAGTAAGTAAAAAAGAAACTAAAGATAGAATGAGAGAAGGTACGAAAGCTAGAATGTAAGATCTCAAGAAAGAAAGAAATGAAAGTAAGTAAAAAAGAAACTAAAGATAGAAAGAGAGAAGGGATGAGAGCTAGAATGAAAGATATCAAGAAGGAAAGAAATGAAAGTAAGTAAAAAAGAAACTAAAGATAGAATGAGAGAAGGTATGAAAGCTAGAATGAAAGATATCAAGAAAGAAAGAAAAAAAGTAAGAAAGTAAAAAAGAAACTAAAGATAGAAAGAGAGAAGGTATGAGAGCTAGAATGAAAGATATCAAGAAAGAAAGAAATAAAGTAAGAAAGTAATAAAGAAACTAAAGATAGAACGAGAGAAGGTATGAAAGCTAGAATGTAAGATATCAAGAAAGAAAAAAGGAACCAAGTAGAAATAATGTAAGAAAGAAAATAAAGATTGATTGAGTGAAGATATGAATGCTAGAATGAAAGTTATCAAGAAAGAAAGAAAGAAAGTAGGAAAGAAACTAAAGATAGAATCAGAGAAGGTATGAGAGCTAGAATGAGATATCAAGAAAGATAGAAAGAAAGAAAGAAAGAACGAAAGTAATTAATAAAGAAACTAAAGATAAAATGAGAGATGGAATGAAATCTAGAATGAAAGATATCAAGAAAGAAAGAAAGTAACTAATAAAGAAAGTAAAGATAGAATGAGAGTAGGTATTAAAGCTAGAATGTAAGATATCAAGAAAGAAAGAAATGAAAGTAAGTAAAAAAGAAACTAAAGATAGAATGAGAGAAGGTATGAAAGCTAGAATGAAAGATATCAAGAAAGAAAGAAAGTGAGTAAGAAAGTAAAAAAGAAACTAAAGATAGAAAGAGAGAAGTTATGTGAGCTAGAATGAAAGATATCAAGAAAGAAAGAAAGAGCGTAATAAAGAAACTAAAGATAGAATGAGAGAAGGTATGAAAGCTAGAATGAAAGATATCAAGAAAGAAAAAAGGAACAAAGTAGAAATAATGTAATAAATAAAATAAAGATTGACTGAGTGAAGATATGAATGCTAGAATGAAAGTTATCAAGAAAGAAAGAAAGAAAGTAGTAAAGAAACTAAAGATAGAATCTGAGAAGGTATGAGAGCTAGAATGAGATATCAAGAAAGAAAGAAAGAAAGAAAGAAAGAAAGAAAGAAAGAACGAAAGTAATTAATAAAGAAACTAAAGCTAGAATGAGAGAAGGTATGAAAGCTAGAATGTAACATATCAAGAAAGCAAGAAATGAAAGTAAGTAAAAAAGAAACTATAGATAGAATGAGAGAAGGTATTAAACCTAGAATGAAAGATATGAAGAAAGGAAGAAAGAAAGTAATAAAGAAACTAAAGATAGAATGAGTGATGTTATGAAAGCTAGAATGCAAGATATGAAGAAAGAAAGAAATAAAAGTAAGTAAAAAAGAAACTAAAGATAGAATGAGAGAAGGTATGAAAGCAAGATTGAAAGATATCAAGAAAGAAAGAAAAAAAGAAATCAATAAAGAAATTATAGATGAAAAGAGAGAAGGTATGAAATCTAGAATGATAGATATCAAGAGAGATAGAAATAAATTAATAAAGAAACTAAAGATAGAATGAGAGAAGGTATGAAAGCTAGAATGAAAGATATCCAGAAAGAAAGAAAGAAAGTAATAAAGACACTAAAGATAGAATGAGTGATGCTATGAAAGCTAGAATGCAAGATATGAAGAAAGAAAGAAATGAAAGTAAGTAAAAAAGAAACTAAAGATAGAATGAGAGAAGGTTTGAAAGCTAGAATGAAACAAATCAAGAAAGAAAAAAGGAACAAAGTAGAAATAATGTAATAAAGAAAATAAAGATTGAATGAGTGAAGATATGAATGCTAGAATGAAAGTTATCAAGAAAGAAAGAAGGAAAGAAAGAAAGTAGTAAAGAAACTAAAGATAGAATCACAGAAGGTATGAGAGCTAGAATGAGATATCAAGAAAGAATCAAAGAAAGAAAGAACGAAAGTAATTAATAAAGAAACTAAAGATAGAATGAAAGAAGGTATGAAAGCTAGAATGAAAGATATCAAGAAAGAAAGAAAGAAAGAAAGAAAGAAATTAATAAAGAAACTAAAGATAGATTGAGAGATGGTATGAAAGCTAGAATGTAACATATCAAGAAAGTAAGAAATGAAAGTAAGTAAAAAAGAAACTAAAGATAGAATGAGAGAAGGTACGAAAGCTAGAATGTAAGATCTCAAGAAAGAAAGAAATGAAAGTAAGTAAAAAAGAAACTAAAGATAGAATGAGAGAATTTATGAAAGCTAGAATGAAAGATATCAAGAAAGAAAGAAAGAAAGAAAGTAATAAAGAAACTAAAGATAGAAAGAGAGAAGGGATGAGAGCTAGAATGAAAGATATCAAGAAAGAAAGAAATGAAAGTAAGTTAAAAAGAAACTATAGGTAGAATGAGAGAATATATGAAAGCTAGAATGAAAGATATCAAGAAAGGAAGAAAGGAGGAAATCAATAAAGAAACTAAAGATAAAATGAGAGAAGGTATGAAATCGAGAATGAAAGATATCAAGAAAGAAAGAAATCAATAAAGAAACTAAAGATAAAATGAGAGAAGGAATGAAATCTAGAATGAAAGATATCAAGAAAGAAAGAAAGTAACTACTAAAGAAACTAAAGATAGAATGAGAGAAGGTATTAAAGCTAGAATGAAAAAATCAAGAAGGAAAGAAATGAAAGTAAGTAAAAAAGAAACTAAAGATAGAATGAGAGAAGGTATGAAAGATAGAATGAAAGATATCAAGAAATAAAGAAAGAAAGAGCGTAATAAAGAAACTAAAGATGGAATGAGAGAAGGTATGAAAGCTAGAATGAAAGATATCAAGAAAGAAAAAAGGAACAAAGTAGAAATAATGTAATAAAGAAAATAAAGATTGACTGAGTGAAGATATGAATGCTAGAATGAAAGTTATCAAGAAAGAAAGAAGGAAAGAAAGAAAGTAGTAAAGAAACTAAAGATAGAATCACAGAAGGTATGAGAGCTAGAATGAGATATCAAGAAAGAAACAAAGAAAGAAAGAACGAAAGTAATTAATAAAGAAACTAAAGATAGAATGAAAGAAGGTATGAAAGCTAGAATGAAAGATATCAAGAAAGAAAGAAAGAAAATAAAGAAACTAAAGATAGAATGAGAGAAGGTATGAAAGCTAGAATGTAACATATCAAGAAAGCAAGAAATGAAAGTAAGTAAAAAAGAAACTAAAGATAGAATGAGAGAAGGTACGAAAGCTAGAATGTAAGATCTCAAGAATGAAAGAAATGAAAGTAAGTAAAAAAGAAACTAACGATAGAATGAGAGAATTTATGAAAGCTAGAATGAAAGATATCAAGAAAGAAAGAAAGAAAGAAAGTAATAAAGAAACTAAAGATAGAAAGAGAGAAGGGATGAGAGCTAGAATGAAAGATATCAAGAAAGAAAGAAATGAAAGTAAGTTAAAAAGAAACTATAGGTAGAATGAGAGAATTTATGAAAGCAAGAATGAAAGATATCAAGAAAGGAGGAAATCAATAAAGAAACTAAAGATAAAATGAGAGAAGGTATGAAATCTAGAATGAAAGATATCAAGAAAGAAAGAAATCAATAAAGAAACTAAAGATAAAATGAGAGAAGGAATGAAATCTAGAATGAAAGATATCAAGAAAGAAAGAAAGTAACTAATAAAGAAACTAAAGATAGAATGAGAGAAGGTATTAAAGCTAGAATGAAAGATATCAAGAAGGAAAGAAATGAAAGTAAGTAAAAAAGAAACTAAAGATAGAATGAGAGAAGGTATGAAAGCTAGAATGAAAGATATCAAGAAAGAAAGAAAGTAAGTAAGAAAGTAAAAAAGAAACTAAAGATAGAAAGAGAGAAGGTATGAGAGCTAGAATGAACGATATCAAGAAAGAAAGAAATAAAGTAAGAAAGTAATAAAGAAACTAAAGATAGAACGAGAGAAGGTATGAAAGCTAGAATGTAAGATATCAAGAAAGAAAAAAGGAACCAAGTAGAAATAATGTAAGAAAGAAAATAAAGATTGATTGAGTGAAGATATGAATGCTAGAATGAAAGTTATCAAGAAAGAGAGAAAGAAAGTACGAAAGAAACTAAAGATAGAATCAGAGAAGGTATGAGAGCTAGAATGAGATATCAAGAAAGAAAGAAAGAACGAAAGTAATTAATAAAGAAACTAAAGATAAAATGAGAGAAGGTATGAAAGCTAGAATGAAAGATATCAAGAAAGAAAGAAAGAAAGAAATCAATAAAGAATCTAAAGATAAAATGAGAGATGGAATGAAATCTACAATGAAAGATATCAAGAAAGAAAGAAAGTAACTAATAAAGAAAGTAAAGATAGAATGAGAGTAGGTATTAAAGCTAGAATGAAAGATATCAAGAAAGAAAGAAATGAAAGTAAGTAAAAAAGAAACTAAAGATAGAATGAGAGAAGGTATGAAAGCTAGAATGAAAGATATCAAGAAAGAAAGAAAGTAAGTAAGAAAGTAAAAAAGAAACTAAAGATAGAAAGAGAGAAGTTATGTGAGCTACAATGAAAGATATCAAGAAAGAAAGAAAGAAAGAAAGAAAGTAATAAAGAAACTAAAGATAGAACGAGAGAAGGTATGAAAGATAGAATGAAAGATATCAAGAAATAAAGAAAGAAAGAGCGTAATAAAGAAACTAAAGATAGAATGAGAGAAGGTATGAAAGCTAGAATGAAAGATATCAAGAAAGAAAAAAGGAACAAAGTAGAAATAATATAATAAAGAAAATAAAGATTGACTGAGTGAAGATATGAATGCTAGAATGAAAGTTATCAAGAAAGAAAGAAAGAAAGTAGTAAAGAAACTAAAGATAGAATCTGAGAAGGTATGAGAGCTAGAATGAGATATCAAGAAAGAAAGAAAGAAAGAAAGAACGAAAGTAATTAATAAAGAAACTAAAGATAGAATGAGAGAAGGTATGAAAGCTAGAATGTAACATATCAAGAAAGCAAGAAATGAAAGTAAGTAAAAAAGAAACTATAGATAGAATGAGAGAAGGTATTAAAGCTAGAATGAAAGATATGAAGAAAGGAAGAAAGAAAGTAATAAAGAAACTAAAGATAGAATGAGTGATGGTATGAAAGCTAGAATGCAAGATATGAAGAAAGAAAGAAATGAAAGTAAGTAAAAAAGAAACTAAAGATAGAATGAGAGAAGGTATGAAAGCAAGATTGAAAGATATCAAGAAAGAAAGAAAAAAAGAAATCAATAAAGAAATTATAGATGAAAAGAGAGAAGGTATGAAATCTAGAATGATAGATATCAAGAGAGATAGAAATAAATTAATAAAGAAACTAAAGATAGAATGAGAGAAGGTATGAAAGCTAGAATGAAAGATATCCAGAAAGAAAGAAAGAAAGTAATAAAGACACTAAAGATAGAATGAGAGAAGGTATGAAAGCTAGAAAGAAAGATATCAAGAAAGATAGAAAGAAAGAAAGAAAGAAAGATATCAATAAAGAAACTAAAGATAAAATGAGAGAAGGTATGAAAGCAAGCATGAAAGATATCAAGAAAGAAAGAAAAAAAGAAATCAATAAAGAAATTATAGATGAAAAGAGAGAAGATATGAAATCTAGAATGATAGATATCAAGAGAGATAGAAATAAATTAATAAAGAAACTAAAGATAGAATGAGAGAAGGTATCAAAGCAAGAATGAAAGACATCAAGAAAGAAAGAAAAAAGAAATCAATAAAGAAATTAAAGATATAATGAGAGAAGGTATGAAAGCTAGAATGAAAGATATCAAGAAAGAAAGAAGGAAAGTAATAAAGAAACTAAAGATAGAATGAGTGATGGTATGAAAGCTAGAATGACAGATATCAAGAAAGAAAAAAGGAAGAAAGTAGAAATAAAGTAATAAAGAAACTAAAGATAGAATGAGTGATGGTATGAAAGCTAGAATGCAAGATATGAAGAAAGAAAGAAATGAAAGTAAGTAAAAAATAAACTAAAGATAGAATGAGAGAAGGTTTGAAAGCTAGAATGAAACATATCAAGAAAGAAAAAAGGAACACAGTAGAAATAATGTAATAAAGAAAATAAAGATTGAATGAGTGAAGATATGAATGCTAGAATGAAAGTTATCAAGAAAGAAAGAATGAAAGAAAGAAAGTAGTAAAGAAACTAAAGATAGAATCACAGAAGGTATGAGAGCTAGAATGAGATATCAAGAAAGAAACAAAGAAAGAAAGAACGAAAGTAATTAATAAAGAAACTAAAGATAGAATGAAAGAAGGTATGAAAGCTAGAATGAAAGATATCAAGAAAGAAAGAAAGAAAGAAAGAAATTAATAAAGAAACTAAAGATAGAATGAGAGAAGGTATGAAAGCAAGAATGTAACATATCAAGAAAGCAAGAAATGAAAGTAAGTAAAAAAGAAACTAAAGATAGAATGAGAGAAGATACGAAAGCTAGAATGTAAGATCTCAAGAAAGAAAGAAATGAAAGTAAGTAAAAAAGAAACTAAAGATAGAATGAGAGGTTATGAAAGATAGAATGAAAGATATCAAGAAAGAAAGAAAGAAAGTAATAAAGAAACTAAAGATAGAAAGAGAGATGGGATGAGAGCTAGAATGAAAGATACCAAGAAAGAAAGAAATGAAAGTAAGTTAAAAAGAAACTATAGGTAGAATGAGAGAATTTATGAAAGCTAGAATGAAAGATATCAAGAAAGGAAGAAAGAAAGTAATAAAGAAACTAAAGATAGAATGAGTGATGGTATGAAAGCTAGAATGACAGATATCAAGAAAGAAAAAAGGAAGAATGTAGAAATGAAGTAATAAAGAAACTAAAGATAGAATGAGTGATGGTATGAAAGCTAGAATGCAGGATATGAAGAAAGAAAGAAATGAAAGTAAGTAAAAAAGAATCTAAAGATAGAATGAGAGAAGGTTTGAAAGCTAGAATGAAACATATCAAGAAAGAAAAAAGGAACAAAGTAGAAATAATGTAATAAAGAAAATAAAGATTGAATGAGTGAAGATATGAATGCTAGAATGAAAGTTATCAAGAAAGAAAGAAGGAAAGAAAGAAAGTAGTAAAGAAACTAAAGATAGAATCACAGAAGGTATGAGAGCTAGAATGAGATATCAAGAAAGAAACAAAGAAAGAAAGAACGAAAGTTATTAATAAGAAACTAAAGATAGAATGAAAGAAGGTATGAAAGCTAGAATGAAAGATATCAAGAAAGAAAGAAAGAAAGAAAGAAATTAATAAAAAAACTAAAGATAGAATGAGAGAAGGTATGAAAGCAAGATTGAAAGATATCAAGAAAGAAAGAAAAAAAGAAATCAATAAAGAAATTATAGATGAAAAGAGAGAAGGTATGAAATCTAGAATGATAGATATCAAGAGAGATAGAAATAAATTAATAAAGAAACTAAAGATAGAATGAGAGAAGGTATGAAAGCTACAATGAAAGATATCCAGAAAGAAAGAAAGAAAGAAATAAAGACACTAAAGATAGAATGAGTGATGGTATGAAAGCTAGAATGACAGATATCAAGAAAGAAAAAAGGAAGAAAGTAGAAATAAAGTAATAAAGAAACTAAAGATAGAATGAGTGATGGTATGAAAGCTAGAATGCAAGATATGAAGAAAGAAAGAAATGAAAGTAAGTAAAAAAGAAACTAAAGATAGAATGAGAGAAGGTATGAAAGCTAGAAAGAAAGATATCAAGAAAGAAAGAAAGAAAGAAATCAATAAAGAATCAAAAGATAAAATGAGAGATGGAATGAAATCTAGAATGAAAGATATCAAGAAAGAAAGAAAGTAACTAATAAAGAAAGTAAAGATAGAATGAGAGTAGGTATTAAAGCTAGAATGAAAGATATCAAGAAAGAAAGAAATGAAAGTAAGTAAAAAAGAAACTAAAGATAGAATGAGAGAAGGTATGAAAGCTAGAATGAAAGATATCAAGAAAGAAAGAAAGTAAGTAAGAAAGTAAAAAAGAAACTAAAGATAGAAAGAGAGAAGTTATGTGAGCTAGAATGAAAGATATCAAGAAAGAAAGAAAGAAAGTAATAAAGAAACTAAAGATAGAACGAGAGAAGGTATGAAAGATAGAATGAAAGATATCAAGAAATAAAGAAAGAAAGAGCGTAATAAAGAAACTAAAGATAGAATGAGAGAAGGTATGAAAGCTAGAATGAAAGATATCAAGAAAGAAAAAAGGAACAAAGTAGAAATAATGTAATAAAGAAAATAAAGATTGACTGATTGAAGATATGAATGCTAGAATGAAAGTTATCAAGAAAGAAAGAAAGAAAGTAGTAAAGAAACTAAAGATAGAATCAGAGAAGGTATGAGAGCTAGAATGAGATTTCAAGAAATAAATAAATAAAGAACGAAAGTAATTAATAAAGAAACTAAAGATAGAATGAAAGAAGGTATGACAGCTAGAATGAAAGATATCAAGAAAGAAAGAAATAATGAAAGAAAGAAAGTAATAAAGCAACTAAAGATAGAATGAGAGAAGGTAAGAAAGCTAGAATGCAAGATATGAAGAAAGAAAGAAATGAAAGTAAGTAAAAAAGAAACTAAAGATAGAATGAGAGAAGGTACGAAAGCTAGAATGTAAGATCTCAAGAAAGAAAGAAATGAAAGTAAGTAAAAAAGAAACTAAAGATAGAATGAGAGGTTATGAAAGCTAGAATGAAAGATATCAAGAAAGAAAGAAAGAAAGTAATAAAGAAACTAAAGATAGAAAGAGAGATGGGATGAGAGCTAGAATGAAAGATATCAAGAAAGAAAGAAATGAAAGTAAGTTAAAAAGAAACTGTAGGTAGAATGAGAGAATTTATGAAAGCTAGAATGAAAGATATCAAGAAAGGAAGAAAGAAAGTAATAAAGAAACTAAAGATAGAATGAGTGATGGTATGAAAGCTAGAATGCAAGATATGAAGAAAGAAAGAAATGAAAGTAAGTAAAAAAGAAACTAAAGATAGAATGAGAGAAGGTTTGAAAGCTAGAATGAAACAAATCAAGAAAGAAAAAAGGAACAAAGTAGAAATAATGTAATAAAGAAAATAAAGATTGAATGAGTGAAGATATGAATGCTAGAATGAAAGTTATCAAGAAAGAAAGAAGGAAAGAAAGAAAGTAGTAAAGAAACTAAAGATAGAATCACAGAAGGTATGAGAGCTAGAATGAGATATCAAGAAAGAATCAAAGAAAGAAAGAACGAAAGTAATTAATAAAGAAACTAAAGATAGAATGAAAGAAGGTATGAAAGCTAGAATGAAAGATATCAAGAAAGAAAGAAAGAAAGAAAGAAAGAAATTAGTAAAGAAACTAAAGATAGATTGAGAGATGGTATGAAAGCTAGAATGTAACATATCAAGAAAGCAAGAAATGAAAGTAAGTAAAAAAGAAACTAAAGATAGAATGAGAGAAGGTACGAAAGCTAGAATGTAAGATCTCAAGAAAGAAAGAAATGAAAGTAAGTAAAAAAGAAACTAAAGATAGAATGAGAGAATTTATGAAAGCTAGAATGAAAGATATCAAGAAAGAAAGAAAGAAAGAAAGTAATAAAGAAACTAAAGATAGAAAGAGAGAAGGGATGAGAGCTAGAATGAAAGATATCAAGAAAGAAAGAAATGAAAGTAAGTTAAAAAGAAACTATAGGTAGAATGAGAGAATAAATGAAAGCTAGAATGAAAGATATCAAGAAAGGAGGAAATCAATAAAGAAACTAAAGATAAAATGAGAGAAGGTATGAAATCTAGAATGAAAGATATCAAGAAAGAAAGAAATCAATAAAGAAACTAAAGATAAAATGAGAGAAGGAATGAAATCTAGAATGAAAGATATCAAGAAAGAAAGAAAGTAACTACTAAAGAAACTAAAGATAGAATGAGAGAAGGTATTAAAGCTAGAATGAAAAATATCAAGAAGGAAAGAAATGAAAGTAAGTAAAAAAGAAACTAAAGATAGAATGAGAGAAGGTATGAAAGATAGAATGAAAGATATCAAGAAATAAAGAAAGAAAGAGCGTAATAAAGAAACTAAAGATAGAATGAGAGAAGGTATGAAAGCTAGAATGAAAGATATCAAGAAAGAAAAAAGGAACAAAGTAGAAATAATATAATAAAGAAAATAAAGATTGACTGAGTGAAGATATGAATGCTAGAATGAAAGTTATCAAGAAAGAAAGAAGGAAAGAAAGAAAGTAGTAAAGAAACTAAAGATAGAATCACAGAAGGTATGAGAGCTAGAATGAGATATCAAGAAAGAAACAAAGAAAGAAAGAACGAAAGTAATTAATAAAGAAACTAAAGATAGAATGAAAGAAGGTATGAAAGCTAGAATGAAAGATATCAAGAAAGAAAGAAAGAAAGAAAATAAAGAAACTAAAGATAGAATGAGAGAAGGTATGAAAGCTAGAATGTAACATATCAAGAAAGCAAGAAATGAAAGTAAGTAAAAAAGAAACTAAAGATAGAATGAGAGAAGGTACGAAAGCTAGAATGTAAGATCTCAAGAATGAAAGAAATGAAAGTAAGTAAAAAAGAAACTAACGATAGAATGAGAGAACTTATGAAAGCTAGAATAAAAGATATCAAGAAAGAAAGAAAGAAAGAAAGTAATAAAGAAACTAAAGATAGAAAGAGAGAAGGGATGAGAGCTAGAATGAAAGATATCAAGAAAGAAAGAAATGAAAGTAAGTAAAAAAGAAACTAAAGATAGAATGAGAGAAGGTAAGAAAGCTAGAATGAAAGATATCAAGAAAGAAAGAAAAAAAGTAAGAAAGTAAAAAAGAAACTAAAGATAGAACGAGAGAAGGTATAAAAGCTAGAATGAAAGATATCAATAAAGAAAGAAATGAAAGTAAGTTAAAAAGAAACTATAGGAAGAATGAGAGAATTTATGAAAGCTAGAATGAAAGATATCAAGAAAGGAGGAAATCAATAAAGAAACTAAAGATAAAATGAGAGAAGGTATGAAATCTAGAATGAAAGATATCAAGAAAGAAAGAAATCAATAAAGAAACTAAAGATAAAATGAGAGAAGGAATGAAATCTAGAATGAAAGATATCAAGAAAGAAAGAAAGTAACTAATAAAGAAACTAAAGATAGAATGAGAGAAGGTATTAAAGCTAGAATGAAAGATATCAAGAAGGAAAGAAATGAAAGTAAGTAAAAAAGAAACTAAAGATAGAATGAGAGAAGGTATGAAAGCTAGAATGAAAGATATCAAGAAAGAAAGAAAGAAAGTAAGAAAGTAAAAAAGAAACTAAAGATAGAAAGAGAGAAGGTATGAGACCTAGAATGAAAGATATCAAGAAAGAAAGAAATAAAGTAAGAAAGTAATAAAGAACCTAAAGATAGAACGAGAGAAGGTATGAAAGCTAGAATGTAAGATATCAAGAAAGAAAAAAGGAACCAAGTAGAAATAATGTAAGAAAGAAAATAAAGATTGATTGAGTGAAGATATGAATGCTAGAATGAAAGTTATCAAGAAAGAGAGAAAGAAAGTACGAAAGAAACTAAAGATAGAATCAGAGAAGGTATGAGAGCTAGAATGAGATATCAAGAAAGAAAGAAAGAACGAAAGTAATTAATAAAGAAACTAAAGATAAAATGAGAGAAGGTATGAAAGCTAGAATGAAAGATATCAAGAAAGAAAGAAAGAAAGAAATCAATAAAGAATCTAAAGATAAAATGAGAGATGGAATGAAATCTACAATGAAAGATATCAAGAAAGAAAGAAAGTAACTAATAAAGAAAGTAAAGATAGAATGAGAGTAGGTATTAAAGCTAGAATGAAAGATATCAAGAAAGAAAGAAATGAAAGTAAGTAAAAAAGAAACTAAAGATAGAATGAGAGAAGGTATGAAAGCTAGAATGAAAGATATCAAGAAAGAAAGAAAGTAAGTAAGAAAGTAAAAAAGAAACTAAAGATAGAAAGAGAGAAGTTATGTGAGCTACAATGAAAGATATCAAGAAAGAAAGAAAGTAATAAAGAAACTAAAGATAGAACGAGAGAAGGTATGAAAGATAGAATGAAAGATATCAAGAAATAAAGAAAGAAAGAGCGTAATAAAGAAACTAAAGATAGAATGAGAGAAGGTATGAAAGCTAGAATGAAAGATATCAAGAAAGAAAAAAGGAACAAAGTAGAAATAATATAATAAAGAAAATAAAGATTGACTGAGTGAAGATATGAATGCTAGAATGAAAGTTATCAAGAAAGAAAGAAAGAAAGTAGTAAAGAAACTAAAGATAGAATCTGAGAAGGTATGAGAGCTAGAATGAGATATCAAGAAAGAAAGAAAGAAAGAAAGAACGAAAGTAATTAATAAAGAAACTAAAGATAGAATGAGAGAAGGTATGAAAGCTAGAATGTAACATATCAAGAAAGCAAGAAATGAAAGTAAGTAAAAAAGAAACTATAGATAGAATGAGAGAAGGTATTAAAGCTAGAATGCAAGATATGAAGAAAGAAAGAAATGAAAGTAAGTAAAAAAGAAACTAAAGATAGAATGAGAGAAGGTATGAAAGCAAGATTGAAAGATATCAAGAAAGAAAGAAAAAAAGAAATCAATAAAGAAATTATAGATGAAAAGAGAGAAGGTATGAAATCTAGAATGATAGATATCAAGAGAGATAGAAATAAATTAATAAAGAAACTAAAGATAGAATGAGAGAAGGTATGAAAGCTAGAATGAAAGATATCCAGAAAGAAAAAAGGAAGAAAGTAGAAATAAAGTAATAAAAAAACTAAAGATAGAATGAGTGATGGTATGAAAGCTAGAATGCAAGATATGAAGAAAGAAAGAAATGAAAGTAAGTAAAAAAGAAACTAAAGATAGAATGAGAGAAGGTATGAAAGCTAGAAAGAAAGATATCAAGAAAGATAGAAAGAAAGAAAGAAAGATATCAATAAAGAAACTAAAGATAAAATGAGAGAAGGTATGAAAGCAAGAATGAAAGATATCAAGAAAGAAAGAAAAAAAGAAATCAATAAAGAAATTATAGATGAAAAGAGAGAAGGTATGAAATCTAGAATGATAGATATCAAGAGAGATAGAAATAAATAAATAAAGAAACTAAAGATAGAATGAGAGAAGGTATCAAAGCAAGAATGAAAGACATCAAGAAAGAAAGAAAAAAGAAATCAATAAAGAAATTAAAGATATAATGAGAGAAGGTATGAAAGCTAGAATGAAAGATATCAAGAAAGAAAGAAAGAAAGTAATAAAGAAACTAAAGATAGAATGAGTGATGGTATGAAAGCTAGAATGACAGATATCAAGAAAGAAAAAAGGAAGAAAGTAGAAATAAAGTAATAAAGAAACTAAAGATAGAATGAGTGATGGTATGAAAGCTAGAATGCAAGATATGAAGAAAGAAAGAAATGAAAGTAAGTAAAAAAGAAACTAAAGATAGAATGAGAGAAGGTTTGAAAGCTAGAATGAAACATATCAAGGAAGAAAAAAGGAACACAGTAGAAATAATGTAAGAAAGAAAATAAAGATTGATTGAGTGAAGATATGAATGCTAGAATGAAAGTTATCAGGAAAGAAAGAAAGAAAGTAGGAAAGAAACTAAAGATAGAATCACAGAAGGTATGAGAGCTAGAATGAGATATCAAGAAAGAAACAAAGAAAGAAAGAACGAAAGTTATTAATAAGAAACTAAAGATAGAATGAAAGAAGGTATGAAAGCTAGAATGAAAGATATCAAGAAAGAAAGAAAGAAAGAAAGAAATTAATAAAAAAACTAAAGATAGAATGAGAGAAGGTATGAAAGCAAGATTGAAAGATATCAAGAAAGAAAGAAAAAAAGAAATCAATAAAGAAATTATAGATGAAAAGAGAGAAGGTATGAAATCTAGAATGATAGATATCAAGAGAGATAGAAATAAATTAATAAAGAAACTAAAGATAGAATGAGAGAAGGTATGAAAGCTACAATGAAAGATATCCAGAAAGAAAGAAAGAAAGTAATAAAGACACTAAAGATAGAATGAGTGATGGTATGAAAGCTAGAATGACAGATATCAAGAAAGAAAAAAGGAAGAAAGTAGAAATAAAGTAATAAAGAAACTAAAGATAGAATGAGTGATGGTATGAAAGCTAGAATGCAAGATATGAAGAAAGAAAGAAATGAAAGTAAGTAAAAAAGAAACTAAAGATAGAATGAGAGAAGGTATGAAAGCTAGAAAGAAAGATATCAAGAAAGAAAGAAAGAAAGAAATCAATAAAGAATCAAAAGATAAAATGAGAGATGGAATGAAATCTAGAATGAAAGATATCAAGAAAGAAAGAAAGTAACTAATAAAGAAAGTAAAGATAGAATGAGAGTAGGTATTAAAGCTAGAATGAAAGATATCAAGAAAGAAAGAAATGAAAGTAAGTAAAAAAGAAACTAAAGATAGAACGAGAGAAGGTATGAAAGCTAGAATGAAAGATATCAAGAAAGAAAGAAAGTAAGTAAGAAAGTAAAAAAGAAACTAAAGATAGAAAGAGAGAAGTTATGTGAGCTAGAATGAAAGATATCAAGAAAGAAAGAAAGAAAGTAATAAAGAAACTAAAGATAGAACGAGAGAAGGTATGAAAGATAGAATGAAAGATATCAAGAAATAAAGAAAGAAAGAGCGTAATAAAGAAACTAAAGATAGAATGAGAGAAGGTATGAAAGCTAGAATGAAAGATATCAAGAAAGAAAAAAGGAACAAAGTAGAAATAATGTAATAAAGAAAATAAAGATTGACTGATTGAAGATATGAATGCTAGAATGAAAGTTATCAAGAAAGAAAGAAAGAAAGTAGTAAAGAAACTAAAGATAGAATCAGAGAAGGTATGAGAGCTAGAATGAGATTTCAAGAAATAAATAAATAAAGAACGAAAGTAATTAATAAAGAAACTAAAGATAGAATGAAAGAAGGTATGACAGCTAGAATGAAAGATATCAAGAAAGAAAGAAATAATGAAAGAAAGAAAGTAATAAAGCAACTAAAGATAGAATGAGAGAAGGTAAGAAAGCTAGAATGCAAGATATGAAGAAAGAAAGAAATGAAAGTAAGTAAAAAAGAAACTAAAGATAGAATGAGAGAAGGTACGAAAGCTAGAATGTAAGATCTCAAGAAAGAAAGAAATGAAAGTAAGTAAAAAAGAAACTAAAGATAGAATGAGAGGTTATGAAAGCTAGAATGAAAGATATCAAGAAAGAAAGAAAGAAAGTAATAAAGAAACTAAAGATAGAAAGAGAGATGGGATGAGAGCTAGAATGAAAGATATCAAGAAAGAAAGAAATGAAAGTAAGTTAAAAAGAAACTGTAGGTAGAATGAGAGAATTTATGAAAGCTAGAATGAAAGATATCAAGAAAGGAAGAAAGAAAGTAATAAAGAAACTAAAGATAGAATGAGTGATGGTATGAAAGCTAGAATGCAAGATATGAAGAAAGAAAGAAATGAAAGTAAGTAAAAAAGAAACTAAAGATAGAATGAGAGAAGGTTTGAAAGCTAGAATGAAACAAATCAAGAAAGAAAAAAGGAACAAAGTAGAAATAATGTAATAAAGAAAATAAAGATTGAATGAGTGAAGATATGAATGCTAGAATGAAAGTTATCAAGAAAGAAAGAAGGAAAGAAAGAAAGTAGTAAAGAAACTAAAGATAGAATCACAGAAGGTATGAGAGCTAGAATGAGATATCAAGAAAGAATCAAAGAAAGAAAGAACGAAAGTAATTAATAAAGAAACTAAAGATAGAATGAAAGAAGGTATGAAAGCTAGAATGAAAGATATCAAGAAAGAAAGAAAGAAAGAAAGAAAGAAATTAGTAAAGAAACTAAAGATAGATTGAGAGATGGTATGAAAGCTAGAATGTAACATATCAAGAAAGCAAGAAATGAAAGTAAGTAAAAAAGAAACTAAAGATAGAATGAGAGAAGGTACGAAAGCTAGAATGAAAGATATCAAGAAGGAAAGAAATGAAAGTAAGTAAAAAAGAAACTAAAGATAGAATGAGAGAATTTATGAAAGCTAGAATGAAAGATATCAAGAAAGAAAGAAAGAAAGAAAGTAATAAAGAAACTAAAGATAGAAAGAGAGAAGGGATGAGAGCTAGAATGAAAGATATCAAGAAAGAAAGAAATGAAAGTAAGTTAAAAAGAAACTATAGGTAGAATGAGAGAATAAATGAAAGCTAGAATGAAAGATATCAAGAAAGGAGGAAATCAATAAAGAAACTAAAGATAAAATGAGAGAAGGTATGAAATCTAGAATGAAAGATATCAAGAAAGAAAGAAATCAATAAAGAAACTAAAGATAAAATGAGAGAAGGAATGAAATCTAGAATGAAAGATATCAAGAAAGAAAGAAAGTAACTACTAAAGAAACTAAAGATAGAATGAGAGAAGGTATTAAAGCTAGAATGAAAAATATCAAGAAGGAAAGAAATGAAAGTAAGTAAAAAAGAAACTAAAGATAGAATGAGAGAAGGTATGAAAGATAGAATGAAAGATATCAAGAAATAAAGAAAGAAAGAGCGTAATAAAGAAACTAAAGATAGAATGAGAGAAGGTATGAAAGCTAGAATGAAAGATATCAAGAAAGAAAAAAGGAACAAAGTAGAAATAATATAATAAAGAAAATAAAGATTGACTGAGTGAAGATATGAATGCTAGAATGAAAGTTATCAAGAAAGAAAGAAGGAAAGAAAGAAAGTAGTAAAGAAACTAAAGATAGAATCACAGAAGGTATGAGAGCTAGAATGAGATATCAAGAAAGAAACAAAGAAAGAAAGAACGAAAGTAATTAATAAAGAAACTAAAGATAGAATGAAAGAAGGTATGAAAGCTAGAATGAAAGATATCAAGAAAGAAAGAAAGAAAGAAAATAAAGAAACTAAAGATAGAATGAGAGAAGGTATGAAAGCTAGAATGTAACATATCAAGAAAGCAAGAAATGAAAGTAAGTAAAAAAGAAACTAAAGATAGAATGAGAGAAGGTACGAAAGCTAGAATGTAAGATCTCAAGAATGAAAGAAATGAAAGTAAGTAAAAAAGAAACTAACGATAGAATGAGAGAACTTATGAAAGCTAGAATAAAAGATATCAAGAAAGAAAGAAAGAAAGAAAGTAATAAAGAAACTAAAGATAGAAAGAGAGAAGGGATGAGAGCTAGAATGAAAGATATCAAGAAAGAAAGAAATGAAAGTAAGTAAAAAAGAAACTAAAGATAGAATGAGAGAAGGTAAGAAAGCTAGAATGAAAGATATCAAGAAAGAAAGAAAAAAAGTAAGAAAGTAAAAAAGAAACTAAAGATAGAACGAGAGAAGGTATAAAAGCTAGAATGAAAGATATCAATAAAGAAAGAAATGAAAGTAAGTTAAAAAGAAACTATAGGAAGAATGAGAGAATTTATGAAAGCTAGAATGAAAGATATCAAGAAAGGAGGAAATCAATAAAGAAACTAAAGATAAAATGAGAGAAGGTATGAAATCTAGAATGAAAGATATCAAGAAAGAAAGAAATCAATAAAGAAACTAAAGATAAAATGAGAGAAGGAATGAAATCTAGAATGAAAGATATCAAGAAAGAAAGAAAGTAACTAATAAAGAAACTAAAGATAGAATGAGAGAAGGTATTAAAGCTAGAATGAAAGATATCAAGAAGGAAAGAAATGAAAGTAAGTAAAAAAGAAACTAAAGATAGAATGAGAGAAGGTATGAAAGCTAGAATGAAAGATATCAAGAAAGAAAGAAAGAAAGTAAGAAAGTAAAAAAGAAACTAAAGATAGAAAGAGAGAAGGTATGAGACCTAGAATGAAAGATATCAAGAAAGAAAGAAATAAAGTAAGAAAGTAATAAAGAAACTAAAGATAGAACGAGAGAAGGTATGAAAGCTAGAATGTAAGATATCAAGAAAGAAAAAAGGAACCAAGTAGAAATAATGTAAGAAAGAAAATAAAGATTGATTGAGTGAAGATATGAATGCTAGAATGAAAGTTATCAAGAAAGAGAGAAAGAAAGTACGAAAGAAACTAAAGATAGAATCAGAGAAGGTATGAGAGCAAGAATGAGATATCAAGAAAGAAAGAAAGAACGAAAGTAATTAATAAAGAAACTAAAGATAAAATGAGAGAAGGTATGAAAGCTAGAATGAAAGATATCAAGAAAGAAAGAAAGAAAGAAATCAATAAAGAATCTAAAGATAAAATGAGAGATGGAATGAAATCTACAATGAAAGATATCAAGAAAGAAAGAAAGTAACTAATAAAGAAAGTAAAGATAGAATGAGAGTAGGTATTAAAGCTAGAATGAAAGATATCAAGAAAGAAAGAAATGAAAGTAAGTAAAAAAGAAACTAAAGATAGAATGAGAGAAGGTATGAAAGCTAGAATGAAAGATATCAAGAAAGAAAGAAAGTAAGTAAGAAAGTAAAAAAGAAACTAAAGATAGAAAGAGAGAAGTTATGTGAGCTACAATGAAAGATATCAAGAAAGAAAGAAAGTAATAAAGAAACTAAAGATAGAACGAGAGAAGGTATGAAAGATAGAATGAAAGATATCAAGAAATAAAGAAAGAAAGAGCGTAATAAAGAAACTAAAGATAGAATGAGAGAAGGTATGAAAGCTAGAATGAAAGATATCAAGAAAGAAAAAAGGAACAAAGTAGAAATAATATAATAAAGAAAATAAAGATTGACTGAGTGAAGATATGAATGCTAGAATGAAAGTTATCAAGAAAGAAAGAAAGAAAGTAGTAAAGAAACTAAAGATAGAATCTGAGAAGGTATGAGAGCTAGAATGAGATATCAAGAAAGAAAGAAAGAAAGAAAGAACGAAAGTAATTAATAAAGAAACTAAAGATAGAATGAGAGAAGGTATGAAAGCTAGAATGTAACATATCAAGAAAGCAAGAAATGAAAGTAAGTAAAAAAGAAACTATAGATAGAATGAGAGAAGGTATTAAAGCTAGAATGCAAGATATGAAGAAAGAAAGAAATGAAAGTAAGTAAAAAAGAAACTAAAGATAGAATGAGAGAAGGTATGAAAGCAAGATTGAAAGATATCAAGAAAGAAAGAAAAAAAGAAATCAATAAAGAAATTATAGATGAAAAGAGAGAAGGTATGAAATCTAGAATGATAGATATCAAGAGAGATAGAAATAAATTAATAAAGAAACTAAAGATAGAATGAGAGAAGGTATGAAAGCTAGAATGAAAGATATCCAGAAAGAAAAAAGGAAGAAAGTAGAAATAAAGTAATAAAAAAACTAAAGATAGAATGAGTGATGGTATGAAAGCTAGAATGCAAGATATGAAGAAAGAAAGAAATGAAAGTAAGTAAAAAAGAAACTAAAGATAGAATGAGAGAAGGTATGAAAGCTAGAAAGAAAGATATCAAGAAAGATAGAAAGAAAGAAAGAAAGATATCAATAAAGAAACTAAAGATAAAATGAGAGAAGGTATGAAAGCAAGAATGAAAGATATCAAGAAAGAAAGAAAAAAAGAAATCAATAAAGAAATTATAGATGAAAAGAGAGAAGGTATGAAATCTAGAATGATAGATATCAAGAGAGATAGAAATAAATAAATAAAGAAACTAAAGATAGAATGAGAGAAGGTATCAAAGCAAGAATGAAAGACATCAAGAAAGAAAGAAAAAAGAAATCAATAAAGAAATTAAAGATATAATGAGAGAAGGTATGAAAGCTAGAATGAAAGATATCAAGAAAGAAAGAAAGAAAGTAATAAAGAAACTAAAGATAGAATGAGTGATGGTATGAAAGCTAGAATGACAGATATCAAGAAAGAAAAAAGGAAGAAAGTAGAAATAAAGTAATAAAGAAACTAAAGATAGAATGAGTGATGGTATGAAAGCTAGAATGCAAGATATGAAGAAAGAAAGAAATGAAAGTAAGTAAAAAAGAAACTAAAGATAGAATGAGAGAAGGTTTGAAAGCTAGAATGAAACATATCAAGGAAGAAAAAAGGAACACAGTAGAAATAATGTAATAAAGAAAATAAAGATTGAATGAGTGAAGATATGAATGCTAGAATGAAAGTTATCAAGAAAGAAAGAATGAAAGAAAGAAAGTAGTAAAGAAACTAAAGATAGAATCACAGAAGGTATGAGAGCTAGAATGAGATATCAAGAAAGAAACAAAGAAAGAAAGAACGAAAGTAATTAATAAAGAAACTAAAGATAGAATGAGAGAAGGTATGAAAGCAAGAATGTAACATATCAAGAAAGCAAGAAATGAAAGTAAGTAAAAAAGAAACTAAAGATAGAATGAGAGAAGATACGAAAGCTAGAATGTAAGATCTCAAGAAAGAAAGAAATGAAAGTAAGTAAAAAAGAAACTAAAGATAGAATGAGAGGTTATGAAAGCTAGAATGAAAGATATCAAGAAAGAAAGAAAGAAAGTAATAAAGAAACTAAAGATAGAAAGAGAGATGGGATGAGAGCTAGAATGAAAGATATCAAGAAAGAAAGAAATGAAAGTAAGTTAAAAAGAAACTATAGGTACAATGAGAGAATTTATGAAAGCTAGAATGAAAGATATCAAGAAAGGAAGAAAGAAAGTAATAAAGAAACTAAAGATAGAATGAGTGATGGTATGAAAGCTAGAATGAAAGATATCAAGAAAGAAAGAAAGAAAGTAATAAAGAAACTAAAGATAGAATGAGTGATGGTATGAAAGCTAGAATGACAGATATCAAGAAAGAAAAAAGGAAGAAAGTAGAAATAAAGTAATAAAGAAACTAAAGATAGAATGAGTGATGGTATGAAAGCTAGAATGCAAGATATGAAGAAAGAAAGAAATGAAAGTAAGTAAAAAAGAAACTAAAGATAGAATGAGAGAAGGTTTGAAAGCTAGAATGAAAGATATCAAGAAAGGAAGAAAGAAAGTAATAAAGAAACTAAAGATAGAATGAGTGATGGTATGAAAGCTAGAATGACAGATATCAAGAAAGAAAAAAGGAAGAAAGTAGAAATGAAGTAATAAAGAAACTAAAGATAGAATGAGTGATGGTATGAAAGCTAGAATGCAGGATATGAAGAAAGAAAGAAATGAAAGTAAGTAAAAAAGAATCTAAAGATAGAATGAGAGAAGGTTTGAAAGCTAGAATGAAACATATCAAGAAAGAAAAAAGGAACAAAGTAGAAATAATGTAATAAAGAAAATAAAGATTGAATGAGTGAAGATATGAATGCTAGAATGAAAGTTATCAAGAAAGAAAGAAGGAAAGAAAGAAAGTAGTAAAGAAACTAAAGATAGAATCACAGAAGGTATGAGAGCTAGAATGAGATATCAAGAAAGAAACAAAGAAAGAAAGAACGAAAGTTATTAATAAGAAACTAAAGATAGAATGAAAGAAGGTATGAAAGCTAGAATGAAAGATATCAAGAAAGAAAGAAAGAAAGAAAGAAATTAATAAAAAAACTAAAGATAGAATGAGAGAAGGTATGAAAGCTAGAATGTAACATATCAAGAAAGCAAGAAATGAAAGTAAGTAAAAAAGAAACTAAAGATAGAATGAGAGAAGGTACGAAAGCTAGAATGTAAGATCTCAAGAAAGAAAGAAATGAAAGTAAGTAAAAAAGAAACTAAAGACAGAATGAGAGAATTTATGAAAGCTAGAATGAAAGATATCAAGAAAGAAAGAAAGAAAGAAAGTAATAAAGAAACTAAAGATAGAAAGAGAGAAGGGATGAGAGCTAGAATGAAAGATATCAAGAAAGAAAGAAATGAAAGTAAGTTAAAAAGAAACTATAGGTAGAATGAGAGAATATATGAAAGCTAGAATGAAAGATATCAAGAAAGGAAGGAAGGTAGGAAATCAATAAAGAAACTAAAGATAAAATGAGAGAAGGTATGAAATCTAGAATGAAAGATATCAAGAAAGAAAGAAATCAATAAAGAAACTAAAGATAAAATGAGAGAAGGAATGAAATCTAGAATGAAAGATATCAAGAAAGAAAGAAAGTAACTAATAAATAAACTAAAGGTAGAATGAGAGAAGGTATTAAAGCTACAATGAAAGATATCAAGAAGGAAAGAAATGAAAGTAAGTAAAAAAGAAACTAAAGATAGAATGAGAGAAGGTATGAAAGCTAGAATGAAAGATATCAAGAAAGAAAGAAAAAAAGTAAGAAAGTAAAAAAGAAACTAAAGTTAGAAAGAGAGAAGGTATGAGAGCTAGAATGAAAGATATCAAGAAAGAAAGAAATAAAGTAAGAAAGTAATAAAGAAACTAAAGATAGAACGAGAGAAGGTATGAAAGCTAGAATGTAAGATATCAAGAAAGAAAAAAGGAACCAAGTAGAAATAATGTAAGAAAGAAAATAAAGATTGATTGAGTGAAGATATGAATGCTAGAATGAAAGTTATCAGGAACGAAAGAAAGAAAGTAGGAAAGAAACTAAAGATAGAATCAGAGAAGGTATGAGAGCTAGAATGAGATATCAAGAAAGATAGAAAGAAAGAAAGAAAGAACGAAAGTAATTAATAAAGAAACTAAAGATAAAAAGAAAGAAGGTATGAAAGCTAGAATGAAAGATATCAAGAAAGAAAGAAAGAAAGAAATCAATAAAGAATCTAAAGATAAAATGAGAGATGGAATGAAATCTAGAATGAAAGATATCAAGAAAGAAAGAAAGTAACTAATAAAGAAAGTAAAGATAGAATGAGAGTAGGTATTAAAGCTAGAATGAAAGATATCAAGAAAGAAAGAAATGAAAGTAAGTAAAAAAGAAACTAAAGATAGAATGAGAGAAGGTATGAAAGCTAGAATGAAAGATATCAAGAAAGAAAGAAAGTAAGTAAGAAAGTAAAAAAGAAACTAAAGATAGAAAGAGAGAAGTTATGTGAGCTACAATGAAAGATATCAAGAAAGAAAGAAAGAAAGAAAGAAAGTAATAAAGAAACTAAAGATAGAACGAGAGAAGGTATGAAAGATAGAATGAAAGATATCAAGAAATAAAGAAAGAAAGAGCGTAATAAAGAAACTAAAGATAGAATGAGAGAAGGTATGAAAGCTAGAATGAAAGATATCAAGAAAGAAAAAAGGAACAAAGTAGAAATAATGTAAGAAAGAAAATAAAGATTGATTGAGTGAAGATATGAATGCTAGAATGAAAGTTATCAGGAACGAAAGAAAGAAAGTAGGAAAGAAACTAAAGATAGAATCAGAGAAGGTATGAGAGCTAGAATGAGATATCAAGAAAGATAGAAAGAAAGAAAGAAAGAACGAAAGTAATTAATAAAGAAACTAAAGATAAAAAGAAAGAAGGTATGAAAGCTAGAAAGAAAGATATCAAGAAAGAAAGAAAGAAATCAATCAATAAAGAATCTAAAGATAAAATGAGAGATGGAATGAAATCTAGAATGAAAGATATCAAGAAAGAAAGAAAGTAACTAATAAAGAAAGTAAAGATAGAATGAGAGTAGGTATTAAAGCTAGAATGAAAGATATCAAGAAAGAAAGAAATGAAAGTAATTAAAAAAGAAACTAAAGATAGAATGAGAGAAGGTATGAAAGCTAGAATGAAAGATATCAAGAAAGAAAGAAAGTAAGTAAGAAAGTAAAAAAGAAACTAAAGATAGAAAGAGAGAAGTTATGTGAGCTAGAATGAAAGATATCAAGAAAGAAAGAAAGAAAGTAATAAAGAAACTAATGATAGAACGAGAGAAGGTATGAAAGATAGAATGAAAGATATCAAGAAATAAAGAAAGAAAGAGCGTAATAAAGAAACTAAATATAGAATGAGAGAAGGTATGAAAGCTAGAATGAAAGATATCAAGAAAGAAAAAAGGAACAAAGTAGAAATAATGTAATAAAGAAAATAAAGATTGACTGATTGAAGATATGAATGCTAGAATGACAGTTATCAAGAAAGAAAGAAAGAAAGTAGTAAAGAAACTAAAGATAGAACGAGAGAAGGTATGAAAGCTAGAATGTAACATATCAAGAAAGCAAGAAATGAAAGTAAGTAAAAAAGAAACTATAGATAGAATGAGAGAAGGTATTAAAGCTAGAATGAAAGATAAGTAGAAAGGAAGAAAGAAAGTAATAAAGAAACTAAAGATAGAATGAGTGATGGAATGAAAGCTAGAATGCAAGATATGAAGAAAGAAAGAAATGAAAGTAAGTAAAAAAGAAACTAAAGATAGAATGAGAGAAGGTATGAAAGCAAGATTGAAAGATATCAAGAAAGAAAGAAAAAAGAAATCAATAAAGAAATTATAGTTGAAAAGAGAGAAGGTATGAAATCTAGAATGATAGATATCAAGAGAGATAGAAATAAATTAATAAAGAAACTAAAGATAGAATGAGAGAAGGTATGAAAGCTAGAATGAAAGATATCCAGAAAGAAAGAAAGAAAGAAAGTAATAAAGACACTAAAGATAGAATGAGTGATGGTATGAAAGCTAGAATGACAGATATCAAGAAAGAAAAAAGGAAGAAAGTAGAAATGAAGTAATAAAGAAACTAAAGATAGAATGAGTGATGGTATGAAAGCAAGAATGCAAGATATGAAGAAAGATAGAAATGAAAGTAAGTAAAAAAGAAACTAAAGATAGAATGAGAGAAGGTATGAAAGCTAGAAAGAAAGATATCAAGAAAGATAGAAAGAAAGAAAGAAAGATATCAATAAAGAAACTAAAGATAAAATGAGAGAAGGTATGAAAGCAAGAATGAAAGATATCAAGAAAGAAAGAAAAAAAGAAATCAATAAAGAAATTATAGATGAAAAGAGAGAAGGTATGAAATCTAGAATGATAGATATCAAGAGAGATAGAAATAAATTAATAAAGAAACTAAAGATAGAATGAGAGAAGGTATGAAAGCTAGAATGAAAGATATCCAGAAAGAAAGAAAGAAAGTAATAAAGAAACTAAAGATAGAATGAGTGATGGTATGAAAGCTAGAATGACAGATATCAAGAAAGAAAAAAGGAAGAAAGTAGAAATAAAGTAATAAAGAAACTAAAGATAGAATGAGTGAGGGTATGAAAGCTAGAATGCAAGATATGAAGAAAGAAAGAAATGAAAGTAAGTAAAAAAGAAACTAAAGATAGAATGAGAGAAGGTTTGAAAGCTAGAATGAAACATATCAAGAAAGAAAAAAGGAACAAAGTAGAAATAATGTAATAAAGAAAATAAAGATTGAATGAGTGAAGATATGAATGCTAGAATGAAAGTTATCAAGAATGAAAGAATGAAAGAAAGAAAGTAGTAAAGAAACTAAAGATAGAATCACAGAAGGTATGAGAGCTAGAATGAGATATCAAGAAAGAAACAAAGAAAAAAAGAACGAAAGTAATTAATAAAGAAACTAAAGATAGAATGAAAGAAGGTATGAAAGCTAGAATGAAAGATATCAAGAAAGAAAGAAAGAAAGAAAGAAATTAATAAAGAAACTAAAGATAGAATGAGAGAAAGTATGAAAGCTACAACGTAACATATCAAGAAAGCAAGAAATGAAAGTAAGTAAAAAAGAAACTAAAGATAGAATGAGAGAAGGTACGAAAGCTAGAATGTAAGATCTCAAGAAAGAAAGAAATGAAAGTAAGTAAAAAAGAAACTAAAGATAGAATGAGAGGTTATGAAAGCTAGAATGAAAGATATCAAGAAAGAAAGAAAGAAAGTAATAAAGAAACTAAAGATAGAAAGAGAGATGGGATGAGAGCTAGAATGAAAGATATCAAGAAAGAAAGAAATGAAAGTAAGTTAAAAAGAAACTATAGGTAGAATGAGAGAAGGTATGAAAGCTAGAATGAAAGATATCAAGAAAGAAAGAAAGTAAGTAAGAAAGTAAAAAAGAAACTAAAGATAGAAAGAGAGAAGTTATGTGAGCTAGAATGAAAGATATCAAGAAAGAAAGAAAGAAAGTAATAAAGAAACTAAAGATAGAACGAGAGAAGGTATGAAAGATAGAATGAAAGATATCAAGAAATAAAGAAAGAAAGAGCGTAATAAAGAAACTAAATATAGAATGAGAGAAGGTATGAAAGCTAGAATGAAAGATATCAAGAAAGAAAAAAGGAACAAAGTAGAAATAATGTAATAAAGAAAATAAAGATTGACTGATTGAAGATATGAATGCTAGAATGACAGTTATCAAGAAAGAAAGAAAGAAAGTAGTAAAGAAACTAAAGATAGAACCTGAGAAGGTATGAGAGCTAGAATGAGATATCAAGAAAGAAAGAAAGAAAGAAAGAAAGAACGAAAGTAATTAATAAAGAAACTAAAGATAGAATGAGAGAAGGTATGAAAGCTAGAATGTAACATATCAAGAAAGCAAGAAATGAAAGTAAGTAAAAAAGAAACTATAGATAGAATGAGAGAAGGTATTAAAGCTAGAATGAAAGATATGAAGAAAGGAAGAAAGAAAGTAATAAAGAAACTAAAGATAGAATGAGTGATGGTATGAAAGCTAGAATGCAAGATATGAAGAAAGAAAGAAATGAAAGTAAGTAAAAAAGAAACTAAAGATAGAATGAGAGAAGGTATGAAAGCAAGATTGAAAGATATCAAGAAAGAAAGAAAAAAAGAAATCAATAAAGAAATTATAGTTGAAAAGAGAGAAGGTATGAAATCTAGAATGATAGATATCAAGAGAGATAGAAATAAATTAATAAAGAAACTAAAGATAGAATGAGAGAAGGTATGAAAGCTAGAATGAAAGATATCCAGAAAGAAAGAAAGAAAGTAATAAAGACACTAAAGATAGAATGAGTGATGGTATGAAAGCTAGAATGACAGATATCAAGAAAGAAAAAAGGAAGAAAGTAGAAATGAAGTAATAAAGAAACTAAAGATAGAATGAGTGATGGTATGAAAGCAAGAATGCAAGATATGAAGAAAGATAGAAATGAAAGTAAGTAAAAAAGAAACTAAAGATAGAATGAGAGAAGGTATGAAAGCTAGAAAGAAAGATATCAAGAAAGATAGAAAGAAAGAAAGAAAGATATCAATAAAGAAACTAAAGATAAAATGAGAGAAGGTATGAAAGCAAGAATGAAAGATATCAAGAAAGAAAGAAAAAAAGAAATCAATAAAGAAATTATAGATGAAAAGAGAGAAGGTATGAAATCTAGAATGATAGATATCAAGAGAGATAGAAATAAATTAATAAAGAAACTAAAGATAGAATGAGAGAAGGTATGAAAGCTAGAATGAAAGATATCCAGAAAGAAAGAAAGAAAGTAATAAAGAAACTAAAGATAGAATGAGTGATGGTATGAAAGCTAGAATGACAGATATCAAGAAAGAAAAAAGGAAGAAAGTAGAAATAAAGTAATAAAGAAACTAAAGATAGAATGAGTGAGGGTATGAAAGCTAGAATGCAAGATATGAAGAAAGAAAGAAATGAAAGTAAGTAAAAAAGAAACTAAAGATAGAATGAGAGAAGGTTTGAAAGCTAGAATGAAACATATCAAGAAAGAAAAAAGGAACAAAGTAGAAATAATGTAATAAAGAAAATAAAGATTGAATGAGTGAAGATATGAATGCTAGAATGAAAGTTATCAAGAATGAAAGAATGAAAGAAAGAAAGTAGTAAAGAAACTAAAGATAGAATCACAGAAGGTATGAGAGCTAGAATGAGATATCAAGAAAGAAACAAAGAAAAAAAGAACGAAAGTAATTAATAAAGAAACTAAAGATAGAATGAAAGAAGGTATGAAAGCTAGAATGAAAGATATCAAGAAAGAAAGAAAGAAAGAAAGAAATTAATAAAGAAACTAAAGATAGAATGAGAGAAAGTATGAAAGCTACAACGTAACATATCAAGAAAGCAAGAAATGAAAGTAAGTAAAAAAGAAACTAAAGATAGAATGAGAGAAGGTACGAAAGCTAGAATGTAAGATCTCAAGAAAGAAAGAAATGAAAGTAAGTAAAAAAGAAACTAAAGATAGAATGAGAGGTTATGAAAGCTAGAATGAAAGATATCAAGAAAGAAAGAAAGAAAGTAATAAAGAAACTAAAGATAGAAAGAGAGATGGGATGAGAGCTAGAATGAAAGATATCAAGAAAGAAAGAAATGAAAGTAAGTTAATAAGAAACTATAGGTAGAATGAGAGAATTTATGAAAGCTAGAATGAAAGATATCAAGAAAGGAAGAAAGAAAGTAATAAAGAAACTAAAGATAGAATGAGTGATGGTATGAAAGCTAGAATGACAGATATCAAGAAAGAAAAAAGGAAGAAAGTAGAAATGAAGTAATAAAGAAACTAAAGATAGAATGAGTGATGGTATGAAAGCTAGAATGCAAGATATGAAGAAAGAAAGAAATGAAAGTAAGTAAAAAAGAAACTAAAGATAGAATGAGAGAAGGTTTGAAAGCTAGAATGAAACATATCAAGAAAGAAAAAAGGAACAAAGTAGAAATAATGTAATAAAGAAAATAAAGATTGAATGAGTGAAGATATGAATGCTAGAATGAAAGTTATCAAGAAAGAAAGAAGGAAAGAAAGAAAGTAGTAAAGAAACTAAAGATAGAATCACAGAAGGTATGAGAGCTAGAATGAGATATCAAGAAAGAAACAAAGAAAGAAAGAACGAAAGTAATTAATAAAGAAACTAAAGATAGAATGAAAGAAGGTATGAAAGCTAGAATGAAAGATATCAAGAAAGAAAGAAAGAAAGAAAGAAATTAATAAAGAAACTAAAGATAGAATGAGAGAAGGTATGAAAGCTAGAATGTAACATATCAAGAAAGCAAGAAATGAAAGTAAGTAAAAAAGAAACTAAAGATAGAATGAGAGAAGGTACGAAAGCTAGAATGTAAGATCTCAAGAAAGAAAGAAATGAAAGTAAGTAAAAAAGAAACTAAAGATAGAATGAGAGAATTTATGAAAGCTAGAATGAAAGATATCAAGAAAGAAAGAAAGAAAGAAAATAATAAAGAAACTAAAGATAGAAAGAGAGAAGGGATGAGAGCTAGAATGAAAGATATCAAGAAAGAAAGAAATGAAAGTAAGTTAAAAAGAAACTATAGGTAGAATGAGAGAATATATGAAAGCTAGAATGAAAGATATCAAGAAAGGAAGAAAGGAGGAAATCAATAAAGAAACTAAAGATAAAATGAGAGAAGGTATGAAATCTAGAATGAAAGATATCAAGAAAGAAAGAAATCAATAAAGAAACTGAAGATAAAATGAGAGAAGGAATGAAATCTAGAATGAAAGATATCAAGAAAGAAAGAAAGTAACTAATAAAGACACTAAAGATAGAATGAGTGATGGTATGAAAGCTAGAATGACAGATATCAAGAAAGAAAAAAGGAAGAAAGTAGAAATAAAGTAATAAAGAAACTAAAGATAGAATGAGTGATGGTATGAAAGCTAGAATGCAAGATATGAAGAAAGAAAGAAATGAAAGTAAGTAAAAAAGAAACTAAAGATAGAATGAGAGAAGGTATGAAAGCTAGAAAGAAAGATATCAAGAAAGATAGAAAGAAAGAAAGAAAGATATCAATAAAGAAACTAAAGATAAAATGAGAGAAGGTATAAAAGCAAGAATGAAAGATATCAAGAAAGAAAGAAAGAAATCAATCAATAAAGAATCTAAAGATAAAATGAGAGATGGAATGAAATCTAGAATGAAAGATATCAAGAAAGAAAGAAAGTAAATAATAAAGAAAGTAAAGATAGAATGAGAGTAGGTATTAAAGCTAGAATGAAAGATATCAAGAAAGAAAGAAATGAAAGTAAGTAAAAAAGAAACTAAAGATAGAATGAGAGAAGGTATGAAAGCTAGAATGAAAGATATCAAGAAAGAAAGAAAGTAAGTAAGAAAGTAAAAAAGAAACTAAAGATAGAAAGAGAGAAGTTATGTGAGCTAGAATGAAAGATATCAAGAAAGAAAGAAAGAAAGTAATAAAGAAACTAAAGATAGAACGAGAGAAGGTATGAAAGATAGAATGAAAGATATCAAGAAATAAAGAAAGAAAGAGCGTAATAAAGAAACTAAATATAGAATGAGAGAAGGTATGAAAGCTAGAATGAAAGATATCAAGAAAGAAAAAAGGAACAAAGTAGAAATAATGTAATAAAGAAAATAAAGATTGACTGATTGGAGATATGAATGCTAGAATGACAGTTATCAAGAAAGAAAGAAAGAAAGTAGTAAAGAAACTAAAGATAGAACCTGAGAAGGTATGAGAGCTAGAATGAGATATCAAGAAAGAAAGAAAGAAAGAAAGAAAGAACGAAAGTAATTAATAAAGAAACTAAAGATAGAATGAGAGAAGGTATGAAAGCTAGAATGTAACATATCAAGAAAGCAAGAAATGAAAGTAAGTAAAAAAGAAACTATAGATAGAATGAGAGAAGGTATTAAAGCTAGAATGAAAGATATGAAGAAAGGAAGAAAGAAAGTAATAAAGAAACTAAAGATAGAATGAGTGATGGTATGAAAGCTAGAATGCAAGATATGAAGAAAGAAAGAAATGAAAGTAAGTAAAAAAGAAACTAAAGATAGAATGAGAGAAGGTATGAAAGCAAGATTGAAAGATATCAAGAAAGAAAGAAAAAAAGAAATCAATAAAGAAATTATAGTTGAAAAGAGAGAAGGTATGAAATCTAGAATGATAGATATCAAGAGAGATAGAAATAAATTAATAAAGAAACTAAAGATAGAATGAGAGAAGGTATGAAAGCTAGAATGAAAGATATCCAGAAAGAAAGAAAGAAAGTAATAAAGACACTAAAGATAGAATGAGTGATGGTATGAAAGCTAGAATGACAGATATCAAGAAAGAAAAAAGGAAGAAAGTAGAAATGAAGTAATAAAGAAACTAAAGATAGAATGAGTGATGGTATGAAAGCAAGAATGCAAGATATGAAGAAAGATAGAAATGAAAGTAAGTAAAAAAGAAACTAAAGATAGAATGAGAGAAGGTATGAAAGCTAGAAAGAAAGATATCAAGAAAGATAGAAAGAAAGAAAGAAAGATATCAATAAAGAAACTAAAGATAAAATGAGAGAAGGTATGAAAGCAAGAATGAAAGATATCAAGAAAGAAAGAAAAAAAGAAATCAATAAAGAAATTATAGATGAAAAGAGAGAAGGTATGAAATCTAGAATGATAGATATCAAGAGAGATAGAAATAAATTAATAAAGAAACTAAAGATAGAATGAGAGAAGGTATGAAAGCTAGAATGAAAGATATCCAGAAAGAAAGAAAGAAAGTAATAAAGAAACTAAAGATAGAATGAGTGATGGTATGAAAGCTAGAATGACAGATATCAAGAAAGAAAAAAGGAAGAAAGTAGAAATAAAGTAATAAAGAAACTAAAGATAGAATGAGTGAGGGTATGAAAGCTAGAATGCAAGATATGAAGAAAGAAAGAAATGAAAGTAAGTAAAAAAGAAACTAAAGATAGAATGAGAGAAGGTTTGAAAGCTAGAATGAAACATATCAAGAAAGAAAAAAGGAACAAAGTAGAAATAATGTAATAAAGAAAATAAAGATTGAATGAGTGAAGATATGAATGCTAGAATGAAAGTTATCAAGAATGAAAGAATGAAAGAAAGAAAGTAGTAAAGAAACTAAAGATAGAATCACAGAAGGTATGAGAGCTAGAATGAGATATCAAGAAAGAAACAAAGAAAAAAAGAACGAAAGTAATTAATAAAGAAACTAAAGATAGAATGAAAGAAGGTATGAAAGCTAGAATGAAAGATATCAAGAAAGAAAGAAAGAAAGAAAGAAATTAATAAAGAAACTAAAGATAGAATGAGAGAAAGTATGAAAGCTACAACGTAACATATCAAGAAAGCAAGAAATGAAAGTAAGTAAAAAAGAAATTAAAGATAGAATGAGAGAAGGTACGAAAGCTAGAATGTAAGATCTCAAGAAAGAAAGAAATGAAAGTAAGTAAAAAAGAAACTAAAGATAGAATGAGAGGTTATGAAAGCTAGAATGAAAGATATCAAGAAAGAAAGAAAGAAAGTAATAAAGAAACTAAAGATAGAAAGAGAGATGGGATGAGAGCTAGAATGAAAGATATCAAGAAAGAAAGAAATGAAAGTAAGTTAAAAAGAAACTATAGGTAGAATGAGAGAATTTATGAAAGCTAGAATGAAAGATATCAAGAAAGGAAGAAAGAAAGTAATAAAGAAACTAAAGATAGAATGAGTGATGGTATGAAAGCTAGAATGACAGATATCAAGAAAGAAAAAAGGAAGAAAGTAGAAATGAAGTAATAAAGAAACTAAAGATAGAATGAGTGATGGTATGAAAGCTAGAATGCAAGATATGAAGAAAGAAAGAAATGAAAGTAAGTAAAAAAGAAACTAAAGATAGAATGAGAGAAGGTTTGAAAGCTAGAATGAAACATATCAAGAAAGAAAAAAGGAACAAAGTAGAAATAATGTAATAAAGAAAATAAAGATTGAATGAGTGAAGATATGAATGCTAGAATGAAAGTTATCAAGAAAGAAAGAAGGAAAGAAAGAAAGTAGTAAAGAAACTAAAGATAGAATCACAGAAGGTATGAGAGCTAGAATGAGATATCAAGAAAGAAACAAAGAAAGAAAGAACGAAAGTAATTAATAAAGAAACTAAAGATAGAATGAAAGAAGGTATGAAAGCTAGAATGAAAGATATCAAGAAAGAAAGAAAGAAAGAAAGAAATTAATAAAGAAACTAAAGATAGAATGAGAGAAGGTATGAAAGCTAGAATGTAACATATCAAGAAAGCAAGAAATGAAAGTAAGTAAAAAAGAAACTAAAGATAGAATGAGAGAAGGTACGAAAGCTAGAATGTAAGATCTCAAGAAAGAAAGAAATGAAAGTAAGTAAAAAAGAAACTAAAGATAGAATGAGAGAATTTATGAAAGCTAGAATGAAAGATATCAAGAAAGAAAGAAAGAAAGAAAATAATAAAGAAACTAAAGATAGAAAGAGAGAAGGGATGAGAGCTAGAATGAAAGATATCAAGAAAGAAAGAAATGAAAGTAAGTTAAAAAGAAACTATAGGTAGAATGAGAGAATATATGAAAGCTAGAATGAAAGATATCAAGAAAGGAAGAAAGGAGGAAATCAATAAAGAAACTAAAGATAAAATGAGAGAAGGTATGAAATCTAGAATGAAAGATATCAAGAAAGAAAGAAATCAATAAAGAAACTGAAGATAAAATGAGAGAAGGAATGAAATCTAGAATGAAAGATATCAAGAAAGAAAGAAAGTAACTAATAAAGAAACTAAAGATAGAATGAGAGAAGGTATTAAAGCTAGAATGAAAGATATCAAGAAGGAAAGAAATGAAAGTAAGTAAAAAAGAAACTAAAGATAGAATGAGAGAAGGTATGAAAGCTAGAATGAAAGATATCAAGAAAGAAAGAAAAAAATTAAGAAAGTAAAAAAGAAACTAAAGATAGAAAGAGAGAAGGTATGAGAGCTAGAATGAAAGATATCAAGAATGAAAGAAATAAAGTAAGAAAGTAATAAAGAAACTAAAGATAGAACGAGAGAAGGTATGAAAGCTAGAATGTAAGATATCAAGAAAGAAAAAAGGAACCAAGTAGAAATAATGTAAGAAAGAAAATAAAGATTGATTGAGTGAAGATATGAATGCTAGAATGAAAGTTATCAGGAAAGAAAGAAAGAAAGTAGGAAAGAAACTAAAGATAGAATCAGAGAAGGTATGAGAGCTAGAATGAGATATCAAGAAAGATAGAAAGAAAGAAAGAAAGAACGAAAGTAATTAATAAAGAAACTAAAGATAAAATGAGAGAAGGTATGAAAGCTAGAATGAAATATATCAAGAAAGAAAGAAAGAAAGAAATCAATAAAGAATCTAAAGATAAAATAAGAGATGGAATGAAATCTAGAATGAAAGATATCAAGAAAGAAAGAAAGTAACTAATAAAGAAAGTAAAGATAGAATGAGAGTAGGTATTAAAGCTAGAATGAAAGATATCAAGAAAGAAAGAAATGAAAGTAAGTAAAAAAGAAACTAAAGATAGAATGAGAGAAGGTAGGAAAGCTAGAATGAAAGATATCAAGAAAGAAAGAAAGTAAGTAAGAAAGTAAAAAAGAAACAAAGATAGAAAGAGAGAAGTTATGTGAGCTAGAATGAAAGATATCAAGAAAGAAAGAAAGAAAGTAATAAAGAAACTAAAGATAGAACGAGAGAAGGTATGAAAGATAGAATGAAAGATATCAAGAAATAAAGAAAGAAAGAGCGTAATAAAGAAACTAAAGATAGAATGAGAGAAGGTATGAAAGCTAGAATGAAAGATATCAAGAAAGAAAAAAGGAACAAAGTAGAAATAATGTAATAAAGAAAATAAAGATTGACTGAGTGAAGATATGAATGCTAGAATGAAAGTTATCAAGAAAGAAAGAAAGAAAGTAATAAAGAAACTAAAGATAGAATGAGTGATGGTATGAAAGCTAGAATGCAAGATATGAAGAAAGAAAGAAATGAAAGTAAGTAAAAAAGAAACTAAAGATAGAATGAGAGAAGGTTTGAAAGCTAGAATGAAACATATCAAGAAAGAAAAAAGGAACAAAGTAGAAATAATGTAATAAAGAAAATAAAGATTGAATGAGTGAAGATATGAATGCTAGAATGAAAGTTATCAAGAATGAAAGAATGAAAGAAAGAAAGTAGTAAAGAAACTAAAGATAGAATCACAGAAGGTATGAGAGCTAGAATGAGATATCAAGAAAGAAACAAAGAAAAAAAGAACGAAAGTAATTAATAAAGAAACTAAAGATAGAATGAAAGAAGGTATGAAAGCTAGAATGAAAGATATCAAGAAAGAAAGAAAGAAAGAAAGAAATTAATAAAGAAACTAAAGATAGAATGAGAGAAGGTATGAAAGCTACAATGTAACATATCAAGAAAGCAAGAAATGAAAGTAAGTAAAAAAGAAACTAAAGATAGAATGAGAGAAGGTACGAAAGCTAGAATGTAAGATCTCAAGAAAGAAAGAAATGAAAGTAAGTAAAAAAGAAACTAAAGATAGAATGAGAGGTTATGAAAGCTAGAATGAAAGATATCAAGAAAGAAAGAAAGAAAGTAATAAAGAAACTAAAGATAGAAAGAGAGATGGGATGAGATCTAGAATGAAAGATATCAAGAAAGAAAGAAATGAAAGTAAGTTAAAAAGAAACTATAGGTAGAATGAGAGAATTTATGAAAGCTAGAATGGAAGATATCAAGAAAGGAAGAAAGAAAGTAATAAAGAAACTAAAGATAGAATGAGTGATGGTATGAAAGCTAGAATGACAGATATCAAGAAAGAAAAAAGGAAGAAAGTAGAAATGAAGTAATAAAGAAACTAAAGATAGAATGAGAGAAGGTTTGAAAGCTAGAATGAAACATATCAAGAAAGAAAAAAGGAACAAAGTAGAAATAATGTAATAAAGAAAATAAAGATTGAATGAGTGAAGATATGAATGCTAGAATGAAAGTTATCAAGAAAGAAAGAAGGAAAGAAAGAAAGTAGTAAAGAAACTAAAGATAGAATCACAGAAGGTATGAGAGCTAGAATGAGATATCAAGAAAGAAACAAAGAAAGAAAGAACGAAAGTAATTAATAAAGAAACTAAAGATAGAATGAAAGAAGGTATGAAAGCTAGAATGAAAGATATCAAGAAAGAAAGAAAGAAAGAAAGAAATTAATAAAGAAACTAAAGATAGAATGAGAGAAGGTATGAAAGCTAGAATGTAACATATCAAGAAAGCAAGAAATGAAAGTAAGTAAAAAAGAAACTAAAGATAGAATGAGAGAAGGTACGAAAGCTAGAATGTAAGATCTCAAGAAAGAAAGAAATGAAAGTAAGTAAAAAAGAAACTAAAGATAGAATGAGAGAATTTATGAAAGCTAGAATGAAAGATATCAAGAAAGAAAGAAAGAAAGAAAGTAATAAAGAAACTAAAGATAGAAAGAGAGAAGGGATGAGAGCTAGAATGAAAGATATCAAGAAAGAAAGAAATGAAAGTAAGTTAAAAAGAAACTATAGGTAGAATGAGAGAATATATGAAAGCTAGAATGAAAGATATCAAGAAAGGAAGAAAGGAGGAAATCAATAAAGAAACTAAAGATAAAATGAGAGAAGGTATGAAATCTAGAATGAAAGATATCAAGAAAGAAAGAAATCAATAAAGAAACTGAAGATAAAATGAGAGAAGGAATGAAATCTAGAATGAAAGATATCAAGAAAGAAAGAAAGTAACTAATAAAGAAACTAAAGATAGAATGAGAGAAGGTATTAAAGCTAGAATGAAAGATATCAAGAAGGAAACAAATGAAAGTAAGTAAAAAAGAAACTAAAGATAGAATGAGAGAAGGTATCAAAGCTAGAATGAAAGATATCAAGAAAGAAAGAAAAAAATTAAGAAAGTAAAAAAGAAACTACAGATAGAAAGAGAGAAGGTATGAGAGCTAGAATGAAAGATATCAAGAAAGAAAGAAATAAAGTAAGAAAGTAATAAAGAAACTAAAGATAGAATGAGAGAAGGTATGAAAGCTAGAATGTAAGATATCAAGAAAGAAAAAAGGAACCAAGTAGAAATAATGTAAGAAAGAAAATAAAGATTGATTGAGTGAAGATATGAATGCTAGAATGAAAGTTATCAGGAAAGAAAGAAAGAAAGTAGGAAAGAAACTAAAGATAGAATCAGAGAAGGTATGAGAGCTAGAATGAGATATCAAGAAAGATAGAAAGAAAGAAAGAAAGAACGAAAGTAATTAATAAAGAAACTAAAGATAAAATGAGAGAAGGTATGAAAGCTAGAATGAAACATATCAAGAAAGAAAGAAAGAAAGAAATCAATAAAGAATCTAAAGATAAAATAAGAGATGGAATGAAATCTAGAATGAAAGATATCAAGAAAGAAAGAAAGTAACTAATAAAGAAAGTAAAGATAGAATGAGAGTAGGTATTAAAGCTAGAATGAAAGATATCAAGAAAGAAAGAAATGAAAGTAAGTAAAAAAGAAACTAAAGATAGAATGAGAGAAGGTAGGAAAGCTAGAATGAAAGATATCAAGAAAGAAAAAAGGAACAAAGTAGAAATAATGTAATAAAGAAAATAAAGATTGACTGAGTGAAGATATGAATGCTAGAATGAAAGTTATCAAGAAAGAAAGAGAGAAAGTAATAAAGAAACTAAAGATAGAATGAGTGATGGTATGAAAGCTAGAATGACAGATATCAAGAAAGAAAAAAGGAAGAAAGTAGAAATGAAGTAATAAAGAAACTAAAGATAGAATGAGTGATGGTATGAAAGCTAGAATGCAAGATATGAAGAAAGAAAGAAATGAAAGTAAGTAAAAAAGAAACTAAAGATAGAATGAGAGAAGGTTTGAAAGCTAGAATGAAACATATCAAGAAAGAAAAAAGGAACAAAGTAGAAATAATGTAATAAAGAAAATAAAGATTGAATGAGTGAAGATATGAATGCTAGAATGAAAGTTATCAAGAAAGAAAGAAGGAAAGAAAGAAAGTAGTAAAGAAACTAAAGATAGAATCACAGAAGGTATGAGAGCTAGAATGAGATATCAAGAAAGAAACAAAGAAAGAAAGAACGAAAGTAATTAATAAAGAAACTAAAGATAGAATGAAAGAAGGTATGAAAGCTAGAATGAAAGATATCAAGAAAGAAAGAAAGAAAGAAAGAAAGAAATTAATAAAGAAACTAAAGATAGAATGAGAGAAGGTATGAAAGCTAGAATGTAACATATCAAGAAAGCAAGAAATGAAAGTAAGTAAAAAAGAAACTAAAGATAGAATGAGAGAAGGTACGAAAGCTAGAATGTAAGATCTCAAGAAAGAAAGAAATGAAAGTAAGTAAAAAAGAAACTAAAGATAGAATGAGAGAATTTATGAAAGCTAGAATGAAAGATATCAAGAAAGAAAGAAAGAAAGAAAGTAATAAAGAAACTAAAGATAGAAAGAGAGAAGGGATGAGAGCTAGAATGAAAGATATCAAGAAAGAAAGAAATGAAAGTAAGTTAAAAAGAAACTATAGGTAGAATGAGAGAATATATGAAAGCTAGAATGAAAGATATCAAGAAAGGAAGAAAGGAGGAAATCAATAAAGAAACTAAAGATAAAATGAGAGAAGGTATGAAATCTAGAATGAAAGATATCAAGAAAGAAAGAAATCAATAAAGAAACTGAAGATAAAATGAGAGAAGGAATGAAATCTAGAATGAAAGATATCAAGAAAGAAAGAAAGTAACTAATAAAGAAACTAAAGATAGAATGAGAGAAGGTATTAAAGCTAGAATGAAAGATATCAAGAAAGAAAGAAAAAAAGAAATCAATAAAGAAATTATAGATGAAAAGAGAGAAGGTATGAAATCTAGAATGATAGATATCAAGAGAGATAGAAATAAATTAATAAAGAAACTAAAGATAGAATGAGAGAAGGTATGAAAGCTAGAATGAAAGATATCCAGAAAGAAAGAAAGAAAAAGTAATAAAGACACTAAAGATAGAATGAGTGATGGTATGAAAGCTAGAATGACAGATATCAAGAAAGAAAAAAGGAAGAAAGTAGAAATAAAGTAAAAAAGAAACTAAAGATAGAATGAGTGATGGTATGAAAGCTAGAATGCAAGATATGAAGAAAGAAAGAAATGAAAGTGAGTAAAAAAGAAACTAAAGATAGAATGAGAGAAGGTATGAAAGCTAGAAAGAAAGATATCAAGAAAGATAGAAAGAAAGAAAGAAAGATATCAATAAAGAAACTAAAGATAAAATGAGAGAAGGTATGAAAGCAAGAATGAAAGATATCAAGAAAGAAAGAAAAAAAGAAATAAATAAAGAAATTATAGATGAAAAGAGAGAAGGTATGAAATCTAGAATGAAAGATATCAAGAGAGATAGAAATAAATTAATAAAGAAACTAAAGATAGAATGAGAGAAGGTATGAAAGCTAGAATGAAAGATATCCAGAAAGAAAGAAAGAAAGTAATAAAGAAACTAAAGATAGAATGAGTGATGGTATGAAAGCTAGAATGACAGATATCAAGAAAGAAAAAAGGAAGAAAGTAGAAATAAAGTAATAAAGAAACTAAAGATAGAATGAGTGATGGTATGAAAGCTAGAATGCAAGATATGAAGAAAGAAAGAAATGAAAGTGAGTAAAAAAGAAACTAAAGATAGAATGAGAGAAGGTATGAAAGCTAGAAAGAAAGATATCAAGAAAGATAGAAAGAAAGAAAGAAAGATATCAATAAAGAAACTAAAGATAAAATGAGAGAAGGTATGAAAGCAAGAATGAAAGATATCAAGAAAGAAAGAAAAAAAGAAATAAATAAAGAAATTATAGATGAAAAGAGAGAAGGTATGAAATCTAGAATGAAAGATATCAAGAGAGATAGAAATAAATTAATAAAGAAACTAAAGATAGAATGAGAGAAGGTATGAAAGCTAGAATGAAAGATATCCAGAAAGAAAGAAAGAAAGTAATAAAGAAACTAAAGATAGAATGAGTGATGGTATGAAAGCTAGAATGACAGATATCAAGAAAGAAAAAAGGAAGAAAGTAGAAATAAAGTAATAAAGAAACTAAAGATAGAATGAGTGATGGTATGAAAGCTAGAATGCAAGATATGAAGAAAGAAAGAAATGAAAGTAAGTAAAAAAGAAACTAAAGATAGAATGAGAGAAGGTTTGAAAGCTAGAATGAAACATATCAAGAAAAAAAAAAGGAACAAAGTAGAAATAATGTAATAAAGAAAATAAAGATTGAATGAGTGAAGATATGAATGCTAGAATGAAAGTTATCAAGAAAGAAAGAATGAAAGAAAGAAAGTAGTAAAGAAACTAAAGATAGAATCACAGAAGGTATGAGAGCTAGAATGAGATATCAAGAAAGAAACAAAGAAAGAGAGAAAGAACGAAAGTAATTAGTTAAGAAACTAAAGATAGAATGAAAGAAGGTATGAAAGCTAGAATGAAAGATATCAAGAAAGAAAGAAAGAAAGAAAGAAATTAATAAAGAAACTAAAGATAGAATGAGAGAAGGTATGAAAGCTAGAATGTAAGATCTCAAGAAAGAAAGAAATGAAAGTAAGTAAAAAAGAAACTAAAGATAGAATGAGAGAAGTTATGAAAGCTAGAATGAAAGATATCAAGAAAGAAAGAAAGAAAGTAATAAAGAAACTAAAGATAGAAAGAGAGATGGGATGAGAGCTAGAATGAAAGATATCAAGAAAGAAAGAAATGAAAGTAAGTTAAAAAGAAACTATAGGTAGAATGAGAGAATTTATGAAAGCTAGAATGAAAGATATCAAGAAAGGAAGAAAGAAAGTAATAAAGAAACTAAAGATAGAATGAGTGATGGTATGAAAGCTAGAATGACAGATATCAAGAAAGAAAAAAGGAAGAAAGTAGAAATGAAGTAATAAAGAAACTAAAGATAGAATGAGTGATGGTATGAAAGCTAGAATGCAAGATATGAAGAAAGAAATAAAGTAAGAAAGTAATAAAGAAACTAAAGATAGAACTAGAGAAGGTATGAAAGCTAGAATGTAAGATATGAAGAAAGAAAAAAGGAACCAAGTAGAAATAATGTAAGAAAGAAAATAAAGATTGATTGAGTGAAGATATGAATGCTAGAATGAAAGTTATCAAGAAAGAAAGAAAGAAAGTAGGAAAGAAACTAAAGATAGAATCAGAGAAGGTATGAGAGCTAGAATGAGATATCAAGAAAGAAAGAAAGAAAGAAAGTAATTAATAAAGAAACTAAAGATAAAATGAGAGAAGGTATGAAAGCTAGAATGAAAGATATCAAGAAAGAAAGAAAGAAAGAAATCAATAAAGAATCTAAAGATAAAATGAGAGATGGAATGAAATCTAGAATGAAAGATATCAAGAAAGAAAGAAAGTAACTAATAAAGAAACTAAAGATAGAAAGAGAGATGGGATGAGAGCTAGAATGAAAGATATCAAGAAAGAAAGAAAGAAAGAAATCAATAAAGAATCTAAAGATAAAATGAGAGATGGAATGAAATCTAGAATGAAAGATATCAAGAAAGAAAGAAAGTAACTAATAAAGAAAGTAAAGATAGAATGATAGTAGGTATTAAAGCTAGAATGAAAGATATCAAGAAAGAAAGAAATGAAAGTAAGTAAAAAAGAAACTAAAGATAAAATGAGAGATGGAATGAAATCTAGAATGAAAGATATCAAGAAAGAAAGAAAGTAACTAATAAAGAAAGTAAAGATAGAATGATAGTAGGTATTAAAGCTAGAATGAAAGATATCAAGAAAGAAAGAAATGAAAGTAAGTAAAAAAGAAACTAAAGATAGAATGAAAGAAGGTATGAAAGCTAGAATGAAAGATATCAAGAAAGAAAGAAAGTAAGTAAGAAAGTAAAAAAGAAACTAAAGATAGAAAGAGAGAAGTTATGTGAGCTAGAATGAAAGATATCAAGAAAGAAAGAAAGAAAGAAAGAAAGTAATAAAGAAACTAAAGATAGAACGAGAGAAGGTATGAAAGATTGAATGAAAGATATCAAGAAATAAAGAAAGAAAGAGCGTAATACAGAAACTAAAGATAGAATGAGAGAAGGTATGAAAGCTAGAATGAAAGATATCGAGAAAGTAAAAAGGAACAAAGTAGAAATAATGTAATAAAGAAAATAAAGATTGAATGAGTGAAGATATGAATGCTAGAATGAAAGTTATCAAGAAAGAAAGAAGGAAAGAAAGAAAGTAGTAAAGAAACTAAAGATAGAATCACAGAAGGTATGAGAGCTAGAATGAGATATCAAGAAAGAAACAAAGAAAGAAAGAACGAAAGTAATTAATAAAGAAACTAAAGATAGAATGAAAGAAGGTATGAAAGCTAGAATGAAAGATATCAAGAAAGAAAGAAAGAAAGAAAGAAATTAATAAAGAAACTAAAGGTAGAATGAGAGAAGGTATGAAAGCTAGAATGTAACATATCAAGAAAGCAAGAAATGAAAGTAAGTAAAAAAGAAACTAAAGATAGAATGAGAGAAGGTACGAAAGCTAGAATGTAAGATCTCAAGAAAGAAAGGAATGAAAGTAAGTAAAAAAGAAACTAAGAATGAGAGAATTTATGAAAGCTAGAATGAAAGATATCAAGAAAGAAAGAAAGAAAGAAAGTAATAAAGAAACTAAAGATAGAAAGAGAGAAGGGATGAGAGCTAGAATGAAAGATATCAAGAAAGAAAGAAATCAATAAAGAAACTGAAGATAAAATGAGAGAAGGAATGAAATCTAGAATGAAAGATATCAAGAAAGAAAGAAAGTAACTAATAAAGAAACTAAAGATAGAATGAGAGAAGGTATTAAAGCTAGAATGAAAGATATCAAGAAGGAAAGAAATGAAAGTAAGTAAAAAAGAAACTAAAGATAGAATGAGAGAAGGTATGAAAGCTAGAATAAAAGATATCAAGAAAGAAAGAAAAATAGTAAGAAAGTAAAAAAGAAACTAAAGATAGAAAGAGAGAAGGTATGAGAGCTAGAATGAAAGATATCAAGAAAGAAAGAAATAAAGTAAGAAAGTAATAAAGAAACTAAAGATAGAACGAGAGAAGGTATGAAAGCTAGAATGTAAGATATCAAGAAAGAAAAAAGGAACAAAGTAGAAATAATGTAATAAAGAAAATAAAGATTGACTGAGTGAAGATATGAATGCTAGAATGAAAGTTATCAAGAAAGAAAGAAAGAAAGAAAGTAGTAAAGAAACTAAAGATAGAATCTGAGAAGGTATGAGAGCTAGAATGAGATATCAAGAAAGAAAGAAAGAAAGAAAGAAAGAACGAAAGTAATTAATAAAGAAACTAAAGCTAGAATGAGAGAAGGTATGAAAGCTAGAACGTAACATATCAAGAAAGCAAGAAATGAAAGTAAGTAAAAAAGAAACTATAGATAGAATGAGAGAAGGTATTAAAGCTAGAATGAAAGATATGAAGAAAGGAAGAAAGAAAGTAATAAAGAAACTAAAGATAGAATGAGTGATGGTATGAAAGCTAGAATGCAAGATATGAAGAAAGAAAGAAATGAAAGTAAGTAAAAAAGAAACTAAAGATAGAATGAGAGAAGGTATGAAAGCGAGATTGAAAGATATCAAGAAAGAAAGAAAAAAGAAATCAATAAAGAAATTATAGATGAAAAGAGAGAAGGTATGAAATCTAGAATGATAGATATCAAGAGAGATAGAAATAAATTAATAAAGAAACTAAAGATAGAATGAGAGAAGGTATGAAAGCTAGAATGAAAGATATCCAGAAAGAAAGAAAGAAAGTAATAAAGACACTAAAGATAGAATGAGTGATGGAATGAAAGCTAGAATGACAGATATCAAGAAAAAAAAAAGGAAGAAAGTAGAAATAAAGTAATAAAGAAACTAAAGATAGAATGAGTGATGGTATGAAAGCTAGAATGCAAGATATGAAGAAAGAAAGAAATGAAAGTAAGTAAAAAAGAAACTAAAGATAGAATGAGAGAAGGTATGAAAGCTAGAAAGAAAGATAGAAAGAAAGATAGAAAGAAAGAAAGAAAGATATCAATAAAGAAACTAAAGATAAAATGAGAGAAGGTATGAAAGCAAGAATGAAAGATATCAAGAAAGAAAGAAAAAAAGAAATCAATAAAGAAATTATAGATGAAAAGAGAGAAGGTATGAAATCTAGAATGATAGATATCAAGAGAGATAGAAATAAATTAATAAAGAAACTAAAGATAGAATGAGAGAAGGTATGAAAGCTAGAATGAAAGATATCCAGAAAGAAAGAAAGAAAGTAATAAAGAAACTAAAGATAGAATCAGTGATGGTATGAAAGCTAGAATGACAGATATCAAGAAAGAAAAAAGGAAGAAAGTAGAAATAAAGTAATAAAGAAACTAAAGATAGAATGAGTGATGGTATGAAAGCTAGAATGCAAGATATGAAGAAAGAAAGAAATGAAAGTAAGTAAAAAAGAAACTAAAGATAGAATGAGAGAAGGTTTGAAAGCTAGAATGAAACATATCAAGAAAGAAAAAAGGAACAAAGTAGAAATAATGTAATAAAGAAAATAAAGATTGAATGAGTGAAGATATGAATGCTAGAATGAAAGTTATCAAGAAAGAAAGAATGAAAGAAAGAAAGTAGTAAAGAAACTAAAGATAGAATCACAGAAGGTATGAGAGCTAGAATGAGATATCAAGAAAGAAACAAAGAAAGAAAGAAAGAACGAAAGTAATTAATAAAGAAACTAAAGATAGAATGAAAGAAGGTACGAAAGCTAGAATGTAAGATCTCAAGAAAGAAAGAAATGAAAGTAAGTAAAAAAGAAACTAAAGATAGAATGAGAGAAGTTATGAAAGCTAGAATGAAAGATATCAAGAAAGAAAGAAAGAAAGTAATAAAGAAACTAAAGATAGAAAGAGAGATGGGATGAGAGCTAGAATGAAAGATATCAAGAAAGAAAGAAATGAAAGTAAGTTAAAAAGAAACTATAGGTAGAATGAGAGAATTTATGAAAGCTAGAATGAAAGATATCAAGAAAGGAAGAAAGAAAGTAATAAAGAAACTAAAGATAGAATGAGTGATGGTATGAAAGCTAGAATGACAGATATCAAGAAAGAAAAAAGGAAGAAAGTAGAAATGAAGTAATAAAGAAACTAAAGATAGAATGAGTGATGGTATGAAAGCTAGAATGCAAGATATGAAGAAAGAAATAAAGTAAGAAAGTAATAAAGAAACTAAAGATAGAACTAGAGAAGGTATGAAAGCTAGAATGTAAGATATGAAGAAAGAAAAAAGGAACCAAGTAGAAATAATGTAAGAAAGAAAATAAAGATTGATTGAGTGAAGATATGAATGCTAGAATGAAAGTTATCAAGAAAGAAAGAAAGAAAGTAGGAAAGAAACTAAAGATAGAATCAGAGAAGGTATGAGAGCTAGAATGAGATATCAAGAAAGAAAGAAAGAAAGAAAGTAATTAATAAAGAAACTAAAGATAAAATGAGAGAAGGTATGAAAGCTAGAATGAAAGATATCAAGAAAGAAAGAAAGAAAGAAATCAATAAAGAATCTAAAGATAAAATGAGAGATGGAATGAAATCTAGAATGAAAGATATCAAGAAAGAAAGAAAGTAACTAATAAAGAAAGTAAAGATAGAATGATAGTAGGTATTAAAGCTAGAATGAAAGATATCAAGAAAGAAAGAAATGAAAGTAAGTAAAAAAGAAACTAAAGATAGAATGAAAGAAGGTATGAAAGCTAGAATGAAAGATATCAAGAAAGAAAGAAAGTAAGTAAGAAAGTAAAAAAGAAACTAAAGATAGAAAGAGAGAAGTTATGTGAGCTAGAATGAAAGATATCAAGAAAGAAAGAAAGAAAGAAAGAAAGTAATAAAGAAACTAAAGATAGAACGAGAGAAGGTATGAAAGATTGAATGAAAGATATCAAGAAATAAAGAAAGAAAGAGCGTAATACAGAAACTAAAGATAGAATGAGAGAAGGTATGAAAGCTAGAATGAAAGATATCGAGAAAGTAAAAAGGAACAAAGTAGAAATAATGTAATAAAGAAAATAAAGATTGAATGAGTGAAGATATGAATGCTAGAATGAAAGTTATCAAGAAAGAAAGAAGGAAAGAAAGAAAGTAGTAAAGAAACTAAAGATAGAATCACAGAAGGTATGAGAGCTAGAATGAGATATCAAGAAAGAAACAAAGAAAGAAAGAACGAAAGTAATTAATAAAGAAACTAAAGATAGAATGAAAGAAGGTATGAAAGCTAGAATGAAAGATATCAAGAAAGAAAGAAAGAAAGAAAGAAATTAATAAAGAAACTAAAGATAGAATGAGAGAAGGTATGAAAGCTAGAATGTAACATATCAAGAAAGCAAGAAATGAAAGTAAGTAAAAAAGAAACTAAAGATAGAATGAGAGAAGGTACGAAAGCTAGAATGTAAGATCTCAAGAAAGAAAGAAATGAAAGTAAGTAAAAAAGAAACTAAGAATGAGAGAATTTATGAAAGCTAGAATGAAAGATATCAAGAAAGAAAGAAAGAAAGAAAGTAATAAAGAAACTAAAGATAGAAAGAGAGAAGGGATGAGAGCTAGAATGAAAGATATCAAGAAAGAAAGAAATGAAAGTAAGTTAAAAAGAAACTATAGGTAGAATGAGAGAATATATGAAAGCTAGAATGAAAGATATCAAGAAAGGAAGAAAGGAGGAAATCTATAAAGAAACTAAAGATAAAATGAGAGAAGGTATGAAATCTAGAATGAAAGATATCAAGAAAGAAAGAAATCAATAAAGAAACTGAAGATAAAATGAGAGAAGGAATGAAATCTAGAATGAAAGATATCAAGAAAGAAAGAAAGTAACTAATAAAGAAACTAAAGATAGAATGAGAGAAGGTATTAAAGCTAGAATGAAAGATATCAAGAAGGAAAGAAATGAAAGTAAGTAAAAAAGAAACTAAAGATAGAATGAGAGAAGGTATGAAAGCTAGAATGAAAGATATCAAGAAAGAAAGAAAAATAGTAAGAAAGTAAAAAAGAAACTAAAGATAGAAAGAGAGAAGGTATGAGAGCTAGAATGAAAGATATCAAGAAAGAAAGAAATAAAGTAAGAAAGTAATAAAGAAACTAAAGATAGAACGAGAGAAGGTATGAAAGCTAGAATGTAAGATATCAAGAAAGAAAAAAGGAACCAAGTAGAAATAATGTAAGAAAGAAAATAAAAATTGATTGAGTGAAGATATGAATGCTAGAATGAAAGTTATCAGGAAAGAAAGAAAGAAAGTAGGAAAGAAACTAAAGATAGAATCAGAGAAGGTATGAGAGCTAGAATGAGATATCAAGAAAGATAGAAAGAAAGAAAGAAAGAACGAAAGTAATTAATAAAGAAACTAAAGATAAAATGAGAGAAGGTATGAAAGCTAGAATGAAATATATCAAGAAAGAAAGAAAGAAAGAAATCAATAAAGAATCTAAAGATAAAATAAGAGATGGAATGAAATCTAGAATGAAAGATATCAAGAAAGAAAGAAAGTAACTAATAAAGAAAGTAAAGATAGAATGATAGTAGGTATTAAAGCTAGAATGAAAGATATCAAGAAAGAAAGAAAGTAAGTAAGAAAGTAAAAAAGAAACTAAAGATAGAAAGAGAGAAGTTATGTGAGCTAGAATGAAAGATATCAAGAAAGAAAGAAAGAAAGAAAGAAAGTAATAAAGAAACTAAAGATAGAACGAGAGAAGGTATGAAAGATTGAATGAAAGATATCAAGAAATAAAGAAAGAAAGAGCGTAATACAGAAACTAAAGATAGAATGAGAGAAGGTATGAAAGCTAGAATGAAAGATATCGAGAAAGTAAAAAGGAACAAAGTAGAAATAATGTAATAAAGAAAATAAAGATTGAATGAGTGAAGATATGAATGCTAGAATGAAAGTTATCAAGAAAGAAAGAAGGAAAGAAAGAAAGTAGTAAAGAAACTAAAGATAGAATCACAGAAGGTATGAGAGCTAGAATGAGATATCAAGAAAGAAACAAAGAAAGAAAGAACGAAAGTAATTAATAAAGAAACTAAAGATAGAATGAAAGAAGGTATGAAAGCTAGAATGAAAGATATCAAGAAAGAAAGAAAGAAAGAAAGAAATTAATAAAGAAACTAAAGATAGAATGAGAGAAGGTATGAAAGCTAGAATGTAACATATCAAGAAAGCAAGAAATGAAAGTAAGTAAAAAAGAAACTAAAGATAGAATGAGAGAAGGTACGAAAGCTAGAATGTAAGATCTCAAGAAAGAAAGAAATGAAAGTAAGTAAAAAAGAAACTAAGAATGAGAGAATTTATGAAAGCTAGAATGAAAGATATCAAGAAAGAAAGAAAGAAAGTAATAAAGAAACTAAAGATAGAAAGAGAGAAGGGATGAGAGCTAGAATGAAAGATATCAAGAAAGAAAGAAATGAAAGTAAGTTAAAAAGAAACTATAGGTAGAATGAGAGAATATATGAAAGCTAGAATGAAAGATATCAAGAAAGGAAGAAAGGAGGAAATCTATAAAGAAACTAAAGATAAAATGAGAGAAGGTATGAAATCTAGAATGAAAGATATCAAGAAAGAAAGAAATCAATAAAGAAACTGAAGATAAAATGAGAGAAGGAATGAAATCTAGAATGAAAGATATCAAGAAAGAAAGAAAGTAACTAATAAAGAAACTAAAGATAGAATGAGAGAAGGTATTAAAGCTAGAATGAAAGATATCAAGAAGGAAAGAAATGAAAGTAAGTAAAAAAGAAACTAAAGATAGAATGAGAGAAGGTATGAAAGCTAGAATGAAAGATATCAAGAAAGAAAGAAAAATAGTAAGAAAGTAAAAAAGAAACTAAAGATAGAAAGAGAGAAGGTATGAGAGCTAGAATGAAAGATATCAAGAAAGAAAGAAATAAAGTAAGAAAGTAATAAAGAAACTAAAGATAGAACGAGAGAAGGTATGAAAGCTAGAATGTAAGATATCAAGAAAGAAAAAAGGAACCAAGTAGAAATAATGTAAGAAAGAAAATAAAAATTGATTGAGTGAAGATATGAATGCTAGAATGAAAGTTATCAGGAAAGAAAGAAAGAAAGTAGGAAAGAAACTAAAGATAGAATCAGAGAAGGTATGAGAGCTAGAATGAGATATCAAGAAAGATAGAAAGAAAGAAAGAAAGAACGAAAGTAATTAATAAAGAAACTAAAGATAAAATGAGAGAAGGTATGAAAGCTAGAATGAAATATATCAAGAAAGAAAGAAAGAAAGAAATCAATAAAGAATCTAAAGATAAAATAAGAGATGGAATGAAATCTAGAATGAAAGATATCAAGAAAGAAAGAAAGTAACTAATAAAGAAAGTAAAGATAGAATGATAGTAGGTATTAAAGCTAGAATGAAAGATATCAAGAAAGAAAGAAAGTAAGTAAGAAAGTAAAAAAGAAACTAAAGATAGAAAGAGAGAAGTTATGTGAGCTAGAATGAAAGATATCAAGAAAGAAAGAAATAAAGAAAGAAAGTAATAAAGAAACTAAAGATAGAACGAGAGAAGGTATGAAAGATTGAATGAAAGATATCAAAAAATAAAGAAAGAAAGAGCGTAATACAGAAACTAAAGATAGAATGAGAGAAGGTATGAAAGCTAGAATGAAAGATATCGAGAAAGAAAAAAGGAACGAAGTAGAAATAATGTTATAAAGAAAATAAAGATTGACTGAGTGAAGATATGAATGCTAGAATGTAAGTTATCAAGAAAGCAAGAAATGAAAGTAAGTAAAAAAGAAACTATAGATAGAATGAGAGAAGGTATTAAAGCTAGAATGAAAGATATGAAGAAAGGAAGAAAGAAAGTAATAAAGAAACTAAAGATAGAATGAGTGATGGTATGAAAGCTAGAATGCAAGATATGAAGAAAGAAAGAAATGAAAGTAAGTAAAAAAGAAACTAAAGATAGAATGAGAGAAGGTATGAAAGCAAGAATGAAAGATATCAAGAAAGAAAGAAAAAAAGAAATCAATAAAGAAATTATAGATGAAAAGAGAGAAGGTATGAAATCTAGAATGATAGATATCAAGAGAGATAGAATTAAATTAATAAAGAAACTAAAGATAGAATGAGAGAAGGTCTGAAAGCTAGAATGAAAGATATCCAGAAAGAAAGAAAGAAAGTAATAAAGACACTAAAGATAGAATGAGTGATGGTATGAAAGCTAGAATGACAGATATCAAGATAGGAAAAAAGGAAGAAAGTAGAAATAAAGTAATAAAGAAACTAAAGATAGAATGAGTGATGGTATGAAAGCTAGAATGCAAGATATGAAGAAAGAAAGAAATGAAAGTAAGTAAAAAAGAAACTAAAGATAGAATGAGAGAAGGTATGAAAGCTAGAAAGAAAGATATCAAGAAAGATAGAAAGAAAGAAAGAAAGAAAGATATCAATAAAGAAACTAAAGATAAAATGAGAGAAGGTATGAAAGCAAGAATGAAAGATATCAAGAAAGAAAGAAAGAAAGAAATCAATAAAGAAATTATAGATGAAAAGAGAGAAGGTATGAAATCTAGAATGATAGATATCAAGAGAGATAGAAATAAATTAATAAAGAAACTAAAGATAGAATGAGTGATGGTATGAAAGCTAGAATGACAGATATCAAGAAAGAAAAAAGGAAAAAAGTAGAAATAAAGTAATAAAGAAACTAAAGATAGAATGAGTGATGGTATGAAAGCTAGAATGCAAGATATGAAGAAAGAAAGAAATAAAAGTAAGTAAAAAAGAAACTAAAGATAGAATGAGAGAAGGTTTGAAAGCTAGAATGAAATATATCAAGAAAGAAAAAAGGAACAAAGTAGAAATAATGTAATAAAGAAAATAAAGATTGAATGAGTGAAGATATGAATGCTAGAATGAAAGTTATCAAGAAAGAAAGAATGAAAGAAAGAAAGTAGTAAAGAAACTAAAGATAGAATCACAGAAGGTATGAGAGCTAGAATGAGATATCAAGAAAGAAACAAAGAAAGAAAGAACGAAAGTAATTAATAAAGAAACTAAAGATAGAATGAAAGAAGGTATGAAAGCTAGAATGAAAGATATCAAGAAAGAAAGAAAGAAAGAAATTAATAAAGAAACTAAAGATAGAATGAGAGAAGGTATGAAAGCTAGAATGTAACATATCAAGAAAGCAAGAAATGAAAGTAAGTAAAAAAGAAACTAAAGATAGAATGAGAGAAGGTACGAAAGCTAGAATGTAAGATCTCAAGAAAGAAAGAAATGAAAGTAAGTAAAAAAGAAACTAAAGATAGAATGAGAGAATTTATGAAAGCTAGAATGAAAGATATCAAGAAAGAAAGAAAGAAAGAAAGTAATAAAGAAACTAAAGATAGAAAGAGAGATGGGATGAGAGCTAGAATGAAAGATATCAAGAAAGAAAGAAATGAAAGTAAGTTAAAAAGAAACTATAGGTAGAATGAAAGAATTTATGAAAGCTAGAATGAAAGATATCAAGAAAGGAAGAAAGAAAGTAATAAAGAAACGAAAGATAGAATGAGTGATGGTATGAAAGCTAGAATGACAGATATCAAGAAAGAAAAAAGGAAGAAAGTAGAAATGAAGTAATAAAGAAACTAAAGATAGAATGAGTGATGGTATGAAAGCTAGAATGCAAGATATGAAGAAAGAAAGAAAGAAAGAAAGTAATAAAGAAACTAAAGATAGAAAGAGAGAAGGGATGAGAGCTAGAATGAAAGATATCAAGAAAGAAAGAAATGAAAGTAAGTTAAAAAGAAACTATAGGTAGAATGAGAGAATATATGAAAGCTAGAATGAAAGATATCAAGAAAGGAAGAAAGGAGGAAATCAATAAAAAAACTAAAGATAAAATGAGAGAAGGTATGAAATCTAGAATGAAAGATATCAAGAAAGAAAGAAATCAATAAAGAAACTAAAGATAAAATGAGAGAAGGAATGAAATCTAGAATGAAAGATATCAAGAAAGAAAGAAAGTAACTAATAAAGAAACTAAAGATAGAATGAGAGAAGGTATTAAAGCTAGAATGAAAGATATCAAGAAGGAAAGAAATGAAAGTAAGTAGAAAAGAAACTAAAGATAGAATGAGAGAAGGTATGAAAGCTAGAATGAAAGATATCAAGAAAGAAAGAAAAAAAGTAAGAAAGTAAAAAAGAAACTAAAGATAGAAAGAGAGAAGGTATGAGAGCTAGAATGAAAGATATCAAGAAAGAAAGAAATAAAGTAAGAAAGTAATAAAGAAACTAAAGATAGAACGAGAGAAGGTATGAAAGCTAGAATGTAAGATATCAAGAAAGAAAAAAGGAACCAAGTAGAAATAATGTAAGAAAGAAAATAAAGATTGATTGAGTGAAGATATGAATGCTAGAATGAAAGTTATCAAGAAAGAAAGAAAGAAAGTAGGAAAGAAACTAAAGATAGAATCAGAGAAGGTATGAGAGCTAGAATGAGATATCAAGAAAGATAGAAAGAAAGAAAGAAAGAACGAAAGTAATTAATAAAGAAACTAAAGATAAAATGAGAGAAGGTATGAAAGCTAGAATGAAAGATATCAAGAAAGAAAGAAAGAAAGAAATCAATAAAGAATCTAAAGATAAAATGAGAGATGGATTGAAATCTAGAATGAAAGGTATCAAGAAAGAAAGAAAGTAACTAATAAAGAAAGTAAAGATAGAATGAGAGTAGGTATTAAAGCTAGAATGAAAGATATCAAGAAAGAAAGAAATGAAAGTAAGTAAAAAAGAAACTAAAGATAGAATGAGAGAAGGTATGAAAGCTAGAATGAAAGATATCAAGAAAGAAAGAAAGTAAGTAAGAAAGTAAAAAAGAACCTAAAGATAGAAAGAGAGAAGTTATGTGAGCTAGAATGAAAGATATCAAGAAAGAAAGAAAGAAAGTAATAAAGAAACTAAAGATAGAACGAGAGAAGGTATGAAAGATAGAATGAAAGATATCAAGAAATAAAGAAAGAAAGAGCGTAATAAAGAAACTAAAGATAGAATGAGAGAAGGTATGAAAGCTAGAATGAAAGATATCAAGAAAGAAAAAAGGAACAAAGTGAAATAATGTAATAAAGAAAATAAAGATTGACTGAGTGAAGATATGAATGCTAGAATGAAAGTTATCAAGAAAGAAAGAAAGAAAGTAGTAAAGAAACTAAAGATAGAATCTGAGAAGGTATGAGAGCTAGAATGAGATATCAAGAAAGAAAGAAAGAAAGAAAGAAAGAACGAAAGTAATTAATAAAGAAACTAAAGATAGAATGAGAGAAGGTATGAAAGCTAGAATGTAACATATCAAGAAAGCAAGAAATGAAAGTAAGTAAAAAAGAAACTATAGATAGAATGAGAGAAGGTATTGAAGCTAGAATGAAAGATATGAAGAAAGGAAGAAAGAAAGTAATAAAGAAACTAAAGATAGAATGAGTGATGGTATGAAAGCTAGAATGCAAGATATGAAGAAAGAAAGAAATGAAAGTAAGTAAAAAAGAAACTAAAGATAGAATGAGAGAAGGTATGAAAGCAAGAATGAAAGATATCAGGAAAGAAAGAAAAAAAGAAATCAATAAAGAAATTATAGATGAAAAGAGAGAAGGTATGAAATCTAGAATGATAGATATCAAGAGAGATAGAAATAAATTAATAAAGAAACTAAAGATAGAATGAGAGAAGGTATGAAAGCTAGAATGAAAGATATCCAGAAAGAAAGAAAGAAAGTAATAAAGAAACTAAAGATAGAATGAGTGATGATATGAAAGCTAGAATGACAATACCAAGAAAGAAAAAAGGAAGAAAGTAGAAATAAAGTTATAAAGAAACTAAAGATAGAATGAGTGATGGTATGAAAGCTAGAATGCAAGATATGAAGAAAGAAAGAAATGAAAGTAAGTAAAAAAGAAACTAAAGATAGAATGAGAGAAGGTATGAAAGCTAGAAAGAAAGATATCAAGAAAGATAGAAAGAAACAAAGATATCAATAATGAAACTAAAGATAAAATGAGAGAAGGTATGAAATCTAGAATGAAAGATATCAAGAAAGAAAGAAAGAAAGTAACTACTAAAGAAACTAAAGATAGAAGGAGAGAAGGTATGAAAGCTAGAATGAAAGATATCAAGGAAGAAAGAAAGAAAGAAAGAAATTAATAAAGAAACTAAAGATAGAATGAGAGAAGGTATGAAAGCTAGAATGTAACATATCAAGAAAGCATGAAATGAATGTAAGTAAAAAAGAAACTAAAGATAGAATGAGAGAAGGTACGAAAGCTAGAATGTAAGATCTCAAGAAAGAAAGAAATGAAAGTAAGTTAAAAAAACTATAGGTAGAATGAGAGAATTTATGAAAGCTAGAATGAAAGATATCAAGAAAGAAAGAAAGGAGGAAATCAATAAAGAAACTAAAGATAAAATGAGAGAAGGTATGAAATCTAGAATGAAAGATATCAAGAAAGAAAGAAAGAAATCAATCAATAAAGAAACTAAAGATAAAATGAGAGAAGGAATGAAATCTAGAATGAAAGATATCAAGAAAGAAAGAAAGAAAGTAAGAAAGTAAAAAAGAAACTAAAGATAGAGAGAGAGAAGGTATGAGAGCTAGAATGAAAGATATCAAGAAAGAAAGAAATAAAGTAAGAAAGTAATAAAGAAACTAAAGATAGAACGAGAGAAGGTATGAAAGCTAGAATGAAAGAAATCAAGAAAGAAAGAAAGAAAGAAATCATAAAAGAAACTAAAGATAAAAAGAGAGAAGGTATGAAATCCAGAATAAAAGGTATCTAGAAAGAAAGAAAGAAAGAAAGAAAGAAAGTAGTAAAGAAATTAAAGATAGAATGAGAGAAGGTATTAAAGCTAGAATGAAAGATATCAAGAAAGAAAGAAAGAAAGAAAGTAATAAAGAAACTAAAGATAGAATGAGAGAAGGTATGAAAGCTAGAATGAAAGATATCAAGAAAGAAAGAAAGTAAGTAAGAAAGTAAAAAAGAACCTAAAGATAGAAAGAGAGAAGTTATGTGAGCTAGAATGAAAGATATCAAGAAAGAAAGAAAGAAAGTAATAAAGAAACTAAAGATAGAACGAGAGAAGGTATGAAAGATAGAATGAAAGATATCAAGAAATAAAGAAAGAAAGAGCGTAATAAAGAAACTAAAGATAGAATGAGAGAAGGTATGAAAGCTAGAATGAAAGATATCAAGAAAGAAAAAAGGAACAAAGTGAAATAATGTAATAAAGAAAATAAAGATTGACTGAGTGAAGATATGAATGCTAGAATGAAAGTTATCAAGAAAGAAAGAAAGAAAGTAGTAAAGAAACTAAAGATAGAATCTGAGAAGGTATGAGAGCTAGAATGAGATATCAAGAAAGAAAGAAAGAAAGAAAGAAAGAACGAAAGTAATTAATAAAGAAACTAAAGATAGAATGAGAGAAGGTATGAAAGCTAGAATGTAACATATCAAGAAAGCAAGAAATGAAAGTAAGTAAAAAAGAAACTATAGATAGAATGAGAGAAGGTATTGAAGCTAGAATGAAAGATATGAAGAAAGGAAGAAAGAAAGTAATAAAGAAACTAAAGATAGAATGAGTGATGGTATGAAAGCTAGAATGCAAGATATGAAGAAAGAAAGAAATGAAAGTAAGTAAAAAAGAAACTAAAGATAGAATGAGAGAAGGTATGAAAGCAAGAATGAAAGATATCAGGAAAGAAAGAAAAAAAGAAATCAATAAAGAAATTATAGATGAAAAGAGAGAAGGTATGAAATCTAGAATGATAGATATCAAGAGAGATAGAAATAAATTAATAAAGAAACTAAAGATAGAATGAGAGAAGGTATGAAAGCTAGAATGAAAGATATCCAGAAAGAAAGAAAGAAAGTAATAAAGAAACTAAAGATAGAATGAGTGATGATATGAAAGCTAGAATGACAATACCAAGAAAGAAAAAAGGAAGAAAGTAGAAATAAAGTTATAAAGAAACTAAAGATAGAATGAGTGATGGTATGAAAGCTAGAATGCAAGATATGAAGAAAGAAAGAAATGAAAGTAAGTAAAAAAGAAACTAAAGATAGAATGAGAGAAGGTATGAAAGCTAGAAAGAAAGATATCAAGAAAGATAGAAAGAAACAAAGATATCAATAATGAAACTAAAGATAAAATGAGAGAAGGTATGAAATCTAGAATGAAAGATATCAAGAAAGAAAGAAAGAAAGTAACTACTAAAGAAACTAAAGATAGAAGGAGAGAAGGTATGAAAGCTAGAATGAAAGATATCAAGGAAGAAAGAAAGAAAGAAAGAAATTAATAAAGAAACTAAAGATAGAATGAGAGAAGGTATGAAAGCTAGAATGTAACATATCAAGAAAGCATGAAATGAATGTAAGTAAAAAAGAAACTAAAGATAGAATGAGAGAAGGTACGAAAGCTAGAATGTAAGATCTCAAGAAAGAAAGAAATGAAAGTAAGTTAAAAAAACTATAGGTAGAATGAGAGAATTTATGAAAGCTAGAATGAAAGATATCAAGAAAGAAAGAAAGGAGGAAATCAATAAAGAAACTAAAGATAAAATGAGAGAAGGTATGAAATCTAGAATGAAAGATATCAAGAAAGAAAGAAAGAAATCAATCAATAAAGAAACTAAAGATAAAATGAGAGAAGGAATGAAATCTAGAATGAAAGATATCAAGAAAGAAAGAAAGAAAGTAAGAAAGTAAAAAAGAAACTAAAGATAGAGAGAGAGAAGGTATGAGAGCTAGAATGAAAGATATCAAGAAAGAAAGAAATAAAGTAAGAAAGTAATAAAGAAACTAAAGATAGAACGAGAGAAGGTATGAAAGCTAGAATGAAAGAAATCAAGAAAGAAAGAAAGAAAGAAATCATAAAAGAAACTAAAGATAAAAAGAGAGAAGGTATGAAATCCAGAATAAAAGGTATCTAGAAAGAAAGAAAGAAAGAAAGAAAGAAAGTAGTAAAGAAATTAAAGATAGAATGAGAGAAGGTATTAAAGCTAGAATGAAAGATATCAAGAAAGAAAGAAAGAAAGAAAGTAATAAAGAAACTAAAGATAGAATGAGAGAAGGTATGAAAGCTAGAATGACAGATATCAAGAAAGAAAAAAGGAAGAAAGTAGAAATAAAGTAATAAAGAAACTAAAGATAGAATGAGTGATGGTATGAAAGCTAGAATGCAAGATATGAAGAAAGAAAGAAATGAAAGTAAGTAAAAAAGAAACTAAAGATAGAATGAGAGAAGGTATGAAAGCTAGAAAGAAAGATATCAAGAAAGATAGAAAGAAAGAAAGAAAGAAAGATATCAATAAAGAAACTAAAGATAAAATGAGAGAAGGTATGAAAGCAAGAATGAAAGATATCAAGAAAGAAAGAAAAAAAGAAATCAATAAAGAAATTATAGATGAAAAGAGAGAAGGTATGAAATCTAGAATGATAGATATCAAGAGAGATAGAAATAAATTAATAAAGAAACTAAAGATAGAATGAGAGAAGGTATGAAAGCTAGAATGAAAGATATCAAGAAAGAAAGAAAGAAAGTAATAAAGAAACTAAAGATAGAATGAGTGATGGTATGAAAGCTAGAATGACAGATATCAAGAAAGAAAAAAGGAAGAAAGTAGAAATGAAGTAATAAAGAAACTAAAGATAGAATGAGTGATGGTATGAAAGCTAGAATGCAAGATATGAAGAAAGAAAGAAATGAAAGTAAGTAAAAAAGAAACTAAAGATAGAATGAGAGAAGGTTTGAAAGCTAGAATGAAACATATCAAGAAAGAAAAAAGGAACAAAGTAGAAATAATGTAACAAAGAAAATAAAGATTGAATGAGTGAAGATATGAATGCTAGAATGAAAGTTATCAAGAAAGAAAGAAGGAAAGAAAGAAAGTAGTAAAGAAACTAAAGATAGAATCAGAGAAGGTATGAGAGCTAGAATGAGATATCAAGAAAAAAACAAAGAAAAAAAGAACGAAAGTAATTAATAAAGAAACTAAAGATAGAATGAAAGAAGGTATGAAAGCTAGAATGAAAGATATCAAGAAAGAAAGAAAGAAAGAAATTAATAAAGAAACTAAAGATAGAATGAGAGAAGGTATGAAAGCTAGAATGTAACATATCAAGAAAGCAAGAAATGAAAGTAAGTAAAAAAGAAACTAAAGATAGAATGAGAGAAGGTACGAAAGCTAGAATGTAAGATCTCAAGAAAGAAAGAAATGAAAGTAAGTAAAAAAGAAACTAAAGATAGAATGAGAGAATTTATGAAAGCTAGAATGAAAGATATCAAGAAAGAAAGAAAGAAAGTAATAAAGAAACTAAAGATAGAAAGAGAGAAGGGATGAGAGCTAGAATGAAAGATATCAAGAAAGAAAGAAATGAAAGTAAGTTAAAAAGAAACTATAGGTAGAATGAGAGAATATATGAAAGCTAGAATGAAAGATATCAAGAAAGGAAGAAAGGAGGAAATCAATAAAAAAACTAAAGATAAAATGAGAGAAGGTATGAAATCTAGAATGAAAGATATCAAGAAAGAAAGAAATCAATAAAGAAACTAAAGATAAAATGAGAGAAGGAATGAAATCTAGAATGAAAGATATCAAGAAAGAAAGAAAGTAACTAATAAAGAAACTAAAGAAAGAATGAGAGAAGGTATTAAAGCTAGAATGAAAGATATCAAGAAGGAAAGAAATGAAAGTAAGTAGAAAAGAAACTAAAGATAGAATGAGAGAAGGTATGAAAGCTAGAATGAAAGATATCAAGAAAAAAAGAAAAAAGTAAGAAAGTAAAAAAGAAACTAAAGATAGAAAGAGAGAAGGTATGAGAGCTAGAATGAAAGATATCAAGAAAGAAAGAAATAAAGTAAGAAAGTAATAAAGAAACTAAAGATAGAACGAGAGAAGGTATGAAAGCTAGAATGTAAGATATCAAGAAAGAAAAAAGGAACCAAGTAGAAATAATGTAAGAAAGAAAATAAAGATTGATTGAGTGAAGATATGAATGCTAGAATGAAAGTTATCAAGAAAGAAAGAAAGAAAGTAGGAAAGAAACTAAAGATAGAATCAGAGAAGGTATGAGAGCTAGAATGAGATATAAAGAAAGATAGAAAGAAAGAAAGAAAGAACGAAAGTAATTAATAAAGAAACTAAAGATAAAATGAGAGAAGGTATGAAAGCTAGAATGAAAGATATCAAGAAAGAAAGAAAGAAAGAAATCAAGAAAGAATCTAAAGATAAAATGAGAGATGGATTGAAATCTAGAATGAAAGGTATCAAGAAAGAAAGAAAGTAACTAATAAAGAAAGTAAAGATAGAATGAGAGTAGGTATTAAAGCTAGAATGAAAGATATCAAGAAAGAAAGAAATGAAAGTAAGTAAAAAAGAAACTAAAGATAGAATGAGAGAAGGTATGAAAGCTAGAATGAAAGATATCAAGAAAGAAAGAAAGTAAGTAAGAAAGTAAAAAAGAAACTAAAGATAGAAAGAGAGAAGTTATGTGAGCTAGAATGAAAGATATCAAGAAAGAAAGAAAGAAAGTAATAAAGAAACTAAAGATAGAACGAGAGAAGGTATGAAAGATAGAATGAAAGATATCAAGAAATAAAGAAAGAAAGAGCGTAATAAAGAAACTAAAGATAGAATGAGAGAAGGTATGAAAGCTAGAATGAAAGATATCAAGAAAGAAAAAAGGAACAAAGTGAAATAATGTAATAAAGAAAATAAAGATTGACTTAGTGAAGATATGAATGCTAGAATGAAAGTTATCAAGAAAGAAAGAAAGAAAGTAGTAAAGAAACTAAAGATAGAATCTGAGAAGGTATGAGAGCTAGAATGAGATATCAAGAAAGAAAGAAAGAAAGAAAGAAAGAACGAAAGTAATTAATAAAGAAACTAAAGCTAGAATGAGAGAAGGTATGAAAGCTAGAACGTAACATATCAAGAAAGCAAGAAATGAAAGTAAGTAAAAAAGAAACTATAGATAGAATGAGAGAAGGTATTAAAGCTAGAATGAAAGATATGAAGAAAAGAAGAAAGAAAGTAATAAAGAAACTAAAGATAGAATGAGTGATGGTATGAAAGCTAGAATGCAAGATATGAAGAAAGAAAGAAATGAAAGTAAGTAAAAAAGAAACTAAAGATAGAATGAGAGAAGGTATGAAAGCAAGATTGAAAGATATCAAGAAAGAAAGAAAAAAAGAAATCAATAAAGAAATTATAGATGAAAAGTGAGAAGGTATGAAATCTAGAATGATAGATATCAAGAGAGATAGAAATAAATTAATAAAGAAACTAAAGATAGAATGAGAGAAGGTATGAAAGCTAGAATGAAAGATATCCAGAAAGAAAGAAAGAAAGTAATAAAGACACTAAAGATAGAATGAGTGATGGTATGAAAGCTAGAATGACAGATATCATGAAAGAAAAAAGGAAGAAAGTAGAAATAAAGTAATAAAGAAACTAAAGATAGAATGAGTGATGGTATGAAAGCTAGAATGCAAGATATGAAGAAAGAAAGAAATGAAAGTGAGTAAAAAAGAAACTAAAGATAGAATGAGAGAAGGTATGAAAGCTAGAAAGAAAGATATCAAGAAAGATAGAAAGAAAGAAAGAAAGATATCAATAAAGAAACTAAAGATAAAATGAGAGAAGGTATGAAAGCAAGAATGAAAGATATCAAGAAAGAAAGAAAAAAAGAAATCAATAAAGAAATTATAGATGAAAAGAGAGAAGGTATGAAATCTAGAATGATAGATATCAAGAGAGATAGAAATAAATTAATAAAGAAACTAAAGATAGAATGAGAGAAGGTATGAAAGCTAGAATGAAAGATATCAAGAAAGAAAGAAAGTAACTAATAAAGAAACTAAAGATAGAATGAGAGAAGGTATTAAAGCTAGAATGAAAGATATCAAGAAGGAAAGAAATGAAAGTAAGTAGAAAAGAAACTAAAGATAGAATGAGAGAAGGTATGAAAGCTAGAATGAAAGATATCAAGAAAGAAAGAAAAAAAGTAAGAAAGTAAAAAAGAAACTAAAGATAGAAAGAGAGAAGGTATGAGAGCTAGAATGAAAGATATCAAGAAAGAAAGAAATAAAGTAAGAAAGTAATAAAGAAACTAAAGATAGAACGAGAGAAGGTATGAAAGCTAGAATGTAAGATATCAAGAAAGAAAAAAGGAACCAAGTAGAAATAATGTAAGAAAGAAAATAAAGATTGATTGAGTGAAGATATGAATGCTAGAATGAAAGTTATCAAGAAAGAAAGAAAGAAAGTAGGAAAGAAACTAAAGATAGAATCAGAGAAGGTATGAGAGCTAGAATGAGATATCAAGAAAGATAGAAAGAAAGAAAGAAAGAACGAAAGTAATTAATAAAGAAACTAAAGATAAAATGAGAGAAGGTATGAAAGCTAGAATGAAAGATATCAAGAAAGAAAGAAAGAAAGAAATCAATAAAGAATCTAAAGATAAAATGAGAGATGGATTGAAATCTAGAATGAAAGGTATCAAGAAAGAAAGAAAGTAACTAATAAAGAAAGTAAAGATAGAATGAGAGTAGGTATTAAAGCTAGAATGAAAGATATCAAGAAAGAAAGAAATGAAAGTAAGTAAAAAAGAAACTAAAGATAGAAGGAGAGAAGGTATGAAAGCTACAATGAAAGATATCAAGAAAGAAAGAAAGAAAGAAAGAAATTAATAAAGAAACTAAAGATAGAATGAGAGAAGGTATGAAAGCTAGAATGTAACATATCAAGAAAGCAAGAAATGAAAGTAAGTAAAAAAGAAACTAAAGATAGAATGAGAGAAGGTACGAAAGCTAGAATGTAAGATCTCAAGAAAGAAAGAAATGAAAGTAAGTAAAAAAGAAACTAAAGATAGAATGAGAGAATTTATGAAAGCTAGAATGAAAGATATCAAGAAAGAAAGAAAGAAAGAAAGTAATAAAGAAACTAAAGATAGAAAGAGAGAAGGGATGAGAGCTAGAATGAAAGATATCAAGAAAGAAAGAAATGAAAGTAAGTTAAAAAGAAACTATAGGTAGAATGAGAGAATATATGAAAGCTAGAATGAAAGATATCAAGAAAGGAAGAAAGGAGGAAATCAATAAAGAAACTAAAGATAAAATGAGAGAAGGTATGAAATCTAGAATGAAAGATATCAAGAAAGAAAGAAATCAATAAAGAAACTGAAGATAAAATGAGAGAAGGAATGAAATCTAGAATGAAAGATATCAAGAAAGAAAGAAAGTAACTAATAAAGAAACTAAAGATAGAATGAGAGAAGGTATTAAAGCTAGAATGAAAGATATCAAGAAGGAAAGAAATGAAAGTAAGTAAAAAAGAAACTAAAGATAGAATGAGAGAAGGTATGAAAGCTAGAATGAAAGATATCAAGAAAGAAAGAAAAAAATTAAGAAAGTAAAAAAGAAACTAAAGATAGAAAGAGAGAAGGTATGAGAGCTAGAATGAAAGATATCAAGAAAGAAAGAAATAAAGTAAGAAAGTAATAAAGAAACTAAAGATAGAACGAGAGAAGGTATGAAAGCTAGAATGTAAGATATCAAGAAAGAAAAAAGGAACCAAGTAGAAATAATGTAAGAAATTAAATAAAGATTGATTGAGTGAAGATATGAATGCTAGAATGAAAGTTATCAGGAAAGAAAGAAAGAAAGTAGGAAAGAAACTAAAGATAGAATCAGAGAAGGTATGAGAGCTAGAATGAGATATCAAGAAAGATAGAAAGAAAGAAAGAAAGAACGAAAGTAATTAATAAAGAAACTAAAGATAAAATGAGAGAAGGTATGAAAGCTAGAATGAAATATATCAAGAAAGAAAGAAAGAAAGAAATCAATAAAGAATCTAAAGATAAAATAAGAGATGGAATGAAATCTAGAATGAAAGATATCAAGAAAGAAAGAAAGTAACTAATAAAGAAAGTAAAGATAGAATGAGAGTAGGTATTAAAGCTAGAATGAAAGATATCAAGAAAGAAAGAAATGAAAGTAAGTAAAAAAGAAACTAAAGATAGAATGAGAGAAGGTAGGAAAGCTAGAATGAAAGATATAAAGAAAGAAAGAAAGAAAGTAAGAAAGTAAAAAAGAAACTAAAGATAGAAAGAGAGAAGTTATGTGAGCTAGAATGAAAGATATCAAGAAAGAAAGAAAGAAAGTAATAAAGAAACTAAAGATAGAACGAGAGAAGGTATGAAAGATAGAATGAAAGATATCAAGAAATAAAGAAAGAAAGAGCGTAATAAAGAAACTAAAGATAGAATGAGAGAAGGTATGAAAGCTAGAATGAAAGATATCAAGAAAGAAAAAAGGAACAAAGTAGAAATAATGTAATAAAGAAAATAAAGATTGACTGAGTGAAGATATGAATGCTAGAATGAAAGTTATCAAGAAAGAAAGAAAGAAAGTAGTAAAGAAACTAAAGATAGAATCTGAGAAGGTATGAGAGCTAGAATGAGATATCAAGAAAGAAAGAAAGAAAGAAAGAAAGAACGAAAGTAATTAATAAAGAAACTAAAGCTAGAATGAGAGAAGGTATGAAAGCTAGAACGTAACATATCAAGAAAGCAAGAAATGAAAGTAAGTAAAAAAGAAACTATAGATAGAATGAGAGAAGGTATTAAAGCTAGAATGAAAGATATGAAGAAAAGAAGAAAGAAAGTAATAAAGAAACTAAAGATAGAATGAGTGATGGTATGAAAGCTAGAATGCAAGATATGAAGAAAGAAAGAAATGAAAGTAAGTAAAAAAGAAACTAAAGATAGAATGAGAGAAGGTATGAAAGCAAGATTGAAAGATATCAAGAAAGAAAGAAAAAAAGAAATCAATAAAGAAATTATAGATGAAAAGGGAGAAGGTATGAAATCTAGAATGATAGATATCAAGAGAGATAGAAATAAATTAATAAAGAAACTAAAGATAGAATGAGAGAAGGTATGAAAGCTAGAATGAAAGATATCCAGAAAGAAAGAAAGAAAGTAATAAAGACACTAAAGATAGAATGAGTGATGGTATGAAAGCTAGAATGACAGATATCAAGAAAGAAAAAAGGAAGAAAGTAGAAATAAAATAATAAAGAAACTAAAGATAGAATGAGTGATGGTATGAAAGCTAGAATGCAAGATATGAAGAAAGAAAGAAATGAAAGTGAGTAAAAAAGAAACTAAAGATAGAATGAGAGAAGGTATGAAAGCTAGAAAGAAAGATATCAAGAAAGATAGAAAGAAAGAAAGAAAGATATCAATAAAGAAACTAAAGATAAAATGAGAGAAGGTATGAAAGCAAGAATGAAAGATATCAAGAAAGAAAGAAAAAAAGAAATCAATAATGAAATTATAGATGAAAAGAGAGAAGGTATGAAATCTAGAATGATAGATATCAAGAGAGATAGAAATAAATTAATAAAGAAACTAAAGATAGAATGAGAGAAGGTATGAAAGCTAGAATGAAAGATATCAAGAAAGAAAGAAAGTAACTAATAAAGAAACTAAAGATAGAATGAGAGAAGGTATTAAAGCTAGAATGAAAGATATCAAGAAGGAAAGAAATGAAAGTAAGTAGAAAAGAAACTAAAGATAGAATGAGAGAAGGTATGAAAGCTAGAATGAAAGATATCAAGAAAGAAAGAAAAAAAGTAAGAAAGTAAAAAAGAAACTAAAGATAGAAAGAGAGAAGGTATGAGAGCTAGAATGAAAGATATCAAGAAAGAAAGAAATAAAGTAAGAAAGTAATAAAGAAACTAAAGATAGAACGAGAGAAGGTATGAAAGCTAGAATGTAAGATATCAAGAAAGAAAAAAGGAACCAAGTAGAAATAATGTAAGAAAGAAAATAAAGATTGATTGAGTGAAGATATGAATGCTAGAATGAAAGTTATCAAGAAAGAAAGAAAGAAAGTAGGAAAGAAACTAAAGATAGAATCAGAGAAGGTATGAGAGCTAGAATGAGATATCAAGAAAGATAGAAAGAAAGAAAGAAAGAACGAAAGTAATTAATAAAGAAACTAAAGATAAAATGAGAGAAGGTATGAAAGCTAGAATGAAAGATATCAAGAAAGAAAGAAAGAAAGAAATCAATAAAGAATCTAAAGATAAAATGAGAGATGGATTGAAATCTAGAATGAAAGGTATCAAGAAAGAAAGAAAGTAACTAATAAAGAAAGTAAAGATAGAATGAGAGTAGGTATTAAAGCTAGAATGAAAGATATCAAGAAAGAAAGAAATGAAAGTAAGTAAAAAAGAAACTAAAGATAGAAGGAGAGAAGGTATGAAAGCTACAATGAAAGATATCAAGAAAGAAAGAAAGAAAGAAAGAAATTAATAAAGAAACTAAAGATAGAATGAGAGAAGGTATGAAAGCTAGAATGTAACATATCAAGAAAGCAAGAAATGAAAGTAAGTAAAAAAGAAACTAAAGATAGAATGAGAGAAGGTACGAAAGCTAGAATGTAAGATCTCAAGAAAGAAAGAAATGAAAGTAAGTAAAAAAGAAACTAAAGATAGAATGAGAGAATTTATGAAAGCTAGAATGAAAGATATCAAGAAAGAAAGAAAGAAAGAAAGTAATAAAGAAACTAAAGATAGAAAGAGAGAAGGGATGAGAGCTAGAATGAAAGATATCAAGAAAGAAAGAAATGAAAGTAAGTTAAAAAGAAACTATAGGTAGAATGAGAGAATATATGAAAGCTAGAATGAAAGATATCAAGAAAGGAAGAAAGGAGGAAATCAATAAAGAAACTAAAGATAAAATGAGAGAAGGTATGAAATCTAGAATGAAAGATATCAAGAAAGAAAGAAATCAATAAAGAAACTGAAGATAAAATGAGAGAAGGAATGAAATCTAGAATGAAAGATATCAAGAAAGAAAGAAAGTAACTAATAAAGAAACTAAAGATAGAATGAGAGAAGGTATTAAAGCTAGAATGAAAGATATCAAGAAGGAAAGAAATGAAAGTAAGTAAAAAAGAAACTAAAGATAGAATGAGAGAAGGTATGAAAGCTAGAATGAAAGATATCAAGAAAGAAAGAAAAAAATTAAGAAAGTAAAAAAGAAACTAAAGATAGAAAGAGAGAAGGTATGAGAGCTAGAATGAAAGATATCAAGAAAGAAAGAAATAAAGTAAGAAAGTAATAAAGAAACTAAAGATAGAACGAGAGAAGGTATGAAAGCTAGAATGTAAGATATCAAGAAAGAAAAAAGGAACCAAGTAGAAATAATGTAAGAAATTAAATAAAGATTGATTGAGTGAAGATATGAATGCTAGAATGAAAGTTATCAGGAAAGAAAGAAAGAAAGTAGGAAAGAAACTAAAGATAGAATCAGAGAAGGTATGAGAGCTAGAATGAGATATCAAGAAAGATAGAAAGAAAGAAAGAAAGTAAAAAAGAAACTAAAGATAGAAAGAGAGAAGTTATGTGAGCTAGAATGAAAGATATCAAGAAAGAAAGAAAGAAAGTAATAAAGAAACTAAAGATAGAACGAGAGAAGGTATGAAAGATAGAATGAAATATATCAAGAAAGAAAGAAAGAAAGAAATCAATAAAGAATCTAAAGATAAAATAAGAGATGGAATGAAATCTAGAATGAAAGATATCAAGAAAGAAAGAAAGTAACTAATAAAGAAAGTAAAGATAGAATGAGAGTAGGTATTAAAGCTAGAATGAAAGATATCAAGAAAGAAAGAAATGAAAGTAAGTAAAAAAGAAACTAAAGATAGAATGAGAGAAGGTAGGAAAGCTAGAATGAAAGATATCAAGAAAGAAAGAAAGAAAGTAAGAAAGTAAAAAAGAAACTAAAGATAGAAAGAGATAAGTTATGTGAGCTAGAATGAAAGATATCAAGAAAGAAAGAAAGAAAGTAATAAAGAAACTAAAGATAGAACGAGAGAAGGTATGAAAGATAGAATGAAAGATATCAAGAAATAAAGAAAGAAAGAGCGTAATAAAGAAACTAAAGATAGAATGAGAGAAGGTATGAAAGCTAGAATGAAAGATATCAAGAAAGAAAAAAGGAACAAAGTAGAAATAATGTAATAAAGAAAATAAAGATTGACTGAGTGAAGATATGAATGCTAGAATGAAAGTTATCAAGAAAGAAAGAAAGAAAGTAGTAAAGAAACTAAAGATAGAATCTGAGAAGGTATGAGAGCTAGAATGAGATATCAAGAAAGAAAGAAAGAAAGAAAGAAAGAACGAAAGTAATTAATAAAGAAACTAAAGCTAGAATGAGAGAAGGTATGAAAGCTAGAACGTAACATATCAAGAAAGCAAGAAATGAAAGTAAGTAAAAAAGAAACTATAGATAGAATGAGAGAAGGTATTAAAGCTAGAATGAAAGATATGAAGAAAAGAAGAAAGAAAGTAATAAAGAAACTAAAGATAGAATGAGTGATGGTATGAAAGCTAGAATGCAAGATATGAAGAAAGAAAGAAATGAAAGTAAGTAAAAAAGAAACTAAAGATAGAATGAGAGAAGGTATGAAAGCAAGATTGAAAGATATCAAGAAAGAAAGAAAAAAAGAAATCAATAAAGAAATTATAGATGAAAACTGAGAAGGTATGAAATCTAGAATGATAGATATCAAGAGAGATAGAAATAAATTAATAAAGAAACTAAAGATAGAATGAGAGAAGGTATGAAAGCTAGAATGAAAGATATCCAGAAAGAAAGAAAGAAAGTAATAAAGACACTAAAGATAGAATGAGTGATGGTATGAAAGCTAGAATGACAGATATCAAGAAAGAAAAAAGGAAGAAAGTAGAAATAAAGTAATAAAGAAACTAAAGATAGAATGAGTGATGGTATGAAAGCTAGAATGCAAGATATGAAGAAAGAAAGAAATGAAAGTGAGTAAAAAAGAAACTAAAGATAGAATGAGAGAAGGTATGAAAGCTAGAAAGAAAGATATCAAGAAAGATAGAAAGAAAGAAAGAAAGATATCAATAAAGAAACTAAAGATAAAATGAGAGAAGGTATGAAAGCAAGAATGAAAGATATCAAGAAAGAAAGAAAAAAAGAAATCAATAAAGAAATTATAGATGAAAAGAGAGAAGGTATGAAATCTAGAATGATAGATATCAAGAGAGATAGAAATAAATTAATAAAGAAACTAAAGATAGAATGAGAGAAGGTATGAAAGCTAGAATGAAAGATATCAAGAAAGAAAGAAAGTAACTAATAAAGAAACTAAAGATAGAATGAGAGAAGGTATTAAAGCTAGAATGAAAGATATCAAGAAGGAAAGAAATGAAAGTAAGTAGAAAAGAAACTAAAGATAGAATGAGAGAAGGTATGAAAGCTAGAATGAAAGATATCAAGAAAGAAAGAAAAAAAGTAAGAAAGTAAAAAAGAAACTAAAGATAGAAAGAGAGAAGGTATGAGAGCTAGAATGAAAGATATCAAGAAAGAAAGAAATAAAGTAAGAAAGTAATAAAGAAACTAAAGATAGAACGAGAGAAGGTATGAAAGCTAGAATGTGATATCAAGAAAGAAAAAAGGAACCAAGTAGAAATAATGTAAGAAAGAAAATAAAGATTGATTGAGTGAAGATATGAATGCTAGAATGAAAGTTATCAAGAAAGAAAGAAAGAAAGTAGGAAAGAAACTAAAGATAGAATCAGAGAAGGTATGAGAGCTAGAATGAGATATCAAGAAAGATAGAAAGAAAGAAAGAAAGAACGAAAGTAATTAATAAAGAAACTAAAGATAAAATGAGAGAAGGTATGAAAGCTAGAATGAAAGATATCAAGAAAGAAAGAAAGAAAGAAATCAATAAAGAATCTAAAGATAAAATGAGAGATGGATTGAAATCTAGAATGAAAGGTATCAAGAAAGAAAGAAAGTAACTAATAAAGAAAGTAAAGATAGAATGAGAGTAGGTATTAAAGCTAGAATGAAAGATATCAAGAAAGAAAGAAATGAAAGTAAGTAAAAAAGAAACTAAAGATAGAATGAGAGAAGGTATGAAAGCTAGAATGAAAGATATCAAGAAAGAAAGAAAGTAAGTAAGAAAGTAAAAAAGAACCTAAAGATAGAAAGAGAGAAGTTATGTGAGCTAGAATGAAAGATATCAAGAAAGAAAGAAAGAAAGTAATAAAGAAACTAAAGATAGAACGAGAGAAGGTATGAAAGATAGAATGAAAGATATCAAGAAATAAAGAAAGAAAGAGCGTAATAAAGAAACTAAAGAGAATGAGAGAAGGTATGAAAGCTAGAATGAAAGATATCAAGAAAGAAAAAAGGAACAAAGTGAAATAATGTAATAAAGAAAATAAAGATTGACTGAGTGAAGATATGAATGCTAGAATGAAAGTTATCAAGAAAGAAAGAAAGAAAGTAGTAAAGAAACTAAAGATAGAATCTGAGAAGGTATGAGAGCTAGAATGAGATATCAAGAAAGAAAGAAAGAAAGAAAGAAAGAACGAAAGTAATTAATAAAGAAACTAAAGATAGAATGAGAGAAGGTATGAAAGCTAGAATGTAACATATCAAGAAAGCAAGAAATGAAAGTAAGTAAAAAAGAAACTATAGATAGAATGAGAGAAGGTATTAAAGCTAGAATGAAAGATATGAAGAAAGGAAGAAAGAAAGTAATAAAGAAACTAAAGATAGAATGAGTGATGGTATGAAAGCTAGAATGCAAGATATGAAGAAAGAAAGAAATGAAAGTAAGTAAAAAAGAAACTAAAGATAGAATGAGAGAAGGTATGAAAGCAAGAATGAAAGATATCAGGAAAGAAAGAAAAAAAGAAATCAATAAAGAAATTATAGATGAAAAGAGAGAAGGTATGAAATCTAGAATGATAGATATCAAGAGAGATAGAAATAAATTAATAAAGAAACTAAAGATAGAATGAGAGAAGGTATGAAAGCTAGAATGAAAGATATCCAGAAAGAAAGAAAGAAAGTAATAAAGAAACTAAAGATAGAATGAGTGATGATATGAAAGCTAGAATGACAATACCAAGAAAGAAAAAAGGAAGAAAGTAGAAATAAAATAATAAAAAAACTAAAGATAGAATGAGTGATGGTATGAAAGCTAGAATGCAAGATATGAAGAAAGAAAGAAATGAAAGTAAGTAAAAAAGAAACTAAAGATAGAATGAGAGAAGGTATGAAAGCTAGAAAGAAAGATATCAAGAAAGATAGAAAGAAACAAAGATATCAATAATGAAACTAAAGATAAAATGAGAGAAGGTATGAAATCTAGAATGAAAGATATCAAGAAAGAAAGAAAGAAAGTAACTACTAAAGAAACTAAAGATAGAAGGAGAGAAGGTATGAAAGCTAGAATGAAAGATATCAAGGAAGAAAGAAAGAAAGAAAGAAATTAATAAAGAAACTAAAGATAGAATGAGAGAAGGTATGAAAGCTAGAATGTAACATATCAAGAAAGCATGAAATGAATGTAAGTAAAAAAGAAACTAAAGATAGAATGAGAGAAGGTACGAAAGCTAGAATGTAAGATCTCAAGAAAGAAAGAAATGAAAGTAAGTTAAAAAAACTATAGGTAGAATGAGAGAATTTATGAAAGCTAGAATGAAAGATATCAAGAAAGAAAGAAAGGAGGAAATCAATAAAGAAACTAAAGATAAAATGAGAGAAGGTATGAAATCTAGAATGAAAAATATCAAGAAAGAAAGAAAGAAATCAATCAATAAAGAAACTAAAGATAAAATGAGAGAAGGAATGAAATCTAGAATGAAAGATATCAAGAAAGAAAGAAAGAAAGTAAGAAAGTAAAAAAGAAACTAAAGATAGAGAGAGAGAAGGTATGAGAGCTAGAATGAAAGATATCAAGAAAGAAAGAAATAAAGTAAGAAAGTAATAAAGAAACTAAAGATAGAACGAGAGAAGGTATGAAAGCTAGAATGAAAGAAATCAAGAAAGAAAGAAAGAAAGAAATCATAAAAGAAACTAAAGATAAAAAGAGAGAAGGTATGAAATCCAGAATAAAAGGTATCTAGAAAGAAAGAAAGAAAGAAAGAAAGAAAGTAGTAAAGAAATTAAAGATAGAATGAGAGAAGGTATTAAAGCTAGAATGAAAGATATCAAGAAAGAAAGAAAGAAAGAAAGTAATAAAGAAACTAAAGATAGAATGACAGAAGGTATGAAAGCTAGAATGACAGATATCAAGAAAGAAAAAAGGAAGAAAGTAGAAATAAAGTAATAAAGAAACTAAAGATAGAATGAGTGATGGTATGAAAGCTAGAATGCAAGATATGAAGAAAGAAAGAAATGAAAGTAAGTAAAAAAGAAACTAAAGATAGAATGAGAGAAGGTATGAAAGCTAGAAAGAAAGATATCAAGAAAGATAGAAAGAAAGAAAGAAAGAAAGATATCAATAAAGAAACTAAAGATAAAATGAGAGAAGGTATGAAAGCAAGAATGAAAGATATCAAGAAAGAAAGAAAAAAAGAAATCAATAAAGAAATTATAGATGAAAAGAGAGAAGGTATGAAATCTAGAAAGATAGATATCAAGAGAGATAGAAATAAATTAATAAAGAAACTAAAGATAGAATGAGAGAAGGTATGAAAGCTAGAATGAAAGATATCAAGAAAGAAAGAAAGAAAGTAATAAAGAAACTAAAGATAGAATGAGTGATGGTATGAAAGCTAGAATGACAGATATCAAGAAAGAAAAAAGGAAAAAAGTAGAAATAAAGTAATAAAGAAACTAAAGATAGAATGAGTGATGGTATGAAAGCTAGAATGCAAGATATGAAGAAAGAAAGAAATGAAAGTAAGTAAAAAAGAAACTAAAGATAGAATGAGAGAAGGTTTGAAAGCTAGAATGAAATATATCAAGAAAGAAAAAAGGAACAAAGTAGAAATAATGTAATAAAGAAAATAAAGATTGAATGAGTGAAGATATGAATGCAAGAATGAAAGTTATCAAGAAAGAAAGAATGAAAGAAAGAAAGTAGTAAAGAAACTAAAGATAGAATCACAGAAGGTATGAGAGCTAGAATGAGATATCAAGAAAGAAACAAAGAAAGAAAGAACGAAAGTAATTAATAAAGAAACTAAAGATAGAATGAAAGAAGGTATGAAAGCTAGAATGAAAGATATCAAGAAAGAAAGAAAGAAAGAAATTAATAAAGAAACTAAAGATAGAATGAGAGAAGGTATGAAAGCTAGAATGTAACATATCAAGAAAGCAAGAAATGAAAGTAAGTAAAAAAGAAACTAAAGATAGAGAGAGAGAAGGTATGAGAGCTAGAATGAAAGATATCAAGAAAGAAAGAAATAAAGTAAGAAAGTAATAAAGAAACTAAAGATAGAACGAGAGAAGGTATGAAAGCTAGAATGAAAGAAATCAAGAAAGAAAGAAAGAAAGAAATCATAAAAGAAACTAAAGATAAAAAGAGAGAAGGTATGAAATCCAGAATAAAAGTTATCTAGAAAGAAAGAAAGAAAGAAAGAAAGAAAGTAGTAAAGAAATTAAAGATAGAATGAGAGAAGGTATTAAAGCTAGAATGAAAGATATCAAGAAAGAAAGAAAGAAAGAAAGTAATAAAGAAACTAAAGATAGAATGAGAGAAGGTATGAAAGCTAGAATGACAGATATCAAGAAAGAAAAAAGGAAGAAAGTAGAAATAAAGTAATAAAGAAACTAAAGATAGAATGAGTGATGGTATGAAAGCTAGAATGCAAGATATGAAGAAAGAAAGAAATGAAAGTAAGTAAAAAAGAAACTAAAGATAGAATGAGAGAAGGTATGAAAGCTAGAAAGAAAGATATCAAGAAAGATAGAAAGAAAGAAAGAAAGAAAGATATCAATAAAGAAACTAAAGATAAAATGAGAGAAGGTATGAAAGCAAGAATGAAAGATATCAAGAAAGAAAGAAAAAAAGAAATCAATAAAGAAATTATAGATGAAAAGAGAGAAGGTATGAAATCTAGAAAGATAGATATCAAGAGAGATAGAAATAAATTAATAAAGAAACTAAAGATAGAATGAGAGAAGGTATGAAAGCTAAAATGAAAGATATCAAGAAAGAAAGAAAGAAAGTAATAAAGAAACTAAAGATAGAATGAGTGATGGTATGAAAGCTAGAATGACAGATATCAAGAAAGAAAAAAGGAAAAAAGTAGAAATAAAGTAATAAAGAAACTAAAGATAGAATGAGTGATGGTATGAAAGCTAGAATGCAAGATATGAAGAAAGAAAGAAATGAAAGTAAGTAAAAAAGAAACTAAAGATAGAATGAGAGAAGGTTTGAAAGCTAGAATGAAATATATCAAGAAAGAAAAAAGGAACAAAGTAGAAATAATGTAATAAAGAAAATAAAGATTGAATGAGTGAAGATATGAATGCAAGAATGAAAGTTATCAAGAAAGAAAGAATGAAAGAAAGAAAGTAGTAAAGAAACTAAAGATAGAATCACAGAAGGTATGAGAGCTAGAATGAGATATCAAGAAAGAAACAAAGAAAGAAAGAACGAAAGTAATTAATAAAGAAACTAAAGATAGAATGAAAGAAGGTATGAAAGCTAGAATGAAAGATATCAAGAAAGAAAGAAAGAAAGAAATTAATAAAGAAACTAAAGATAGAATGAGAGAAGGTATGAAAGCTAGAATGTAACATATCAAGAAAGCAAGAAATGAAAGTAAGTAAAAAAGAAACTAAAGATAGAATGAGAGAAGGTACGAAAGCTAGAATGTAAGATCTCAAGAAAGAAAGAAATGAAAGTAAGTAAAAAAGAAACTAAAGATAGAATGAGAGAAGTTATGAAAGCTAGAATGAAAGATATCAAGAAAGAAAGAAAGAAAGTAATAAAGAAACTAAAGATAGAAAGAGAGATGGGATGAGAGCTAGAATGAAAGATATCAAGAAAGAAAGAAATGAAAGTAAGTTAAAAAGAAACTATAGGTAGAATGAAAGAATTTATGAAAGCTAGAATGAAAGATATCAAGAAAGGAAGAAAGAAAGTAATAAAGAAACGAAAGATAGAATGAGTGATGGTATGAAAGCTAGAATGACAGATATCAAGAAAGAAAAAAGGAAGAAAGTAGAAATGAAGTAATAAAGAAACTAAAGATAGAATGAGTGATGGTATGAAAGCTAGAATGCAAGATATGAAGAAAGAAAGAAATGAAAGTAAGTAAAAAAGAAACTAAAGATAGAATGAGAGAAGGTTTGAAAGCTAGAATGAAACATATCAAGAAAGAAAAAAGGAACAAAGTAGAAATAATGTAACAAAGAAAATAAAGATTGAATGAGTGAAGATATGAATGCTAGAATGAAAGTTATCAAGAAAGAAAGAAGGAAAGAAAGAAAGTAGTAAAGAAACTAAAGATAGAATCAGAGAAGGTATGAGAGCTAGAATGAGATATCAAGAAAAAAACAAAGAAAGAAAGAACGAAAGTAATTAATAAAGAAACTAAAGATAGAATGAAAGAAGGTATGAAAGCTAGAATGAAAGATATCAAGAAAGAAAGAAAGAAAGAAAGAAAGAAATTAATAAAGAAACTAAAGATAGAATGAGAGAAGGTATGAAAGCTAGAATGTAACATATCAAGAAAGCAAGAAATGAAAGTAAGTAAAAAAGAAACTAAAGATAGAATGAGAGAAGGTACGAAAGCTAGAATGTAAGATCTCAAGAAAGAAAGAAATGAAAGTAAGTAAAAAAGAAACTAAAGATAGAATGAGAGAATTTATGAAAGCTAGAATGAAAGATATCAAGAAAGAAAGAAAGAAAGAAAGTAATAAAGAAACTAAAGATAGAAAGAGAGAAGGGATGAGAGCTAGAATGAAAGATATCAAGAAAGAAAGAAATGAAAGTAAGTTAAAAAGAAACTATAGGTAGAATGAGAGAATATATGAAAGCTAGAATGAAAGATATCAAGAAAGGAAGAAAGGAGGAAATCAATAAAAAAACTAAAGATAAAATGAGAGAAGGTATGAAATCTAGAATGAAAGATATCAAGAAAGAAAGAAAGAAAGAAATTAATAAAGAAACTAAAGATAGAATGAGAGAAGGTATGAAAGCTAGAATGTAACATATCAAGAAAGCAAGAAATGAAAGTAAGTAAAAAAGAAACTAAAGATAGAATGAGAGAAGGTACGAAAGCTAGAATGTAAGATCTCAAGAAAGAAAGAAATGAAAGTAAGTAAAAAAGAAACTAAAGATAGAATGAGAGAAGTTATGAAAGCTAGAATGAAAGATATCAAGAAAAAAAGAAAGAAAGTAATAAAGAAACTAAAGATAGAAAGAGAGATGGGATGAGAGCTAGAATGAAAGATATCAAGAAAGAAAGAAATGAAAGTAAGTTAAAAAGAAACTATAGGTAGAATGAAAGAATTTATGAAAGCTAGAATGAAAGATATCAAGAAAGGAAGAAAGAAAGTAATAAAGAAACGAAAGATAGAATGAGTGATGGTATGAAAGCTAGAATGACAGATATCAAGAAAGAAAAAAGGAAGAAAGTAGAAATGAAGTAATAAAGAAACTAAAGATAGAATGAGTGATGGTATGAAAGCTAGAATGCAAGATATGAAGAAAGAAAGAAATGAAAGTAAGTAAAAAAGAAACTAAAGATAGAATGAGAGAAGGTTTGAAAGCTAGAATGAAACATATCAAGAAAGAAAAAAGGAACAAAGTAGAAATAATGTAACAAAGAAAATAAAGATTGAATGAGTGAAGATATGAATGCTAGAATGAAAGTTATCAAGAAAGAAAGAAGGAAAGAAAGAAAGTAGTAAAGAAACTAAAGATAGAATCAGAGAAGGTATGAGAGCTAGAATGAGATATCAAGAAAAAAACAAAGAAAGAAAGAACGAAAGTAATTAATAAAGAAACTAAAGATAGAATGAAAGAAGGTATGAAAGCTAGAATGAAAGATATCAAGAAAGAAAGAAAGAAAGAAAGAAAGAAATTAATAAAGAAACTAAAGATAGAATGAGAGAAGGTATGAAAGCTAGAATGTAACATATCAAGAAAGCAAGAAATGAAAGTAAGTAAAAAAGAAACTAAAGATAGAATGAGAGAAGGTACGAAAGCTAGAATGTAAGATCTCAAGAAAGAAAGAAATGAAAGTAAGTAAAAAAGAAACTAAAGATAGAATGAGAGAATTTATGAAAGCTAGAATGAAAGATATCAAGAAAGAAAGAAAGAAAGAAAGTAATAAAGAAACTAAAGATAGAAAGAGAGAAGGGATGAGAGCTAGAATGAAAGATATCAAGAAAGAAAGAAATGAAAGTAAGTTAAAAAGAAACTATAGGTAGAATGAGAGAATATATGAAAGCTAGAATGAAAGATATCAAGAAAGGAAGAAAGGAGGAAATCAATAAAAAAACTAAAGATAAAATGAGAGAAGGTATGAAATCTAGAATGAAAGATATCAAGAAAGAAAGAAATCAATAAAGAAACTAAAGATAAAATGAGAGAAGGAATGAAATCTAGAATGAAAGATATCAAGAAAGAAAGAAAGTAACTAATAAAGAAACTAAAGAAAGAATGAGAGAAGGTATTAAAGCTAGAATGAAAGATATCAAGAAGGAAAGAAATGAAAGTAAGTAGAAAAGAAACTAAAGATAGAATGAGAGAAGGTATGAAAGCTAGAATGAAAGATATCAAGAAAAAAAGAAAAAAGTAAGAAAGTAAAAAAGAAACTAAAGATAGAAAGAGAGAAGGTATGAGAGCTAGAATGAAAGATATCAAGAAAGAAAGAAATAAAGTAAGAAAGTAATAAAGAAACTAAAGATAGAACGAGAGAAGGTATGAAAACTAGAATGTAAGATATCAAGAAAGAAAAAAGGAACCAAGTAGAAATAATGTAAGAAAGAAAATAAAGATTGATTGAGTGAAGATATGAATGCTAGAATGAAAGTTATCAAGAAAGAAAGAAAGAAAGTAGGAAAGAAACTAAAGATTGAATCAGAGAAGGTATGAGAGCTAGAATGAGATATAAAGAAAGATAGAAAGAAAGAAAGAAAGAACGAAAGTAATTAATAAAGAAACTAAAGATAAAATGAGAGAAGGTATGAAAGCTAGAATGAAAGATATCAAGAAAGAAAGAAAGAAAGAAATCAAGAAAGAATCTAAAGATAAAATGAGAGATGGATTGAAATCTAGAATGAAAGGTATCAAGAAAGAAAGAAAGTAACTAATAAAGAAAGTAAAGATAGAATGAGAGTAGGTATTAAAGCTAGAATGAAAGATATCAAGAAAGAAAGAAATGAAAGTAAGTAAAAAAGAAACTAAAGATAGAATGAGAGAAGGTATGAAAGCTAGAATGAAAGATATCAAGAAAGAAAGAAAGTAAGTAAGAAAGTAAAAAAGAAACTAAAGATAGAAAGAGAGAAGTTATGTGAGCTAGAATGAAAGATATAAAGAAAGAAAGAAAGAAAGTAATAAAGAAACTAAAGATAGAACGAGAGAAGGTATGAAAGATAGAATGAAAGATATCAAGAAATAAAGAAAGAAAGAGCGTAATAAAGAAACTAAAGATAGAATGAGAGAAGGTATGAAAGCTAGAATGAAAGATATCAAGAAAGAAAAAAGGAACAAAGTGAAATAATGTAATAAAGAAAATAAAGATTGACTTAGTGAAGATATGAATGCTAGAATGAAAGTTATCAAGAAAGAAAGAAAGAAAGTAGTAAAGAAACTAAAGATAGAATCTGAGAAGGTATGAGAGCTAGAATGAGATATCAAGAAAGAAAGAAAGAAAGAAAGAAAGAACGAAAGTAATTAATAAAGATACTAAAGATAGAATGAGAGAAGGTATGAAAGCTAGAATGTAACATATCAAGAAAGCAAGAAATGAAAGTAAGTAAAAAAGAAACTATAGATAGAATGAGAGAAGGTATTAAAGCTAGAATGAAAGATATGAAGAAAGGAAGAAAGAAAGTAATAAAGAAACTAAAGATAGAATGAGTGATGGTATGAAAGCTAGAATGCAAGATATGAAGAAAGAAAGAAATGAAAGTAAGTAAAAAAGAAACTAAAGATAGAATGAGAGAAGGTATGAAAGCAAGAATGAAAGATATCAGGAAAGAAAGAAAAAAAGAAATCAATAAAGAAATTATAGATGAAAAGAGAGAAGGTATGAAATCTAGAATGATAGATATCAAGAGAGATAGAAATAAATTAATAAAGAAACTAAAGATAGAATGAGAGAAGGTATGAAAGCTAGAATGAAAGATATCCAGAAAGAAAGAAAGAAAGTAATAAAGACACTAAAGATAGAATGAGTGATGGTATGAAAGCTAGAATGACAGATATCAAGAAAGAAAAAAGGAAGAAAGTAGAAATAGAGTAATAAAGAAACTAAAGATAGAATGAGTGATGGTATGAAAGCTAGAATGCAAGATATGAAGAAAGATAGAAATGAAAGTAAGTAAAAAAGAAACTAAAGATAGAATGAGAGAAGGTATGAAAGCTAGAAAGAAAGATATCAAGAAAGATAGAAAGAAAGAAAGAAAGATATCAATAAAGAAACTAAAGATAAAATGAGAGAAGGTATGAAAGCAAGAATGAAAGATATCAAGAAAGAAAGAAAAAAAGAAATCAATAAAGAAATTATAGATGAAAAGAGAGAAGGTATGAAATCTATAATGATAGATATCAAGAGAGATAGAAATAAATTAATAAAGAAACTAAAGATAGAATGAGAGAAGGTATGAAAGCTAGAATGAAAGATATCCAGAAAGAAAGAAAGAAAGTAATAAAGAAACTAAAGATAGAATGAGTGATGGTATGAAAGCTAGAATGACAGATATCAAGAAAGAAAAAAGGAAGAAAGTAGAAATAAAGTAATAAAGAAACTAAAGATAGAATGAGTGATGGTATGAAAACTAGAATGCAAGATATGAAGAAAGAAAGAAATGAAAGTAAGTAAAAAAGAAACTAAAGATAGAATGAGAGAAGGTTTGAAAGCTAGAATGAAACATATCAAGAAAGAAAAAAGGAACAAAGTAGAAATAATGTAATAAAGAAAATAAAGATTGAATGAGTGAAGATATGAATGCTAGAATGAAAGTTATCAAGAAAGAAGGAAAGAAAGAAAGTAGTAAAGAAACTAAAGATAGAATCACAGAAGGTATGAGAGCTAGAATGAGATATCAAGAAAGAAACAAAGAAAGAAAGAACGAAAGTAATTAATAAAGAAACTAAAGATAGAATGAAAGAAGGTATGAAAGCTACAATGAAAGATATCAAGAAAGAAAGAAAGAAAGAAAGAAATTAATAAAGAAACTAAAGATAGAATGAGAGAAGGTATGAAAGCTAGAATGTAACATATCAAGAAAGCAAGAAATGAAAGTAAGTAAAAAAGAAACTAAAGATAGAATGAGAGAAGGTACGAAAGCTAGAATGTAAGATCTCAAGAAAGAAAGAAATGAAAGTAAGTAAAAAAGAAACTAAAGATAGAATGAGAGAATTTATGAAAGCTAGAATGAAAGATATCAAGAAAGAAAGAAAGAAAGAAAGTAATAAAGAAACTAAAGATAGAAAGAGAGAAGGGATGAGAGCTAGAATGAAAGATATCAAGAAAGAAAGAAAGAAAGAAAGAAATTAATAAAGAAACTAAAGATAGAATGAGAGAAGGTATGAAAGCTACAATGTAACATATCAAGAAAGCAAGAAATGAAAGTAAGTAAAAAAGAAACTGAAGATAGAATGAGAGAAGGTACGAAAGCTAGAATGTAAGATCTCAAGAAAGAAAGAAATGAAAGTAAGTAAAAAAGAAACTAAAGATAGAATGAGAGGTTATGAAAGCTAGAATGAAAGATATCAAGAAAGAAAGAAAGAAAGTAATAAAGAAACTAAAGATAGAAAGAGAGATGGGATGAGAGCTAGAATGAAAGATATCAAGAAAGAAAGAAATGAAAGTAAGTTAAAAAGAAACTATAGGTAGAATGAGAGAATTTATGAAAGCTAGAATGAAAGATATCAAGAAAGGAAGAAAGAAAGTAATAAAGAAACTAAAGATAGAATGAGTGATGGTATGAAAGCTAGAATGACAGATATCAAGAAAGAAAAAAGGAGGAAAGTAGAAATGAAGTAATAAAGAAACTAAAGATAGAATGAGTGATGGTATGAAAACTAGAATGCAAGATATGAAGAAAGAAAGAAATGAAAGTAAGTAAAAAAGAAACTAAAGATAGAATGAGAGAAGGTTTGAAAGCTAGAATGAAACATATCAAGAAAGAAAAAAGGAACAAAGTAGAAATAATGTAATAAAGAAAATAAAGATTGAATGAGTGAAGATATGAATGCTAGAATGAAAGTTATCAAGAAAGAAAGAAGGAAAGAAAGAAAGTAGTAAAGAAACTAAAGATAGAATCACAGAAGGTATGAGAGCTAGAATGAGATATCAAGAAAGAAACAAAGAAAGAAAGAACGAAAGTAATTAATAAAGAAACTAAAGATAGAATGAAAGAAGGTATGAAAGCTACAATGAAAGATATCAAGAAAGAAAGAAAGAAAGAAAGAAATTAATAAAGAAACTAAAGATAGAATGAGAGAAGGTATGAAAGCTAGAATGTAACATATCAAGAAAGCAAGAAATGAAAGTAAGTAAAAAAGAAACTAAAGATAGAATGAGAGAAGGTACGAAAGCTAGAATGTAAGATCTCAAGAAAGAAAGAAATGAAAGTAAGTAAAAAAGAAACTAAAGATAGAATGAGAGAATTTATGAAAGCTAGAATGAAAGATATCAAGAAAGAAAGAAAGAAAGAAAGAAAGTAATAAAGAAACTAAAGATAGAAAGAGAGAAGGGATGAGAGCTAGAATGAAAGATATCAAGAAAGAAAGAAATGAAAGTAAGTTAAAAAGAAACTATAGGTAGAATGAGAGAATATATGAAAGCTAGAATGAAAGATATCAAGAAAGGAAGAAAGGAGGAAATCAATAAAGAAACTAAAGATAAAATGAGAGAAGGTATGAAATCTAGAATGAAAGATATCAAGAAAGAAAGAAATCAATAAAGAAACTGAAGATAAAATGAGAGAAGGAATGAAATCTAGAATGAAAGATATCAAGAAAGAAAGAAAGTAACTAATAAAGAAACTAAAGATAGAATGAGAGAAGGTATTAAAGCTAGAATGAAAGATATCAAGAAGGAAAGAAATGAAAGTAAGTAAAAAAGAAACTAAAGATAGAATGAGAGAAGGTATGAAAGCTAGAATGAAAGATATCAAGAAAGAAAGAAAAAAATTAAGAAAGTAAAAAAGAAACTAAAGATAGAAAGAGAGAAGGTATGAGAGCTAGAATGAAAGATATCAAGAAAGAAAGAAATAAAGTAAGAAAGTAATAAAGAAACTAAAGATAGAACGAGAGAAGGTATGAAAGCTAGAATGTAAGATATCAAGAAAGAAAAAAGGAACCAAGTAGAAATAATGTAAGAAATTAAATAAAGATTGATTGAGTGAAGATATGAATGCTAGAATGAAAGTTATCAGGAAAGAAAGAAAGAAAGTAGGAAAGAAACTAAAGATAGAATCAGAGAAGGTATGAGAGCTAGAATGAGATATCAAGAAAGATAGAAAGAAAGAAAGAAAGAACGAAAGTAATTAATAAAGAAACTAAAGATAAAATGAAAGAAGGTATGAAAGCTAGAATGAAATATATCAAGAAAGAAAGAAAGAAAGAAATCAATAAAGAATCTAAAGATAAAATAAGAGATGGAATGAAATCTAGAATGAAAGATATCAAGAAAGAAAGAAAGTAACTAATAAAGAAAGTAAAGATAGAATGAGAGTAGGTATTAAAGCTAGAATGAAAGATATCAAGAAAGAAAGAAATGAAAGTAAGTAAAAAAGAAACTAAAGATAGAATGAGAGAAGGTAGGAAAGCTAGAATGAAAGATATCAAGAAAGAAAGAAAGAAAGTAAGAAAGTAAAAAAGAAACTAAAGATAGAAAGAGAGAAGTTATGTGAGTTAGAATGAAAGATATCTAGAAAGAAAGAAAGAAAGTAATAAAGAAACTAAAGATAGAACGAGAGAAGGTATGAAAGATAGAATGAAAGATATCAAGAAATAAAGAAAGAAAGAGCGTAATAAAGAAACTAAAGATAGAATGAGAGAAGGTATGAAAGCTAGAATGAAAGATATCAAGAAAGAAAAAAGGAACAAAGTAGAAATAATGTAATAAAGAAAATAAAGATTGCCTGAGTGAAGATATGAATGCTAGAATGAAAGTTATCAAGAAAGAAAGAAAGAAAGTAGTAAAGAAACTAAAGATAGAATCTGAGAAGGTATGAGAGCTAGAATGAGATATCAAGAAAGAAAGAAAGAAAGAAAGAAAGAACGAAAGTAATTAATAAAGAAACTAAAGCTAGAATGAGAGAAGGTATGAAAGCTAGAACCTAACATATCAAGAAAGCAAGAAATGAAAGTAAGTAAAAAAGAAACTATAGATAGAATGAGAGAAGGTATTAAAGCTAGAATGAAAGATATGAAGAAAAGAAGAAAGAAAGTAATAAAGAAACTAAAGATAGAATGAGTGATGGTATGAAAGCTAGAATGCAAGATATGAAGAAAGAAAGAAATGAAAGTAAGTAAAAAAGAAACTAAAGATAGAATGAGAGAAGGTATGAAAGCAAGATTGAAAGATATCAAGAAAGAAAGAAAGAAAGAAATCAATAAAGAAATTATAGATGAAAAGTGAGAAGGTATGAAATCTAGAATGATAGATATCAAGAGAGATAGAAATAAATTAATAAAGAAACTAAAGATAGAATGAGAGTAGGTATGAAAGCTAGAATGAAAGATATCCAGAAAGAAAGAAAGAAAGTAATAAAGACACTAAAGATAGAATGAGTGATGGTATGAAAGCTAGAATGACAGATATCAAGAAAGAAAAAAGGAAGAAAGTAGAAATAAAGTAATAAAGAAACTAAAGATAGAATGAGTGATGGTATGAAAGCTAGAATGCAAGATATGAAGAAAGAAAGAAATGAAAGTGAGTAAAAAAGAAACTAAAGATAGAATGAGAGAAGGTATGAAAGCTAGAAAGAAAGATATCAAGAAAGATAGAAAGAAAGAAAGAAAGATATCAATAAAGAAACTAAAGATAAAATGAGAGAAGGTATGAAAGCAAGAATGAAAGATATCAAGAAAGAGAGAAAAAAAGAAATCAATAAAGAAATTATAGATGAAAAGAGAGAAGGTATGAAATCTAGAATGAAAGATATCAAGAGAGATAGAAATAAATTAATAAAGAAACTAAAGATAGAATGAGAGAAGGTATGAAAGCTAGAATGAAAGATATCCAGAAAGAAAGAAAGAAAGTAATAAAGAAACTAAAGATAGAATGAGTGATGGTATGAAAGCTAGAATGACAGATATCAAGAAAGAAAAAAGGAAGAAAGTAGAAATAAAGTAATAAAGAAACTAAAGATAGAATGAGTGATGGTATGAAAGCTAGAATGCAAGATATGAAGAAAGAAAGAAATGAAAGTAAGTAAAAAAGAAACTAAAGATAGAATGAGAGAAGGTTTGAAAGCTAGAATGAAACATATCAAGAAAGAAAAAAGGAACAAAGTAGAAATAATGTAATAAAGAAAATAAAGATTGAATGAGTGAAGATATGAATGCTAGAATGAAAGTTATCAAGAAAGAAAGAATGAAAGAAAGAAAGTAGTAAAGAAACTAAAGATAGAATCACAGAAGGTATGAGAGCTAGAATGAGATATCAAGAAAGAAACAAAGAAAGAAAGAAAGAACGAAAGTAATTAGTAAAGAAACTAAAGATAGAATGAAAGAAGGTATGAAAGCTAGAATGAAAGATATCAAGAAAGAAAGAAAGAAAGAAACAAAGAAATTAATAAAGAAACTAAAGATAGAATGAGAGAAGGTATGAAAGCTAGAATGTAACATATCAAGAAAGCAAGAAATGAAACTAAGTAAAAAAGAAACTAAAGATAGAATGAGAGAAGGTACGAAAGCTAGAATGTAAGATCTCAAGAAAGAAAGAAATGAAAGTAAGTAAAAAAGAAACTAAAGATAGAATGAGAGAAGTTATGAAAGCTAGAATGAAAGATATCAAGAAAGAAAGAAAGAAAGTAATAAAGAAACTAAAGATAGAAAGAGAGATGGGATGAGAGCTAGAATGAAAGATATCAAGAAAGAAAGAAATGAAAGTAAGTTAAAAAGAAACTATAGGTAGAATGAGAGAATTTATGAAAGCTAGAATGAAAGATATCAAGAAAGGAAGAAAGAAAGTAATAAAGAAATAAAGATAGAATGAGTGATGGTATGAAAGCTAGAATGACAGTTATCAAGAAAGAAAAAAGGAAGAAAGTAGAAATGAAGTAATAAAGAAACTAAAGATAGAATGAGTGATGGTATGAAAGCTAGAATGCAAGATATGAAGAAAGAAAGAAATGAAAGTAAGTAAAAAAGAAACTAAAGATAGAATGAGAGACGGTTTGAAAGCTAGAATGAAACATATCAAGAAAGTAAAAAGGAACAAAGTAGAAATAATGTAATAAAGAAAATAAAGATTGAATGAGTGATGATATGAATGTTAAAATGAAAGTTATCAAGAAAGAAAGAAGGAAAGAAAGAAAGTAGTAAAGAAACTAAAGATAGAATCACAGAAGGTATGACAGCTAGAATGAGATATCAAGAAAGAAACAAAGAAAGAAAGAACGAAAGTAATTAATAAAGAAACTAAAGATAGAATGAAAGAAGGTATGAAAGCTAGAATGAAAGATATCAAGAAAGAAAGAAAGAAAGAAAGAAATTAATAAAGAAACTAAAGACAGAATGAGAGAAGGTATGAAAGCTAGAATGTAACATATCAAGAAAGCAAGAAATGAAAGTAAGTAAAAAAGAAACTAAAGATAGAATGAGAGAAGGTACGAAAGCTAGAATGTAAGATCTCAAGAAAGAAAGAAATGAAAGTAAGTAAAAAAGAAACTAAAGATAGAATGAGAGAATTTATGAAAGCTAGAATGAAAGATATCAAGACAGAAAGAAAGAAAGAAAGTAATAAAGAAACTATAGATAGAAAGAGAGAAGGGATGAGAGCTAGAATGAAAGATATCAAGAAAGAAAGAAATGAAAGTAAGTTAAAAAGAAACTATAGGTAGAATGAGAGAATATATGAAAGCTAGAATGAAAGATATCAAGAAAGGAAGAAAGGAGGAAATCAATAAAGAAACTAAAGATAAAATGAGAGAAGGTATGAAATCTAGAATGAAAGATATCAAGAAAGAAAGAAATCAATAAAGAAACTGAAGATAAAATGAGAGAAGGAATGAAATCTAGAATGAAAGATATCAAGAAAGAAAGAAAGTAACTAATAAAGAAACTAAAGATAGAATGAGAGAAGGTATTAAAGCTAGAATGAAAGATATCAAGAAGGAAAGAAATGAAAGTAAGTAAAAAAGAAACTAAAGATAGAATGAGAGAAGGTATGAAAGCTAGAATGAAAGATATCAAGAAAAAAAGAAAAAAATTAAGAAAGTAAAAAAGAAACTAAAGATAGAAAGAGAGAAGGTATGAGAGCTAGAATGAAAGATATCAAGAAAGAAATAAATAAAGTAAGAAAGTAATAAAGAAACTAAAGATAGAACGAGAGAAGGTATGAAAGCTAGAATGTAAGATATCAAGAAAGAAAAAAGGAACCAAGTAGAAATAATGTAAGAAAGAAAATAAAGATTGATTGAGTGAAGATATGAATGCTAGAATGAAAGTTATCAGGAAAGAAAGAAAGAAAGTAGGAAAGAAACTAAAGATAGAATCAGAGAAGGTATGAGAGCTAGAATGAGATATCAAGAAAGATAGAAAGAAAGAAAGAAAGAACGAAAGTAATTAATAAAGAAACTAAAGATAAAATGAGAGAAGGTATGAAAGCTAGAATGAAATATATCAAGAAAGAAAGAAAGAAAGAAATCAATAAAGAATCTAAAGATAAAATAAGAGATGGAATGAAATCTAGAATGAAAGATATCAAGAAAGAAAGAAAGTAACTAATAAAGAAAGTAAAGATAGAATGAGAGTAGGTATTAAAGCTAGAATGAAAGATATCAAGAAAGAAAGAAATGAAAGTAAGTAAAAAAGAAACTAAAGATAGAATGAGAGAAGGTATGAAAGCTAGAATGAAAGATATCAAGAAAGAAAGAAAGTAAGTAAGAAAGTAAAAAAGAAACTAAAGATAGAAAGAGAGAAGTTATGTGAGCTAGAATGAAAGATATCAAGAAAGAAAGAAAGAAAGTAATAAAGAAACTAAAGATAGAATGAGAGAAGGTATGAAAGATAGAATGAAAGATATCAAGAAATAAAGAAAGAAAGAGCGTAATAAAGAAACTAAAGATAGAATGAGAGAAGGTATGAAAGCTATAATGAAAGATATCAAGAAAGAAAAAAGGAACAAAGTAGAAATAATGTAATAAAGAAAATAAAGATTGACTGAGTGAAGATATGAATGCTAGAATGAAAGTTATCAAGAAAGAAAGAAAGAAAGTAGTAAAGAAACTAAAGATAGAATCTGAGAAGGTATGAGAGCTAGAATGAGATATCAAGAAAGAAAGAAAGAAAGAAAGAAAGAACGAAAGTAATTAATAAAGAAACTAAAGCTAGAATGAGAGAAGGTATGAAAGCTAGAACGTAACATATCAAGAAAGCAAGAAATGAAAGTAAGTAAAAAAGAAACTATAGATAGAATGAGAGAAGGTATTAAAGCTAGAATGAAAGATATGAAGAAAGGAAGAAAGAAAGTAATAAAGAAACTAAAGATAGAATGAGTGATGGTATGAAAGCTAGAATGCAAGATATGAAGAAAGATAGAAATGAAAGTAAGTAAAAAAGAAACTAAAGATAGAATGAGAGAAGGTATGAAAGCGAGATTGAAAGATATGAAGAAAGAAAAAAGGAACAAAGTAGAAATAATGTAATAAAGAAAATAAAGATTCAATGAGTGAAGATATGAATGCTAGAATGAAAGTTATCAAGAAAGAAAGAATGAAAGAAAGAAAGTAGTAAAGAAACTAAAGATAGAATGAGTGATGGTATGAAAGCTAGAATGACAGATATCAAGAAAGAAAAAAGGAAGAAAGTAGAAATAAAGTAATAAAGAAACTAAAGATAGAATGAGTGATGGTATGAAAGCTAGAATGCAAGATATGAAGAAAGAAAGAAATGAAAGTAAGTAAAAAAGAAACTAAAGATAGAATGAGAGAAGGTATGAAAGCTAGAAAGAAAGATATCAAGAAAGATAGAAAGAAAGAAAGAAAGATATCAATAAAGAAACTAAAGATAAAATGAGAGAAGGTATGAAAGCAAGAATGAAAGATATCAAGAAAGAAAAAAAAAAGAAATCAATAAAGAAATTATAGATGAAAAGAGAGAAGGTATGAAATCTAGAATGATAGATATCAAGAGAGATAGAAATAAATTAATAAAGAAACTAAAGATAGAATGAGAGAAGGTATGAAAGCTAGAATGAAAGATATCCAGAAAGAAAGAAAGAAAGTAATAAAGAAACTAAAGATAGAATCAATGATGGTATGAAAGCTAGAATGACAGATATCAAGAAAGAAAAAAGGAAGAAAGTAGAAATAAAGTAATAAAGAAACTAAAGATAGAATGAGTGATGGTATGAAAGCTAGAATGCAAGATATGAAGAAAGAAAGAAATGAAAGTAAGTTAAAAAGAAACGAAAGATAGAATGAGAGAAGGTTTGGAAGCTAGAATGAAACATATCAAGAAAGAAAAAAGGAACAAAGTAGAAATAATGTAATAAAGAAAATAAAGATTGAATGAGTGAAGATATGAATGCTAGAATGAAAGTTATCAAGAAAGAAAGAATGAAAGAAAGAAAGTAGTAAAGAAACTAAAGATAGAATCACAGAAGGTATGAGAGCTAGAATGAGATATCAAGAAAGAAACAAAGAAAGAAAGAAAGAACGAAAGTAATTAATAAAGAAACTAAAGATAGAATGAAAGAAGGTATGAAAGCTAGAATGAAAGATATCAAGAAAGAAAGAAAGAAAGAAAGAAATTAATAAAGAAACTAAAGATAGAATGAGAGAAGGTATGAAAGCTAGAATGTAACATATCAAGAAAGCAAGAAATGAAACTAAGTAAAAAAGAAACTAAAGATAGAATGAGAGAAGGTACGAAAGCTAGAATGTAAGATCTCAAGAAAGAAAGAAATGAAAGTAAGTAAAAAAGAAACTAAAGATAGAATGAGAGAAGTTATGAAAGCTAGAATGAAAGATATCAAGAAAGAAAGAAAGAAAGTAATAAAGAAACTAAAGATAGAAAGAGAGATGGGATGAGAGCTAGAATGAAATATATCAAGAAAGAAAGAAATGAAAGTAAGTTAAAAAGAAACTATAGGTAGAATGAGAGAATTTATGAAAGCTAGAATGAAAGATATCAAGAAAGGAAGAAAGAAAGTAATAAAGAAACTAAAGATAGAATGAGTGATGGTATGAAAGCTAGAATGACAGATATCAAGAAAGAAAAAAGGAAGAAAGTAGAAATGAAGTAATAAAGAAACTAAAGATAGAATGAGTGATGGTATGAAAGCTAGAATGCAAGATATGAAGAAAGAAATAAAGTAAGAAAGTAATAAAGAAACTAAAGATAGAACTAGAGAAGGTATGAAAGCTAGAATGTAAGATATCAAGAAAGAAAAAAGGAACCAAGTAGAAATAATGTAAGAAAGAAAATAAAGATTGATTGAGTGAAGATATGAATGCTAGAATGAAAGTTATCAAGAAAGAAAGAAAGAAAGTAGGAAAGAAACTAAAGATAGAATCAGAGAAGGTATGAGAGCTAGAATGAGATATCAAGAAAGAAAGAAAGAACGAAAGTAATTAATAAAGAAACTAAAGATAAAATGAGAGAAAGTATGAAAGCTAGAATGAAAGATATCAAGAAAGAAAGAAAGAAAGAAATCAATAAAGAATCTAAAGATAAAATGAGAGATGGAATGAAATCTAGAATGAAAGATATCAAGAAAGAAAGAAAGTAACTAATAAAGAAAGTAAAGATAGAATGATAGTAGGTATTAAAGCTAGAATGAAAGATATCAAGAAAGAAAGAAATGAAAGTAAGTAAAAAAGAAACTAAAGATAGAATGAAAGAAGGTATGAAAGCTAGAATGAAAGATATCAAGAAAGAAAGAAAGTAAGTAAGAAAGTAAAAAAGAAACTAAAGATAGAAAGAGAGAAGTTATGTGAGCTAGAATGAAAGATATCAAGAAAGAAAGAAAGAAAGAAAGAAAGTAATAAAGAAACTAAAGATAGAACGAGAGAAGGTATGAAAGATTGAATGAAAGATATCAAGAAATAAAGAAAGAAAGAGCGTAATACAGAAACTAAAGATAGAATGAGAGAAGGTATGAAAGCTAGAATGAAAGATATCGAGAAAGAAAAAAGGAACAAAGTAGAAATAATGTAATAAAGAAAATAAAGATTGACTGAGTGAAGATATGAATGCTAGAATGAAAGTTATCAAGAAAGCAAGAAATGAAAGTAAGTAAAAAAGAAACTATAGATAGAATGAGAGAAGGTATTAAAGCTAGAATGAAAGATATGAAGAAAGGAAGAAAGAAAGTAATAAAGAAACTAAAGATAGAATGAGTGATGGTATGAAAGCTAGAATGCAAGATATGAAGAAAGAAAGAAATGAAAGTAAGTAAAAAAGAAACTAAAGATAGAATGAGAGAAGGTATGAAAGCAAGAATGAAAGATATCAAGAAAGAAAGAAAAAAGAAATCAATAAAGAAATTATAGATGAAAAGAGAGAAGGTATGAAATCTAGAATGATAGATATCAAGAGAGATAGAAATAAATTAATAAAGAAACTAAAGATAGAATGAGTGATGGTATGAAAGCTAGAATGACAGATATCAAGAAAGAAAAAAGGAAAAAAGTCGAAATAAAGTAATAAAGAAACTAAAGATAGAATGAGTGATGGTATGAAAGCTAGAATGCAAGATATGAAGAAAGAAAGAAATGAAAGTAAGTAAAAAAGAAACTAAAGATAGAATGAGAGAAGGTTTGAAAGCTAGAATGAAATATATGAAGAAAGAAAAAAGGAACAAAGTAGAAATAATGTAATAAAGAAAATAAAGATTGAATGAGTGAAGATATGAATGCTAGAATGAAAGTTATCAAGAAAGAAAGAATGAAAGAAAGAAAGTAGTAAAGAATCTAAAGATAGAATCACAGAAGGTATGAGAGCTAGAATGAGATATCAAGAAAGAAACAAAGAAAGAAAGAACGAAAGTAATTAATAAAGAAACTAAAGATAGAATGAAAGAAGGTATGAAAGCTAGAATGAAAGATATCAAGAAAGAAAGAAAGAAAGAAATTAATAAAGAAACTAAAGATAGAATGAGAGAAGGTATGAAAGCTAGAATGTAACATATCAAGAAAGCAAGAAATGAAAGTAAGTAAAAAAGAAACTAAAGATAGAATGAGAGAAGGTACGAAAGCTAGAATGTAAGATCTCAAGAAAGAAAGAAATGAAAGTAAGTAAAAAAGAAACTAAAGATAGAATGAGAGAAGTTATGAAAGCTAGAATGAAAGATATCAAGAAAGAAAGAAAGAAAGTAATAAAGAAACTAAAGATAGAAAGAGAGATGGGATGAGAGCTAGAATGAAAGATATCAAGAAAGAAAGAAAGTAAGTAAGAAAGTAAAAAAGAAACTAAAGATAGAAAGAGAGAAGTTATGTGAGCTACAATGAAAGATATCAAGAAAGAAAGAAAGAAAGAAAGAAAGAAATAAAGAAACTAAAGATAGAACGAGAGAAGGTATGAAAGATTGAATGAAAGATATCAAGAAATAAAGAAAGAAAGAGCGTAATACAGAAACTAAAGAGAGAATGAGAGAAGGTATGAAAGCTAGAATGAAAGATATCGAGAAAGAAAAAAGGAAAAAAGTAGAAATAATGTAATAAAGAAAATAAAGATTGACTGAGTGAAGATATGAATGCTAGAATGAAAGTTATCAAGAAAGCAAGAAATGAAAGTAAGTAAAAAAGAAACTATAGATAGAATGAGAGAAGGTATTAAAGCTAGAATGAAAGATATGAAGAAAGGAAGAAAGAAAGTAATAAAGAAACTAAAGATAGAATGAGTGATGGTATGAAAGCTAGAATGCAAGATATGAAGAAAGAAAGAAATGAAAGTAAGTAAAAAAGAAACTAAAGATAGAATGAGAGAAGGTATGAAAGCAAGAATGAAAGATATCAAGAAAGAAAGAAAAAAAGAAATCAATAAAGAAATTATAGATGAAAAGAGAGAAGGTATGAAATCTAGAATGATAGATATCAAGAGAGATAGAAATAAATTAATAAAGAAACTAAAGATAGAATGAGAGAAGGTCTGAAAGCTAGAATGAAAGATATCCAGAAAGAAAGAAAGGAAGTAATAAAGACACTAAAGATAGAATGAGTGATGGTATGAAAGCTAGAATGACAGATATAAAGAAAGAAAAAAGGAAGAAAGTAGAAATAAAGTAATAAAGAAACTAAAGATAGAATGAGTGATGGTATGAAAGCTAGAATGCAAGATATGAAGAAAGAAAGAAATGAAAGTAAGTAAAAAAGAAACTAAAGATAGAATGAGAGAAGGTATGAAAGCTAGAAAGAAAGATATCAAGAAAGATAGAAAGAAAGAAAGAAAGAAAGATATCAATAAAGAAACTAAAGATAAAATGAGAGAAGGTATGAAAGCAAGAATGAAAGATATCAAGAAAGAAAGAAAAAAAGAAATCAATAAAGAAATTATAGATGAAAAGAGAGAAGGTATGAAATCTAGAATGATAGATATCAAGAGAGATAGAAATAAATTAATAAAGAAACTAAAGATAGAATGAGAGAAGGTATGAAAGCTAGAATGAAAGATATCAAGAAAGAAAGAAAGAAAGTAATAAAGAAACTAAAGATAGAATGAGTGATGGTATGAAAGCTAGAATGACAGATATCAAGAAAGAAAAAAGGAAAAAAGTAGAAATAAAGTAATAAAGAAACTAAAGATAGAATGAGTGATGGTATGAAAGCTAGAATGCAAGATATGAAGAAAGAAAGAAATGAAAGTAAGTGAAAAAGAAACTAAAGATAGAATGAGAGAAGGTTTGAAAGCTAGAATGAAATATATCAAGAAAGAAAAAAGGAACAAAGTAGAAATAATGTAATAAAGAAAATAAAGATTGAATGAGTGAAGATATGAATGCTAGAATGAAAGTTATCAAGAAAGAAAGAATGAAAGAAAGAAAGTAGTAAAGAAACTAAAGATAGAATCACAGAAGGTATGAGAGCTAGAATGAGATATCAAGAAAGAAACAAAGAAAGAAAGAACGAAAGTAATTAATAAAGAAACTAAAGATAGAATGAAAGAAGGTATGAAAGCTAGAATGAAAGATATCAAGAAAGAAAGAAAGAAAGAAATTAATAAAGAAACTAAAGATAGAATGAGAGAAGGTATGAAAGCTAGAATGTAACATATCAAGAAAGCAAGAAATGAAAGTAAGTAAAAAAGAAACTAAAGATAGAATGAGAGAAGGTACGAAAGCTAGAATGTAAGATCTCAATAAAGAAAGAAATGAAAGTAAGTAAAAAAGAAACTAAAGATAGAATGAGAGAAGTTATGAAAGCTAGAATGAAAGATATCAAGAAAGAAAGAAAGAAAGTAATAAAGAAACTAAAGATAGAAAGAGAGATGGGATGAGAGCTAGAATGAAAGATATCAAGAAAGAAAGAAATGAAAGTAAGTTAAAAAGAAACTATAGGTAGAATGAAAGAATTTATGAAAGCTAGAATGAAAGATATCAAGAAAGGAAGAAAGAAAGTAATAAAGAAACGAAAGATAGAATGAGTGATGGTATGAAAGCTAGAATGACAGATATCAAGAAAGAAAAAAGGAAGAAAGTAGAAATGAAGTAATAAAGAAACTAAAGATAGAATGAGTGATTGTATGAAAGCTAGAATGCAAGATATGAAGAAAGAAAGAAATGAAAGTAAGTAAAAAAGAAACTAAAGATAGAATGAGAGAAGGTTTGAAAGCTAGAATGAAACATATCAAGAAAGAAAAAAGGAACAAAGTAGAAATAATGTAACAAAGAAAATAAAGATTGAAAGAGTGAATATATGAATGCTAGAATGAAAGTTATCAAGAAAGAAAGAAGGAAAGAAAGAAAGTAGTAAAGAAACTAAAGATAGAATCAGAGAAGGTATGAGAGCTAGAATGAGATATCAAGAAAGAAACAAAGAAAGAAAGAACGAAAGTAATTAATAAAGAAACTAAAGATAGAATGAAAGAAGGTATGAAAGCTAGAATGAAAGATATCAAGAAAGAAAGAAAGAAAGAAAGAAATTAATAAAGAAACTAAAGATAGAATGAGAGAAGGTATGAAAGCTAGAATGTAACATCAAGAAAGCAAGAAATGAAAGTAAGTAAAAAAGAAAGTAAAGATAGAATGAGAGAAGGTACGAAAGCTAGAATGTAAGATCTCAAGAAAGAAAGAAATGAAAGTAAGTAAAAAAGAAACTAAAGATAGAATGAGAGAATTTATGAAAGCTAGAATGAAAGATATCAAGAAAGAAAGAAAGAAAGAAAGTAATAAAGAAACTAAAGATAGAAAGAGAGAAGGGATGAGAGCTAGAATGAAAGATATCAAGAAAGAAAGAAATGAAAGTAAGTTAAAAAGAAACTATAGGTAGAATGAGAGAATATATGAAAGCTAGAATGAAAGATATCAAGAAAGGAAGAAAGGAGGAAATCAATAAAAAAACTAAAGATAAAATGAGAGAAGGTATGAAATCTAGAATGAAAGATATCAAGAAAGAAAGAAATCAATAAAGAAACTAAAGATAAAATGAAAGAAGGAATGAAATCTAGAATGAAAGATATCAAGAAAGAAAGAAAGTAACTAATAAAGAAACTAAAGATAGAATGAGAGAAGGTATTAAAGCTAGAATGAAAGATATCAAGAAGGAAAGAAATGAAAGTAAGTAGAAAAGAAACTAAAGATAGAATGAGAGAAGGTATGAAAGCTAGAATGAAAGATATCAAGAAAGAAAGAAAAAAAGTAAGAAAGTAAAAAAGAAACTAAAGATAGAAAGAGAGAAGGTATGAGAGCTAGAATGAAAGATATCAAGAAAGAAAGAAATAAAGTAAGAAAGTAATAAAGAAACTAAAGATAGAACGAGAGAAGGTATGAAAGCTAGAATGTAAGATATCAAGAAAGAAAAAAGGAACCAAGTAGAAATAATGTAAGAAAGAAAATAAAGATTGATTGAGTGAAGATATGAATGCTAGAATGAAAGTTATCAAGAAAGAAAGAAAGAAAGTAGGAAAGAAACTAAAGATAGAATCAGAGAAGGTATGAGAGCTAGAATGAGATATCAAGAAAGATAGAAAGAAAGAAAGAAAGAACGAAAGTAATTAATAAAGAAACTAAAGATAAAATGAGAGAAGGTATGAAAGCTAGAATGAAAGATATCAAGAAAGAAAGAAAGAAAGAAATCAATAAAGAATCTAAAGATAAAATGAGAGATGGATTGAAATCTAGAATGAAAGGTATCAAGAAAGAAAGAAAGTAACTAATAAAGAAAGTAAAGATAGAATGAGAGTAGGTATTAAAGCTAGAATGAAAGATATCAAGAAAGAAAGAAATGAAAGTAAGTAAAAAAGAAACTAAAGATAGAATGAGAGAAGGTATGAAAGCTAGAATGAAAGATATCAAAAAAGAAAGAAAGTAAGTAAGAAAGTAAAAAAGAAACTAAAGATAGAAAGAGAGAAGTTATGTGAGCTAGAATGAAAGATATCAAGAAAGAAAGAAAGAAAGTAATAAAGAAACTAAAAATAGAACGAGAGAAGGTATGAAAGATAGAATGAAAGATATCAAGAAATAAAGAAAGAAAGAGCGTAATAAAGAAACTAAAGATAGAATGAGAGAAGGTATGAAAGCTAGAATGAAAGATATCAAGAAAGAAAAAAGGAACAAAGTGAAATAATGTAATAAAGAAAATAAAGATTGACTGAGTGAAGATATGAATGCTAGAATGAAAGTTATCAAGAAAGAAAGAAAGAAAGTAGTAAAGAAACTAAAGATAGAATCTGAGAAGGTATGAGAGCTAGAATGAGATATCAAGAAAGAAAGAAAGAAAGAAAGAAAGAACGAAAGTAATTAATAAAGAAACTAAAGATAGAATGAGAGAAGGTATGAAAGCTAGAATGCAAGATATGAAGAAAGAAAGAAATGAAAGTAAGTAAAAAAGAAACTAAAGATAGAATGAGAGAAGGTATGAAAGCAAGAATGAAAGATATCAGGAAAGAAAGAAAAAAAGAAATCAATAAAGAAATTATAGATGAAAACAGAGAAGGTATGAAATCTAGAATGATAGATATCAAGAGAGATAGAAATAAATTAATAAAGAAACTAAAGATAGAATGAGAGAAGGTATGAAAGCTAGAATGAAAGATATCCAGAAAGAAAGAAAGAAAGTAATAAAGAAACTAAAGATAGAATGAGTGATGATATGAAAGCTAGAATGACAATACCAAGAAAGAAAAAAGGAAGAAAGTAGAAATAAAGTAATAAAGAAACTAAAGATAGAATGAGTGATGGTATGAAAGCTAGAATGCAAGATATGAAGAAAGAAAGAAATGAAAGTAAGTAAAAAAGAAACTAAAGATAGAATGAGAGAAGGTATGAAAGCTAGAAAGAAAGATATCAAGAAAGATAGAAAGAAACAAAGATATCAATAATGAAACTAAAGATAAAATGAGAGAAGGTATGAAATCTAGAATGAAAGATATCAAGACAGAAAGAAAGAAAGTAACTACTAAAGAAACTAAAGATAGAAGGAGAGAAGGTATGAAAGCTAGAATGAAAGATATCAAGGAAGAAAGAAAGAAAGAAAGAAATTAATAAAGAAACTAAAGATAGAATGAGAGAAGGTATGAAAGCTAGAATGTAACATATCAAGAAAGCAAGAAATGAAAGTAAGTAAAAAAGAAACTAAAGATAGAATGAGAGAAGGTACGAAAGCTAGAATGTAAGATCTCAAGAAAGAAAGAAATGAAAGTAAGTTAAAAAAAACTATAGGTAGAATGAGAGAATTTATGAAAGCTAGAATGAAAGATATCAAGAAAGAAAGAAAGGAGGAAATCAATAAAGAAACTAAAGATAAAATGAGAGAAGGTATGAAATCTAGAATGAAAGATATCAAGAAAGAAAGAAAGAAATCAATCAATAAAGAAACTAAAGATAAAATGAGAGAAGGAATGAAATCTAGAATGAAAGATATCAAGAAAGAAAGAAAGAAAGTAAGAAAGTAAAAAAGAAACTAAAGATAGAAAGAGAGAAGGTATGAAAGCTAGAATGAAAGATATCCAGAAAGAAAGAAAGAAAGTAATAAAGACACTAAAGATAGAATGAGTGATGGTATGAAAGCTAGAATGACAGATATCAAGAAAGAAAAAAGGAAGAAAGTAGAAATAAAGTAATAAAGAAACTAAAGATAGAATGAGTGATGGTATGAAAGCTAGAATGCAAGATATGAAGAAAGAAAGAAATGAAAGTAAGTAAAAAAGAAACTAAAGATAGAATGAGAGAAGGTATGAAAGCTAGAAAGAAAGATATCAAGAAAGATAGAAAGAAAGAAAGAAAGAAAGATATCAATAAAGAAACTAAAGATAAAATGAGAGAAGGTATGAAAGCAAGAATGAAAGATATCAAGAAAGAAAGAAAAAAAGAAATCAATAAAGAAATTATAGATGAAAAGAGAGAAGGTATGAAATCTAGAATGATAGATATCAAGAGAGATAGAAATAAATTAATAAAGAAACTAAAGATAGAATGAGAGAAGGTATGAAAGCTAGAATGAAAGATATCAAGAAAGAAAGAAAGAAAGTAATAAAGAAACTAAAGATAGAATGAGTGATGGTATGAAAGCTAGAATGACAGATATCAAGAAAGAAAAAAGGAAAAAAGTAGAAATAAAGTAATAAAGAAACTAAAGATAGAATGAGTGATGGTATGAAAGCTAGAATGCAAGATATGAAGAAAGAAAGAAATGAAAGTAAGTAAAAAAGAAACTAAAGATAGAATGAGAGAAGGTTTGAAAGCTAGAATGAAATATATCAAGAAAGAAAAAAGGAACAAAGTAGAAATAATGTAATAAAGAAAATAAAGATTGAATGAGTGAAGATATGAATGCTAGAATGAAAGTTATCAAGAAAGAAAGAATGAAAGAAAGAAAGTAGTAAAGAAACTAAAGAGAGAATCACAGAAGGTATGAGAGCTAGAATGAGATATCAAGAAAGAAACAAAGAAAGAAAGAACGAAAGTAATTAATAAAGAAACTAAAGATAGAATGAAAGAAGGTATGAAAGCTAGAATGAAAGATATCAAAAAAGAAAGAAAGAAAGAAATTAATAAAGAAACTAAAGATAGAATGAGAGAAGGTATGAAAGCTAGAATGTAACATATCAAGAAAGCAAGAAATGAAAGTAAGTAAAAAAGAAACTAAAGATAGAATGAGAGAAGGTACGAAAGCTAGAATGTAAGATCTCAAGAAAGAAAGAAATGAAAGTAAGTAAAAAAGAAACTAAAGATAGAATGAGAGAAGTTATGAAAGCTAGAATGAAAGATATCAAGAAAGAAAGAAAGAAAGTAATAAAGAAACTAAAGATCGAAAGAGAGATGGGATGAGAGCTAGAATGAAAGATATCAAGAAAGAAAGAAATGAAAGTAGTTAAAAAGAAACTATAGGTAGAATGAAAGAATTTATGAAAGCTAGAATGAAAGATATCAAGAAAGGAAGAAAGAAAGTAATAAAGAAACGAAAGATAGAATGAGTGATGGTATGAAAGCTAGAATGACAGATATCAAGAAAGAAAAAAGGAAGAAAGTAGAAATGAAGTAATAAAGAAACTAAAGATAGAATGAGTGATGGTATGAAAGCTAGAATGCAAGATATGAAGAAAAAAGAAATGAAAGTAAGTAAAAAAGAAACTAAAGATAGAATGAGAGAAGGTTTGAAAGCTAGAATGAAACATATCAAGAAAGAAAAAAGGAACAAAGTAGAAATAATGTAACAAAGAAAATAAAGATTGAAAGAGTGAATATATGAATGCTAGAATGAAAGTTATCAAGAAAGAAAGAAGGAAAGAAAGAAAGTAGTAAAGAAACTAAAGATAGAATCAGAGAAGGTATGAGAGCTAGAATGAGATATCAAGAAAGAAACAAAGAAAGAAAGAACGAAAGTAATTAATAAAGAAACTAAAGATAGAATGAAAGAAGGTATGAAAGCTAGAATGAAAGATATCAAGAAAGAAAGAAAGAAAGAAAGAAATTAATAAAGAAACTAAAGATAGAATGAGAGAAGGTATGAAAGCTAGAATGTAACATATCAAGAAAGCAAGAAATGAAAGTAAGTAAAAAAGAAAGTAAAGATAGAATGAGAGAAGGTACGAAAGCTAGAATGTAAGATCTCAAGAAAGAAAGAAATGAAAGTAAGTAAAAAAGAAACTAAAGATAGAATGAGAGAATTTATGAAAGCTAGAATGAAAGATATCAAGAAAGAAAGAAAGAAAGAAAGTAATAAAGAAACTAAAGATAGAAAGAGAGAAGGGATGAGAGCTAGAATGAAAGATATCAAGAAAGAAAGAAATGAAAGTAAGTTAAAAAGAAACTATAGGTAGAATGAGAGAATATATGAAAGCTAGAATGAAAGATATCAAGAAAGGAAGAAAGGAGGAAATCAATAAAAAAACTAAAGATAAAATGAGAGAAGGTATGAAATCTAGAATGAAAGATATCAAGAAAGAAAGAAATCAATAAAGAAACTAAAGATAAAATGAGAGGAGGAATGAAATCTAGAATGAAAGATATCAAGAAAGAAAGAAAGTAACTAATAAAGAAACTAAAGAAAGAATGAGAGAAGGTATTAAAGCTAGAATGAAAGATACCAAGAAGGAAAGAAATGAAAGTAAGTAGAAAAGAAACTAAAGATAGAATGAGAGAAGGTATGAAAGCTAGAATGAAAGACATCAAGAAAAAAAGAAAAAATGAAGAAAGTAAAAAAGAAACTAAAGATAGAAAGAGAGAAGGTATGAGAGCTAGAATGAAAGATATCAAGAAGGAAAGAAATGAAAGTAAGTAGAAAAGAAACTAAAGATAGAATGAGAGAAGGTATGAAAGCTAGAATGAAAGATATCAAGAAAGAAAGAAAAAAAGTAAGAAAGTAAAAAAGAAACTAAAGATAGAAAGAGAGAAGGTATGAGAGCTAGAATGAAAGATATCAAGAAAGAAAGAAATAAAGTAAGAAAGTAAGAAAGAAACTAAAGATAGAACGAGAGAAGGTATGAAAGCTAGAATGTAAGATATCAAGAAAGAAAAAAGGAACCAAATAGAAATAATGTAAGAAAGAAAATAAAGATTGATTGAGTGAAGATATGAATGCTAGAATGAAAGTTATCAAGAAAGAAAGAAAGAAAGTAGGAAAGAAACTAAAGATAGAATCAGAGAAGGTATGAGAGCTAGAATGAGATATCAAGAAAGATAGAAAGAAAGAAAGAAAGAACGAAAGTAATTAATAAAGAAACTAAAGATAAAATGAGAGAAGGTATGAAAGCTAGAATGAAAGATATCAAGAAAGAAAGAAAGAAAGAAATCAATAAAGAATCTAAAGTTAAAATGAGAGATGGATTGAAATCTAGAATGAAAGGTATCAAGAAAGAAAGAAAGTAACTAATAAAGAAAGTAAAGATAGAATGAGAGTAGGTATTAAAGCTAGAATGAAAGATATCAAGAAAGAAAGAAATGAAAGTAAGTAAAAAAGAAACTAAAGATAGAATGAGAGAAGGTATGAAAGCTAGAATGAAAGATATCAAGAAAGAAAGAAAGTAAGTAAGAAAGTAAAAAAGAAACTAAAGATAGAAAGAGAGAAGTTATGTGAGCTAGAATGAAAGATATCAAGAAAGAAAGAAAGAAAGTAATAAAGAAACTAAAGATAGAACGAGAGAAGGTATGAAAGATAGAATGAAAGATATCAAGAAATAAAGAAAGAAAGAGCGTAATAAAGAAACTAAAGATAGAATGAGAGAAGGTATGAAAGCTAGAATGAAAGATATCAAGAAAGAAAAAAGGAACAAAGTGAAATAATGTAATAAAGAAAATAAAGATTGACTGAGTGAAGATATGAATGCTAGAATGAAAGTTATCAAGAAAGAAAGAAAGAAAGTAGTAAAGAAACTAAAGATAGAATCTGAGAAGGTATGAGAGCTAGAATGAGATATCAAGAAAGAAAGAAAGAAAGAAAGAAAGAAAGAAAGAAAGAAAGTAATTAATAAAGAAACTAAAGATAGAATGAGAGAAGGTATGAAAGCTAGAATGTAACATATCAAGAAAGCAAGAAATGAAAGTAAGTAAAAAAGAAACTATAGATAGAATGAGAGAAGGTATTAAAGCTAGAATGAAAGATATGAAGAAAGGAAGAAAGAAAGTAATAAAGAAACTAAAGATAGAATGAGTGATGGTATGAAAGCTAGAATGCAAGATATGAAGAAAGAAAGAAATGAAAGTAAGTAAAAAAGAAACTAAAGATAGAATGAGAGAAGGTATGAAAGCAAGAATGAAAGATATCAGGAAAGAAAGAAAAAAAGAAATCAATAAAGAAATTATAGATGAAAAGAGAGAAGGTATGAAATCTAGAATGATAGATATCAAGAGAGATAGAAATAAATTAATAAAGAAACTAAAGATAGAATGAGAGAAGGTATGAAAGCTAGAATGAAAGATATTCAGAAAGAAAGAAAGAAAGTAATAAAGAAACTAAAGATAGAATGAGTGATGATATGAAAGCTAGAATGACAATACCAAGAAAGAAAAAAGGAAGAAAGTAGAAATAAAGTAATAAAGAAACTAAAGATAGAATGAGTGATGGTATGAAAGCTAGAATGCAAGATATGAAGAAAGAAAGAAATGAAAGTAAGTAAAAAAGAAACTAAAGATAGAATGAGAGAAGGTATGAAAGCTAGAAAGAAAGATATCAAGAAAGATAGAAAGAAACAAAGATATCAATAATGAAACTAAAGATAAAATGAGAGAAGGTATGAAATCTAGAATGAAAGATATCAAGACAGAAAGAAAGAAAGTAACTACTAAAGAAACTAAAGATAGAAGGAGAGAAGGTATGAAAGCTAGAATGAAAGATATCAAGGAAGAAAGAAAGAAAGAAAGAAATTAATAAAGAAACTAAAGATAGAATGAGAGAAGGTATGAAAGCTAGAATGTAACATATCAAGAAAGCAAGAAATGAAAGTAAGTAAAAAAGAAACTAAAGATAGAATGAGAGAAGGTACGAAAGCTAGAATGTAAGATCTCAAGAAAGAAAGAAATGAAAGTAAGTTAAAAAAAACTATAGGTAGAATGAGAGAATTTATGAAAGCTAGAATGAAAGATATCAAGAAAGAAAGAAAGGAGGAAATCAATAAAGAAACTAAAGATAAAATGAGAGAAGGTATGAAATCTAGAATGAAAGATATCAAGAAAGAAAGAAAGAAATCAATCAATAAAGAAACTAAAGATAAAATGAGAGAAGGAATGAAATCTAGAATGAAAGATATCAAGAAAGAAAGAAAGAAAGTAAGAAAGTAAAAAAGAAACTAAAGATAGAAAGAGAGAAGGTATGAGAGCTAGAATGAAAGATATCAAGAAAGAAAGAAAGAAAGTAAGAAAGTAATAAAGAAACTAAAGATAGAACGAGAGAAGGTATGAAAGCTAGAATGAAAGAAATCAAGAAAGAAAGAAAGAAAGAAATCATAAAAGAAACTAAAGATAAAAAGAGAGAAGGTATGAAATCCAGAATGAAAGGTATCAAGAAAGAAAGAAAGAAAGAAAGAAAGAAAGTAGTAAAGAAATTAAAGATAGAATGAGAGAAGGTATTAAAGCTAGAATGAAAGATATCAAGAAAGAAAGAAAGAAAGAAAGTAATAAAGAAACTAAAGATAGAATGAGAGAAGGTATGAAAGCTAGAATGAAAGATATCAAGAAAGAAAAAAGGAAGAAAGTAGAAATAAAGTAATAAAGAAACTAAAGATAGAATGAGTGATGGTATGAAAGCTAGAATGCAAGATATGAAGAAAGAAAGAAATGAAAGTAAGTAAAAAAGAAACTAAAGATAGAATGAGAGAAGGTATGAAAGCTAGAAAGAAAGATATCAAGAAAGATAGAAAGAAAGAAAGAAAGAAAGATATCAATAAAGAAACTAAAGATAAAGTGAGAGAAGGTATGAAAGCAAGAATGAAAGATAACAAGAAAGAAAGAAAAAAAGAAATCAATAAAGAAAATATAGATGAAAAGAGAGAAGGTATGAAATCTAGAATGATAGATATCAAGAGAGATAGAAATAAATTAATAAAGAAACTAAAGATAGAATGAGAGAAGGTATGAAAGCTAGAATGAAAGATATCAAGAAAGAAAGAAAGAAAGTAATAAAGAAACTAAAGATAGAATGAGTGATGGTATGAAAGCTAGAATGACAGATATCAAGAAAGAAAAAAGGAAAAAAGTAGAAATAAAGTAATAAAGAAACTAAAGATAGAATGAGTGATGGTATGAAAGCTAGAATGCAAGATATGAAGAAAGAAAGAAATGAAAGTAAGTAAAAAAGAAACTAAAGATAGAATGAGAGAAGGTTTGAAAGCTAGAATGAAATATATCAAGAAAGAAAAAAGGAACAAAGTAGAAATAATGTAATAAAGAAAATAAAGATTGAATGAGTGAAGATATGAATGCTAGAATGAAAGTTATCAAGAAAGAAAGAATGAAAGAAAGAAAGTAGTAAAGAAACTAAAGATAGAATCACAGAAGGTATGAGAGCTAGAATGAGATATCAAGAAAGAAACAAAGAAAGAAAGAACGAAAGTAATTATTAAAGAAACTAAAGATAGAATGAAAGAAGGTATGAAAGCTAGAATGAAAGATATCAAGAAAGAAAGAAAGAAAGAAATTAATAAAGAAACTAAAGATAGAATGAGAGAAGGTATGAAAGCTAGAATGTAACATATCAAGAAAGCAAGAAATGAAAGTAAGTAAAAAAGAAACTAAAGATAGAATGAGAGAAGGTACGAAAGCTAGAATGTAAGATCTCAAGAAAGAAAGAAATGAAAGTAAGTAAAAAAGAAACTAAAGATAGAATGAGAGAATTTATGAAAGCTAGAGTGAAAGATATCAAGAAAGAAAGAAAGAAAGAAAGTAATAAAGAAACTAAAGATAGAAAGAGAGAAGGGATGAGAGCTAGAATGAAAGATATCAAGAAAGAAAGAAATGAAAGTAAGTTAAAAAGAAACTATAGGTAGAATGAGAGAATATATGAAAGCTAGAATGAAAGATATCAAGAAAGGAAGAAAGGAGGAAATCAATAAAAAAACTAAAGATAAAATGAGAGAAGGTATGAAATCTAGAATGAAAGATATCAAGAAAGAAAGAAATCAATAAAGAAACTAAAGATAAAATGAGAGAAGGAATGAAATCTAGAATGAAAGATATCAAGAAAGAAAGAAAGTAACTAATAAAGAAACTAAAGAAAGAATGAGAGAAGGTATTAAAGCTAGAATGAAAGATACCAAGAAGGAAAGAAATGAAAGTAAGTAGAAAAGAAACTAAAGATAGAATGAGAGAAGGTATGAAAGCTAGAATGAAAGACATCAAGAAAAAAAGAAAAAATGAAGAAAGTAAAAAAGAAACTAAAGATAGAAAGAGAGAAGGTATGAGAGCTAGAATGAAAGATATCAAGAAAGAAAGAAATAAAGTAAGAAAGTAATAAAGAAACTAAAGATAGAACGAGAGAAGGTATGAAAGCTAGAATGTAAGATATCAAGAAAGAAAAAAGGAACCAAGTAGAAATAATGTAAGAAAGAAAATAAAGATTGATTGAGTGAAGATATGAATGCTAGAATGAAAGTTATCAAGAAAGAAAGAAAGAAAGTAGGAAAGAAACTAAAGATAGAATCAGAGAAGGTATGAGAGCTAGAATGAGATATCAAGAAAGATAGAAAGAAAGAAAGAAAGAACGAAAGTAATTAATAAAGAAACTAAAGATAAAATGAGAGAAGGTATGAAAGCTAGAATGAAAGATATCAAGAAAGAAAGAAAGAAAGAAATCAATAAAGAATCTAAAGATAAAATGAGAGATGGATTGAAATCTAGAATGAAAGAAAGTAACTAATAAAGAAAGTAAAGATAGAATGAGAGTAGGTATTAAAGCTAGAATGAAAGATATCAAGAAAGAAAGAACGAAAGTAATTAATAAAGAAACTAAAGATAGAATGAAAGAAGGTATGAAAGCTAGAATGAAAGATATCAAGAAAGAAAGAAAGAAAGAAATTAATAAAGAAACTAAAGATAGAATGAGAGAAGGTATGAAAGCTAGAATGTAACATATCAAGAAAGCAAGAAATGAAAGTAAGTAAAAAAGAAACTAAAGATAGAATGAGTGATGGTATGAAAGCTAGAATGCAAGATATGAAGAAAGAAAGAAATGAAAGTAAGTAAAAAAGAAACTAAAGATAGAATGAGAGAAGGTATGAAAGCTAGAAAGAAAGATATCAAGAAAGATAGAAAGAAAGAAAGAAAGAAAGATATCAATAAAGAAACTAAAGATAAAATGAGAGAAGGTATGAAAGCAAGAATGAAAGATATCAAGAAAGAAAGAAAAAAAGAAATCAATAAAGAAATTATAGATGAAAAGAGAGAAGGTATGAAATCTAGAATGATAGATATCAAGAGAGATAGAAATAAATTAATAAAGAAACTAAAGATAGAATGAGAGAAGGTATGAAAGCTAGAATGAAAGATATCAAGAAAGAAAGAAAGAAAGTAATAAAGAAACTAAAGATAGAATGAGTGATGGTATGAAAGCTAGAATGACAGATATCAAGAAAGAAAAAAGGAAAAAAGTAGAAATAAAGTAATAAAGAAACTAAAGATAGAATGAGTGATGGTATGAAAGCTAGAATGCAAGATATGAAGAAAGAAAGAAATGAAAGTAAGTAAAAAAGAAACTAAAGATAGAATGAGAGAAGGTTTGAAAGCTAGAATGAAATATATCAAGAAAGAAAAAAGGAACAAAGTAGAAATAATGTAATAAAGAAAATAAAGATTGAATGAGTGAAGATATGAATGCTAGAATGAAAGTTATCAAGAAAGAAAGAATGAAAGAAAGAAAGTAGTAAAGAAACTAAAGAGAGAATCACAGAAGGTATGAGAGCTAGAATGAGATATCAAGAAAGAAACAAAGAAAGAAAGAACGAAAGTAATTAATAAAGAAACTAAAGATAGAATGAAAGAAGGTATGAAAGCTAGAATGAAAGATATCAAAAAAGAAAGAAAGAAAGAAATTAATAAAGAAACTAAAGATAGAATGAGAGAAGGTATGAAAGCTAGAATGTAACATATCAAGAAAGCAAGAAATGAAAGTAAGTAAAAAAGAAACTAAAGATAGAATGAGAGAAGGTACGAAAGCTAGAATGTAAGATCTCAAGAAAGAAAGAAATGAAAGTAAGTAAAAAAGAAACTAAAGATAGAATGAGAGAAGTTATGAAAGCTAGAATGAAAGATATCAAGAAAGAAAGAAAGAAAGTAATAAAGAAACTAAAGATCGAAAGAGAGATGGGATGAGAGCTAGAATGAAAGATATCAAGAAAGAAAGAAATGAAAGTAGTTAAAAAGAAACTATAGGTAGAATGAAAGAATTTATGAAAGCTAGAATGAAAGATATCAAGAAAGGAAGAAAGAAAGTAATAAAGAAACGAAAGATAGAATGAGTGATGGTATGAAAGCTAGAATGACAGATATCAAGAAAGAAAAAAGGAAGAAAGTAGAAATGAAGTAATAAAGAAACTAAAGATAGAATGAGTGATGGTATGAAAGCTAGAATGCAAGATATGAAGAAAAAAGAAATGAAAGTAAGTAAAAAAGAAACTAAAGATAGAATGAGAGAAGGTTTGAAAGCTAGAATGAAACATATCAAGAAAGAAAAAAGGAACAAAGTAGAAATAATGTAACAAAGAAAATAAAGATTGAAAGAGTGAATATATGAATGCTAGAATGAAAGTTATCAAGAAAGAAAGAAGGAAAGAAAGAAAGTAGTAAAGAAACTAAAGATAGAATCAGAGAAGGTATGAGAGCTAGAATGAGATATCAAGAAAGAAACAAAGAAAGAAAGAACGAAAGTAATTAATAAAGAAACTAAAGATAGAATGAAAGAAGGTATGAAAGCTAGAATGAAAGATATCAAGAAAGAAAGAAAGAAAGAAAGAAATTAATAAAGAAACTAAAGATAGAATGAGAGAAGGTATGAAAGCTAGAATGTAACATATCAAGAAAGCAAGAAATGAAAGTAAGTAAAAAAGAAAGTAAAGATAGAATGAGAGAAGGTACGAAAGCTAGAATGTAAGATCTCAAGAAAGAAAGAAATGAAAGTAAGTAAAAAAGAAACTAAAGATAGAATGAGAGAATTTATGAAAGCTAGAATGAAAGATATCAAGAAAGAAAGAAAGAAAGAAAGTAATAAAGAAACTAAAGATAGAAAGAGAGAAGGGATGAGAGCTAGAATGAAAGATATCAAGAAAGAAAGAAATGAAAGTAAGTTAAAAAGAAACTATAGGTAGAATGAGAGAATATATGAAAGCTAGAATGAAAGATATCAAGAAAGGAAGAAAGGAGGAAATCAATAAAAAAACTAAAGATAAAATGAGAGAAGGTATGAAATCTAGAATGAAAGATATCAAGAAAGAAAGAAATCAATAAAGAAACTAAAGATAAAATGAGAGGAGGAATGAAATCTAGAATGAAAGATATCAAGAAAGAAAGAAAGTAACTAATAAAGAAACTAAAGAAAGAATGAGAGAAGGTATTAAAGCTAGAATGAAAGATACCAAGAAGGAAAGAAATGAAAGTAAGTAGAAAAGAAACTAAAGATAGAATGAGAGAAGGTATGAAAGCTAGAATGAAAGACATCAAGAAAAAAAGAAAAAATGAAGAAAGTAAAAAAGAAACTAAAGATAGAAAGAGAGAAGGTATGAGAGCTAGAATGAAAGATATCAAGAAGGAAAGAAATGAAAGTAAGTAGAAAAGAAACTAAAGATAGAATGAGAGAAGGTATGAAAGCTAGAATGAAAGATATCAAGAAAGAAAGAAAAAAAGTAAGAAAGTAAAAAAGAAACTAAAGATAGAAAGAGAGAAGGTATGAGAGCTAGAATGAAAGATATCAAGAAAGAAAGAAATAAAGTAAGAAAGTAAGAAAGAAACTAAAGATAGAACGAGAGAAGGTATGAAAGCTAGAATGTAAGATATCAAGAAAGAAAAAAGGAACCAAATAGAAATAATGTAAGAAAGAAAATAAAGATTGATTGAGTGAAGATATGAATGCTAGAATGAAAGTTATCAAGAAAGAAAGAAAGAAAGTAGGAAAGAAACTAAAGATAGAATCAGAGAAGGTATGAGAGCTAGAATGAGATATCAAGAAAGATAGAAAGAAAGAAAGAAAGAACGAAAGTAATTAATAAAGAAACTAAAGATAAAATGAGAGAAGGTATGAAAGCTAGAATGAAAGATATCAAGAAAGAAAGAAAGAAAGAAATCAATAAAGAATCTAAAGTTAAAATGAGAGATGGATTGAAATCTAGAATGAAAGGTATCAAGAAAGAAAGAAAGTAACTAATAAAGAAAGTAAAGATAGAATGAGAGTAGGTATTAAAGCTAGAATGAAAGATATCAAGAAAGAAAGAAATGAAAGTAAGTAAAAAAGAAACTAAAGATAGAATGAGAGAAGGTATGAAAGCTAGAATGAAAGATATCAAGAAAGAAAGAAAGTAAGTAAGAAAGTAAAAAAGAAACTAAAGATAGAAAGAGAGAAGTTATGTGAGCTAGAATGAAAGATATCAAGAAAGAAAGAAAGAAAGTAATAAAGAAACTAAAGATAGAACGAGAGAAGGTATGAAAGATAGAATGAAAGATATCAAGAAATAAAGAAAGAAAGAGCGTAATAAAGAAACTAAAGATAGAATGAGAGAAGGTATGAAAGCTAGAATGAAAGATATCAAGAAAGAAAAAAGGAACAAAGTGAAATAATGTAATAAAGAAAATAAAGATTGACTGAGTGAAGATATGAATGCTAGAATGAAAGTTATCAAGAAAGAAAGAAAGAAAGTAGTAAAGAAACTAAAGATAGAATCTGAGAAGGTATGAGAGCTAGAATGAGATATCAAGAAAGAAAGAAAGAAAGAAAGAAAGAAAGAAAGAAAGAAAGTAATTAATAAAGAAACTAAAGATAGAATGAGAGAAGGTATGAAAGCTAGAATGTAACATATCAAGAAAGCAAGAAATGAAAGTAAGTAAAAAAGAAACTATAGATAGAATGAGAGAAGGTATTAAAGCTAGAATGAAAGATATGAAGAAAGGAAGAAAGAAAGTAATAAAGAAACTAAAGATAGAATGAGTGATGGTATGAAAGCTAGAATGCAAGATATGAAGAAAGAAAGAAATGAAAGTAAGTAAAAAAGAAACTAAAGATAGAATGAGAGAAGGTATGAAAGCAAGAATGAAAGATATCAGGAAAGAAAGAAAAAAAGAAATCAATAAAGAAATTATAGATGAAAAGAGAGAAGGTATGAAATCTAGAATGATAGATATCAAGAGAGATAGAAATAAATTAATAAAGAAACTAAAGATAGAATGAGAGAAGGTATGAAAGCTAGAATGAAAGATATTCAGAAAGAAAGAAAGAAAGTAATAAAGAAACTAAAGATAGAATGAGTGATGATATGAAAGCTAGAATGACAATACCAAGAAAGAAAAAAGGAAGAAAGTAGAAATAAAGTAATAAAGAAACTAAAGATAGAATGAGTGATGGTATGAAAGCTAGAATGCAAGATATGAAGAAAGAAAGAAATGAAAGTAAGTAAAAAAGAAACTAAAGATAGAATGAGAGAAGGTATGAAAGCTAGAAAGAAAGATATCAAGAAAGATAGAAAGAAACAAAGATATCAATAATGAAACTAAAGATAAAATGAGAGAAGGTATGAAATCTAGAATGAAAGATATCAAGACAGAAAGAAAGAAAGTAACTACTAAAGAAACTAAAGATAGAAGGAGAGAAGGTATGAAAGCTAGAATGAAAGATATCAAGGAAGAAAGAAAGAAAGAAAGAAATTAATAAAGAAACTAAAGATAGAATGAGAGAAGGTATGAAAGCTAGAATGTAACATATCAAGAAAGCAAGAAATGAAAGTAAGTAAAAAAGAAACTAAAGATAGAATGAGAGAAGGTACGAAAGCTAGAATGTAAGATCTCAAGAAAGAAAGAAATGAAAGTAAGTTAAAAAAAACTATAGGTAGAATGAGAGAATTTATGAAAGCTAGAATGAAAGATATCAAGAAAGAAAGAAAGGAGGAAATCAATAAAGAAACTAAAGATAAAATGAGAGAAGGTATGAAATCTAGAATGAAAGATATCAAGAAAGAAAGAAAGAAATCAATCAATAAAGAAACTAAAGATAAAATGAGAGAAGGAATGAAATCTAGAATGAAAGATATCAAGAAAGAAAGAAAGAAAGTAAGAAAGTAAAAAAGAAACTAAAGATAGAAAGAGAGAAGGTATGAGAGCTAGAATGAAAGATATCAAGAAAGAAAGAAAGAAAGTAAGAAAGTAATAAAGAAACTAAAGATAGAACGAGAGAAGGTATGAAAGCTAGAATGAAAGAAATCAAGAAAGAAAGAAAGAAAGAAATCATAAAAGAAACTAAAGATAAAAAGAGAGAAGGTATGAAATCCAGAATGAAAGGTATCAAGAAAGAAAGAAAGAAAGAAAGAAAGAAAGTAGTAAAGAAATTAAAGATAGAATGAGAGAAGGTATTAAAGCTAGAATGAAAGATATCAAGAAAGAAAGAAAGAAAGAAAGTAATAAAGAAACTAAAGATAGAATGAGAGAAGGTATGAAAGCTAGAATGAAAGATATCAAGAAAGAAAAAAGGAAGAAAGTAGAAATAAAGTAATAAAGAAACTAAAGATAGAATGAGTGATGGTATGAAAGCTAGAATGCAAGATATGAAGAAAGAAAGAAATGAAAGTAAGTAAAAAAGAAACTAAAGATAGAATGAGAGAAGGTATGAAAGCTAGAAAGAAAGATATCAAGAAAGATAGAAAGAAAGAAAGAAAGAAAGATATCAATAAAGAAACTAAAGATAAAGTGAGAGAAGGTATGAAAGCAAGAATGAAAGATAACAAGAAAGAAAGAAAAAAAGAAATCAATAAAGAAATTATAGATGAAAAGAGAGAAGGTATGAAATCTAGAATGATAGATATCAAGAGAGATAGAAATAAATTAATAAAGAAACTAAAGATAGAATGAGAGAAGGTATGAAAGCTAGAATGAAAGATATCAAGAAAGAAAGAAAGAAAGTAATAAAGAAACTAAAGATAGAATGAGTGATGGTATGAAAGCTAGAATGACAGATATCAAGAAAGAAAAAAGGAAAAAAGTAGAAATAAAGTAATAAAGAAACTAAAGATAGAATGAGTGATGGTATGAAAGCTAGAATGCAAGATATGAAGAAAGAAAGAAATGAAAGTAAGTAAAAAAGAAACTAAAGATAGAATGAGAGAAGGTTTGAAAGCTAGAATGAAATATATCAAGAAAGAAAAAAGGAACAAAGTAGAAATAATGTAATAAAGAAAATAAAGATTGAATGAGTGAAGATATGAATGCTAGAATGAAAGTTATCAAGAAAGAAAGAATGAAAGAAAGAAAGTAGTAAAGAAACTAAAGATAGAATCACAGAAGGTATGAGAGCTAGAATGAGATATCAAGAAAGAAACAAAGAAAGAAAGAACGAAAGTAATTATTAAAGAAACTAAAGATAGAATGAAAGAAGGTATGAAAGCTAGAATGAAAGATATCAAGAAAGAAAGAAAGAAAGAAATTAATAAAGAAACTAAAGATAGAATGAGAGAAGGTATGAAAGCTAGAATGTAACATATCAAGAAAGCAAGAAATGAAAGTAAGTAAAAAAGAAACTAAAGATAGAATGAGAGAAGGTACGAAAGCTAGAATGTAAGATCTCAAGAAAGAAAGAAATGAAAGTAAGTAAAAAAGAAACTAAAGATAGAATGAGAGAATTTATGAAAGCTAGAGTGAAAGATATCAAGAAAGAAAGAAAGAAAGAAAGTAATAAAGAAACTAAAGATAGAAAGAGAGAAGGGATGAGAGCTAGAATGAAAGATATCAAGAAAGAAAGAAATGAAAGTAAGTTAAAAAGAAACTATAGGTAGAATGAGAGAATATATGAAAGCTAGAATGAAAGATATCAAGAAAGGAAGAAAGGAGGAAATCAATAAAAAAACTAAAGATAAAATGAGAGAAGGTATGAAATCTAGAATGAAAGATATCAAGAAAGAAAGAAATCAATAAAGAAACTAAAGATAAAATGAGAGAAGGAATGAAATCTAGAATGAAAGATATCAAGAAAGAAAGAAAGTAACTAATAAAGAAACTAAAGAAAGAATGAGAGAAGGTATTAAAGCTAGAATGAAAGATACCAAGAAGGAAAGAAATGAAAGTAAGTAGAAAAGAAACTAAAGATAGAATGAGAGAAGGTATGAAAGCTAGAATGAAAGACATCAAGAAAAAAAGAAAAAATGAAGAAAGTAAAAAAGAAACTAAAGATAGAAAGAGAGAAGGTATGAGAGCTAGAATGAAAGATATCAAGAAAGAAAGAAATAAAGTAAGAAAGTAATAAAGAAACTAAAGATAGAACGAGAGAAGGTATGAAAGCTAGAATGTAAGATATCAAGAAAGAAAAAAGGAACCAAGTAGAAATAATGTAAGAAAGAAAATAAAGATTGATTGAGTGAAGATATGAATGCTAGAATGAAAGTTATCAAGAAAGAAAGAAAGAAAGTAGGAAAGAAACTAAAGATAGAATCAGAGAAGGTATGAGAGCTAGAATGAGATATCAAGAAAGATAGAAAGAAAGAAAGAAAGAACGAAAGTAATTAATAAAGAAACTAAAGATAAAATGAGAGAAGGTATGAAAGCTAGAATGAAAGATATCAAGAAAGAAAGAAAGAAAGAAATCAATAAAGAATCTAAAGATAAAATGAGAGATGGATTGAAATCTAGAATGAAAGAAAGTAACTAATAAAGAAAGTAAAGATAGAATGAGAGTAGGTATTAAAGCTAGAATGAAAGATATCAAGAAAGAAAGAACGAAAGTAATTAATAAAGAAACTAAAGATAGAATGAAAGAAGGTATGAAAGCTAGAATGAAAGATATCAAGAAAGAAAGAAAGAAAGAAATTAATAAAGAAACTAAAGATAGAATGAGAGAAGGTATGAAAGCTAGAATGTAACATATCAAGAAAGCAAGAAATGAAAGTAAGTAAAAAAGAAACTAAAGATAGAATGAGAGAAGGTACGAAAGCTAGAATGTAAGATCTCAAGAAAGAAAGAAATGAAAGTAAGTAAAAAAGAAACTAAAGATAGAATGAGAGAAGTTATGAAAGCTAGAATGAAAGATATCAAGAAAGAAAGAAAGAAAGTAATAAAGAAACTAAAGATAGAAAGAGAGATGGGATGAGAGCTAGAATGAAAGATATCAAGAAAGAAAGAAATGAAAGTAAGTTAAAAAGAAACTATAGGTAGAATGAAAGAATTTATGAAAGCTAGAATGAAAGATATCAAGAAAGGAAGAAAGAAAGTAATAAAGAAACGAAAGATAGAATGAGTGATGGTATGAAAGCTAGAATGACAGATATCAAGAAAGAAAAAAGGAAGAAAGTAGAAATGAAGTAATAAAGAAACTAAAGATAGAATGAGTGATGGTATGAAAGCTAGAATGCAAGATATGAAGAAAGAAAGAAATGAAAGTAAGTAAAAAAGAAACTAAAGATAGAATGAGAGAAGGTTTGAAAGCTAGAATGAAACATATCAAGAAAGAAAAAAGGAAAGAAAGAAAGTAGTAAAGAAACTAAAGATAGAATCAGAGAAGGTATGAGAGCTAGAATGAGATATCAAGAAAAAAACAAAGAAAGAAAGAACGAAAGTAATTAATAAAGAAACTAAAGATAGAATGAAAGAAGGTATGAAAGCTAGAATGAAAGATATCAAGAAAGAAAGAAAGAAAGAAAGAAATTAATAAAGAAACTAAAGATAGAATGAGAGAAGCTATGAAAGCTAGAATGTAACATATCAAGAAAGCAAGAAATGAAAGTAAGTAAAAAAGAAACTAAAGATAGAATGAGAGAAGGTACGAAAGCTAGAATGTAAGATCTCAAGAAAGAAAGAAATGAAAGTAAGTAAAAAAGAAACTAAAGATAGAATGAGAGAATTTATGAAAGCTAGAATGAAAGATATCAAGAAAGAAAGAAAGAAAGAAAGTAATAAAGAAACTAAAGATAGAAAGAGAGAAGGGATGAGAGCTAGAATGAAAGATATCAAGAAAGAAAGAAATGAAAGTAAGTTAAAAAGAAACTATAGGTAGAATGAGAGAATATATGAAAGCTAGAATGAAAGATATCAAGAAAGGAAGAAAGGAGGAAATCAATAAAAAAACTAAAGATAAAATGAGAGAAGGTATGAAATCTAGAATGAAAGATATCAAGAAAGAAAGAAATCAATAAAGAAACTAAAGATAAAATGAGAGAAGGAATGAAATCTAGAATGAAAGATATCAAGAAAGAAAGAAAGTAACTAATAAAGAAACTAAAGAAAGAATGAGAGAAGGTATTAAAGCTAGAATGAAAGATACCAAGAAGGAAAGAAATGAAAGTAAGTAGAAAAGAAACTAAAGATAGAATGAGAGAAGGTATGAAAGCTAGAATGAAAGACATCAAGAAAAAAAGAAAAAATGAAGAAAGTAAAAAAGAAACTAAAGATAGAAAGAGAGAAGGTATGAGAGCTAGAATGAAAGATATCAAGAAAGAAAGAAATAAAGTAAGAAAGTAATAAAGAAACTAAAGATAGAACGAGAGAAGGTATGAAAGCTAGAATGTAAGATATCAAGAAAGAAAAAAGGAACCAAGTAGAAATAATGTAAGAAAGAAAATAAAGATTGATTGAGTGAAGATATGAATGCTAGAATGAAAGTTATCAAGAAAGAAAGAAAGAAAGTAGGAAAGAAACTAAAGATAGAATCAGAGAAGGTATGAGAGCTAGAATCAGATATCAAGAAAGATAGAAAGAAAGAAAGAAAGAACGAAAGTAATTAATAAAGAAACTAAAGATAAAATGAGAGAAGGTATGAAAGCTAGAATGAAAGATATCAAGAAAGAAAGAAAGAAATCAATCAATAAAGAATCTAAAGATAAAATGAGAGATGGATTGAAATCTAGAATGAAAGAAAGTAACTAATAAAGAAAGTAAAGATAGAATGAGAGTAGGTATTAAAGCTAGAATGAAAGATATCAAGAAAGAAAGAAATGAAAGTAAGTAAAAAAGAAACTAAAGATAGAATGAGAGAAGGTATGAAAGCTAGAATGAAAGATATCAAGAAAGAAAGAAAGTAAGTAAGAAAGTAAAAAAGAAACTAAAGATAGAAAGAGAGAAGTTATGTGAGCTAGAATGAAAGATATCAAGAAAGAAAGAAAGAAAGTAATAAAGAAACTAAAGATAGAACGAGAGAAGGTATGAAAGATAGAATGAAAGATATCAAGAAATAAAGAAAGAAAGAGCGTAATAAAGAAAGTAAAGATAGAATGAGAGTAGGTATTAAAGCTAGAATGAAAGATATCAAGAAAGAAAGAAATGAAAGAAAGTAAAAAAGAAATTAAAGATAGAATGAGAGAAGGTATGAAAGCAAGAATGAAAGATATCAAGAAAGAAAGAAATGAAAGTCAGTAAAAAAGAAACTAAAGATAGAATGAGAGAAGGTATGAAATCTAGAATGAAAGATATCAAGAAAGAAAAAAGGAACAAAGTGAAATAATGTAATAAAGAAAATAAAGATTGACTTAGTGAAGATATGAATGCTAGAATGAAAGTTATCAAGAAAGAAAGAAAGAAAGTAGTAAAGAAACTAAAGATAGAATCTGAGAAGGTATGAGAGCTAGAATGAGATATCAAGAAAGAAAGAAAGAAAGAAAGAAAGAACGAAAGTAATTAATAAAGAAACTAAAGATAGAATGAGAGAAGGTATGAAAGCTAGAATGTAACATATCAAGAAAGCAAGAAATGAAAGTAAGTAAAAAAGAAACTATAGATAGAATGAGAGAAGGTATTAAAGCTAGAATGAAAGATATGAAGAAAGGAAGAAAGAAAGTAATAAAGAAACTAAAGATAGAATGAGTGATGGTATGAAAGCTAGAATGCAAGATATGAAGAAAGAAAGAAATGAAAGTAAGTAAAAAAGAAACTAAAGATAGAATGAGAGAAGGTATGAAAGCAAGAATGAAAGATATCAGGAAAGAAAGAAAAAAAGAAATCAATAAAGAAATTATAGATGAAAAGAGAGAAGGTATGAAATCTAGAATGATAGATATCAAGAGAGATAGAAATAAATTAATAAAGAAACTAAAGATAGAATGAGAGAAGGTATGAAAGCTAGAATGAAAGATATCCAGAAAGAAAGAAAGAAAGTAATAAAGAAACTAAAGATAGAATGAGTGATGATATGAAAGCTAGAATGACAATACAAAGAAAGAAAAAAGGAAGAAAGTAGAAATAAAGTAATAAAGAAACTAAAGATAGAATGAGTGATGGTATGAAAGCTAGAATGCAAGATATGAAGAAAGAAAGAAATGAAAGTAAGTAAAAAAGAAACTAAAGATAGAATGAGAGAAGGTATGAAAGCTAGAAAGAAAGATATCAAGAAAGATAGAAAGAAAGAATGAAAGATATCAATAATGAAACTAAAGATAAAATGAGAGAAGGTATGAAATCTAGAATGAAAGATATCAAGACAGAAAGAAAGTAAGTAACTACTAAAGAAACTAAAGATAGAAGGAGAGAAGGTATGAAAGCTAGAATGAAAGATATCAAGGAAGAAAGAAAGAAAGAAATTAATAAAGAAACTAAAGATAGAATGAGAGAAGGTATGAAAGCTAGAATGTAACATATCAAGAAAGCAAGAAATGAAAGTAAGTAAAAAAGAAACTAAAGATAGAATGAGAGAAGGTACGAAAGCTAGAATGTAAGATCTCAAGAAAGAAAGAAATGAAAGTAAGTTAAAAAAAACTATAGGTAGAATGAGAGAATTTATGAAAGCTAGAATGAAAGATATCAAGAAATAAAGAAAGGAGGAAATCAATAAAGAAACTAAAGATAAAATGAGAGAAGGTATGAAATCTAGAATGAAAGATATCAAGAAAGAAAGAAAGAAAGAAATCAATAAAGAAACTAAAGATAAAATGAGAGAAGGAATGAAATCTAGAATGAAAGATATCAAGAAAGAAAGAAAGAAAGTAAGAAAGTAAAAAAGAAACTAAAGATAGAAAGAGAGAAGGTATGAGAGCTAGAATGAAAGATATCAAGAAAGAAAGAAATAAAGTAAGAAAGTAATAAAGAAACTAAAGATAGAACGAGAGAAGGTATGAAAGCTAGAATGAAAGAAATCAAGAAAGAAAGAAAGAAAGAAATCATAAAAGAAACTAAAGATAAAAAGAGAGAAGGTATGAAATCCAGAATGAAAGGTATCAAGAAAGAAAGAAAGAAAGAAAGAAAGTAGTAAAGAAATTAAAGATAGAATGAGAGAAGGTATTAAAGCTAGAATGAAAGATATCAAGAAAGAAAGAAAGAAAGAAAGAAATAAAGAAACTAAAGATAGAATGAGAGAAGGTATGAAAGGTAGAATGAAAGATATCAAGAAAGAAAGAAAGAAAGAAAGAAATCATTAAAAAAACTAAAGATAAAATTAGAGAAGGTATGAAATCCAGAATGAAAGATATCAAGAAAGAAAGAAAGAAAGAAACTAATAAAGAAACTAAAGATTAAATGAGAGAGGTATGAAATCCAGAATGAAATATATCAAGAAATAAGTAAGGAAAGTAATTAATAAGGAAACTAAAGTTAGAATGAGTGAAGATATGAAAGCTAGAATGAAAGATATCAAGAAAGAAAAAAAGAAAGAAAGTAATGAAGAAACTAAAGATGAAATGAGAGAATGTATGAAAGCTAGAATGAAAGATATCAATAAAAAAGAAAGAAAGAAAGAAAGAAACTAAAGATAGAATGAGAGAAGGTATGAAAGCTAGTATGAAAGATATCAAGAAAGAAAGAAAAAAAGAAATCAATAAAGAAATTAAAGATGAAATGAGAGAAGGTATGAAAGCTAGATGGAAAGATATCAAGAAAGAAAGAAAGAAAGTAATAAAGAAACTAAATATAGAATGAGAGAAGGTATGAAAGCTAGAATGAAAAATATCAAGAAAGAAACATAGAAAGCAATTTAGAAACTGAAGATAAAATGAGAGAAGTAATGAAATCCAGAATGAAAGATATCAAGAAAGAAAGAAAGAAAGAAAGTATCTAATAAAGAAACTAAAGATAGAATGAGAGATGGTATTAAAGCTAAAATGAAATATATCAAGAAAGAAAGAAAGAAAGAAACTAATAAAGAAACTAAAGATAAAATGAGAGAGGTATGAAATCCAGAATGAAATATATCAAGAAAGAAGTAAGGAAAGTAATTAAGAAGGAAACTAAATTTAGAATGAGTGAAGATATGAAAGCTAGAATGAAAGATATCAAGAAAGAAAAAAAGAAAGAAAGTAATGAAGAAACTAAAGATGAAATGAGAGAAGGTATGAAAGCTGGAATGAAAGATATCAATAAAAAAGAAAGAAAGAAAGAACGTTATAAAGAAACTAAAGATAGAATGAGAGAACATATGAAAGCTAGAATGAAAGATATCAAGAAAGAAAGAAAAAAAGAAATCAATAAAGAAATTAAAGATGAAATGAGAGAAGGTATGAAAGCTAGAAGGAAAGATATCAAGAAAGAAAGAAAGAAAGTAATAAAGAAACTAAATATAGAATGAGAGAAGGTATTAAAACTAGAATGAAAGATATCAAGAAAGAAAGAAAGAAATCCATATAGAAACTGAAGATAAAATGAGAGAAGTAATGAAATCCAGAATGAAAGATATCAAGAAATAAAGAAAGAAGGAAGCTAATAAAGAAACTAAAGATAGAATGAGAGAAGGTATTAAAGCTATAATGAAAGATATCAAGAAAGAAAGAAAGAAAGAAAGAAAGTAATAAAGAAACTAAAGATGGAATGCGAGAAGGTATGAGAGCTAGAATGAAAGATATCAAGAAAGAAAAAAGGAAGAAAGTAGAAATGAAGTAATAAAGAAACTAAAGAGAGGAGTGAAGATATGAATGCTAGAATGAAAGATATCATGAAAGAAGGAAAGAAAGAAAGTAATAAAGAAACTAAATATAGAATGAGAGAAGGTATGAAAGCTAGAATGAAAGATATCAAGAAAGAAAAAAGAAAGTAAGTAAGAATATAATAAAGAAACTAAAGGTAGAATGAGTGAAGATATGAAAGCTTGAATGAAATATATCAAGAAAGAAAGAAAGAAAGAAAGAAAGAAACTAAAGATAGAATGGGAGAAGGTATGAAAGCTAGAATGAAAGTTAGCAAGAAAGAAAGAAAGTATGAAATCACTAAAGAAACTAAAGATGAAATGAGAGAACATATGAAAGCTAGAATGAAAGATATCAAGAAAGAAAGAAAGAAAGTAATAAAGAAACTAAAGATATAATGAGAGAAGGTATGAAAGCTAGAATGTAAGATATGAAGAGAGAAAGAAAGAAAGAAAGTAATGAAGAAACTAAAGATGAAATGAGAGAATGTATGAAAGCTAGAATGAAAGATATCAATAAATAAGAAAGAAAGAATGTAATAAAGAAACTAAAGATAGAATGAGAGAATGTATGAAAGCTAGAATTAAAGATATCAAGAAAGAAAGAAAAAAGAAATCAATAAAGAAATTATAGATGAAATGAGAGAAGGTATGAAAGCTAGAAGGAAAGATATCAAGAAAGAAAGAAAGAAAGTAATAAAGAAACTAAATATAGAATGAGAGAAGGTATGAAAGCTAGAATGAAAGATATCAAGAAAGAAAGAAAGAAATCAATATAGAAACTGAAGAAAAAATGAGAGAAGTAATGAAATCCAGAATGAAAGATATCAATAAAAAAGAAAGAAAGAAAGAAAGTAATTAAAAACTAAAGATAGAATGGGAGATGATATGAGATCCAGAATGAAATATATCAAGAAAGAAAGAAAGAAAGAAACTAATAAAGAAACTAAAGATTAAATGAGAGAGGTATGAAATCCAGAATGAAATATATCAAGAAAGAAGTAAGGAAAGTAATTAATAAGGAAACTAATTTTAGAATGAGTGAAGATATGAAAGCTTGAATGAAATATATCAAGAAAGAAAGAAAGTAATAAAGAAACTAAAGATAGAATGAGAGAAGGTATGAAAGCTAGAATGAAAGATATCAAGAAAGAAAAAAGGAAGAAAGTAGAAATGAAGTAATAAAGAAACTAAAGATAGAATGAGTGAAGATATGAAAGCTTGAATGAAATATATCAAGAAAGAAAGAAAGAAAGTAAGGAAGTAATAAAGAAACTAAAGATGGAACGCGAGAAGGTATGAGAGCTAGAATGAAAGATATCAAGAAAGAAAAAAGGAAGAAAGTAGAAATGAAGTAATAAAGAAACTAAAGATAGGAGTGAAGATATGAATGCTAGAATGAAAGATATCAAAAAAAAAGGAAAGAAATAAAGTAATAAAGAAACTAAAGATAGAATGAGATAAGGTATGAAAGCTAGAATGAAAGATATCAAGAAAGAAAAAAGAAAGTAAGTAAGAATATAATAAAGAAACTAAAAACAGAATAAAAAAGGTAGAAGAGCTAGAATGAGAGCTATCTAGAAAGAAAAAAGGAAGAAAGTAGAAATGAAGTAATAAAGAAACTAAAGATAGAATGAGTGAAGATATGAAAGCTTGAATGAAATATATCAAGAAAGAAAGAAAGTAATAAATAAATTAAAGATAATATGAGAGAAGGTATGAAAGCTAGAATGAAAGATATCAAGAAAGAAAAAAAAGAAAGTAGAAATGAAGTAATAAAGAAACTAAAGATAGAATGAGTGAAGATATGAAAGCTTGAATGAAATATATCAAGAAAGAAAGGTTATAAAGAAACTAAAGATAGAATGAGAGAACATATGAAAGCTAGAATGAAAGATATCAAGAAAGAAAGAAATGAAAGTAAGTAAAAAAGAAACTAAAGAAAGTATGAGAGAAGGTATGAGAGCTAGAATGAAATATATCAAGAAAGAAAAAAGGTTGAAAGTAGAAATAAAGTAATAAAGAAACTAAAGATAGAATGAGAGAAGGTATGAAAGCCAGAATGAAAAATATCAAGAAATAGAGAAAGAAAGAATTCAATGAAGAAAATAAAGATAAAATGAGAGAGGGATGAAATCCAGAATGAAATATATCACGAAAGAAAGAAAGAAAGAAACTAATAAAGAAACCAAAGATAGAATGAGAGAAGGTATTAAAGCTAGAATGAAAGATATCAAGAAAGAAAGAAATGAAAGTCAGTAAAATAGAAACTAAAGATAGAATGAAAGATGGTATGAAAGATAGAATCTAAGATATCAAGAAAGAAAGAAAGAAAGAAAGAAAGAAAGAAAGAAAGAAAGTAAGAAAGAACGAAAGTAATTTATAAAGAGACTAAAGATGAAATGAGAGAAGGTATGAAAGCTAGAATGAAAGATATCGAGAAAGAAAGAAAGAAAGAAAGTAATAAAGAAACTAAATATATAATGAGAGAATGTATTAAAGCCAGAATGAAATATATCAAGAAAGAAAGAAAGTAACTAATAAAGAAACTAAAGATAGAATGAGAGAATGTATTAAAGCTAAAATAAAAGATATCAAGAAAGAAAGAAATGAAAGTACGTAAAAAAAGAAACTAAAGACAGTATGAGAGAAGGTATGAAAGATAGAATCTAAGATATCAAGAAAGAAAGAAAGAAAGAAAGAAGGAACGAAAGTAATTAATAAAGAAACTGAAGATAGAATGAGAGAAGGTATGAAAGCTAGAATGAAAGATATCAAGAAAGGAAGAAAAAAAGAAATCAATAAAAAATTAAAGATGAAATGAGAGAAGGTATGGAAGCTAGAATGAAAGATATCGAGAAAGAAAGAAGGAAAGTAATAAAGAAACTAAAGATAGAATGAGAGAATGTATTAAAGCTAAAATAAAAGATATCAAGAAAGAAAGAAATGAAAGTACGTAAAAAAAGAAACTAAAGACAGTATGAGAGAAGGTATGAAAGATAGAATCTAAGATATCAAGTAAGAAAGAAAGAAAGAAAGAAGGAACGAAAGTAATTAATAAAGAAACTGAAATAGAATGAGAGAAGGTATGAAAGCTAGAATGAAAGATATCAAGAAAGAAAGAAAACAATAAAAAATTAAAGATGAAATGAGAGAAGGTATGGAAGCTAGAATGAAAGATATCGAGAAAGAAAGAAGGAAAGTAATAAAGAAACTAAAGATAGAATGAGAGAATGTATGAAAGCTACAAAGAAAGATATCAAGAAAGAAAGAAAGAAAGAAATCAATGAAGAAACTAAAGATAAAATGAGAGAAGGTATGAAATCCAGAATGAAATATATCAAGAAAGAAAGAAGGAATGTAACTAATAAACTAAAGATAGAATGAGAGAAGATATGAAAGCTAGATTGAAAGATATCAAGAAAGAAAGAAAAAAAGAAATCAATAAAGAAATTAAAGATGAAATGAGAGAAGGTATGAAAGCTAAAAGGAAAGATATCAAGAAAGACAGAAAGAAAGTAATAAAGAAACTAAATATAGAATGAGTAAGGTATGAAAGCTAAAATGAAAGATATCAAGAAAGAAAGAAAGAAATCAAAATAGAAACTGAAGATAAAATGAGAGAAGTAATGAAATCCAGAATGAAAGATATCAAGAAAGAAAGAAAGAGAGTAATAAAGAAACTAAAGATAGAACGCGAGAAGGTATGAGAGCTAGAGTGAAAGATATCAATAAAGAAAAAAGAAAGTAAGTAAGAATATAATAAAGAAACTAAAGATAGAATGAGAAAAGGTAGAAGAGCTAGAATGAGAGCTATCTAGAAAGAAAAAAGGAAGAAAGTAGAAATGAAGTAATAAAAAACTAAAGATAGAATGAGTGAAGATATGAAAGCTTGAATGAAATATATCAAGAAAGAAAGAAAGAAAGAAAGAAAGAATCTAAAGATAGAATGAGAGAAGGTATGAAAGCTAGAATGAAAGATATCAAGAAATAAATAAATAAATAAATCACTAAAGAAACTAAAGATGAAATGAGAGAAGGTATGAAAGCTAGAATGAAAGATATCAAGAAAGAAGGAAAGAAAGAAAGTAATAAAGAAACTAAACATAGAATGAGAGAAGGTATGAAAGCTAGAATGAAAGATATCAAGAAAGAAAAAAGAAAGTAAGTAAGAATATAATAAAGAAACTAAAGATAGAATGAGAAAAGGTAGAAGAGCTAGAATGAGAGCTATCTAGAAAGAAAAAAGGAAGAAAGTAGAAATGAAGTAATAAAAAACTAAAGATAGAATGAGTGAAGATATGAAAGCTTGAATGAAATATATCAAGAAATAAAGAAAGAAAGAAAGAATCTAAAGATAGAATGAGAGAGGTATGAAATCCAGAATGAAATATATCAAGAAAGAAGTAAGGAAAGTAATTAAGAAGGAAACTAAATTTAGAATGAGTGAAGATATGAAAGCTAGAATGAAAGATATCAAGAGAGAAAAAAAGAAAGAAAGTAATGAAGAAACCAAAGATGAAATGAGAGAAGGTATGAAAGCTGGAATGAAAGATATCAATAAAAAAGAAAGAAAGAAAGAACGTTATAAAGAAACTAAAGATAGAATGAGAGAACATATGAAAGCTAGAATGAAAGATATCAAGAAAGAAAGAAAAAAAGAAATCAATAAAGAAATTAAAGATGAAATGAGAGAAGGTATGAAAGCTAGAAGGAAAGATATCAAGAAAGAAAGAAAGAAAGTAATAAAGAAACTAAATATAGAATGAGAGAAGGTATTAAAGCTAGAATGAAAGATATCAAGAAAGAAAGAAAGAAATCCATATAGAAACTGAAGATAAAATGAGAGAAGTAATGAAATCCAGAATGAAAGATATCAAGAAATAAAGAAAGAAGGAAACTAATAAAGAAACTAAAGATAGAATGAGAGAAGGTATTAAAGCTAGAATGAAAGATATCAAGAAAGAAAGAAAGAAAGAAAGAAAGTAATAAAGAAACTAAAGATGGAACGCGAGAAGGTATGAGAGCTAGAATGAAAGATATCAAGAAAGAAAAAAGGAAGAAAGTAGAAATGAAGTAATAAAGAAACTAAAGATAGGAGTGTAGATATGAATGCTAGAATGAAAGATATCATGAAAGAAGGAAAGAAAGAAAGTAATAAAGAAACTAAATATAGAATGAGAGAAGGTATGAAAGCTAGAATGAAAGATATCAAGAAAGAAAAAAGAAAGTAAGTAAGAATATAATAAAGAAACTAAAGGTAGAATGAGTGAAGATATGAAAGCTTGAATGAAATATATCAAGAAAGAAAGAAAGAAAGAAAGAAAGAAACTAAAGATAGAATGGGAGAAGGTATGAAAGCTAGAATGAAAGTTAGCAAGAAAGAAAGAAAGTAAGAAATCACTAAAGAAACTAAAGATGAAATGAGAGAACATATGAAAGCTAGAATGGAAGATATCAAGAAAGAAAGAAAGAAAGTAATAAAGAAACTAAAGATAGAATGAGAGAAGGTATGAAAGCTAGAATGTAAGATATGAAGAGAGAAAGAAAGAAAGAAAGTAATGAAGAAACTAAAGATGAAATGAGAGAATGTATGAAAGCTAGAATGAAAGATATCAATAAATAAGAAAGAAAGAAAGTAATAAAGAAACTAAAGATAGAATGAGAGAATGTATGAAAGCTAGAATTAAAGATATCAAGAAAGAAAGAAAAAAGAAATCAATAAAGAAATTATAGATGAAATGAGAGAAGGTATGAAAGCTAGAAGGAAAGATATCAAGAAAGAAAGAAAGAAAGTAATAAAGAAACTAAATATAGAATGAGAGAAGGTATGAAAGCTAGAATGAAAGATATCAAGAAAGAAAGAAAGAAATCAATATAGAAACTGAAGAAAAAATGAGAGAAGTAATGAAATCCAGAATGAAAGATATCAATAAAAAAGAAAGAAAGAAAGAAAGTAATTAAAAACTAAAGATAGAATGGGAGAAGATATGAGATCCAGAATGAAATATATCAAGAAAGAAAGAAAGAAAGAAACTAATAAAGAAACTAAAGATTAAATGAGAGCGGTATGAAATCCAGAATGAAATATATCAAGAAAGAAGTAAGGAAAGTAATTAATAAGGAAACTAATTTTAGAATGAGTGAAGATATGAAAGCTTGAATGAAATATATCAAGAAAGAAAGAAAGTAATAAAGAAACTAAAGATAGAATGAGAGAAGGTATGAAAGCTAGAATGAAAGATATCAAGAAAGAAAAAAGGAAGAAAGTAGAAATGAAGTAATAAAGAAACTAAAGATAGAATGAGTGAAGATATGAAAGCTTGAATGAAATATATCAAGAAAGAAAGAAAGAAAGTAAGGAAGTAATAAAGAAACTAAAGATGGAACGCGAGAAGGTATGAGAGCTAGAATGAAAGATATCAAGAAAGAAAAAAGGAAGAAAGTAGAAATGAAGTAATAAAGAAACTAAAGATAGGAGTGAAGATATGAATGCTAGAATGAAAGATATCAAGAAAAAAGGAAAGAAAGAAAGTAATAAAGAAACTAAAGATAGAATGAGAGAAGGTATGAAAGCTAGAATGAAAGATATCAAGAAAGAAAAAAGAAAGTTTGTAAGAATATAATAAAGAAACTAAAAACAGAATAAAAAAGGTAGAAGAGCTAGAATGAGAGCTATCTAGAAAGAAAAAACGAAGAAAGTAGAAATGAAGTAATAAAGAAACTAAAGATAGAATGAGTGAAGATATGAAAGCTTGAATGAAATATATCAAGAAAGAAAGAAAGTAATAAATAAATTAAAGATAGAATGAGAGAAGGTATGAAAGCTAGAATGAAAGATATCAAGAAAGAAAAAAAAAGAAAGTAGAAATGAAGTAATAAAGAAACTAAAGATAGAATGAGTGAAGATATGAAAGCTTGAATGAAATATATCAAGAAAGAAAGAACGTTATAAAGAAACTAAAGATAGAATGAGAGAACATATGAAAGCTAGAATGAAAGATATCAAGAAAGAAAGAAATGAAAGTAAGTAAAAAAGAAACTAAAGAAAGTATGAGAGAAGGTATGAGATCTAGAATGAAATATATCAAGAAAGAAAAAAGGTTGAAAGTAGAAATAAAGTAATAAAGAAACTAAAGATAGAATGAGAGAAGGTATGAAAGCCAGAATGAAAAATATCAAGAAATAGAGAAAGAAAGAATTCAATGAAGAAAATAAAGATAAAATGAGAGAGGGATGAAATCCAGAATGAAATATATCACTAAAGAAAGAAAAAAAGAAACTAATAAAGAAACCAAAGATAGAATGAGAGAAGGTATTAAAGCTAGAATGAAAGATATCAAGAAAGAAATGAAAGTCAGTAAAATAGAAACTAAAGATAGAATGAGAGAAGGTATGAAAGATAGAATCTAAGATATCAAGAAAGAAAGAAAGAAAGAAAGAAAGAAAGAAAGAAAGAAAGAAAGAAAAAAAGTAAGAAAGAACGAAAGTAATTTATAAAGAGACTAAAGATGAAATGAGAGAAGGTATGAAAGCTAGAATGAAAGATATCGAGAAAGAAAGAAAGAAAGAAAGTAATAAAGAAACTAAATATATAATGAGAGAATGTATTAAAGCCAGAATGAAATATATCAAGAAAGAAAGAAAGTAACTAATAAAGAAACTAAAGATAGAATGAGAGAATGTATTAAAGCTAAAATAAAAGATATCAAGAAAGAAAGAAATGAAAGTACGTAAAAAAAGAAACTAAAGACAGTATGAGAGAAGGTATGAAAGATAGAATCTAAGATATCAAGAAAGAAAGAAAGAAAGAAAGAAGGAACGAAAGTAATTAATAAAGAAACTGAAGATAGAATGAGAGAAGGTATGAAAGCTAGAATGAAAGATATCAAGAAAGAAAGAAAAAAAGAAATCAATAAAAAATTAAAGATGAAATGAGAGAAGGTATGGAAGCTAGAATGAAAGATATCGAGAAAGAACGAAGGAAAGTAATAAAGAAACTAAAGATAGAATGAGAGAATGTATTAAAGCTAAAATAAAAGATATCAAGAAAGAAAGAAATGAAAGTACGTAAAAAAAGAAACTAAAGACAGTATGAGAGAAGGTATGAAAGATAGAATCTAAGATATCAAGTAAGAAAGAAAGAAAGAAAGAAGGAACGAAAGTAATTAATAACGAAACTGAAGATAGAATGAGAGAAGGTATGAAAGCTAGAATGAAAGATATCAAGAAAGAAAGAAAACAATAAAAAATTAAAGATGAAATGAGAGAAGGTATGGAAGCTAGAATGAAAGATATCGAGAAAGAAAGAAGGAAAGTAATAAAGAAACTAAAGATAGAATGAGAGAATGTATGAAAGCTACAAAGAAAGATATCAAGAAAGAAAGAAAGAAAGAAATCAATGAAGAAACTAAAGATAAAATGAGAGAAGGTATGAAATCCAGAATGAAATATATCAAGAAAGAAAGAAGGAATGTAACTAATAAACTAAAGATAGAATGAGAGAAGATATGAAAGCTAGATTGAAAGATATCAAGAAAGAAAGAAAAAAAGCAATCAATAAAGAAATTAAAGATGATATGAGAGAAGGTATGAAAGCTAGAAGGAAAGATATCAAGAAAGACAGAAAGAAAGTAATAAAGAAACTAAATATAGAATGAGTAAGGTATGAAAGCTAGAATGAAAGATATCAAGAAAGAAAGAAAGAAATCAAAATACAAACTGAAGATAAAATGAGAGAAGTAATGAAATCCAGAATGAAAGATATCAAGAAAGGAAGAAAGAGAGTAACTAATAAAGAAACTAAAGATAGAATGAGAGAAGGTATAAAAGCTAGAATGAAAGATATCAAAAAAGAAAGAAAGAAAGTAATAAAGAAACTAAAGATAGAACGCGAGAAGGTATGAGAGCTAGAGTGAAAGATATCAATAAAGAAAAAAGAAAGTAAGTAAGAATATAATAAAGAAACTAAAGATAGAATGAGAAAAGGTAGAAGAGCTAGAATGAGAGCTATCTAGAAAGAAAAAAGGAAGAAAGTAGAAATGAAGTAATAAAAAACTAAAGATAGAATGAGTGAAGATATGAAAGCTTGAATGAAATATATCAAGAAAGAAAGAAAGAAAGAAAGAATCTAAAGATAGAATGAGAGAAGGTATGAAAGCTAGAATGAAAGATATCAAGAAATAAATAAATAAATAAATCACTAAAGAAACTAAAGATGAAATGAGAGAAGGTATGAAAGCTAGAATGAAAGATATCAAGAAAGAAGGAAAGAAAGAAAGTAATAAAGAAACTAAACATAGAATGAGAGAAGGTATGAAAGCTAGAATGAAAGATATCAAGAAAGAAAAAAGAAAGTAAGTAAGAATATAATAAAGAAACTAAAGATAGAATGAGAAAAGGTAGAAGAGCTAGAATGAGAGCTATCTAGAAAGAAAAAAGGAAGAAAGTAGAAATGAAATAATAAAAAACTAAAGATAGAATGAGTGAAGATATGAAAGCTTGAATGAAATATATCAAGAAATAAAGAAAGAAAGAAAGAATCTAAAGATAGAATGAGAGAAGGTATGAAAGCTAGAATGAAAGATATCAAGAAATAAATAAATAAATAAATCACTAAAGAAACTAAAGATGAAATGAGAGAAGGTATGAAAGCTAGAATGAAAGATATCAATAAAGAAAGAAAGTAATAAAGAAACTAAAGATAGAATGAGAGAAGGTATGAAAGCTAGAATGTAAGAAATGAAGAGAGAAAGAAATGAAAGTAAGTAATAAGGAAACTAAAGATAGAATGAGTGAAGGTATTAAAGCTAGAATGAAAGATATCAAGAAAGAAAGAAATGAAAGTAAGTAAAAAAGAAACTTAGGATAGAATGAGATAAGGTATGAAAGCTAGAATAAAAGATATCAAGAAAGAAATGATGAAACAAGCTAAAGAATGAAGGTTAGAAGGTATTAGAGCTAGAATAAAAGGAATACAGCAAGGAATCAAGTAACAAGCTAAAGAATGAATGTATTAGAGCTAGAATAAAAGGAATCAAGCAAGAAATAATGAAACAAGCTAAAGAATGAATGTTAGAGGGTATTAGAGCTAGAATAAAAGGAATACAGCAAGGAATCAAGTAACAAGCTAAAGAATGAATGTATTAGAGCTAGAATAAAAGGAATCAAGCAAGAAATGATGAAACAAGCTAAAGAATGAATGTTAGAAGGTATTAGAGCTAGAATAAAAGGAATACAGCAAGGAATCAAGTAACAAGCTAAAGAATGAATGTATTAGAGCTAGAATAAAAGGAATCAAGAAAGAAATGAAGAAACAAGCTAAAGAATGAATGTTAGAAGGTATTAGAGCTAGAATAAAAGGAATACAGCAAGGAATCAAGTAACAAGCTAAAGAATGAATGTATTAGAGCTAGAATAAAAGGAATCAAGCAGGAAATGATGAAACAAGCTAAAGAATGAATGTTAGAAGGTATTAGAGCTAGAATAAAAGGAATACAGCAAGGAATCAAGTAACAAGCTAAAGAATGAATGTATTAGAGCTAGAATAAAAGGAATCAAGCAGGAAATGATGAAACAAGCTAAAGAATGAATGTTAGAATGTATTAGAGCTAGAATAAAAGGAATACAGCAAGGAATCAAGTAACAAGCTAAAGAATGAATGTATTAGAGCTAGAATAAAAGGAATCAAGCAGGAAATGATGAAACAAGCTAAAGAATGAATGTTAGAAGGTATTAGAGCTAGAATAAAAGGAATACAGCAAGGAATCAAGTAACAAGCTAAAGAATGAATGTATTAGAGCTAGAATAAAAGGAATCAAGAAAGAAATGATGAAACAAGCTAAAGAATGAATGTTAGAAGGTATTAGAGCTAGAATAAAAGGAATACAGCAAGGAATCAAGTAACAAGCTAAAGAATGAATGTATTAGAGCTAGAATAAAAGGAATCAAGCAGGAAATGATGAAACAAGCTAAAGAATGAATGTTAGAAGGTATTAGAGCTAGAATAAAAGGAATACAGCAAGGAATCAAGTAACAAGCTAAAGAATGAATGTATTTGAGCTAGAATAAAAGGAATCAAGCAGGAAATGATGAAACAAGCTAAAGAATGAATGTTAGAATGTATTAGAGCTAGAAAAAAAGGAATACAGCAAGGAATCAAGTAACAAGCTAAAGAATGAATGTATTAGAGCTAGAATAAAAGGAATCAAGCAGGAAATGATGAAACAAGCTAAAGAATGAATGTTAGAAGGTATTAGAGCTAGAATAAAAGGAATACAGCAAGGAATCAAGTAACAAGCTAAAGAATGAATGTATTAGAGCTAGAATAAAAGGAATCAAGCAAGAAATGATGAAACAAGCTAAAGAATGAATGTTAGAAGGTATTAGAGCTAGAATAAAAGGAATACAGCAAGGAATCAAGTAACAAGCTAAAGAATGAATGTATTAGAGCTAGAATAAAAGGAATCAAGCAAGAAATGATGAAACAAGCTAAAGAATGAATGTTAGAAGTTATTAGAGCTAGAATAAAAGGAATACAGCAAGGAATCAAGTAACAAGCTAAAGAATGAATGTATTAGAGCTAGAATAAAGGGAATCAAGCAAGAAATGATGAAACAAGCTAAAGAATGAATGTTAGAAGTTATTAGAGCTAGAATAAAAGGAATACAGCAAGGAATCAAGTAACAAGCTAAAGAATGAATGTATTAGAGCTAGAATAAAAGGAATCAAGCAGGAAATGATGAAACAAGCTAAAGAATGAATGTTAGAAGGTATTAGAGCTAGAATAAAAGGAATACAGCAAGGAATCAAGTAACAAGCTAAAGAATGAATGTATTAGAGCTAGAATACAAGGAATCAAGCAAGAAATGATGAATCAAGCTAAAGAATGAATGTTAGAAGTTATTAGAGCTAGAATAAAAGGAATACAGCAAGGAATCAAGTAACAAGCTAAAGAATGAATGTATTAGAGCTAGAATAAAAGGAATCAAGCAAGAAATGATGAAACAAGCTAAAGAATGAATGTTAGAAGGTATTAGAGCTAGAATAAAAGGAATACAGCAAGGAATCAAGTAACAAGCTAAAGAATGAATGTATTAGAGCTAGAATAAAGGGAATCAAGCAAGAAATGATGAAACAAGCTAAAGAATGAATGTTAGAAGTTATTAGAGCTAGAATAAAAGGAATACAGCAAGGAATCAAGTAACAAGCTAAAGAATGAATGTATTAGAGCTAGAATAAAAGGAATCAAGCAAGAAATGATGAAACAAGCTAAAGAATGAATGTTAGAAGTTATTAGAGCTAGAATAAAAGGAATACAGCAAGGAATCAAGTAACAAGCTAAAGAATGAATGTATTAGAGCTAGAATAAAGCGAATCAAGCAAGAAATGATGAAACAAGCTAAAGAATGAATGTTAGAAGTTATTAGAGCTAGAATAAAAGGAATACAGCAAGGAATCAAGTAACAAGCTAAAGAATGAATGTATTAGAGCTAGAATAAAAGGAATCAAGCAAGAAACGATGAAACAAGCTAAAGAATGAATGTTAGAAGGCATTAGAGCTAGAATAAAAGGAATACAGCAAGGAATCAAGTAACAAGCTAAAGAATGAATGTATTAGAGCTAGAATAAAAGGAATCAAGCAAGAAACGATGAAACAAGCTAAAGAATGAATGTTAGAAGGCATTAGAGCTAGAATAAAAGGAATACAGCAAGGAATCAAGTAACAAGCTAAAGAATGAATGTATTAGAGCTAGAATAAAAGGAATCAAGCAAGAAATGATGAAACAAGCTAAAGAATGAATGTTAGAAGGCATTAGAGCAAGAATAAAAGGAATACAGCAAGGAATCAAGTAACAAGCTAAAGAATGAATGTATTAGAGCTAGAATAAAAGGAGTCAAGCAAGAAACGATGAAACAAGCTAAAGAATGAATGTTAGAAGGTATTAGAGCTAGAATAAAAGGAATACAGCAAGGAATCAAGTAACAAGCTAAAGAATGAATGTATTAGAGCTAGAATAAAAGGAATCAAGCAAGAAACGATGAAACAAGCTAAAGAATGAATGTTAGAAGGCATTAGAGCTAGAATAAAAGGAATACAGCAAGGAATCAAGTAACAAGCTAAAGAATGAATGTATTAGAGCTAGAATAAAAGGAATCAAGCAAGAAACGATGAAACAAGCTAAAGAATGAATGTTAGAAGGCATTAGAGCTAGAATAAAAGGAATACAGCAAGGAATCAAGTAACAAGCTAAAGAATGAATGTATTAGAGCTAGAATAAAAGGAATCAAGCAAGAAATGATGAAACAAGCTAAAGAATGAATGTTAGAAGGCATTAGAGCAAGAATAAAAGGAATACAGCAAGGAATCAAGTAACAAGCTAAAGAATGAATGTATTAGAGCTAGAATAAAAGGAATCAAGCAAGAAACGATGAAACAAGCTAAAGAATGAATGTTAGAAGGTATTAGAGCTAGAATAAAAGGAATACAGCAAGGAATCAAGTAACAAGCTAAAGAATGAATGTATTAGAGCTAGAATAAAAGGAATCAAGCAAGAAACGATGAAACAAGCTAAAGAATGAATGTTAGAAGGCATTAGAGCTAGAATAAAAGGAATACAGCAAGGAATCAAGTAACAAGCTAAAGAATGAATGTATTAGAGCTAGAATAAAAGGAATCAAGCAAGAAATGATGAAACAAGCTAAAGAATGAATGTTAGAAGGCATTAGAGCAAGAATAAAAGGAATACAGCAAGGAATCAAGTAACAAGCTAAAGAATGAATGTATTAGAGCTAGAATAAAAGGAATCAAGCAAGAAATGATGAAACAAGCTAAAGAATGAATGTTAGAAGGTATTAGAGCTAGAATAAAAGGAATACAGCAAGGAATCAAGTAACAAGCTAAAGAATGAATGTATTAGAGCTAGAATAAAGGGAATCAAGCAAGAAATGATGAAACAAGCTAAAGAATGAATGTTAGAAGTTATTAGAGCTAGAATAAAAGGAATACAGCAAGGAATCAAGTAACAAGCTAAAGAATGAATGTATTAGAGCTAGAATAAAAGGAATCAAGCAAGAAATGATGAAACAAGCTAAAGAATGAATGTTAGAAGTTATTAGAGCTAGAATAAAAGGAATACAGCAAGGAATCAAGTAACAAGCTAAAGAATGAATGTATTAGAGCTAGAATAAAGGGAATCAAGCAAGAAACGATGAAACAAGCTAAAGAATGAATGTTAGAAGGTATTAGAGCTAGAATAAAAGGAATACAGCAAGGAATCAAGTAACAAGCTAAAGAATGAATGTATTAGAGCTAGAATAAAAGGAATCAAGCAAGAAACGATGAAACAAGCTAAAGAATGAATGTTACAAGGCATTAGAGCTAGAATAAAAGGAATACAGCAAGGAATCAAGTAACAAGCTAAAGAATGAATGTATTAGAGCTAGAATAAAAGGAATCAAGCAAGAAACGATGAAACAAGCTAAAGAATGAATGTTAGAAGGCATTAGAGCTAGAATAAAAGGAATACAGCAAGGAATCAAGTAACAAGCTAAAGAATGAATGTATTAGAGCTAGAATAAAAGGAATCAAGCAAGAAATGATGAAACAAGCTAAAGAATGAATGTTAGAAGGTATTAGAGCTAGAATAAAAGGAATACAGCAAGGAATCAAGTAACAAGCTAAAGAATGAATGTATTAGAGCTAGAATAAAAGGAATCAAGCAAGAAATGATGAAACAAGCTAAAGAATGAATGTTAGAAGTTATTAGAGCTAGAATAAAAGGAATACAGCAAGGAATCAAGTAACAAGCTAAAGAATGAATGTATTAGAGCTAGAATAAAGGGAATCAAGCAAGAAATGATGAAACAAGCTAAAGAATGAATGTTAGAAGTTATTAGAGCTAGAATAAAAGGAATACAGCAAGGAATCAAGTAACAAGCTAAAGAATGAATGTATTAGAGCTAGAATAAAAGGAATCAAGCAAGAAATGATGAAACAAGCTAAAGAATGAATGTTAGAAGTTATTAGAGCTAGAATAAAAGGAATACAGCAAGGAATCAAGTAACAAGCTAAAGAATGAATGTATTAGAGCTAGAATAAAGCGAATCAAGCAAGAAATGATGAAACAAGCTAAAGAATGAATGTTAGAAGTTATTAGAGCTAGAATAAAAGGAATACAGCAAGGAATCAAGTAACAAGCTAAAGAATGAATGTATTAGAGCTAGAATAAAAGGAATCAAGCAAGAAACGATGAAACAAGCTAAAGAATGAATGTTAGAAGGCATTAGAGCTAGAATAAAAGGAATACAGCAAGGAATCAAGTAACAAGCTAAAGAATGAATGTATTAGAGCTAGAATAAAAGGAATCAAGCAAGAAACGATGAAACAAGCTAAAGAATGAATGTTAGAAGGCATTAGAGCTAGAATAAAAGGAATACAGCAAGGAATCAAGTAACAAGCTAAAGAATGAATGTATTAGAGCTAGAATAAAAGGAATCAAGCAAGAAATGATGAAACAAGCTAAAGAATGAATGTTAGAAGGCATTAGAGCAAGAATAAAAGGAATACAGCAAGGAATCAAGTAACAAGCTAAAGAATGAATGTATTAGAGCTAGAATAAAAGGAATCAAGCAAGAAACGATGAAACAAGCTAAAGAATGAATGTTAGAAGGTATTAGAGCTAGAATAAAAGGAATACAGCAAGGAATCAAGTAACAAGCTAAAGAATGAATGTATTAGAGCTAGAATAAAAGGAATACAGCAAGAAACGATGAAACAAGCTAAAGAATGAATGTTAGAAGGTATTAGAGCTAGAATAAAAGGAATACAGCAAGGAATCAAGTAACAAGCTAAAGAATGAATGTATTAGAGCTAGAATAAAAGGAATCAAGCAAGAAACGATGAAACAAGCTAAAGAATGAATGTTAGAAGGCATTAGAGCTAGAATAAAAGGAATACAGCAAGGAATCAAGTAACAAGCTAAAGAATGAATGTATTAGAGCTAGAATAAAAGGAATCAAGCAAGAAACGATGAAACAAGCTAAAGAATGA